>JASCIT010000007.1:32561428-33842142 GCA_036711955.1 Digitonthophagus gazella | reverse complement strand
TTTACGTGAGGTGTTTTCTCTCTGTTAAAAGGAAATTGCTTATTTTTGGATTCAAAGTGAACTTTTATTTTTCTATGATTGATCAACATTAATTAAGGATTGTGTAATATAGATCGAAATATGTTTTTAAATTTCCTTCCTTTGCAATTTAACCCTTTCACAGATATTGGTATACATGCTTACCACCAACCTTACGTGCAACTAGTCAATTTTTAAAAATTCATTTCTAAGAAACTAATTATTCTCAAGACTAGAAATTTTATCAGGATTTAGATCAAAACTTAATCTTTATTTTCACCCGAAATTTTCTACGAATTTTAGTTTTTTCTACAGAAACGAAACTACAATCTACCAATAGGTCAAGTTTTAAAAATTCATATCAAAATAACATATCTCAACTTTGGCTTCCTCTAACTCAAAAACTAAGTAAGTTCACGAAAAATGTTTCAAATGAAAGTTATTCCCTATTTGATTGCGAACATCTTTTGTTATAAACATTTTTTCGTACAATCGATATTTATGAAGTTGTAGCCCAAAAGCTGGAACAGCCCTAAAACGGCATACCTCAATTTCGGCTTCCTCTACCTCAAAAACTAAACCAGTTAGGGAAAAATACTTTAAATAAGAGTTATTCCACATTCGATTCCGAACATATTTTGTCCTAAAAATTTTTTCGTACAATCGATATTTATGAAGTTGTAGTCCAAAAGCTGGAACAACCCTAAAACGGCATACCTCAATTTCGGCTTCCTCTACCTCAAAAACTAAACCAGTTAGGGAAAAATACTTTAAATAAGAGTTATTCCACATTCGATTCCGAACATATTTTGTCCTAAAAATTTTTTCGTACAATCGATATTTATGAAGTTGTAGCCCAAAAGCTGGAACAACCCTAAAACGGCATACCTCAATTTCGGCTTCCTCTACCTCAAAAACTAAACCACTTAGGGAAAAATACTTTAAATAAAAGTTATTCCACATTCGATTCCGAACATATTTTGTCCTAAAAATTTTTTCGTACAATTAATATTTATGGAGTTGTAGCCCAATAACTGGAACAACACCAAAATGTCATACCTAAACTTTGGCTTCCTCTAACTCTAAAACTAAGCGTGTTAGCGAAAAATATTTTAAATAAAAGTTGTTCCCTATTCAACTGCGAACATCTTTTGTTATATATATTTTTTTCATATAATCGATATTTATAGAGGTATAGTCCAAAAACTGGAACAACCTCAAAACGGCATACCACAACTTTGGCTCCCTCTAACTCAAAAACTAAGCGAGTTAGTGAAAAATCTTTTTCCTCAGAAGAGAAAATATAAGTTAATGTCCTTGATTGTAAATTTTAAGCTTTCTAAAAATAAGGCTAGATTTTAAAAGCGGAATTTTCTGTTAATTACATTAAAATTAGATGTTTAATAGTTATAACTTTATTACATTTTAGTGTATTGGTATACAACATTACCACTACGGATCGATTAATTAAAAGGTGGCGAAACTCTCAAACATATAATTTATCCACTAAAGGGTAAAAGATTAAAATCTAAACATTTTCTGAAAGGAAATTAATAATTTATTAAAACAATATCTTATAAGGTTTTGAGACTTGCAACAAAGTTAATGTTTACGTGAGGAAACATCAATTTCTTTCTACTAAAAGGAAATAACTTATTTTTTGATTCAAAATAAACTTTTATTTCTCTCTGATTGATCAACATTAATTAAAGATTGTGTAATATAGATCAAAATCTCTTTTTAAATTTCCTTCCTTCGCAATTTAAAGATTAAAATCTAAACAATTTCTGAAAGGAAATTAATAATTTATTACAACGATAGTCCTATAAGGTTCTTAGACTTGTATTGATAGCTAGTCCGTGATTTGAGATTTAAAACCAGATTTATCAAGTCGTTACTGTCTGATTTCGGATTGAAGGATGATGCTCCTCTATACTCGTAATGAAAATGTCAGTTTATTGATTGATGATTAGAAAATGGCGAACTAACTCTTCAGTTAATTGACAGTTTTGAGTAGTGATGTGGAGAGCAATAATATCGAGGGAGTGGTAGAGTGGCAGTTGAAAGGAAACACTTACCCAGGGTAGAAAGTAATTTGCTATAATAGGAGTGCAATATGTTTACTGAAATGCAACACTAGAAAGAGAGCTTTTTTTTAATTTAAGAAATGATGTATCGTTCGCATTAGCAAGCTAGAAATTTTCAGCGTAAACAAGATACAAACAAATCTCCAAGATTTATTAAGTTTCTTTTTAACTTAAAATCTGTTTTTCCAAAAATGGGATTTTTTTAGAAATTGATTAAGTAACTTATTTTTTTTAAATTTATTTATTAGATACGTTTTTGAGATTTGATTTTTTATAGATTAGGTAACAATTAGTAGATTAAAAAAAATTGTTTGTTTCTCTAACCAAATTTTATCTAAAAGTAAATTTCTTAAGAATTTATGTAATTGTAACGTTCAACACATTTCATTACTACTGTAATTACATCTGTTCTTTTATCTATATGCGATCAGCAAAAAGGTACTCCAAAGCGTCTCGCTTTTCTACTCATTTTCTGTTAACTAGGTTCCTTTCTTAGTTTCCTCTTTCTTCCTGTTTTCAAGCATCAACTACTGGTCACGTCGACTAGTTTCTAATTTCTTATACGTTTATTATGCGATTTCGCTACATCGTTAAGTCAGCGTTTTTGATCATTTTTGTAACTCATTGCATTTTTAGTTACACTTTTGAAATTAAAAGATTAAAGAAGAAAAGAAGAAAATAAAGTTTAAGAAAAAATAGTCCAGATTTAATAAAGTAAGAAAATTTAAGCAAAGAAAATTAATTTTTTAGATTACATTTATATTTGAACTCTAAATATTATTGAGTATTTTATTAATGTTCTGTTGAAATATTTGTGTTTATTTCTACTTTGGTTAAAATCGTACTAATGTTAAATAATTTAAGAATAACATCATTTGAAATTCAGAAATGGTTTACAGTTGCCTTTTAAATATTTTTTCTTAAAAATCTTGTAAATAAATTTCACCGTATAAATTAAATTATAGCGATGAGACGAATAAGATATTAGCTAAGAAAGAATATAAACGTCGAGTATTTTCTTAAATTTTGACTCGAATATTCGACCTAAAAACCGGTTAACAGTTTAACACGGACATAAAACTCATTTTTCACCTTTTAGTATCTTTGAATAGTAACCGTTCTTTGTGTTGTTGTACTGTTATGAATCTCAAAACTTTTTGGTTAAACAAAGGAGAACGTTGAAAGGCTTTTTTAAGTAGGTCCTAAAATTTATATAAAAATTTCAAAGGAGACCGCAATTATAAAAGGGATTCACTTAACCATATTTATCTTAACCAGTATTTTAACCACGGTATTGTACAGGCTGTCCCGTTTTGATTATCCGATCCGTTACTGATGTATACTTTGGCTAAAAATAAATAGAAAAGTCCTAATGAATTATTTACTAATTTTCATTGATGATACTTTAGTTAAAAAAAAATTTGTTTTATTAAAAAAAAATTAGTTACTTTCTAACGACAAATGGTTAATAATACCGAGTGAACTGATGAACTACTCCGCCAATGTATTCCAGTTTTGAATTTGTTTTTGTGGAAACAAGTTTCAAAATCGTTCACAATGTCAAAAATCTTACCAATTCTTCGATTTACGTGAAGGAAAACTTTATGCTGAATGTCTTATCTGTGAAGAAATTTCAACATCTTTAACCGAAAAAGCAATGTTAATTGGAAAGGAAATATTTGAAAATACAATGCCAATGTTAAGCGACAAGAAATTAATTACTGACGACGAAATTATTTTAATGGAAGAATTAAACGAACGATTAAACTAAACCCTTTTTGAAGAAGTTGTGAATCATCTGATGAGTACGAACCAGAAGAAAAGAAGACCAAAGACGCAGAGGTTCCCATTGAACTATAAAATTAAGGTAGTAACGACAGCAAAAAATCATCTAAGAGTTTTTTACTTAATGTTAAAAATCTGTTATAGTTCATATTATTTATAAAAAAAAATTACGCTCTGTTTGGGAATTGAACTCCCTTCAGCATCAAAATGGGTTTTTTTTCTTAAAAACAAATAAAGTGTTCATTTCTTTAATAGTCTATGAACAGCTTTCATATACTTATTTATATATTTTACCCATTTACACTTAATTTTGCAAGCTATCCCTACTTATTATGTGAAGCCAGCGCTAAACTTTAGACGCGATTTATTCGCGATTGGCTGAATAAAGCGTTTTAGTACTTTGCTATATCAACTTTTGTGTGCTATTCTATCGGTGAGCAAAAGGACAGATTAAAAAAAAACCACCTTGCGCCCTTCCCTTGTAAGTTAAATTATTAACTCGTTACGATGATATCGCTAAATTGTCATTATTAGATTACACTGGTTAGCTACAAAAGTTAGACGAAATCGTGGCAACTACTTAACAATTTAATTTAAAAATAACGCTGTAATAACGTTAGCAATAGGTGGTAACTTATGGAATTAAAACCTTGAATATCTCGAAAACGAACCACTTTTGCGAATCAATGGAAGATAAATCTGAAGATTGGGCATGCTATGACAGTAAATTGACAAAGTTGTCATTGAAAATATTAGTATGGTTCGTACTGAGCGTGGTTCAATGTTGTCTTGTTGATTGTCTTATTTATCATCAGGGTGGGCGAACTCTATGTAAAATATTTGAAATTGATTTTTAGTACGTAAACCGAAACACCTTTAGCGCTGATGTATAATTTTTTAGTGAAGTCCCTAGATTTATAAATCTAGGGATATTCATTTTAAATAAATACGAAAATACAACAACGTTTCCATGACAACACGTTCAAAACATATTTTAACTTCATGTAAGAGCATTCGGAGTTATTATGATTGATTTTTGATCATTTCGAGCTTAAACGTGAAACATAACGTTTACAGTGACTACAATTGTGTTCCGTAGTATTTTTTTTACTTCTATTACCGGTAAGTGTTGATTAACTTTAACATTTTTACAATCTTTCGTTACATTATGTTTCCTTTTCAAATATATATAGCGTGTACGGTTTCTATTTGTAATGATAAGGAGTCTTCCCGCTATCGATTCCCGAATTGCAGTAAGGATCCGGAGAGATTTAATAAGTGGATTTGGGCTAAGTGGATATTAGGTATATTTGTTTTGTTTAATAAATTACGCATTCTTGTATTAGCTTCATAAATGAAAATAAAAAAGATTAATCTATTTTAAAAAATGTTTTTTCTTTTATCATTGCCACTTATTTTTCGTACACAATAAGTGAGTCACTTATGGCTCACTTATTGTAGTACGAATAAAGAAATATATTAAATAAAAAAATATTTTATTTCAAATTTCGCGGTTTTTTTTTGAATAGTTGCACATTAGCGCTGTGAGTTCTCGGTTTACGTACTAAATTTGACGCATTTCAAAAATCTAGTGGGAGTTCACCTTCTATATCTTTCTTTTTCTATGTTTATCATGCTGTGGCATGATAGGTAAATCACTTATCAATAAATGGACATTATTTTCATTAAAAATGTTTGTGTTAATTGTAATGGGACTGGATTAGCGTTGTTTGCTTGAAAAATTGTTACGACGTCTTTGAAAGAATCATATCAAAATAGGCTTTAAAATTTAGTTGATGAACCGAATCGTAACCGAACTTTTTTTGCATGAAGACTAGAGATTATCAACTTCCAACGTATATTTCAGCTCATCATAATATGATAAAGACGATTTGGTGTTCTCAACCATTCGAATCTGACAACTCACTACTCTAACAATAAGATTAAAGAAAAAAATTCGAATTATGGAACGTTTTCAACAATAATTAATAGGTATTCAATGGAAGATAAATCTGAAGACCTTGTATGCTATGGCAATAAATAATAAAGTCCTAATGACCTATGTTCATTAGGATTTTTTTACTTGTATTCAGTTACAGAATATACTAGTAAATGATCGGACAATCAAAACGGGGATACTTTGTATTATTTATTACCGAAGGTTTAGATGTAAATAAAGAAGTTTATTCCTAATTCCTGGTTTGGTTGACATTCTACTATTTTCATAATAATTATTAACTCTTAACGAACGATTGCTGCCATATTGGCAACATTATAAATATTCTAAAAAATCAAATGCAGCTATACACGCGGCATGACGTGATATTTCAAGAAATCTGTTAGGTTCTCATTATTTTTCTGAAATGTTCAGTTCAATATCCTTTTGTATGGACACATCTGTTCATATACAGTGAACGCTCTATATAAGCAATTCATTTGAACAAATTTCAATAAAAAAAGTTTCTTATTTGGGAAAAGTTGCTTATAGGGAAAAAAGGAGTATAAAAATGCTAACCGTTTGGAAAATATTTTTACTTATTTCTTTTACTAACTAAACTTTGTGGAATTATGTTAGTTTTATTGGGCAAGCTTTTATAGACGAGACCAATTATCATTTTATTTCGAACTAAGTCATTTAACACGTTGAATGTCACGCGGTTTTATAACGATTTCCTCGTCTGACCACTGTCAGTCGCTGATGTCAGTCACGAAAAGTTGTCTCAGTCACTGATGATTAACGCGGCCTAAACGGAAAGCTCGGTGTCAGTCATAGACGACTGACATGGAACTCAACGTGTTAATTGTCGCCGTTCCTAGAACCAAGAAAACACTGTATCATCGATTTCAGTATATTTTATTGTCTTTATTCCCTTAATGGTACTCTGATATACATACATTTTGGATGCCTATTCTTCTAAATTTTCTTTATTTTCTTTTACTCTACTTATTGTAGATTTAGCTTTATATTCGTTAGAAATGACCTTTGTTTTCTTACCATGTTCAATGTCCTTTAAAATGGATAGATTATTTTTTAACGAAATTGAACGTCTTTTTTTCTTCTGATTCATATTCTATGGTTGACATTAAAGCACAAAAATATTAATTTATTAATTAAGGGGTTAGATCACTCTAGAATTTTCAAAAAATTGAATTTTTGTTTTTTGCGCTAAAAAGTGCCTTATGGTCTTAAAAATAGGATGCAATGTCAGTTATAAGTGGGAACAGTTTTTAAATGCCTGTATTTTGATTCTGAATGTTGTCAGATAACGTGTGCTCAGTACAGGTTAAACAAACTTTAAATGCGTTTTTCTCTAAATCACTTTTCTTGAAACGGCCGGAAACATAACTCATACAATTCTTTACCGATTTACTTGAAATTTTAACGGCACCTTCTAAGTAGCATTATCTAGAGAAAGACGTAGGATTTTTTTGATATCAAATGTAGTTCTTTAACTATAAACAATTTAGTAGATTTTTTTAGGCTAAAACGCAAAGTTTTTGTAATATGCCTACCATTTCTGAAAAAAAAAAAATTAAAAAGAAATCCCTACGTCTTTCTCTAGCTTTTAAGTTGTAAAAACTAAATACCTTTTCGTTTTTGCTTTAGATTGAGAATTGTAGGTAAAATCGCTCCGGCCGCGGGCCCCTTAGCGCTTAACAAGGTTTTAATCAAGCAGTTACGTCGCGTTCATTTTTTATGTTAATAATTTAGCAAAATATATTTCTTATTCCTAAATGTATGTACAACAAAGATATATAAACAATTTTTCCACAGCTCTTATTGTTTTCTCGGAAAAATATGGGGAAATTACGTTAATTTTCCACGGTCTAAAGTGGTCTAACCCCTTAACAGAAACTAACAGAATTCAAGTAACTATTCTATTTAACAGAAATTCACTTCACCATTGGCAGCACAAAACTTAAATATATTCCAATAACAGATCTTTTTACAAGTTGAGATTATGTCGTTGTGAACAGCTGATTTTACTTCGAAATTGCCCTAAACTTAGGTTAAATATTTAGCGTTCACTGTACTATCTATTATTACCTACTAAGTTTTCATAAAATCCAATGAAGCGATATTAATTATGCACCTTTTTTCTCTCTGGAAAAGCACTTAATTTCTTAAAAATCTGTCGACCTACTGATCATAATTTTAGACATGTGCGCTCGTTCATTAAGGTTAATTTGATAAAAAAGAAGAGTAAAACCAATTATTTAAAATTTTCGATTACAAACCTGAATATTCGTATTATAAACTCAATATTCGCTTAAATATTCAATAACAAAAATATAATTGAATAGCGAATAATTGTTATTAAGGCTTGGCTGGCATCGGTATTAATTTGCGCGCCCATTATGCGTTGAATCTGTTCAAAAATAAGAATACCTATCTGGATATTGCCTTCATTTATTCCGTACTGTTAAATTCTTCATTTGTATGCTTTTTCAATAGAGTTTTCACAACCCTTAGATTTGTAAATACGCATTGAAAATTACGATTTGTTTGATGTATGCTTTTAATAACATTAGTTAGACGGTTTATTTATCTATATTTATCAATCGCTAGCAAATATGAAGTAAATATAAAAATAAATCCATTAGCTTGATTTTGAATGGAGGTAAGTATGTATTTAAACCTTAATAAAAGTTTTAAAAACACTATCAAATAATAAATGTTAATATTTTAATTTTACAATTTTTAAAGATTGACTTTTTAATTAGATTGACTTTTTAAATTTTCTTATTTATTTAAAAGTCCTATTTTATTTCTCCCACAATTTTCCTTTAAATCCCAACATTGAGCTATGGAGGGTTAGAATTAAAACTCTTTAACCTCGCCCACACACCCCAAACGACTTCATTTATCGCGTGGCGCATAAATCACGGCTTCAATAACGTAAATCGCGCCTTCACCGCCTTGGGGCGGCCGCGTAGCCACCATAAATCTGAACGATTTCCTTTACCTTTCCCAGGTAATCATCGTTCCGCACTCGCACAACGACCCCGGCTGGTTGAAGACGTTCGAAAATTACTTCCACTCGCAATCGAAACAAATCCTCAACCACATGGTCGCCAAAATGCAACAATACCAAAACCTCACGTTCATCTGGTCAGAAATTTCTTTCTTAAACGCATGGTGGGAAACCGCACATCCCATCAAACAAGGCGCTTTGAAGTCTTTGGCGCATTCTGGAAGGTTGGAAATTACTACTGGAGGTTGGGTTATGACTGATGAAGCTAATTCGCATGTTTATGCTATGGTTGATCAATTAATTGAAGGTTGGTTTTCAAAAATTAAAAAAAAAAAAATAATAATAAAATAAAATAAAAAAATAAATAAAATTGATTTGATTTGATTTTTAGGTCATCAATGGGTTTATTCAAATTTAGGTATAAAACCAAAATCTGGATGGTCAATCGATCCATTTGGACATGGAAGTACCCAACCTTACTTAATGGCTTTATCGGGAATTGAAGGAACGGTAATTCAACGTATTCATTACGCATGGAAACAATGGTTAGCTTCCAAACAATTTGAAGAATTTCGTTGGATACCAAATTGGTCACCTTCCGATTCAAAGGGAAGTCTTCTAACACACAACCAACCCTTTGATATCTACTCAATTAAACATAGCTGTGGACCTCATCCGTACATTTGCCTCAATTTTGACTTCCGAAAAGTAAATGGAGAATACACAGAGTATTCTTTAAGAGCTCAACCGATAAATGAGAAAAATGTTAAAGAAAAAGCTGAACTTCTTTTAGAACAGTACGCGAAAACAGGATCTTTATTTCCTCATAACGTGGTTTTAATGCCGTTAGGTGATGATTTTCGTTACAACGTTATTGAAGAATGGGATCAACAGTATACGAATTATTTGAAATTAATAGATTTTATAAACGGGAATAAAAAGGATTATAAAGCTGAGGTTGTTTTCGGAACACCAAAAGATTATTTCGATGAAATTTTAAAACGATACGATGCATATCCGAAATTAAAAGGGGATTTCTTTGTTTATTCGGATATTTTTTCAGAAGGTAGACCAGCTTATTGGTCGGGTTATTTCACAACAAGACCATTTATGAAAATTTTAGATCGTGAATTAGAATATAATTTAAGAACGACGGAAATTTTATATACAGTTGCTGTTAATCACGCTCGACAAAAAGAATTTATATCTATTTTAAAAATCTTAGAACGCGACTATGAAAAATTAATTCGAGCGAGAAGAAATTTAGGTTTATTCCAACACCACGATGCAATTACAGGAACGAGTAAATCGTTTGTTATGAGAGATTACGGTTTGAAATTATTTGAAAGTATTCACGATACAGTTAAATTACAACAATTATGTTTAGAGAGTTTATTATTCGGTGGTTATCAAAAGAAACCGAATAAAAACGCTATTTTAAGTGACATTGAAATCGATTCTTACGAAAAATTACCTAAGAAAACCACAATAAACGTAACTAAAGATTCAATAAAACGATTAGTTTTATTTAATTCTTTAGCTCAAGATCAAGAACACGTCGTTCAAGTTCGCGTAACAACACCAAACGTTAAAGTAACCGATGAACACGGTAAGGAAGTTTTAATCCAAATTAATCCAGTTTGGAATTCATCCGAATCGAATACTCGCTTAACAATAGTTGATAACGAATACGAATTGTTATTTATTGCAAAAATCCCAGCTTTAACAATAGTTACTTATAACGTAACTTATTCAGAAACCGTTCCAAATTTAGCTACGATTTATTGTAATAAATGTCATTTAAAAGACTTTAATGAAAATTACGATCAAAATATTATAGCAACACCTCAATATCTCCCATCTAAATTTAAAATCCGCAATATGCAAATAGGTGATATTCAATTAGAAAATCATAAATTTAAATTATTATTCGATGGGAGAAGTGGATTTTTAAAAAGCGTTACTCAAAAAAATAATTTAAAAATAATTCAATCTTCCATTCAATTCCTCGCTTATAAATCAGCTCAATATCATTCGGGAGCTTATTTATTTATGCCCGATCCAAATGAAAGAGATGTTGAAAGAGATGTTTTAAGCGATTATAAAGACCACGTTTCGATTATAATAACTTCCGGAAGTGTAGCTAGCGAACTCACGGTGATTTACGGAGCGTTTTTAGTTCACACTATAAGGATTTATCATCCGGAAACATCTAATCTATCAAACGGTGTTTATGTTGAAAACGAAGTTGATTTTGAAAACCCACCTAAAAATAGAGAAACCGAGTTGTTTATGCGAATCGTGACCGATATACAAAACGGCGATCCACCTCAATTTTACACAGATTTAAACGGTTTTCAAATGCAAAAAAGAGTTAAAGTCGAACAAATCGGAATTGAAGGTAATTATTTCCCCATAACAACCATGACGTATATAGAAGATGAAAAATTACGTTTAACTTTAATTACTAATCACGCCCAAGGTGCGGCTTCTTGGCAACCTGGGTTTTTAGAAGTTATGTTAGATCGTAGAACCCTTTACGATGATTCAAGAGGAATGGGTGAAGGTGTTATCGATAATAGAAAAACCCTAAATAAATTTTGGTTATTATTCGAAAATTACGAAAACGAAGAACCAAAAAGATTCGCTTCTCATAGAATCGATAAACGAGAAACTGAAAAAAGTGAATTTTCCCGACCGAGTTTATTCGCTAATCACCTATCGAATAGTTTAAATTATCCAGTCGGAATTTTTATAGTTAACGATGAATTCTCGAAATTAAAACTCGAACCCAATTTGAAATTAATCAATACGGAATTTCCGTGCGATTATCACGTTTTAACTTTCCGAACGCAAGCCGATCCTATTTATTCTCAATTCCCGTCGAATTTCGCTTTGTTAGTTCTTCATAGGCAGGGTTATTCTTGCCGGATTAACTCCAATTATAATTGTAAAAAATTCAATATCGATAGAGACACTAAATTCGAATTATTAAAAGTAGAAAACATCCAACCGGTTAGTTTGACCGGTTTGGATAAACAAGGAGAGAGTATTGACGATTTAAGCGAAATGGGATTATCACCTATGAGCTTACAAAGTTATAACTTCACGTTTGATATGTATATGTAACACATCTAAAAGTCAATCAAAAATAGTTTGAGGAAATAAGAAAATACAAATGGAAGAATGAAGATAGGAGATAGAAGAGTGCAATTTGGTATGTTATTTTTGTGTTATTTATTTTAAAAATCAGTGATAATTTAAATATATACAAAAAAATATAAAAAGACTTGAAGTGAATGATCAAAGTGCAATCTTTAAAAAGGGGTAGCTTAGGTTGACGAATAAGGAAATTTATAACCTCACGTGTAAAATGGTAGAATGCTCTCTGTATTTGTGTAAATTAAAATCAAAAGTAGAGTATTTTAAATTGTTTGATACCAAATTTAAAAAAATATATAACAAATTTGGTATTAACTTGTGAATTATATAGTTGACAAAAACCACCCCCTAGATGCGATTTGTTACAAATATTTTTTAAGTAAATCTAGACTTAGTAATTAAAAGTATATTTTAATCCTCCACAAAGATAGTATTATTATATTATTCGGTGTAGAAAAAAATTAATTGAAGGACCAAACGTTTCTTGAATAGTCACTGTTAATATTGTATCACAAATATTTTAAGCTAATAACAGGGCAATTTAATTTTTAAGCTAATACATAGATAACAAAAGTGTCGTACTAATTGTAAGTTAAAGAGCAGTAATAAGAGACAATTTTTTTGTTATAAGTATTTAAAGATTGATAATTTAGAGGTCATAACCGCCAAAAGTAGGAAGTAAAAAATGGGAAATAACTTTTTTTCTGGTAATTTAAGTTCATTGTGTAAATAAAATTGAATCAATAAAATTAATGGCCTAGATTGTGAAAAACGATGGAATATGGTTTCTCTAGAATGAATATTGCTTCACTTATAAAAAGGCGATGGAACCTTTTAAAAGCTTTGAAATTATTTAGTTCAGGGTCATCAATTGGAGTGGATATTAATAAAGAGTCGTTATAACTTACAATATCGATGAGATGCTAAAATTATTTTAGTTCCACTCGAATTTTATACATAATGTATAATGGTATCCGTCTTCAGACACGTCACAAATTTATTGTTATTATACCTATGTATTGTTACTATTCTATGTCTACATAAGGACATGGAATGCTGATTAAATCAAGCTTTTTATGTGTATATTTAACCGTTTGCGTACCAAAGGGTTTTTTAAAAATACGATCGAAAAGCGACAAGGAGAGCAATCGCGCTCCTTTGATTATGTACCGAAAAAACACCAAATAGTGCGATATCGCTCCTTCGATTACATACCGAAAATTTCGGGTGGGACATCAGTTGTCCGTTTCGACCAAATGCCCTGGCTTTTCTCGACGTAAAATCTGAACAGCCTGAAAGTGGCTCGTGGTACGCAAACGGTTAAGCGAAATAAATGTAGGATTTAAATATTTACAATAAAAAATCATTATTAAACCTCTTACTTAGAAAACCGTTTTAGTCATATTACACAATACTGTCTGTATTAATTTCGATATTCTGAGATACCAAATGATATCTTAACATATACGCAACAAAAATGCAAGTCACACTAAAAAATGTTTGGGTGTCTCAACATTTTCTTTCCATCGATAGTCGATTCGATGTCAGTAAAGAATACCCTTTGAATAGTTATGAGAATTCGGTAATTAGATTAAAAAAAATACATTTTTGGTCATATATTTTTAAGGTAAAAGTTAATCATTATCTATAGTAGAACTTCAGTAATCTGTTACCTTTGGGACTGAAGATAGGGTTGGAAGGGAAGAAAGGTCGGGTTATTTGAGATACAGAAAAATGCAGATTTAAAATTAAACAAGCAATAAGGTCATAATAAAATTGCTATAGTATAGGACAGGGATTCCCAACCTTTTTCTTGCATCGACCCCTTGTAAGAGAACTGTTTCTTAGATCGACCCCCTAGCACTTTTACAAAATTTTGTTGAAAAGTCGTCAATGTGATGTTTGCGCTTTATGTGTCGATACTATTTTTTTAATATTTGGCTTAAAATTACTTAATGCAATTCTCAAGTCCCCTCTTTCGAAAACATTCAATCTATTTCTTGTTTTACGCAGCAAGTTGTTGAGTGTTGGGAACGTTAATAATAGTGGTTCTGTAATAACTAGTAATTGCGGATACTTTTCTCTGATGATTTTCAAATTCCAAAACTTTGCGTATCCGTGTTTTGAATAAGAGTTGTGCTTGAACATCTTGCTTCAACGCAATCAACTTCTCATCTTCTTGCACCATAATATTATATCGAGATATATCGCACTGTAATGGATCTATAAGCCATGCTGGCACATCCAAATTTTCTATGTCTCGAAAGCGAACAGCTTAGGTATCGACCCCCAATCGACCCTCTGATCAACATTGACCCCCTCTACAACTTCATTGACCCCCAAGGGGTCGATACCGACCCCGTTGGGAATCCCTGGTATAGGACTAGATAGAAAGATCGTTTTTGAAAAAGGCTGATGGTAATGTTGACTACTACGTGAGATACTACAAGGATATACTCGCTCTTCTATTGATGTTCTGGTTATGTGAGCTATTTTATTAGTGGCGACTTGTGGAGTTTTATAAACAGGAAACTGAATGTTAAAAAGTTATTAAAAACGTAAGATAGTTTGTACAATACAAATTTCCCACAACTTCGAAGAGGAAGCTGAGTTTCATCTGCTGCCTCTCACGAATAGATACTGTACTCCAGTCTTCTAAAACTAACCAGAAACACTTCTATTTTTGTACACTTTGAAATGCCAACTACCTATTACTTGATAAATCACCGTATATAAATAGACTGTATTCGTGCATCATCCACGAATCTATGGCTTTAACAAACAATTATTTATACAAAATATAAAGCTTTCACGCATAGAACAGGTGATCACAAAAATTTGGCAATTAAACTTACTCTGGACTTACGGTTGACTGTTGCAAATATCCTGATCGTTGATCTGGATTCTCCTGGTGCCTTCTCGAACTGGGCAGCTCGTGAGGATCCAACACCTTGCAAAGAACACACCACACCGAAATAACACACGCGCTGCGGTTTATTTCTAAAGTCCTAAAGTCTGAATGCACTGAAGTAACTCGAATGCTGAGTTACTTAGCTGCAATGAAGTTGTAGCTAAGAATTGAAGATCTTGATAAGATTTTGATTAAGATTCTCGAATGAAATTTCGATAGAACGAAGAAAATTCTCTTGCAAGTAACCTCGGTTCAAGGGAGGTGGTAATTCTGACTTACTGGGGCGTACCTAGCGCCTGGACAACCCCTCGTAGGAGGACAATCCACAAGATTTGGGCTGGCGTTCTTACAACAATTCTTAACCAAGCCCTAAGGCACCTTGCGTCGACACTTTGGCCACGCAACAAACCCAACCGCTAAGTAGTTAACCGCGAAAACCCTCACATAATTCCTAGACCATCATCAACCCTTATGTGAGCCAACACCTATTTTTCAACGATTATTTTTTTCCGCGAAAACCCATAAAATTGAAGATACATAACTTCCCTAAAATACCTCAAGTTTAGGTGTCCCTACCAGATGTAAACGAAAGACGTGATTTTCGGCGTTTCTACCAAAAACGTTACGTATCTCGAATCCCTAATGTGAATGGTATTTTTCCTAAACCCACAGTAATTTCCGAATTACTACAAAAATAATAACCGTATATTGATTTCTTAGAGATACCATTACGGTTTTAGAAATACAGTATGTTTTTCGAGAAAGTCTATATTTGAAGTCATTTTACAATAATAAAAGTTATGAAAACTTTTCAAAAATACAGTTCTTCAAAAAACATGTTGTACTTCTGAAACTGTGAGAGATATTATGCGGTTTTGACCATTCAATTTCTTATAAAAATCGAGCATCAGACACTGATATTTTTTCTTTATTACTTATAGAAACATGACCTTTCTTTTTAAAATGTTCAGTTTGGCCCATCTGTACATTTAAATAGAAAACAAACAGAAAATTAAAAATTGAACAGACAGAAAGGAATAAATTCCTTCTTCCTTTCAGAAGGAAATATCATCAAATATTTTTCCAAATTTACAAGATTAACTTTTTTATGCATAACATGAAATGAAGCCATTCTATCAAATGATGGATTATCTAGAAAAAAATTTTGTTTCGATTTGTTATGAAATGAACACATTTATATTTTTTACTGAATCAGTTCTACTAAAAATTTGTATTAATTGTTTTATATTATTTTTTATCTTATTACTTCAAACACAGTTGTTCGATAAATTGTTTGTCGACTCAATTAAGCTTTTATGATAAATTCTCTCTAAAGAAATAGAAATTAAGAAACGCAATGAGTTCATTTTACAAGAAAATTACAATTACTGCTTTTTAGCTTATTATTACTACGACAGAATACATCCTATTTAATACTATCTAAATAAAAACATGATGTATGTATTTCTTTCAATCTTCCTGTTGTAAATAGTAGGCACTTGTAAATATAACTACAAAATAGTTAAAACCCCGTCTATAAGAGCTATTTTTTGTGATCCTTAGGTAGCATGTGTGAATAGGGAATTTTTTTAAAGAAAAAATAAATAATCTAAAAAAAATAATAATAAAATAAAACGATGTAGAGAGTAATTTGTGTTTTGTCGTGAGAGTATTTAATTGTTATCCGACCTGCACAGACTGATTAGGAATTTCGTAGACTGTAAGGGCTTGACGATGTACCTTAATATTTACGCGACAAGCGGAGAAAAATGTATTTAAAATATCCGCAACTTGAAACCATGCGGGTTTATAAAGTTTTATATGTAATAAACAATAAAGTCGATTGACAGGAATTAAGTTTTGTTGTTACCTTAGAAACCTTAAAACTAAATTCCTTTTCTTTTGACTTAAGTCAAATCATGTTGATCCTTAAACGTTCCTCTTTAAAATATCTCCTTTATTTAAATATTCTCGTCGGATTAACTCTTTTATTGTATTATTTAGATTACACTGTTGAGAGTTCCTATAGATTAAAAATTCCAACTTCTATATCTTATGAAGTGAAAGGAAAAGGTAATTTAACCAAATCAAATGTTATTTGTCCGGTTTTAGACCAAATAGATGTTGATATTGATACAAATGAAATATATCCTACGTTAGATCTTGATGTAAGTTAATTTTTTAATTTAATTTAATTTTTTTTTATTTTAATTTTTAATTTAAAATTTGGAAATCTTTTATAGCCTTCTTGGTTAATAAGTGGACATTTTTGGAATAACTGGTTTGATGCTAGATTCCAAGATTTAAATCGAAACTCCATTAAACCACCTTTAAAAGTACTTACATTTTTAAACATTTTAATTTTTAATTCAGTTATTTTAGGTTATTTTAGTTCCTCATTCCCATAACGATCCCGGTTGGTTAGAAACCTTTGATTACTACCTCCAATACAAATCCGAAAAGATTTTAGACAATGTAATCGCAAAATTACAACGAAATTCGTCGTATAAATTCATATGGGCCGAAGTTGCCTTTTTGGAAGGTTGGTGGAAAAACGCTCGATATGAAAACCGATTAATTTTGGAACAATTAGTTCGTAATGGTCAATTTGAGATTGTTACTGGAGGCTGGGTGATGCCTGATGAAGCTATTACGAGCTTATATGGTTTGGTTGATCAGTATATTGAAGGTAAGATAATAAAAAAAATACACTGTGTTGCAAATTTTTAATCTTTTTTTTTCTCATTCTATCTTATATTTATATAAATGTGAGGCTATTGACTTTAAATGTTGATATTTTGGTAATCGCTTGTTGAAACAAATTTCACCATAGGATTTTTCACCGAATGATTGTTTAGATATCGATAATCAAAATCAGATCTTACATTTAAGCCATTGATAGTACTGTGGAATGAAAACACGATACCGTACTTTTCGGAATTTTTATTTAGTAATAAAATTGTTTCCCACAGAAAAACTTATACTAATTTCGAATATAGTTACTGATCCGATTCACGACCAAATCTAAATCTCCTTTCTAGACTCAAAGTCTTTTGTATTTCTATCCAGAAAGTAATTTTAGTATTCGAAAGGACTTAACTTTTGTTCTTATTAATATTTTATTACATAGACCTGCATCTAAACTTACTTCATTGCAAAACTAGAATAATACGGAGAAATGTTTGTGGTACTTGAGTCTGGACGAGCAGGGTTTAGAATTAATCGTGCAACTTTTCTATATGGACCGTTTATTTTGAAAGTGGTGTAAGTCCATTTTTGAAAAAATGAGATATCACGTAATTCACGCTTAATTTGATGTAATTTTTTTATGTATAAGTCCGTGTTTAATTTCTTAAAAAATTCCTATGTTTTGTACAACTTAAAATCGGTCGGTAAATGAAATTACATAATCATTGATTATGAAAGTGGTGTAAGTCCAAGTGACTATGGTTACATCTGTTTTATATTACGTGTCAAAAGTTGCTAATTTACGTTACTTATTCTATTTTTTCTTAAAATGGATATCTTTAAAAGAAAAGAATTTTAAGTATACACCACAGGATTATTATGATGAAATAACACAATGTAGAAAACATGACAAATTCACTTTACATGAACTGAAACGAGAGAATTTCGTTTCAACAAAAATCTTCAAAATGCGATTAAAAAACAGATTAAAAAACACTAATAGCGAACAGATCAATTGGTTGCAAATATGTTGGCTGAGGTTTCTCAAAAACGCACCATATACTATTTTATATAAAACATCGATGAAGGGCACTGAATTTAAAACTATAAATTTATTACCTACATGTCCTGAAAGACCGCTAAAATTTAGAAAAATCGCCCTTACGCCTTTGTACCAAAATATCAGGCCTATTACTAACGAAGAATATGAAGAGATCAAGCAGTTATTACCTTATATACCTCTGGTGCATCGTACATATTTCGAAACACTGCCACATGCAAAGCATAAGTAAATACTATCAGTATCTTGTAATTTTTACAATGTAATTAGCGTCTAAAATTAAATTTTATGTCCTATCATGTGTATTTGTAAACAAATTTGGATTAAAATGAAGTATGTTTTAAGTGATATTTAATTTTTCAAAATTGAAATTAAACGATTTTTACAATTGTCTAATTTTGAAAGTGGTGTAAGTCCATTTACAGTCCAGAAATATATATTGTTGTAGTCTAACTTGCCTGAAACAAATCTATATAATCAAATTAAATATTGATAAACGAATAGAAATATTGAAAGACTTCATACAATTTGCCTAATTTTTTTAATTAACAGATATGCTAACCTCTAATTTTCTCGAAACGAGCGAAATTGGACTTACACCACTTTCAAAATAAACGGTCCATATAATCTTTACTTACGGTAAGCTTTTTACGAAGTACAAATGAAAATTGAGACGGTCAGAAGAACATGGGCCCATATACGCATTTTCTTGATTTTTCCTTTTTGTTATTTTTTGATACTACGTTTCAAGATGCACCAGTAAACGAAACAAGGGCCCATTAGTCTATGTGGTACAAGGAGAAAAACACATGTTTATTTTTGAGCGATTGGAATAAGGGCCCTAAACTATGATATTCAATCAATAGTTCCAAGAAGTTCGTCACCATTTTCTAGTATGAGGTCCTTGTGACCGACATTATGGGATTATTGAGAAAATGCAGAGGAAAATAGAAAAAGTAGAGAAGCTGGACGAATGGGTTGACCTTATAAACCAAAAGTTTAGGGTTGTTATGCTAAAGCAGACGATGGTTAAGAATTTCAATGATTTCTTTGACGGATATTTCAAAAAAGAACGGTCACCAAGGAGAGACTCAAATTTCAGATTACAAAATACAACCTTTTTATTTTTAAAGTTATAGACTTGTTCGTGGAGGTCTCGCCTATTCTCCAAGGTGCAGTTTCTTATAAATTTGTTTGACTTAAACCACAAATTGAAAGTCCAATCGTGTTGCGCATTACACCTCTCCACAATTCCGACTTTCCAATTAAAAAAGAAGAGTTGCAAAATGTTTTGCAACTTATTAATGGCGTTTTCGATTGGCAAAACTAGTGTGCACTGGTGCGCACTCGTTGAGTGCAAAATGTGACATATGTCACACTAGCTTAGTACAAAAAAGGGCAAATTCAACAGAACGCGATGAAATCAAACATAATTATGACATCACTTGTAAGTGTGTTCACGGCTTGATGATGTTTAAAATGTTTTATAAACCACAATAATAAAATGTAACAGAACACAACGAAACAACCAACAGAACACGCTGTTGTGCACTGGTGCGCACTAGTGCAACCAATCGAATTCGCCATAAGTATCTTACAGATCCGGAAGCCATTCAGTTTTACCAGAGCCTTAAATCAACTATGGGAAATGAAGCAGGCGATGAGACAGATGGTTAAGAAGGTTTGCTGTTTTAATAAAAAATACATTTTTTTGTTACAATAGGTTAAATAAACAAAAATACACGTTATTTTTCAAGAAACATTACTTATTTTTTTTTTAATTCTACTTTTTGAGTATAATAAGGGCACAAAAATCACTTTTTCTTTTTGAATTTCTACAAAGAAAAATTGCTATAGTTCAACAATTTTATCAAATAGCTTATTGTTAAAACTAACCCAATATACCATGCTTAAAAAAAACAGTGTTAACATGTAACTTCTTACACATTCACTTTTTGGTTCCTCCTGTACAATTTTGGTTTGTGGATTTGGACCCTTGTTCCTATCACCGTCTCAATTGCAAAAGGCATGAACAATAATGCGAAAGTATGTTTAAAAAGACTTAAATACAGGTGATTTACAACAGTCAGATCTTTAAACTATAGGTGATAGAAAAAACGGAAATATTTTATATTGTTTTTAATTGTTAATTTAAAATCTTGATATCAATTTCCTGCAATGATCCTCAATTGGGAATTCTTAATATTTTACCCGGAAGAAAATCACATCATTACTTAATCCCAATTTTTAAAATTTGTAGTCTGTTTAATCATTCTACATTATCTTTGGTTCTCTTTTCTTGAATTGAAAACTCTCTTGAAAATTATTTTCTTCCTCTTTTTTATTAGTGTACTTTTTTCATACACCTATGTTTATACAATGTGTAAAAATTATTATATAATTTAATTTATTTTAAAAAATCAAGTTTTTCAAAACGTCAAATTTTACTACAATTTCATATTCCAATAAAAAATTTTGCTTTAAAGGTGTTGTTGTATCATAGTGCTATTAGTTATGAATCATATTAATTTTTAATATATTGATTCTTAGGTCATCAATGGTTAAAAACTCACTTAGAAATCGAACCAAAGTACGGTTGGAGCATCGATCCTTTCGGACACAGTTCAACAGTAGCTCACTTATTATCCTTATCAGGCATAAAAGGAACCGTAATTCAAAGGATTCACTTCGCGTGGAAATTTTGGTTTGCTTACCAACGACAAGGTGACTTTTATTGGTTACCAAATTATTCAAACAAACGTTCAATATTGACTCACAACCAACCATATTTTTTATACGATACAAAAGGATCTTGTGGACCACATTGGGAAATTTGTAACTTATTCACATATAAATCCCATCATTTAGAGGATTTTCTAGAACATCTTGATGAATTAATAAGTGAATACGAAAGAACAGGGTCGTTATTTAAACATAACGTTGTTTTAGCACCGATTGGAACTGATTTTTCTTATGTGAACGTTGACGAGTTAAACGGAAACTTTAGAATTTACTCATCTATTATTGAAGAAGCAAAGAATCGATTTCCTTTGATTGAAATTTCATTTGGTACTGTTAAAGATTATTTCGAAGAAATTTTAAAAAGACAAAATACTTTCCCTACTTTAAAAGGAGATTTTTTCGTTTACGCCGATCCTTTTTCATTTGTACCATCTTATTGGTCTGGATTTTATTCCAGCAGACCTTTTTTAAAAATCCTCACTCGGATTTTAGAAATTCAATTAAGAACTTGTGAAATTCTTTACACGATAACCCTAAACAACAACACTTCTTCGAATTTAAACCTAGAATATGAAAAAATAATTAAAGCTCGACGAGTTTTAGCTTTAATGCAACATCACGATGCTATAACAGGAACAAGCAAGTCTTTTGTCGTTACTGATTACATATCAAGTCTTACAAATTCAATTAACAATATCTTAAGCCTTCAACGAAAAGAAATTGAGTATTTAATTGGAAATAATGAATCATTACATATTATAAATGAAGATAATGTTGATTTATACGAAGATAATTCATTAAAATATACCTATAATGTTAAAAATGGCATTAAAAACATTATTTTATTTAATTCTTTGTTACAATCAAGAAGTGAATTAATAAAAATAGTTGTAAATAATGTAAATGTTGTGGTTAAAAATGAAGAAGGAATTAATATTCCAATTCAAATCAGTCCAGTTTGGATTTATAATAATGATGAGGGTAAAATAATTTCTAATCATGATAAATATGAGTTATCATTTATCGCAACAACTCCACCTTTATCAATTGTAATTTATCAAATTTATTATGAAAATTCTCCAAAAAATATGGCAAAAATCCTTTCTAATCATTTCCATCAAAAAGACAGATTAAATAAATCTGAAATGTTTCAAGTAAATAACATATCTCAAGAACATAAACATATAGTGTTTGAAAATTACGATTTACGCGTATTTTTCAGTCTGGATAATGGTTTAATAAAAAAAGTGATTAAAAAATCTACTAATTCCATCATTAAACTTCACCAAGATTATCTTATTTATCATCCACATCCATTTAGATCTGGTGCTTATTTATCTCAACCAATTCAACAAAATCCATACGATAAAAAAATATTAACATCAACAAATACAAAAATTATGGTTGTAATTGGAAACGTTTACAATGAAATGATCATAATTCATAAAAAAATGATCCAACAAAGAATTAAAATTTACAATACAAAAACTTATTTATCAGAAGCTATCTTTTTAGATACAACAGTTGATTTAGAATCTGATCTTGCAAGTGTTGAAGTTGGAATGAGATTTGAAACTAATATTAAGAATAAAGGAATTTTTTATACAGATTCAAATGGATTTCAAGTACAAAAACGAACTTCCATTTCTAAAATTGGAATTCAAGGGAATTATTATCCCATTACATCAATGATTTACATCGAAGATAATCAACATAGATTATCACTTTTATCAAGTCATTCTTTAGGAGGAACTTCTTTTATTTCAGGACAACTTGAAGTTATGATTGATCGAAAAATTTTTTGGCCTGATGGAAGAGGATTGGATGAAGGTGTTTCCGATAATAAAAAATGCACCCATAAGTTTATACTTTTGGTTGAAAGGTTTGAAAAAATTAAACCTAAAAAATCAAAATATTCACTTCCAAGTTATTTATCAACTCATCTTTCTAATTCTTTAAATTATCCTTTAAATATTCTTGTTGAGGTTAAAACGAAGAAACTACCATCTTATTTAATTAATTTAATTAGTACTTCAACACCTTGCGGAGTTCATTTGGTTAATTTAAGAACTCAACCTCGATGTGAAAACGAAAATGAACCGTCGAAAAATGCTTTAATGGTTTTACACGGACAAGCTTATGGTTGTGAAAGTGTTAGTAGTGTGATTTGTTTGAGTTTAAATGAAACCGAAAGCTTTCGATTTAATCACATTGATGTTAAGTATTTAAAACCTACTGGTTTAACTGGAATTGAAAATGAAGAGAGTAAATTATTGAATTTTGATGAGATGGTTTTGGAAGGTTTTGTTGGGTTGAAGACTTTTAATATTACTTTTTGGTAATTTTATGCTTATTATATTAAAAAGACGAATGTTTATTGCTTGATTTATTGTTTTGATTTTTGTGTTAATATGTAAAAATGTAACAAAGTAAACTAAAATTGAAAGTAAATTGATGTATTTTGATAAGATGAATGGAAAAGTTTGTTGAATTTGTTTGAAGTGTTGAAAATCATAAGGTTTTTGTTCTTTTGATTTTGTCTGTTTTTTGAAATTTAACAAAATAAACTAGAATCTGTTGTGAGTTCGGGATTGTTCAATAAAATTCGAAACTTCTCACTTAATCTCCCTTTTACAATTCCATTTTAGGTTTTAAATAACTTTTCAAAGAGTGGTGGTACCAACGATCTGGCAACGTCCTTCGCTACGCTCTCGCTGGATGGAGCATGAGCCGGTTTGTTTTGTAATACACATAAACAGTAAACAAAGCGCCCTCCTATCCTCATGCTTGTAAACAGTTGAGTGTTTATGTTTATGATCTGAGTTTTCAAACATAATTTATGAAGTCTTATTCAAAATTTGCGTTTTCAAATATCGAAAATCCTTGATTTCACGATTAAACGTTTTTTATTTCATTACCTTTCCAAGTCCCAAGTTATCAAATTAATGTTTGTAAATAAACCTACGGTGTTTGTAAACACAAAATCAGCAAGATGGCGGCATTCATCCTTGTTACAAAACAAGCCGGCAGAATACAATAGTAATGCTCCATCCAGAGAGAGCGTAGCGAGCGACATTGCCAGATCGTTGGGTGGTACCAAGGTCTGTCGAGTAATGGTATAAGGTTGTCCAACTCGAGTGGCGCCGTGTTTGAGGGGAGCGAGGCGGGCGTGACGTCATGCTTGTCCGGCGCGATGAAATTTTTATCAATAATTCTTACAACAAAATATAATGAAAAGGAAATTTTACATATTTTGAAAATAACGACAATTTACTGATAAAAAATGATTTTTAGTGGGTGAATTTTTTGATTTTCCTTTATGCTGAAAATTTTTCTTTTAAAATATTGACTTTTTCTAAAGTCTGATTTTTGTATTTAACCAATTTATTCTAATAAATAGCCTTTGTTTAATATAAACTTTAATTATGCGATGAAAATTCTCAGGAAAATGTGGAATATTTTCTTTATGCAATTTTTTTATTGTTTTTTTTCCTGCGGTTAACATTTTCCCCTAAATATTTTCCTCTTCCAAATTCCCAATCAGTACTTTAAAGGCACTACGTGAAATAATAACGTGAAACTTACGAACAACGCGTATATCGCGGACAGCTAGGACAAGCATGACGTCACATAATCGAGAACTTGGGTATGCGAGGGGAAATTTTGCTTGCAACATAGGAAGGATAGGGAGTTGGACAACCTTATAAGCATTACTCTAATGACCTTGGGTGGTACGATGTTTCGATGTCCTCTTTAACCAATAAAAGATTCAGTTTTATTTCACGGTTAACCAATAGGTGAAAAGAATACAAAATTGCTGAAATAGACTTTAATAGTAATTCTCGAAGCATCGTACGTGATCTTCCAGCGATAGTTGTATTTTTGATTCGTTGAAATAGAACAAAAGAAAAGACATGCAACAATCGCAGGATTTCACGAACTATAAGTAAAAATAATAATGAACTCTCATGAACCCAATACATATCTAATAAATCCAATACAAAATAATAACGTTAATATAGGACTACACAACAAACCAAAAATAAAAAAGTAACCAGAGTATTAATTTCTCTCTAGGTTTTCAGAATCTTATTAATGAGATGGAAGAAAATATGGCTTTCCATTTCTGAAGGTAAATTTATTTAAGAATTTGACTACTAGTTTGAATTTGATAAAAAATCGTCTTCATATCGTTGTGTCAGTTAATGTTGAATAAATGTGTCACTTAGGCCGTCCGTACACGAGTCGACCGATTGGCAATTCAAGTTTCAAATCAGTTGGATATTGATTGCAAATTAGTCTCATTTTTATCGCTTGTGTGTAGATTCCCGTTCTTGTGCACGAGCAAAGTTACCATCTTCAACTGATTTGAAACTCCGATTACAAATCAGTCGACTCATATGCGGAGAGCCTAACCGACAGATTTATTCAGCTTTAACTAACACGACGATCTAAAGACGATTTTTGGTCGAATTGAAATCGATAATCAAATTCTTAACCCTTTACGGTTCGTTTTCCAGACGTTGTGGACATTACATTATTCCTGTGAAGTCCTATGTCCAGACGTTGTGGACATAACGTCTAGACACAATAAATTTAATGTTTGAAGTATCTAGACAACTAATTTAACCGTTTAGACTGCCACGAGGCGCGATCGCGCTTTGTTCATTTCTGTCACAAAATATTCAAACTCGTAGCGCAAAAACGCTGCGTCGTGGTTTGCGACAGAAATGAACGAAGCGCGATCGCACCTCGTGGCAGTCTAACGGTTAAGAGTTTTCATTTTTATGATGGCTTGTTATACTAGTTGATTCAATGTCCAGTCATTCTAGGAAGAACTAGGAAGAGAAAATTGGTAAAAAATATATAGTTATCTATTTTTCAAATGTAAACCCCGTGGTCTTATAATTAGACAACCAATATTTTACGAAAAAATAAATATGGACTCAACTAATAATACGTGTCAAAATAGCACGACCATTAAGGGTTAAACAAATCTATCTTCAGAAATGGAAAACCATATTTTCCTTCATCTTATTGATAAGATTCTGAAATCCCAGAGAGAAATTTATAGTCTCGTTACTCTCTTCTCATGTTTCTAATCCGCTTTAATTAACACAACAACCTGAAGGCGATTTTTTGCCAAATCGAAATTGATAGTCAAATTCTTAAATAAATCTATTTTCAGAAATCGAAAGTCTTTTTTTCTTACGCCTCATTAAATAAAGTAGATTGTAGAATTTTAATCAGGCTTTGGAAGTATTTAATGGTTTCCTTTTGGCGAAATGAAAAGTATTTATTTAGATATATATTTTTTTCATTTTGGGTTTAATTCTTAAAAATTCATAAAAAATAAAATGGAATTGAAAGACAGAAAATGATTGAATTTTAATAAAATAATTTTGGAAAACGTTCAATGAATTCAAAGAAACGGTTATTGTTTTATTGAAAACTAGTTTAGTGTTATTGTTAGTATTTTTCTAAAAAAATTTTATTGTTTTTGGTTGAATTGATCAACATTTTGGTAACTTTGGTGGAAGCTTTACGAATTTAGTATGTTTTTGGTGGAATTAAAAAAAAAATTGGTAAATTTTTGGTGGAATTTTTACAAATTTTGTAAGTTTTTGGGTGGAATTTAAAAAAAAATCATTATTTTTGGTAGAATTATTAAAAATTTTAGTTACTTTAGTTACTTTGGTGGAATTTTTATGAATTTACTAAATTTTTGATGGAATTTTCAAGGATTTAGTTAATTTTTAATGAAATTGTTTCTAATTTGATTGATTTTTGGTGGAATTTTAAAAGAATTTGGGCATTTTGGTGGAATATTTAAAAAATTTGGTAAGTTTTTGGTAGAATTGTTAAAAATATTGACAATTTCGATGTAATTTTTAGGATTTTTGTAAGTTTTTGCTGGAATAAAAAAAATTCAGGAAGTTTTGGGTGTAGTTGTCAAATATATTAATAGCTTTGGTGGAATTTTTACGAATTTTATTCATTTCTGGTGGAATTTAAAAAAATTCAGTGTTTTTGGTAAAATTCTTATGAATTTAGTAAGCTTTTGGTGGAATTTATAAAAAATTCAGTATGTTTTTGGTGGAATTATCAAAAATTTTGATAACATTGGTGGAATTTTTGCGAATTTTATTCATTTCTGATGGAATAAAAAGAAATCAGTGTTTTTGGTAAAATTCTTATGATTTTAGTAAGTTTTTGGTGGAATTTTTGCAAATTGTATTCATTTTTGGTGGAATTTTTAAAAAATTCAGTATGTTTTTGGTGTAATTATCAAAAGTTTTGATAACATTGGTGGAATTTTTGCGAATTTTATTCATTTTTGATGGAATTTTTTAAAAATTCAGTGTTTTTTTATATAATTCTTACGAATTTAGTAAGTTTTATTTTAATAAAATAATTTTGGAAAACGTTCAATGAATTCAAAAAAACGGTTACTGTGTTATTGAAAATTAAGATCTATTTTTGGCCATCTTCAGAAATAAAGATTAGTGGTATTCTAGAAATTAATATCTGCAGACTTTATAATAATCATAATTGTTAGCAATTTGTCAACATTGTAAATGTAACTTGTTTTTTACGCTATTATGTAAATTTTCACAATTTTGACGTACCTACTTTCACTTTTAATCTTCGTAATTTTAACGTTTCTGTGTATTTCAGTTTACTATTTCATTAAATAAGGTTATGATTTTCATCAAGGCTAAGCATGTTAATTTCTAGAACCTAACTATCTAGTTTTTATCTCTAAATATTCAGAGATTCATTTGGGTTCTCTTATACATTAATACAGAGTCTTAGTTTATCGGCTTAGCTATCGGTTTTTTCACCTGCCCATAAAGTTAGTAGACAATAAGTTTATAAGATGGCTATTAATATCACCATTGACAAAATTGGGTTTATTCACCTCTCTATAACATTCCCGATAACTTTTAGTAAGCTACAAATTTATAATACAACTGATTATGCTATTAATAAAATCGTGCTGGAATTATATTACCTATTGCTCTATCATCTCCTAAAAGAATATGATCGAAATCGTCGAGAAATTCCATAACGAACGTCCTAAATTGTAATTAAAACCAAAACAAATTCTCTAAAAATCCTCTACATTTCTTCTGAGGATGATCATTTAATCCTTCATAACTGGTTTCGAAGATCCAGATAGTCTGTCATCAGCGCATTTATTTTTCTGATTTCCCTTTCGTTCGTATTGCGAATTATTTCTTAATGCCGATTCGCCTTTAGTAAATTTGATGAAATCGGGATAATTCAAGTACTTCGTTCAAATTGATATGAAGACTTTTTAATGTTACGTTTTGATGATTTATAGGATTTATGTTACAGTGTGTTTTTGGAAACGATCATTTTGAGACTTAAATGACTCCATGCTGTCATCTATCAAGTGATTCAATGAAGAAAAACTTCAATGAATCAATTGATTTCAGAATTTCTTTGCTATAGCTGAGAGGTAGAGTTGTATCTTTAAGTTATAGTGTTAGGATAAACTCACCAAACCTCGGTCATATACCTAAAGTCAGCCTTCGAGTTTTTCTATGTGGATTTCTATGGAAAGGCCGACTTTGGGAATCATTTTTTGAGGGGCCGAGATTTGGGCAGTTTATCCTATATTCACGGTTAAGGAAATGAAATGTTGGAAAATACCAAAAAACTTACTGTTAACTCTTTGAGGACAGAAAGAAATAAAATTATGATATT
Organism: Digitonthophagus gazella; assembly: GCA_036711955.1. NCBI lineage: Eukaryota > Metazoa > Arthropoda > Insecta > Coleoptera > Scarabaeidae > Digitonthophagus > Digitonthophagus gazella. Next base: position 33,812,979 of record JASCIT010000007.1, on the reverse strand, counting down.
AACCTACAGTTTGTATATACAGTGAAATATCCCTTGGGCGGACACCAACGGGACCCATCAAAGTGTCCGTTCAAGAGGGGTGTTCGCTTAAAAGAAATACGAAGTAATTGTATGAGAGTCGGACGGTTCCACGAAAACTGTCCGTCCAAAGGGAGTGTCCGTTCAAGAGGGGTGTCCGCGAAGGGGATTTTCACTGTATACAGGACACCCCTCTTGAACGGACACCCCCCTTGGACGGACAGTTTTTCATAGAATCGTCCGACTTTCATATAATTACTTCGCATTTCTCTTAAGCGGACACCCCTCTTGAACGGACACTTTCAGTGGGTCCCGTTGGTGTTCGCACAAGGAATATTTCACTGTATAAGATATTTAACATTATCTCTATTATCTAGGCAACGTGTACACCATAATGATTTTTACTAGAAAGCTATAGATGCTTAGAGAAGTAATTTTTAATTTGTGATTAGCAATAGTTAGCAGTTGCCTTAAAAGAGATGAAGTAATGAGTCAGTTAAAGTCTGAAAACTGCCTACACAATTCGACAAAATGAACTAGAAGTTCACAAGCAATAAAGATAATTTTTAGAATCTTATCAAAATAAATATATTAAAAAACATAATAACATAGTATACTATTAGCAATTTTTAGACACTAAAAATTTTGTTATTTAATTGATCCATCTACTGGATCGAAAGGAATGTCAACTCCGGGTTCGGGAATCGCAAAGACCAGTCTGTAAAACAACGCTCCAACAACTCCAGCCAACATAGGTCCAACCCAATATGCCTAAAAAATGTTTCATTATTAATCAATCCATAAAACATTATTTCTTTATATTTATATTTACCCAGTGATAACTCAAAAAATCGCCATTATTAAGACACGGTCCAAATGTTCTTGCTGGATTCATATTTGCTCCACTTATAGATCCCTAAATAAACCGATAAAGTTTTAATTTATGTTTTTTTACCAAAAATAAATCCGAAAAGAATGATAAACAAATTGAATTACCCCGGCTGTTGCCAAAACACCAATAACAAACCCAAACTTAATACTAACAGAATCGTGTCTCTTCTTATTGCGCCAATCCCAAACAGCACCACACACCAAAATTAACACCAAAGTAAGCGTAAATTCGGAAACGCAAACCTGCCAATCTTCTAAACTTTTGTGTTTTATTGGTGTGCAAGCACCAACTTTTCTTTTCTCTCTATAATAGTCTTTAATTTCGTCGGATATAAGTACCTAACAATTTTTTTATTATTATCTGGTTGAATTCATTTCATTAAAAGAAAGAAAAATGGCACTAACCAACATCATACAATGTCCAACATAACCACCCAGCAATTGACAAATTATATAAATTGGTACATCCACTAATGAAAGATAACCTAGCAAGAAAGATGCTAGAGAAACTGGAGGGTTGATATGTGACCCAGAAAGATGAGCGAAACACTAAAAAAATTCTTTCAAGAAAGAATGGAGGGTGAAGAAAAAATTTACTTGCCTCGACTGATACCAAGACGGAAAACCCAAACGCAAGGGTAACTTCTATATGAGTTGAAAAAACCGCATCAGCCATACATCCAATAAAAACCAAGGCAAAAGTACCACAAAATTCGCCACAAAATATTACAAGATATCTTTTTGGTGGTACTTTTTCATATATGACAAATCTACGACCTACAATAGGATTCAAGAAAGACGATCGAATTAAAGACATTTAAAAGATTTCTCACCAAGAGATGGTATATCAATATAAAGATTCTTCATGATTTCAATACGATTTAAATAAAATTAAATAATGACATAAAAATACGTCATTTTATCAAGAAAACTAGATTATATAAATTATAAACACCAATAACCCAAACTAAATTTTCAAAATATTTTTTAAAGAACTAACAATAAGACTGGAATTAGTGCTAACTTTAACACTAGATCTACGACTAGGAGCTTAGGACGTTTCGGATGCCATGTTACAACCTTCTTCAGAAACGAGTTCTAAGTCATTTCGCTAATGTTAGTTCTAGTCTTATTGTTAGTTCAGTTAACACTACGAAAGCCTTCGAATATATATTTTTTAAAGAGTACTTACCCCAGCTAAAATTAATGCAACGATCAAAATACCAACCCGAATAGGAACGGAATCAAGTCGATGTCTATTCCTCCAATCAGTCGTTGCTGCAATACCAACTACCCAAAATAAAGATAGCACGAATTCACAAAGAAAGACTTGCCAATCGTCGACGGTTGCGTGTTTAACAGGACTACAAGGACCAACATCTTTAATTTCTCGATATCTCTGTTTGACGTCCTTAGACAAGATCAACTATCGATAAATAATAACGTCCCGGAAGGGTTAAAAAAAAAGTGTTAAAAATAACAAACCAACATCATCGAATGTCCAGCTATTCCACCTAGTATTTGAGAAATCATGTATACCGGTAAATTGGCTAAGGCGTTCTGTCCTAGGAAGAATAAACCAATCGAGACTGAAGTGGTTAAGTTTGCACCAGAAATATGGAGGAAACACTGTCGAGGAAGTAAAATATTAAAAAGTTATGTTAGTAGTAGATTTTTGTAATTACTTGAGTAGATATCATTCCTGCAAATCCAAAACAGAAAGCAACATCTAATTTAGGTAGGAGAATTGTATCTCCCATGCAGCCGACGCATACTAATATAGCTGTTCCGAGGAATTCCGCCAGGATTAGTCTTATATAAGTTATTAACGGTAAATTTTCGTATATTTTGTACCTAAATTCTAAAATAAATCAATGTTAATGTAGCTTAAAAGATGTGGTTTAACGAACTTCTTATGTAGATATATTTATGGCCCATATTTCCCCTTTCAAAACTTTCTTTTTTGATGTGATATTAAAATGAGTTTTTGATTATAAGTGACATGGAAAGATTAAAGAATATAATTGACGGATTGTCAATTATGATTAGACTGGTCGTGAGGAAACTAATCTGTCAGGTTTAAAATAGCTCCTTTGTAAACCATCAATCACATGCAATATTCATTGTCTAGGAGAGTATTGAAGGATGTTATCAATATTAAAGGATTAAAAAAATGTATATTTTAGATTCAATAAGAAGTGAATGGATTAGAGAAAAGAAAAAATGTGAATTTTACTTTTGGTAAGTTATCTCGAAATATTAAAAAATATTTTTTAGAAAAGTTAGTTTCTCCTGTCTACAAGAAGTAATAATTATAAATCCAATACCTAGCTTAAATAGAAAATATTTCAGAAGAAGAGAATGTAAGTGAATTTTGACATTTTTCAACAGTTTCTGATTACTTATAATTTTTAGGAATTCGGAAATCTGGACTTCAAATTCTGAACAACAAAAATTCACCAATAAAACTACAAATCAAAACGTTAAGTATTCTATTAAATAAGTAAGATTAAGTTATATGCAAGGTGCTACCATGTATGAATTATAAAATAAATATAAAGAAAGTCAAGAGAAAGACACAAAAGTAGCGACGAAATAAACGGCAAAAAAAGAAAAAAGGTGGAAAGGAGAAACCAAAAGGGGAAAAGAGAAGTTTTTGAGAAGAAAAACATAACTTCAAAAAGGAAAAAAAAAGGAGGGAAACGAAAAAGGCTGGTGATAATTAGAATAATATAACTGAGAATCAAAACCAAGGCAATTGTAATAATCGGGGTAGTCGTTGTCGCCACCAGGGCAATGTTTTTAACCCAGTCAAACCTTCCGGAAACCGTGGGTCCTTGCACTAAGACTCGAGCAGAAAATAAAACAAATTCGAACAATAACAAAACAACTTTATTAGTAGATATGATGTACTTTAACCACACGAGTGGACGATTGGTGATTTAACCCTTTTAGTACCGGAGGTCGATATATCAATTTTTTGCTGCACTGGCGAAAAGTGCCAGGGCCGATATATCGGCCCTCGTTTTGCAGCGTTTTACTATGCGCAACATGAGAATTCTACCTCAAAATAAAATAAATACTTTTATACCTATTTTATCTGTTACTTTGCTATTTGAATTGTGTAAATATTGTTTTTTGTTTTATTTTTATAAGCCTTTTTCCAAACCTCAGGAAAATCGTGACAAATTCGGCCGGTTATTTTAGTATAGGCACTTCGATTTCGCCGGGTATTCAGGGTTGATGATTACGACGAGCGATTACTGAACGAGAGAACTCTAATTGTCGCGAAGAAATAACGAAATCTAAAACTCACCACACCAAATGGCAATTTTTTGCGTTTATGACCTTAGTGGGCGGCTCGTCGTATTGCTGCAAATACGTCTCTCGTAGAGTAATCACTAAAAAAAACGCTCACAGTCTCAATCTTATGAACACAAACGCCAAAATTAATCGACACTTATCCTTTATTCATTAACCCTCCAGATGGTTACTTGAACTTAAACATTCTTTAAACAATTCCAAACACTTGAGGACGTGTCACGTGACATCGTCGATATGTTTATTACACAAATTTGTTACTTTAGGTCTGAGTCCTTACCTGACCTTAACAAATGCGCAAAGACAAAACTAGAAAATGTTTAAACTAAAGCCTGCAATATATTATGGCATTATTACAAAATATTAAGAAAACCGAGAGAAAGGTACAAAGGTGGTGACGAGGTAAACGGAAAAAAAGAAAAAGGCGGAAAGTAGAAACCAAAAAGAAATCAAAAAAGGTAAGAAGGAGGGGAACGAAAATAGCTGGTGATAATCAGAATAATGGAACTGGGAATCAAAGCCAAGGTAATAGTGGTCCAGTGAACACAATTGGTGTAATTAAAGAATATGATTTTACAAAGGAATTTACCCAAACCACGCTAAAATCTTACTGTTATTTATGGAAACCAAGGTTTATGAAACCTTAACAAATTTGATTATGCCAAAACAACCGAAAGAATTGAGTTTCACTGAGAATCATTAACCGAATATTACGAACCAGCAAAACTGATAATCGTAGAACGTTTCCAGTTTTCAAAAAAAAGATCAAAAATAAAATGAATATGCAGTTCAACTGAAGAAAATGACAATACCTTGCAAATTTGGTGCATTCTTGCAAGAAGTTTTACGAAATAGATTCATTGCTGGCATTACAAATAAGAAGATTCAAAAAGAAATATTTCTAGAGGAAAAATCATTCAATGAAGCATTAAAGGTAGCTTGGGTTAGAAATTGGAGGGAAACAAATGAGATTTTAATTTTTTAAAAGAAATGGAAAGCCGAAAAGAAATACTACTTAAAGAAGTAAATTTCTGCAAAAAGAAAGGGAAAGGAAAGGCCAAGTAGTACTCAGGAGATAACAAGAAAATATGTTTTTGCTGTGGAAAATATCACTTGGATAAATGCTAAAATTCATGGTAGAAAATTTCTTAGAAATTTTGAGGAAGGGGATGTAGGAAACCAAGAGAAAGACATATGAAATAAAAAGAACTCTATTTGAAGAGATAAAGAACATGTACTTCATGCCGAGTACCCGAAATGGGTCAGTTCGGTTATAACCCGAAATGGAGCTGCACCATGAAGAGAAAGATGAAAGAGTACTCGGCAATGTTACGGAGAGCAGGTATAGTTTTCCATCTTTCTCTTCGTGGTGCAACTCCATTTCGGGTTATGGTACATGAAGTAAAAGAAAGGAACTTTTGCTTAGGTATACAATTCTCAAACAATTGTAGAACAAGCAATTTTGTTATTATTTCTGACGTTTTTGAGAAAATTTTGGTAGATCAATACAGTTTTGTAAGATTTACAACAATTTTGATGTCATTTCAGATATTTTAATAAAAATTTTGAAAGATTTTAGAAAAATATTGGACGTATTTTAGTCGGTTTATAGTAAATTTTGAGGTTTGGAAAATTTAGAATAATTTTGATGTCGTTTCAACCGATTTTATAAAAATTTTTAGAGATAAAGAAATGTTGGTTAAATTTAAGCAACTTTCAGATATATTTTAACAATTTTAAACGAGTTTTAACAATTTCGAGCACTTTATAGTCAATTTTCTTAAAGATCAGACAGATTTTAGACGATTTGAAAAAATTTCGTCAGAATAATAGAGTTTAGTAAAATTTAGAACGATTTTGATAACTATTTGTAAATTTTGTAACTGTTGTAAATAATTTCTTCTTATTAAAGTTTATTGTTTGTATTGTTGGCTTAGTGAATTCAGTTTAAGACCCAAAGCTCTGTCTTATAACAATTTTTCTCAATTATCTTTTTTTAATGTACTGTTTTCCATGAAATAAACATAATTTCTAAAAAGAAACTGATAAATATGAATTTTTCATTCAAAAATGTTGACTTTTGTAAGAATTGTTGGGTTCAATTAATTTTAGTTTTTATAATTGTTTATAAAATTGTTTGATTATAATCTTAAGATTTTTTACAATTTTCAAAATTTTATTATTCAAACATGAAATTAAAAATTGACCCAATTAATATTCTTGTGATGTTATTAATCAGAACATTATTTTTTTTTATCAAACATCCTGATACATAACAGTTAAATAAGGTTTAATTTGAACTAAAACTGGAAGAAACTTTGAACTTATTTTCAAAAATCAAACATTTTGAATAAAGTTTATTTTTATATTTCTAAATTGTCATAAGTGATCAACATAAATACTTTATAATTTACAACGTAACTTTTATAATTTAATTTTGATTTCAATTGCAAGTTGCATGTTCAATACAATACAATAAATAAAAAGTAATTATTTATTTTTTATGAGTACATCATCAAACTTTGACAGTTTCAAATTTAAACCACTGACAGTTATTTTTAACGCGAAATCTAACCTCTAAACATGTAACGAATTTCACAATTATATTTTAAATAAATACTTTTAGTATTCGTAATAATTATATTAAAATAGTGAAAATCATTTCTATTGAAATAAGTAATCTTAAATAGTGAGACAGATGTGATTTATGTTGTTATTCGTACAATAAATTCTTCTAACCTCAAATATTACTTTTGGCAAGCGATTCAATTTCATTCGTGAATAATTTTATACGCAGTTTGTTGTATCATCATATTAGTAAGACGATTTATCTATTTAAAAGATGGTAAGTTATTGTCTTTAATATTAATTAGTTGTTGTCTTAATTTTAATTTATTTTTACAACTTTAATCATTAAAAACTTTTTATTGATTTATTTAAGGATATAAGATCATTTTTTAAACCGGTTGCCGGTACTTCCAACAAATCCAACACAAATACACAAAAGAAGCGTCCTTTGGTTGCCGATTCAAGTGACGAGGATGTTATCGAAGTCACACCTGTTAAGCAACCAAAGAAAGAAAAGAAACCAGCTAAACGTAAAAAAGTTATAAGCTCAGATTCCGAAGATGACGTAAAGACCAATAAACAAAAACATAAATCACCAAGTAAAATAAACGCTGCGGATGTATTTGGAAGTACTCCTATTAAACAAACTAAAGTTGAAAAAAAGGAAGAATCCAAACAAACCGAAATAAAAATACACGATGATCCTGATTTCGAAAAAACTTTAATGGAGATCGATGAAGATTTATTACTTGAGAAGGCTAACGCTCTTGATAAGACTATTGATCAGGCTTTAGATAAGACTCCTAAGAAAGCAAAGAAGACCCCAAATAAAAAACAAACAGATTGGGACGATTATGAAGCTGATCCTGATGTTGATCCTGATCAAGAAAGACACGAAAAGAAACGTTATTGTGCCATGCAATATCAGAAATATTTAAATAGAAGTGGACCAGTTCATCATGGAGAAAAAAAATATCCAAATGTATTTAATTTTAATTGTAGATTCTCTTATTATTTACTACTAATGTAAATTTTTGCCATAATTTTTATTTTTTTTTTTTTAAATCATTTAATTTAGCTTAAAATTATGAAATTTCATCTAAAATTTTCAAAAATTGTCGAATTTTATTCAAAATTTTGTCAAATTTCGTCTAAAATTTTCTATAATTATAAAATTTCATCAAAAATTTCGTATAAAATCGTCTGAAATTATTGATTTTCTTTAATTTCACAAAATTTTTTCGAATTTCGTTTAAAAATTTGTTAATTTAGCTTAAAATTGCGAAATTTCTTCTAAAATTTTCTAAAGCTGTTCAATTTAATCAAAAATTTTGCCCAATTTCATATAAAATCGTATAAATTGATTGAATTTCGTTTAAATTCATCTAAAATTTTCAAATTTCATATTAAAAATAACTTAATTTAACTTAAAATTGTGAAATTTCATCTAGATTTTTCAAAAATCGTCGAATTTTATTTAAAATTTTATCAAATTTCGTATAAAATCGTTTAAACTTATTGAATTTCTTTACTTTCATCTAGAATTGTCGAGTTGCATTAAAGAATAGGTGATTTTAATCTAAAATTGTGAGGTTTCTTCTCAAATTTCTTAAAATCGTCGAATTTCTTCTAAAATTTCACTCATTTTCATATAAAATTCTCTAAAATGATTTAATTTCGTATAATTTTACCTAAGATTTTCGAATTTCATTTAAAAAATCACTTAATTCACCTTAGAATTATGAAATTTCATCCAAATTTGTCTAAAATTTTCGAATTTTATTGAATTTCTTTAATTTCATCTAAAATTCTTGAATTGTATCAAAAAAATAGGTGAATTTAGTCTAAAATTGTCGAACTCCTTCTAAAATTGCGCCCAATTTCATGTAAAATTGTCTAAAATGATTGAATTTCGTCTAATTTCTCCTAAAATATTCGAATTTCAGTTAAGAAATCATTTAATTTAACTAAAAATTGTGAAATTTCTTCTAAATTTTTCTAAAATCGTCCAATTTCATCTAAAATTTCGCACAATTTCATATAAAATTCTCTAAAATGATTGAATTTCGTCTAATTTTACCTAAAATTTTCGAATTGCATTTAGAAAATCACTTAATTCATCTTAAAATTATGAAATTTCATCCAAATTTGTCGGATTTTATTCAAAATTTTGTTCAAATGTCGTGAAAAAATGTCTAACATTATTGAATTTCGTCTAATTTTACCTAAAATTTTCGAATTTCATTTAGACAATCACTTAATTCATCTTAAAATTATGAAATTTCATTAAAATTTGTCTAAAATTGTCGAATTTTAATAAAAATTTTGTGACATTTCGTATAAAACTGCCTAAAATTATTGCATTTCGTTTAATTTCATCTAAAATTTTCAAATTTTATTCATTAGTTTAGTATAAAACGAATGCAATAGAAGTGGCTTTGCAACTTTATTATATAGAATACTTTAATGCATAAAATTTCTGTTAACCGAATGTCTGACAATCTGATAGGTTGTTAAAATTAATATACTGACAGTTCATTAAAATCCATTTTGTCCAGATTATCAATATTCTAACAATCTGTTGATTGATCGTTAAATTTAGACTCTAACCGTTTGTTAACTCTCCATTAACACACTATGAGCGGGCAGGTAGTTGTACCCGTTACGAGAACGGGTACAAATACCCGCCCTGCTTATAGTGTGTTAATATTTGTTCATATGACCATTAGCATTCTTTTTTTTTTAATTTTATAAAATATGTATTTGTATATAATTTATTTTTTAGGGAAAACCTGATTGTTTAAAAAATCTTTGTTTTTTGAGAACTGGAGTATTAGATTCTTTAGAAAGTAGCGAGTTTGATGATTTAATAAAGAAACATGGTGGAAGAACCGTCCACGCTGTTTCTAGTGTGTATAAATTAACATTGTATTTACTTTAATAAACTCTAATCGATTCTAATGTTTAGAAAAAGTTAATTATCTTGTTATCGGAGAAGATCCTGGTCCTTCTAAGATGGATAAAGCTAGAAGTTACAATATTCCTTTTATATCCGAGGATGAACTCTTAGATTTAATACTTACCAAGTCTGGTATGGAACCTAAATATGCTGTTAAGAAAGATACAGATCAAAGATCAAAAACCCCTGAAAAATCTCAAATTGTTGATGAAGCAAAAAATAAGAAAATATCTCCAGAAAATAAAGAACCTTTAAAAGATAAATTGAAAGATAAAAAGACTCCTCCAAAACCAGTAAAGGAACTTAAACAATCTTTAAAAGATAAGTTGGAAAGTAAAACTATTCATTCAAAAACAACAAAGGAAGTAAAAGATGTAAAAACAAAGACTGATAAACCTCAGGTTACTATTGAATCAAAATCTCAAAGTTTAGAAAATGATTTTAAACGTATTACAATTGATGAGAATAAAGCTTGGACTGAAAAGTACAAACCAAGTAATATTAAAAGTATTATTGGTCAGCAAGGCGATAAAAGTAATATGAAAAAATTACTCATTTGGCTTCAAAATTGGGAGAAAAATCATGGTGGTAAAACAAAGACAAAATTGATAAAGCCAAGTCCTTGGGCAAAAAATGATGATGGATCATATTTTAAATGCGTGTTGCTAAGTGGTCCACCAGGAGTAGGTTAGAATTATTTTTAACACATTACCGACGGGTAGCCGGTTAATCGGCTTTTTGTCACCAACGCTTGCCGACCGGCAGTCTTCGGTTGTCTTGGTGATAAACAATTTATTTTTACTATCGCTTAAGGTATATTGCACAGAAGCTATGCTTGCGTTGCTTGGGCTCTACACACTTTCTTTACTTGAGCATACGGACCGCACAGACACTCTCGCGCGACAAGCAAACCAAAACGCAGCCACCGCCAGGGAGAATCCGTGGCTGAGCGGCCGGTCGGACGTGCATATGCTGTTGAAACGCTAGCGGTCGGTAATGTGTTAATGTAGTTATTCTAGTCTAATAATTGCTATGATATTTTTATAGTAGTTTAAGTTATTTTACATCATGGAGGTGTAATAAATGGTAATATCATTGAAATATCATCTCAAGTATTTAATTTTATGAGATAACAAAATTACTAAGGGCGCTATTACAGTATCAAAGATTTTATAAAAGATTTATTGTATAAAATATCTTTTATCAAAGTTGCATTATATCATATTTGATAACAGATTTGGGGCAGTTTCACAAAATGACGTCAAGCAAGCTCATGTGGACGTTAACTGCTACCAGAATCTTAATTACTGAATACGGAAGTCGTGAATCTTTATATAACGTGCAGCATATAGATTACAAAAATGGAAATAAAGCTTGGAAGCTGCTTATAAATACATTTCTTATTCAGGTATTATAGAGCTTAATGTACGTTGTGGTATTCGAGTTGAATATATGAAACTGGAATAACTTTCCTTTGTGGCCAAAAACCGAAGAGTTGCAAAAACACGATCTTATATACAAATGCAACTTCTTAAATGTGTATTTTTTCGTCCAATAAAAGGAGTAACTTTTGACACAATGAACTGAAAGGTCACGTTATCTATTCTTAAGTAACTTCTGTAGCATGACATGTCTTCAATTCTGAGTTCCTTTAAGAGGTTTTCATAGATATCCAGAACTTCACGTTTCGACACCTATGGTTTAACCCATACACTTTTTCTTCGGGTTTTTTGCTCAATTTTTCGGTGTTTTAATATTACACTGACATTATGACGTGTCTTCAATTCTGAGTTCCTTTAAGAGATTTTGATGGATATCCAGAACTTCACGTCTCGACATCCATGGTTTAAAATAATAAAAATATGACAACGGACGTAAAATATTTTATGCAATGTAATACCAGTTATCAAATCTTTGATCAAAGAATTATTTTCAAATTTTATATCTTTTATGAAAGCTTTTATAAAAGATCTTTCATAAAATCTATGATAGTGTATAGCGCCCTAATTTAATAAACAAAAAATAATTTTATGAATCAAACAAAATAATTGAAAATCTATTGGAAAAAAAGGTTAAACTGCTGTAAAAGTATTATAAATACATAAATCACTGAATAATATCTTTTTTGTTTGATTTAGGAAAGACAACTACTGCTACTTTAGTAGCAAAAGAATTAGGCTATGATATTGTTGAGTTTAATGCTTCTGATACAAGGAGCAAAAAACTGCTGCATGAAGAAGTGTCTCAATTGTTATCAACTACCTCACTTGCTGGATACTTTAAAGGTAAGTTAAAGTATTTAGAAGAACCACTAATAAATTGACCTGATTACGATCAGTTGTATACGACCGAAACTTTAAGGTGTCTATAATAGAATAGAAGTAAATCAATAGAAGTTCTACGTTTTCTTTATTTTAATCCAATGAAAATGAATAGAATAATTTATATTTATTCAGCCTTATGACTTTATGGGTATATAAAACGATTTAACTCCTCATAGTAAGGCAAGTGGTTAAAGAAAATCAATTAAAATGTATTAGAATAAACACTTACTGATTTCAAGATTGTTTTCAGATTTTTATCATTTGGTTTATCTATTATAAAGTAACAAAATCATAAATAAGATACACTTCTTGAACAAAAAATCGATTTAATATACATTACATAGGTTTTAAGTTTACTGCCTTAACTTGTGTCCAATAGAGATATCTGTCAAAGTCAAGGATACTGGACTAACAGGATGCCTCAGTCCCATAAGATGTGTATACGCCGAAATTTAGTGCGTAGCCGCTAGTTTGACGTCACTTGTGCTTTCAGTCGAGTGTAAGACAGACGCTAAGCTTGGCAGTGACATTAAAGGGTGACGGGTGATTATCGCAGATTGAGCTATCCTATTAGGCTAGTATCCTTGGGTCAAAGTGTATAGTTTAGTTAAGTTTTGTTAAGTTGATATTGTTGCATATAGATAATTTTCTTTAGCTATTTGCGTAAGATTTGCAAAAAAATGTGTAAGAATATTTTTGAAATCTTTTCATAGCATTATGTTATGAGTTTACGGTGTATTCAGTATCACGCATTTTGTCTTTTATCCATATATGATTTTCTAATTCCTAAATTATAGTTTTAGATATATTAAATAAATTATTCAATTTTTGTTTGCTATTCAAATTGAGTTTCAGTCGAACACTGAACTTAATATAATACATTTCCATATTATCCTTTCTACACATTTTCTATCTCCTGCTTAACTATCTCCTAACTGTACCGCTAACTCCACTTGTCCTAAGAGAAGTGTTTGACATGATAAAGAATTGATAAAGTTGATAGAACTTTACTTTATTACGATTTTATTTATTAGGGGGATCCGCTCCAACTAAAAAACACGTTCTCTTAATGGACGAAGTTGATGGTATGGCTGGCAATGAAGATCGTGGCGGTATACAAGAATTAATAAACCTAATAAAAAATTCCAACATACCCATAATATGCATGTGCAACGATAGAAATCATCAAAAAATCCGCTCGTTGGCTAATTATTGTTTCGATTTGCGGTTTACAAAACCACGAGTTGAACAAATTAGGGTAAATAACTATTATGAATTATAATAACTAATATTTATATCATGTGTAAATTTCTTAGGGAGCTATGATGAGCATATGTTATAAAGAAAACTTATCAATAAGTGCGGAAGCTCTAACGGAAATTATAACAGGAACCGGAATGGATATTAGACAAACTTTAAACCATTTATCTTTGTGGACGGCAAATAATAAAAATCTTTCTTCCGAAACAGCCGGAAATGAAGCTAAAGTGGCTAAAAAAGATACAGTTATTGGGCCTTGGGAAGTTATAAGAAAAGTTTTTTCAGCAGATGATCATAAAACAATGAACTTAGCTAAGAAGTCAGAATTATTCTTTTACGATTATAGTATTGCGCCGCTATTTGTTCAAGAAAATTACTTACAAGTAGTTCCACATTGTCCAAAGTAAGACTTTTTTTGGTTATTATTAAAATTTAAAATGGTTTATTTACAACACAAATTTTATAATTTTAGAAAACAAGTTTTTGATAGAATTGCAAAAACAGCAGATTCAATAAGTATGGGTGATCTTGTTGATCGAAAAATTAGAAATGGTAACAACTGGTCTTTGTTGCCTGTCCAAGCAATATACGCTAGTGTTTTACCTGGATTTTATCTTGAGGGACACTTTGGTGGACAAATTAACTTTCCAGGTTGGCTTGGAAAGAATTCAAAAAGGGGAAAGTTTCAAAGATTACTCAGTGAATTACAAGCTCATATGAGAACAAGGTTTTAATATCTTTCCTATTTAATTTATTCACGTTTATTTTATTTATTTATTTGTTTATTTATTTTTTCTTTAGTATTTCAGGAAGTCGAATGTCAGTAAATCTAGATTACATCTATCACATTCGCAACAGTATAATTCGACCTTTAGTAAAGGAAGGAAATAATGGAATATCAAAATCGATTGAAGTAATGAACTCGTATAATTTACTAAGAGAAGATTTGGATGGTTTATTAGAGCTTACTCAATGGCCAAAACAACGTGATCCTATGGCTATGGTTGATAGTAAAGTTAAGGCTGCTTTTACTAGAGCATATAATAAAAACGTAATGCTTCCTTATGCTGTATTAACTGGTGTTAAGAAGAAAACGAACGCTACGTATGAAGATGATTTGTACGGCGAAAACGATGATGAGGTAAATGGTGAAGATGAAGATGATATTGCTAATGATGGTATGATAGTAGCTAAAAAACCATCAAAAGCAGCAGAAAAGAAAACGAGTGGAGTAGAGAAGAAACCTGGGAGAGGAAGAGGGAAAAAGAAATAAATTAGAAAGAACTAAGTATACATCATTATTTCATCACTATTTAGAATATTAGTTCTTTATTTTTTACTATTGCTCAAATATTCATTCTATAATCATTCCAGGAACATATTAATGATCAAATAAACTTTTAGTTTTTGCGATAAAGTATTTTCATTATCCTAAAAATCAATTTTCAGGTGTATCAATGAAAAATGTAGAAATAAAAATTAATAATTAAAATGCAAACGGGCGGTTTTTAAGTTTTTAGAAACTGATCGATTTAACACGTTAACCGCAGCGCGGCATTCACTTGTACCGGGCCTGATTTCAGTTGGTGTAATGCGGCACACGGTTTGTGCCGCACTCTTACCATTCTGTTAGGTGGTGGCCTGAGGGGTTACAATTTTTCTTCTTAAATGGCGAACAACGTGTTAAAAAATGGTTTGTTTAAGAAAGTTCACATAGTTTATTAGAACCAAAATAAACAGTTCGTTTATTATGAGAAAAATTATACTATAAAAATAGCTCCACACAAAATCTGAATTGGTTTTATTAAAAAATAAAGAAGTTATTGATAAATTGATGTATAAATAGGTGAAATTAAAATATCACATTTGTTTGACTGTAAGACAACCTAAAATATGTGTAGAGTGTTGTTTTTTAGAATTAATTGGATTTTACATTCCTATAACTTTGAATGTTATAATAGACAGTAAGGATTTTAATACTAACAATAAGAATTAATTTTTTAAGATTTTGATCTCAACAATGCATTAAAACTCTAATTCGACGTTCTAAAGTTAATATGATATTAGCTCCAAAAATTTCAAAAATGGACCATAAGAAAGAAGCTCACAATGAATCACGGGAATTTTATAGGTAATATTACTTCTTCTTTTTTTGTATTGCAAAATATTTTATATTTATTTTACTCACACATTTTTTTGGTTGTTAGGTAACGAACTAAAGTTGCTAACCATTAGTTGAAAATATTAAAATTCGCACTGGTGCAGCGCAGAAAACATTGTAGGAAACTGGGCGAAAATACGAAAAGGAAACATATAAGTATATTTTCAATTTTTGCAAAAAATATGCTTACAGGGTTTTTTTGTCAATGAACACGCGATATTTCTCCTGAACTGCTAAGTGCAAACAGTGCAACCCTAACGGACAAAGCTAATGATATATTAACTATAGCTCTAGATTAAAAAAGTTTTCTTAAAAATAAACACTGTATCATTATTATAAATTCCTATCTAATTAAAGTTATTTAAAGGATTGTGGAAATGATGCTGAGAAATGTGGGGTCAACCTTTTCCGAATTTTGATACAGGAAGCTATGACAAATCGATTGATGTATAAATCTTTGAAATCGGACGAACGGTTCATGAGTAATAGCTATGTAAAATAGACCTGTTTTTTTCGGTGGTTGTTAAAAGATTTTGAATCGTCCATTTCGCCTGTTGTATTCTTCAAACTTTATAATATACAAGTAAATGTTAAAATTGGTTAAAAGGTTTCCTTAGAGAAGAATTGGTTACAGTACAAGGAAATCTTTGCTTAATTGGAGGTTGAAATTTTGATAAAGTAAGCTTCAACCTGTCGATTGGGGCATAAATTTAATTTAAATTTTAAATTTAGTTTAACAAAAGTTGCAACTGTATTAAACGGCAATATGCTCAATGAACTCGCGATATTTACACTGAACTGCTAAGTTCAAGCAGTGTATTCTGCTAAGTTCAAGCATACATGTATTAGATTAGATTAGGAAATGGCTAGCAGTCATAAACGTTTCATGTTCTGCTCACTTTGTTTTACTTTAACTTTATTTTCCTTTTAACGTCAAACCAAAGGGCTGTTTAAAATGTACAGCGCTCAATTTCAGCGATAAACCAGCCATATCGTTCAATAGTCTGATGTCATTCAGCAACCTAGCTGCTGTGTGTACTGAGCATTTTATTGTTATGGTGTTTGTGCTTTTGGATTTTGTGTGGTTTATTTTGAACACATAGTTTTAAAATAATTAATTATGCTATAAACTTATAACAGTTATATTATGCTAAAACTTAGTTAACAGCAGTTTTACAAGACAACATCGGGTGAAGAAGACAACATCAAATAAAGAAGATGATATCAAATAAAGAAGATAATATCGATTAAAGAAGATATCATCTAATAAAGAAGAACGAAAAGACGTTGTGATTCTGAAAGACAAGATATTTTGTGAAAAAGTCGTCTTTTTATTCTTCAATCAACCGACTTGAAACTAACCATGTCGTTTAATCCATGTAGTGGAAGACGAACAACTGTCGTGGAGCGCAAACCGAAAAAGGTCGTTATGACTGGAAGACGTTGCCCAGTATAATCAAGAACCGATTGAAATAACACCAGATATAATTGTTATGACAGCGATTCTTCTTCATACGATTCTTACGTTTCAAGCAGTGATTATAGTAGTCCCGAGCTCAAAAGACGACCCGGAAGAGGAGGCCGAAGAGGATGCTGTTGCTAACTAGGTGTAATTTCTTTTTATCTGTATTTTTAAAGGAAAATTCTATAGAAATTTTGTGTCTTTAGAAAGATGAAAAATTTTCAAATCAAAAAATTTTAAACACCCAATGAATTTGCAATATTTTTTCTTATTTAGGTAGTTAGAGTTGAGTTGACAACAGTAACACTATCAGAATTAAACCTTCTATTAAAGTAATAAGGTAACCATACGTCCCGGATTGGCCGGGACAGTCCCGGATTTCCACCTTGCGCCCCGGATTTTTCTTGAAGCAATATTTGTCCCGGATTCAGGTTTTTTTTTTATTCCGGATTGTCCCGAATTTTTGAAAAGGTTCTTATTTTCAATATTTATTTTAAATATATTTCAACTGGAATTAATTTACAAAATTTGAACCGAAAAAATTGTGTTATCAAAATACGCGGCACGCTTTAAACCATTTGAAGCATACAGTGAACTTTCGACTCTGCGAATCCCCTTCAAGGAAGCACTGGTTTCTAGCGTCTATGGTACACATCGAGTCTCTAAGCGTTAGGTGGAAGAAGAAACGCAGAATCGTAGTGGTTGGACAGTATGGAGAGATCTCCTCAAGAGATATCAAACTATGGGTTACGGATGAGAAAATTCCCGAATGGAAAAATAACCGAAATGCATCAATTTAAAGGTGGGATGAAATTTTCTCTCACTTTAATAATCCTGAACTTCCATTTTCAAATTCACGAAAATTACCAGTTATTTTTCTGTGTGCCTGGCACAAATGTTTCTACGGAAAGAATATATTTTTTTAATGACTAGCTTTTGGGCAAGTGAGAAGACTCGACTTGAAATAGACACACTAAAAATGATATTACTTACTAAAGTTAATTATGAAGAAAATTGTACACAATTTTATACAATGCTTCAAAGCGAAAAAGATCCATAGTTCAGAAAAATATAAAAAGTTTTGTACTCAGTAATTTAACTTAACTATACCCCCGCTACAAGTTCCCATCCCGGATTTAAAATAAAAATGTATGGTCACTTTAATAGTAACCATAAAGTAAATAAAGTAAACACATAAATAATTCTGTCGAATGTTTAAACGATCAGCCATACACTGTAAAACACCCTTATACAAATTCCTTAAAAATCCATATCAAGATCCCACCTTAAAAACCTTCCCCATTCAGCTTAGGGTTCTGACATCTGTCTGCGTGCCACAACCGCACTGTTTGGGGTCCTAGCAGACACCATTCCCTTCCATCCTCCATCCTTACCTTTTGATCCTTATTCTAATGATTCATGGTGGATGCGCATACGTGTAATCAACATGACTGCATCTGTGGGCTTCCTCTATGTCTTAAAAATCCACCCCATCCTACTCTTTATATAATTATAATTTAACACAAAAAATTTTGGTTTCCCTTCCATACTTTATTCCAATTTACTCCTCTAATCACAACTTCAGCATAACATTTTTTACAATAAATAATATATCTTCTTCATAAACCAAGATTTTGCAGATTTCAAGATATTTGTTTTTTCAATATACTAAATTTTCAGTTAAAGTTATAAGCGTCTTTAGCGCATTTTGTTACTGGTTAGAATGAATTCAACTTTTTTGGTCCAAAATACCATTTTTAATCTTTAATTCAGTTAAGAATTCATGTCTTATTTTTAATAAATGAACTCGGTACGGTTTTTTATTATTCGTCAAACATTTTATAAGGTCAAGTTCGGTCAAATTTTGTCGATGTATTTAGATTTTTTTTATTCTTTGGTAATAATTAGAATAATTCGTCCATTTTAATAAAAAATTGACATTAAAAAATTGATTTTACTCTATTTTTTTGTAAAGTTTTATTCCTTAATTTCCATAAATAACCTTTGAACGATTTTTGAAAATTTTTCAAACGTTTGTAAAACTGTGTTGGGTTCAGTCCAAATTCTTCATTAGTTTTGTATTTTTTTTTAATTCTTTGAAAATAATTTGAATAAATATATCTTTTTGATGAATTAAACCTACAAATAAAATGCAAGGAGTTTTTACGATTATTTCAAACATAATTCTTAAAACTGGATTAAACCTCAAAATCCGGTTATTTAAAGTTAATTGCATTACATGATTATGATTACCTTTACTGTGATGATATTTTTCAAAGAACATTTCTAAATTATTATTAAAATTAAAAATGATGGAGTTTCAGTAACTAGGCCACAAAAAATTCCACACGATATTCAAACTTAAAGAATTTCTACGCGCAGAAAAAAAAAATTAAAATATTTCCGATAAGGTTGATTACAGTTAAGTACTTTACTAACGTATATGTTAGTAAAATAAAATAAAACAACATTCTCACACTTGATGATGTGTTATGTATGTACATTTATTAAGACGCGTTCGTTGTATATTTACATTCAACAATTTTTTTTTTAATTATTATTCATTTTACGTACGCTTCTTTTATAAAAACTAACAATTTGATAATGCTACTAATTTGTACCAGATGAGGTCATTAAAAAGAAAACCGAACGAGAATCTACACCGGTTTTAACACGATCAGTCCTTCCAGTTTTTTCTACTAAATAAATGAATTTTTTTCTCTCTTTTTAAGAAGCCTTAAGCTTTCTCGTTTAATGGAATTCCTTCGGGAGTCCTCGTTTTATCCGGTTGCGCTTTTGTAAAAGCAAACCTGTATAAAATACCCGCTGCTGCTCCGGCACTTAACGGACCGACCCAATAAACCCAATGTCCATCCCAATCACCGTTTAATAAAGCCGGAGCAAAACTTCTTGCTGGATTCATATTAGCTCCAGAATATGGACCCTAAAAATTTTGAAATGAAGTAAATTTAAAATAAAATAAGATATAAAATTTTATTAAATACTTACTCCAGCCATAGCTAAAACAGCGATTAAGAACCCAAGACGAATGGTTACTGAATCGTGTTTATCTGTGTTTCTCCAATCCCAAACTGCGCAACATGTTAAGGTTAAAATGAAGGAAAGGATGAATTCGTTTAATAAAGCTTGAGGGGCTGTTACTCCAGGACCAAATGCTGGGGAACATGTTCCGATTGTAGCATTGGGACCTTTTAAGATTCCAGGTGGAGTTATTGCCTAAAATAAAAAAAAGATAAAAATTAAATAAAAAATAAATTTGTAAATAACTTATAAATAAGTTACAAAATGAGACAGAAATGTGGAAAAGGAAGAAAGTAAAAGAGAAGAAAAAAATAGATGATAAAAAATTAAGATTTTGTTCAAAATTCGATAAACTTATTAATTGGGTTTATTCAAAAAATAGAAAATAATGTATTTTTTTTCCTAAAATTTAATAGAAAAATATGAATAAAACAAAATAAATAAAAATTCATTAGATTATTATAAATGAGTCGTTTGATTTATTTTGCTTGCATTTTTATACAATCAAAAAATGCTACTTTTCAAGATTAAAAATCAATATAAAATCAAATTAGATATAAAATTAAAAACTAGAAAATTAATGGATAAAAAGACAAGACCATCGAAGTCTGATCTGAATGTAGTAATGACTATTAAAGATTATTTCAAAATCTGATAAGTTTATTAATTTTTATTAGATATTATAAGAAAAGTGTATATGTGATCAAAATTAAACAATCTGATTGGATGAAAGAATCAGAAACTGTTGGAAACTGCCTGCACGAACAAAGCTAATATAAGGCGTCAAATGCTCAAATGTTCAAACGGTACAATTGAATTTGTGTGCACCTAATTTTGGTACCTTACTTTATATTAAAGTCTTAATTACTTTTTTGAGGTAAATGTTTACCCAAAATCATATATTTTTTTAATGGCTCTCAAAAATATAGTAGAAGGTAAATAACTGGAAGGTAGTTGACGGTTAAAGATCGTTAACCTATAAGTTCTCAGTAAACTAAAAAGAAACTAATAAGATACAATCAGTCAGTTAGTGAATCCGAACATATTTTGTATTAGTATTAAAGTTATGGAACGGATAAGCTTATTATAAATTTAGAAACATAAAAAAAAATGATTTCAAATTTAAAACATGGATAATGGGAATTTAAATCAATCAAACACGCTGAGTATTTAGGAAAAGCTTGCACGTCACTGGCAGATTTATAATCCTTGAGTAGGCCTTTTTGCGCACAGTCGATTTACAAAGTGACTTAATTACATGACAGTAATTTTTAACTATTCAAAATTTATAAGTAGAAAATTAAATTGTAAAAGGGTCAGATTTCATTCGAAATCTGATATGAATTTATTAATTCCTATTAAAGGGTATTTCATAGCCTGATAAGTTATATTAGAGATTGCAAGAAAAGTTGAAGCTTTTCGATCTAAAATATAATCTATTTTTTTTTAGAAGTGAAAATCAACATGAAATAAAATCAGATATCTTAATCAAAAATCTAAAAGTACAAGTTAATGGATAAAAAAATTAAAACTGAATTTATTAATTTCTAGAAATTATTCCACAATTTATAATCTGAAAAATTTATTTTAATTCTTAATAAAATTTCTAGTATTTATTGGATTAATAAGAAAATGTGTAATTGGAATGAAAATACAATCAAAAAGACTTTTTTTCAAAATAGAAAATCAATATGAAATCATATAGAAGGTGTTAAAGTAGAAAATTAATAGAACAAAATCTAAGTAAGGCTTCATAATCTAATTATATTAAAATACCATAAAACCATTGTATTTTACAATAAAAATCCAACTTAAATTTAATATAGGATGTGTAAAAAGAAAATAATTAATTAAAAATCCAAGTATTACTTCATTCATAATCTGATCAATTTAGTAAATCTTATTAAAGATTATAAAGAAGGAATCTAATTGGATTTAACCTACGATAAAATCTTATTATTTATTTATTTTTTTCAAAATAGAAAATCTTTTAAGTATGTTGTTAAAGTAGAAAAAAGAAACCTAGTAAGACTTCATCTATAATCTAATAGAGATATATCATATTTAGAAATTTTAAGGAAACGGTCAAGTTGAAACTTCAAAAATATAATCTAAAATTCTTTTTTCAAAACATAAAAAAATAATACAATCGTTCAAGGTTAAAATTTTAACCTGAGACGGTTTATTTTAGGTTTAATTGCAAGAACCTATTGAATAACAACGAGTTTAATTTACCATCCGGTTCATGGACAGTTACTTCTATCCAACAAACAATGATCTTACACAAGGTTATCTCAAGAAAGATAAATCTCCCAAGAATTGACGGCTGAATTCAATAAGAACCAAGAATAAAGCTTAAATAACATACGATAGCCATAGATAAAGTAACGATTAAATCAAATTGGGTTCGGTTGGAGTTAATGCAAAAGAGTAAAACTCGTCCAAGGTTAAAACAGCAACCTAAACACGTGTTTTTTGAGTTTAATTGTAAGAACCTGTTGAATAGCAACTAGGTAAATTAACATCTGGTTCATGGACAGCTGTATATTCAGAATAATTACTACAGACAAGTTTTAAATTTAATGAATTAAAGTGGAATCAAGTTTAAATTTACTTACCATTAAAGTGGCATATCCAGCTAAAGCACCTAAGAATTGGGCGGTGAAATAAATAGGAACCAATAACAAAGGTAAATGGCCTAAAATAGCAGCAGCTATAGTAACGATTGGATTAATATGTCCACCAGAAACATGACCAAAACACTAAAAAAAAATAAATATTAAAATAAATAAATATAAATTATAAAATAGTTCATTCATAAATGTCTAGGTAATTAATTTAAAGTTAAATTGTTGTTGAATAATTTGATTTTAAATTTAGATTGTCTAGTCTCTCTAAATTTGACTTTTGAAATGCACTATAACATTGTGTCACGTTCAAAAGTAGTTACAACTTAATGCTTTCCTTCTTATTTTTGGATCACGTCCGAAACGACCGGCCCTTTGGACCAAGTTCAAATCCGTTTCGTTTTCGAGACAAGGTTCGTCTCAAGGCGCCATGTCAAAGTACACATTTTTAAATTATCTCCGGTTAAATGAGAGGGAAACCAACAAAACGTGTAAAGAATTTGTTTTACGTCAACCGATTTCTTCTATTTATAGCCAAGTTAGTTAAATTTTCGATGTTTGCTAAAAGAATCCTTATTGAACCCTCACGACTTTTACACGAGAGACAAAAACATTTTGTTTGTATTTCAAGTGTCAACATAAAAAGATATCGCGTGATTGACCCAAGACGAAAATCGATTACTCAAATTTGTATTTCACCCGTTTTGCTTTAGTTATAAATAACACTCTTGGCAACGGATCCAGATTGCAGCTTATCTGGATCTTGTGATCTACACATTGTTATCCACGCACACCCATCGCCTCCGGTTATTTGTAGAACGTTAAAGTTTACCGACGTTATTGGCGAGTTATCGGGTGGTTTTGTTTTTTGTTTGAGAACGGTCTATATGAGTGATTTATTATTAAAAGAATTGGTAAATAACTCAAAACGCTTCGTACCTGGATAGCGACCATAACAGCTAAACCGAAAATCCAAGCTATTGACTCATGTGGTTGACCTATGGCTTGCAACTTGACGCATCCTTGGCAACCGAGAAATACTAAAATTGCCGTTCCGAAAAATTCGCCGAAGAACTTTATTACTCTTTCAGCGGTGTTGGAATTGTCGGAAATTAATATCTTGTTTCCTGTGGAAATAAATAAAAGTAAATTAATATAATATGGGAAATTAACTTTTATATCTTTAATAATAAAGATGGTTCAAGATGTGAATCATCTTAGTTTAGAAAGGCAGTTTTTTCTAATTTTATATCAGAGTGAAAAAAAACTGATATGTTGACTCACACAAAGGTGTAAAAATGGTTAAAACGCCGGAAACGAGTAGATAAATATTGAACTTGTCTTTGTGTAATAAGCAGTTCATGGTTTAAGAAATAAAATTAAATTGGCATTCTGAAAATTTTTGGTAAATCTAAAGTTTGTTCGTGCAGGTGATTTCTAACAGTTTCCGATTTTTCCAACTAATGAAATTTTTCAATTTTGATTACATGCAAAAAATTCTAAATCTTGATTGGGTGAAAAAATCAGAAAGTGTTGGAAATCGCCTGTACGAACAAAGCTCTAGAAACGATATAAACTAGAAACTTTTCTTTTATAAATTTAAGTTCATGTGTTTAATACATTTTTTATTGAAATAGGAATAAATTAGTAAAAGCTTCAGAATCTACCTTTGAAGTACATGAAAAAAAAAAAAAAAAAAATACAAAAAAATTTGTCAACCAACTTAAACTAAACTCAACATTATAAATCAATATGAATGGAACTTTAAAGATCATAGAGCTTTAGAATATAGAAAAACAAGGAAATTTCGCTTGAACGCGCAACAACCATCTACAAATGCATCTGCTTTGGCTTATAAATAAAGCCAACAAGCTTAAGAACCATAATAAAAATAAAACACTCGAACAACACATCACATAATACCAGAAAAGTGTCCGTTTGAAACCTTGTTCAAAATCTTAATAGAAATCATCAATTAAACGGAAATTAGGGATAAACAACCATTACACTGTTGTTATTGTATTTATAGTTACTTTAAATTGATTATTTAAACGTTAAATCGTTGTTTATGTTCGATAGTCGTCGATAAAGGTAGATTGGTTTTTGACTGACAATGAGTAAACGCCTTTATTAACCGTTTGAGTCCCAAGCAGCGCGATCGCGCTGTTCAGATTTTATGTCGAGAAAATCCAGTATACGTATACCAGCAACGTATTTGAAAGCGCGATCGCGCTGCTTGGGATTTTTCGACAATGTTTTTTCAAAACCGTCTGGGACTCAAACGGTTAAGCTAATTTTAATTGTAAGTATTTTCGAGTAGATTATATAAGACATGTTGAAATCCAATTGAAAGGCATGAAAATGAAAAATTTAGTAAAGGTATAGATATGGCTATCAAGACGTGCGTATTTTTCAAAAACTTGCTTCGTCACGTAACAAGCGTACAAGCTAATGCAAGGCTAATATCGCGAGTTAAATGAGAAAAGGATCCGTCCTGTAAAACATCCGTCCTCTTTTCTTGTAACTCGTGATATTTCCTAAACCACGTAAGCTACGGTTTTGAAACCAGGTCTCTGTTACCCAGAAATGCTTACTGATGATTTATCCAGACTTTTTTCGACAAAATCTTTGGAATATTTATCTATGAAATATGGGCACCCCAAAATGGACTTACTTGGTTTTTGCAAGTGCAAATAATAGCGCGGACCATTCTGGTATACGCGTTGGTGAATATTTTACCAGCGCAAGTGGTTGAATAGAGATCTGATAGGTCTCTTTTTTGTAGATCCTTTTAAATTCAAACGTATTCAAATAATACCGTGTACCAATAATTCATCCAAGGTGCGGTATTTACCGATACCACACCGAGTTGGGTTGCGTTCCAATCGACACGCTTCTACATCTTTAACCGCGCGCTAGGTTTCATTCTCTCAAAAACCGACTGTACTCGAGACCGTTCTAGCTATCGCTCTCACACAGAGCTTTGGAATTCAATTTCGCTGATCATGAGTGTACAACTTGGCTGGAGAGGGTTTATTAATGAAAAACATATAAAATAATATTGATGAGTATTTCCGAATTCAAAATGTTTTTCTTTGTCGATATCTTCTTTTCATATGTCTGTGTAGTAATAAACACCAATATTTATTTTAATTTAAACTGCAAGAAAGGTAGGGTGCAGTATTTATTTTTTATTTCGCACTTTACCGTTTCTCTTCAATAACATCTTTGAACTTCTATAACATTTTATTTTTATATAATTTACAATTAGTTAGTTTTAGTTATTAGGGTGACCAGACGTATGGAATTTTGTTGTGCTGTATAGCAATGTAACACGCAGTACAGCATACGCGCGTGCACAGCAAACGTACAGCTTTCGCAATTTATTATTGAATTTGTGATTCATTAGTGATCTCTTACAATGAGTAACGTAGTGACAGTGAAATTCACGTTATAGATTTTTCTGCTATCGACAGGAAGAACAGACACTTCTGTGAATTACCGACTGTTAAAGTTATGTTCTTAGTATAACCCGTATTAATTTATATTCAAAAATAAAGCATTTGTCATATATCATGTGACTTGTGAAAAAATCATTTTTATGTCCATAACTATTCAATTATTGCTTGCAAAAAATTCTCCGAAAATCCACTTTTTCGAAGAACAGCCTGTATCTCTAGAATCGTAAGAGATATCAGTATGTGATTTTGATCATTTAATTTCTTATAAAAATCTAGCGTCAGATGTCGAAATCAATTTTCCTCTGTTTCCTATAGAAGTAGGAGTCTCCCTTTAAAGGTGTCCAATTTGGCTCACCCTGTACATGAGTTGCAATGTGTACAGCATTGAAAATTGAAAAATCTTTTTATACCCTATGTTAACTAACGCACTAATGTAAAAATTGTAATGAGGGAAAATCTACTATTTAGGGGAAGGTGGGTATGTTAGGGACACTTTTTATAGTCCAATTACTTGTGGCCATACCAGCAACATAAAAATTTTAAAATGTGTACTATCGAATAGCTTACTGTTTATACTGTACTTTGGTACTTATTTGATGTCATTTTTTCTGATGGTTAGAGTTTTGTTGCAGTATAAGTGATCATTTGTATTTTGTCCCAAACGTACCCTTGCGTTGGTATGTATGGGACAGTCACAAAATAACGGAAGCATAATTGATTTCTTCATCTTCTTCCGTCTCTAATTTCTTTTTACGCTGTGTTTAACCTTCTCTTCCCTTTTTCGAAATTTTTCATTCTTGATTTTTAATGTTTCTTCTATTAACAATTTTCGAATTTCTTCAAATTTCGGGTGTGCTTGTTAATATCTTTGTAATATCTTTGTAAATTGTAACTGTTTTGCACGGGTTATTCAAGAACCAATTACCAAGAGCCGATTATGTATATAGAAGGTATATCTGGGACGTCCCAAATATCCCTTTCTTTCAATATCCCAAACATACCTCATTGTAGTTTGTCTACATTTTATTTTTTTAAATTTTAGTATAGGACACAAATAAAAGACAGCAAGGTGTACTGATCAAGAACAGTTTATAGACTTCACCAATAATAATTTATTAAGTTTTGTAAATAAACATGGTTATGACCAGTACTTATCTGATGCACCCGATTTTTACTTTGAAATAACATAAACGCAAACGTCCAATTTTTAAGGTTAAAATAACTCACTGCATTTCAAGTTTCGACGATGTAGCACTGTAGGTAGCACTAGTAAATTTAAAGTAAGACAAAGGGGTAAATTCAAACAAGTTTTCGGTTTGGATCAATTGTCCCAAACATACCCACCTTTCCCTAGGTCTAATTTCTCAGAAATATTACTATTTAATAGAAGTATTAGAAAAATTTACTTCTCAATTTCTTGCAACTGTTATTTCTGCTTACCATATATTTTTCTTTTTTATTTATTGAAAATATAGCTTAATAAATATTCTCTCAAAATCTAGAACTAGCTAAGAAAGTTGTAATCTTGAGAATTTTCTTTCATAAATTTAGATACAGCTTAATAAATATTCTCTCAAAATCTAGAAATAGCTAAAAAAGTTATAAACTTGAGAATTCTCTTTCATAAATTTAGGTGCGATTAGATAATATATTATTAGTTAAAATAGAAATAAATGATTTATCAACGGTTTTCTTCAAATTAACGTTTGGATTAAAATCAAAGTTGAAAGCCAAAAGCATTAAAGTTAACAGTGACATTGATTAAAAGCAATATTTCCAAGAAATAAAGAGGAACAATATATGTTAAGCAGAAGTAATAGTTCCAAGAAATTGGGAAGCCAATTTCTATAATATTTACAATAAATAGTAATATTTCTAAGACATTAACAAGTAAATCAGTTAGCTTGGGTTCAGTTGTATTAATGTAGGTTCTGATTTGTAACCAAACATGTATTACTATGTTTTCATCAGTCTTCACGAATTAATTGTAATTTTATTGTATTCTTAACGATGTTAAAAATTATTATTCGTTATTATTTCTGGCCAGTTTGCATTTTTTGCTTCAAAATAGATTAAAATTTACCAAACTCGTCCCAAAACAATCTAACCTAGCCTAGTTATTTTTGATTTATTAAGCTCAGTAAAAAGCATTGCGTGAGCTTCATTCTGGTATTAATAAAACTTTATCTTGCAAACTTTCTATCTAACACTAATCTCAAAATCGCCCGCTTCCCTTCGTTATGATTCTGTGTATGTATATATTTTTTCTTGTTCACAGATTTTATCTCTTTCATTTCAAGTAAAAACAAGGATCAATTTTGTAAACGAAGAGGAAAATTTACTCAAATATAGCTTCAAAAAACTTTCAAAAATCAACGATGGGTAAGTAAATTTCTTTTCTAATTTCGATTTTTCTTAAACTTTGTATAAAATCTTTTCCTTTTTTTTATAAAAAGAATTAAATAAAATGAAGTTGTATGAAATCTAATTTTAATATTGAGAAATTAATCCAAACTAAATTCCAATAAATATCGCATGTTTTCAAAAGATATCATCTCTGTATAATTATAAACCTAAATCAACCCATATCTTTATTACTACCAGAATTCATGCAAACCAAATTTGAAATTCCCAAAATATTTAAACGCATTATTAACATTCCCATTTTAATTAAAAATCATCTCTCAATACATTTACCTACACTTCTTAAAATTCAATTTATTCGACGTAACTTTAAACAACAAGAAAAATTCAAATTTTTATTGTGTGATAATGTACACTAATATTAGATTTTCGCACTCCCGCATTCGAAAGCCCACAAGGTTGTCCGAGGCGAAAAGCACAACGGTAGCCAGTTTTAAAATAGTACCTCTTGTTTACTAAAACTTCACTTACTCAAAAACCTTTTAAACCCGTCTTTACAAATATCCGCAGCTCAAATAGCGCTATTATATCAACTTAATGTACCGTTAATTACACCTACCTGATATTAAACTTCGCGTACAAATAATATTCGAAAATGATAAAATACTCTGTCTCACAAAATATTAAATGATTTATTATTTCAACTCATATAGGTTTATTTAGGAATAAAATTTAGAAATATGAGGGAGTAATTTGACGGGATTTAGTGAAAACGTTAATCATAAATTACGTTGAACCGTCGTTTCTAATTTTAAATCGGCCTTTCTACGTCAATGGATAGATTTCACGTTGTCAGTATTTATACGGTGGACGGATTTATTTCTAGCAGCATACGCATGTTGCATTTTACCCAATCTTTTGGAAATTTAAGCGTTATATAAGTTATATATTTATAAATTTAAAATATTTTTTTTTACTTTTAATTTATTTGTCTTAAAGTAGACATAAAAATCCTAATTTAGATATCTTAAATAACCTAAGAAAGTTTTTTTTTAATAGAGTCTAGACAACAGGAATCGTTTACAAGTACGATTTTTGCATTTATAATAACGTTGTGGAATGCCAGGTCAGCAAGGTATTTAATATTAAAAATTCTCAAACTGGTTAATGATAGTCCGAGTTCCTTGCCATTTATAGACGCGTTAAACTTAATGAGATGCAATATTTCATTTTTAATTCATAAAGACCAAGAAAATTCCTAAAAACTTAAGATTTATGAAAGTCATAAATGAGTTCACAGAGGATAAGTAAATTTGTTTAAGCGCTTTTCGTTTGTGTTAATTCGAGCAAACATTTGGTATACATCTCCAGGGAAAGAGAAATATTTGTGGATGGCAAATCAATAGATGTGTTAATGAAAGTTTGCTTGATGTGAAAAACAAATCTTTAAGAAATCAATTTGATATTAGGAATCAATAAGAATTTGCTAAACAAATGCAAACAGTCAAAAAATATTTTGTTATTTGGTGTTAATTAAATTATTTGTTTGTATCGATTGATAAACTTCCTTAAAAAAATAATTCCGTAAAATAGGAAATTTTTATTTGCTTTTCTTTGCTAATTCAACAACTGGATAAGTTGCAATTGTGAAGAAACGTTGCAATTTTTAATTGTTTCCTGCTCAGCAGTCCTTACAATTCTCACGTATCAATTTAGTGATTAAGGTTAATGTTTGTAGAACTATTTTTATCTTTTTTTCGATTATAATTAATTACATAGTTAAATTATAAAGACTATGGAAGAAATAAAAAGCAAAATAAGATTTTTTATTGGGAATTTTTTTAATAATTTTGGACATTAGACAAATAGAACACATAAAAAATCGTTTTGGACATTAAGTCAAAAAGAAACCATAAAAAAATAAAAAATATATATAAAAATACTAAATAGTAGACTGTTAAATGTAAAACACTTTAAATCTTTTTTTGAATGAGTTTATATTTAAGAAAAAAAATCTTGGCCAAGATCCCAACGTTTTCGGAAACATTCCGAACGTAACTTACGTGAGCACATAAAACATTTAAACGGTTTTCTTACGTTCCCAGACATATTTTATGTATTTAGGTATTTTTTAAAATTTAATTTTAGTCCTAACTTTAAAAATTGAAAGTTCAAGAACGGTAAGTCAACAAATAATGAAATTAAGGTAAAAATAACGAAGGTAAGCTAAAGTAAATAAGATTAATGAACACATACCATTTTTAACAAAATGTAAATTAGATTGATTCGTTTTTGAATCCTCTAAATAAAGTAATGACATTGGGATAACTGCATAAATACATCCTACATAGTCAACTTTAAATGTGAGTTGTTTGTTTTTATCGTTCTATAGTTTATAACTTCATACACATGAGTGTACTTTAAAAATTAAAGCTATTATGTATAATTAAATCTAAAGTTGTTGAAATTGATTGATTTGTATGTGTTTTATTTTCCATTTTCTTCTATGAGAATCAATATATTAATTTTTAACATGATATTTATGGTAGATTTACGAAATGTTAATAGATAGATTTTAAATGATCGAATTTGAATGGTATTCACGTTGTGAAGTGTTGAGATTTAAACCTTGAAAGTTAACGTTTATCCAGTCAAATGTGGTAACATTGGACTAGATTTCTATTTTAATTTAAGAGATTATATTATCATTTTTAGAGATCTACAATCTTTGGTAATCTTATAATTGTTAGTTTAATAATCGATTTTGTGTCAAACATTTAAACAAAATTATTATACTTAGGAAAATTTCTGTCATTGTTATGGTATGATTAAGAAAATGGAAAAAAAGTGAAAGTAATTATGTAATTTGTTGGTGTTTACTTCTAAGGTCTTATTTTCCATAAAAATCTTAAGAATTTCTTAGTATTGAAGTAGTAGTGTTTTACAAATCAAGATGTGTAATTTTGAAGGTTAGTAGATAAAAATCTCTGTTAAGAAATTTAAAAACAAAGAATACTTGATACCTCTAAACAATTTAGTATTTAATTTCGTGTAATTCAGAATGTATTAATTATTTAATCTTTAACTACCTTTAATATTCGAAAAATATCAGGTATTTATAAATGAATATCTGGGTTTTAACTCTTTATAATATTTATTACATTAAACTTACAGTTATAAATTATATGTCAAATGAAAAAGCAACTCAAGCAGTTTTACCAAGAACCTTATAAATGTTCAATGTGACAACCATTTGTCACACGGCATACAGCAAGTCTATAGTTAAGTTCTTCTTTTCTTTTAGTAATTGTAGCAACAGCTGCTTCCACCCGATTTCTTAATTCAGGGAGGTCAGCTGGTAGCAGAGGCATACACACACGATCCTTGATGAAGCCCCAAAGGTAAAAATCGCATGGCGTTAGGTCAGGAGATCGTGGAGGCCATGTATGCATCATTATGCCAGTGAAGTTGCGCACCATCTTGCTGGAAAATGAAGTCCTCTGGCTCATGGCTCATTTTCTTCCAACTGAGGGAAGAGCCATTGCTCTATTGTATCAAGGTAAGAAGTGCCAGTTACAGTAGATTCACCAAAAAAGGAAGGCCCATAAACTTTTCGTCGGGATACGGCACAAAAAACATTCACTTTAGGGGAATCTCGTTGCATTTGTACCATTTCTAGCGAATCGCAGCAGAAACATTTCGCGCACATGCACACTGGTATCAACAAACAAAACTATTTGAGTTGTTCTTTCATTTTACATAATATTTATAACTGTAAGTTTAATGTAATAAATATTATAAAACGTTAAAACCCCGATATTCATTTATAAACACCCTGTATTCATGGTGTATTTTAATCCCATTAAAAACTTCTTAATTGTACGACATTTTGAAATTTGAAAAACTATCTTCAACGAATCAAGAAAAGAAGAAAATACAATAAAGAAAATTCACTTACAATTAGAGAAAATTAATAATTAATTAATTCACTTACGCATCGAAAAGTGAGTTAAAAAGAAAAATAAATAAAAAGTGCGCAGAAAATTAAAATTTACAAGAAGAAATGGATAGTCGCATAAAATCGATGCCAATGAAGGGCAACATGGAATGGAAAAAGAAAGGAAAATTGGAAAATATGGATCCAAAAATTTGAAAAGTATGGATCCAAAAATTACCTAATTGCAATAGAAATTAACAAGAAAAACGGAAAAGTTAAATGCGGTCAACTCAAATACCTAATGGGAGAAGAAGACTATTCCTATATTTAATAGTTTCAAATTTGATAGTGAAACAGATGCGGATAATTACAAAATACTTAAAATAAAACTTCAAATTTACTTTGTTCCAAAGAAAAATGTTGTATACGAAAGATACAAGTTCTCTACGTAGGGTAAACTGCCCAAATATCGGCCCCTTTAAAAATGCTTCCTAAAATCGACCTTTCTATCAAAATCCATACAGAAAAACTGGAAGGCCGACTTTGGGCGTATATCCGAAATTTGGTGAGTTTACCCTATAAACAAATGGATGAAACCTCAGAAGAAATTCATAGTGGAATTAAAGAACAAAGTAAAAAGTTGTGAACTGGGAAGTTTAGAAGATGGTATAATACTCACAGTACTAGTAATAGGAATAAAAGATGATTAAATGAGAAGAAAACTGCTGGAAGATTCAAATCACTCTCTGGAAAAGGCTGTAGAAGCTTGTGTTCTAGCAGAAAGTGTTATAATTAATAGAGATTATAACTTAGATTATAATGAGATTATAATTTTGAAATAGAAAAATTAAAAAGAAATTAACACAGACTTAGAATGCCTTAATGATCAAGTTCTTCTGAACAAAACACCTCTATATAAATTCCGCCAAAAACGAAGAACATTCCTTCGATTAAAAATTATCCCCAAACAGCTTAGGGATATCTTTTCCGAGACCGCGTAAGATATCCGCACTGTTTGGGGCCCTAGCGGTCTCAAAACCTCCTATCCTTAATTACTTCTTTTCCTTAAAACTTCCCACCCAATTTCCACTTTTCACATTTTTATGATTGGTTCTCTTATATCATATTTTAACATTTTTATTTTTTCAATTATTCATATTAAGATGATTAATGATTCAATTATCATACTAAGAACCTAAAATTTGTAGTTACCTCCGAAGATGGTCCTAGGCCGAAACATGTAAGGATAATAAAAACAAATAAACCAGTTAAGTGCTGAAAAATACTTTTCATTTCACATCTAAATTTACTGGTGAAAAGATGGATCACAATCGAATTTTTCCTGATTATTATAATTTAGACTTATATCTAATAAAAAAACACACGTTCTAAATTTAAATGCATTATTTCACGTTTTACCAAAAACTGATTTTTTTTTGAACTTACATAAAAATTTCCCTAATGAAAGTTGTTAAATAACTGAAACATTTAAAACAGTCTTTGGACTAAATTATATACTAAAGTTACTTTCATAAAACTGTGTATAATAACTCTTTTATTTTATAAAACGAAACATGTATGATAAATATAAAAATTAAAATCCTATCTAATTCAATTAAAGGTGTTCGTTAATTCTGAAAAATCTAAAAATTTGTATTTTATTTTGTAAAATTTTTAAGAAAATTTCTTAATTTTAGAAAACTCATATTAAAGACTACTGTTGAAGTTGCGATCATTGAATTAACTTTAACACTTGAAAGTCTTTTTATTTTAATACATTGAAAGTGTATTACAGTTGAGTCTTAACATTTTAAATAAAACGTTGATGCTTAACTGACAATGAGAAGAATTTATTTTCGAGCTTGACGTTGTATTAAATTTCGAAATATAAAAAATGATATTAAAATTGAAGGAGTTGAAAAACGTTTGCCCCAAAATCGTCGTCTCAATATTTTGTTGTGACCAGATGCATGTCCACAATATCTGACCATAGAACTTAGCAAAGAACAATATAATGTCCACAATGTCTGGTCAAAGGACTTTTAAGAGTTGAATTCAAATCTATCTTCTAACAAATCTTACTTAATATGTAATAATTTAGGACAAAATTTTTAAAAAAGGAACAAAAATTAGAATCCTATCTAAATCCAGATTTTTTGTCGTAGTATGTACATAGAACTTTTGGTAAATTGAGTTAACTGAATTATTTGAAAGCCAGATACTAGATTTGAATATTGTAAGACCACAAGAAAGTTTTGTAATTTAATTTTACAATGTTTTATACAACTGAAAAGTTAATAAGTTATCTAAATTTTTATTTGGGCACTTCCAAAATATAGGCTGTCTCAGAATTAGATGGTCATCCGCTACTACCGTACTCTATGTCTTAAAATAAGAGTAACACTTAAAATAAATAATGGCTGAAAAATTCATCCTAAGAAAGCTACAGTCTCTTAAAGGATTTTCAATCAAAATTAACCCGTTAAGCGGCTCGATGGATTGATATTACATGTAATCATGACAAATATACATATACGTCATAGCCGCTTAAGGGGTTAAGGAAATTGACATAAAATTTGTACGTAGTCATAAAATAGGCCAATGATATTCTAATATTTCAGTATTTCCATCGTTATATGGCAAAATAGTAAAATCAAAACTCTCTTGACTACGACTCATTAAACGCTGTTAAAGCCTATGACACCCTCAGTGTGAAATTTCAAACTCAATTCACACGAGTACCGTTGTAGATAGAAGCTCTTAATAAAAAATGCCATTTTTTATGTAAAAAGGTTTAAGAGTTAAATTCAAATGAAAACGAAATGTGTAATAATTTAGCAGGAAATTAAAAAAAAAGGAACAAAAATTAAAACCCATTCTAATTCCATTAGTCGTTAATTGTAACAAAGCTAGACTAACTTCTCTGTTTTATCTATTTTTAAGATTTTTTTTTTATTTTTCTGTCATAAATATCTATATAGAACTTTTGATAAATCCCACTGAATTTATTATTTATTATTTTTCAACTGAAATATTTGAAAGTTAGATAGTAGATTTGAATATTGTACGAATACTAGAAAGTCTTGTAATTTAATTTTACAAATTTCTATGCAACTAAAAGTTCTGAAACAGTAATAAGGTAAACTGCCCAAGTGTCGGCTCTTCTAAAAATGTTTTCTAAAGTCGATCTTTCTATAAAAATCCATATAGAAAAACTAGAAGGATGACTTTAGGCGTTTGGCCGCGATTTGGTGAGTTTACCCTATACAGCAGGGGTGGCCACACTTGGTAATGCTTAGAGCCATATTGAAAAATCGAAAATTTTTAAAAGTCTAATCGGAAAAAATTCATCCCTTCAAAAAAAAAAAACGAAAATCCAGTAAATTCTACTTTCTAATTCCTTTTCATTATACCAAACAAAATTTTCTTAAAAATTCAAAACCTAGTACAAAGTATTTATAATTTTTTTTTAATTGAACCGCAATAAAACTCAAAAAGAGCCGCAAGTGGCTCGTGAGCCGCGGTTTGGCCACCGTTGCTATATAGGCTGTCAGAATTAGGCGGTTATCTGCTACCATCATATTCTATGTCTTAAAATAAGGATAAAAATTACAATAAATATTGGCAGAAAATTTCATTCTAAAGGAGCTACAGTCTCTTGAAGAGTTTTCAAGGAAAATACCATAAAAATTGTAGGCAATCGCAAAATAGGTCAATGATATTTTAAAAATTCGTCATTTTTATGGTTATGCGGTAACAAAATAAAATCAAAACTTTCATGATTACGACTCATTAAACGCTGTTATAGATTATAGCACCCTCAGTATAAAATTTCAAACTCAATTTACACGAGTACAGTTTGCAGAAAGAAACTCGTAATAAGAACAGTCTATGGAATTTAAATTTTAAGTCAGAATAGTACAATAGTTAACTTTTCTTTAAATTTTTTTGCAAGTACACCCAAAAAAAATTAATTCAAATAATCATGTGATGTGCTGACGACCGCTCATAGTAATTCTAATGCAAAATCAACACCTTCATTTAGGAAGCTTTTTACTGAATAGTTTGTTTGAACTTTTAACCCTTATTTTTAGTCGTAGAATACACTAAGTGACAGCGTATGATTGTCCAAGTTTTTAACATCTTGTATATAACTTTATCCAAATATTCAGTGAATAATTTCAATACAATTTATTTAGCTTTTTAAAACCACCATTTTTTTTCAACGATACAATTTTTAAACAAACCTACATTTGATTTACAACAACCCCAAGATGATTACTTCTACAATCTTTCCCCTGATTATCTTTCTAATTTTATTTCATAAATAGTTCACATAAAAATAAGATTAAATTTATAAAACTAATTAACCTATCGTCATTGCCATATTTTAAATTAGTAAACACCCTCAATAAATTTCGATATGTCATAGATAAATACATTAGAAAAGAATTGTGATATAACACTTAATAAATACCTTTGTTGTAGCAAACAACTAAAAAAAGTTAAATTTATTATACATATTAATCCTATCTAATATATAAAATTTATAAAAAAAAGTTTATTTATTAAACAGTAAAATCCTTGATATTGATTAATTAACATTGACATTGGTTTTGCTCTATTTATAACGGTTTTTAAAATAAACTGAAAAAAAATCTATTTTGAGATGTATAAAAAACGAAAACAGGTCGAAAAGTCAAGTTAAATCTATTGTTAAAACAACATTTGAATTTTAACTATCATTCAAAAGTGAAAATAATCCAAAAATTTTCAACTTTAACATCAAAGTTAACACTTCATTTAATTTTAACAGTAAAACTTTAACTTTTAACTTCAAGCTATAAAGTTTAAATTGT
Source organism: Digitonthophagus gazella (assembly GCA_036711955.1). Classification (NCBI taxonomy): domain Eukaryota; kingdom Metazoa; phylum Arthropoda; class Insecta; order Coleoptera; family Scarabaeidae; genus Digitonthophagus; species Digitonthophagus gazella. Next base: position 33,775,725 of record JASCIT010000007.1, on the reverse strand, counting down.
TTAAACAGACTCACTACATTAAACTTTCAAAAATATACAATTAGATTACTTTATAGCTTATTTAGTTTAAAACTCACCTGGCATGTTTTAATTATTTTTCTTTCTTATTTCCCAAAAAGAAAAGAAATAATAAATTAAAACTAAAACACTTTTTCTATTAGTTTCTACGTTATTACTTCTTTTTCTACTTTAAAAATTTTTAGACCCCTTTAAACAACTTTACAATTCAAATAAGAAACCACTAGATAGCCGATGCGTTCGAACACTTCGACCTAAGCGTATCGAATGAGATTCAGGTTTCGTTCCGTTCAAAAAGTAGCAACGTCGTGGCGCAGCGCCACTGAATATGTAAATACTAAAAGTACGTGTGTAAACGAGAACCGGGTTCTGCTTTTAAGTTATGCTTTTACAACTTTAAAAAATAAGCCATTTCGTAATCAAACGCAATAATGTCATTTGTGAATCGAAAAATAAATCCAGACGATTAACAGTTTATCGAAGGTTATCACAATTATTAACTTACTTACTTAATTCGTCTTCTTGTGGAATTGTAAAAGGTTCCACTGTTGTCTTACATAACACCATTGTTAACATTACTACTTGTAAGTTGTAATGAACAAAGAAAACTGGAGTTTTGAGTAAGTTTAAACTGAGAGGGTGGTTCAATTCAATTCTTTAATTTTTTATTATGTTGGTTTACACGTGCGGATTTAATCGAAGAGGAAATAGGTTTTTTTAATTATTTAATTTATAATTTACTTCTTTACTTTAATTATTCTTTATGTGTGGTCTTTAAATTTGGATAAGATGAAATTAAATAAAAATAGATAAACAACATTAGCTTATCATTAAGGCAAATAGTTTCAAAAGTAAATATATCATGGTGAAAAAGATGATTAGACGATGTCATTTGTATAAATAGAAATTAAAATGTAGTTATCGGTCAAGAGTCATCAATTCTTTTGTAAATAAATATTATGATAGAAGTTAACAAAAATTTTTAAGAGGAATGCTTACTTAAAGATAAATTAAGATTAAAAATAAAACTAGGTATAAAATTTTCTTTTTAAGTTTTAATAAATCTTAATTTTAATTTTTAATTTATTACAAAAATTACGGTACACCGTTTTTATCTGTATTATGTGGTATCGAACTTTCTTTGGGAACTCCGTACATTAAGATGAATCTGTAGATAAGTGGGGCTATGAAACCTCCGCCTACAATTGGTCCAACCCAATAAACCTAGAAAATGAAAAATAAAAATATTGTTTTAGTTAATGCTAAATTATTAAATAGAAAAATCTGATAATAAGATAAAATATAGGTACAAGAGACTTATTAATTACTAACAAAACGAATTTGAAGTTTTAAGCCGGGAATACATCTGACAAATGTTATCACTTGTTTGCAGTCGTTCGCATTCGTTCTCACGCGCACCATTGCTACCCATTCGCAAAGATTCCTTCTGGGTGGTGTGATACATTTGGACGAATAGCTAGTTTTCCCTCATTGCGAATAGTTCGATTCATTCGCATTTAGTTCGTTTGGTGTACAATTCGTGAAAAATTACAATACAACTTTTTGCGAACACAAGACAACTACTGCACCTTATTGAACACGTCCACATATGAACATTTCCAGACATTCGTGGCTGCCATTTTCCTTTGATCTTTTTAATTTTACCGACAACCGATGGAACGCGTACGTTCGTGCCTCTCCCATTCGTCCTGCTATTAATTTCACTGCAAATGCATGTCCACATATGAGCAAGAAATCTTCGAGAATGCGAACGAATAAGAACGAATGGTAACATTCGCCAGGTGTATTCCCAGCTTTATATACACAGATTGGATACACGGTGGTCCACTGGTTATACACAGCGAATACGTGGATGCTTCATCTTTTGACCGTATGAATGTAGTCATTTCTCTCTTTTCACGTCACAGTGAAGAGAAAGAACATTACAGATTTTCCAAAGTTCATACATCATTACATGCCGCCAACCCTTTTCATTTATCATTTTGAAAAAAGTCGCCAAAGCACAAATCAACTTATTTGAACAATAATACTATGATATAAAACCATAACTTAGAAATTCTATAGAAAGGAAAGATGGAAATGAGTCGATAGAAGATAAGGTTTAGGAAAAATTTAAAATTTGTGAAACATGGGAGTACATGTTATGGGAGTATATGTGAACATTCCTTTTTCATAAACTGACATCTCCAATAACCAGTCAAAAATCGTCAGTGTCCGTTTATTAAACTTTTTACCACATCAATAATTTCATTATGCATAACTTTAAAGCGAAAACTTCTCTATAAGTTTCTTTATCTCCATAAATCATAAAAATCAAAGAGATTAAGATTGTTTTTTAAATCTCATCCATGCTCTAACTGACAATAATCAAGCATCTATGGTATTAGGTTGAGTTAGTACGATTAGTCATTAGTATAACACGTTAATTATGGTTTAGGGTTTTTCAAATGGCTTTTACTTAAATCACTTAATTCTTCAATTCTTGATACATCATTTAAATGAAGATTTTTTATCTTTAGGTATACAGGTGTCCCGAAATTAGACGGTCATATGCTACCAGCATATTCTACGTTCAAAAATAAGAATAAAAGCTCAAATAAATATTAGTCGAAAAATGCTTCCTAAAAGAGTTACAGTTCCTTGAAGGAAACGATGGCAAAATAGACCATCTTAGAAATTTGTGGTTTACATGGTTAAGAAATTCAGTAATAAAATCAAACTCCCAACGATAACAACACACTGTGCTGTTAATGCGCTTAGTACACCCTTTAGAAAAAATCATACTTTGTTCAAAAATGAGAAGTCGTTCTTCAAAGACGATTTACTCGAAAACGATTGCAGTTAGGCAACTGAAACAAGACGACCATTCTTATGTATACTGCGTGACATTGAAACTGCAACACCTAGAAGGAATGGGTACTTTTTAATAGAATTAGGTAGAAATGTTGCTCCATAGAAGTACAGTAAAGCTCCGCTAATCCGAACTCCAATAATCCGGATTCTCCAGTAATCCGGACAAAATTAAAATATTAGTTATTTACATTATGTATTCCATAATCCGGATTACTTGTGATTCCATAATCCGGATCGTAGGTTGCGCAGTTTGCCATGTATGTACGTTACGCTGTTCGTATAAAAAGCAGTTCGTTAAAAAGCATCATGGCGCCAAAGAGAACACACAAAACATTAACTCTAAATTTTCTTTACTTTTTGTGTACACAATATAACTTTTTAATTTATATTTAGAATTAAGAGCGTTCATTTTTGATAATATGTTCAATATGTTAGTAGTGTGTGTTTTGATTTAATAAATCCATACATGTATTTAACGTACTTTTGTGACTTTTATAAAAGTTCCAATAATCCGGATGTTTTACTAATTCGGATTGCCTCGGTTTTCATTGATCCAGATTAGCGGAACTTCACTGTATAAAAATTGATTAAAGTTTTGTGACTTTGAACCGCTTAGGTTCGACGCAATTAACATTTCTCTTCTGTACGTAGTGCAGTAATTTCTTGCCACCAGATGGTAATTTGTGTGTATTGTGATGACATCTATCAGTTTGACTTCTTATGAGTTTGTGTTTGTTCGTAGATCAAGAGAACGTATAAATTACTGTAATTGAATAGAAAATGAGACTATAGAAAAACGATATGAAAGTAGGCAGTTTGTCGTTTACTGAAATCGCTCTTTGTGTTCATCCAAAGTACCCACATTCGTCAGATATTTTAGCAGGAACCTTGTAAAAGCCATTTCACGTATGGGTACACATTGTTTAGCTGAAAAATTGGAGATTTTTCGAATCAAGATTTGATTCCACCAGTTTTTGCATATACTTCTGTGAAAAGTAAGTGTTTTTATTTGTGATAAAAAGGTATCTACTGACATACGCGTTCATTTTCCGGGCATTTTACTACCCAATTAGATGTTTTTGACTCACAGAATACCGTGAGTTATGCTCTACCGTTCTGTATCGATCAATTGCCTAAATGAATGATAGTAAAGGTCTTAATTGGACATTGAGAAACGTAAGCTTGACTCCAACAACCCCGTTAAGAACCACACAAATTACTACCAGAATAATAAAGAATTACTGAAGTATCTACAGAAAAGAAAAGTTAATTTTGCCAAGCCTATGTTATCTATGGCATCAAAATTTTAATCGATTGTTACACTTATATAGAGGAACATTTCTACCAAATTTGATCAAAAAATGCATACCCCTTGTATGTATATATCTAAATTTTAAGAAAAGGTAATAAAAAGTTGACAAGCAAAAAAATAGATACACAATTAACGAAGTCATCTTTTAGATGCACGCCACTAATGAGTTTCATGCAAAATTGATACTACCTACCATCTAATTTCTCTTGGAATTTTAGGCTAGTATACCAATTTTCGTTGACTTAACCCAAGCCATCCCGAGGATATTCTTTAAAAAACATTTTCCTGCTGCCTCCTTCAAGGGTCTGTAGCTCCCTTGGGAAGCATTTTTCGACCAATGTTTATTTAAGATTTTATTCTTATTTTTAAGTGTACAATGCACTGGTAGTATATAGACGTCTAATTTCAGGACTTGCTGTATAATAATTTAATGTGAAAATTATACTGTTTCAGTAATAAGTTCAGGTAATCAACTCTTGTTGAATGCACCTGATCTTTTACCTATCTGATACCTGAAAATTTTCCACTTAATTACACTTCTTGTAAGCATTATTTTAATTATTACTTCAAAGTATACTTTTATGCATTTTAAGTAAAATAAAAATTTAAATTATCTTTGCTGTTATGTTCTCCGCACACGATCGATCGATTGGCAACCCAAGTTTCAAAAGAGTTGGAGATTGATTGCAAATTGGTTTCATTTTTATCGCTCGTGTGTGGATGCTCGTTCTTGTATACGGACAAATAAGTCATAAAAGATGTGCTGCAAACTCCTTTTTAAAATAAGAATCTAATAATTCTAAGTTATCTTAAAAAAGATCTCTTTAGATCTTGTGATTTCTTTAAAAAGTTATCCCTTAATTTTGATAAATATTTGTACAAAATATATCTTTTTTAATTTCCTTAACAATAGCAAATTAACCCAGAAATTAAATATCAAATTTTTATTACCCAATGTGAATCCCAAACTCCGTGAAAAATAGCCGGAACCAAACTCCTTGCTGGATTTAATCCACTTCCAGTAAATTGTGCCTTAAAATAATTTTAATAACAACTTTTAATGATGATATAAAACTTTACATACGACTGCTAAAAATATCGCTGACAACATTAAACCCAGCTTTAAAGCTAAAGAGTCATGAAGTCCTTTAAGCCTCGGATCCCAAACCGTGCAAAGAGCTGTAGCTAGAAAATAGGAACCTATCGCTTCAATAAAAAGAGCCTAAAAATATAAAAAAATTAATTTCCTTATCTAATCTCTTCTTAAATCCCTACTATATTATCTATTTTTAGTTTATATTGACATTGTGTATTTATTGTTATTGTTATACAATCGTAATTTATTACTATTACATACATACCTGAACCTCGGTTACTCCGTTACTTGGTACAGTTACACATAAGTCGTTTGATGACGATTCAGGAGTAAGAGCCTAAAAATTATTTATTTTAAAATAATTTTACAATTAAAATATTCTTTAAAAATTGAATAATTTATTGAAGAATTGAATAATTTATTGGGGAATTGAAGAATTTATAATTAAATTTAGTATTTACCATTATTAAACCATATCCAAGAAAAGTACCAATAAATTGAGCTACAACGTAAAACGGAAACATAATAATATTAATTCTTGACATAATAACTGCTGCTATTGAAACTATTGGATTAAAATGAGCACCAGAAACATGACCAAATAACTAAAAAGTAAGAAAATTTTATAAAGCCTTTGGTAAAAAAATAATTTAAACATACTTGTATAGCTAAAGCGATTCCTAAACCAAAATTGAAAGGTTGAAATTGAAAACTTGTATTCGGATATGTGTTTACAATACAACCCATACAACCCAAAAATATAAAAGTAGCTGTGCCAAGAATTTCTCCAATCATTATAACTAATGTTGACTTGACTTTGTCCATAAAACCTTTCAAAATTAAAAAATAAATTAATCGTTAATTATATTTAAAATTTTTTAATTCATTTGATCGTTTTAATTAAATACAAATATCAATACTTACTTGAGTCGCGCATCTTTTTCTTTTATTGACTTAACTTTTCCACTCGAATCGAATACGCAATAGACAATAAAGCTTTACGATGATCCTCAAAGGTTTAAATAGATTCGCATCAATTTATTATCACTGATATGTAAAAACGTCAATTGTAAACGAATCGATTTATCTTTTAATACTAGTGGGAATTAATATGTTCTATGAATAATAAAGATATTAGCAGGTAGTTGTTTTTATGTGTTTATTACAAGTACAAAACCATAACATAAATAAAAAAATTAAGTATTAACATAGAGATTTCATATAATTACGTTTTTTTCTATTTTCCTGCTTTTGCTAAACCTTCGACAAATGTAAATCTGTAAAATAATGCTGTTCCAGATGAACCTAAAATAGGTGCTATCCAATAAACCTAGAAAAAAAATTGATAATTGTTAATGTAACAATTGTAGAATTTATTAAGAAGGAAATTATTAAAAAATATTAAATTAACCAACCCAGTGATCTCTCCACATATTTTGAAAAACAGCCGGAGCTAAACTTCTTGCTGGATTCATACTAGCTCCAGTAAATTGAGCCTATAAAATAATTAGATTTAATCAATTAATATAGTATTTAATCATAAATAATTATTGTTTATTCAATAACTAATCATTACCAGACATCTATAATTTTTTTAGACAATGTTATCACAACAAGTTTTTGTCGACATTTATTTCTGGAGTCAGTTGACTAAACCGCACAAGTTGGAACAAAATAGTATCTTTAGAGAAAAATAAAAAATGAATAGAATGCCAAAATAATTAAAACTGACGTTAAAAAGCAGAACTTTGGTTTGTTTATGACTTATGACTTTAGTCTGCCAACCCGAGAATTTAAGAAACTGAAATAATTTAAACCGCTCGCAAAAAAAGAAGAAAAAAGAACCGCAAAACCCAGGAAAGATGGTGATATGAATTTGAAATTTGGGTGGTATGTAAAGCTACCACCAAAGCGAGATAGTAAATGATTAAAGTTTGGTTATTCTTTGTTTGGTTGTTTTTTGTCTGGTATTGGTACTTTTTAGGTACAATTCTTTTACACCGGGTAGCTATACTAATGATCATCAGTAGACTAAACCTTATCAAATCCTTTACTTGTGTTGTTGTTAAGCTCCGTGACTATCGAAATCAGCATTACATTCAATTCAATTCAACTCCAGCTAAAAGGAGCCAAATTGTGGGAAGTTTTCGATTTGATTGGTGATAGATAGGTGTTCAACGGAAGATAAATCTTAACCCTAGAAGGTATACCGGGGTTACCAGTAACCCCTACAGAATTGAATTTTTTCGCTTATATTCTTATTTCGGGCTTAGTGGCGCTGATAATTTGGTAAGGTTATTCGACTGTGAAGAGTATAAACACGTGCAATGAACCTTACGTTGCCGATTATCATTTGCTCAATAAAAATTATTTGGGGTTGTGAGTGACCCCAGGATACGTTTGCGTATTGTAAAATAATAGCGTTTGTAATGTCCTTTGGTAGAATATTTGTGAAATTTGTTTAAAAAAAACTGTTAGTGCTCTAGATCTGGACTTTCAGAAAACTGTCCTACAATGGTACAATCTCTCTATCTACAATGGTACGATAAAGCAGAAAGCGATGTTGATGACAACTTTGCAGAAAGCGATGTTGATGACAATTTTGCAGAAAGTGACTGTGAGGACAAGGTGGAAGAGTTATCGAAACACAACGATGACACTTTTTCTGAAGATGATAAGTTTGAAGAACATCCACTTCACCGTGATCGAATTTTGAAGGGCAAAAATGGTTTTGCATGGAGTTCACGAGAACTTGCAAAAACGAGAACGCCTTCAAGAAACCTCGTGGTAAAGGTACTTGGAACAAAGTATGCACGTGTAATTACCACAGAAATAGATGCTTGGACCATTTTATCCACTCCTACAATTTTAATTGAAATTATAACTCATACAAATGAAGAACTAGAACGCTAGCAAAGTTACCCGAAATAAATTTTTGCAATCACTTGGACTGCAACTAGCTAAACCTTGGATGGAAAGTAGGCTCTCCAAAAGGATATCCGATAAACTGCAAAGTGAAATACGAGAGGTATTTAGACTAAGACATAATTCAGAAGAAGAACAGCTTGGTCCAGCGCCAAAAAAACTTAAATTGTCAAGATGTTATGTCCTCGTTCACGTGATTGAAAATGCAGAGTTGTATGTTATATGTGTTCCAACAATGTATGCAACGAACACCGTACTGATATTTGTCTAAACTGTAAGAGAAATACTTAAAGTTGCTATTGGCTTCACTAAATTAACGTTTTAATTTTTTTTTATTTTTCCGAAATTAATTTCTGGGGTAATTGGTGACCCCAAGTATACGTTTTCAAGTGTGTTATTTTGGTATACCTTCTAGGGTTAAGATTGTGTATACTATGGTAGTAAATTGATGCTGTGCTTATTAAAAATATTAGTATACGTCGTACTGATCATGGTTCAGTGTTGTCTTGTTGAAAAACATTGCTGCAAGGTCTTTGAAAGTATGGAAACAAAATTGACTATAGAATTTCGTTGATGTACCAGATCACAGCAGGACTTTTCTTGACTGATGACTTAAAATTACCGGCTTCCAAACTGAATTTCACCCCATCACAATACCAGATATTAAGCCAGAATAACGTTTATAAGCGAATTTCAAACTTATGTTAGTCTTTCTGCTCTAAGTCTTCTGAGACACAGTTGGTCATCAAATTGCTATGACCAAACCGATATTCATCACTAAAGATGATTTGGTGTCATTCTTCGACCCGCTGCCTTCTCAACTTATACCACTTGAGTCTGAAAACTTGATGTTCTGTGATTACAGAACTCTAAAAGATTTGTAGGTGTGATGCTAAACCATTGCATTGGATTATTTGATAAATTATTTGTATTGATGTCTGACTTCCCCAAACAGCTCTCCAACAACCTTCACTAACTGAGTTGTCTCAAACGGATTAATTAAGGCATTCGGTGAAAATATCTATTTACAGTTTATTCATGATTTGTGATTGATTACTGCTTTTATTAGGTGTTTTTCAGATTTCATTAGGTTACAATTAGACTTTCCATGGTTGAATAATAGTAAAGCCATTTCGACTCAATTTTTTAGCAATTTCGTGAAAGGGTATTCGGAGTTTTATGTATTTCCATATTTTGACTTTCCATAATAAGGGTTAATTGAATGTAAGACGGTTTTCGGTAGATGCAGGTCATAATACAAACACAAGTGAACGATTTGCCAAAGTCTAGATTGCTAGTAACCATTCACGTACTATAACCCGAACTGGAACTGCACCATGAAGAGAAAGATGAAAAATCTCTCCTCTCCGTAACATTACTGAGTACTCTTTCATCTTTCTCGTCATGGTGCAGCTCCATTTCGGGTTATTGTACACTAATTCGTACAATTATCCCTTCTGACTGTTCATTTTTTTGCGAGCAGTGTATTTAAAAGTTGAGTTGTCTGGTTTCAATATCCCCTAAATCCATTTTTGGGCAAAAATGAGATATATACGCCATCTGTTAGAAAAAGTTGTTTTCTATAAAATACTCAATGATTTGTATTAAAAAACGCGCGAATCTCTTAAAAATTCAAATCAAATAGACAACCTTTAGATTCAAATCCCACTAAATCCATTTTCAATAGATGCGCAGTTACAAAAATTGTACAATAGATTCAAAAGAGTTTTTAGGAAAAACCAAACCGCCATGAATATCCAGCCAAAAGAAATTCCTACCGGAGTGAAACCAAAAGATCTGAAAATGAGAAATGTACATAACTTGTTAAGCAAACATTATGGAAAGAACTGGAGAGAGGTAGAGAATTTGGCTTATTATAAAGATGTGTTGGGAAAATTTCAAAACAATAATATTCCTGGCGATTCCCGAGAAGACAGTGGGGACGAAGAGCCTAGTTTATGTGAATCAACCGAAAATATACCTGATGTTAGAGTTTAAGAGTTTTTTAAGTACAGTTTTTATATAACATATCTTTCAAAAAATAAAGTTTCCTGTTATTAGCTACAAAGAGATTTGATTCACTTCCAATTCACGCCTAATACATGTTGTTCAGATTCAAATGAGCCTTAATCCACAGTTTGGTGGCAAACGCAACCAAACACCATTTTTAAATCCACTTTGTGATTTTTATATCTATTTCAAAAGACGTGGTTATAGAATTTTTGAAACTTCAGTAAGACTTCTAATAACAAATAAATTACGTTTGAATTAATAACGCCAAAAGCATCCCAAAATACTTTTTTACCATTTTCTCAAAATCGAAAAATTTGGACTTAAGGGGATTTGAAACCAAACAACTCAGTTAATAGATTATAGTTAAAAAAAAATATTTTTTAATTATCCTTTTTCCCTCAATCACATCAACTGGCATAATTATTTGGATTAGTAGAATCTTAATTTTTAACTTACACATTATATTACCTATAATATTACAAAATTTCTAATCAAAATCGAAAGTAAATTTAGAAAATAATACACTACTATTAATCTATAATATTACAAAATTTCTAATCAAAATCGAAAGTAAATTTAGAAAATAATACACTACTATTAATCAAAACAGGTTAATTTTAACTCTTCAAGATTACTTAATGCTTAAGCTTAAAGTACTTAAGTATGTGTCAGGATTGAATGGTATGATTCCAGTAATCGATTGCTAATAAACGTCAAATATTTCTAAATTGATTAAGGATTAAGATGTCAGGAAGAATTATTTATTGGCAAGTGACCATTTAGATTAATTTAAAACCATGGTTATTAAGTTGAATTAAAACTGTTAATAAAATCTTTTAGATAATTTATACTATAGGGTATCTAAAAAATAACGCCGAATTTGGCGCCACTAGAAATCGGATTTATTTACTTGAAAGAAGCAAATAAAGGATTGTTAAATTCTCATTTAAATTTGATTGGGATTTTTGAACCTACTTTAGATAAAACATAAATTTCATTAATTTTGCTATAACGAAGAGTGATCATCATAGTGTATAAATATTTGACGGATAGAAAATTACGAAACATATTAAAAAAAGTGTATGATTTCATACTATTGATCCTCATAATTAAATATTTATTGAGACTGAAACAATTCACACTTCTAAATTCGGTCTTAAATTCGCAATTGATCGACCTTGGAAAATTCTGAATTTTTTCACGACAGCGTTAAAAAGTACAGTAACTCATACAAAGATTTAACGAGGGGTATAGTTAGATACTTATTATCATTTCGGTGATAATGTTATAAATGTAACAGTTCACTAAGATATTGCTAAACATAAATCTTTCACGATAATTATTTTGGTAGATAAACGAATGCGTAAAAATTGTTTCGTTGTCTCATTCAATAAAAATTGTAGTGTGTAAGCGTTAGGTACGTCTTGCGCTGAGGCAACTAGCAAAAATCAAGAAGCGATATTGCCACTTGATGGCATTTTACTTATGTAAAATGATAATAAAATTTATATAATTAAATAATGTATCTCACATTGGAGTAATTCGATATCGCCTCTATTTGCGACATTGAATTTCTCCAATGCGAGATGTCTGCTTTAATTATATGTGAATGTTATCAAGTGGCAATATCGCTCTTTGCTGGTTGCTTATTGCTTCAATGTGAAATGTATCTTACACTAAATTCTATATATAGGACGAACTCTAAACCTACCTCTTGGCAATGTTTATTTGAATTCGTCATATTCTGTAAGTCAAGTTTTTTTTTACTCGAATATTTTCATAACAAACAAGTATCTCATCGCACTGTGGGAGTTTTCCAATACAATTAAATTATTTTTAGAATTTACTTGCAATGATTAATGAAAGATAAACTTGTTAGGATTAAAAAGTTGGTTGTTTGTAATATGTATAGGGTCAACTCACCAAATCTCAACCATGCACCTAAAGTCGGCTTTCTAGTTTTTCTTATATGGATTTCTATAGAAAGGCCGACTTTAGGAAGCATTTGTTTGGAGGGCCGACATTTGGGCAGTTTATCATATCTATGGGCTTTCCGCGCAATTATTGGGTTAGACCTACACTGTTGAAAACAACAGATGAACACTTCTTTGTATTTCTAATATGTGTCCTTTGTATCTCTAATATCTAACTGTTATTTATTATTATCTAACAATAAGCATTAGTTAAATAAATAGAAACGTGAAGTTTCTGCTGAAGAGATTTATTAGTATTTAACTACCAGGTTTCGGGTTGATGGCGTCAAACAGCTAGAAATATCAAAATCTGAAATATAATGAAGCCACGCTCCGATTTCAAACGGTAGATATAATTTGAAAACCTGGAATATAATAAAACCACGCTCCGATTTCAAACACCTCGATATAAAACTGTTTAAAACTTTACTTATTTAACTTTCATCAACTGAAGAATGGAATTATTCATTTCAGCTTTAATAAGCATTAGGGTCATTTGAATTTCAAAAGCCACATAAGTTTTCCTAATAAATTATTGCGTCAGGCTTTTGCAGCTCTAAAACATACTATCACAGAAACTATCGAAAAACAGCTAAAATAATAATCAACAATGATGGCATTTACTTGATCGACACTGTTTCCAAATCTTATTGTCATAATTCTTAACCCTTTCGCGACGGCGCGCCTGTACCATATACTGCCATTTTTTATAAAATTACAAAAAAAAGTTTTTTCGTTCTTTGTGGTAGTCTACGGAAATCATGCTTTGTCATGATTCAAATTAAATCCTGTTAAGCATGTTAAATCATGCTACGGCGTCCGCCAGTGAGACGCACCAAGTGGCTGTCGTATACATACGGCACCCGCCGCGAAAGGGTTAAAGGTTCAAATAAAGTTTAAGAAGAAATGCCGCCAAAATTGTTCCTTTGTTTTCCAAATTATATCCAAGCAAAATCGAGTGAATAATGTTGGGAGACGTATCAGATTGTGTCATAACTGTTATGATACAGCATCCTTATGGTCAATACCCACCTAATCAAAATAATTTCATGTTAAATAATATAATTTTCAGTTACAGATAAAATACAACAAGTACAAAAAGTAAATTGCGAACCTGTGCACGCCACAACCCTGTCTCCTTCAATAGCAACAAAAAATGATAAAAACATAGGGTAAACTACCCAAATGTCGGCCCCCATAAAAATGCTTCCTAAAGTCGGCCTTTCTATAGAAATCCATATAGAAAAACTGGAAGGCCGAGATTCGGTGAGTTTACCCCATTCCGTTCGACGAAAAATGTCTCATGCGTCGTCAATTAATTGTGTTGTTCTAGACCAGTATTTTCAGTTTTCGTTTTGGTCTAACGTGCGCAATTAGATAAAAAAATTATTTTACGTACATCGAAAAAACGGTAACAAGTAATGACGCATGAAACATCTTTCATCAAACGGAGCTTTGCTTCGTCTTCTATAACTAATTTAATACATTTTCCTCTAACCGGACCATTCATCCATTCACTTGGCTTTTCGTATTAGAGAAACATTAGTATTTTTTTTTCGAGTTAACTTACTGTAGCTATAAAGATGCTCCCAAGCGTTAATCCAAACCGAATTGGAATTGAATCAGTATTTTTTGTATGTCTATGATCCCAAACAGCACAACAAATCGAAATGAGAAATCCACTGATAATAAGTTCAATAATGAAACCCTAAAATAATAATCAATTACAATACGAAGTAATAATGCAACAGTACAAAATATTATATAGGGTGTTCATTTAAATTCGTGTAAAAAGGTGCTTTCAAATTTTGTTAGACGAAGATGGAGAGAAAAATGTATGCCGCTATTAGTGTACTCTAATTAATTAAATTTCAAGTTTGACAAACATCAAATCTCGTCGAAGTACACTGAACTTGCAATGGTTATTTATCGATAATGTATTTAGTTTCTGACAAAATAATTTGACGGTAAAGTGTTACTTTCAAACTAGTTTGAAAATCGATAAAGTTTTGGAATATTTACAGTATAACTTTATTTCCTAACTAAACATACCAATGAAATTTTGGAAGAACAATTATTTAAAACGTTGATGTTTGGGAAGTGTTTAGCCAAAAGTAACTTATTGGCCAATTTCCTTGCATTTTCTGTCTTCTTTCTTATAAATTATCGAATCTTTCGGTATTATAACATTACTTTAATTATAATTTTACTTTACATTACTTTATTAGACATACGTCAAAAATGCAGACAAAATTCATAAGTCACTTGAGCACAAATTTAAGTGAACGCCCTATATATTACGTGTTAGAAAAATACTGGGCCATACTTAGGAAAATCTCTCTTCATATCAGAACGAAAGTAAATTTTAATTTTTAATTTATGATTTCCCTACTTACAATTGAAGACTACAGGGTAAGAATAGATATCAAAAATAGATATAATCTATTAGAAAATTTTCAAAGTTTTGACGTTATTCAATCATTCGTGCTATAAATTCAACACTTATCAACACTTCGTCAAAAGTTATTTCACCTCATAATATTGACCAATAGACTAAAACGATCTCAATATTATCGCGAAAGTGGATAAGAAGAGCTTCATTAGGCCTTTTTGTTAAAGTGTAATAAAAATGATGAAAGTTATATTTGTGTACTATTTGTTACTATTCACCAAAAACAAAGAAAAATATGAAGTTTTAAGGATTTAAACCAGGTTTTCTCTAATTACGTTTTTTGGCATAGGGTCTTCTTTGCCTGTGGTCTTCAATTATTATCGTATTCTTTTTAAATAACTAATAATTTATAGTGGATTAATTAAAATCTACATCAGCCTCGTTTAATTTCAACATTTCATATAAGATTTTTTTTTTTAAAAAGCTATCCTTCAAGTTTCAGTTCCAGTATTTATACTACACTTTGTATAATTCAATAGGATTTATAAAATTATTTATTTACTTGGTATACGTCAATATTTGGATTAATTTGGGTTACGCACACTCCCTTATTATATTTTTCATTGGTTACTAACTAAAATATAAAAATTGAAATTAATTAAAATTAAAACAACATCAAAAGTAAACATGACCCAAAAGTTTTTACCATTAATAATCCATATCCAAGTAAGGCACCGATTGTTTGACTAATAAAATACAAAACCGCCAAAACCAGATCCATTTTTTTCAAGATAACCGCCGCTATTGTTACACATACGTTATAATGGCCACCAGAAATATGTCCATACATCTACAAATAATTAGAAGAATTAATAATCAAAATTAAACGTTAATTCGCCATCTTAGAACCAGACTTTTTATCACATTTTTCTTAAAACTGAGTTTTTAACAGCAACTTATGTGAGGTTCCAACCTTTTTCTGACTGTTTATTCCAAATTCTTATCAAACCGTCTTCTATAGTAGACGTACTATTATCCGAAATACCGCTGCACCATGAAGAAAAAGATGAAAGTATTCTCGGCAATGTTGTGGAAAGGAGGCTTACTTTTTCATTTTTCTCTTCATGGTGCAACTCCATTTCGAGTTATGGTGCACTGGCATTACACTGAATGTCAAAACTAAAACTCATTTTTTTGTAAAATTTTGAAAAAAAATAGGAAATAATCAGGTTCTAAAACGACGAATTAAAAAATGTAGAATATTTTTACCTGTACAGCAACTGCTACAGCTAATCCAAAACTTAAAGCAGCTGTTAGCGATGCGCTAAAAGATTCTTGAACACCAATACAACCCATACAACCAACAAACATTAAAGTAGCCGTTCCTAAAACTTCGGCGATCATCTTTCCAATCGTCGCGTAAAAATTTTCATCTAAAGAAAAGGAAGAGAAAAGAAACATGATTGCAACTAGAAATATTATTTCGTACTAACGACTAAAACGAGATAAAACTAACATTCTGCCTTCAAACCCGTCATAAATTTATATTGCAGCTGTAAACCGCAATACACGATCTTTTTTTAATTTTTAGTGTTTACACGTAATAAACAGGATTAAAACCACATTTTGAACGTAATTACTCACCTTCTTTTAATACAACCAATTCGGCGTATTGCGGTTTTAAAGACATTTTATGAAGAAATTTATTTCTTAATTTTTAAGTCAATTGTACGAAGGCACATTAAAAACTGGACATGGTTCGAAGTGGATTTGATTGTTATTTTAATGTAATCTGTCATGATAGACACAGTAACTTAAGCTGAAGGTATTTGATAAAGTTCAAAGATCGAATTTCATAAATAATCTTAAATAAATAGTATAAAAACGATTCATCAAAGATTTTTTTTTAATTATTGAAGTTATAAAAAATTTAAAAAAATTACAAAAATCCCTCCACTTATAATATTGAGTAAAATGTGGCACAACATATTTTATTATCAATCATTAAATATACAATTAAATACCTACTTGAAAATTGACACACGTTTTAGATTGGATAAGATAATGTTATCCGCAAATGTTTAAACGATGTAAACAAGCAAGAATAACTTACCTGTCTTTATACTTAGATATTTAAAATGAAAATCGCGTTTTAAAGTAAATATCAAATAAATAAAATAAAAATGTTTTAAATGGTTATTTACCTTTTGGTACATCTTCGAGTGTTGTGGAATCAAAAACAGGTGATTGAACCATCGTTAAATGAAGTTGAAATGACGCAAAAGGATATAGGGTTTCCGTTTAAAAACCGAGTTATCGTTGGATAACGATTTTGATAAAAATAAGTATGCGAATTAAGAAATTGTAAGGATTGTATGGATTGTAAAATCTGATGTGATTTATACTGAAAAAATGGCGTGAAATCGATGAAAGTCTAACTAAAGTTGATCGAAATTGGCA
The DNA here is from genome assembly GCA_036711955.1 of Digitonthophagus gazella. Lineage (NCBI taxonomy): Eukaryota > Metazoa > Arthropoda > Insecta > Coleoptera > Scarabaeidae > Digitonthophagus > Digitonthophagus gazella. The sequence continues at coordinate 33,758,662 of JASCIT010000007.1, read as the reverse complement.
CCTTGAAATTACGCTAATCATCGTTAACTGGAAATAAAAACGCGTCAGAAGTGTTTACCAGTTTCTTTTTAATTGATATCTATAGTTCTTTTTTAAATATAGGTACAAACGTTTAAAATACGTTTAGAAAAGTACAAAGTAAGGATGTGAAAATGGGTTTAAAAATTAATAATTTAACATATCGGATTTTATAAACGTATACATCTATTAAAACTTTTTTTTTTTTTAATTTTTTTTTGTTGCTTAATTATTATACTTTGGTGTTATCTTCTCCAACGTCGTCTAGTTGTTCTAGTTCTTCAGCTTTAATCATTTCTGATTTTTCAAAGTATAAATATTTGTAGAAAAGGGCTGCTGTTACGGCTCCACCTATTGGTCCAACCCAATAAACCTACAAAATAGATCAATGTTAAAGATTTCTATAATCATTCTAAAATGTGTTTTTTAATTACTTAAATTAGAGTTAACATTTAGAAAATTTGAATTAAATTTTTATGATAATGTTGGAGAATATGTTCGTGCGATTTTTCTATGTTAAGTTTTTTTTTCATAACAAATACTATCTCTCCTTAAACCTGACATAAATCTGTAGTTTGAAAAGTGCTATTTTAAATGTCGATTCTCCTTTTTGATTATAATCGCCAGACAAATGCTGTTCAGACTGCTAAAAATATCAACAGTGTCTGTGGAGATGACATTTTTTCTCAGCGAACGGCTTTAAAATGGTTTGTTATAAAGAGGGTGTAATAGTCAAGATCTAACTGAAATAATCCCAACGCTGTACCACCAAATTGTAATAAACGGGGTAGTCGTAACATCCGGGGCAAGGTTTTTAACTCGAAGAAACCTTCCGGAAACTGTGGGTTCTTGCACTAGGACTCTGACTTGAAATGCGGATGGTTGCAGAGTAGAACGATAAAAAACACTATTTTATTCTCAATAACTTTAATTAAACTCGATTCAGAAAAGGAAAATTAAACTTTATCGAATAGAAAGCAAACCTAGCTTTAAAAGTTTGATAAGGAAAGTGCAAATCTGTATAATCTAATTAATCAAAAGGATAGCTATGCGAATTCCGAACTCAAATAATTATTAACCGGAGACATTTGTCTAACAGTAAATATTTACTCAGGCTCAGAAAACTCGCCCCTTTTTCTCAACCACGCAGCCAATTGGTTTGCAGTTAAGAGATAAACTCCGAATGGGAGCACACTCAAGTCTATCATGTGAACATAACCGTCGAAAAGAACTCAAACTCAAAAAAAATCGTCGATATGTTGAATAGCTTCTCAAAGTATATCCAACATATTATCGCGAAGAAATTCTTCCAAACCCGAAAAGAACTCCAGGGAAAGATAGATGAAAGAGCGAACTCTCCCTTAAATAACCCCGGTTTAAAAGAGGGGGTTACATTTTTGGACGTTACTTCGCTAAACAAAAATTCTAACATGTCCGTCAAGACACCATCTATTCAAAAGATCAGTTGGCTCCAATGTTTAACAATTCCTAAAGAAACACTTGGGCCTAAAATTTTACAACCTGGCAATTGTCCACTTACACTGACATCTTTATTACATACAAATTTATCATTTTGGGACTGCGTTCTGAACTGAATTGAAATACCAAAGACAAAATAAAAAATCTTTAAGCTCAAACCCGTAGTAATCCGAATTATTACAAGGGTAACTTTTTCATAAGTGACTTCCCCCACTCTGGGTGTCCAGGCAAATTTATAAACACAGTTATCAATTCTTCTTCAAGAATAGAATCGACAAACAAGATGAGAATTTGTACAACAAACAGGTTATGATCATAAGATGGTTCTCAACCACTTACATGTAATGGAAAAAGCCGAAAAACTGGGCGCGTGGATCCCATATGAGGTCAGTCAAACCAATAAGAAAGATCAAGTCATTATTTGAACTTCTTTGCATTGCCCATATCCATCATAAAATACAGAAATAATGCTTTGATGAAAACGAACAAGCAACTCCTCGCTTTAAGCTCTTACAATTAAGGTAGGGATCAACAACTACGCGATTTGGCAGACAAAATAAGTGCAAAACGAAAATTTTTTGATATGCAACAATTCTTCAACACAAGAATGGATCACAGAAATGGTCATTCAGAAGCTTGGTTGGAATGTACTTTTATACTTGTGTATTCTCCAGACTTAACATCATCGAACTATCATCTTTTCTGGTAAGGTAACAATGTTTTGATGAAAACGAGCCAGCAGCTCCTCGTTCCAAGCTCTTGCAATTAAGATAGAAATCAACAACTACCCGGTTTTGCAGACACAATAAGTACACAACGATCAAATTATTGATGCAACAATTCTTCAACACAACAACGCTTGACCCCATGCCGCAAATTTAGCCAAAATGGTCATTCAGAAGCTTGGTTGGAATGTACTTTCATACCTGCCATATTCTCCAGTCTTAACACCATCGAACTATCACCTTTTCTGGTAAGGTAACAATGGTTTGATGAAAACGAGCAAGCAGCTCCTCGTTCCAAGCTCTTACAATTAAGATAGGGATCCACAACTACGCGGTTTTGTGGACACAATAAGTGCAAAACGATCAAATTATTGATGCGACAATTCTTCAACACAACAACGCTCGACCATATGCCGCAAACTTAGCCGAAATGATCATTTAGAAGCTTGGTTGGAAAGTGCTTCCATACCTACTATATTTTCCAGACTTAACACCATCGGACTATCACATTTTTGCCTCTCTTTCAAATTCTCTTAGAGAGGTTGATTACCGTCATGGAATTCAAAAACTGATTAATCATAAGCAAGAAGTTATGAATAAGAAAAGGGAATAGATAATTAGTTAATTGTGAATTGATTTTAATTAGGAAATCTATGATTCTAGAAAGGAGTTTACCACTAAATATATCTGAAACTATAAGAAATTGGATGAGGTTTAAATCTCAAGGTACATAAAATGACGAAAGGAATACGTCCTCACTGTTTGTCGGTATAATTTTGGAACACCTTGCATATGGTTTTAGTACTTATAATAAATCGCAAGAACTTATTCTCCAACCCAATATAGATTATAATAATAGGATCTGTAAGGTATATAAAACTGTACTTGTAACGAATAGATTGTTTACAAATTTGTTAAATTAGCATACATTTTTGATTTTCTGTGAATTATAGAGTGTTATTTGAATTGAAGATTACACCTCAATCAGCAGTAGTAAATGATAGGTTCACAAAAACTTAAATATTAATTTTAAAGCAATGTTATTCTGATTAAAATAAGTTGATCCAAAAAGAATTCCCATTTTAATATTTATAAACCTATTTTAATGAATACACAAAAACGTCTGTTTTTCACTAAAATTATTAAGCTTGGTCTATTTATTACACCAAAATCTAAATTATTCTTAAAAATACTAAAAAATATTGAACCAAAAAATACCAATTTTTAATGAATTTTAGAATTCGTGCAGTACTAATGGAAATTAAAAAATAATTTTTGGTTTAAAGACCTGTTTTTTCTTAAATTCGATTTTCCACAAAAAAACTTAAATTATTTTGATTAAAAGAAAACTTTTTTAAAAGTTCTCAATGTTCGCCCACAAACTCTAGTTAGGACCGTGTATGTGAGAAACTCAAAATCGTCAAAAGGGATATACTTGTTGAAAAGAAACATAGTGCAAAGATTTTTACATACCCATTGATAATTCCAAATTCCATGAAGTAAAGCTGGAGCGAAAGATCTAACAGGATTCATACTTCCTCCAGTAAATTGAGCCTAAAAGAATTAAACATATAGAACGTGTCAAAACACCCAGTAAAAATTTCTTACACTTGCACTAGCTAATCCAGTAATAGCAAAACCGAACCTTAAAGGTATAGAATCAGTATTGGCGTGATTACGTTTATCTGTAATTCCACAAAGGAGTAATATAAGAATTCCCGAGGTTATAGCTTCAATAGCAGTAGCCTAAAAAAAATATTTTCATTTCATTTCCTTTCTTATTGTTAAAAAAAAAGTAGTTATGCAAACCTGGAATGCAGAAATATGAGGATTCGGCGCGGTTAGACAAAGATGATGAACTGTACTATTTCCACTCGGATTAGGTATTTGAACTTCGGTAAAATGCTCGGTTAAAAGCAACTTAATTAATCCAAAGCCGAAAACGGCTCCCAAAAGTTGAGCAGTAACGTAAATTGCGGCTATTAATGGTTTCATAGCACCAAATATCACCACGGCTATTGTTATTATTGGGTTTATATGTGCACCACTGATATGAAGGAAAATCTAAAAAATAAAATAAAATAATTTCATTATTTTAAATAAGTTTTGTTTTAATTTTAATTTTTTTTGCTTTTTTCGTCAGATTACAAAAAATCAATTATTTGACGTGGGATTAATTTAAAATAATTTTTGTAAACAATGTATAATGGCATTTTTAGCTTGTTAATTTTTTCGATAAAAATAATATTGAGTTTCAGACACATGAATATTAAAACTTAAAAGTCTAGAATTTTGGACTTGGTGATTTTCTCTTGTATGCTGACTGATTTTTTTTATTTTCTTACCTGTACTATAACCATAACAGCTAAACCGAAAGTTAACGCCGGTGCAAATCCAGGAAATGGATGTCTTATGTCAAATGCGCATCCCATACAACCAATAAAAAGTAACATAGCCGTCCCGAAGAATTCAGCAACGAAAATTTTGAGGATGCTTTCAAGAAATGATTTCTTATCTCTTGCATCTGAAATATACAAATATATAATTATAAGTGATTCAAGAAATCAAAACATTTTTATAAATCTGAAGGCAGTTTTGTCCAACCAAATAATTTCTTTTTTTGTTAGACGCTTAAAGATTACTGTTAGTCAATTTTTAAAGATTCATATCTAAAAAACTAATTATTGTTGAGACTTGAAATTTGATTAGAATTTAGGTTCAAACTTAATCTTTATTTTTACCAAAAATTAATTGTCTATTTTTAGTTTTTTCTACAGAAAAGAAATTCTAATCTAACTTACAATTAGTTCACATAGCTATTAAAATGTCTCAAGTTTTAAAAATTCATATCTAAAAAACTAATTGTTGTTGAGACTTGAAATGTTATAAGTATTTAGATTGAAACTTAATTTTTATTTTTACTAAAAATGACTTTTACGACTTTTAGATTTTTCCTCAGAAGAGATAAAGTAACTTAATGCCCTTAATTGAATTTTTTTAACATTCTTAAAATTAAGTTACATTCTAGAAACGGAATTTTCTTTTGAATGTATTAAATTTAATGTTTAGAAGTTACAACTTTATTGTATATAATTTGTAACTTTATACAACTTTATTTTACATAATTGGCAGCTGAAGTATGTTATTAAATAGTTGATATAAGAAACTAGAGTGTATGATAGTGACTTATTTCACATAAAAAATAGTAAAATTAGTAAAATATTGAACAACAAATATCTTGTAAACATAATACCAATTAAATCTTGAAATCATCGGAATCTTTTTCGAAATATTTTAGGAAACCTTCCAATGATTGAAAAACACCAAACTGGTTTTAGATTAATAACAAACAAATTATAAATTAAAATCTTGTTTTCTTCGTTTTCATTTTATTCTACGATCTCTAATATGTATTCAATCAAATCTCCATTTAGAACGAATAATTTTAAAATGAGATATTTTAATCTAATCCAATCCTAAAACCCCAGGGCTATTTTAGAAATTTGATAATATTTTTAATCAGAATATTGATGATTCATTGTTGATTCATTATTGATTACTTCATGGGTTGGAATTTAGATTTTTGGCCTTAATTAAAATTTCGTATATTTATCTAAGATTAACAACCAACTTAATTCAAATCAATCCAAAGGGGTCTTTCATTGAAAGTGAGATAATTTAAGTTGAATAAGTAGTGTAAGGGTGAAAGTAGTGAAGGGCTGTTTTGGTGAAATCAGAGGAAATAAAGAAAATTCAAGTAACAGAAAACAGTGACTGAAATCGAATATACAGTGACTCCAAAAACTATTCACTTACCATGTGTACTTACAATATTAGTTTGATAAAAATAAAATAATTGGTAGAAAAAAAGATTTATTCTAACACAAATAGACGCAGTAATATCCTTATAAGAAATTAACAACAAAATTTATTTTCTAACATTTGAATAATAGTTATAAAAAATTATAAATCAATTAACGCTCAATTTTTATCTCCAACAAGTATTCGCTCACTTAGCTTTAACACAATACTGCCCTGTTAATTCAAAAGGGCGTATCTACAAATTTTGATGGTTTTGAGTTAAACACGTTTCTGGGTTCACCTGCACCTGATACATCTCACTGTTAAGAAATTTCGACCTATCAATTATTTTCGTAAGAGAAAACAGTTAGTAAAAGAAAACGATTTTTTTGTTCCAAATTATGAGGATAGCTTGTGTTAGAAGAAAAGGGCGTATCTATCAAAAGTCAAATTTATAATATAAAACTTCTGTTTTTAAGGTTTGTAATGGAAAATAGAAGTTAAATTTTAACACCTTCTAAAGACAGAAGTTCATTTTTTATAAACTTCATCATGGTATAAAACAAAACACAAAAGTTCATTTTGCTCAAAATTCTGTTTTGTGCAGATACGCCCATTTGAATTAACAGGCAGAATATATCAAATTATCTTTTAAATTTTAGTATTTGGTGGGGCCTCCATTTCGTCGAATAACTTCTGCTAATCGTCTTGGAACAAATTCCACTAATCTTTGTGTTGCATTTTAAGAGATTTTCTCCCACTCAGTAGACAAGGCTGCTTTTAGATTTTTTTGATTATTAATATTGTATTTTTTAATGTTCGTTTCAAGTAAAATCCACAAAATGTTGATGGAATTAATGTCAAGAGATTGTGGAGGGGTTTTAATCCATTTTGGAGTATTGTAGAATAACCACATTTTAGTATTTCAGGCTGTATACTTGGGATCATTATCTTAGGTAAATATGTAATCATTATTTAGACCCATTTTGTCAGCACTGCTTCGAAGATTTGTTTTCAAAATGTTGATATACTGTTTGTGGTCTATGAGTCCATCAATGAAATGTAAATTTCGAACGCCATTTCAGCTCATACAACCCCATACTAGTATAGAACCCCCTTCGTGTTTAAATGTACTATAAGACGAACTCAAGCCACACCATGCAGAGAAGGATGCAAGAGCACGGTTCCTCTCCGTTGCTTTACCGACTAGGTCCGAGTGGAATGAGGGCCGCTTGATACTCTGGTCCTCCCTTCCACGGTATTCCACTCGGGCTTACTCGGTAAAGTTACGGGGAGGAACCGCGGTCTTGCATCCTTCTCTCCATGGTGTGGCTTGAGGCGTCTTATAGTAGGTCTTAAGTCTTTTTCTTCTAGTTCTTTATTCTTGTGCCGCAATATCATTTGTGCACCGCCAGACCCATAAATATTAAACTTGCTTTCGCCTGTAAATATTACTCTGCTCCAGAGCGTATTTCCACTGCTTTTATAGGTTTCAACAAATGATTTTTTTCTTATTAATTTTATTTATATATGGGTTCTTTATTGCAACTTGACTGTGATAACGAATGGTATTTACAGATATAGTTTAGAGATATATCTCGGCTTCAATAGTCTTTTTTATTGCACTTTTATTGGGATCTTTTTTAATTTTTTTTCAATGGAAGTTCATTTCTGCGAACGAATAATTTTTGTTTACTTCCAATTATTTTGTTTTTATCAAATTAATATCGCAAGTACGCAAGGTGAGCGAATAGTTTTTGGAGTCACTGTATATATACGTTTAAAAACAACCCCAAAGTATCACAAAGTCAATCTTTAGGAATTGATTGGGAAATATGTTAGGAAAATGGGACTCAATTGATTGAAATTAAAAAATATTTGCTAAATATTATCCTTAAACAACGCGACGATCTTTAATCCAATTGTAAAATTTTATTTTTAAATTCAGTTTTAGAAAATATTTATTTCATTTCTCATTCTAATACTTACAACCTACTAATTAAAATAATTTCTTTTTTAAATTAGGTGTTTCTACTTAACTCAATCAAATTCATTATTTTTAGTTAATTTAAAAAATTGAAAACTTATTCTTCAAAATGATACTGACTTTTTAAGAAAACCCCTTTTTACTAACTTACTCATAATCTTGTAAAATTAACCATGAACCACTTACAAATACACCAACCTAAATAAAAACTTCAAGCAGGTATATTTATAAACGTATATTATTGTGTAATTGAGCAAAATGCGGTATACTACGGTGTAGTAACATAGTCATATACAAGTCAAAATTTGACGGTAGACAAACACAAGTAATTCAAATGCGTATACCTTAAACAATTAAAATACAAATAACCTTAATTAAGAAAGATGATGAAATATCTTAATAATAATATCATTTTACAAATTAAGATCTAAAACTTGAATTTATCAAAGAATTGCTTAGTGATGTTAAAATGATGTTAGATAAGAAGGTTAACTTTTTCGAATTGAAAACGATACTAATATCAAAATACCAGATTATTGATACGGAGTGGGTCAAAGTTAATCTAAACGAGGCACAAGGATCAAACGACTATTTACGTAATTATGTTACTTATATTAATTAATGTAAGATTGAAATTCCGGTTGACATTATTATCATTAAAGCACGCTAAAATCTTGTAGTGATCGTTTAAAGTTTAATGGATTGGCAAATAAATCGATGAAAATCTCTGCAAATACTGATTTAGCGAGATTTTATTTGTATTGATTGATAAGAAGCTATTTATGTATGTAAGGTGTTTACACAAATCCACACGTTTTTTGAACTTGATAGATTATTTTTTTTTTTTAGTAGTGAACTTAATTTTAAAATTTAAGAAATTAATTAATTAATTCTAATAATAAAAATAAAAAATCAAATTTATATTAATTGAAAATTTAGTTTTAAAATTATAAGTTAAAATTATGAATTATTTTAATTTTATTGAAAATACACAAATTCTTACCTTTAGACATTTTTGTAGAAGTTATTTTATTAAATAATTAATGTAATTATTATTTTCTGTCTTTATTAATAAGATCCTGTTAGTTAGCAGAGTCACCTAACACTCGTAAACTACAAAATCGTACTGCACAGATTTATCTCAACAACCCATATCTTATAAGAGACACTTTACAGAAAACAACGTCATGTCATCCAAATTAATAGACACTAAAATATTAACAAATAAAACCCTTAAAAATTATAGATTAAGAAATTTTAATTTAATTAAATGGATTTTTTGAGTTATTTTTAAATTATTGTTTTCTATTTATAAGAATATGAAGATTTGGAATGTTGATGTAAAGCTTTAAGCAAGTGTCTTTTTGAAATGTTGATTGATTACTTTTGAAATCTGAAATTTGGTTTGTATTTTACAATGTTGATAAAACACTGGGAGATATCTTCGAGATCTATAAATTAGAGAATAGTTTTCTCTTTAGCAGAGTACTCAAAAGCTTTCTTTTGAGTACTCTGAACCGAAATTTGGTCTTAGAATTGTTCGTTTATATCAGGTTTTCGAAATATTTCACCTGTAAAAGTAAAAAAAAAACCGGTTTTTAGAGATATTCGGAGTAAAATAACGTAGCGATTAAATTTTTATTCACAAAATTCCATGCGGCACCTGAAAGGATCTCTGCTCCCATTGAAAATAAACTTTAAATTGTTCGAATATCTTAATTTCGCTTGTTGAGAATCATAGTGGCGAAACTACAAAAAGGTGATTATTGACTTTTAAAGGGCAACTTGTTTAAAAATCAGTGTACTTTTACGTGCATAAATAACGAAGCTATAACTTCAACCGTTGCCGATGGAGCGCGACATACGCCACTCGATATACAATATATACTTCGCCATTATTTCGCAATAGTGGCGAAACTACAACAAAGATGTTATTTTTGAAATCTTACAATAAATCTATGTCTCTGCATGAAATATAATAACAGTAAAACGAAATAAAAAATAAAAAATTTAAAACGATAAGTTGTTGCTTTTTACTTTGCAATAAAATTCAACCAAAATTTTGAACGCCATTATCTCCATAGCGCTAATTTGCACTTACGCCACTATTGTTCTTAGTAAGCGATTTATTCCTGAAGAAATCATATATCAAACCTATAAGAAGTTCAGCAATAGTGATCATGATTTAATTGTCGATTTAGTAGACCTATAATGTCATTCTAGTGTGTCTAGTACAATTTAAATACATAATTTGTGTATAACGATGACTTCAAGAAGCCACCGCATTAATTTTCTTAATAAATTTTTGTTTTGAACATTTGTAGGTGTTTTCATACAAGACATCACCATAGAAGTAGTGTAGGCTTTAAAGACATTGAACCCAAAAACCTTCAAAACAATCAAAAAATTCACCTGTGTAATCTACTTGAAAATAAAAATTTGAAAACCTAACATCTTTTCGAGCTTCTGACCAAATCATTGCCTAAGTAGTCTACTACATTGACGATCACGATTAGATTATAGAAAAACGATTTTTTTTTCAAAAGAAAATCAAATATTGGACACTTCAAAGTGCATTTTGAAAAGGTAGAGGAGTACATTTAGATACTGCAAGGAGTTTGGTAGATAAAAATTTAATCGCTACAGTATTTAGTCCCAAATATATTAAAAAACCCGTGTTTTTCAACATATTAAATTTGAGTTGTTTGGTTTCAAATCCCCTTAAGTCCAAATTTTTCGATTTTGAGAAAACGGCAAAAAAGTATTTTGGGATAATTTTGGCGTTATAAATTCAAACGTAATTTATTTGTTATTAGAAGACTTACTGAAGTTTCAAAAATTCTATAACCACGTCTTTTGAAATAGATATAAAAATCGCAAAGTGGATTTAAAAATGGTGTTTGGTTGCGTTTGCTACCAAACTGTGGATTAAGGCTCATTTGAATCTGAACAAAATGCATTAGGCATGAATTGAAAGTGAATCAACACTCTTTGTAGCTAATAATAGGAAACTTTATTTGTTGAAAGATATGTTATTTAAAAACTGTACTTAAAAAACTCTTAAACTCTAACATTAGGTATATTTTCGATTGATTCACATAAACTAGGCTCTTCGTCCCCACTGTCTTCTCGGGAATCACCAGGAATATTATTGTTCTGAAATTTTCCCAACACATCTCTATAATAAGCCAAATTTTCTACCTCTCTCCAGTTCTTTCCATAATGTTTGCTTAACAAGTTATTTACATCTCTCATTTTCAGATCTCTTGGTTTCACTCCGGTAGGAATTTCTTTTGGCTGGATATTCATGGCGGTTTGATTTTTCCTAAAAACTCCTTTGAATCTATTGCACAGTTTTTGTAACTGCGGATCTATTGAAAATGGATTTAGTGGGATTTGAATCTAAAGGATGTCTATTTGATTTGAATTTTTAAGGGATTCGCGTGTTTTTTAATACAAATCATTGAGTATTTTATAGAAAACAAGTTTTTCTAACAGATGTATCTTACCGTATATATCTTATTTTTGCCCAAAAATGGATTTAGGGGATATTGAAACCAGACAACTCATTTAACATATAGGTTAAGACAGTGCTTCTCTACGTGGCCAATATCTGTTAGTATATTTTTTATGGGCGATTATTTCATTAACCGTTTTTGGGGGGCGATAACTACTTTATAAGGACGAAAATATTTTTTAAAATTATCCATTTATTTGAAAGAAAACTGTAAACAAACTAAAGAAACCGATAGTTATTTCCTGTGATTCCCCTTATTCTGCTGGATCAATTTCTATTGACTAAAGTAAAACTGCGCTTGAGAACAAGTGCTGATATTCAGTGTTGTCAGTGCGTTTTTTAGATTTCTTTATGTTCGTTGTGTATTCCCATTAAAATATAGTTCTTTGTTTTGCTCCTTCATAGGTAGGTTAATTTATAATTATTACTAATAATAGTTCAACAACTAAAAATTTCGGCCAAAAAGAAGATCCGGCAGTATTCTATTGATTATATATTATTTGGCTTGCTTCGAAATTTAACAGCCAATGTGTTTACTTTGTAATCAAGTATTTTCAAATGAAGCTAAGAAACCATCGCGAATGGTTGAACTTTTAAATAGAAAATATCCTAACAAAAAAAGAAAAAGATATTAACTAATTTAAAATGTTAAATGTTAATTTTGACAGAAGAAGCAAAATAGTCGATGTATTTAAAACAACAACTTCAAATATAAGTACAGGATTGGAGATGTGATAATTGTTCAAAATGCAAAATTTCACAACATTGGAGAGAAATTAATACCAATTTTACTTTTTGAGTAGACTGAATATTCATTCAAAAAGTGTCGGGGAAGATCATTGAAACAAACTTGATCAAATGGACATTTCCCTCAGAAAGGTTGAGAAACACTGGGTTAAGATATATTCAAAACCTCATATGATGGAGCATTTTTGAGGAATTGAATTCAGTGTAATAAAATCTGAAAGAAGTGTTGTTTGAATTATTAAGTTTGTTAAGGGTATAAATTAAATACCCAGTATTACACTTGAATGTAAAGTAGGCATACACGGTATATTATTTAATTGCTCAGTAAAAAACTAGCCGCTCAGTATTAATATAAATATTCAGTACGGAATCTAAATGACCATTGAAAATGTTAAATGCAGAGTCAATATACTAAATGCTCAGTAAAAATCCTAAATGTTCAGTACAAATCTTAACTGTTCAGTAATTATACCAAATAATCAGTAAAAAATCAAAACCACTTAAAAAAAATAATATGCTCATAAGTCATCGATAATTTTCGCCCGAATTTAGTATAAATTGAAGAATTTTGAAAAACCGCTCAGAGTTTATTTATGAAAAATAAAACAAATATAAAACAAATCAAATTAATTATAGCTGTTCCTAAAAAAAACCAAAGTCATCGACGATTTTTGCCCAAACTAAACATAACTTGAACAAATTTAAAAAATCGTGCTGAGTTTATTTATGAAAATTTTGAAAGTTTTTTTAAATAGAAATACATCAAACCATCTATTTTATGCTAAATAAATCAAATTCATTCTCTACTATTCTCAGAAAAAATAAAAAAAATCCCAAAGTTATCGATGATTTTCGCTCGAATTTAATGTAACTTGAACAAATTTGAAAAATCGTACTGAGCTTATTTATGAAAATTTTTAAAAGATTTTTTATATAGAAATACATTAAAGTATCTATTTTATGCAATACGAACCAAATTTCCTGTAACTGTTCCCAAGAAAATTTAAATTATTCCCAAAGTCATCGATGATTTTTTCCCAAATTCAACAAAATTTGAACAAATTTGAAAAATCTCATTGAGTTTATTTATGAAAATTTTGAAAAGATTTTTTGAATAGAAATAGGTTAAAGTATCTATTTTATGTTAAAAAATCAAATTAATTGTAGTTGTTCCCAAAAAAATTTAAAAAATTCCCAAAGTCATCGATAATTTTTGGCTGAACAAAAAAACAGTTTCTTCGTATTCACTTTCTCTTTCATCACTCTCGTAATGAGATATTTCATTCATTTTTAATTTAGAATTTTGATGAATAATTTTGAGGTTAGATGAACACACGGCGAGCACTGTAAACGGTGATCTGCGATGTCAGTGTTGCCAACCAGTTAAAGGAGCGCCTCACATTTACTGATCTACTTGATACCCATTAAGCAATCGTAATTCTTTGCTGGGAGTTATTAAATTTCATACTACGCTTTATATGTTTAACATTTCAAATATTTTACTGAGCATTTTTTGTTTTTATACTTAACATGTTTAAAATTAAATACTGAGCGTTTAGTATTTTTTACTGAGCAATAAGGTATAAAAATACTGAGCATTTAAATGCGATCCGTTTGTTAATGCAGACGATTTCCAACAGTTTTTGATTGTTTCAACCAATCAAATCTTCCATTTTGATCAGATACAAAAAATCCTAAATCTTGATTAATAAAAAAAAATCAGAAATTGTTGAAAAACGAAATTTTTTGAAAGAAACTTGGTGGAATTTTTATAAGGTTTAGTCAGCCTGTGTAATTTTTAATAAAATTTCTAATTTCATTTTTATTTTGTAAAAAATCCAAATCGACTAATTTTTTGATTCATTATGAAAATTGATGTCTCAACTTTTTTTGTTATTACTTAGAAATTTGAATCGCAACTATTTATTGCCGTAAATACCGTTAAGTAATTACGTAAAACAATTATTGTATACCTTGAAAGTCAGAATGGTATTAAAAGGTGAATGGTGAAAGATTTCTAAAGTAAGTACTTACTTATAAGAGAAAATCTTGAATACATTTTATTAATTATTCGATTTCATACTCTATTTAGTGAAGTATATGTTCAAAATTTTAAACCATTGACGATATTTTAACACCTTTGGAAAGATTAATTTTGCAATTGAATTAAAATTTTATATTATGGCAAAAATTCTATGCATTATAGATTGATTAATTGATTTCAGGTTTTGAGTGCATTGAAATAATTCTTTTTTCACCAAAATTGACTTTTTTTAATAGACTAAAAATTTTATTTTCCAATATAAGAGCTATAAGATAATCCAAATTCTTTTATGTAATCTTTAAAAAATCTAATCTACATTATATTACAATAGAAAAACAATTAGAAAATGTTATCTATAATAATCACCAAATTGAATCTATCATATAACCATTAAATAACTCTAATGAACAACTTAATATTTTTATTGTTTCAGTTTCCAAACTCGACACTCGATGTACTTAAAAACTTAAAAGGGGAAATCATAATAATAGACCCATTACATTAAACCATACCACGAATAAACAATGGACCACGTGATACACAAATTATTTTTTAAAATTACAACATAGGCACGTGTGCTATCTATGCCATTACTAAATCATAAAGTACTTATGCAATAATATTTAGTACTTAATAATTTTATTTTTTTAAAAAATAAGATTCAAAAATTATTTTTAAAAAACTAAATAAAAACAGAAAAAAATAAATCCGGTTATTTATTTATTCTATAATAAAATTAAATATTAATGAAGATTGTTAATATTAATAAAATTTATAATAATTAAATTATGTTTGAAATTGAAAAAAGGTATACTTACAGTTGATAATTAGTTGTACTACAGATGTTTTCTGATCATCACCGGTTATTTGCGATTTCATATCTAACAGTTATTATAACTTTCTTTTTGGAAGCGAGTTGATTCGAAAACCAGTTTCTTTCGTCGTTTGAATACAAATGAAAAGGTAACAACATAGCGTGACGTACCTACGCCGAGGAAATGATCTAACTTTTATTTTGATTATAACGTGCGTGCTCCAACTATTTGCTAATAATTAATATATTCGGGGAAAAAGTGCAGCTTTGGTTACGTACGAAGAAAGAAGTTTTTTAACACTGGGAGGGTTACTATTAATTTTTCGCAAACCCCTCTTAGAATATCTACCAACTTGCGTTTTCTGTCTATGTTCGTGAAATAACTATTTTATAAGTAATAATTAATTAATAAGCTTTAATTAGTCTTTTTATAAAATAAGTTATGAAGGATGTAAATCGTCCTTATAAATATACATTTAAATCAAGTTATAAATTTATATAACCCAAACAAATTAAAAATAAAAATTAGAGATAAACAAAAAAAAACTGATAATCATTTAAATGAGAGGGAAAGATATGAAAACACCAATTTAAAAGAACACATACGTATATTTCTTATCATAGATAATAACGAGAGCATAAAAATTAAGTAAGATAAAAATAAAAGGGTAGATTAGACTTATTGTTAGATTCGTAAATGATAATGAGACGCACTCGACATGATGATGATGCTCTTAAGGTCTAGTGTTGATACATGAAATATTCGTTATACATAAAGTTTTACCAAGATTTACTAGTAAATACCGAAATTTTTAGACATAATAAAAAATATTTCTAATTGATGAGACGATTATAAGACGAATCTAAAATGTACTTCTATATTTGAATCACTTAATGAAGATAGGCAATAAGTATTAACACGTTTTGGAAATTTTTGGTTATTACAGCTTTGAGTGAATCAATGAGTCAGTTTTTTCTGCTTTTTTGTAAATTAGAAAATTGGGAAAAGTTGCCTTTCTGCAATAAGTAGTTCATTTAGTTTAATTTATTATCCGTCTTATGCTAATTAGGTTTTTATTTATTATAAATCATTTTTAATTTTCAAATTTTTACATACAAAATTATTAATAATAATCCAATTGGCGATAAAAAGTTTAAAAAATGGACGATAAAAATTAAATTCGTAAAAGAAACTAGGGGAATTAAAAATTGAAAAAGAATGTTTTTATGTGTTGTTTGTTCACAAAAGAAATCGTTGTATGAGATTAACACTGTCCATTGTTAGAAAATGTTAAGCTGTATTTTTAAAGAGTTTTAATTCAGAATTGTTAAGAATAAAATTTGTACCATTTTGATAATGAAGAAATTTTTATTATCATATGAAGAGTTCAAAAGCAAAATCAAACGTTTACAAAAAATATTCTTGTCAAACAAATGTATTTTTATTTCAAAATTTTCCGGCAAGGAATGTGAATTATATCCATATAAAAATAAATTGAATAATTTTAGATGATTTACTTTTAGATGAATGAAATGCAAAAAAACACTGAAATATTTCTTTAACAAATTCGTATCTTAAAGACAATTTTTGATAAAGTCTGGTTTTATCTGGTTTTGCGTTCGAACACTTCAAATACAACAAGATAATAATAAGTCATTACTAATTTGAATATGATGAATAAGGATTAAAAAACAATTTTTATTTTAAATCTGACAATCCAAGAGCGAGTTTTATAAAGCTCAAATTAATTAATATTATATTAATCATCAAGGATACGTACGATTTAGTTAATGTGATTGGCTAAAAAAGAATAATCAGTTTAAATGTGTGATCAGTGTTACCAGTTTATTGAACTAATTAATATAAAAAAAACTGATGCTGTACCTTTACTGGTTTTATTTGTTTAGTTCACTGACTAATTTCAGCTTTTCGCTAACTTCAAAGTAGCATAACTTAGAAATTATTTTAAACATTTTCAAAGAACTATGTTTAAATTCCAAATTACATTTGCACGTTAAAATTATAAAGTTAAAAAGTAAAATGCACGTTAAAACAATATCCGACAAACAACTTTTTGTACAAAGTATTAAGAATCCTAACACAACAATATGGCTTCAACCGTTAGACTGCTACGAAGCGCAATTGCGCCTCGTTCATTTGTGTCGAAAATCTAGTTGCAATATGTCTTTTTTGCACCATTGGAGTAAACGTAGTCTGACCTCATGTGTACTTTGCTAAAGTCAACATCAAGTTAGAATATGTTCCGCAGTTTTCGAGCGTTCTTGTAAAAATTGCTCAGCAGTCAAACGGTTAATGAACGTGTAAATGTAATTTGGAGATAAAAAAAGTCTTTGATATGTGGAATGAAAAGTATTTTTTCAGCACTTATCTGGTTTATTGAATTTTTAGAATTCTTACATGTTTCGACCCAAAGCTATCTTTAGAGGTAATTTATCATGAGTCTTAGGTCGAAACATGTAAGAACTTATGATAAATTACCTCTGAAAAAGTCTTAGGCCGAAACATGTAAGGACTCATCACCTTTGAAGATGGCCTTAGGTCGAAATATAAATAAATAAAATATAAATGTTATAAAAATTCAATAAATCAGATAAGTGTTGAAAAAATACTTTTAATTCTACATATTAATTTATTGGTGAAAAAAAATAGATCACAATCAAACCTCTCCTGATTATAATTCTTTAAAACTGTTTAACCACTTGCGGTGGCTGGACATACACTGTACTATAATCCGAAATGGAGCTGCACCATAAAGAGAAAGATGAAAAAGTAAGCTCCCTCTACGCAACATTACTGATTGTGAGTACTCTTTCATCTTTCACGTCATGGTGCAGCTCCATTTCGGGTTATAATACGTCGAGATACTTTTGTTACCGGAACGCCAGCGCGACGGTGTTACGCACGCCGTCAGACCATTGTTGCAGGTAAAAAAATGATTCACCCGACACGCTCAGCCGTAAATTTCTTGCCACCGCAAGTGATTAAGATAATTTCTAACAATAAACTATACTACTTTGAAGATTGGCGAATAGCCGAAAGTAGCCAGGAAGCTAAACAAGTAAAATCACTAAAAGTACAGTATCAATATTTTATTAATTAGGAAAAGAGATTAATTAATGATCTGTTAACTAATTTGAATTTTATAAAATTGATCTAAGAGTAAGCATGGAAGAGACGTTTTCAACCGTACGCTTAATCGCTTGTTTGTAAACATTTAACCGTGAGTTTTTTATTAAACGCCCGACAAACGCACAATTTGAAATTTTTCTTAAAGCGTGGATTTTATGACCTCTAACTCCCATTTGCACACCTTCCAATATCTAGCACATAGTCAAACGCGCATTCAAAAACGTCCATCTGTGAACGCACTACAAAACTTGTATAATTTATAAAAGCCAACCATCCACTATTAGACAATTAATAGTTTTTTTTTACACCTTCGCACAATTTAAAATGTTTAATGTTCATTTTTCAATAAGGAACAGAAAGGTACAATATATCGTCACAAACAAAAAATAAAAAAATTACAATTCAAGATTTATAAATTCATTTAAGAAATAAAATTCTCCCTCTAATAGAATATAATAATTCACTTCCCTTATTTCTGGTGGTAGAACATTACGCCAATCTTACAGTTGTAAAGTAAAAAGTTTTTTGCGTTTTCACTGCCCGATGATACAGAATCGTTAAGGCTGGTTTTAGTGCTCAACCGACGGTCGGTACTGACCGTCAGTACTGACGAAACGCACTGACCGTCGGTTTGTGTTGTTCAGTGCTTAGCTGATTGACAGATCTGTCAAAACGCGCTGACCGTCAGTTTGTACAGTTTCGCGAAAAATGGACGCACTAACAAATTGTACGATACTTGGGTATTTCATTGTTCTGTAATTCTTTAACCGTGCATCACGGTCTTATGAGACAAGTCCCATAATTCCGGATGCAACCGGACTTCGGTTATTAATCGTTCTGTGTCTATGCTCATTATTTCACGATGACTGTACAGCAGTCTGTCAGTTGGCTAACGTACATATGGACGCGTTCGACCGACAGTTGTCATACGCGCCGCGTACCGTACGCGCGTAGGGTTCATCAGTGCAGCACTGAACAGCTACATATAAATACGTTGATAAGCTACGCGCGACCGACGTCGGTACCGATCGTCGGTTGAGCACTAAAACCAGCCTAAATCTTTTCTGTGACATGTAAGGTACCTCTCACACTGTTGCAACAAGCAACTAGCAAGCAGCAATAAGCAATATCATCACTTGATGACATTTTACATATAAATAAAACAAACGTCTCACATTGGAGCAACCAGAAAAAAGCGATATTGGTACTTAATGACATTGTACATACAATTAAATGATGTCTCTCACATTGGAGCAATTCGATATCGCCTCCGAATCTAGCAATATCGCTTTTTTCTGGTTGCTAGTTGCTTATTGCTGGTTGCCTCAATGTGAGACGTAGCTAAAGTAACTGTTTGTCCGAGTTTATGGAAAATTTAGTTCGATATTTATGAACATGTTCCAAACAGGCAAATATAAAAAACATGACGGTAAAGTCATAATCTCTACTCCCCTAAAATATGTGCTACAACTATCTCGCTGGGATATTCCCAGTAGGATTTGTATGGGTTTCTTAAGTAGCATGAAAATTTTTCCGATTCAGTTCACGCGCCCTACATCATCATGTGGGGCGCGTCAACTGAATCATAGGTTGCCATACCATGAAAATAAGCAAGGTACACATTCCTCGCTTCTTTTAAAGGTAGGTTTATTACTACAACTTCTAAACAATATTGAGAATTTACTAATTTTTGTTTTAGATTTGTTATATGGTCCAGCCATGTGAGCGTTTCTTTCAAGGTAATACCCAGAAATTTTATTATTTGATTTGCTACTGCACTTATTGTTTAGTGTAAAAGGTAAGTACTTTAGTTTTATCAGTGTTTAGTTTTAATTTAGTGTTGTATAATGATTTCTTTGCAAAACGATTATGAGCCAGTAAGTTCTTGCATAACTTGCGATAATCTTGAAATAAACACTCAAGAACTTGCTGGATGGTTCATTTATTTACAAGAAGAGCAGTTGAAAGTTTTGTGAAGTTATAAAAAAACTATCAATTGCCAACGCATAGTATAGTGGATGTTTTCTTAACACATTGAGTTTAAGTCGAGTTTAACACGCCTTCTAAGCACGCACATTTTCGAACGCTACAATTTTGTCGATTGAATAAAAAATATGAAAACCGCAACTTTATTAAAAACGAGATATGTCGTGATCTGTACACAATGTGTTAATTGCAGTACTTTCACATCGCGTTTTTATTGTTTTACGCGTGTCAACTACACGTGAAAAAATAAAAAAGAAACATGATCTTTATAATAGGTAATAATTGTTTAAACCTCAATCAATTTTAAAATGCATATAAACTGAAAACTTTTCCAACACAGAATAAAAATTTCTTAATAACCAGAATCTTACAAACTTTTAATCTTAACTTGGTGTTATTACTTAAGTATGGTTTAAAATCCTTTTTTAACATATCTCAAAATAATTGATTTGTATACCAGTACTTTTTTTAAATTACATATTCCATCATTAATAAAAAATATTATATTGTTAAAAAGAAGATACTACATATAACATATTGGTTTCAATTGAACTTCTTTTACTTACATTTAATAAGTTTATAAGTAATTAAAATTTGATATATTGAATAAATCAAATCAATAAAATAGAAAAAAGAATTAAAATAAAAAATCCAATAATTTTATAAAACTAATAAATGAATTATTAAAGTATCTAATAGTACATTTAGTACAAAATAGTACATTTTATTTAGTGTCTTTTTTGAGGGTGACTTTTATCATAGACAGATCTAACATAAATCGCTGGTATTTCTTATAAAACGCGTGAGCGGAAGCAACACTTTTGAACTCAATTGTTGCCTGACGCTCTACCGGTGATATTACCAAATTCTGAAACCCAAGATTAGCGAATAGGAATGTGTGCGTTCTAAATACTTATTTAAGTATACTTGAAAGATTGTTTCCATTTTGAAATGGCTTTGTTAATAATAAGCTTAGTCTTCTTTAACTAATAATTTGTATTTTTATATAAATAGTGTTTCTAGATTCATTATGATTAAAGTAAGTTATCATCACCTTAGCACCAGATTATTTTATGTATAATTTCTGCTAATTAATTCCAAATTTAAGGTCTATTTGTGTCGTTATATTACTGAATCGTTCTTTGTAGATGAACATTAATTACATTGAATATCAAAACTAAAGATTCGTTTTCGGCAAAGTAAAAGTTTAGTACATAAAAGGAAAACAAAATATTCTAGTTCTAAGTGACGATATTTGAAAGAAAGAAACCAATAAAATGAAGCCATTACAAAAAGGACATCACAGGCAATTTGTTTTATTTATTTACGTATTTTCTTAATATCTAATTGTAAGTACAAAATTATAAACGCCTATATTTATTTTTGTAAAGATAAATACAATTTATATTGTTTCTTAAAAAGATTATATTATGTAAGAGTGGAGATTTATTATTAGTTAATTAATTGATTGACTGATTGCTGGTAACTCTTATCCAAAGATAATGAACTTATTACATGATTATAATCTTAACATTGTAAGAGAAGGAAAAAAAAAGTATAATTATTAAAACACTCAAAAAGGTAGATAATTATCAAATGTATAGGAATTTTTATCGTTTTTCTTATTTCTTTCAAATCAAGATTAGACTAAAGTAATTTCGTTTTAATTTTATAAAAAATTACTAATTATTCAAACTGATAAATTATAAAACTCAATATTAGTATTTATTTCAAGTAAATATTTTTATTTTTTTATGACGATTTAATTTTCATGAAGTAAGTTCATTATGAACACAAAATATAAACAGATTTTCTTCTTTATCTTACTTCTTATGTTATAAAAATAAAACCTGAGTAAGTTAATTCTTGCAAAGTAATTTTAAGATATTCTTTAAAATGACGACTAATTCTCTTTAAAGATGACTAACTACTCAATGAGAAACTTATTACACGGCTCTTCAAAATAAACCAAGATAAACGTGGACAACAAAGGAAACTAGTTTTCAATTAAAAAAAGCACAACTGAGTTGAATAACAAACCAACGATTTCAACAACAAAACAATCTTAAAAAAGACCAAATACAGTAGTTACGTAGTAACTTTAAGCACTTGTAAAATATCGAGAACCTGGATCGATGATAAATATTTAAATCTTAAGATGGAATTAAGAAATATATAAAAAGAAGAGGTGAATTGAAACTTTAAGAAAATCAGTTTACCAAAATACTCCAAAAGTTTTTCTTAAGATTAAAAACTAAGAAACTATTTTATTCGAAGAAACGAAATTAAATAAAGAAAAGAAAGTTTTGATTAAATCAACCAAATCTAAAATGAACCCAATGATTTTTTTATTCTCACCAAGTTCTTCCTTTATTAATACTTAACAACAAAATAGCGATATAAAACGATAAAAACAACTAAAATTAAATTCTTTTAAAGAAAACTTTTCAAAACTACATAACTCGTTTTAGATCAATATGGATAACTTTCCAAATAATAAACATTTTATAAAAAGCTTTTAATTTTAACGACTTATTTGGGTTATTATTGCATTTTATCTTATTCTTATAAACCTCTTCTATAATTATTTTGATTGAGAATAATGGTTGATTTTTTTAATTCAGATGTTTAAAAAGTAACTGAATTCAATTCCAATTTAGGGATTCCTTAATTACATAACAAATAATGCATAATTACATTAAGCGAAAAATATAAACTAATCAAACTTATCAAAAATAACGATAAAAAATCGACGAAGAAGGGCAAACCAAAAACCAAACTAAATGCAAAGCTTAGAGAGGAAAGATAAACACCAACAAAGCGAATAAAAAAGCTAAATATTTACATGAAAGTAGAGTAAATGCACTGGTTAGCCGGCCGGCACTGAATCTCGACCATTTTGTCATTTAAAATCAAATAGTAAGAAATATATTCCATATAAGTACTTTAAAAACGTGTGCACATTTGGTTTTGTACTTCTATAGCACTTTTAAAATTGTTCTCAAAATGGAGTTAAAAATCTGCGTTATTTAGTGAAAAATCAGTAAACACATGTCTACCGCGAAGGCAGTGTAGTTTCATGTACACTGTAAAAAAGTGTCAAGCGAACCCGGCCAGAAAATAGTAAATAATTTTGATTTTAAACACGTCAGGTGATTATATTATGTTTTACATCTTTTATTAGTTAAAGTTGCTTATATATTTTAAGAGAAAATAGGCTCACACTAAGCTTTTTGCTTAATATTTGATGGTCGCCAACCAATATTAAAATAATTGCCTCTTTCAGTTGTCGACCAAAATGGTCGACAACCAGTAAGCTTTTTAAAAAATTAATTGTTTTGGTAATAACATCTATTTAAGAATTGTTAGTATTTTTATGTATACTTCAATTAGTTTATATATGAAGCGTATAAATGCAAAACCAGACATTTGACATTCACATAGTTTTGAGTAAAGCGCGAAAAACCTCTCATTGTCGTTTAAGTCACTCAATCGGCTTGGTATTTTAACCAAAAGTAGATAATATATTGACGCGTCTTTATGTGCTTTAAAGCGCAAGTCAGGCTTATAGTAAAAAAGTTATTTTGATTAAAAAAAGAGAATGTCCTGTTTTGCATCCAAGGCTTGGAAATCTCCGCTTCGTGAACTGCAAAGTTCTGGATTTGGCGTTTCTGTACAAAAACTAGTAGTATCTGGCACTAACAAAATTTGGAATTGTGATAAAAGAGATTTTAAAAAAGCTGATTTTATTGAAAAAAGTACAAAATTAGTTTTTTATATACAAATTTAAATTCGTAAGTCAGTATCAGATTCATTATCAGAAAACACTAGTGTGTCATTCACATCCGCCTGAGTTTCCGAAGTGTTGGCTGGATTGTCTTGAAAGGCGTTTTTGAAGAACTTCAAACGTTCATCGCTTTTCCATTCTGCACCACAGTGTTTGGCTAGCAAAGAGGAAATGCTTCTTATCTTGTCAGGTTTAAGCCTTCTGCCTTAAACCTCTGTCTCTTTGTCTTGGCTTTTTCACGCTTACACTCTTATTTGCTATTCCCTTTCGTCCTTTGTCACGAGGACTTGGTTCAATGATAATGTTGTTGAAGGCAATCAAAACTCCGTAATACATTCGTTACTACGCTCTCGTTTAAAGTAATCATGCAGAAGCAAGCAAAACTAACAGCTACTTCAATGTCACGGCTATCACGTGAGGTAATGCGAGATCTAGATAGGTTCAAACACAAACCTCTGCTTTTGCACCTAACTGCTTGGCGCAAATGTCTGCTTTTGCATTTAAAGCGGAATTTATTATTGCAATAACTCGCTTAAATGTATTGTTATGCTCCTGGGGGCCACAAAAATTTATTTCTTGCTAAATTTACAATACAGATCCGTGTCTAACTAATTTTTGAAGAAAATGTCGAATGTCTGCTTTTGCATTTATGCGCTTCATATCTACTTTTTAAGTTTTAGTTTGCGACCATTAAATTAGACCTAAGTATTCTTTTTTTACTCTTATTATAAGTGGTCAAAAATCAATTGAATACCCTTTAGTTTTCGACCACTGCAGCAAGGAAATTGATTAATGTCACTTCCTTTATTTGTAAAAAATAATAATCTATTTTTTGTAAGTTCCTATTTATGTTCGTTTAGTGAAAATATATGTATACATATCATATTAAAATAGTTTTCTATAATGGAATCCATTATTCTAAATATATTTTCTTTAAAATTAGTCCAATTTGTGGTGGTCGAGAACTAACATAAACTAGTCGAGAACTCTGTAGAGTGGTCAAGAAGCAGTGATTTTGTACTTTTTTTATTTTTATTGAAATTAAAAATAATTAATAAATTTTGTTGAAAGAAAGGAAAGAGCATACTTGCACACTGTTAAAACCTCATTGAGGAATCGTTGAAGTTTAAGTTTAATAAAATTTTAATAATTTTTCGATATGTAAAATACATTCAAACTCAATTTTTTTGTTAACTGGTTGAGAACCAATGCATTGACCCTATTTCAATTCCTTTTATAGAACAAGAAAAACAAATTAACAAGATTCAAAATTCAAAAAAAAAAAAAACTTTTGAATTCAGTTACGTTTTAAACACACCTCTTAAAATTTTAAAATGGGGCCTAAAAAATCAAACACGAAAATAAAAACAAACTTAATATACTTTCCCGTTCTTTATATTACAAAACTTGATAAAACTAAATAATAACTAAAACTAAATTTACTTTGAATTATAACTTTAAAACTAAATTTAAATGAATTTGAAACAAATATGTAAGCGTTGTAATAAAGTATTAAAGGTGACAAGAGAATCACTCACAACACAAGAGAATAAACAACTAAACTGAAAGTTCTAAAAATGAATCAAAACTAATCGACCTCCCAATCAAAAATTTATTAAAACCATGAAAACCCTACACAAATTTCCTTACCTTTACGTCCCCTACTCCCTTACAGAGTTTACGCAATTTGACTTCGGTAGACCCCGTTGCCAGATTGCTCACCACGACGATCGAGGTATCGGGGAGTGCATCATCCTTTGCAATAATTTTCCTGTTGGACAGGAACGAGGTGATCGCGTTTTTATCAACGTTATCGACCGCGTCGTCACCCGCCCCAACGCGCCCTTTCGACATTTTTACGGTTTTTTTAATATTCTTAACGTTTTTTACAGTTTTAGGCGCCAGCGCGGTTGGCGCTCGGAATTCGACCGTTTTTAGCAACTCTTCCGGTGGTGCCAATGCTTCCGGAACGCCTTCAGCAGCGACTTTCCTACGCTCTTCTTTCCGCTTGAGAATCTTCTCCCGTAATAACTTCTGGTCTTCGATTAAACGTCGATATTGGATCATTGATTCGTCTTCTTCAGCGTTATTCCTTTCCACTTTTATTATTATATTGGGTTCCTGTTTTTTTATTTTGTAAATATTAAAAAATAGATTTTTACAATTAACACTACTATTAACAACAACTTCTCACATTCATCAATAATAAAATAGTGTAGACAAAACAAAATATTTAATATAATCAAATCCAATCAATTAACAAACACTTTCCAACCCCAAGATCTCCTAAAAAAAATAATTACTCACCTGTTTCTCACTAATAACATTATCAGAAACTTTAATCTCTTGTAAATTAGATCTTTGAGGTCTATTATCCAAATTTTGTAAATATCTTCTCCTACTTTGAGGTCCCATATTAATCAAACTCCTTCTAGGTTCGACCAAAACCGTTCCATTCTCCGGCACAGATTCGTTATTAGCTGTAAAAGTCCGTTGAAAGTTATTGTGAACGGTCCGAGACGAGTAGGGCGGCTCGAAACGCGGCTGCCGGACGTTGTAGCCCTGCTGCGAAGGGTGCAAGGGCGCTGGATTCGCGCAGTTTTGTACAGCGGGGTTCAGACACATCAGTGGAGGCGCGTTGTTATATTGGGGCACGGCAAACTGATTAAACCCGTTGTAATTGACGCCGCCCGATTGGGGTGGTTGTTGAGCGTAAGTTGGTTGCTGATAAACGGGCTGAACGTTCGTGGGTTGAAGGTATTGAAGGTTGCTTACGGGAGGAATAAATATATTAGAAGTGGGGATACCTATTTTTTGTTGTTGAATTCCTGGATTTATCTAAAATAAAATAAAACATTTTTTTAAATCAAAATTCTAAATAATCGTTTCGATTTTTTTTAATATAACAATCATTGAAAAATACATTAAAAATGAAATCTTATAAAAAATTAATTTGAATTGAAAATAGGGAATATTAAAAACGATTTCATTTTAATTAATGTAAAACAATATTATACCTGATGTTGATATGGTGGTTGATAAACTGGATTTTGTTGAATCCACGGAGATGTTTGCTGGGGACGAACTGTTTGAGCCCATGGTTGAACGTGAATTGAAGGTTTTTTCGCGATATTCTTATCCCATACTAATGAAACTAAAAATTAATATACTCCAATAAAAATCAAGTACTAATTTCTAAACACAAAAATTTTATAAAAAGGAATAAAATACTCACTATTATTTCTTATGGGAACCTGTCCTTTAAAATGCGGATTAATCAACACCCTTTTATTCTGGGTGATATTTTGCAAATTACGTCTTTGTACGTTATGGTAATTGTTATTTCTTCCACGTATAGGCCGTTTATTTCGATCAGTCCATGTGGGTTTAACGGGACTTGTAGCTTTATGTAATACTTCAACTACAATAAGATGTTTAAGATTAAGAAAAATACTCTAGTAAGTTTATATCCAACCCAATACGCTATCTACTTTTAATTACATCAAAAAAAGCGTAAGCAAACATAAGATTAAATTTCTATGTACTCAAAATACAATTCTTTACAGATTTGAATTATTAATCAAGGTGCATTATGTGCATAGTTAGTGTTCGATTTGCTGGGTTACCGATGAATTATTAGTGACCAGGTATCAGTTGCAATGTACAAAATTTTAGTGGCCAAGCACTGGATTTTCATTATTTTTTAAGAAAACTTATAAACACGTAAACAGACTAGTTGTCGATCATCAATTCGAAATTAACCGATCCTCTTCTATCCACACGATCGTAATGAATGTTTTTCGCCCAGGGTTTACATCAAAAAGGTTTCATCCAAAGGAGGAGGGTTGTTAAAAAGGCATTTTTCGCCCATCAGCCGTTTGATGTTATATAAGTTCTATGCAATGGCATACATCACGACAAGCATGAAAAACGGTTATTAACAGAAAAAATCCTGTAATTCATTCGCCCATAACACACTCAAATAAAAATGTTTCGGATTCCGACGATTTATAAATGCATTTGTATAAATGAAGATATGTATTTTTCATTAACTAAAGATTTACATGATAAATAATATAGTAAGTCACAGTAATAATTGTTTAAAAAGAGAGTGGTTGGTCCTTTTCGTGTATTTTTAACACTTTTACTATCTTTGAATTAATATTTTTTAAAGAAGCGTTCTATGAACCATATTCATTTTAGGTCGCAGCGATACTACTGTTTGTAAACTTGTACGGAAGTACTATTTTATTTTGGGTCACCGTGCGCATTTACCATACACATAAAAATATGTTTCGGGTGAGAATATCCGTTGCACCGCGGTCGGAATCTTTCCTTTTATTATAGTTCCTTATAATAGTTCTTTTTATATTAATAACGCATTTAATGTTCTAATTAGAGTTGATTTTCTATACTAAAAAGCGAAAGAGTAGCGTTTATATTAATAAATTTTCATAATAGTTATACAGGGTGTCCGGAAATGTCGTGTACAACAGAATACCACAGATACCATGGCCAAAAATATAATGATTTAACCCAACTTATCTATATACAATGTTGCTTAGTTTAGCCGCTAGAGGACTTTAAAAATCGTATTTTTCATGAGTTTTTCTAAAATTACTCGAAAAATCTTTAATAGATTTTATTTATTTTTTAACCATGTCTTTATATTAGCAGGCTACAACTTTCTGTGGAACAAACTCGAATTTCGAATCATACGGGGTGTTTAGAAACACTCTCGCGACAAGTTATCCATCCAGATCTTTTTAACCAGCCTGTATAATTTTCTGCCAATTTTTTTCTGAATAGCTATATTAATTTAGAAACTATTTTTGCTCTTGTAAAATTTTAGTTGGACAAACAGTTTAGCCACAAAAAAATATTTTCTAAATCCCTACAAGCCCAAATTGATAAACTAAGGTACCATTAGCAATGTTCAAAGTAGCAATTTCTTTAAACGGTATGAAGTACTTTCAAAAAAACCAAAATTTTCAGCTTTAGGAGTACTTTATTGCTTAAAATATTCAAATTTTCGGCAAGACTTATGACCATCATCAGGGCTAAAAATAACACATAGTGCAAAATTTTTACAATTTGCTTTTTTCGTGGCATTTTTGCTTTATGACACTCCATAAACAAAGTCTTAGGTCCCGCGATCTTGCTGGCCAATAAGGGTTAAATCCTGATGATGGTCGCAAATCCTGGTGAAAATTTTAATATTTTAAGCAATAAAGTACTCATAAACCTATAACATATGGTTTTATAGAAAGAACTTCATACCGCTTAAAGAAATTGCTATTCTGAACTTTGTTAATGGTACCTTAACTTATCGATTTGGGCTTGCAGAGATTTAGAAAATATTCTTTTATGGCTAAACCGTTTGTCGAACTGAAATTTTATAAGAGAAGAAATAGTTTCTAAATTAATATAGCTATTCACAAAAAATAGACAGAAAACTATACAGGCTGGTTAAAAAGATCTGGATGGATAACTTGTCTGGAGAGTGTTTTTAAACACCCTGTATGATTCGAAATTCGAATTTGTTCCACAGAAAGTTGTAGCCTGCTAATATAAAGACATGGTTAAAAAATAAATAAAATCTATTTAAGATTTTTCGAGTAATTTTAGAAAAACTCATGAAAAATATGATTTTTAAAGTCCTCTAGCGGCCAAACTAAGCAACATAGTATATAGATAAGTTGGGTTAAATCATCATATTTTTGGCCAAGGTATCTGTGGTATTCTGTTGTACACGACATTTCCGGACACCCTATATAAATATTTATTTTATTACTCCAATCAATTACAGGATTTTTTTCTGTTAATAGCCGTTTTTCATGTTTGTCATGATGTATGCTATTGCATAGAACTTATATAACATCAAACGGCTGTTGGGCGAAAAATGTCTTTTTAACAACCTTCCTCCTTTTTTTGGATTTTTTTTTGTAATACTTAGAATAAATTTGACGTTTTTTATTTAAAATAGTATCTTTAAGCTTTAATTTAAAGTAAAAATCATTTCTTAGTCTCTATGTATAAATAAACTCCGTACGATTTTTTGAAGTTAACTTTTTAGTTAACTAGTTAGTTAATTT
Source organism: Digitonthophagus gazella (assembly GCA_036711955.1). NCBI lineage: Eukaryota > Metazoa > Arthropoda > Insecta > Coleoptera > Scarabaeidae > Digitonthophagus > Digitonthophagus gazella. The sequence continues at coordinate 33,728,511 of JASCIT010000007.1, read as the reverse complement.
TTTTTAAAAGTAAGGTTAATTAACTGTCAAAAATCTTCACAAGTTTAGACATTTTTTAAATTTTTTGGTAACAATTAGAACAAACTTGATTTTTCTAGTTCAAAATAAAATCTTTAAGTTTCAATTTGAAGCAAAAATCATTTCTTAAGCTCAATAAATAAACTCAGTATGATTTTTTAAAGTTGATCAAATTTTTTAAAAGGTTAGGTTAGTTACCTGTCAAAAATTTTCACCAAATTTAGAAACTTTATTAATTTTTTTGATAACAATTAGAACAAATTTGATTTTTCTAATTCAAAATAGAATGTCTTAAATTCAATATAAAGTAAAAATCATTTCTTAATCTCTAAAAATAAAGTCTGTACGACTTTTTAAAGTTGATCAATTTTATTTTTAAATTAGGTTACTTAACTGTCAAAAATCTTTGCTAATTTTAAAAATTTATCAATTTTCTTTGACAACAGTTAGAACAAATTTGCCTTTTATAATCAAAAATAGAAGCTTTAAGCTTTCATTTGAAGTAAAAATCATTTCATAATCTCCATAAATAAACTATGTACGATTTTTTGAAATTAACCTATTTTTCTTAAAGTAAGGTTAATTAACTGTCAAAAATGTTCACCAAGTTTAAATTTTTTTTTTTTTATTTTTTTGATAACAATTAGAACAAATTTGATTTTTCTAATTCAAAATAGAATGTCTTAAATTCAATATAAAGTAAAAATCATTTCTTAATCTCTAAAAATAAAGTCTGTACGATTTTTTAAAGTTGATCAATTTTATTTTTAAATTAGGTTACTTAACTGTCAAAAATCTTTGCTAATTTTTAAAATTTATCAATTTTCTTTAACAACAGTTAGAACAAATTTGCCTTTTATAATCAAAAATAGAAGCTTTAAGCTTTCATTTGAAGTAAAAATCATTTCATAATCTCCATAAATAAACTATGTACGATTTTTTGAAGTTAACCTATTTTTTTTTTTAACTAAGGTTAATTAACTGTCAAAAATGTTCACCAAGTTTAGAATTTTTTTTTAAATTTTTGGTAGCAATTAGAACAAATTTGATTTTTCTAATTCAAAATAGAATGTCTTAAATTCAATATAAAGTAAAAATCATTTCTTAATCTCTAAAAATAAAGTCTGTACGATTTTTTAAAGTTGATCAATTTTTCTTTTAATTAGGTTACTGTCAAAAATCTTTGCTAATTTTAAAATTTTTTCAATTTTCTTTGACAACAGTTAGAACAAATTTGCCTTTTATAATCAAAAATAGAAACTTTAAGCTTTCATTTGAAGTAAAAATCATTTCTTAATCTCCATAAATAAACTCTGTACGATTTTTTGCAGTTAACCTAATTTTGTTTTAAAGTAAGCTTAATTAACTGTCAAAAATGTTCACCAAGATTAGAATTTTTTTTAATTTTTTTGATAACAATTAGAACAAATTTGATTTTTCTAGTTCAAAATAGAACGTCTTAAATTCAATATAAAGTAAAAATCATTTCTTAATCTCTAAAAATAAAGTCTGTACGATTTTTTAAAGTTAATCAATTTTGTAAAATATTAGGTTAGTTAACTGTCAAAAATTTTCACCAAGTTTAGAAATTTTTTTCTTCAGTGGTTTCTGAGAAAAAAAATTCCCAAAGGGACCTACGATTTTGAATTTTGGATATGTTATGCAGAAATGATCAACGATCATAACAATCTTTATCCCGATTTTATACCAATTTTAGCACCCGAAAGATTACTGACTTAACTTTTGGCAGTGAGTACGTAAGAAATCGAAATATATCCCGCAGTTTTCAAGCGTTCTTGCAAAAATTGCTTAGCAGTCAAACGGTTAATATTTCTGTGTAAAGTTAATCAAGAAGTTATTTTATTTTATCATCTTTTTCTTTTCAATAATCAAACCATAAAAATAAAATAGAGATAGTAATACAGCCTGTGTTAGTTCAAAGTCAGTCAATAGATGGTGAGGTCCTTTATATGACGTTTCATTCATAAAATTCAATGATCATCAATGAACTCTGAACTAACGCACGCTGACCTACTATGAGAATATAAATACAATGCTAAAACTTATAACAAGTAAAATAAAACTAAAACATAACACCACAAATGAATAATACCAAACCATCACTAAATTACATTCGGCTTAATCAGCATTCCAAGCAAAATAAACTCTGGTTAAATTAAAAAAAGATGTTGTTACCTTGTTGTACAGGTCTTTCGGCTTGAAATCTATCTTGACGAACATCATCTTCAGTTTCTACACACATAAACAAATATTACACATTTTACAAATCAAATAAATAAAAAAAAAATTAGATAAAAACAAACCATCCTCAATAAAATCCGTATTATCCAAATCTAGCACAAGATCCGGTTCTTGAGATTCATCAGCATCCGTTGCAGATTCATTTACATTAGTTATAGTTCTATTAAGACTTGTTCCATCAAAATTATCATCCAATAAGGCTTCCTCTTCTTCATCCCCAATATCAAATTCACCACCATCCTCCGCAGAATTTAATAAGTCATCCACACTGTAAACAAATAACAATTAAAGTTTTTTATGATGTTAATTAAAATATATAAAGTACCTTGACATTATATTTTCAACGGTTATTAAAGTATTTTGAAAGAGTTAGCTGTTAGTTTTTAACCAGCATGTATCCTCAAAAGCGTCTAATGCTGGTATATGTACTTTATGAAGTTAGTAATTTTCTATATAGTCTATCTATTCTAAAATGAAGTATTTTAACCTAACTTTTAGGTAAATTTTATTTATTTATTATTAAAAATCAACAATAATTATTAAAGTAAATAATCACATTTTGATTATTAAATATAATTTGAACTTAATTTAATTTAATATTAATTAATATATAAAAAGTATTCGTTTTTAAGGTAATAGATATTATCATGTGAATTTAAATCACCTATACATAAACGTCAAAATACTTTACCTAACTTCACTCGAACATATGGCATAACCTAAAAAAAATATAACAATGTTAAAATTTCAAAAATTTACCGGCTTAAAAACATTTAATAAATTTTTTACGCGCCGTTTCGTTTCTAGACATTTAATTTTAGGTATAGAAACATCTTGTGATGATACCGGTTGTGCTATAGTGGATGAAAAAGGGAATATTTTAGGGGAAGCTTTACATTCTCAACAACAAATACATTTAGAGTAAATTATTTAAATAGATTTTTAATTTAAATAAATAAACTATATAAATTCTTTGTAGTAATGGGGGAATTATTCCTCCGATAGCTCAAGATTTACATAGAAAGAATATTGAAAGGGTAGTTAACGAAGCTTTAAATAATGCTAAAATGAAAATTGATAATGTCGATGCTATTGCTGCAACTGTTAAACCTGGTATAATATAATAATGATAAAATAAAAGTAATTTTATTTAGTGTTAAGTTAAATATTGATTAATTTATTATTATATAAAAGGTTTACCAATGTCCTTGGAAATTGGGACAAAATACAGTAAATATTTATGCCGAAAACATGATAAACCTTTAATTCCAATCCACCACATGCAAGCTCACGCTTTAACCGCAAGAATGATAAGGAAAATTGAGTTTCCGTTTTTAGTTTTATTGATAAGTGGTGGTCATTGTCTTTTGGCTCTTGTAAAAGACGTTGATACGTTTTTACTATTAGGTGAAGGTCAAAATGACGCTCCTGGGGAAGCTTTTGATAAAGTAATTTATTTTTAAGATTAAATAAAATTTAATTAATAACAAATTGTGTTTTTAATAATAGACGGCGAGAAGATTAAAATTAAAAAATCTTCCGGAGTATGCTAAAATGTCCGGTGGACAAGCAATTGAAGTCGCAGCTTCAAAATGTACAGATCCTTGTAGATTTAATCTTTCCGTTCCACTTCAACATTATAAAGATTGTAATTTTAGTTTAGCAGGGACGAAAACTCAAGTTTTAAGAGCAATTCAACGCGAAGAAAAACAATATGGTATTAAAATAAAACAATTACTTTTAAATAAAACAGTTTTTAAATTGATTTCTAATTAAAAAAAAAAAACATAATAAACTTATAGATGTTCCACCGGATGGAATAATTCCCCATGTTAATGATTTATGTGCGGGTTTTCTTTTAATCGTTACAAGACATCTTTGTCAAAGAGTACAAAGAGGTATGGAATATGTCGAAAGAAAAGGTTTAATAAAAGATACAAAGTCTTTGGTTGTTTCCGGTGGAGCGGCTTGTAATAATTTTATAGCGAAAGGTTTACAAATGGTCTGTGATGAAAAAGGATATGAATTTATTCGACCTCCAAGAAAATTGTGTACTGATAATGGAGTGATGATTGCTTGGAATGGAATGGAGAAGTAATTTTGATTTGTTTTATTTATTTTTATTTATTTTGTTTTTATTTAATAATTTTATTGTACTAACAAGTGGTTTGTTTTAGGTGGTTGATTAATAGTGGAATTACTAAAGATTATGATTCCGTTTATACTGAAAAAAGTTGTACTTTAGGTTCGAGTTTAATCGATGATGTAACCAACGAAGCTATAAGTTGTAAATGGGTTAAATTGACGGAGTTGGCTAAACCGGAAGCGTTTAGATAGTAAATAAATATATTTTAGAAAGATAATTTACTTTATTTATTCGTTATTTTTATAAATTTAGTTAAATAAATCAAAAACTTACAAATAAAATGTTTTTAGTGTATTAAACAAAAATAAAAAAAAAGTTAAAGATACAAAAAAGTTCGAACAAGCAAAGTCCGGTTTATATGCATAGCTGATTTACTGTGCTTACAACCACGCTACAGAGTTCTGAGAGCGAGTTTGCTTATCCAAAACAAGAACCGAGTGCTAAGGCGTAATTCCATTGAGGCCATACAAATGGTCAAGTACAGAGTATTCCAAGGCCAAAGCCAGTGACTCATTAGGGTCTTTAGTAATTTTCATGTTTAACTAATGGCGTCTTGACATCCCCCTCCCAAATTTTCCAGTAACCAAACTCATTGTCGCGTGAACTCTTATTCAAATAAGTTATAATGTATAAATACGCGTGTCGAAAGATTACAGCGATGTATTTATAAGAAGCATCGCCCTCATAAAAGAGTTAATTTAACCAAAAGAATGTGTCAAAACGTTCAAGAGCAACAAAAATTAAATTACATCAGAAAATTTAGTGCCCCTTGTGTGACCCGCCTATGATTAAGTGGAGAAGGAAGATTTGGATTTTCAGTGATGCCAATTTTTGGATACACTGCAGAAATGAGTCACTGGCTTTGGCCTTGGAATACTCTGTAGCATGCTACATGTTATGAAATGTAGCCTGTTTCTGGGTATGCGACTTTGCCATAAACTTTTAGCAATGTCGTACAAGAATGTGTCTTTATCAATTCCTCATAGGCAACCTCAATTTATTGCATCATGTCTTTACAAACAGTCACGGCAGCTGCATGTTTGGTAATAGCTTTCAATACCAGACCAAAAAAGAAAAAAAGACATGATGATGGAGAAGAAAATTATTTATTGTTAGTCAAACTTTTGACGTCACTGCTAAGCTTCGCGTCTTTGTCTTACACTCGACTAAAACCACAAGTGACGTCAAACTGGCGGCTGCGGATTAAATTTCAGCGTATACACATCTTATGGGATTGAGCCATCCTGATAGTTCAACATCCTTAGTTTCTGATGATGAAGTTCTATTTCGAAATTTCACACGAGTTTTCTTTCGTTGTAGGTCCTCAAATAAAATGCTCACTTATTTTTAAGACGAAAATTAACTTTTTATTTATTGAGTTTTTATTACAAAGGCTTTCGAGTGGAGCTTATGAAGGACTGCAATACTATGAACAATAATATATATTTTGTTTCACATTTAAATTGTCCAGTGCTGCACTTTTTTCACGGTCCTTCCCCGAATCGCACTTGCTATTATTATGCAGTACTTGCATCTTCATTGTTATGTGAATTTAATACGGCGTATATAATTCATGAATGAACAAAGAAGATTTTGAGTACTTGCTAGGGAAGGTCTGCCGATTATAAACAGCTCTTATACCAACGTTCATGATTAACGTCCAACAAGGAGCCCATCAGCTCAAATGCAAACCATTTTCCTTTTTTGCTAGGAAATGAAGCGTTCTTCTTTGTCAGTTTTTTCTTTTTTTTTCGTTCACGATGGAACGCTGAATGCAAATTCTTGATTTTCTTTCTTATCTCAGTCACTCTACATTCGTATTTACTGGCTAGTTCCTTCAGCTTATCATATGTCAATCTGTTATTTTTGTACTTCGCAATTTTATTATTTCACAACTCCGGAGAATTGTGCTAATCATCTACAAAGGATATTGTTTGTTTGATTTATTGATTGTTGGATACATGACAACATCGTTCGACACGTTGAATCTTGTCGAGCGTTGCCACGCGCACCCAGCAACAACCATCAAGAAGTGGCATGCGGAAAAGACGCATGCTTCATATTGGTTCACGTTTCTTCGATTGAAAGACAACATGACGTGCGTCATTGCCGCAAGATATATGTTACTCAAAAATTACTGCAGTCGAATTGCGCCTTTAAACTTTAAACGCGATTTTGTCAATTTTGGCTGAATATAAGGTGACCAGATTTCTTAACTTTCAATGCTGTACACATACAACGTATGTACTGTAACCCGAAACGGAGCTGCACTATGAAGAGAAAGATGAAAGAGTAAGCCCCCTCTTCATAATACATATTGCCGAGTACTCTTTCATTTTTCTCTTTATGGTGCCGCTCCATTTCGGGTTATAGTACAGGATGGGCCAAATTGAACACCTTTAAAGGGAGACTCATGTTTCTATAACAGGCAAAGGAAATTGATATTGGTGTTTGATGATCACGTAAAGATATTTCTTATGAGTCCAGAGAGACAGGCTGATTTCGAAACAGTACATTTTGAAATGTTTAATTAATTAAATAGTTATAGACCTAAAAATAAGTGTTTTCAAATAGAACACCCTGGATATCAAATATTGCTGCTCGAATATTTTTACATATTCGAGGAGACCTTAAAATTTTCTTGTGTGTTCTTCCTGTCAATAACAAAAAAATCTATTACATGAATATTACTGTCACTACGCTACTCTTTGCAAATCAATTACAAATTCAATAATAAATTGCAAATGCTCTACATTTGCTCTACACGCACGTATGCGTGTATATCATATTGCTGTACAATACAGTAAAATTCCATACGTCTGGTCACCCTACTGGATAATACATTTTAGTACTTTGTCGATTCAATCCTTATATGATACTCTACCATTCAGCTCAAGATTTTTTTTTAAACCACTTCGCGTTCTCCACAATTAGTTACTTTTGTTTTCGTATTTAATTTTATTTTCATAGTTTGTCTTGAGTTTAATCTGTCTTTAGTCCGTGGTTTGAATTTTATTTTACAACTAATTTTTAAGCCTACTTTTGCATCGCTTTTATAAGAATTTTTTGAACAAAAATGTGAAATCAAAATTATATGGTTACAAAGTCATGTCGAAATCTCGTTATTCATAAAACTGTAAGTTTACCCAGTTTTCATTTTAAAGACGATTTACATTAATCGGTGGATTCCGAAGCAATAAGAACACATCAATGACCGGTTATTTGTGTGGCGAGGCCTAAATTGTTTATTGCGTACAGGGCCGGGTCCAGTAAGTGCGGGGCCCGATTAAATTTTTTTCGCGGGAACCCCAAAAGTTTAAATAAAAATGTAGATTTGGCTGTTTACATAATGAAACAATATAAACTTGAAACATTGAATCTTTCTAAAAGAAAAGATCGTGGAACACAATCAACATCTAAAAAAAAGTCATGATACACAGGCCAACATTTTTCTATATTATAAAATATAAAATGTTCACTTCATGGAGTTTTATAAAATCGAACACTACATCATGCGGGACCCCTTCAAGCGCAGGGCCCGATTGTATCCGGCCCTGATTGCGTAGTAAATAGTTTTCTAGATGAATGTTTAGAAACGATTGTTTAGAATTCGTAGGTTCTGATATTGTTTTATGGATGTCACTAGGATTACAAATACAACTGTGTGAATTATTTTTTCTTATTAGTTTTAAAAATGTTTCGTCTGAAAATGCATTTTTTTTCTGAAAGTGACTTTTAATCGTTCACACGAGTATTTCAAAAAGTTGTACATTATTAGTTATGTCACTAAAATTTTAACTTAAGTTTTAAAGGAGAAAACCTCTTTCTCAATATTTATTATTTTGAGAATTCTGGTATAAAGTTATTGCAAGAACTGAGGATTCTAAGGTATCTTAATATATTGTTTTATACTTTTGTTCATTTAATCAACACTATCTCTTCAACGTAAATGTACTGCAACCTTACTAACTCGATATTGATATAACCAAAGCTTTTGATTCTATATGACACAAAGATACACGATATAGGAATAAAACTATACTTGCTAAGCATTGAAATCAATTTCTCATATCTATACCTTTTCAAGTTCAAATTGGGACTAATCAATACCAAATTGTGATTAATCAATTTCAAATTGGGACTAATCAATTTCAAATTAAGACTAATCAATTTCAAATTGGGAATAATCAATTTCAAATTGGGAATAATCAAATTCAAATTGGCACTAATCAATTTCAAATTGGGAATGTTATATTTATATAAAAAATACCTAAGTTTTGGTAGTTACTTAGTATTAATGAACTATTTTTTTTATTTAGCTATAAAAAATATAATTATAAAAAATTAAAATTATAAAAAATATAAAGGGGCAGTGGCATGTACTATAACCCGACATAGATCTGCACAATGAAAAGAAAGATGAAAAGGTAAGCCTGCTCTCCATAATATTGCCGTGCAGCTCCATTTCGGCTTATAGTACTTTTGTGTACACAGTGTAAATTTCGTACATGTAGCGATAGATATCACTCTGTTTTCCTCACTAAAAAAGAATTGTCTGAATGTCGTCAGCCAGACCACTCTTGCCTCCAGCTTTAAAAACTGTCCGTACTACTTCTATGAAGACCTCAATGGAATCGTGGTATGGAGCATTATCTTGTACCAAAACCGCAGGTTCTTCGTATGTACGTTTGGCATTGCGAAGACGTTGGCTTCAGGCTTTTTAAAAGCATCTTTTTGAATTTCATGATGTATCAGGCCCGTAGTGCCAATACAATCAATTAAATGAGTATTTGATTCTTTCATCGCCAGTGAAATAAAAAGATTTAAATTGATCTCATATACACCTTTGCAATGCCCAACGTATATACCAAGAAACTGTGGTACTGGTGACAGATAATGTAAAGAATACTTCCCACTTGGTCGGTAATTTGAAATTAATTGAATTTCAACTTTGATTTCATTAGTCCCAATTTGAAATTGATAAGTCCCAATTTGAATTTGATTAGTCCCAATTTGAAATTGATTAGTCTCAATTTGAAATTGATTATTCTCAATTTGAAATTGATTAATCCCAATTTGAAATTGATTATTTCCAATTTGAAGTTGATTAGTGCCAATTTGAACTTGAAAAGGTATAGAGTATTGCAAACGAAAGTCAACAACACATATTCCAAGCATTTTTCTCCCTTACAAGGTGTTCCTTAAGGTTCCCCTCTTTCGCCCTTGCTGTACAACATTTACTGTCACAACAAATACTCTGTCATCCCCAATTACGTAAACCCGGACAGATATATACTTCGATTCGCTGACGATACTACGTTAATGGTACATGACAAAACTACAGAAAAACTTCAAGGGATGTACCACATCTTAAACTGGCTATACAAATGAAGACTCACGCCAAACCCTAGCAAATACCAACTATTTATACCCCATCATCGAATAGCCGCCTCATCGCCGAGTATATAGCCAAATAAAGATTACCCTCTCTCAACACTATCACTAAAAATAGTAAAAAATTAAAAACCTTTTTTAAAAAATCTCATTGGTTTTTAATAAAAAAATTATTAATTAAAAAAATTCTTATTTATTATTTTTACAAATAAACAATTATTTTTATTATTATAGTTTAAAATTAAACCAATCCAGGTCCTTTTTCTTTTAATAACTCCCTATTATCCCTAATTTTTTTAACATCATCCACAATTTTATCTTCATAACACACATCTAATGTAGTCCGTAATTTATTTTTTAAAAGTTCTATATCCTCCGGATTTGTTTTCGCAGATATCGCTAAAATTTGCTGAAGTTTTAACGGAATTTCAGGACGAATTTCAGCAGGATATTCCCCAAAATAATCTATAAAAAAATTTTTTTTTAATTTAATAACCAAATTATTTTAAAATTAATTAAAAATTATTTTTTAAATAAATTTACCAGATAAATTTTTTATTTTATCTTTAACTTCTTCTAATTTTTCTTTAGCACCTTCAACATCCATTTTATTAATAACAATCATAGCTGGTTTCATTAATAAATCGGGGTTGTACATTTCTAATTCCTTAAATTAACTCATTTTATTATTAAATTTACAAATAAATAATAACAAAAAAATAAAATAATAAAAAAATAAAATTAAAAAAAAAATAATAATAATAAAATACCTTATTTAATAAAACTATAGTATCAAAACAATTTCTAAATTGATGTTGCGGACTTAACTGAAATCCATTTACATCAACAACCAATAAAATCATTTTAGTCCTTTCTACATGTTTTAAAAATTTATGTCCCATTCCTTTATTAGCATGAGCCCCTTCGATTAAACCCGGTAAATCTGCCATTGATATCTGTCTTAAATCATTATAAGAAATAATACCTACATTTGGTCTTATTGTTGTAACTTAAATTATAAAATCAAAATTACAAAATATTAAAAAATCTTTTTAATTCTTTTAATAACTTACAGGGATAACTAGCAATTTTTGGTTTAGCGTGTGAAACGGCTTTTAATAAAGTACTTTTACCGGCATTAGGAAAACCAACTAAACCAATATCAGAAATTAATTTTAAATCTAATTTAATTGAATGACTTTGACCGGCTTGTCCCATATAATTATTTTTTGAATGTCCCCCGTAACCACCTTTAGCAACGATAACTTCCTCCCTATCTTTATTTAACTCCCCTAATTTTTTACCATCATCGGTAAGAACAGTTATCCCGGTTGGTACTTCTATTTTAATACTATCACCCGGAACACCCAATATAAAATTATGCGTGCTATCTCTTCCGTGTTTAGCGGCAATTCTTTTACTTCTATGTTGAGATAATACTTTTTCTAAAGTAAGATTTTCTTTGGCTACTAAATAAATGTTACCACCTTGACCACCAACCCCCCCAAATCTATAAAATTTATATTTATTATAATTTTTCTTTATTATTTAAAATTAAAATTTATTACTTTGGTAAACCGTTTCCACCTGAACCGGCTTTAACAAATAATCTTAAACTATCCATAAACCCGGATTGAAGATATTTTCTTTGTTTTTTAACGGGATAAAATAATATTCGTGAAATATAAACCATTTTTGGTTGGGTTTTAAATGAGTGAAAAAGTGAGGTTAAAGAAATAGGTTATGTTTTTATTTAATGACAGATTTAAGTGAATTTCGATTGACTACAATTAAAATTTTATTGTTCATTTTGATATGAAATTTTACTAACTTTAAAAATTTTTTTAATTTTTTTGGTAGCATTTAGGAAAAATTTGGATTTTAAAATCGAAAACAGGATCTTTCAAGCTTCATTTTATATAAACTTCAATTCCTTCAATTTATAATTTTCAATTCCTAAAAATAAAGTTGGGCGATTTTTTAAAGTTGGTGTAATTTCTACAAAGTTAGGTTAAATACCTGTCAAAAATTTTCACTAACTTTAAAATTTTTTTTAATTTTTTTGGTAGCATTTAGGAAAAAATTGGCTTTTAAAATCGAAAATAGGATCTTTTAAGTTTCATTTTATATAAAAATCTTTTTTCAATTCCTAAAAATAAAATCTGGACGATTTTTTAAAGTTGGTCTAATTTTTAAAAAAGTTATGTTAAATACCTGTCAAAAATTTTACTAACTTTAAAAATTTTTTTTATTTTTTTGGTAGCATTTAGGCAAAATTTGGCTTTTAAAGTCGAAAATAGGATTTTTCATGTTTCATTTTATATAAAAATCTTTTTTCAATTCTTAAAAATAAAGTCTGGACAATTTTTTAAAGTTGGTTTAATTTTTACAAAGTTAGGTTAAATACCTGTCAAACATTTTTGCTAGCTTTAAAATTTTTTTAAATTCTTTTGATAGCATTTAGGAAAAATTTGGCTTTTAAAATCGGAAATAGGATCTTTTAAGTTTCATTTTATATAAAAATCTTTTTTCAATTCTTAAAAATAAAGTCTGGACGATTTTTTAAAGTTGGTCTAATTTTTACAAAGTTAGGTTAAATACCTGTCAAAAATTTTTACTAACTTTAAAATTTTTTTTAATTTTTTTGGTAGCATTTAGGAAAAATATGGCTTTTAAAATCGAAAGTAGGATCTTTCAAATTTCATTTTATATAAAAATCTTTTTTCAATTCCTAAAAATCAAGTCTGGACGATTTTTTTAAAGTTGGTCTAACTTTGAAAAAAAGTTAGGTTAAATACCTGTCAAAAATTTTTACTAACTTTAAAAATTTTTTTAATTTTTTTGATAGCATTTAGGAAAAAATTGGCTTTTAAAATCGAAAATAGGACCTTTTAAGTTTCATTTTATATAAAAATCTTTTTTCAAGATCTAAAAATAAAGTCTGGACGATTTTTAAAATTGACAAATTTTAATCGACATTAAGTTACATTTTCTCTTCTGAGGGAAAAACTAAAAGACATAGAAAATTCATCCTTGGCAAAAATAAAGACTAAATATCAATCTAAATCCCCATAAAATTTCAAGTCTCAACAACAATCAGTTTTTGAGATATGAATTTTTAAAAACTGACAAATTTTAATCAACATGTTAGGTTAGAATTTCATTTCTGAAGGAAAAACTAAAAGTTGTAGAAAATTTTCTTTTGGTAAAAATGAAGACTAAGTTTCAATCTAAATCCTTACAAAATTTCAAATCTCAACAACAGTTAGTTTTTTGGATATGAATTTTTAAAAATTGACAAATTTTAATCGACATGTTAGGTTACAATTTCACTATTGAGGGAAAAACTAAAAGTCGTAGAAAATTTTCTTTTGGTAAAAATGAAGATAAAGTTTCATTCTAAATTCTAATAAAATTTAAAGTCTCAACAACAATTAGTTTTTGAGATATGAATTTTTAAAAATTGACAAATTTTAATCAACATGTTAGGTTAGAATTTCACTTCTGAGGGAAAAACTAAAAGTCGTAAAAAACTTTCTTTTGGTAAAAATGAAGATAAAGTTTCATTATAAATCTTCATAAAATTTAAAGTTTCAACAACAATTAGTTTTTGAGATATGAATTTTTTTATATTGACAAATTTTTATCGATATGTTAGGTTAGAATTTCACTTCTAAGGGAAAAACTAAAAGTCGTAGAAAATTTTCTTTTGGTAAAAATGAAGATAAAGTTTCATTCTAAGTCCTAATAAAATTTAAAGTTTCAACAACAATTAGTTTTTGAGATATGAATTTTTAAAAATTGACAAATTTTAATCGACATGTTAGGTTAGAATTTCACTTCCGAGGGAAAAACTAAAAGTCGTAGAAATGTTTCTTTTGGTAAAAATGAAGATAGAGTTTCATTCTAAATCCTAATAAAATTTAAAGTTTCAACAACAATTAGTTTTTGGGATATCAACTTTTTTAAAATGACAAATTTTAATCGACATGTTAGGTTAGAATGTCACTTCTGAGGAAAAAACTAAAAGTCGTAGAAAATTTTCTTTTGGTAAAAATGAAGATCAAGTTTCATTCTAAATCCTAGTAAAATTTAAAATTTAAACAACAATTAGTTTTTGGGATATCAACTTTTTTAAAATGACAAATTTTAATCGACATGTTAGGTTAGAATTGCACTTCTAAGGGAAAAACTAAAAGTCGTAGAAAATTTTCTTTTGGTAAAAATAAAGATAAGGTTTCATTCTAAATCCTAATAAAATTTAGAGTTTCAACGACAATTAGTTTTTGAAATATGAATTTTTAAAAATTGGCAAATTTTTATCGACATGTTAGGTTAGAATTTCACTTCTAAGGGAAAAACTAAAAGTCGTAGAAAATTTTCTTTTGGTAAAAATGAAGATAAAGTTTCATCCTAAATCCTAGTAAAATTTAAAGTTTCAACAACAATTACTTTATTAACTATGACTTTTTAAAATTTTTTAGTTCATTTTTGGAATTTTAACAATTATTTTTTTTATTAAATATTCAAACATAAATCACAAAATTCATCAAGAGATATTAATAAACATAATAAATTAACATAAAAGTCAATAACATTAATACCATATACCATATGATCCAGATCTATAATTACTATTGTTAATAAACGTCCCAAACAAAATGCACACCACACATATACACATAGATTACAACTAATTAAAATTATTGTGTCGCATTGGATTAAGGATTATCTCAACTGCAATTTATTACCCAATTTATGTAAATAAGGGTTTCACCTAATGATGCATTGTCGATAGTTGATTATTATTATCAATAACAATAAAAACGAGGAAAAAAATTAATTAAATAAATCACTGTAACGCCATATGTACAACATTTAGTTATAAAAGGACGTTACGTTGATGAATGCCTTTAGTTATCATAACAATTCCATCCGATATGTTTCCATTTCCATCGTTTTTGATTTTTCTTTTAGTCGTTTGCGCGCCATCTTTGGCACGACGTACAAACGACGATTTCGATTTAAATTTTGAAGATAACGATTGGAATGATGATGTTGACGAATGGGAAGATGAAAAATCATTGGAAATCGACGATAGAAGTCTTCCTGATTATGGGGATTACAACACGAGGGAAGCTTTACCTGTACGATTTTTCTTTTTATTATAATTTTTATTATATTTATTTTATTTGTATTTATTATATTTATTTTATTTATACTTATTTATTCTTTTCTTTACAGTTTAGCAAAACTTGTGAAATCAAATTACATCCCATCATGATTGAAAACAGTCGTCACTTTATTTATAACGCAACGTGTGAACCAATAAGTCATAGAAGTCGTCTTTCTAGGCCGTCATCAAAGCAAAATGTAAAGTTTAAAAATGAGGATATAAATTTTAATTTATTTGAGGAAAATAATTTTTATTTCAATGAAAACTATTTTGTGTGTTTTAGTTTTGTATCATAAAGCATCAAGAACATGACGATAGTAATTTGTGTCAAACTGAATACACGACCATGCCGATTGAAAAATTCGGGAAGGAAACTCCGATTGTCGACAAAATTCGGGTTGGAGTTGGATGTAAAAGGTGCAATATTGGACTTAAATATAAGTACAGTTAATTTTCAATGATGAAAATATTTTAATATGTGCTTTATTTCAATGTATTAATGTCAAAATTTGTCTTAATAATTGCAATAAATGCTAAATAATCGAATAAAAGTGTGTTTAATTTTCCATTTAACATTTCTTGGCTAATTGATTCAACATTTATTAGTTATAAGATTATAACTAGGTTTAGGACTTTGTAGAAACTTTGAGGTTTAGTAATATGTATTTTGACAAAATATTTAGTATTTTTGGTGCTTCTATTTTGCAGTATGTTATTTAGAAAACTTACCTTTGACTTGTTTCTTTCTAGATGTATAAAGTCAGAGTGTGATTGTTGTAGAATTTCTTGGTTTGCACATTTTGAGTGAATGTGTCAAATACATATAAAATAAATATGTTTTATCTAAACCTGCAAGTAATTGGAAGCTCGATATTCAGAAGAACAGTGTGCAATCGATCATTGTGGCTACACAAGTAATTTGTAACTTGACAAGCTTGCACAATCAATCTTGCATGATGATATTTTCTAATCCTCGTGACTTACGATTTTGAATATTGATTTTTTGACGAAGATTTTCGGAGTAAGGACACCCCAAACTGAACTAACGACTTTTAGTGAGGATCTACTATGAATGTATTTACTATAAAAATGATCAAAATAACTATCATATTAACTTTAAAATGTTAAAATTAGATCTATTTGTAAAACTAATTACAAAAAATTTCCGATTAAGTTGTTTTATTAGAATTATATTAGTCTGTCTCTCATAAGTTAAAACGAACAATTGATTCACTTTTAAAACGCGATTCCGCGATGTGAATATCTCACGGGATTTTTATCAGGTGGAATAAAAATCGCAAAATAATTAAAATTTCATTGGGAACATAGGTACTGAAATACGTGATGTATAATAAAGATATTCCCGTGAAATAATTTGTCATCAGTGTTTTATTTGATGAACATGTTTCAACGTGTAAATATCATCTTTGTGAATTTTGCATGAGATATTTACTTCACTCACTGCATGTGAGTTTTGCTGTTGTCTCGTGAGAGAATTCGCAAGAAAATCGTTTGGTTTCTCCAAAAATTAGTTTAGCCAGTAATAAGTAAGGTTTAAAAAGAAAATAATGTACTGTTAACTGCACAAGAACAATGATACTGCAATTAATCGAATTATATTAATCCTCCTAAATTGCCAGACTGCTCGTGTTTAAATTGTAAAAATAGAAGTGTTCAAAAATCATCAATCTGCTCTTTTCTGATGTAACCGTAAGATAATAATCACTAGATTCTACAAATTGTTGTTTCTTTCAAATTCAAAACATTGGCAACTGTGGAAATAACATATTTAGAGAAATCTTATATCATGAGAGAAAATTCTTTAACTCTGATGTTTGACAGAAATACATATGTTCTGTGGAAACATATTTGTAATGTCGCAACTTATGGGGTTGGCGAGGAATGGCTCTCGTCAACAATGACAATTTTTAAGTTTAGTCGGTTTGCAAAGGAGTTAGCGTCGAGTAGAATCTCGACAACGCAAGGTGATAGTTAAATAAATGAAAATTCTAATCAAAAAAATAAAAACTTAACCTACCTACCTTATTTTAAAATCACTATAGGTAATTTTAAGGTATCAAGAAATGATAAAATTAAGATAGGAGTTCGAATTAACAATTAAAATTTAATAAAGAATCTTTAAAAAAATGTAAATAAAAATGACAAACTACAAAACCAAATCCGAACCTAACCACTTGCGGTGGCAAGAAATTCGCGGTTGAAAGTGCTAGGTCAGTCATTTTTCTATCTTTAACCAACCTGCAACAATGGTCTGACGATGTGCGTAACACGTCGCTGGCGTTCCAATAATAAAAGCATTTTGACGTACTATAACCGGAAATGGAGCTGCACTATGAAGAAAAAGATGATAAAGTAAGTCCCCTCTCCGTAACCTTGCCGAGTACTCTTTCACACCGCAAGTGGTTAATATACCTACGTTACACTTATGGCGTATTCAATTGGTTGCATTGGTACGCACCAGTTCATAACAGCGTGTTCTATTGGTTGTTTCGTTGTATCATCGTTCTATTACATTTTATTATTGTAGTTTATAAAACATTTTAAACATCATCAAGCCTTAAACGCACTTACAAGTGTTGTTATAATTATGTTTGATTTCATCGCGTTCTGTTGAATTTGCCCTTTTTTGCACTAAGCTAGTGTGACATATGTCACAATTTGCACTCAACGAGTGCGCACCAGTGCACACTAGTTCTGCCAATCAAATTCGCCATTAGATAAATCTCACGTTTTAGATTAATCTTATTGTTAGTTAATTTACAAATCTTACATAAACTTACCGAAAATCGTCTGGATTGACCTGACTGTATCCTAATTCTGAGTACGACAATGTTCATGTTCACCTTGTGAATCGGAACCAATCGCACTCCGGAACCGTAATTAAATGCTAACAATTATCTCTCCAACAATTTTGAGGAGGTAATTTAATTGAATTCCAACCACAAAACCTCACTACCAATGAATACTCAATGAACGAATAATAACGATCAAATTTTCTGCATCTCAAAACGGACTAAAGAAAATAATCAAGAATCAAAGACGAAAACGAGTTTAAAATTTAACGACTCAAAAAGTCTAAAAAAAGAGGTATTAAAAAATTTTCAACAAAGTTCTTCTTTTAGCTATGCAAGAGCTTATATATTCTTGGTAGATCCAGTAAACAACGTTATCCCCGGTTAGAGGAGAAGCCTTCCTTTCTTAACAGTAGGAGATTTCAGTATCAACGATTTCAACTTCTTTACAAATTCATTAAATTGTTAAGGCGATTTGCGGTTCGCAACGCTCGTGAGTCGAAACTCTTATGAGATTTTTGTCTCCTTGTGGATACTTTAGATAGATCAGGGATCTCCAAACTATTTTGTACAAGTGACCCCTTTTCCAAAATGAACTGTTACCTCAGACCCCCATGGCCAAATTACCTTCTTTTAAGATCAACCCCCTTATTCATAATAAATTTATATTAAAACAGCTCCTACAGAGTATTATTTTTCATTCAAGGGGTCGCTATCGATCATTTTGGGAATAGCTGAGATAGATTTTATCATAAATACAAATTGAAACGTAATACAACTGTTTACAATTAGTCACCCTCGAACAGAGTCCCAGGCTAATGTAACAACCCAATCGGCAAGAACCAAATTTTCATGATCAAATACATCGAACAAAGTCGTTTAAAATAAAGAAGCAAACAAGAGAAATCATGGTGCTTGAGAATCATATGGTGCTTCTCATGATCCTCGATCAATCATCACTGCATTCTTATAGCACTCAACGTGCTAAATTCATATTTTTAGACAAATCTTTATCATTGATTAAAGAAACTGATCTCTTTTAAAAAATCTTTGAATTAATTTTTACTTTTACTTATGAAATTTTTTCTTAATCATTTTAGTTAAAATATTGTAAGAAAAATTTGTGTTAAGATGAGTACTCTATCGTCGAAAAGGTCAAAAAAGTCATTTTCTTTTTCTGGATTTTAACATATTTTCAGCTCATAATGGGTTTCTTTTTATATCTATCTTACATTGAGCTCATTAGATTTTACACATTTGTGATAAATATCTAACTGGTTTTCTCAAACTAGTTGGTAGTTTGGATATGGAATTAGTGCTTCCTACCATTAATTTTAGTTACTGTTAGATAATATTAATGTGCACATTTATTGGTGAAAATCTACCGCAGATCAATAAAAAAGGCAATTAGTTCCAAATTTATTAAACTTATATCACATTTGTACAGTTAAGAAATTATATAACACCTTTTTCAAAAAATAATGTAAAGAGTTTAATAAAGTTATTAATTAAAAATTAAAGTAGGAAAAAGAACAAACAAATAAATTATCATTTCACTTTTTCACAATTCCCAACAAAAGTACCAAAATATAGCGAAGGCACGTAATCGTAAAGTTTATACAAAAAGGTTTCATTAAACTGAAACGACATGGAAAATTATTGCATTAATTGCCACGTTACATCCAGTAGTTGAGTAAAAATCGATGAGATTTCTTTACTTTCGATTTGAATGCCTCCACAATGTTCGGAAAATTTATGACTAAAAGCTAACCAATCTTTTTCTATTAAAGCCTAATGCCATAAAGAAGAAATTAAAGATTAAAATTTAATTTCCTTTGAAATTAAAGAAAAAAAAAGAACTTAATATCTTGCTATAATTTATCATTTAAATCAATAAAAATCAATATTAAAACTTTTATTGATTTTATTCGTTGTTTTGAAAACAAATAATTCGTAAATTCTTTAGATTTAAAAATTGTAAATTATATTAAAACTTTTAATCATTTAGAAACCTTTTTTAAACCTTTGAAACACGTAGTAGCACTCGATATTTTCCCAAAACAAATCGAGTGCTTTATTAACCCTAATACACACGCTTATTGACGTCAATAACATGCAATTATCCCTGTGCACACACTCAAACACTCCGAGAGACAAAACGAACCATACGGCTTAACCAAATTGAAACCGACATATTTAATTAACACGTCCATGTTATACAAAGTGATGTATATGAATTGGTAGGGTATAACGAAAAAGTTATTTTGTATATCCATCAAATACGATATCAATGAATGTCATTGAAAATCTTTGTTAACTACTTGTTTTTTATGTAATAATTGAAACAGTTTTATGTTTTGAATAAAGACGTAAATATTTGTTTATGTAGGTTATCGTATTTTTGTTTATGTGGATTGCAATGAAAGCCTTCGAGGATTTCCACCGAGACACTCGAAATTCGAGATAACTATATCTATAAGGGCTAATCTACGTAGAGCGTTTAAGTAGGAAATCCGAAAAGTTAATTAACGAAATCAAGGAGGTTTTTGGGGTTTTATCGATTGCGAATTGCCCTATAAAAACCTCGATGGATTTTTCTATCCGGGCCAGTTTTATAAAGTGATGGCGATTCGCGTGAGGTTTTTTCTTATTTTAATTGCGCCAACTTTGGCGCAACGTTTTGATTTTGACTACGCTGATTTTACAAAACTCTATTTGAATCGTGAAAATCATTTTTTGGATAATGAAGACGACTTGGAATCTTTAAAACCGTTAGATATCGGCGATAGGAGTGTTGGTGATTATGATACGAGAGAATCTCCACCTGTGAGGTTTTATTATTATCTGTAGTATTATTTTTTAATAGTGGAAATTATTTTATGTTATAGTTTGAAAAAATATGTGAAGTAAAATTTATTCAAGTTCCTTTTTGGGAACGCGATCCATCGTATGAATATAAAAATTATCCGATGTATAACGCTACCTGTATTGATTCTGAAGTAAGAAATCCTTCGACTTATTCAAGACATTATCCTCATAAAGACGTAAGTAGTTTGACTTATTCAGAATTTATTTTATTAATTCATGATACTTAATGACTTCTTTATTACTTACAGTTTTGCATCATAAAGCACCAGAGATTCGCTGAAGAAGAAAGCCTATGCAAAACTGTTTTTAGGAAAATACCTATTTTGAAACGGAAGCGTGGAAGTGAATGTTGGTCTTATGAAATACAAAAATTCGGGGTTGGATGTAAATGTCACATTGCTATTAAATATGATTAATTAAAAAATGATAAAGTTGTTTTATTTTCTAATCATTCATTAATTTATTAGATTATTGCAATATCCAAGACCTAAGCTCTCATTGTGTGTCTGTAGTAAAAAAATAAATTATACAGGATGAAGTATTAAGGTGAAATGATATTATGTACCATCAATGACCAAAAAATATTGGGTCAAGTTTTATGTTGGATAATAATATGACGAATCGAATTTTCGAAGGAAGGTTATTGTTATATTAATTTTGGAATATTTGGCACATCAAATGACAATTATCTAAAAAATTCAAAGTGTAATACAGTAAAAAAAATTTCGGTGTTGTAACATTTTCTGATCAGCGATGATACACGTATAACTTACCTATCGATGTTAATAAATAAACGTTTCATGTAAAATCTGAAAAATCACTGACAATGAATAATAGTTGATTAGATGGTAGTGATTAGTCGTTTTTTTTTTTAAATTTAATGCCCTAAATTGATACATTTCTTCCTGAAAATGGTTTAATAAGAAACCAAATCTGGTCGAAATACAAATAAATATAAATTCATACTAAAGTAATAGGTTTTTTCTTTAAAAGCTTGATTTTGTCTTTAATATTCCTAAATTTCTTTGCCAAAATTTGGTATAAAAACATATTAGAAGTGAGAAAATTGCAGTAGAACCTCGCTAATCTATCATCTTAGGGGTTGGTTGGAACACAAAAAAGCTAGGATCATTCGAGGTAAAGAAAATACAGAATGCCAGGGATTTAAAGTAAAACAAACAATCTTTGAACTTTAATAATTTGCCCTCAAAACATGACTTAACAATTTGTTTGATGCTTGTCCGTATTAAAATGAACAAACACGGTCGGATTACCCTAGGTAACGGATGAACCGAAGTCGGATTAGCGAGGTTCTACTGTACACAATTCCTTTGGCGTATTATAGCCTTGGAAATCTCGTTTCCATATGCTATAGTTCGCTCTAGCACTAAGAATTTGGAAGTTACAACCGAATAAACTGGGTCACATAACTAAATACAACTCCCAGAACTTTAATCGTTCATAGCTCTCGTACTAATTGTGCTATTGGGATGATTCCTTCGACGTATTATAGCGTGGAAATCTAGTTTTGAACAATATGCTACAGTTCGTTTTAGTACTAAGAACTTGGTGTTTACAGCTAAAAACCTGAGTTATCTACCCTAACGGAAGTTCCAGCATTTAAATCGTCGATAGCGTCCTTACTAGTTATGCTATTGAGATGATTCTTTCGGTGTGTTATAGTCCTGGAAATCTAGTTTTGACCGATGTGCTATAGTTCGTCTTAGTATTAACCCCTTGGCCTACACAACATCTGCCAATTTCGCGAGCCATAGTATACGAGAAATTTGATCGCGTGCCGTGACATTCAACCGTTTAGCTGCGTTTAGCCATGTACCCGAACTGGCGAGAAAAAAAACTAGGGGCAATAGGACACAAAAGATTTACCACGAGTCGGACTCGTGGTTTTCGCTTATGGCACAAATCTTTACCACGAGTCAGACTCGTTGTTTTCGTTTATAGCACAAATTCTTTACCACGAATCAGACTCGTGGTTTTCGCTTATGGCACAAATTTTTTACCACGAGTCAGACTCGTGGTTATAGGCCAAAGGGTTAAGAACTTAGAGGTTACAGCCAAAAAGAAACTGAATCAAGTACCCAAATAGAACTTCCAGCATTTTAATTGTCCATAGCTCTCTTACTAGTTGTACTATCGAGATGACTCCTTCGACATATAATAACTCTGGAACTCTGGTTCCCAACGATATGCTATAGTTCGTCCTAGTGCTAAAAACTTGGAGGTTACAACCAAAAAACTGAGTCAAGTACTCAAATAGAATTTGCAGTAATTAAATCGTCCATAACTCCCTTACTAGTTGTGCTATCGAGATGATTCCTTTGGCGTATTGTAAATCTAGTTTCCAACGATATGCCATAGTTTGTTCTAGTACTAAGAACTTGGAAGTTATAGCCAAAAACAAACTCATGTAGGGGAAGGTGGGTATATTTGGGACAATTGATCCAAATCGCAAACTTGTGTGAATTTACCCCGTTCTCTTACTTTAAATTTACAAGTGTTACCTACAGTGCTATATCGTAGAAACTTGAAATGCAGTCAGTTATTTTAACCTTAAAAATTGGACGTTTGCGTTTATGTTCTTTCAAAGTAAAAATCGGGTGCATCAGATAAGTACTGGTTATAACTATGTTTATTTACAAAACTTAATAAATTATTATTGGTGAAGTCTACAAACTGTTTTTAGTCAATATACCTTGCTGTCTTTTATTTGTGTCCTATACTAAAATTTTAAAAAAATAAAATGTAGACAAACTACAATGAGGTATGTTTGGGACATTGAAAGAAAGGGATATTTGGGACGTCCCTGATATTACAAAGATATTAACAAGCACACCCGAAAAACTGCTAATAGAAGAAACATTAAAAATCAAGAATGAAAAATTTCGAAAAAGGGAAGAGAAGGTTAAACACAGCGTAAAAGGAAATTAGAGGCAGAAGAAGATGAAGAAATCAATTATGCTTCCGTCATTTTGTGACTGTCCCATACATACCAACGCAAGGTACGTTTGGGACAAAAGTACAAATGATCACTTCTACTGCAACAAAACTCTAACCCTTAGAAAAAATGACATCAAATAAGTATCAAAATATAGTATAAACAGTAAGCTATTCGATGGTATACATTTTAAAATTTTTATGTTGCTGGTATGGTCACAATTAAATGGATTATAAAAAGTGTCCCTAACATACCCACCTTCCCCTACCAAAAAAAAATCATTTGCCAACAGACAGCAATTCTATCGTTCATAAAATGAAGTTGTAAACGAGCACTGTCACAGATATGATATGTTTAGAAGATCAATTAATGAGTGATATTTAAATAAAAAAAACTGGTTAAAATTAATGAAAATTTCCGATTTTACCACAATTTAGTTTAATTCCTGACTAATGTTGACGATTTTTTAACCGTTTGAGTCCCAGACGGTATTGAAAAAACACTGTCGAAGAATCCCAAACATCCCTATATGTGTGCTGAGTTTTCGACATAAAATCTGAACAGCGCGATCGCGCTGCTTGGGACTCAAACGGTTAATTAATTTTAATACAAAGCCGTGCAAATTAAATTTTAAGACGATAGCTTAATTTTTTAAGTGTTTAGAAACGTCAAGTGGAATATTTAAATCAAAGAATTAGTTAAGTTTTAATTAAAGTTGATAAACTGTAACGATTTTTATTATTCGAAGGAATTTCTATGAAACTTTGATAAACATATTTTGGGTCTAAAACTATGAATATCTCAAAAACGAACCACTTCCGAACCTACGTTAATTAGAATTTTTTTCAATTTGCATTTTTTGAATCAGGAAATACGTCTGTAAATGACCGAACAATCAAAATGGGGCACCTGTGTATCTTCATCTTTTCATATACAGATTTAGTTTTTTTGGATTTGATGAAGCTATGCAGTAATTTTATGGAGTCCAGACTAATGTTAGATTTTATGTTCTTTATGTGGTTATAGACGGCTGACTTACTTGGAGAAGTCAAGTTGGAAAATTGTCCAAATTTTGAAAATTATTTACTACGAATTTTAAAAGATTAGGTAGAGTATATTAACCTAATTTATACTCTCAAGAAGTGAACATTTCCCTTACAACTTTAACATCGAACTTGGCTCAGTTTTTTAGCTGTAACTTCCAAGTTCTTAGGCCCATATTCAGAGACGTAAGTCAAGCAGCTCCTTACCGAGATTGCTCAACTGTCAAAGCAGGCAAACGCAATTGAGTGTTAAAGCGAGCATATCGTTTAAAACTAGATTTCCAGGATTATAATACGCCAAAGTAATCATCTCAGTAACATAACTAGTAAGGGCGCTATAGACGATTTAAATGCTGGAAGTTCTGTTTGGGTATTTGACTCAGTTTTTTGGCTGTCAATTTCAAGTTCTTAGTGCTACAGCGAACTATATCATATCATTGGAAACTAGATTTCCAGGGTTATAATACACCCAAGTAGTCATCTCGATAGCACAATTAGTAAGGGCGCAATCGACTATTTAAATGCTGGAAAATCTATTAGGGTAGTTGACTCCAGTTTTGGCTGTAACTTCCAAGTTCTTATTGTTAGTAAGACTGACAAGCTCTAATAAAAAATTTCATGTAATTAGAAATGTTATCCTGGCTGTAAATCCTTACTCTAAAAGTTTAATTCTATCAAAGACCGTATAAATAATATATTTATAATTAAATTTGTTGTTCTATACTACAAATAGAACTATTAAAGTACTATTTAATTTTAATAGTACTATTTATTAGTACTATTAAAATTAACACTAACAAAAATACTAATAAACGCCAATAACAATTACCCTAAATAATAATAATAAAACTTATCTCCGGACAAGTTTAACCGTGTAGGGATTAATAAATCCGACGTGTTCATCCGCATTACCTCGGGAGAGCTTATCGGCTCATACCAGAACGTTAATTAAACCTATCCGCAAAAATATACGGATTACACTTGTCATATCAACCGTATAAAAACCCAAAAAGTTATCCTTTTATAAGCAGTCGTAAAACGTGCGACTTCCGATACAATGACTTTCCACATGGCTTCCCAATTCATCTTTTTACTTTTCGTCTTAACACCATGCTTAGCACAAATCGTAGATGATGATGACGATTTGGATTCTCCCGTTTTCGATTGGTTACAATTTTCTAAAGGTACCGAAAACGATTATGTTGATGACTTGGATCAGTTAGAAGATGAAGATGAAGAAGAATCTTTAGATATTCGCGATAGAAGTCTTGGTAGTCATGATTTACCAGTAAGTTTTTGATTTTCTTTTTGTTATACTTTTTTAATTTTTTTACATTTTTTAAATTTGCTTTTTAAATTTTTTTAATTTGTTTTTTATTCTTTTATAGTACAATGTAACTTGTGAACTTAGAATTGAAAAAGTACACAGCGAAGGTTATTTGGCTTTTAGTGCTCATCCCAAGGAGAATATAACTTGCGTTGAAGTACCGAATGTTAATCCATTAACTTATTCGAGATATCATCCAAAAAAAGAAGTAAGTAAATTAAAATTTAAAGAAAGCGTTTGTTTAAAATCCATTTCTTTTTTTTAATTTTATATAGTTTTGTATCATAAAACATCAAACCCATCATAGAGAACACAAATTGTGTAAAACGGAGTATATTAATATTCGAATAAAGGATGAAAACTATCGTTTTGGAATTGGCTGTGCGTGTCATAGGTCTATTAAATGGAATAAACCACATATTCGTAAGCACATTCATTAAAATTTTCAAATATAAATAAATACAATTGTATTCAATTTAAGGAAATAAACAAAATTTATTTTGTTCCTTATACTGTTTTTTTTTTTTTATTTATTTTATAAAATCGTATGTTATTAGAAACCATTTTTAAATGTTATACAAAAATTTATACGTTAAAGCTTAAATTTTCTCTTTCTTATTATAAAAGTTGAGTTTAATTTTAATTTTTTCGAATTACCTCTAAAGAAATTAAATTATGTTTTAAAAAGACCTAATTATTTTGACAAAACCTAATCTCTCTGACTAACTGTAAAAAAATTGTAGCGATTTTATTTATAAGGATTAAGAAATGATTTTTTGATTAAATTAATTTCAAAAAATTCTATTTTGAGTTAAGAAAGTTTCCTTTAATTTCGTCATATTGCCACGATCAAGCTAATACTCTAAAAGAGTATTAGTGTAAATGTGGAATTAGCACTAACATCTAATCGACCGAATATAAGAAAGCCGCCAACAAAAGGATGGGGTTTTCTAAATGCCAGGCTGCTTACTAGCAGTTGTCGTGTGAGGTCTTCGCCTCGTCCTGTTAGTATACAGGTTGCTTTAGGAGGTCTAGATGCTACTTCTGTCGTCTAAAATAATAGCAATTTTCGATTAGCACGGAGTTTTTATTGCCCCGTAATCTCAAAGTGTGAGTGTGATTAGAAATAAAGTGAGAAAGAGTAAGTATCCTTTGATATATTTAGTGCAAATTAAAGCACATAAACATAATCTTTATTCAAATTTTGGTAGGCACATGTTAACTTACAGACATGAATTTGAACAAAAGGGAAATACAAAACTCTTACATAAACAAAGCAAAGGCTTTAAATTTAATCTATTCGAAGCATATGAAATAGAAAAATTTAAAGAACTTAACACAGACTTAGAAAGTCTTAATGATCAAGTTTTCTGACCAAAACACCTATGTACTATAACCCGAAATGGAGCTGCACCACTAAGAGAAAGATGAAAAAGTAAGCCCGCTCTACAGCCCGCTCTCTCTTGTACGTAGCATTGCCGAATGCTCTTCCATCTTTCTCTTCATGGTGCAGCTCCATTTCGGGTTATTGTACGTTATAATGGAAGGTTGGTTCTTACCAGTTGGGATGTTATGTGAGCCCGGAGGCTCTTTGTTCGGGGGTCACTAATTGTAAGAACTAGTTGTGTAACGCTCCGGTCTATTTTTATGATAAAATCTACCTAACAGTGGATCAGTTGTACTTTGTAGCTTGCGAGAAGCAGTCGAATATAATTTCTGTTTGAGATCAGAAATGGTTTTATTTCATTTGCGAAACCCTAAAGCTAACATCAGAAGTGGGATAATCCTGTGCACATTTTTTTTTCTTTTCTTATTAATTCGTTCGTCTCTCTACGAAATTATTTTGTGCGAAAATGAGTGATGAAAATCCACATACTGACGAAGACGACGAACCTAACCTACGGTCTACCTCTTCTTGGGATGTAGTCTACACTAAAATATTTAATGGCGGAGAGGAAAATGTTGAAGTCTTCTACTAAATTCCCGGAAGTACCAGCTAATCCTATCTTGGAAAATGTACTACAAGCGCCATCAATAGTTACTCATCTGAGTGAACCAATTACATTTCAATTATCGGCATTTGATTCAAAGAGAAGAAATTATCCAGCGCACGAGTGGTTAAAAGAACTAAACCGTCTTTGTATTACGTATAAGTTAGACGATTCGATTCCGTTTCCGGCTCTGGTCGGGGACGGATGAAGTGTTTGTGTTCGTCCAAATGTTTGATATATCTTTAATTATCTGGTTAAGTTAAAGTCATCAGTGAATTATTTAAATCTATTTTGTACATCGATTTCAAAGTGTATCTTTTGTGACATTATTTTCATGATATAATTCGAGTTTTCTTTTAAATTACGTGCTGAATATTGTGTCTGGTGTCAGATAAGGACCTGTAATGGTTCAAACACCAAATTCTCCTTAATTAAATCAATCAATCAAGTTAGACGATTGCTTAATTGTATTAAAAGCACGCAAAACTTTACTTGGGGAAGGGCGACAATTTTTCGATGGATGGGCTCCCATGAATCGCAATTGGCAAACATTTCAAGATGATTTACGTTCCTCATTTCCTAATTATGAATCGTGAAGTACTAAGTTCAAACGCGCATTAGAGGTAAAGTATTCAAATTTTAAAACTATTAGGGAATACTCTCGAACAAAATTAAGAGATTTATATCCCTTCCATAATGATTTGCCGTGGGAAGAATTCTTTTGATTGTTATCGAAGGCATCGAATACAATTTAACTTCCGGTCTGATTGTAATCTCCAAAAAATCAAACTGAACTAATGGTTCTCTTACGTCAACTCGAATCTACCCGAGGTGCAAAACGAAATCTTGAGCATTACAGTCATGACAGGGCGTCTAAACGGTTTCATAATTTAGAAATAAAAAATAGATTCTAAAGCAAATGATACATTAAAAGAAGGTAGAGAAAACTAGAAAATTTGATTTAATTTAAGACGTTTATCTTCTATACGATATAATATTGGAAATAAAGTTGTAGTAGAAAACATACGGGTTTTTAGCGGGAAATTAGAACCTCGGTATGATGGGCCATACGAAATAATATCGCTTCTTGATAATGATAGATATGTTCTCTGTCGAGCGACAAAAAAATTAAAGTTAACTAAAACGGCTGCACATGAACAGTTAAGACGTTGGCCAGAGGCTGGAAATTAGTTAATTATACTTTTGAATTAATAATAACTGTAGGTTATTTTTCTGAGATAAATTCAACCTTAACTTTTTGAGGCTTGGTGGGTGACAATGTACCACTTCGAATTTTTGACCTTTGTGCTCGCTGGTGCACAAAATAAACCACCTCACCACTTCAAGCTCAGATTATGCTTTTTGCTAATCTCTTAGATGACACAACATCTCTGTTGTTCCCACTTTGGGTTTTTTATTTGAAAATGTCCGCCTCTCAAAGAGTTAAATGGTTGTTGCTCGTACTTTTAACATTTTATTGAACCTTAAATGGTTGGTTATTAACTGAACCTTAAATAGTTGGTTATTTTGATTGAACCTTAAATGGTTGGTTGTTAACTGAACCTTAAATAGTTGGTTGTTTTGATTGAACCTTAAATGGTTGGTTGTTAACTGAACCTTAAATAGTTGGTTGTTTTGATTGAACCTTAAATGGTTGGTTGTTAACTGAACCTTAAATAGTTGGTTGTTTTGATTGAACCTTAAATGGTTGTTTGTTTTGACTGAACCTTAAATTGTCGTTATTCGTACTTTTGACACTTGTCTTCATTGAATTGAATCTTGACTGGTTGATTGTTGTAATTTTGATAGTTGTTAACTGAACTTCCGTTAGTTAGTAGTATTTTTAGAGTATTTGTCTTTGTTAAGTTATAAGTGTAGTGTGCGAAGATGCACACAATTAGGATGGTCGTGTTATCATGGAAGGTTGATTCTTACCAGTTGGGATGCTATGTGATGAACGCTCTTTATTCGGGGGTGACTAATTGTAAGAACTATTTATTGTGTAACGCACAGGTTTATTTTTATGATAAAATCTACCTAAAAGTGAATCAGTTGTACTTTGTAGCTTGCGAGAAGCAGTCGAATATAGTTCTTGGTTGTGGTCAGAGTTGGTTATATTTCACTTGTGCATCTCTAAAAAGCCTTACAGACGCTCTGACTTACCTAACGACTTGTCTGTACAGTCCCGGTTTGAGGAGGTAAGTCGCCTGAGCAGTGTGGCTCGTACAGGCCTGCCTGTAGAAAAGTTGGAACATCTGTAGAGGCCTCTAAGCTAACGCATATTCTTCAGAAATCCTTTTAGGAATCTTCCCCAAACAGCTTAGGGATAACTTTTCTGAGACCGCGTAAGTTATCCGCACTGTTTGGGGACCCTAGCGGTCTCAAAACCTCTTATCCTTAATTTATACCGTTTCTTATGTTTCTTCCCAGCTTCCATCTATCACATTTTATAATTTTTCAAAATTAAACTCTTCATCCCATCCCATCATAACTTTAAAATATTATTTTAACATTTTTTAAATTTAAATGTTAGATAGACATTTACATTATTTAGTCTATTGCATCGACAATTACAATTAGCCAATTATAGAGAAATGATTTCTTTCAAAAAACTAAGCTATTGACAATATTCCATGTGCATTTTGAATAGGAAAAATGGTATATTAAGATGTTGCAAAGAGTTTGGGGAATAAAAATTTATTCGCTACGTTATTTCATTTAAAAATTGTTGAAAACCAGTGTTTTTAGTACTTACAGGTTAAGATACATTGAAAATCTAATGTTATGGGGTAAAATCTAAGTATATATTTGAATTCAGAATGTTAGAATCTTGCAGGAAAGTGTTGTCTGATTTATGGGTTTTACTTTTCATAAAATTCTGTCGGCCTGTAAGCCGAATTCTGTGTTTTGTGTAATTCTGTGTTATTATCTTTTGGATTAAAAAATTTTAATTTATTTTAGTTATCAAAAAATTAAAGAAAAGTTAATAAAAATATTGAAAAGTTATAAGGCTAAAATTGATAAAGAAATCAAACAACCAACAAATATTTTTTCACATTTTAATAGTAATATGAACAATTTTACATGCACATTTATTCGAAAAAATGAAATTAAAAAAAAAAAAACAAAGAATTCGAATTTCCACGGACACATTCACACGTAAAGAACAATTCACAGTCAAAAATAAACGTCGCTTTTTTTGTACTTGTCCGCACATTTTCCGGTACCTACCAATTTTTATTTGTTTATCTGTTTTTCTTTGCGTGATTTACCCGAGATACTGATAAAAACGATCTGGCTTGATAAATTATTACAGAAAAAATAAAAACTAATTAACAACGGGGAGATTTTTAACAAAACAAAAAAAAAGTGTGTTTATAATATTACAAAAAAAAATTAATCGTTAATAATAATACAAACTTAAATTGTACATTGTACATACTAAAAAAATGATAATAATTATTATACTCTCTATTGCTTTGTGTACAATTTGACAAAAAACGAAAATGTTGTTTGACAAAAAGAAAAACGGAAACAACGATCTTTACAAAATATATCGTCGTTCAATCTATTGTTTGCGATTGTTTTTAAAAAATATATTATGCATATTATGTATACGCTTCGTATAAATATAATCTTTTTTGTACCCAACGTGTTCTTATTATTTTTTTTTTTTTTTGGGGGGCTCTTAGGTTTACTGTAAATTTAAAATACGTTTACGGTTTTTTAAAAGCTAGGAAAATCTTATTATTTACAAGTGTTTCAACACAGAACGCTGTCGCAGTAGGTACCTATACATTTAAACATTAAAAATTAAAAAAAAAGAAGGACTTATGATTCGAAGAAATAATACTGGTGGTTTAAGTTGAAAAAAAAAAAGAATAGAAGAACAACACGGTTCGAAGTGAAAATAAAAAAATACTATCAATAAAGAAAGGCGTTAAACGTCTTTAAAAGCACCACGAAAAATAGAATTTGTTTTCCTTATTTTTACAAAGACATTGGAGATTTTTACATTTACATTTACATAAATACGAGATTATTAGGACATTAAGGTAGGTTTTTTTATCTCGAAAATCGTCTTATGGAACAATTATAGTGTATAATTTGCACTTGAAACAGCTTACATTTTTTTTTACATTCAAATAGACTTATCGAAATATCTATCGGATATCGATTTCCAAAGAAAACCCTTAGTTCCCTTAATTGTTTTTTTCATCCTAAATATTGCTTTAAATTTCAGTCTAGAAACCATAAATTCGTTCTCCTATCCTAACGCTCTCCCACATTCTCTCCTTTTCTCTTCCTTTCACTCCCTATCTCTCCATTTTTCTTACATTTTCTTACATTTTTCTCACATTTTTCTCCCATCTTCCTCCCACTCAAATCAACCACATTAAACCTCATACAAATACAATCGTGATAATATATTTATAATAATAATAATAATTACTATCGTACATGAGCGAGGGGGGACAATATACTATTCAACTACCTAATTCTAATAAAATAAATAACATAATCAAAAAAAAACATTCAAAAACGCAAAAAATGGAGAAAACTTAACAAATATACATACAAACGTACAGTACAACCGATTCTTCAATATAATCTCGAGTCATCACTAGGTGAGCGGGAAATGTTGGGAAAACGTGGCGGTGGGGGCGGGCAACGCGGCGAGGAAATCACTGGGGCGGGGATCGACGAGGGCGGAAACTCACGGTGTCGAAGGGTGGCTATCTACGTGCACTCTATTATGTGCGGTTGAGATGACTCTATCACGGTCGGTCTCGTTTCTTTGCCGGGATGGTGAGGGGCTGGAGGTGGAGGTCTTTGTAAACTTTGCGGTATGGCTGATGGTGGCCTCGAAAGTCCGGGATGCAAAACTTGACCGATCGGATGTTGCTGTTGGTGGACCTCGAACGGTTCTCTTGAATCGTCGTGGTGGAGTTCTTTTCCGTTTAGATCTATGGATGCTAGAATTAAATAAAGAAAAAAATAGATATCGTTTTTAGGAAACTTTTTATGTCTAGTTGGATCATTTTAAGATTTTAAATGAGAAAACATATTATTACAAGGCAAAAGTAAGTGATTCATTTCGGTAGTGTGATCAAAAATTGGTACCATAGAAAATCTAAATATTCCTTCTCCACTTAATCATAGGTGGATCATACCTCTTTTCAAAGTCCTCTTTTATGAAGACGGAGCATCTTATAAAAGCATCGTCGCAATCTTTCAACACGCGTATTTATACATTTTAACTTATTTGAATTAGAGTTGATACGACAATGGTTTTGATTACTGCAAAATGTGGGAAGGGGATTTTAAGACCCCATCAGGTAAACATGAAAATTCCTAAAAACCCCAATGAATCATTGGCTTTGACCTTGGAATACCCTGTATATGGATGATTATCAAACTTTTCCCAACTAAAAAAGTAAAGAAAATATTCGAAATGGGTTTAAATTTGTTGTGCAAAAATTTAAATACGGGTCGAATTTTTAAGAAATGTTTTAAATATAAACCATAATAGTTCTAGGTTAATTTCGTTTCTTAAGTTTCTTTAGGAATCCTCTAACCTATTTATTAATGGCTTGAAGACTAGTCAAATCTACTGGATTTTTTGAAAACATTGAGTGATTTATTTAATGTAGCTCCTAAACACATTCCCAACCCAATCTAAACCGATATAACTTAACCCAGTGCCATACAACCAAGTACACAGTGAAGAACAATATCGACGCACAGTGGCGCAAGAGAGCTTCAAAGTTGACATTAAATCGAGCACTGTTCAAATGGATTTCTACATTAAATATTTTTTCTTTAGAACTACCGGTAGCATTAAGGACCAGTACTAGTAGTAGCCAATAGGATGACTTGAAATAAAAGTAACCAGTGTAATTATACAAGAGAGAAGTTATCTAGGACTTAGGCCCGGTCTTATAAAAAGCAGAATAAGTTATTCTCAGAATAATTACCAGAATAACTTCTATTTCAGTGTCCTTGAGTAGCATCTTAAAAATGCTTTCTCAGTTAAAGTGCAAAAAAGTAGCAAAAACTTTCAATTAATTTTGAAATAGTATATTCTGTCAAATCGATAAAAGCAAGAATTGGAGCTTGACCGTGCTTGGAACGTAACTATTAACCCCATTGTTTATGTAACCGTTTGCTTGAAAGAAATGTCGATCTAAACTTCATGCTAATTACTAAACTATTACTAGACATCCCAACATAATTGTTCTACACTAAAGTATATACCCTGTATTAACCCAACGATCAACTGTTTTACAAAAGTACGACTTGTATACAGAGCATAATTAAATCAAATTAAATGTAATGGATATGCTCGGAATGTGTACTTCAAAATGTTGCAACAATTAAATAATTTTTATAAGAAAATATTTACATCAAAGACGAAAGGTTATTGTCATAAACGGTGCAATGGATAGTGGTTAGCCTAAGTTGGATAAAAAAAACGTATATTTTACATTTAATTTTTTGATTTTTTTCCACATTTAAGCCGGTCTTGCCCCACTGTGCGACGGTGGGAAAATAAGAAAGCAACCGAATTAAGATGTAACCGTAGACACGTGTTTCAAACTTTAATTATGAGAGTTCTCATCAGTACGGTATAGCCAAGGAGCAAGGTGTAAGCTCATTTTGAAAGAAACAAAAAGGGAACACAGTTAGACTTCCTTGTATTTCTGGGCTTGGGTGTCACGGGGAGTGACGTTGTTGCCATCGGTAGCGAAGCTTGTTTGTTGTTTTCAGATTGAGGACAACAAACTCTTGCAGCCGAAGCACCAAATTGGTGATTAGTCATTTGACTGTGTTCCCTTTTTGTTTTCTCTAATGAGCTTCCACCTTGCTCTTTGGCTATACCGTACTGAACTGATGAGAATTAATAAGTTCGAAACAGAAGTCTGCAGTTGCAACTTTGTGGCGGTTTTACTCTTAATTCGGTTCCTTTCAAATATACAGTATTTGTGCAATATACATCTCTCTTTTTCAGTTTGTTAATAAACGAAAATAAAATGTACTGAAGCTTTTTGTTTTTTGGGTTTGATTAACTAGGTTTCACATCACAAGCTTTAATGATATCGACAACTTTGAGTTCTCTTTCACTAATTCACACTTTCTCGAGAATAAATTATTCACGATTTTCAAACTGTTTTATTTATTGAAAAGACAGTGACCAATATTCAGAACGAACAAGGAGAGGGCCAGAAGTGTTTTTTTAAAGTAAATTTGTCTTTGAGCTTGGGGGATTTGTACTTAGGGGTAGAGTATCATACAAAGATATTCAATTGACAAAGTACTAAAATGCAGTATTTAGCCAAAATAAAATAAATCGTGTTTGAAGTTTAATACTCAGTTTATGGGGTAAATTGCCCAAATCTCGGCCCCCAAAAAATCCTTCCTAAAATCATCCTTTCTATAGAAATCCATACAGAAATACTGGAAAGTCGACATTAGGCACATGACCGAGATTTGGCGAGTTTACCCTATTTTGGATTAGCAAACTCGTTCACAGAGATCCGAAGCGAAATTGATCTATATTGTAAGAAACTTGTAACCTGACCTGAAGACGGTGGCAACGCCGAAACCTAAGTAGTCAAGCCCAAAAAATAAAAAGCTTCAATACATTTCGTTCTTTTCCTTTACTCACAATCATTATTTATTAGTATCGTAGTATTAAATTACTAGTATTATATATCTTGACAGCACTTTATAATTAAACCATTAATTGCTAAGTTTTTATTTTCTTATTTAATTTTTAATGGGAAATGTGATAATTTTAAAATTTTGAGAGATTTTAAAAAATCGTACAGACTTTATTCATGGAAACTAAGAAAATAGTTTCTAACGTAAGATAAATTGAAGTGTTTGTTTTATAATTAAGAAGATAAATTTGTTGTATTTACTATCAATGAAATTAAAATATTTCTTAAAAACTTTGGCGATTTTTTTCCCACATAGTCTTAAAAATTGGAAATTTTAAAAAATTCCAGAGGCTTAATTATTGTAAAAATTAAAAATTATTTTTATTTGAAGGTTAATTAATATATTGATTTTATGATTAATTAAAACGAATTTGTTATAATCTTCAGTTTTTTTATAGAAG
Organism: Digitonthophagus gazella; assembly: GCA_036711955.1. Lineage (NCBI taxonomy): Eukaryota > Metazoa > Arthropoda > Insecta > Coleoptera > Scarabaeidae > Digitonthophagus > Digitonthophagus gazella. Next base: position 33,692,392 of record JASCIT010000007.1, on the reverse strand, counting down.
TTTACCTAAATAATTTGAAAATTTTTAGAAAATCGTATAGGATTATATTTATACAAGATAATAACCAAAAGAATCTGCGTTGCTTGAGAATTATACGGTGGTTTCTTATTGTAATACCGATCGTTTGACCGTGCATCATTATGTGCTTCTCACTGCACTCAACATGTTAAAAAACTTCAATATTTGGAATAAAATAATTTCAGGAATTGTTTTATACATTCCTTTTAATCCAAATCTTTTCTAGATTATGCATTAACGTCAACGTTCATTGTCGGAATATTGGGATAAAATGGGTTAAATATTTTCAATGCTCCATTTGATAGGGAAATATAGACCAGTAAACGCAAAAATTTCTTTTACATTATTATTATTACACTTAAGATATTTTGTTTCTTATTGTTGATTACAGGAAACTATTTTGGTTTCGCAAAATATTCGTCATTAACTTACTTCAATAAATTAAAAGAAAAAACGGAAAGGTGTTTTATAACAAACACTCACAAACATGAAGAAAACACCATTTTGTTTGTTAGTGTTTCCAATTCTTCATGTTTTATCACTGATTTTTTTTTAATTTAAGAATAACTACTTATTATGAAACACCCTTCCTTCTTTCATTTAACTTATTAATGTGACTGAAATGAAAACGGGTAATTTCATTTCTCATCTACTTTTTCCTATTTTATAACATCTGATAATTTAAGAAAGAAGGAAGAAGAAATTATGCATTTTTCAATTCAAAACAAATCTGAAATATTCAAATGAGAACTACGGCAGTTAATCCGTTAAAAATCTTATTATGATCATTAATAAGGAATAAGGTAACTGAACTTACTTTCATTTGATGTTTGGAGAATGTGAATCATTTGTTAAAAATTCATTAACTACCTCAATTTTGTAGTGAATCTCTCTCTTCTTTAAACAGTAAATAAAAGAAATAATATAATCTCAGAAAGTTATCAAAGAGATTCATTTTATGATATTTGACATCAGACTTGAATCGATTTTGAAAATCTTCAGCTCTCTATTTTATCTTAACCCAATAACTTTGAGTGTGACGTTTTTGTAACATTCAATGAAAATGTATCTGATGCCGAAATTATAAAGATTTTTGTTCCCACGATGATGTCAATGCAATTAGCACACTTCAGCGATACGAATACTTAACGCAAATCACACCTCTTAACTGCAAAATCCTTAAACAGGATTCTATACAATAATCAATAAAAAAACGGATTTCCTGCTCTTACAATTAAAAATTCAAGCGTTATCGGGTTAATTTGAAGAAATGTAATAACACAATTAATCAAACCCAATTAAATTCCTTATCTATATCAATGTATCAAACTATCTCAAAGTTGTAACAAATTAAAATTAATAAATCGTTGTTAAACAATAAAAAATAGTTTAGTCGAACAAAATCAATAAATATTAATTAAAATAAAATATTTTCGTAGAGCATTTTGAATATTTTACCTACTTTTTCTTTTTTCTCTTAATTTATTTTTCTTTTTTCTCATAATTAATTTTTCTTTTAGTTTCTTATCTAATAAATTTACTCACCAACTGGTCCATCACTAACAGCATACTCATAGTACCCATTCGGTGACGTTTCATTAAGTTCATCCTCGATACTATTCGGCCTGCAACTCGTAGTTTTCCAATGCGTCCTCAACCCAGACGCGCTGATATAATTCTTTCCACACTCCTGGCAAATATACGGTCTCTCGTTCGTGTGCAGCCTCTTGTGCAGTTTCAAATGAACAAACTGGGTGAATTTCGCCGGGCAAAAATCGCACGCGTACGGTTTCTGTCCGCTATGCAACCGAAGATGTGTCTTCAAATTCGACGTCGAAGAGAATCTCTTTTTACAAATAGTGCACTCGTGAGGTCGTTCTCCTGTGTGAACCAAATGGTGTTTTTGAAGGTGCGCCAATTGAGTAAACGATTTCGTGCAAACGTTACATTTAAACGGTCTCTCCCCGCTGTGGGTTCTTAAATGTACTTTTAAGTTAGATAGTTGTCCGAATGTTTTGCAACACACGTTGCATTCGTAATGCATTTTACCGTCTTTTTTCTTTAAGGGATATGGAAGGCTTCTGTAACCCCTCGAACCGTTACTAGAATTCGGACTTGTCGGACTTAAGGTACAATTGTTATCGGGACTTTTACATCCGTTAGGTTGTCGAACGTGTTGTAAAGGTGTTAGAGGTGTTAATAAGTGATTACCACTAATATGAGAAGTGTTTATCATCAAATTCGTTTGATGGTTGTAATTTGAGGTGATCGGAGGTGAATAAGTTGTAGTTGGAGCTGATGTTATTGTGCTGTGTACGATTCCAGTTGGTGATGGAAATAAGTTGTAATATCCGGTTGGTTGGATATGACCGTAATTTTCTATATACCTCGGAATTGGACTTAGAGGCTTCATTGGATTTGGAGAAAAACTATTTTGAATGGGAAGATTCGAACTGGAATCGGGACTACATGGAACTGCTCCGTATCTATGACTTTTCTTATAGGAATAAGCCATTTCCGTTGGAGAACTTGGAGGAGGTGTCGCATTTGGTTGTCTTTGACTGTTATCATTGTTGTTTGTATCATTTCGGTTCCTTAATAAAATATTTTCCAAAATACTCGACGAAGGTGGGGTATACCTCGAAATCATCTGATTTTTAACCTCACTCTCATAATAAGGTTTACCATTAGGAACTTCAAGAGGCGGAGAATCACTTACAATAACCGTTGTTGCATTGGGATTTTGAACCACCACATTACCAAGTTCTGGAATTACAACTTCAGGTTGTTGAATAACTGTTTCTTTTTCAAGTTCATGATCACTTTCGGAATTTTTAGACGTGTAAAGATACGCCTTGGAAATTTTAATTTTTACTTTACGATATTCATTCTTTTGAACTTCCGGAGATTGAGGCGATTGCTTAATAACAGCTGTTTCTTTAGGCTTTTGACTAAAATCCAAAACGTAATTATTTTCACTATCCGAATCGCTTGAATCTTCAGGAGGGGTAAAAGCATCATCGTGATAACCATTACTGTGATAACCTTCATCTGAACGAACACTACCATCAGTTGGTGTTAATTGATGTTCGTAAGGTTCTTTTCCTGGATCTGTAGTACTAACAGTGATGGCTTCTGTATTCGATTGTTGTACTTGTTGACCTAAAAATATAATAAAAATTTATTTATTTTCTATAAAAATCAATTTTTTTTAAACTTACGTATTCGTTGAAGCATTTGTTCACCAGTTAAAGGATAATTAAGTCTTTCAGCAAATTCCCTGCAGTACCAAACTAATAATTCTTGATTGGGAAGGATCGGTTTGATGGTGTAGAAATAAATATTCATTTTATATTGACATGCTATGAGATTTTGAGCTTCGCTTGAATAAGCTGGATTGACGAATCGCATCCAGTTAGCTTTAGAGGTATCATATCCGTCTATGTAATAGTAAAGTTCGTTATCTTTGTAAATCTGAAAGATTAAATTTTATTAAAAAATTTGTTAAAAAAATTTCTTAAAAAAATTTGTTAAAAAAAAAATAAAAAAAAATAAAAAAAATTAATAAAATAAAATAAAAAAATTTAATACTATTTAAGTTTTTTTACAAGTATAGTGTAAGTTGAGGTATCTATAAGTCAGAGTTGTCCGAAATAAACGTTGAAAGTATAAATAGCCGAAAAATAACAACGCAGTTTATTTATTTTAAAGGAAAAACATCGTGTTTTCGTAGAAAACGTTTTCGGGAAACTCTGACCGGTTTAACATTTTTGTGGTGAGGTTTATGTACATGAAAGAAAAATAATTTACAAAAGTACCTTATCGCCAGAAGCATTTCTAACTAATCCGTCCCTTAGCTGTACCTGGATATAGAAAATACCAAAAAATAGAAAAAAAAGGTGGAAGAAGCCGCTTTAAGTGAGTTTACGTTTTTAAAGTTTACGAATCAAAAGAATTTTTAGTTTTATCTTTTTATTTTTTAGTTTGAGTGAATAGGAAAACTGGGATTTTAAAGGAACTTACCCTCCAAAAGTATTTTCTATTCGCCGTGGCTGGCACGGAATCTTTGGCATAGATTTCTCCGACCAATGGACCAAATCTCGTCCCCATTGGTATGAAGCTTGTACTCCATACTCCTTGAGCCTATATATGAAATATTAATTAAATTTTCGTTAGATTTAATTAAATATATTAAATCTAAATAAACTAAATTTTATTATTATTTGAAATATTGGATCATTGGATTACTTGTAATCACACTTTACATTTTAATTATGGAATATATTCATTTTTCTATGCTCAGAGAAAATAAATTTTAAAGTTGATTTATTCTGATTAATAACAACAATCAAAAATAAGCTATCATTTAAGTAGTGGCTATAAATAATTAACATAGTTGTTTACTCAATTCACTGATACACAGAAAATATACTATTTTTGTTCTATTATGGGAATGTTTACAAGATTAGTTGAAAATTGGCAACTCACGAATTTGATTCATTTTAACTCTGAACTTTCCAAATATAATACACCAGTTTGTCAATACATAGTTTGTTTGGTTATGTATTTTGCGTTTATAATACTGAGCTTATGTTTCACAATGTTTACAAAGTACTTTTCTAGAATTTTAACTTGGTCAAAATTTTACTTAGAAAGTATGTTGGAAAATAAATAAATCTTTCTAAGAATTATTATGTAGATAGTTGGGAGTCAGTTTTAAAATATAAAAAATGTTAAATTACATACGAAACAAGGAGCATAAACTAGAAGTTTGCTGACAAAACTTTTGGTTAGTTTCAAAAATCTCTTATTAATGCAAATTTGAATTAACCTCTTAACGGACATTTAATATAAAGAAATAACTGGCAAAAGAGTTCATGTTCGAGTTAATTCGAGCTAGCCAAACAGACCAGACTTTTATTACCCCAAAAATAAATAAATAAATAGAAAGCTACTCGAACTATCTTGAGTGTGCACAGTTTGGACCGTTTAGTACACTCGAATTAACTCGAGCGTCTACGTTAAGGGGTTAAGTCACCTAAGCTAATATAACACTGGCCTACATTTTTAGACCCATAGATCAGACAATAGCTTCCTAATAGTTTTGGATGCGCTGAACTCAAATTTGGCTTCAGAATTGCTCTATCACCTCAGGTTTTTGAAAGATTTTAACCTAAAGATGCAAAAAACTTTTTATTCACAAAATTCCATCTGGCATCTTAAAGCACCACTGTTGCAATTTAAAATGTATTTTGAATTTTTCGATTATCTTCATTTCTCCTTGAATTAATATAATTTCTGTAACACCACTTTTTGTATAACCATTTTGGCCTATAATGTCATTCTAGCGTGCGTAATCTGTACAATTTATATGATTTGCAGACAACGATGACTTCAAGAAGCCACTATGTAAACAAAATGCACGTTTTGACATAAAAAAATGCATGTAGATGGTATGAATAGGAATGAGATGATGTGGATGACCCACTGTTGCTGAGGTTTGAAACGGGTAGATAATTCCAGAAGATAGGTTGAGTCACTGCAACATTCATTTGAAACAATGATTTGAAAATCTTAACATCTTTTTGAGACTACGTCCAAATCATTGATTGACGACTACGATTGGAGGATTACAAAAAGAAGATCTTTTCATGAAGAAATTAAGACATTCAAAAGATTCAAAATGCATTTTAAATAAGAAAAGTGGTACATTCAGATGCCACAAGAAGTTTTGTAGGTAAAATTTTTTTGGTTACGTTATTTAATTCCAAATATGTTCAAAACTCATATTTTTTCCATCTATAGATTAGAATAGCTTGAAAACCTGAGGTGATGGAACAGGTCTGAAGTCATATTTGAATTCACTGCGCCAAAACCCTTTAGAAAAGTACTATTTGAACAATGGGTCTCACCTTTCATAAAATTTTGTAGACCTGTGTAATTAATGGTTCTCCAAAACTAGATATTAAACAAATAGTTGTTGAAGAAATATTTTTTTGTGATTTCTTTATTAAGTTTTTTGGTATTACAACATATTGGTGTAAAAAATGTCTAATTAATTGAAGGTTTTGCTACAAGAAGAACGGAGTTATGTCGTTAGTCTATAGCAGGGGTGAGCAACCTTTTGTACAGTGGGGACCAGATTACAATTTACTTTTCGTAGGCGGACCGGAGTAGAAAATTAACAAATTTTTGTTACTTATAAGGTTTTTTTTTAATATAAAAAATAAAATTAATTATTAGATCTCCCAGATTTCCTGCTTTCCTTGGTAGAATTACTGCACGGAAAGCAAGGGATCTGGGTTCAAATCCCAGTGCAGCAAGAAGAATTTTTTTCTTTTCTACTGCATTAGTGATAAAAACCTTTCTTTAATTATTTCTTTCTATTATTATTATTATTATTATTATTATTTTTTTGATTTAAAACAAAAATTATTTATTGTTCTTTCTAAAGGTCTCGTGAGTCAGATGCCTCATGCGAGTCAAAATTGGCCCACGGGCCGGGGATTGCCCACCGTTAGTCTATAGCATAAAATAATTAAAATCGTTTGTTAGATGACCAGAGCAAATTTGATAACTGTTTAACCCTTTGACTGCTACAGATGTAAATGTGTACCCAGCGAATGTTATAGGTGTTCACATCTGTACCCCGGAGGTAAAGGACACCATGTCACATTTTCGTAATTGTTCAAAGTTTTATAGCTGAAAACTACAGAAAATCTACTCTCCTGTACAATTATGAAAATGTGACATGGTGTCCTTTAAGTTTTTAACTCCTGGTGTCCGAGTTTTCAGCTATAAAACTACAGAAAATCTACTCTCCTTAACAATTACGAAAATATGACATGGTGTCCTTTACCTCCGGGGTACAGATATAATCTGTGAATAAAGTAAGAGTAATTGGGTTGTGTACCATATTATAATTTAACTCTTTCAGGAGGTGGTGGATTAAAATTTGAACCACCAAATAAAACATCGTATAAGGGCGGTGGTGCAAATTTTAGACCACCTAGATTAAATTTCATGGCCGCAAACATGGTTTATATTTTGAACCCCCTTATAATTAGTTATAATTATGTAATTCAAGATTGAAAAAAAAAATTAACATACCAAACATTATTTTTAAATAATAAAAGTTTTGATAAATTCGATTTTTTTTTAATAATTTTGGACTAAAATTATTCTGCCCCTTTAGGGATATCTTTGTACTAATTTTATCGCCCCTGAAAGAGTTAATACACCGTCGAAAAAATTCAGTTTGCGTTTAAAAGTATTCAATCTTCAGTGTTAAGGTTTTATCTGATTGATTCTGGTAAAACACATTTCTTTTTAGAACTTAAAATTGACTGCTCGCTTTAGTACATAGGTTCGGATGAGAGCATGGCTCTGCATCCGTGGATTTGAACCAGTAAAAATGGTGAGGTTGATTGTAATGAAGACAATGACGAAAGCGTGTGCAAGGGTGCTATAAGTTGATCCTGAACCTCACTATAGAAAGAAAGATGCAAGGACGAGGTTGCTCCCCGTAAACTTTAACGAATAGGCAAGACTGGAGTACAGCAGAAGGGAGAATCGGAGTATTGTTCGGTCCTCCTTAATGCAAAGGTCTTGAAGGTCTAGCTGTTTGCCTCTGCCCTAAGACTCAAAAAAATGCCAAAAGTCCGGGCAAAATAGTTAATATAACAAGATGGTGGAACTCTTTTTGAAGTTCAGTAGAAGAGAGAGCCGAAGTATTGTCCTGACGTTTTCAATGCAAAGGCCTTGTAGGCCAAAACACCGTAGAAAAGAGGCCCACTACGCCTAGCTTTTCGCCTCTGTCCTAAGATTCAAAAAAGGGTCAAAAGTCCGGGTGAAAGAGTTAATGTAGCGAGATGGGGTGGGACTCTTTTTGAAGTACAGTAGAAGAGAGAGCCGAAGTATTGTCGGGTAATTTTCAATGCAAAGGTATTGTCGACCAAAACACCGTCAAAACGAGGCCCACCACACCTTGTTTTTCGCCTCTGCCCTAAGACTCAGAAAAGGGCCAAAAGTTCGAGCGAAAGAGTTAATGTAGCGAGACGGGGTGAGACTCTTTTTGACGGTGATTTGGCTTGCAAGACTTTTGAATTAAGAAAGACCGATCAGTACTATGGTTTTTCCTCTTGCTGTACTCTAATCGACCATATTCGGTAAAATTAAGGAGAGGAACCTCGCTTTTACAGCCTTCTTTCCATGGTTGAGCTCAGGATCAACTTATAGTACTTATTTTTTTGGGGGCTTAAGCAAAAACCTAAAACACGTTTACGCGACAAGTACAATTCAAACGAAAATTAAATTCGAGCTAACAATCAAAAAATGTGTTTTAGCAAATCCCTATAATTGTGCAAATCAAAATAAATTTGAACATCCAGCGATAGCTATTGCCGTTTATGCGAAATATTTCTGCTTAGAGTATTAGCAGTCAAAGAGTTAACTTGGACATAATTTTTTTTTTAAGTTTGTTCTTTTTCATTCATTTTTTTTGTGTGTTTCATCTTTCTTGTAGCAAATTCTCCTTCAATTTCCTATTATGATATTAGTCATATAAAATCCATCCAATATTTCAAATAATTTTTTTACCATTAATCTCTATATATCTTACATCTGAGAGCGCCTGAGAAGGTTTCAGCACCAGGTTCCGAGGAAGCGTAGCCTCGGCCCTGTTCGGAGTTCCGGGCTCCACAGGCAGGTCAGGAACTATGTAAGTGGTGTGGAGTTCGAACTCCTCCTCCCTGATGCTGGCCAGGTCGATGTCACTGGCCGAGGTGACGACGGAGGCCTCCTCAATGGCTTCCTGAAACGGGACATTTTTCAGAAAATCGCCGTGACGTTACCGCTCGACGAGACCGCGCCGGGCTTCCCCCCACCTCCCTCCTATCCCCCCACCATTAACCGTCGCCGCCCGCGATATGTGGGTCACTGTGTACGGCACGCTATCGACCGACGACTCGTGACGTCACCGACGTTCGTTTACGTCACTTCTACGTCATTGATGCGCTTTTTGAACCGTTTCAGGTAAAGCTTACAGAGAAAAATATCCAATATCCACCCTATATTTATATAAAAATCATTAATTTTTTGGGGGATTTTAAATAAATATTAAAACATTTTATGATTGTATACTAAAAGAAATAATAAATTTGAATTGAATTAAAATTAAATTTAGCTTAAAAGTAAATTAAAAAAAAAAATTTTAATATTTTAGTAATAAACCTTGTTTTTTATATCTAGTTATTTTGACTAGTTATTTTTGCCTTTGCAAGATGGAGTAAATCGATTGCAACCCTCTACTCTACAATGACATCGGCGTGAAAACAAAAAAAAAACAAAAGAGCTTTCGTGTTGCAAGGTCGCCGGTTGAAAGCAACAGTGAGTGGTGCAGCTCAACAACGCCCCGCAACTCATCGCCGTCGCCGGCTGTGCGGGGAAAATCGATGTTCGAAGACAGGCAGAAGAGAACACCGGGCGTGCGGGGGCGAGCGCAAAAAAGCCGCCCCCCTATGCGGGTTTCGCGACCTATGACATTAGCCGAGGTCGTCGGGGGTTGCATTTCCCGGGCCTGCAGGTGTCCGAAGCCGCTGCAACCGGGCGAAATGTCAACGGTTCACGCGGCAACGACGGCGACGACCTTTAAAACGGTGAACCCGTAACCCGTTTCCCTTCGACCTTCAACCCTGATGACCGCTCGACGACCGATGACATTTTATCAAATTTCCGCGAACGTTCGCGCAATCTAAACTCGGAAATGGAAATGTTTACCGATCCAGATATTAACCCTTTATAACAAGGTTTTATTACTGCTTCAACAAATTTCAATTCCACATCACATAGAATTTTTATAAAAAAAAAATTACCTTTTTTTATTACCCAGAAAATATGGGATGTTCATTTAAATTTATGCTCAAAGGAGTTATGGATTTTACCTGAATTTTTAACATGTGTCCAATAAAATTTAATTAAAGCAATGTCATAACAATGAAATTATATTAGGTTGGGGAAAAAAGAAATCCATTATTTTGTTGATACAGTTTACGTAAAAATAATGAATATTTTTCGCCTCAACTTAATAAATAAAAAAAGTAATAACTACCAAATGTCAAATTTCAATGCAAATAAAAAAATCAGTTTAGGAACGTATCTTAATTTCTTATTTTTAAAAACGTCACTGAAATATATTAAATTACATCATCTCTTCTGAGGGAAAAATTAAAAGTCGTAGAAAATTCCTCTTTGGCGAAAATAAAAACTAAATTTCAATCTAATTCGACGTACAAATTTCAAATCTTAATAGATGACAACCTTATAGATATGAATTTTTAAAAATTGAGTAATTTTAATCGACATTAAGTCACTTTTTCTCTTCTGAGAAAAAAACTAAAAGGTGTAGAAAATTCATCTTTGGTAAAAATAAAGATTAAATATTAGTTAAAATCCTTATAAAATTTCAAGTCACAAAAACAATTATTTTTTTAGGTATGACTTTTTAAAATTTGACAAAAATCTAAATTAAGTTAGGTTAGAATTTCTGTTCTGGAGAAAAAGTTAAAAGTCGTCGAAATTTCATCTTTGGTAAAAATAAAGATTAAATATTAGTTTAAATCCCCATTAAATTTTAAGTTTCAACAACAATTATTTTTTTAGATATGAATTTTTTAAAATTGACTAATTTTAATCGACTTTATGTCACTTTTTCTCTTCTGAGAAAAAAACTCAAAGGTGTAAAAAATTTATCTTTGGTAAAAATAAAGACTAAATATTGATCTAAATCCTCATCAAATTTCAAATCTCAATAACAATCACGCTTTTAGATATGAATTTTTTAAATTTGACAAATTTTAATAAAAATGTAAATAAAGTTAGGTTAGGGTTCTGGTCTGGAGAAAAAACTAAAAGTCGTAGAAAATTCATCTTTGGCAAAAATAAAGATTAAATATTAGTTTAAATCTTCATAAAATTTCGAGTTTCAAAAATAATTATTTTTTTAGATATGAATTTTTGAGAAATTAACTAATTTTAATCAAACTGAAGTCACATTTTCTCTTTTTGTGAGAGAAAAACTAAAAGTTGTAAAAAGTCCATCTTTGACAAAAATAAAGACTAATTATTAACGTAAATCCCCTAAAAATTTTAAGTCTCAATAACAATTACTTTTCTAGATATGAATTTTTAAAATTTAACAAATTTAAAAAAAAATGTAAATTAAGTTAGGTTAGAATTTCTGTCCTGGAGAAAAAACTAAAAGTCGAAGAAAATTCATTTTTGGCAAAAATAAAGATTAAATATTAGGTTAAATCCTCATAAAAATTTGAGTTTCAACAACAATTATTTTTTTAGATATGAATTTTTGAAAAATTGACTAATTTCAATAGACATTAAGACACATTTTCTCTCTTGAGGAAAAAAACTAAAAATTGTAAAAAAATTATCTTTGATAGAAATAAAGATTAAGTATTGATCTAAATCCTCATAAAATTTCAAGTCACAATAAGAATTACTTTTATAGATATGAATTTTTAAAATTTGGCAAATTCTAAAAAAAAAATGTACATTACGTTGGGTTAGAATTTCTCTTCTGGAGAAAAAACTAAAAGACATAGAGAATTCATCTTTGGTAAAAATAATGATTAAATATTAGTTTAAATCCTTATAAAGTTTCAAGTTTCAATAGCAATTAGTTTTTCAGATATGAATTTTTGAAAAACTGACTAATTGTAATCGACATTAAGTCATATTTTCTCTTCTGAGAAAAAAACTAAAAGTTGTAGAAAATTTATCTTTGGTAAAAATAAAGACTAAATATTGATCTAAATCCACATAAAATTTCAAGTTCCAACAACAATTATTTTTTTAGATATGAATTTTTTTAAAAATTACTAATTTTAATCGACATTAAGTCACATTTTCCCCTCTGAGGAAAAAACTAAAAGTTGTAAAAAATTTTTCTTTGGTAAAAATAAAGACTAAGTATTCATCTAAATCCTCACAAAATTTCAAGTCTTTATAACAATTACTTTTTTAGATATGAATTTTTAAAATTTGACAAATTTTAGTAAAAATGTAAATTAAGTTAGGTTAGAGTTTCTGCTCTGGAGAAAAAACTAAAAGTCGTAGAAAATTCATCTTTGGCAAAAATAAAGATAAAATATTAGATTAAATCTTCATAAAATTTCAAGTTTCAACAACAATTATTTCTTTAGATATGAATTTTTGAAAAATTGACTAATTTTAATCGACCTTAAGTCAGATATATTTCAGTCAGTCAGATTTTTTTCTATTCTGAGAAAAAAACTAAACGTTGTAGAAAGTCCATATTTGGCAAAAATAAAGACTAAGTATTGATGTAAATCCTCTAAAATATTTAAGTCTCAACAACAATTAGTTTTTTAGATACGATTTTTTTTAATTGCTACGTTTTATTTACCATGATGTTCGAATAACAGTCAATATAAATTGTATTGGCGCAAGGTTATGAAGCATGACTAATTAAAATCGTCTGGAAAAGTATTATTTGATCGATTTCTGACGATAAAACACTTGAAACTTAAAAAATATACTTGGTTTCAAGTTCCAACGATTTTTATATCAACATGTTGAGCAGTAAAGGTTATAAGGTTGAAAAAAGCGACGAAAAAGCGGTTAGTTAGACGTTTAGAAACATGAAAAATCATTCGTATTCAACCAGTTATAACTAACAAAACAAAATATGAAGGGAATCTGACTAATAACTTGTTTTTGGTTAACAAACCTATTTAACCCATTAGCTGCCACGAGCCCCATTTGGAGCTTTTGGAATTTTACGTACATCACTCGACGCAACTTTTGTGCAAATATATAACTTATCCAGCTAAAAATTCCTAAGAGAAATTTGGCAATTAATGGGTAAACACCAAATTTTTCAGTAAATCCTCCAAAATTTCATGGGAATGTTCGAGTGATCAAAAAATTATACAATAAATATTCCAAAAATTCAACAACTTTCAATTCAGTTCAAAACAGGAATATCTGACCAAGAAGATGAAGGAAATCTGAACAATAACTGGTTTTTGGCTCAAACCTACCTAAACACAAAACTTTTATCAGTAAATCGTCCAAAATTCCATGGTAAAGTTCAAGTGATCAATAAAATTATACAGTAAATATTCCCACAATTCATCAACTTCCAATCCAGTTCCAAAGGGGAAGATGTGACCAAGAAAATGAAAGAAATCTGACCAATAACTGGTGGTTTTTGGCTAAAACCTATCTAAACACAAACCTTTTTTCAGCAAATCCTCCAAAATTTCATGTAAATGTTCAAGTAATTAATAAAATTATACAGTAAATATTCCCAAAATTCATCAACTTTCAATCCAGTTCAAAACAGGAAGATCTGACCAAAAAGATGAAAGAAATCTGACCAATAACTGATTTTTGGTTAAAACCTACCTAAACACAAATGTTTTTTTCAGTAAATCCTCCAAAATTTTATGGGAATGTTCGAATGATCAATAAAATTATACAGAAAATATTCCCAAAATTCGTCAACTTTCAATCCAGTTCAAAACAGGAAGATCTGACCAAGAAGATGAAGGAAATCTCAACAATAACTGGTTTTTGGCTAAAACCTACCTAAACACAAATATTTTTTTCAGTAAATCCTCCAAAATTTTATGGGAATGTTCAAATGATCAATAAAATTATACAGCAAATACTCCCAAAATTCACCAACTTTCAATCCAGTTTGAAAATAAGACCTACCATCAAATCTTTTTGTTACAAACTAAACACATTATCGATAAATTACAATTACAAACTATTCAGTGTAATTGGACCAGATTTAACGTTTATCAAATTTGAAATTTAATTTGATTAGAGTACACCAATAATGCAACATACATTTTTCTCTCTATCACCTATCTATTTATCTATCTATCCTCTATCTAACAAAATTTCAAAAGATCTAAAGACACTAAAGCATGAATTTAAACAAACACCCAATATAAAAGAAAACTTAAAATTATTTTAAAATAATGTTAAATTCCAACTAACATTCAATCATTCTTATGAAAGTTGAGTTACGAAGGGTAAAAACTCTAAAAATATCCGCGTGAGTGAGATTTAAATCTCAACACAAACTGACCTTAACCAAGGTCGTATTGTAGTTGTAGGGAGGTAGTTTATTTTTCTACGATGTTTTCGATTTATGATAGTGTTGACTGCTTAGTGAGGAATGAAAGTTTTCTTGATTGTTGTGATTACGATGTTGATGTATTTGTAGGGAAACAGATTTATTACGTGTTGACTAGAAACCAACAAAGTGTTATAAATTCTTAAAATTATATAAAGTTATAAGTTTTAACCTTCAATAAGAAATTATTTTGATAATTTTATAAAATATTATAAAAATTTATTTTACTAGTTTAGTTAGTATTTAATAGTTTAATCATTATAACTAATTTAATTAAAACGTATATAGTTTCTAATAACCGAAAATGACTTTTGATAACAAGAATTAGAAAATTGATAAACACACGTACGTAACTATACGTAAGCAAAAACATCAACTGTTATCTTTTGTAAATACCAAGTATTTGCTTGGAAAGCAACTACTTTATAAAAATAAAATTCTCTTTGATAAATTAATTAAACTTTAAAAATAGAAAACGAATGATAAAAGAATAGGTTCGCTGCACATCGGTCAATAATACAACATCCAAAAATACCCAACTAACGGTTACGTAAAGGTTAAAATTGAATTTGACCCTCAACAAGAAGCCAGTTAAAATTCTCAAAGTATCGCATATTTTTAGGCTTCTCTTAATTTCATAACAAAATCTTTCAAGAACAACCTATTTGTTATACCATTAAATTTAGAATTGTAAAATTACTTTTAACGACTGTTTTATGTCTGTTACAACTTACAATTAGTAATTCCACGTATTTTACACGCTGTGTTTAATTCAAGAGAAAATTAATTTCCAATACTGATTTAAATAATAATTCAGAGAAGTATTAAGCTTAATAGAAAGGAAATGTAATGTGTATGTTGATGTAGAAAATAAATTTTGAACTTTATCTTTAATTTAAATTAAATAATTTATATTTTTTGGTTTTTAATTTTGTGGATGATGTTTCTATTTATATTTAATGATTAATGCAAATTTAAATGAAATGGAAGTTTTCTTATTTGAGATTACTTTATGGGTTTTTACGGGTTAAACGATTTTGTTGTTGAAATTGTTTACATTTTAAAATTATTGAGTATTTCCCCAAGATTTTTTTAAGATTAGACTTTATTACAAACTAACAAGTGTTAAGATTTGAAATTTTGTCAAGATTTAGAATGAAACTTAATCTTTACTTTTACCAAAAATTAATTTTCCACGACTTTTAGTTTTTCCTTCCGAAGAGGAAATGTAACATAACGCCAATTAAAAACTTGTTAATTTAAAAAAATTCATATCTAAAAAACTAACTGTTGTTGAGATTTGAAATTTGATGAGGATTTAGATTAATATCTAGTCTTTATTTTAACCAAAGGTGAATTCTTCACGACTTTTAGTTTTTCCCTCAGAAGAGAAAATGTAACATAATGTCGATTAAAATTTGTTAATTAAAAAAAAATCATATCTAAAAAACTAATTGTTATTGAGACTTGAAATTTTATAAGGATTTAGATTGAAACTTAGTCTTCATTTTTACCAAAAGAAAATTTTCTACGACTTTTAGTTTTTCCCTCAGAAGTGAAATTCTAACCTAACATGTCGATTAAAATTTGTCTGTCTTTAAAGAATCATATCCCAAAAACTAATTGTTGTTGAAACTTTAAATTTTAGTAGGATTTAGAATGAAAGTTTATCTTCATTTTTACCAAAAGAAAATTTTCTACGACTTTTAGTTTTTCCCTCAGAAGTGAAATTCTAACCTAACATGTCGATTAAAATTTGTCAGTTTTTAAAGAATCATATCTCAAAAACTAATTGTTGTTGAAACTTTAAATTTTAGTAGCATTTAGAATGAAAGTTTATCTTCATTTTTACCAAAAGAAAATTTTCTACGACTTTTAGTTTTTCCCTCAGAAGTGAAATTCTAACCTAACATGTCGATTAAAATTTATCAATTTTTAAAAATTCATATCTCAAAAATTAATTGTTGTTGAGACTTTAAATTTCATTAGGATTTAGAATGAAACTTTATCTTCATTTTTACCAAAAGAAAATTTTGTATGGTTTTTAGTTTTTCCCTCTGATGTGAAATTCTAACCTAACATATCGATTAAAATTTGTCAAGTTTTAAAAATTCATATCTCAAAAACTGATTGTTGTTGAGACTTTAAATTTTATCAGGATTTAGAATGAAACTTTATATTCATTTTTACCAAACGAAAATTTTCTACGATTTTTAGTTTTTCCCTCAGAAGTGAAATTCTAACCTAACTTGTCGATTAAAATTTCTCAATTTTTAAAAATTCATATCTAAAAAACTAATTGTTGTTGAGATTTGAAATTTGATGAGGATTTAGATTAATATCTAGTCTTTATTTTAACCAAAGATGAATTCTTCACGACTTTTAGTTTTTCCCTCAGAAGAAAAAATTTTGTTTAATGTCCTTAGTTGATGTTCCAAAAGCTGAATTTTCTTTAGATTATATTAAAATTTGATATTTAGAAGTTACAGCTGTATTATATATAATTTTTGTTACTAAAAAGGTGGAGGAGCTGAGGAGCTGTGGTATAAATGAAAAGGTGAGAAGTTACAGTATTATTTACAGTTTGCAGATTGATTATTTAAAAAAAATAAGTGTATAATTACCCATATGATGCATTTAGTAAAAGCTGCATTGAAATTTTATAACTGGTTTCAATAAGAACGTTCTATTTTTAAATATAAATAAAACAAGTTCTGTTTGAAGCATCCATTCATTTCTCTTTTTGTTTAAAAAACACATTTTATGATATTAACTAAGGAATTTAAAGTCGTTCAAATATCTCGCACAGTTTTGATAGATTCGTGTATTCAAGATGTTCAATTCAGTTTTTTCATATTGCATTAATTTCATTGCATCTTGAGGTTTAATCATAGTATTGACACTTTTACATCTGATGGAAGTTTAAAAAGACATTTTTATTGGATTGTTTTTCTTCGCTTATCCTTGCTTCTTTATTTATTTAAAATAAATAAACATCATCTCAAGCTTTTTTTCTACAAAAATACAATTTGGATTCTTGCAAACTCTAAATTTCGAAGAGGAGATACAGAAATTCGTGAAGATACCAAATTATAGGGTCTTTCATTGACTCATTTCTTTTTTATTTAAGAGAATACTTTATGGCATTAAATTTGGTTTTAAAAATCCAATTTTTTATAACATTGTTTTGATAACGTTGCATAAAACGGACTGAAATTGCTACAAAGCATTCCTTATACCAACTTCAAGGGCATTAATTGTTTACAATGTAATCACATAAACCTGTCATTTAAGATATCCCCAAAGGAAATTATGTAATGGGGTTAAATCTCACGACTTAGATAGTTAGTTCACGTCCTAATTGTTAAATAGTCGAATGAAGAGGACTGTTGTAGAAAAAATAAAAATTACATAATAAAAACTTTTTTTTTAATAAAACACTTGAACATTATATCTCTTCATAGTTATTTTCTAGAGACTAAAATATAATTTACAAGTACAAGAAATTTTAAAGTTGTTGCTTTAAAAATATAGCAGTTAGAATCTAATTACAAGTGTTCTTATTGAAAGACCCTTTATTAAGTTTGCAGAAAGAAAAGCTGAAAGGTATTTTTATTTTTAATTACTAAGATTATTTTCCTTGAGTTTTTTTTTTAAAGTAAAGTAATTTGAATAACAAAAAGTAGCCTTTACAAGTCTATGTATATATAGGATGTGTTAATATTCACTCCCTAGCCTTTTTATAAATTTACATTGTAATTGGTTTTGTTGAGAATAAACAAAAAAGAATTAAAAATGTATTCTTAATTCTAAAACACATAAGTGAGGATTGAGATATATCTTTTGAGAACATGAAAAACCTAGACTGTATATAAAAAATTAAATTATAATATAAGCAAAGAAGAAATTATAAATCACCAACAAAATTACTGAATAAACATGAATCGATCGAATGAACGAAAATCGAGTGTTTTGTGTTAACAAATTAAAGTTCCAATGTTATAAAAATCGGATCTGAAGGTTCAACTTTCTAACTGTTCAAAAGTTCAAAATAAAATAAGATTGATATTGAATTTTGACCGTAAAAATATGAAACGTGTAAATAAATGGAAATTTTAATCAGTAATAAATCAACATCCTTCTTAATTTTTACAACAGTCGGAATTGTTTTTCCTTTCAAACTGCTGATTAATTCCTTGAAATGTTTTGAGATTAGCGAGTGTTGAATAACAAGGAACTGTAAGTTTTATCCAAAAAGGTGGAGGAGCTGGATTGTAGATAAAAATCTCAATTATTACAACATAAGAAATGGTTATAATTTAATGTAACTTTTATTACATCAAAAAACTTATAGAACATAAAAAAATGTTCAGTTTAAAAAAATAATTTTGTTTTTTTTTGCTTGTATTCTTTCTATAATTTTCTAAAATTAGATTATCTATTTAATATTTTTTATAAACCAACAACTTTTATATCAAGGTCGAATTCACAAATCATAGAGAAAAATAATTATGTAATTTCTTTATGCATTTACCAAGAAATATATTGAGCAAGAAAACTTACTAAACCTAACAAAAGAAATGTTATTTTGAACTGTCTAGCGTCTAGCCATTTAAATAAGCGACAAACTTTGCTTAATCAAGGTCGAATACAAAGATTGAACTGCATTAACATTGGTTCAAAATAAAATAAGATTGATCTTGACCGTGAGAATATAAAGTGTTTAAATGAGAATTTAAATTGGTTTTAAATCAACATTTATGTTAATTGTGTATCTATATCTATACGAACTGAAAAAAGAATTGTGACAACTTACGATAAACAAAACGAATTTTATTGTTCATCAACATTCCTGAATTATCAACATATACATTAACATAATAGATTTTAAAAATTTTTTATGAACTAATTTCTATCTAAAGTATTAAAAAATGTGTTTATGCAAGAGCGTATAGATAAGAATTAATTGTTTATTGATTCATATAATTTTTAAATTTCTTTTAATAGTTAACTGGTTGTTAATTTAAATGTGCTATTGATTTATTTAGAGCTTTCCTCCATTTTTGAACAAATTTTCAAAAATGGTGTGTTTTTACAACTTATTTTTTGGTCTTTGTAAGTAGTGTCGTATTGTTTTAGATTCATTTCAATGCATGACCTTTACAAATTTTGACGAAAATTTAATAGATTGAATCTTTAGAATAATAAAGCTTAAAATTGAGAGTTGCCAAAGAATAGCTTCTATCAGGAAATAGTGGTATAAAAAAATCCAGTTAAAATTTCTTGTTTAGTTATGAATTAACGTATATCTAGTTTTTAAGTAGATATACAGAATTTTAACACTGATTATTTCTGAAAATATATGATACCGAATAAGAGGTTTTAATTTCAATGTATGTACCTAATTTATGTGAAATAATAAATGATTTTAGTATAAAATTTTATCATAATTACAAATTTTTATCACGAACAAGGTGGAATTTAATAATCTCTTCGAATGTTAAATACTCATTATTTTTTGTTTAGTATTAGGTTGCTGCTTGGTTATACTGAATCATAAAAACGGTAGGTTTTAAAATCTTGTTTTCACTTCGATCACATTGATGAACTCTCTGATTTTTTAAGTTTTTGCATTAAATTTGCCGGTTTAACTAATCCCATCAAGAGTTGTGTGTCCCTTTAATGTCTTCAAAAATATGTTTTATTTTTTCAATGATAAGGATGTCTTTTAAATGAACATTTAAACACATTTGGATTTAGCGTTGGATTCTCAGAACTATGCGATGACTCGCGTTCGGGAAAAAGAAGTACATTGAAATTCCCCTTTGCGGACACCCCTCTTGAACGGACACCCCCCTTGGACGAACAGTTTCTTATTGAACCGTCCGACTCTCATATAATTACTTCACATTTCTCTTAAGCGGACACCCCTCTTGAACGGACACTTTTGGTGGGTCCCGTTGGTGTCCACATAAGGGAGATTTCACTGTACTTAGAATGATAAAAAAGTATATGTTCTAGTAGTTTGTCGGTATAATTTTGGACCATCCTGCATATTAATTTATAAAAAGCATACGGATTTTGCAAATAACGAAATTCATATTACAAACTCTTTGATACAAAGTAATACTTTTAACATTTTTTAATTAATTTTTAGAGAATTACTTTTAAAATTAAAAACAATGTTTCAAAAATACCTAAGTAATTGTATGTATTTTCAATATCGTAGGATTTACATATTCAATCAACACAATATTTTAGATTGAAACTACTTTTGAGTGCTGTAGCTATAATTTTCATTATACACTACACAATTATCTTAGTCTCTGAGTTTTATTTAATCTTCTCTTTTAATTTTTTAATACAGTATTGCTACAAAACGGATAAATTAGAGTTATCATTTATTTCGTATTTGTAGCTAAGTGGTTTTATAAATTTATTGTTTTTTCCTTTAAATTTTTATTTTTTGGAATTCACATTTGCCTCCTTCTCTATCTTTGTTTTCTTTGGAGAATCTGGTTACTGAAATGTAACCGAACCTAGATGCAATTTGTGAACATTTGTGAACCAAACTATTCCTTGTCCATTTTTGAAAATTTTACAGTAATTTGAGATTTGAGAGTAAAATGAGATTTTTTAAATATGAAGGCTTTCACAGTCATTGTTAATTGAACTAATTGTAAGACTAGGACTTATATTAACACCATCTCTAACACTACTTAGACCTAAACTTTAGGATTTCTTTCGGAAAACAGATCGAATTTCGAACTTGTTTCTGGAGAAGGTTGCAACATGGCATTCGAATAGGGTGACCAGATTTCTCAGCTTTCAGTGCTGTACACATGCAACGCATGTACAGGGTAAGCCAAATTGGACACGATTGAAGGGAGACTTCTGTTTCTATAAGAGACAGAGGAAAATTGATATCTGTGTCGGATGTGCGATTTTTATAAGAAACTGAATGGTCAAAACGACATAATGTTTACGATTATGTCGTTTTGACCATTACTCTTACGATTCCAGAGATACAGGCTGTTTTTCGAAAAAGTGCATTTTTCTCAATAATATTTCCTTTTCAAAAATATGAAACAAGATATTTTACTCAAGCCAAATTTGCTATAAAGAAATGCTTTATCTCTGAATGTGAGTTGATTCGGGTTGCACTAAGAACATAATTTGAACAATAGTGTACAGTCGGTAATTCACAGAAGTGCAATTGCATAAGTGAATTACAGAAGTGATGTTCTTCCTGTCGATAACAGAAAAATCTATAACATGAATGTCACTGTCACTTTGCTACTCATTACAAAAGATCACTACTCAATCACAAACTCAACAATAAAAGTGCGAATGCTGTAGGTTTGCTGTACATGTGCGTATGCTGTACTGCGTATCATATTGCTATACAAAACAGTAAAATTCCGTACGTCTGGTCACTCTACATTCGAAACATGAAATTAATTTTTAAAAGACTCTGAACCCGAAAGCTCCTTGTTTCAGGTTTAGTTTTACAATTAGATCTAGTGTTAGGGTTGGTGCTGATATTAGTTCTAGTCTTATTGTTAGTTCAATGAAATTTTAGTTTTGACAATCAATCTAATAGACGTAGATTGATTTGGAATAACCTCATAGAAAGAGTTTGAAACATAATAACTTAGGTTGATATTAAAAGTGTCTCAGTTTCAAGTAAAGCAAAACATGGAATAGTCTAGTTCTAACAAGATGATTTTTAGTAAGATGAAGAATTGTGGGATGATTAGTCAGACGTTTTGAACTTTTTAACTCTTCTAATTACTAACCTACACGTTTCTTTGAGCAAGCTAAAGGATTTTCTTCTAGCATATATGCTTCTTGAAATCAAAAAATCATAAAATAATTCACTTTTTGAGAATAAACCAGTTAATTTTATCGTTCGATGAGGTTTTATATTTTATAAATTTTAGTCAGTATTTTACGTCTGCAAATTTTGAGAAAGTATTTTAACATGTGTAGTGTCTTCAACGTTTATAAATTGTTAATTTCTATATAAATTTCAACGTTTGCTTCTGAGGATGGCTTTGAACCAAAATTACTCAAACAACAAAAAATTATAAATAAATCCAAAGATGCAAACTTAATTAATTCATTACCTAACATAAAGAAATTTAGCCAGACGAGAAATTATATTCATTTCAATTCAATTATTTGAATTTAATGATATAGTTAAGAAGTTAGTTAGTCTTATTTAGTTTTATTGTTAGTTCAACGAGATTTTACTTTTCACAATCAATGTAATAGACGTAGATTGATTTGGAATAAACTTGAAACGTAACATAGGTTGACATTAAAAGCTCAGTTTTAAGAAAAATTTAATATAGAATAGTCTAATTCTAAGGAAAACGTTTCTAGGATGATTAGTCAGACGTTTTGAACTTTTGAACTATTTAACTATTTTCATAACTAACTTACACATTTTCATTTTAATGATGTAGCTAAGAATTTAGTTACTCATAGAATCAATCGCTTTCTAAAAAATAGTTGCAATACTGTCGTTTATTTCAGGTGAATAGTAAAATTTTATTTTAGTAAAAACAAAACTGTATTTAAGATTAGTTCTGAGAATTTTAGAAAAAATAAAGTGGCTGTTTAAAGCACGATTTTTTTATGCCACTTTTCCCATGTTAATAAATAAACTTTTAATTAAGAACTTAAGAGTATCTAATAAAAATTAGGTAAAAAAAAAATAAAAAAATAGAATAAGAAGCATAGTGTATGAGTAAAGTTTTAATACGGAAAAGACGTCAATTTATACATTCAATAAGAAAAAAGATTATGTAATATTATGTAATATCATATAATTAATGCAACTCTAAGGTGTTATTTCTCAAAATAAATTGGTTTTAAATTTCCCCAAAGAATTTCATGATTAACCCAAGGAAAAAATCAAAACTTTATGTACGTACATCAGTGGATGATTAAATTATGGACAATTTCTATTTATAACAACAAAGTAATTCTAAGGATTTGTTTATGACAGTGAATGTAGGCTATAATAAACCTTGACACTTGTTACGAAGCTTTTTTTTTGGATTATAAAGTGGAACAATGGTGATCTTAATAACTAAAATCACTAAAAATAAATATTTTTATCTTATTTGTGTTTTATTAGTGTGCGGTTTAAAACTTATCACTATAATAAAAATGTCTTTCAAGCTAAAGTTTTTAAATAAAAACGTCTTTCAAGCTAAAATTTTTAAATAAAAACGTCTTTTAAGATAAAGTTTTTAAATAAAAACGTCTTTTAAGATAAAGTTTTTAAATAAAAAATAATGTTTTATTTTAGAAATTTTAGGATAAATCCTAAGATAGGTTGGGATTTTAAAATAAGTATATTTAAAAAACTTACGTCTCTCATCTTGTCCATGTTTAGTTTCTCCCTTAATCCAAGTTCATCCTACTATCTGAAACATAAATATAAAAAATATAAATTCCGGTTGTTTTAGTGTTTTGTAAATATTTATAATTCAAATGTTTAAATATATTTTACACCATGGATAAACTATTAACGTCATAGTGATTGAAAATAGTTTTTCGACGGTTGCAAAATAGTGTTTTGAAGATAGAAGTAACTATAAATAGATATGTGACCCTTTACTTTTGTAGTTAATTGTAGTTAATTATAGTTGATTTTAGTTGATTCCTTTTGGTGATTTTCTAAGGTTGGCTAGCGAGGTTGAAAGTTGAGAGAGCGTTTTGAGGACGCCGAAATATCTATCTTGACCTTGCGACCAGGCGCAGTTGCGGCGGATTTATTCCGCGATTTTTATGCACTAATAATAGTGCAAGGTTACATACGAAACTGACGTCAAGCTGCACGGCTCAGTCGTAATCTGTGTGTGCATTTCCTACAGTAACGCTGACCCTGACTAGTCTCTCCCAGCTAAACAGACCAGCCGAAATATAATTTTAAAATGTTAAATGCTATTTAACACTTTTCGACCTCCGGCTTTTTTTACGTAACGTATCTTTACTCGAATTGTATTTCACTTTAGTTTTGGCAGAGTACCCTCAAGGAAACCCCGTTTGGCACCTTGCTACAATTGAAAGTCGTCCGAAATGCGTATGAAAAAAACAAATTTCAATCGCCCTTGTTACGACCTCTTTCTTCTTGTTTATACCGTTTAATTTAAACGCCGAAAATTTCGAATATTATTAACAACATTTCGGGTCGCGACCTTCTAAGGATTAGAAAATAGATTTGTTTTTCGTAGCTGCGTTATCTAATGAAAAAACCGCGTAGGTCATGTTCGGAACCTATTTTCGGTTTCCATTTTAAAGGTCAAAGGTCAGTAGTCTTCATGGATGGGGGTTTTTTGAGTATTGAGGGTGAAAATTTTGGTACCACTCACCGTTTTCGGGGAAAAACCGATCGTAGAGGACCGGAGCGGTCTTCCGAGGATTTATTTTCGGCATCGCAAGAGGAAAATTCGCCTTACGAACCGAAACGATGTCCTTAGCGAGGCGCCATGTTGGATTTTCACTTTTGAATGTATTGAGCGGTTCGCGTATTATCGCTTCGTGGTCGGTTTTTTTTTAAATTTCCACCGATTATTTTCAAAAGTTAAACAATAAACTTAATAAACAACATTTTAATGCGGTTACCAATAAATTCTTCGATAAAATCTCCATTAAACTCGGGGATTTGTTACGTAATTTTTAACCAAAAAATCGCAACATACCAAGCAGGATAAACGAGACGAGATGTTTTTAATTCGATTTGTTGACTTACCCTTCGTGACGCGCATTACACAACGCAATTAGAAAACGTCCTTGACTTTAACATTGACACAAGATTGTTTACATGATCAAAGTATGTAGTTTTTCAGTTGAATTTAGTTGAATTTTCTTTATAAAATTTTTAATAATTTTTCGTTGATTTTATCTTTTTTTTTTTAAGGAGAGAATCCATTTTTTTTTTAATGTTAAATGTTAAACTTTGAAAATTTATTTACCATGTAAGATAATTGTTGAAAAGTCGATAGATGTCCAGTTCGAGGCGGGAAATTCGAAATTAATTCGATTTTCTTTACCTCCAACGATAGTTAACGATGAAAATCGGTTTGTTTTTCCGGCGAAAAAGCACTGTGTGGAGCACTGGGTTTCCCGGACCTTTCCTAACAATCACTGGCGTGTGCCAGTGCAGCGCTGCACTACATTATCGTCGTCCTTTTCTAGTAGCTGCGCTGTATGCGCTCGTGATAACAACGCAGACGTGAACGTTTGGCCCTTATGCGTGCCACTGTCATTCATAAAAGTACATTTTCAATTATAATAAATTAAATATAAAAATCTAAATTAAATAAATCTCATTATCACCATTTAAAAAAATTCATTTTTAATTTTTTTTTAATTATCATGCCTTGAAAAGAGTTAAATTTTAATTAAAAAAAAAATCTTTTTAGATCTTATCAGAGTAAATTAAAACTTTGATAATTTGAAGGTATTTTTGAGAAATAAGGTGGAAATTGGAGGAAAATCGTCGGATAAAAGTACGTGTTCGTGCATAAGGCATAAGGGCGTCAAAACAAAATAAAAGTGAAATTATCTGCGATCGATGCGAGGTTGTTGACCCCTTGTCGTTGCTCCCGGAGTCCCGGACTAGTCCGGGAAAGCCAACGGGAATAGGGAAAGCGCTAGCTTTCCCAGAAAATTTCTTTTGGAACTACTAATATTTTCTTAAAAATTTCCTTTTAGAAAATAAGTTTTAACATATAATTTTTTTATTTTTCTCCCCCCAGAGATTACCAAGTAAAGTCTAACGAAAAGAATTTCTTTGATTGATTAAATATTTAATGTAGACAATTATTGAATGAAATATTTTAAGTGATTCAGATTAAAATTTTAAACTTTTAATCTTATTTTTTTAACTTTTAATTTTATTTATCAATTTATCAAACAAATTTTACCATTTTTAGTGAATGAAAATCGTCATTTTCTATTATTACAAGGATCTATAATTCATTTAAATAATCAATAATACCTAGAAAGGTGGTTATTTTAAATTGAAAGGAAGTTTCCCTGACATAAAAAGATATTTACTTTGCGATATGTACTCTTTTTTTGAAATCAATTTGAAATTTTTTTTTATATCAAACTAAAATTGAAAAACAAACGATTTTACTATTAATATTAGATAAAAAGTTTGCAAGATAAGGTTTTATTAATACCAAAATGAAGCCTACACTATGCAATTTACGATGTGTATTATGTATGGAAGATAACGTCATAGGGATAGTATCTTTTGTGTTAGATGTCATTTTCAACTTTTTTCATGAAATCAATAACATGTTTTCATTTAATTTTTTTTTTTAATTCTTCAAAAATCTCTAAAGTATGGAGCTTTTGAGTATTTACGCACCTCTTTAAACACTACAGAAAAAAAAATAGAAATTGACAGATTTTAAGACTTTGGGTCCATGGAATGTCTTCAAACGCGAAATGAGTTTTCATGGGAATCTTTTCAAACATCACTACAGAAAAAAAAATACAAATTGACTGATTTCAAGAATTTGAGGTCTATGAAACATCTTCAAACGCAAAACGAGTTTTCATGAGAATCTCTTCAAACATCTCTTCAAAAATTACTAGGGGAAAAGAAATATACAAATTGACTGATTTCAAGAATTTGGGGTCCATGGAACGTCTTCAAACGCGAAATGAGTTTTCATGGGAATCTCTTCAAACATTACTACAGAAAGAAAAAAATACAAAATGACTGATTTCAAGAATTTTGGGTCTATGGAATGTCTTCAAACGCAAAATGAGTTTTCATGGGAATCTCTTCAAACATCTCTTCAAACATCACTAGAGAAAAAAAAATACAAATTGACTGATTTCAAGAATTTGGGGTTCATGGAACGTCTTCAAACGCGAAATGAGTTTTCATGGGAATCTTTTCAAACATTACTACAAAAAGAAAAAAATACAAAATGACTGATTTCAAGAATTTGAGGTCTATAAAACATCTTCAAACGCAAAATGAGTTTTCATGGGAATCTCTTCAAACATCTCTTCAAACATCACTAGAGAAAAAAAAAATACAAATTGACTGATTTCAAGAATTTGGGGTCCATGGAACATCTTCAAACGCGAAATGAGTTTTCATGGGAATCTCTTCAAACATTACTACAGAAAGAAAAAATACAAAATGACTGATTTCAAGAATTTTGGGTCTATGGAATGTCTTCAAAACGCAAAATGAGTTTTCATGGGAATGAAATATATAAAAAAAAACAACTTGTAAGTGTATTCGTTAGGCTTCAGTAATACCAAAATGAAGCCTACAGTATACAATTTATGATGTATATTAACCCATTAGCTGCCACGATCCCCATTTGGGGCTTTTGGAATTTTACAAATTTTTGAAGTTATGTTTGGAAGTTGGAATTTTTGGAAGTTATCTATCGGCCAATCATTTCAAGAAGAAATTTGTCAGTTAATGTGTTAAATATGGAAGATAACGTCATGGAGATGGTATTTTTCGTGTTAGATGTAATTTTCAATTTTCTTCATGAAATGAATAACTTGTTTTTATGTCACTTTTTTGAAATTCTTCAAAGATTTGTAAAGTATGGAGCTTTTGAGTATTTACACATCTCTTCAAACATCACTATAGAAAAAAATACAAATTGACTGATTTCAAGACTTTGTGATCCATGGAACTGAAATTTACTTTGTATTGAAAACGTGAAATGAGTTATCATGGGAATGAAATATACTAACAACCTGTAAGTATATTCATTCTGGTATTAATGAAGCCTACAGTATACAGTTTATGATGTATATTAACCCATTAGCTGCCACGATCCCTATTTGGGGCTTTTGGAATTTTACAAATATTGAAAATTATGTTTGAAAGTTGGAATTTTTGGAAGTTATCTATCGGCCAAACATTTCAAGAAGAAATTTGGCAGTTAATGGGTTAAGTATGGAAGATAACGTCATAGGAATGGTATTTTTCGTGTTAGATGTAATTTTCAATTTCTTTCATAAAATCAAAAATATGTTTTCATATCACTTTTTTGAAATTCTTCAAGAATCTGTAAAGTATGGAGCTTTTGAGTATTTACACATCTCTTCAAACATCACTACAGAAAAAAAAAATACAAATTGACTGATTTCAAACTTTGTGATCCATGGAACTAAAATTTACTTTGTATTCAAAGCGCGAAATGAATTTTCATGGGAATGAAATATACTAACAACTTGTAAGTGTATTCGTTAGGCTTCATTAATACCAGAATGAAGCCTAGAGTTTTTATGATACAGTTAATTTATGATTTATATTAACCCATTAGCTGCCACGATCCCTATTTGGGGCTTTTGGAATTTTACAAATATTGAAAATTATGTTTGAAAGTTGGAATTTTTGGAAGTTATCTATCGGCCAAACATTTCAAGAAGAAATTTGGCAGTTAATGGGTTAAGTATGGAAGATAACGTCATAGGAATGGTATTTTTCGTGTTAGATGTAATTTTCAATTTTTTTCATAAAATCAAAAATATGTTTTCATATCACTTTTTTGAAATTCTTCAAGAATCTGTAAAGTATGGAGCTTTTGAGTATTTACACATCTCTTCAAACATCACTACAGAAAAAAAAAAATACAAATTGACTGATTTCAAACTTTGTGATCCATGGAACTAAAATTTACTTTGTATTCAAAGCGCGAAATGAGTTTTCATGGGAATGAAATATACTAACAACTTGTAAGTGTATTCGTTAGGCTTCATTAATACCAGAATGAAGCCTAGAGTTTTTATGATACAGTTAATTTATGATTTATATTAACCCATTAGCTGATACAATCCCCATTTGGAGCTTTTGGAATTTTACAAATTTTGAAAATTATGTTTGGAAGTTGGAATTTTTTGAAGTTATCTATCGGCTAAACATTTCAAAAAGAAATTTGGCAGTTAATGGGTTAAGTATGTAACATAACGTCATAGGAATGGTATTTTTCGTGTTAAATGCAATTTTCAATTTTTTTCATAAAATCAAAAATATGTTTTCATATCACTGTTTTTGAAATTCTTCAAGAATCTGTAAAATATGGAGCTTTTGAGTATTTACACATCTCTTCAAACATCCCTGTAGAAAAAAAAATACAATTTGACTGATTTCAAGACTTTGTGATCCATGGAACTGAAATTTACTTTGTATTCAAAACGCGAAATGAGTTTTCATGGGAATGAAATATATAAAAAAACAACTTGTAAGTGTATTCTTTAGGCTTCAGTAATACCAGAATGAAGCATACAGTATACAATTTATGATGTATATTAACCCATTAGCTGTCACGATCCCCATTTGAGGTTTTTAGAATTTTACGAATTTTTGAAGTTATTGGAGATAATTTGGCCCAGAGTTAATGTAGTAATTAATTTTTATCGTAATGTAGTAAAATAAAATAAAAAACAGCATAAACGATGAAAAAGTATTTATTTCGGTGCTATTCGAATTTCGGACTCCTTGAGTCCGTCTTCAGGCCCGACTGAAAAGGTGAGCAGAAAAACAAATCAGATATAAAAGTAAAAAGTTATCAGTCAAAGTAACACGTTAAAAAATTAAAAAATTATCTTTTAATTTCTAGAATCTTTGAATCTAGAATCTGTTACTTTGACTGATAACTTTTTACTTTTATATCTGATTTGTTTTTCTGCTCACCTTTTCAGTCAGGCCTGAAGACGGACTCAAGGAGTCCGAAATTCGAATAACACCGAAATAAATACTT
The DNA here is from genome assembly GCA_036711955.1 of Digitonthophagus gazella. Taxonomy (NCBI): domain Eukaryota; kingdom Metazoa; phylum Arthropoda; class Insecta; order Coleoptera; family Scarabaeidae; genus Digitonthophagus; species Digitonthophagus gazella. The sequence continues at coordinate 33,662,416 of JASCIT010000007.1, read as the reverse complement.
TTTCATCGTTTATGCTGTTTTTTATTTTATTTTTTTTTTGGAAGTTATGTTTCGAAGTTGGAAATTTTCGAAGTTACCTATCGGCTAAACATTTCAAAAAGAAATTTGTCAGTTAATGGGTTAATTATGGAAGATAACATCATAGGGATGGTATTTTTGGTGTTAGATGTAATTTTTAACTTTCTTCATGAAATGAATAACACGATTTCATGTAATTTTTTTTGAAATATTGGAATGTCTAAAGTAAGGAGCTTTTAAGTATTTACACATCTCTTCAAACAACACTCCAAAAAAAAAAGTAATACAAATTGCCAGATTTCAAGACTTTGGAGTCCTTGGAACGTCTTCCAAACGTAAAATGAATTTTTATGAAAGTGAAATATACAAAGTTTAGTAAATGATGTAAGTTTCATTCTGGTGTTAATAAAACCTTGTTATCTTGCAAATTATTTATGTAACATTAATTTCAAAATCGTTTAATTCCCAGTTGTGAATGATGATAGTCATATCTATTATTACGAAGTTTTATAACTCACTTGAATAAATAATAATGCCTGGAAATATGGTTATTTCAAATTGAAAGAAAGTTAACTTGTAAAATAAAAAAAATCTCAAATTTTTAAACATTTTCGAATGTTATTGGAAAAACTTTATTAACTCTTTGAGGGGCGGACATTTTCAAATAAAAAAAACAAAGTGGGCACAAGAGAGATGTTGTGTCATCTAAGAGATTAGCAAAAAGCATAATCTGAGCTTGAAGTGGTGAGGTGGTAAGCGCTCTGAATCACCCTACAGCAAAAGGAGTAGAAATTAAAAAAAATTGTTTTGTGTACCAGTGAGGAGAAAGGTCAAAATTCGAAGTGGTACCAACCCTTAAAGAGTTAAAGAAATTTTAAGTATTTTCAAGAATCATCAAAAATTTCATAGAGCTTTCTTTTGGCTAAACTGGTACTCACAAGAATTTGATTTTGAGTGCATAGTGGGTGCAAATATCACACTAGCGTAGTGCAAAAAAGTGCAAGTTAAACAGAACACCATAGCTTTGTTCGTTGGGTTAAAACTTGCACTAGTTGCACTGCACTAAGTTACACTATGGCGCAAAGGTGCAGTTTCATGCAGCATTTAAAAGGGAATTACTATAATTCAGTGTAAATTGGTGTACATTACATCAAGTATGAAATGTGATCCAACGAACGCATAAATAATCAAAATTTAATAATACACTGAACTGCTAAGTGCAAGCATTGCAGCCTTAATGAACAAAGCTCATGTGAAAACAAAGTCTCATCACTTTGTTGCTGTCTTATCAATCCACAATAATCATATAATAAGATATTGTAAACACACCTTTTTGAACGATAAATTCCCAGAAACTTTTTCAAATGAAAATCATAAATTGTTCTGTTATAACTGATTGTGAGTAAGAATTAGATTTTAAAGATTATAACATTACTGTAGTTGGGTTTGCATTTCTTCTATTTGTTTTGGCCTAATTCTGAAATTTCTCATCGATCGACATTTCTACTATAAGAAAATCCTAAATTGCCTCATGGAGAGAGGGATTCAAGTGTGGTGAGTCCTAACGAACAAAGCTCATGAAATTAAACATCATCATAACTGCTAATCTGATAATAATATAATTTTCAAGTATGTTCAAAGTATAAACTCAATGTGGTCTTTTACTAATATAACACAAAATACTAATTTGGTCCAACTACCAGAATACGAATCTTTCTATGCTAAATGGGCCATTCAAACTACACTCAAATTAGAGGAAATTTTCTTTTTCCAAGATATCTTCAATTTTATTCAAAAATTATTTTTAAGATGTAATTAGAATAAATTCTTAACTCAATCTCAAAGTTAAGGATGAAATGTCAATAGGAAGAAATCATTTTATTAACCGTGTTTTCCTTTAACTATTTTTGGACAGTCTTTTGGGAAATAACGTATACTTTTTTCAAAATTTTGTTGGTTTTAAACAATTTTGGACAAAAAAGTAAATTCGTTTTTCATCATTTTTCTTTTGTGAAAAACTAGTTAACTTAAAAACTGGTCAATAGATTTTCTTTTAGGTGTTATTTAATCAATTTATATCGAAAAAATGTCAAGAACCTAAAAAGTGGATTTAATTCCAATGTTTTCCAACGTTTCCAAACTTTTTCCTACATTCAGAAGATATGAGGAAATGGGTTCATTCTAAATTTTGTTAGTTTTGAACAATTTTGTACACTACAAGTAAATTCGTTTTTCATCATTTTTCTTTTGATAAAAATTTATTAATTTATATACTGGTCAATAAATTTTCTTTTAGGCGTTATTTGATCAGTTTAGATCGAAAAGGGACCAAGAACCTAAGAAGTGGAATTAATTCCAATGATTTCCAACGTTTCCAAACTTTTTCCTGTATTCAGAGGATATGAGGAAAAGAGTTCATTCTAAATTTTTTGTTAGATTTGAACAATTTTGAATAATATAAGTAAATTCGTTTTTCATCATTTTTCTTTAAAAACGGTCAATAGATTTTCTTTTAGGTGTTATTTGATCAATTTATATCGAAAAAATGTCAAGAACCTAAAAAGTGGATTTATTTCCAATGTTTTCCAACGTTTCCAAGCTTTTTCCTACATTCAGAAGATATGAGGAAATGGGTTCATTCTAAATTTTGTTAGTTTTGAACAATTTTGAATAATATAAGTAAATTCGTTTTTCATCATTTTTCTTTTGTGTAAAATTTGTTAATTAAAAAATGTCAATAGATTTTCTTTTAGGTGTTATTTAATCAATTTAGATCGAAAAAATGCCAAGAACCTAAAAAATGGATTTAATTCCAACGTTTTCCAACGTTTCCAAACTTTTTCTTACATTCAGAGGATATGAGGAAAAGAGTTCATTCTAAATTTTTTGTTAGTTTTGAACAATTTTGTACACTACAAGTAAATTCGTTTTTCATCATTTTTCTTTTGATAAAAATTTGTTAATTTAAAGACTGGTCAATAGATTTTCTTTTAGGCGTTTTTTGATTAATTTAGATCGAAAAGAGGTCAAGAACCTAAGAAGTGAATTTAATTCCAATGTTTTCCAATATTTTCCAATGCTTTTCAACGTTTTCCAACTTTTTCCTACATTCAAGGATATGAGGAAAAAAGTTTTTTGATATTAATCGTAAAAAATCGTTTAATTACTAACTCCAAATTTCATAAAAATCTTCCCCTTTTATGCATACTATCAGGTTCTAATAAATATCAATGAAAATTTCAAAACCTTCATCCTCACGAAATAAAAATCTTAAATTTTGTATAAATTTAATTTTAATTATTTATTTTTATACATTCTAAATTTATCCAAAAACAAAATATTTCCAAAACTTACATTTCTAAAATGAATTTTTTCTAAATTAAAGTTTTTAATCACCTTGCATAGAATTTTGAATCAATTTGCGTAAGTTAAAACTCGTCGAATTAAAGTTAAAGCGTTTTGGGGTGAATCACCGGCGTTTTTGCATTAAGGGGGGCACAGCCCTCCGGTTCAATCAAAACATTGAAACTCCTCGCCGGGAGCAAGTCGTTTCAAATCGATCGAATCGGCGTGCAGTTGCGTGTCGGTTACCATGGAAAGTGTTGGCCCAGGTCATGCGAGGTCAAACCAGGACCTTCCGCAAGCGGAAACTGCCCGAATCCGTTTCCGAACGAATTTTCCGACGACTTAAATCGGGTGGGTTACGAGAAAATCCCACCTAAGACGATTCCGAAACGTTTTGACGCTGATTGGATCCTTGAACGGTTATCGATTAAGCTTTAAAATTCATTTCAACCATAAATTAGATCTAAGTATATCGGTATTTTAATATAAATCATAAAGTAGATATAAAAAATTTATGGATTTTTTATTTTTTTTTTACAATTAAGATAGATAACATAAAAATAATAAGATTTTTTTTTTGAGATTTTTTTACGAAGAAAGAAAAGTAATCAAAGGATAATTGAAATGATTTAAGCATAAATGTGTTTAAATTTAATTTAAGTATTTAGCTAGTTTTTTATGTTACGTTGAAAAATAGAATGAATGAAAATGGGTACAAAAAAATGTAGTTATGAAAATTAAGGAATTTTTTTGCTTTGATTTTCTAATCAAACACATAACATTTGCGTTTAGTAGAACAAATATATCAAACATAAAACTGTTCTGTTAATGAACATAGAAAATGGAATAAATGAAAATTAGTATGAAAATCTTTGTACTTTGGAAAATTTTAGGAAACTCTTTTTCTTGAATTTTCTAGTTGAACACATATTAGCGTTTACTAGAACAAGGACATTAAAGTCAGAACTGTTCTGTTAATGAACATGGAAAATGGAATAAATGAAAATTGTTATAAAAATCTTTGTACTTTAGAAAATTTTAGGAAACTTTTTGTCTTGAATTTTTTAACATTTAATAGAACAAGAATATCAAACATAAAACTATTCTATTGGTGAATGAAAAAATGGAATAAATGAAAATTGGTATAAAAAGAACTTTACTTAGGAAAATTTTAGCAAATTTTTTCTTGAATTTCTTGTTGAACACTTGTCATTTGCGTTTATTACAACAAGAGTATTAATCAGAACTGTTCTGTCAATGAACATGAAAACCGGAATAAATGAAAATTAGTATGAAAATCTTTGTACTCTGAAAAATCTTAGGAAATTTCTTGTCTTAAATTTTCTACTATTTAGTAGAACAAGACTATCAAACATAGAACTGTTTTGTAAATGAATATAAAAAATGCAATAAATGAAAATTGGTATTTTATATTGAGGAAAATTTTAGCAATTTTTTGTTCTTGAATTTTCTAGTTGAACACGTATCATTCGCGTTTAGTAGAACAAGGGCATCAAACATAGAACTGTTCTGTTAACATTCAGAGCAAGGGTCAATGATCGACAGTGTGGGTCGAGGTTCTCCCTCCAGCTTTTCGCGTTTCCCCCACTCGATAACCTGTCTGCAGGAGGAAACTTTAGATTATCGGTATCTACGTTCAATAAGGATGTTGATGCGAAGAACGATATCGATGGTTGATGAATCGACCGACCGCCGATCCTCGCGATAATGATCATGTTTACGGCATTAATCACACATTCCAAAGTCCTCAAGTTCAAGTTTTTTTTTACTTTGTTGTCCATCACCGAGTATTTTTATAGTTTTTATATTTTTTATTTTAGTGTTGTTTACATTTTCTAATACGAATAAAGTTATTGGCATTTCCATCGACTCATTTGAAAATTAAAGCAGATATAAAAAAATGTGGTAAATAATTAATTTGAAGATGCGTAGTTTATAAGAAAATATATAATTTTTTTTTTAAATTTTATGATTCATATTTTAAAATAAAAGTAGTATGTCTAAAATCTTAAATTAGAAATACTTAGGTAAAGGTAACATTTTGCCTAACTAACAATCAATAACACGAATGTATAAAATAAGCTTTAGAATTTTTTTTTTACCCTAAATTTTGATTTGTCAAAAATATATTGGAGCTATTTTTGTAATTAAATAGTTGTCCATAAATATAACCACTGATTAAAATTTTATTTAATTTGGAAATAAATCATGAACTATACATTGAATATTGAGTCAAAAATTATTAGCCGCAATTCTAGTAGTAGCTGCATTCTGTTGTAGTAGAATTTTCCATGACCTCTTTTTAATATGAGCATCTTCCCTCTTTTAAAAATAATGTTGTTAAAAATTTTGGAGCAACATATTAATTTGAAAAGAAAAAGTATTTCAGAATCATAAAAAAATTAATGAAACTAAAATTACTTCGACGGTTTGTTCAATATTTCCAAAGTTTTAGATATCTATATTAACCCATTAGATGCCATAATCCCTATTTGGGCTTTTGGAATTTTACGTACACCACTCGGCGCAACTTTTGTGCAAATATATGTATAACTTATCCGGCCAAAAATTTCAAAAAGAAATTTGGCAGTTAATGGGTTAAAGTTATTTCCTAAGACTACTTCAAAAGGTGCTTAACGTATTTTATAGAAAGGTATCAAATAGATTGAGAAAGATCTCAAACAGATATTCTTATATGAATCGCAGAAAGAGTTTAAAGAAATTCAAACCACAATTGGAATTTTTAACCAAACTTGAAATCATAAGTATCTTAAAAGTTAGAAAATTCCTTAAGCAGACAATATTTTTTTATTCTACAGTTTTTTTTTTACAAATTGTAGTGAGATGAAAATTGTGATGATTTTTGATCTAGTTTGAATTTTTGCCAAAACCCATAAACCTTGAATACCATCAAAATTTGAAAATTCTTAAAGTAAATAACAGAATGTTTTGTCCTTAGTTTTTTTTTAATGCAAAACTAGTGAACTCTATATTTTGACAAAAATTGTAATCTTTAAGCTTATTATCTAGGAAGAAATCTATTGGAATTCCTTCTTACAAGTTGTAATGAGACAAAAAATGTGATGATTTTTAATCTAGTTTGAATTTTTGCCAAATTCCATAAACTTTGAATACCATCAAAATTTGAAAATTCTTAAAGTAAGTAACAGAATGTTTTGACTTTGGTTTTTTTCAAATGCAAAACTAGTAAACTCTATATTTTGACAAAAATTGTGATCTGACCTTATTATCTAGAAAAAAAATCTATTGGAATGTTTGCTAAAACCTTTGAAAGGCATAAAAATTAAAAATTTCTTAGTGTAAGTAAAAGAATTTTTTGAATCTTTCTAGTTTTCGTCTAAATTCAATAAGTATTCAGGCAAAAATGGTGAAAATCTAACTTTTAACTTTATCACTAATTGTAAGAGAAAAATCTAGTTGAAATTTTTGACCAAAGTCTAAATCCTTGAATGCCATGAAAATGTGTAAATTCTTAAAATAACTAAGAAGAATATTTCGTTTCCATATTTAGACAAAAACTGAGATAATCTTTGAATTTATTATCCAGAAAAAAAATGTAATAGAAATGTTTGTCAAAAGTCAAAATCTTTGAAAGTTAATGTCTTTCAAACAACGCTTCAAATGCAAAACTAGTGAACTCTATATTTTGACAAAAATTGTGATCTGAGCTTATTATCTAGAAAAAAATTTATTGGAATGTTTGTCAAAATCTTTGGGGAGCATCAAAATTTTAAATTTCTTAAAGTAAATAAAAATTTCTTTTAAATCTTTTTAGTTTTTATTTAAACTCAATAAGTATTCAGGCAAAAATGGTGAAAATCTGACTTTTAACTTTATCACTGATTGTGAGAGAAAAATCTAGTTGAAATTTTTTGTCAAAGTCTAAATCCTTGAATGCCATGAAAAAGTGTAAATTTTTAAAGTAACTAAGAAGAATATTTCGTTTCCATATTTAGACAAAAACTGAGATAATCTTTGAAATTATTATCCAGAAATAAAAATTTAATCGAAATGTTTGTCAAAAGTCAAAATCTTTGAAAGTTTATGCCTTTCAAACAACGCTTCAAATGCAAAACTAGTGAACTCCATATTTTGACAAAAATTGTGATCTTTGAGCTTATTATCTAGGAAGAAATCTATTGGAATGATTATTAAAATCTTTGAAGAGCATCAAAATTTTAAATTACTTAAAGTAAATAAAAGATTTTTTTGAATCTTTTTAGTTTTCGTCTAAACTCAATAAGTATTCAGGCAGAAATGGTGAAAATCTAACTTTTAACTTTATCACTAATTGTAAGAGAAAAATCTAGTTGAAATTTTTGGTTAAAGTCTAAATCCTTGAATGCCATGAAAATGTGGAAATTCTTAAAATAACTAAGAATTTTAAGAATAACTAAGAATTATTTCGTTTTCATATTTAGACCAAAAATAAGATAATCTTTGAATTTATTACCCAGAAAAAAAATTTAATCGAAATGTTTGTCAAAAGTCAAAATCTTTGAAAGGCATAAACATTCAAAAATTCTTCGAGCAGATAATAATTAGTTATTATCTCTTTAGTTTTTCTTTAAATAAATGGTGTAGATGCAAAAATTGTGAAAAACTAACATATAACTTTATCCCCAACAGAAAAATCTAGCTAGAATTTTTGCCAAAACTCAAAAACCTTAAATGCCATGAAAATATGAAAATTCTTAAAATAGTTAAAAAGAATATTTTATTTCCTTGGTTTTCTTAAATAAACCGTATTTAGACAAAAACTATGATAATCTTTGAATTTATTACCCAGAAAAAAAAATTAATCGAAATGTTTTTCAAAAGTCAAAATCTTTGATAGGCATAAACATTCAAAAATTCTTTGAGTAGATAATAATTACCTATTAACCCTTTCGTTTTCCTTTAAATAAATGGTATGGATGCAAAAATTGTGAAAAACTAACATATAACTTTATCATCAACAGAAAAATCTAGCTAGAATTTTTGCCAAAACTCAAAAACCTTAAATGCCATGAAAATATAAAAATTCTTAAAATAACTAAGAAGAATATTTTATTTCCTCAGTTTTTATAAATAAACCCTATTTAGACAAAAACTATGATAATCTTTGAATTTATTAACTAAAAAAAAAAAATTATTCGAAATGTTTTTCAAAAGTCAAAACATTTGAAAAGCATAAACATTCAAAATTTTTTTGGGTAGATAGTAATTAGTTATTATCTCTTTAGTTTTCCTTTAAATAAATAGTATAGGTGCTAAAATTGTAAAAAATTAACTTTTAAGTTTATCACCAAAAGAAAAATCTGACTGAAATTTTTGCCAAAACTCAAAAACCTTAAATACCATAAAAATTTGAAAATTCTTAAAACACATAATATAGAAAAGTATATTTTATCTCTAATTTTTTTCAAATGTATCAATGGTTTTATTCCCTCAAGCGATTTACAACAGTTTTGATTTTTTTTCAACCAAATTATTGAATTTTAATCACTTACAAAAAATCATCAATCTTAATTGAAGAAACCAGAAAGTGTTGGAAATTTTTTGCACGAATAGACCTATTATTTAGACAAAAATTGTGAAAAACTAACATATAACTTCATCACTAATTGTAAGAGAAAAATCTAACTAAAATTTTTGCCAAAACTCAAAAACCTTAGATACCATAAAAATTTAAACATTTTTAAAGCACATAGCAAGTATATTTTACTTCCAATTATTTCAAATGTGTCAACGGTTTTATTCGTTTAAGCGATTTGCAACAGTTTCTGATTTTTTTCAACCAATCAAATTGTTTAATTTTGATCACCTACAAAAAATCGTAAATTTTGATTAAATGAAGAAATCAGAAATTGTTGGAAATTTTCTGCACGAACAAAGCTATTATTTAGACAAAGCTCAAAAACATTAAATACCATAAAAATTTGAAAATTCTTAAAGCAAATAACAAGTACATTGTATCTCTAATTTTCTTCAAATGTATTAATACTTTTGTTCATGCAAGCGATTTCCAACAGTTTCTGACTTTTTCAATCTCAAAAAATCTCACTGAAATTTTTGCCAAAACTCAAAAACCTTAAATACCATAAAAATTTGAAAATTCTTAAAGCACATAGTATAGATAAGTATATTTTATCTCTAATTTTCTTCAAATGTATCAATGGTTTCATTCGTTCAAGCGATTTCCAACAGTTTCTGACTTTTTCAATCAATCAAATTGTTAAATGTTGATCACCTACAAAAAATCTTAAACTTTGATTGGATGAAGAAATCAGAAATTGTTGGAAATTTTCTGCACGAACAAAACTATTATTTAGATAAAAATTATGGTAACTTTGAATTTATTACCCAGAAGAAATCTACTCAAAATATTTGCCAAAATCTTCAAAATGATTGGTTTTTCTTTGAACAAATCGTATTATAATAAAAATTGAAATAATCTTTAAATTTACTACTAAGAAAAAAAAAAATTTAGTCAGAATTTTTCCCAAATATAAAAACCTTGAGTACTAAAAAAGTTTGTAATTTCCAACATATCTAGTTTTTCTTATACAAAACAAAAACTATAATTTTTAAATTCATTTCCAGAAGAAAAATCTAGAAACTGAACTTTATTTTTAATAAAGCTTAATAGAAAACACTTTATGATTTCTGCATGTTATGAATCTTCAATACACTGATTATAAAACACAAAAACATATAATGAGGAAGTCAAAAAATATTATCAATAATGCAAAACAATTTTTCAATTTCATCAGAACTTATGAAAAAAGAACTCAAAAATTATTCTAATTTCTGCCATAAAAACTTAAAAAGAATTCATAATATGTACCTTAATTGAGAAATTTTTCATTTAAAGAAGAATTTAAAATTTCTCATCCGGATTTCTTTCAAACACAAAAGACTTCACCATTCAACCCAAACCACACAAACCAAACAAAGACTATCATTGACTATCATAAAATCCAAAGCTCCAAAAAATTTTATAAACCCCTGAAATTCTAGAAGAAACCTCGATGCAACCAGGGACATCAAGCGGATATTCCTCGGTCTTCTAGTTCGTTCTTCTTCAGCTTTTCTCTTCTTGGGCTTTAGTAGGATAGTGGGACAGGTCATTGACACTTCCATTACACATATACTTCTTGTTTGACAGAAGCCGTCAACAGGTACATAAGCTTTATTCCCAACAATATCAAGGTTACACCCGTATTTTTATCATTTTTAATGATTTTTTTAAAATTAAATAGTTTCGATATCTAAAGTTTTGATTACGGTAAATCGTAAAATAACGGATTCCGTACTATGACGGTGTGTATGTGCGCGCTCGCTCGGTCTTTCCGGGTTATCCACGATTAACGGGTCTCTTAAATGTATGGGGGCACAAAAGAATGTTTGCACAAAAAGTTATTAATTTTCAAAGTGCACATCTAACGGTGTATTAGTATAATGGGTAACGTTAAAGTTATTTAGAAATATGTAGGAAATGGTTTCTTTTGTTGAAATATTATTTGAAAAGAATAAAGTCCTAAAACGTTCTAAGGATGGTCAAGAAGGATTGCAAAGAAAAGGGCAGATGTGTGCGAATATTTACAGAAAAGGATTGGGTCGGTCGGTTTTCGTTCTGATCGAACGTTGGAGTCTCTTAACTTACCATGAAAAAAGCTCTCCTTGGGGATGAAATAAATCCTCGTCGGGAAAAAAATATCCAAATCCGTTAAAATAACAAAAAAACTGATCACTTTATCATCCAAAAATAAATCCAAAAAATCTTTTCAAAAAAAAGGAAAAAAACTTTTATAGTCCATTCACAGTTAGCACTATAAAGTCGCACTGGACGTGTTCGGTTATCAACTACGAAGTAGTTGACGTACCGCGAGACCGATAGAACACGACACGACACTATCGAGCTGTCAAAACATCGTAGGGTGCTTGGTATGGTCCCGGAATCGGAATCGTAGTCGGCTGGCGCGCACTAACCGCTCTGGTGCGGCGTCCGGAGTAAGCAATACATCTATAAGTTGGCCGGCGCGATAGGTGCGCGCGACTGGAGCGCCGCAGGTAGCCATCGGGCGAACCACGGCCTCGGCTAACGGGACATCGCCGTGGCCTACGGGTCGTTCACCCTCAAAAACGAACTTGAGCTCGGTCTCCGTTGAGTTTCAGGAAGTTATCTACTCTTCGGACGAAGAACTGTGACTGTACGAGCTTGCTTTTACCTTCCGTTTCGTTTTGATTTTCTTCGAAACATACATATGTATACTAACTGTATTTTTATTAACAACCCGGTATATCAATATCTACCAACATGCTTTACGAAGATAGGAAATAGTTCTTATAGACAAAATTTTGGAAAATTTTTAGAAGTTTTAAAATCGTTTTAAGGAAATTTTGAATAACTACTGAATAGTTTTTAACGCCCCTGTGACCAACATATTGATATACCAACCCGGTATATCAATCTACCAACATGCTTTAGGAAGATAGGAAATAGTTCTTATAGACAAAATTTTCGAAAATTTTTAGAAGTTTTAAAATCGTTTTAAGGAAATTTTTAATAACTATTGAATAGTTTTTAACGCCCCTGTGACCAATATATTGATATACCAACCCGGTATATCAATCTACCAACATGCTTTAGGAAGATATAAAATAGTTCTTATAGACAAAATTTTGGAAAATTTTTAGAAGTTTTAAAATCATTTTAAGGAAATTTTTAATAACTATTGAATAGTTTTTAACGCCCCTGTGACCAACATATTGATATACCAACCCGGTATATCAATCTACCAACATGCTTTAGGAAGATAGGAAATAGTTCTTATAAACAACATTTTGGTAAATTTTTAGAAGTTTTCAAACCGTTTTAAGGAAATTTTGAATAACTATTGAATATTTTTTAACGCCCCTGTGACGATTAAAATCGAAGATTTTAGAAGACATGAGACATAAGTGACATGTTAGGAACACTGAAGTTCCTCATTATTTACTCATTGAGGTTTTGTCACTAATTACTTACAAGGAAACCACACCATCTTGTATTTATTGGTTTTGATTAAAATGCTACCTACCAATTTATAGGTATCAGTAGACAGCATAAATGGATAAAATATTAGGGCACACTATTCAGCGATTTGCGAGTAAATCAATTTTTAATTTCGGGATTTAAGGTCCCTCGGTTAGGACTGCTTCTGGTTTTTTTAGAAAAAAAATAGAGAAAATAAAGTGAAATATTAAAAATTTTACTTATATTAAAAATCTGGGTTCGCATGCGAAAGACGATTCGTGATCACTCTAAGAAGGGCGGTTTCAGAAGGAGACTAACCGCTCAAATAAAAGCTGTATCATCTTAAATTGCGATTTACTCGCGAACCATTGAATAAATCGCTTTTAAATTTCGCGATTTAAGATCGCGAATATTTAAGAAATCTTTTACGAAATCAACCTTACGTTCAATTAACTTTTGGTAGGTTTTCGATTTCTTTGATGATTAGTATTCAATGGAAAATAAATCTGATTATGGTTTAGCAGTAAAATGATATTATTCCAATTAAAAATCTTTGTGTTAACCATGTTGAGTGTGATTTTGTGCTGTCTTGTTTAAAAATGTTGTTGTGTAAAACATTATTGTTGTAACATCTTTGAAAATATGGTATTTTTGGCTCTAGAATTGCATTGATATATCCGATTGCGATGGGACATTTTTTAAATGCAGAGTAGAGATGATTGACTTCGGAAGTGTATTTTGCTTAACCCATTTGCATCATGAGCGCATATATGCGCGCATTTTGCCTGGCCACTATCACCAGAGCGCGCATATATGCGCTCATCCCATATAAAGTTGCATATAAAAAAAATGTTCGGTGATAAGAACAAATTTTTCATTTTTCTGGGTGATGCAAATGGGTTAAGGTGACCATACGTCCTGGATTGGCCGGGACAGTCCCGGATTTCTACCTTTCGTCCCGGATTTTTTTAGAAGTAATACTTGTCCCGGATTCAGGGTTTTTGTCCCGGATTGTCCCGAATTTTTTAAAAGATTCTTATTATTTTTACAAAACTTGAACCGAAAAAATTGTGCATATCAAAATACGTTACAGAATGAATATTTTCTTTAATAGGTACACTTGAAATAGAAACACTACAAGGGATATTACTTAGTAAAGTCAATTATGAAGGAAATTGCACATAATTGTATGCAATGCTTCAAAGCGAAAGACTTACTGGAAAAGATTCCTACTTCAGAAAAATAAAAATTTCAACAATATTTCAGCCAACAGGATAATATATATTTCAGCCAAAACAGTGTCGACAAACGAATCCCAAATTCAATCTTTCTACTCTAGATCTTCTGAGGCTGTGTATGAGTTAACTGTCTATAAAATTTCTATAAATAAAATCGATATTCATAACTAAAAACGATTTGGTTCCATTTTTCGAGATGGTACACTCTCAACTTACACCATTCAAGACTGACAACTCGATATTCTGGGATTAAAGAAAATATGAGTCAACTCTCTATAAAATTGCTATAAATAAAATCGATATTTATCACTAAAAACGATTTGGTTCCATTTTTCGACATGATACTCTCTTAACTTACACCATTCGAGATTGACAACTCGATATTCTGGGATTAAAGAAACTTAACAAATTGGTTGGTGTGATGCTAAACCATAGTAGAAGATAACTTCCGCTGACTGATTTGTCTCAAATGGACTAACCAAGGCATTCGATGAAGATATATCTTTTTCCATTTATTAATTTGTGAAATCATGTCGATTTATTTATGCCGTTTTACGTTAGTGGTTAAGAAAGACCGCTCTTGGTTCTTTTTATTAGAAAAAAATAAAGTGAAATATTGTATAAATGAAAGAATTGAAGTTGTATTGAAGATAATTTTTTTATTATGAGCTTGACTACCCGGAATTGATCTACAGATCATTATTTATCACTTCAAAAAAATTTTTAATACAACATGGTTTAATTTTTCACTTTTATAAATTGGCGGATCTCTGATCGGAACAAATATTTTGTAATCTTGGGACTACATTTTTTAAAAATCATTCAATTTTTCAATTTTAACTTCGTTTTTCAAAATTCATCATGGCTTTAATAATTGTTCTTCACAATACGACGGTAAATATGTTTAATTAGGTTTTTAAATTTTTTAAATTTGCTGTGTCTTTTACAAAATTTTTAATATGTTGGTTGTCAACCTGTTTAAAAAAATTTTTTTTTTGTACTTTATAGCGATCGACCTGATGACGATCTGTAGATCGAAACCTGGATAGTCAAGCTCATAATAATAAAATTATCTTCAGTACAACTTCAATTCTTTCATTTATTCACTTCAAACTGAAGAATGGAATTGCGCATATCAAATGAAATATTATAATTTTTAATTAAGTCAAAAATCTGGGTCCGCATGTGAAAACCAATTCGTGGTCACTCTAAGAACGATGGTTTTCAGAAGGAGGCTGATCATTGACATATAAGCTGTGTCACCTTAAATTGTGATTTACTTATGAATCGTTGAATATTAGGGGACATTTAAAGTGTAAAATTGTATTATCACTTTTTTGCAAAAGCGCCCAATGGAGCAAGATGGGGTACCCCAACTTAACTTCTTCATTCAGAGAATGATGGGATATAACAGAAGGGTGAGATTAGATGGGGAACCCTGTTTTAGGAAGAAAGCTAAAAGACTCAAAATGGAAGAGGAAGAATTGAGTAGAAAAAGTGAAATTTTGTGATAAAACCCCAAAGACAAGAAGATGTACAAAATTAATGTGCTTGTATTAACGATGATGACGAGTCCTCTATGTTCACTTATTTTAGTTACATCTTCTATCTTGTTTCACGTATATTATATCTCATTCCCCATCTTACCCCACGCGTAAGGCAAAATGGGGAAATATAACTTCTTGTGTTTAATTTGTAGCAAAGCCCAGGCTCGCTAATCTACGTTTTGCTAACTCACACAAAAATTCGCGAGATGCGAGCCCCGGACTTAACCCTCAAGAGAGTCGGCGGGAGCTCGCAATACCGAAGAATCGGCGTAAGATACCATAAAAAAAGAATATAGGATAACCTTGCGGTGTTAGGGGTGGTGTATGGAACCCTTTATAGAAGGAGTCTGGCCTCAAAGCAGCCCTCCACCCTTAAGTACTAGCCGTGAGACGACCATTGCTTAAGGTAGGATTTAATTGTACATGTTTTTTATAATTTCCTGTTATGTTCAATTAAATTAATGGTTTTAATGGTTTAATGATTTATGGTTTTTAACACTTTGTTGGCCGGCAATTTTACGCAGGGACTTTGTCATGTCACCGCGTTTTTATAAAGTAAGTGTAATGACGACAAGTTAACTCGTCACCGGTCAGCAACGTTTGGATATGAAATGACGAGTTATCTCGTCACCGATCAACAAGGTGTTAATCGATAATCGTTACTTTTGTTATTTTATTCCGAGTCAATAAACTTAGTTACCGTGATTTGAAATAATTTGGAGTTTCCCTTAAAAAATCTATCCTCTGTAAGCACAACCTGTAGGCAAGAACCGCGCCTGTTTATTTCATTTAAAGACAACCCCATTATTAATTTTTCTTCATATAACGAGGGTGGTAGCAGTAACAAACGCTACCCGCGGTACAGGGGTAAAGCTCATAGAAAGGGGTAAACAATTTAGGCATTATTCGTTCTATTTGCCGCTCTAAACCCCTGAACCTCTCGGCCAACCTGTTACAAATTGTTGATTAATCATTAAAATTAGTGAATTAGTATTCCGTTCTTGTCAAAAATCTTTAAGTTATCGGAAGTTATATAAACATAAAACATTTTTTAGTATGAACAAAATTCTGGATTTTGTTTACCTTCAAACATTAAATACCCCGTTTTACACCATCTTCCCCTACGTAATAATATTTTACACATTTCTACTATGGACTTATACTCATCGATTGATACAATTTTCATCAAAATCGATGAATATTTTCGAATTGTTTCCTTGTTAGCTATATATTTTAATATTTGTACTTTGAAGTACCTACTTCGAGACAAATGTATGTCAGTTATATAATAAATGATACATAAAGAATTAATATCCTGAATAATTAGTATGCGTATTAAACATTTACGTACACTTATAAGTCACAACTCACAACTTGTTAGTTGAATATGGTGGATATCTATACTTACAGATGATTTTTATTGAAAATTATTAATGTTCAGTTGCGTGACACGAACGATCCCATGCAACCATCGCATAATGTAAATGCAAGCAGAAGAGACCGGGATTCGCAACCCAGATAACTTTCTCTGTATTTTGTTCTTCTAAAGTTTCTAATTAATGAAACCATTTCTGATTATATTTTTTGGAATACAAATATGGAGAATAAATTTTATCTTGAATAAACAACAGAAAAGTAAATTACTTCGAAAACGTCAAATTTGAAGATACGTTTGCTCTGCTCTAATTGCAATCCTTCGGACTATATTTAGCTATCTGCATTTGAATACTTGAATTTTAAAACTAGATTTCTCGATTCGAATTGTCCTTTCAGCTATAGATGAGCAAAGTTCATTCTTGCCTATTTTTTTGTCAAAATTGCGGCCTTGAATTGAAACCAATGCGGCCGAAGTATAGCCGTCAATAAAAATGAGATATGAGTACTGGGAGGTCTTGAGAAGTAAATTTGAGTTCAATGAAAAACCATTTTTAATAGTCATTTGCAGTAAAACTACACTTCTACTAAACATATTTATATAATGAATACGTATTTTTTGTGATATGATCCATTGTATATGCATTCCCAACATAAAAAAGAGTTGCCGCAAGAAATATGTTAATAGAGATCATAAGCAGAATTAAACTACATAACACATAAAAAAAACTTATTGAAAACCTCATTTTTAAATAATCGTAATTGTAAAACTGACAAGTATTAAAAAAAAATTAAACTTCGATTCAATTTGCTTTTATAATAACAGTACTAATATATCAAATAAACCGTCACCCATCTGTTGCCGTTTAAAGAATTAATCATACCAACAAAAAAAGAATAACCTCTCAGCAGGGGTTAACGAAGGAATTATAGAGTTGTATTTCATCATTTTTTTTATAACAGGATTTATACTTAACATTACAAACATCGATGTTTTATCCTCTAGCTATTACAGTAATTATAACTCAACTTTTTTACATAATATAGCATTTTTTTAAATCTTCATTGTTTCTTTTCAATTATTCGAAACTCTAGAATTTGCAAATTTGTAAGTAATAATTTAAGGTGTAAGGGGTTATACCTAGTTGTGAACTCAAAGAAAAGTGTTTTTTATCATTTTTTTTTTTTTGAAAAGACCTTTCAATTTAATTTCAGTAGACATAACATGTAAATATAGAGAATTTCTTCTACTTTCAAACCCCGGTGTCCGTTTTTAGAAATATTAGATAATAGTGCTCCTGTAGACGATTCCCTGGTGGTTCTCCACAAAAAGGTGTCCGGCGGTAAGCACGGCATTTTTAGTTTGGATTATCTGTAATAAAAAATGTTGAAAAATTTATTAAGTGGATAGATGAATGCAGGTATTAATCGAAGGAACAGTCAAAATATTAATTTTTGACAAAATGGCGGCTCCTCAAAAAAAAGTTGAAATTTTTGAAAAAAATTTTAATTTCAAGTGGTCTAAAGAAATCGAAATAATTTGCAGAAATCTTATTCCTTCGAGTAATACTTGGAGAATATATTTGAGAAGGTTATGTAAAAATTTGGTCAAACGGATTTCGAGAAATCGTGCTCACCGACTTTAAAAACACAATTTTGACAAAAACGAGTTAAAAGTTTCAAATGAAAAATTTGTGTAAACAAAAAAAATTTCGACTTACATAGAATCATTTATTCCGGGGCCATAAGATGTACCCTCGGCGTCATCATTTGCTTCCAATATACGCAGCTGTTGTTGTTTGCAAGCCATTCTTCCTTCTCGCGTGCTTTGCCGGATAAATTTAAAAGTTTCAGAGAATATACTTAAATGTGTACATCACGGAAGTGCAAAAAAAATCCGTTTTTTGAAAATTCCAACTAGGTATAATCCCTTAAACAGAGCATCTTTTTACATTTTTTGTCTGACGATAATTGAAATATCAACTATGGAATATCAAATAAAAATGTAACATTTTGAATTACGAATCCTAAATGTCTTGCGACTTATTTATTGAACACTAAAGATAAAAATTGTCTGGATAATATTAAAATAATTAGATATTTAAATAATTTAATGATTTAGAAAGCATTTTCTTATATTTAATGGTAAGTTTAGGATGTCAAAGAAAGAATGTAACCAAAATCGCAGCAATAATTATGGGATTTAAAAAATTTTGATTTTAAAACTATTTTGTTTCAAATGTAGTATTTTGACAACATCTAAGAAAAGAAACGAGAGCTTAAATTTGCTGAATGTTACAGCTACTGCTACGGTTACGATTACAGCCTTTAAATTTAACATTCTAAACCCACCATAAATCATTTACCCAACTAACATTTTCTAAATTTGGAGAGAATATAGTTTCTAAATTAAAGTAGTTATTCAAAAAAATGATAATAATTACACAAAGTATTTAAAAAATTTGGATGAATCACTTTCAAAATTGGAATTTATTCCACATAAACTTGTAGTCAACTTACATGTACAAATACACGATCAAAAAATTGACAAAGTCCAATAAAGATTTTTTGGGTTAGTTATAACTTTTCTTTAGTTTTAAAAACATATATTATTTTTAAAATTCTCTAGCGAATAAATTAAGGGGGAACAACAGGCTGGAGACAGCGAAAAAATGCGATAATTAAGATTTTATTTTGGTTTACTCATATATTTTAGAAAAATCGGAATTTGATATTTGTAACTACGCAGTTTAAAATTACTTTAGGAAGTATAGAGAAAAGAAAATCTGTTTTAGAATACATGTATGGAGGGCGTCCAAATGCACTAACAAAAAAAAGCATCTCGTTGGTTGTCACTACAAAACGTGTAAAAATAATCTGAAAATAAAAAAGGAAACGTCATTTTAATCTGTATTAATGTAGCTTCAAGCGTACCCGATTGAAAAACAAATAATTGCTGTTAAAATGGCACCCCTGCAAAAAAGAGTTAAGAAAATCGATAAAATAATTCTTCTTTCCAGGGGGTAAAGAGACAACAAATATTAATACAAACAAAAATCCGTACCCTTAACTGAAGGGAATTTTATATAGATTGAGGACGTCTCAATAAAATTTGAATGCGATTCTCGTTGGTAAAGAAATTGTGACAACGGGTTAAAAACATTTTATTGTGAAAAAAACGCATTTAAAAAATTAAGTTTAGTTCTAGATGATATAATGGAGGGAATTTTAAGAGTTACCACAATTCATCGATTCCTGCTTCATAATAAAGGTCTTTCTAGAACATAATTCAATTTTCTTCTTGTTTGAATTGTCTAAAACACTTGAAATTTAACGCACTTGAGCTCGACTTATACGGTGTTGGTCTTTAGCTGTACAAAATGCGTACATTTGGGGACTAATCTGGATTTGTATTTCATTTGCCACCTTTAATAAAGATGCCATTCCATTATTAAAAATGAAAACCGTCAAATAAGTAGCAATTTGCACAATAACTGCCCGACTTGATAAAATTTTCAGAGCGAACTTCCAAACGAGGGCATCAAAGCTCTCATTCGAATTTTGCGTAAATCCGCCTATAAAGCGCTCAAGCAACTCCGTCTTGGACAAATCCATATAAATGGGAGTAATAGCATCGATAACATTTTGTGACAATGGGTGTTTATGTTCGTATTCAAGTAATTGCTTCGTGCGCGCGAGCAGAAAAGAGCTATAATTCCATTATTTATACAAATTTTGTTATAATATTGTAGAACAATATTTTAAAAGGTACATACTTTCGAATTGCGTAAAGAAAAAAAAAACGATTTTTCAAAAAAATTACCCTGTTATTCCTCCTTAAGGAACTTTGTATGCAGGTAAAATAAGTTAAATATAATAATAATAAAGATGATGTTGAAATACACCAATCCTCTCACCTGGAAAAACCTGTACACAAAGATATTAACAAAAATACCACATTCCTTTCCATTGCAACATTACTTTTGGTTTCTTGAATATTTTAACCAAGTAGATATATCAGGTTATTGCCTCGGACCTCCCAATTATTAATATTTATGAAATATTTTGATTTTTTGATGTTTAAATAGAACAAACTTTTGTCACGACTGAATAATGAAGAATGAATTATTTATTTTAACTATAAATAACAATCGTATCTTGAAGAATTTTTAAAATATCTCTGTGTTTATGAATATACATAATATGTATATTTGTATATTATACAAATACATTTCATACTCGACAGTAATGAAATTGAAAAGATGAGAAAAAGAAGTAAAGTAAAGTAAACGTCAGCAAAAAGAAAAAAATTAAATTTACAGCCTTGAAAAAGTCAAATAAAACAATTTAAAGTGCAAAAAAGAGACGGTTCTTGATATACGACCGCCAGGTAGCAAAAAAGAAGAAAAAATATTGGCCTGCCTGGGAATAGTAAAAACCTCATTTTTTTATATTCCTTTTTATTCTTTTTTTAAGTTATACGACCATGTCTCCGCTTTATTTAAACACAAAGACCATTTTTGCTACTTAACAAAGGAAATTTCGGTAGTCGGAAATATTTTGGCACACTCCTCCGTATAACAGTGGTGATTTTACAGTTGAGTCATAAAACTTTACTCAATAAAAATTTTTTGTAAAAACTTAAAAGATTTAAAAAAAGTAAAATAATAAAAATTCTAGAATTAACGACATAGAAAAAGTTGGTCATCCAACTGACGTAATCTTATTTCGCGAATTATGTAGTACGTTTTGGAGAAATTGCTTTCTCCTCGTGCCGGGTCACTTTGTTTACTTCTACTAAAGTTATTTCGTCCGACGTAGATTTTATGACTCACGAAATTCCTAAAAAGATCGCGTTCACATCTAACGTCGAAATCTCCCTCCTCGCGTAAGTTTAAACGGATTAATCTTCGTCGGCGAAACCGTTCGCGAAAGAAATTTGGACGCGGTTGTTGTACTCTAAAAGGTCATCGAACTTGACCGCCAAAAATGGCCGATTCAACGAGACTTCTTCGCCAATTCGCACCTGCCAGCTTAACAACCGCAAAAATCCTCGACCATTAAAAGTTTCTTACCGAACTTCCCATCGTCAACGGTTACCATACCCAGTTTTTTGTTTCGCTTCGACGGGAAGTCAACTATTCTATCCAGTTTACAAGAATTTCGAAGGTGTTGCTTTAACGTGGACGTTCAACTTTTATTTCAAGTTCAAATTAAGTAACAGGACGATGACATTTTGATCTAAATTATTTATAGAATCGATATAATCTTTTTGGTTGTAAGGAACACAAGTTATAAATGACGAGTTGAAGAATAAATTTGTAGATGTAGAAGAAGAGATGACCTTCTGAAGGAAGCGGTTCCTCGGGTAACGAGAAAAAGCAAGAGGAGAGTCCGTCGTCCACAGAAATTTATGAGCAATTACTCGTGAACCCGGAGAGTTGTCCCGTCCGAGAGTTAACCCGTACGGAGTCCTTTCATAAGACACAAAACCGCCGAAAACGCGGTTCTCGCGCCCGGTCGTTGACTTCCTGACGTCATCGGACCTAACCTAACGCAAGAGAACATTTCGAGGCGTCGAATTCCATCTCGCGACGTCCGACGCATAATAAAATCGACGACGTCCCGTAGGATACTTTCTTTGACATCTAGGACATCGAAGACATCGAAAACGTTAAAGACAACGGGGCAATAAAGCAACGACGCCCGCCGACCGATTCGACAAAGAAAACCTTCGAGGACACGAACCCTTTTTAGCAATTTGCGAAAAAGACTTCGCCAGGGGGTGTTCTCGGAATGCCCTTTTTTGCAAACTGAGTTTTTTACGATGGGGTCATAAATAAATGTCTCGAGAGTATAAAAGGAATCAGACTACTACGCTTTCTAGAACAATTTTTGGAAACCCTAATTACGACCAGATGATATTGAACATCTGTCGATTACACCTGTAAATTTACGGTTTTTTAATATATGTGTCTTTTTGGGAAAATCAGAAAAATCAACTACTTACAGTCTTGGCCATAAGTATTGAGTCGATGAATTATCTTTAGAAATATCAAATTAAAATAAATTGAAACATAAAAAAATTAATGCTTAGTGGACTTATGGTGGGTTTAGGATGTCAAATCTAAGGCTGTAATCGTAACCATAGCAGTAACTGTAGTATTAAAAAAAAAAGTTCAACTATTTTGTTTCAATTGTAGCTTTTAGGCAACGTCTAGGAATTACCGCAAATTTGATGGGTATTGCAGCTAAGGTTACGATTAAGTTTGACATCCTAAACCTACCATTAGAGTTTGCCTTAATTACTGCAGAAATTGCTTTTGCCAGACACGAGCTTTTTAGTCTTTAGGATTTACAGCGGCTCATTCTAGACGCCAGCAATCTTTTAATTTTTTTGGAATTAATTGTGTGATGCCTGACGTTGCTCTTTAATAAATCCCATAAATGTTTTATGAGGTTCAGGTTCGGTGGGATTTAGGTTCAAGCCACTGTGCGGATAGCTTTATGGCAAGATGTGTTATCTTGTTGAAACTTAACACCGTCCATGTTTATATTGCTAAAAAAAATATATAAAAAGGTGTTCTAATTTTGATTTTAAAAGATTTATGTATATTATAACCTTCATACGACCTTCATACACGAACATTTCTCCCACTACAGAAGTTGTCATGCAACCCCAGATCATGACGTTTCCATCGTCTTTCACGGTTGGTATCACGTATTCTGGATAAATTCCTTGCTTACACGTCACGCCCGGTGTAACAAAAATCTGAAATTTGAATAGATATTGTAAAAGACTTACTGGTTATTTTTTTCTTTGTTTTTAAAAATTTTAAATTTTACTTTTCAATTAAATCGATAAGTTTGGTAAAACTTCAAACTGACTAACTTATTTCAAAGTTTGATTTGTCTGACAATACGATATTTGACCAGTCTTCTTTAATGAAATTTTAGTGCTTTCAAACCTACTCGTTCCATGATCTTTATTATTGTTGGAGAACTATAGCTTCTTCCTTAATGGCTTTATATCCTCTCCTACTTCTTAAAACCGTTTATAGGTAGATCGAACAGATATTTTTTTATTAAAATCTTCTAAGAACTCAGCAGTGAGATCTAATGAAATTTTCTTCGTGGTTTTTTATTGACTCTCGAAATATCTTTCACCCCACCTGATCTGTTGTGCTTCATTGGAATCCAGTTCTGACCTTATCAGGCTACACGATATTTGACCAGTTTACTTCGCTGAAATTTGGATATTTTCTAACTTACTTGTACCGTGCTTTCTATTATTGTTGGAGAACTACAGCTTCTTCCTTACAATTAGAGACTTTACACGATCATCCTTAAGCTGGGTTTAGACTATGCCCAATATACTCGGGCAACTGTTTCGTGAGGCTGTATCACTTGATTTTCGTCTTATCTGATGCATTTACACAGAGCGAAACGTTTGCGCGAAACATGGTGAGCCGCCAGTTTGGGAGAGACAAACATGTCTGTCGTATAATCGGGCGCAGTGTTGCCGCAGCAAAGAAAAAAAGTGTACCCAAAATGCGACCTGAAAATGAAAAAAATGTACTGAATTTAGCGAGAAACTTGGACGACCTTTTTTTAGTGATCATTTTCATCAATTGCTTTGCAAGCAATAGACTTTCCACGGTGGAAACATTTAAATTATTTCGGTACTTGTTCTTTATGATGCATAATGATGAAAACACTTTCTGCGCTGGCACTTCCATGAGGCAACGATAGCAATGCCTCAAACAACTTTACTGCAGTTGGAAATGGCTCGTCTCCTAATCTGTTACGTTGCTTTCTTAAAAAAATTAAAATATCTTCAATGTTACAAAATGTTCTTTCTGTTTTAAACTCTCCAATAAGTCGCCATTCTAAAATTAGATCTTCAACTTCGGTCGATTTAACAATATTTGAAAACATCTGTCCCAACTTTTGAATGGACGGCTTATCATCACTAAATATTTTTGTTATATCTAAAACTTTGGCAATTTCAATTAATTGTTCATTTTTGAAATTTATTCTAAAAATGGTACTGCATTCCCTAAAAATGTACTGATTTCAGTATAATTGTACCGATTAAAAATTTTGTACTGAATTGCTGCTTTCAGGTACTTTATCCATAAAATCGTACTGAATTCAGTATAATTGTACCGAAACGGCAACACTGATCGGGCGCTGCTTCTGCGTTCGCAGTCATGGCGATATTATATTTAAACCAGAAAAATAAAAAAGGACGACGTAGCCGCTGGTGGACGAAGGAATTGTTTCGTTGACGATGCCAATATGGTAATGAACTAATGAGGGAAATAGCAGCAGAACCCATAGAAAATATTGTTAGAAATTTCATCCGCATGACCACAGAAGATTTCGAATATCTTGCAGCACTTGTTGGACCAAAAATTGAAAGAATGGACACACAGCTAAGAAACGCAATTATTGTTAGAGAAAGGTTGGCTGTCGCACTATGGTTCTTTGCAACAGGTGATTCATATACCAGTTTGCAATATCTATTTAAAATATCGAAAAGTACAATACCAGGAATTATACCGAAAGTGTGTGATACATTGATTGAAACACTTCAAGAATATGTAAAGGTACGAAAAGGTACATATTGTTTTATTGCATTTTATTTTATTTTTATTTTCATATATTACTTCAATCAGTTATCCTGTGTAGTTAGGATGTCGTACAATTGTCCTTGTTGCATTGATTGCAAGTCAATCAATACAGGACTTGTGTGTCCAGAGGATATTTCAGACTCGAATGTATAGGTGCCAGGAGATGCCCTATATGCTCGTTGTGGGTGTAGATTGCTATCATAATATGACATAGATGACATCCTTCCCATGTTTGCCTCAATCAAAGTGTTTGCAATGGCTCTTTTGACGTGTACAAGTGTTTGAGCATCATATTTTTTGAATTCATTGGCTAAATTTAATGCATATGTGAAGTATGGGTCACTTGACGCAGTGGAGGATGATTTCAAAATTTGTAATGCTTCACCCATCATTTTATCAGAGTCTAAAATCTCTCGTTTCTTTCGTTTGCCACCTTCAGTAATCTTTTTTTCAGTCTCCAAGTGTGACTCATTGTCTATTCTGTCTTTCCCAACTTGTGTTGCATTAGCCTCCGTTTCTACTTCTAATTTTACTACTCATCCTAGGACAAACGACGACGTTTACACTATGCCAGTGTTTCCTCACCTTTTTTGTGCCATGCCCCACCTTAGCTTTTCTAAAATTGTTATGGTCCCCTGTGTAACTAATGTAAGGACGGCGCAAGGTTCCGCGAGCCCAAGTGCAAACGTACCAATGTGTTGATTTGGCTGTTTAGATACAAAACAAATAATATTACAGATACATTCAATGTTTCTAAAAAAAATTTCATGGGACACAATCGATGCATAAAAAAAAGAAAGGTAACACGTTTATAAAGTCATAATTATTCACATAAAAATACGTTTTTAAAAGAAATGACTAAGAAATTGTTAACACTGTATATTTTTGAAATATATAAAAAAAACCGAGATTGCCCCCCTTCACAATCAAATTGCCCCCCTGTGGGGCGTGCGCCCAACGTTGGGAAACACTGCACTATGCGAATCAGATAAAGCGAAACACTTTGATTCGCGTCCAAAAACCGACAGACCTCCGGCTCGCTGTGAAGCTGTTGCCCGCAGTCTAAACCCAGCTTTAGAGACTTTACCGCTTCTTCTACTTCTTGAACCTGTCTACAGGTAGATCGAACAGATATTTTTTATTAAAACCTGACAACTCAGCAGCGAGATCAGATGAAGTTTCCTTCCTGTTTTTTTAATGATTCCAGCATTATTTTTCAATTCATCCGGTCTGTTATGATCCGTTTGAGTCCGGTTCTAGCCTTATTAGACTAGGTTCAAATGTGACACAGCAGTGCGTATTAACGTCTGATAAAATTTTGTAAATGTTTAGATGGGAAGCGATAACGCGTGTTTCACCTGTAATTCCGGTTAATCTAACTAGTTTGCTTTAGTGACTTCTTGAGATACTAATCAATGGATGTAAAAGAAATTATGATTTCGTTAAAATACCGTATTCGTTTGAATGTAAGCCTCACTATTTTTGCTGTAGAATCGTTCATAAAAATGGGGTGCGGCTTAGAATCGGGTGCGGCTTAGATTCGAATCTAATTCAAAAACATAAAATACCTAATACAAAAATTTAATCGTAGTATTATGATTTACTTATTTACCAACTTTTTTTTACTAATCATTCACAGAAATAGGGTGCGGCTTAGATTCAGATGCGCCTTACATTCGAACGAATACGGTATAACAAAAAGAAGACTAAACAGCTAAAACGTTCTGTGTTGTTGGGTCGTTCAATAGTTTTATCCATATTCCTTATTTTTTCTTGTGAATTAGTTTACTTTATAAAAATTAACCAATTCGTCAGATGTTTGACGTTTAAATATTTTATTGTTATATGACTACAAAGTTATATTCCAAATATAAGTTTTTTTTCTATTTTATCAATTAAGAGGTCGATGTTAATGACCGTTTGAGTCCATCCATTTAGATTTGAATCCAATTGATTAATTCATTTGTCGCACATTACAAATCAAAAATGCATCCCCACATTTAAAAATGTGTCTTATTGTTAACGCGATAAAAACTCATTCCCATCCCAACATTATGTGTATGCTATGTAGTACTTAAAGCACGCGTTAGCGCATAATTGTGTGCCTCTAAATATTTTTACGTTGAGCGCTGTAGTTATTTTTGAAATCTTTATGATTTCCCTTGTTCGTGCAGAATTTATATCCGCATGCATTTTTTTAAACTAAGTAACTACATTTCATTTAGGTAAATGGAAACAATATCACTAAACCTCACAAATCGAAATGCAAAAAGGGTACAAAGTCACAAAATGTGTCAACAATGATCGAAAATAGTCTGAAAAAGTAATTGAAAAATAAACCAAAAAATTTAAATATAACAAACTTTATTACAATAGATATTTTATTGATAGTTTTAGAGCCGGACGATATTTTTAACCTTTTGTAGATATCGACAAAACACTTTTTGAAAAATACCGTTTATTTAGAGGTATGGTTGTTGCACGCGTGCAAAATTTTTAGGAAGTTGAATACTTTTTTCTTGTCTTTACAGTACAAAAGGATTGTGGAGGTAATTCTGATTATAAAATTGTTTAAATTTTCGAAAATAACCCAAAAATTATCGTTTAAGACTAAAAATGAACTTTAACTTGTTAAACTGAATTTCCGACTTTCTCAGAATAAAGTTGGGATGGTTTTTTTGAACGTCAGATTTAATATTGTTAATTTTTTTTCTTGATTTCTAAAGATAAAGTTTGTTTTCTAAAAATTTTTTGTGGTAAAGTTTTCTTTTTAGATTTTTATAGCCCACTGTTGAAATTATTATATCTTCTTGAAATAGAGATTCTAAACTAGAATTTTCCAAAAAATAAAAAAAAATCTAATGTGTTTTTTTTTTAATTTCATATTAAACATTGTCGGTTCTAGATAAAAAAAATCTGAGGTTAAAAATAATTTTTTTCTCATTTTTTCTTTTAACACGTTCGCTGCCACGTCCACCCATATGGGTGGACACCGAACTTACCAATTTTGCCATCTTCGTATTTGCAGTTCATATCGTATTTGCTAGGCCTATATCTCGAGTTCTAGAAATGATACGTTACTTTTGATAACACGCACGGATAGTGCTTAGTCAGGAGAACTATTTAAGATAAATAAACTTGTCAGTCCAAAGGGGTGGACAGTTTCATTTTTATTCTGCAGAGGGGTGCTGTCTACCCATTTGGGTGGACAACGAAGTAGTAAAGAAAAATATCTATTAAACACATATTTTACATTTTTTGAACAACGAATTTTAGTTATTTTGTTTATTTATAGAAGAATGTGCCGTTTCGAAGCAGTCTATACATAAAAACGGTTTATTGTCACATGATTTGCAAAACGTAGTGGTCTTTCTTGCTTTGCTTTCGCTTCTTTTCTTCCAAATCTCGCTGCAATTTTTTAAAAGTCTTACAATCTTTTAAGTCTGTTTTAAAATTTTATAGACTTATTTCAATATGTAATAAGTAGATTTCGTTTAAAATTGAGTTTTAAAAAGCCCTTACTGTCCACCCAAATGGGTAGACAAAAGCAAACACGTGAGAGCTATTGTCAACCCAACTGGGTGGACTCGGCGTTATTGGCAAGACTATTAAATTCACTTTGGCAGCTAACGTGTTAATTTATAAAATTATCAAACATCATAAAGTAAACCTTTTAAACGATAATAAAAAGAATCTTGTCTTAATTTCCAAAAATAACGATAGGGTGATATTTTTATTTAAAAGCAATCCGATTAAACTTAAAGAGTCGCAAAGTTGAGGAGGAGTGGATAACTGTACTCCACACATCCGTCTTCTACCTGAACGGGACGATCAACATAAGAAAAAACGAAGCCGAAGAAAAGATTCATCGACTGATACGCAAGGTGCATCTTAACAGATGCTCGGCGGCTTTGTTATGACCCAGATTTTTGCCTGTAGGGCGATGATAATTACCGACCAGCCCTTTTAAACCCTTTTTCTCCGACAGCTCAGTTCCCCTACAACCTGTGGCTCGCGCTCGTTAGTATGTAGGATCACCCCTTCGGCTTTGACAGGTGTTTCGATTACAAAAAAAGAGATCTAACGGTACTCTGAAAGTTTATGAAAATCGATCCTCGAAACGGAATTAATTCTCTTTAAAAAAAAAATATCGGTCAACAAATTAAATTAAAATTTGTTTTTCAATTTAAAATAAATAATTTAAATTCAAATTTAATTAATTTTAATAAATCAACTTGTTAGTAAAGTTTTAAACAAAAATCTCAACTGGTAGTAAATTTTAATTGACTTTAATTTTCACTATAGAGTTGGAGGAAGGACAATGACAATGGCCGCGAATCGAATGGTTCGCTTTCCGGAGCGAGAGATGGCAATGGACGTGGCGGTCATCGAACCTGACCGTAATGTGTTACGCCGCGGTCCGCAAACGCAATCCGCGACATACTTCGCGCCGGTCGTAACGGACCGACGCGACGGTAGGGGGCGCCGCACGCGCCGCGGCGCCGTACTAGGTCTAAAAAACGCACCGAATCGAGGGCGAAAGGTAACGCTCGCTTGCTCACTCACTCACCGTTACGCTTATAGTGTATACGCGCCTTTACCCACAACACAACCAACCTCAACCAACTTATTTAAAAGGAATCTTAATGAAATTAAGTTTAATACAAATACAGGTGTCTCGAAATTAAACTGCCATAGATAGCACATCCTATGTTCAAAAATAAGAATAAAAGCTCAAATAAACATTAGTTGAAAAATGACAAATATGGCTGAATAAAGAAATACCATTTAGAAGAAGAAATAAAGAAATTATTTTTTATAAATTTTTT
The DNA here is from genome assembly GCA_036711955.1 of Digitonthophagus gazella. NCBI lineage: Eukaryota > Metazoa > Arthropoda > Insecta > Coleoptera > Scarabaeidae > Digitonthophagus > Digitonthophagus gazella. The sequence continues at coordinate 33,632,386 of JASCIT010000007.1, read as the reverse complement.
TTTATTCAATCAACTTATAAGTTCTGAAAGTTAAGTAGTAGTACTGATAGTTGCTCATTCAGTAAACCTTACATTCCAGAGTTTAATTTTAATCAATATATTTTAAATTCTTCATGTACTATTTCCACCTCGTCTTCTACCTGTTACAAAACTTAACCGGTAAGAAAGTATAAAGACCTCCGAGCGATAATGTGTTAATTTGTTATTCTTCCCCCCGGCTCTTTTTATAACTACGCCACAGAAAGGTATCTTGGTCAAGCGACAAACATGTAGGTATACGCCGTAGGACCAGAAAGATTTATAGAGACATTCCGAACGATCTATACCGGCGTCGTCGCCGTTGTGTATAGGCGCTCCGATTTCTTCGGACCGCGATTCTCGTTATCGGGCGGCGTTTTCTCGTCGTTCCGCGTATTGGCCGCGCGAAAATGGCCGCTCGGCGTCGGGTTCAACGGCCGATCGACCGAGGCCATGGAAGTCTTCTGCTTCTTCTTCGTCGTCTTCTCTATCGGTCTGAGCCTAACTAGACCACTGGAACATGAAGGTGACGATCGTGACGTCACGCGTTACCTACATCGCCGTCTTCGAGGTCGAAGACCTTCCAGAAGAACGACCATCCTCGGGCCTCGTTCTTCGTTCGAAGCCGATGCCGAGACCGAGCTGAAAACGACATGCAAGTGAGTTTCCTATGGAAATCGACAGGGGAGATTAAGAGTGTATGCACTGTCACCGATTAATCGAAAACTTATAAACTCTCTTTAATGCTTATTTATATTGAATTGCAATAATATGAATGAGTTTTGTGAGTAGTACATTCCCTCAATCTATTAAACTAAATAGAATCCAATTGAAATATAATGGATGTTTTGTTAAGGGTACATAAAATTATTTTCTTCATTTCATCAATCGTCTGTAATTTTTTTTTTTTCTTATACCTAGATAAGTTAATAAATACTAGAAAAAAAAATTCGCCCGAGCAGGGACTTGAACCCTGGACCCTTGGATTAAAAGTCCAATGCTCTACCGACTGAGCTACCCGGGCCGATACGTTTGCGTTGATCAAAGTAGTCGACAGTCCAAACAGCCAACTGCGATTAATCAAGATCCTCATTAAATCTGGAAGCGTTCGGAGTTTCCTTTTCGACCGCTCGGCAAAATAGCTAAACGTTTGCCGGTTTGAAAAGTAAGTAAAAGCAGCGGTCGGGTCTCACGGTCGCCAAAACCGCATTGAGCGCGAACGTACGGGCAAGTTCAATGCTACTACTACGTAGCGGCGTGGCGGATGGCGGAAGCGGCGTTCGCGATTATTAGAGCCGAGCTCGTGGTGGGGTTAGTGTAGGTAAGTGGCACGACGGCCGCGGCTGACCTCTCACCGTCACCTCTCCGAAGACAAGAGTGTTACGTTCTCTTGCGTCGCAGGCGGCTGTTGTGGCCACGACCGCGGCCACGGCCTCCTGTGCATTTTCTTCCGTATACGTACTATCTATATTACCTATTTCAAAAAGAATTTTAAAAAATACTTGAAGATAAAAAACCAAAGATAAACAGTATTACACTGACAAAGAATCTCTTATAACATTTAGAAAAATCTGGAAGTATAATTTTCAATTTTGATATTTTGAACTCTTAATTGGATTTAAATCGAAATGTACCATAATACATCTGATAATATTTTGATACCTTCTTTCTATCTTTAAGATTTTAGCACAAGTGATCATATTTTTTTATAGACGTTTGTAAAATTCTCTAAAAAATTCCTTGGCTTACTACTATAAGGAAAACCATCTTCATTTTAGAAAATTACAGGAAGTGAAAAACTGAATCTAGTAAATTGACCATTAAAAGTATTATTTTGGTAAAAAATAGGAATTATGGTCACTTTTCAAGGATTTGTAATAAACCATTATCTAAAGACACCTGTATATTAAATTAAAATATTAACTCTAGACCTGAAAAAATTCAGTTGTGGATTACAATGTATGGATAAATTAAAAACTATTTTTCTAGAAAGGGGTTTTGTGTGATGAATATGAACTTGACCTCAGAATTATTCTAGAACATAAAATTTTCAAGGCATATTAACTTTAAAATCCCAAAAAATTAACAGTTTTTCATTAAATTCAGTATTATACATAAAATATAGTACAATAATTTTCCTTCATAAAAATTCATTCTGATTTCATGCACTTTGTACGAATACAATTTTTTTCGGAGATATCATAATTAAAGTACATCAGCTCCGTAGATTTCTTGGTGGTTTGTTAAAATACATTGCAATAGTTTTTCACCACTCTCTGGAACATTCGTTGGCCAAGTGTATGGATTTAGAGTTTCTCCGCTTAATAGATATGTTATTGAATATTTTGCATCAGCACCATTTTTTTGTGTATTTGCAGTCGTGAAGAACGTATGTGTGTTCGTAGTTGTAATCTAGGAGGATAGACAGTCAAAAAATTAGAGATGGGACCGAAGCCGAATAATTATTCGGTATTCGGCGTATTCGGCTTCATTTGCAATATTCGGTATTCGGCCGAATATTGAATTTATTTACCGAATATTCGGATCTCTATGTGACTGTTGTAAGTTTTAATAAATTCGAAGAATATATTGAATGAGCATACAAATGATAAGCTATTCAGAGAACTGTTCACTGAAAACTGTATTTAATGGGGCTGATAAGTACACTTTTGCCAGTTTACTCATTTGTGGGTATTTCAAGCTATGTTGTTTCCACTAAACAAATGAAACTTGCTCTCTCATTAGTAATTTCTCAGACAAGTAACTGTCCAGTTCAATTGCTACTCATTTCTAGGACTGCGGTCATTAACGGCCTTACTAGATGTAGCTATGGTTTTGTAGCAATCCCAAAACGAAAAATACCTTCTATTGAAATTTTTACCTGTTGTAGAGGACAGTTGCTGGATATTTGTGTTTATATTCATTTTATCATTTCCATCGCGCTCTGTATCATCTCTACTACTGATTCCGAGGTTTGAGTCTCTTCCAAGTGCTTCCAAAAAATAGTATGCCTTATAACGAATATGTTTTCACATGAGAAAAAGTTTAAACGATATCGGGGATTTAAAAACGTTGTCATAAGATAATTTTTTCCATTCTCTATTTCTTTGAATCTTATTTTCACGTCATTCTACAAAGGCCGAATATTCGGTTCAAATTTAGCCGAATATTCGGTATTCGGTTATTCGGTTGAATCACTATTCGTCACATCACTACAAAAAATGCATCCGTTGTATCTTTGATTTCTGAATCTGTTTTGAAGTCTTTCAATAGAGTGAAGATAGTCACTTGATCCTTCGCTGATAATGTCATGCAAAATGTATCGGTGTTTCTTACTGCTATTAATTCCATCCATGAGGGAATTTCATTCGTTTCCAGATACATGTTCAAAATGTTCTGAAAAAAGAATTTCATCATTTCCTTCAGTTCGCTTTGTTAGTGTTCCTTCGGAAGTTTCGGGTTCGTTTTCAAAAAACTCTTCAATAAATTGATACAGATTAGGGGAGTCTCCAACAGTAAAGAACTTTCAGTTAACACTGAATCTAACATTCTTCGCAAATATTTCTATCGAAAATTACTCTTATAACTTGTTGACTGTAAAACTGGTGATTGATAATTTTCAATTTGTCCAGAACTCAAGTTACGTCAAGGTTAAGGTGACCAGATTTTTAGATGGGCAAAGCGGGACAACTAAGAAGAAAGGGGAATTTTCATACAGAATAAAAATAATATTTTTAATGCATTATTGAATGGCACATAGTTTGTTTCCAAATGATAAAATATATCTAACCATTTGTTTTCTACTGTGATTTTTTGAGATGCCCAATATTTAAGCTTTTTCTTATCAGTATATTTGTCTACTAATGACACTTCATTAAAAAGATCATTTTCGGAAGTATTACTATTTGGGAATTTTTGAGAAATATAATCAAATGATTTTTGTACATCGTTCCACTTAAGTTCTGGTTTTAATGTAAGCCAACGAAAATGATCAATATCATTATATTGTACCGTCCAGTCTTCTAAATAATCTTTGCAGTTACTAGAAAACTTTTTGACATGGTTCATGATATCTTGACGATTTATAGCACCTTGCTCTTCGAGCTGATTTATACTATTGCGGATAGTCAACGTTAGAAAATTACTTTTTAACCAATATGGCCAATATTTTGTCACCTTCAATAAGTTTTATAACGTTTTGAAAATGGGCAGCTTGATTTTGTAGAAATTCTAGCCAAATGTTTGAAGATTCTCTTTCAAAAAACTTTTCTAGAATTCTAAAACATTTGAAGAGCTTGGTGCAAGAAAGGGATAATTCACTACTTCAATTCGCGATTTATTCCGTTTTTACTCAAAATCTTAAACAAAGACGAGCTAAGGAAATCAATAACCTTGTTATTTATGGAAGCTGTTTTCTCGTTCTTATACAAAACGATTCAAAAACTGGAACAAGAACTAGAAAAGTTAGATGATTAAAGATTCATCAAGAACATATATATTTTCACAAAATGACTTATCCCGTTCTTGCTCCAAGGCCCTCATTTGTCCTGTGATAGAAAGTAGGATCATACATTTTCAAAATTCTTTCGATAGCTGACAGAAGAGCTAACCAACGCGTTTTAACTGTATTGACGTATTAAAATATATACTATTATATTTTATAATATTCAACTTCCGCAGCAAAAGCAATATGCTAGTCATCGTAACCCGTAGGAATCTTAAAACGCAAAACAATGATTTTCATAAATATAAAATTTCACTTAATTCTATAAATCGGGACTTTTGAAAAACGTAGCGGGACGCGGAACAAATTGTGAAAAATCGGGACTGTCCCGCCAAAAGCGGTACGTCTGGTCACCTTACAATTAGTCAAGGTACATCATCAGTATTTTAACATTAGGGTTGGCTAAAATGACAAATTTAATAGGAGTACTTCAAAAATTTGATAATTCATCACCGTGCTCGGAATAAAAACAAGATTTTTAGAACATCACGTTTTTAGAATTAAAAAGTATAATTAAGCAGCAACCTAATCATGATATTAAGCAAAAAATTATTCGAATTCAGCTTCCAAAGAAAAAATATTAAATTTGCTGCTTTGAACTGTTGGAACCACTGTTATGTTTTCAGTCATATTGTAACAAAAATAGACTTTCGGACAATTTCTTCGAAATGAAACAAAGTAAGGGGTAATCCAAAATGTATTTAAAATGAAAAGAGTTGCACTTTGAGGTTACGTAAAGATGGTTTAAGAAAAATAAATGTTTTTTAATTCTTTTTTATAAAAATGATTCCTTTCGTATTGTCACATCATCGATGATACACCAAAAATCTTCTTTTTGCACTTTTAAATTAAGGATCGCTTAACTAATTTGATTAAGTTATCGCTAAAAGGACGCACAACCCTTGATAGGATTAGCTAAACGGCAAATTTAATGCAATGATCTTAAAAATCTAAGAGTTTATACGTATTCAACTGCAAACACCTTTTATTATAAACATTTTTCCCTACGTTTAATATTTACGGAGTTATAATCAAAAGCTGGAACAACCCCAAAACGACATGCTTCAACTTTGGCTCCCTCTGACTCAAAAACTAAGCGAGTCAGCAACAAATGTGTTATCGAAATGGAAATAAGATTTCAAAGCTTGACGTTTTTATGATTCAGTATAACTAAGAAGCAACCTAATGTTAAACAAAAAATAATTCATATTCAGCATTCAAAGAGAGAATTTTCTTTCAGTAGTATTGTAACAAAAATAGACCTTTCGGAGAATTTCTCTGAAAGGAAATAAAGATATTGAAATAATCCAAAATGCAGTTTGAATGAAAAAGAAGGTATTTTAAGATTCGTTGAGACCAAAAAATACTTTCTTATTTAATTCCAAATATTGTTGATGATGTGATTTTCTATTTACATATTTTATGAAATCGTATTTTTGCTCTTTTAAAGATTATCGATGATCTTCTACATACAAAGAGAAAATTTTACGGGAAACCTAAAAAATATCTTACGCAATGAATTTCAGACTGCATTAAATTCTGACGAAATAAAATTTGGATTCAACATGCTAATAAAAACCTTTGCGAAAGTATAATCTGGTCTCAAAGATTAGGTTTTGGTAAAATTTTTTGGCTTGTAGGTTGAATAGGTTGACGACGTTGAATAAAATTACAAAGTGAAAAAATATTCTACAGAGTATCATGTTTAGAATCTTAATTTTGTCTTTAACAATACACAGTGAAATCTCCTTTGTGAGGACACCAACGGGATCCACCAAAAGTGTCCGTTTAAGAAGGGTGTCCCCTTATGAGAAATGCGAAGTAATTAAATGAGAATCGAACGGTTCCATGAGAAACTGTCCGTCCAAGGGGGTGTCCGTTCAAAAGGGATATCCGCGAAGGGGAATTTCACTCTACTTTTTTTTCCGGACGCGAGTTACCGCATATTTCTGAGAATCCAACACTAAATCCAAATGTGCTTAAATGTTCATTTAAAAGGCATCCTTATCATTGAAAAAATAAAACATTTTTTTGAAGACATTAAAGGGACACACAACTCTAGATGGGATTAGCTAAAACGACAAATTTAATTCAAAAACTTAAAAAATCAGAGAGTTTATCAATGTGATCGAAATGAAAACAAGATTTCAAAAGCTGACATTTTTATGATTCAGTAGAACCAAGTAGCAACCTGATGTTAAACAAAAAATAATTCGTATTCAGCATTCAAAGAGAGATTATTAAATTCCACCTTGTTTTCTTTCAGTAATGTTGTAACAAAAATAGTCCTTTCGGAGAATTTCTCCGAAATAACATAAAGTAAGGTATTGGAATAATTCAAAATGCCCTTTGAATGAAAAGGATGGTATTCTAAGATAAAGATGCGTTGAAACAAAAAAATACTTTGTTATTTAATTTCAAATATAATCAATGATGTGACCTTCTATCTACATTTTTTATCAAAATAGTGATATTTCCATATCACCGACAAGAAACCGAAAAATCACATTTTTGCACTTTTAGAGATCATCGGTGACGTGCTAACAACAAAAAAAAAATTACTGGAAATCTCAAAAATATATTACGGAATGAATTTCAGAATAAATAGATTAAATTTTGACATTGAGATAAAAATTGGATTCAACGTGCTAAAAACCTTTGTGAAAATACAATCTTGTTTTAAAAACTGGATTTTGATAAAATTTTGTTGGATTATGGTATCCGTATTTATCATCTTTTTCAGCATTTCACCATTTCATACTTCAGAAAAATATGTTACGGAATGAATTTCAGAATAAATAGATTAAATTTTGACATTGAGATAAAATTAGGATTCAACGTGCTAAAAACCTTTGTGAAAATACAATCTTGTCTTAAAGGCTGAATTTAGGTAAAATTTTGTTAGATTATGGTATCCGTATTTATAATCTTTTTTAGCATTTTAGCATTTCAGCATTTCATACTTCAAAAAAATATGTTACGGAATGAATTTCAGAATAAATAGATTAAATTTTGACATTGAGATAAAATTTGGATTCAATTTGCTAAAAACCTTTGCGAAATTATAATCTTGTCTTAAACACTGGATTTTGGTAACATTTTGTTGGCTTATAGTATCCGTGTTTATAATCTTTTTCCAGCATTTCGTTTTATTTTTAATTCCAATGTTAAGGTGAAGGTATATCAATAATTCTATTTATAAATGTATTTGCGAAGCTCAATGTCAAATGTAAATTCAGCAATGAAGTCTATTTTGTTAATGTACAGTAAAGCTTCGCTAATCCGAACTCCAATAATCCGGATTCTCCAGTAATTCGAACGAAATTGAAATATTAGTTATTTACATTATGTATTCCATAATCCGGATTTCTGGATTACTTGTGATTCTATAATTCGGATCGTAGGTTCCGCAGTTTGCCATGAATGTACGTCACGCTGTTCATGTAAAAAGCAGTTCGTTAAAAAGCATCATGGCACCAAAGAGAACACACAAAACATTAACTCTAGCGGAAAAACACGATATATTGCAAAAATTAAAAAGTGGTGTTAGTGGAAAGGTGTTGGCTACTAAGTATAGAGTTGGTACATCGACGATTTTCAATATGTTAGTAGTGTGTGTTTTGATTTAATAAATCCCTACATGTAGTGAACATACTTTTGTGACTTTTAAAAAGGTTCCAATAATCCGGATGTTTCACTAATTCGGATTGCCTCGGTTTTCATTGATCCGGATTAGCGAAGCTTCACTGTATTTTTGATGACGCTTCTTGTTTATTTATTATTATTAGAAAATTCATCAATCTCTTTCATTCACTAAAGAACAAATTCAAAATAAAATATGGAACATTCAATTTATTTTAAATAAACAAAGTAAGTATGAAATAGGGATTTAGACCTTTATTCAACCGGAAAATTTCGAATCTTTTGTAACTATATTTTTTCAGGTACTTATTTACTATTAAACATCATCGTAAAACACCGTAAAACCTCTATAAATAATTGTTCCAAACCTGTCCAAACACTTAATCTGATAAAATGATATTTATGAACATCACCTTGTTTTTTATTAAATAAGATTATAATTTTCCCATTTTTTTTTTTAATTTCTATACAACACATTAGAAATTCCATATTTCTTATTTCATAGAATCTAAACAAAATTTTCTTACTACCAGTTTAATGTCGTTACTATATTTTTCAGGTTTTTCGATTTTCCGTCATCGGTTCCGTTTTTTTTCCGGTTTTCCGGAATTTATACTAATTTCATACTATCCAAGAGTTAGGCTAACTATGAGATATAATTGTCAAAAATCCAGTGCACAGTCAAAATTCATCTCAAAAATTCAAGATAGCATTAACTACAACATAAATACAATCGTAGGAACCAATTTTTATTAACTTTGACTTCAACTATGAATGGTATTAACGGATCTTATTCAGCTTTATTTCTTATACCTGTTCTAATTTCAAAATATATATATTTTTTAATTTTATCAAGAATTATTAATTTCCTGAAAATTGTAGTTGCAATTTTACTTTTTATTTTCCTTTTATTTTTTTTTGGTTTTCATTTTTTAAAATTTTGATTTCAATCTAGTTTATTTAGTAGTGTCCCTGTCGGAGGGTCATCACAGTGCATTGGTCCACATTCGAAGCGCGACCGCACAAACCGTCCGTCCGTTCGGTGGGGTAGCGGGGCGGGGGCTCGGGGGCGGCACGTTCGCTCACTCACTCGGATTCCAGTCTGCCGGTGCTAAAGCCGCCGAAGCTGCCGCCGCCGCCGCCGCCACCAATACGAACGCCGGGGAAGGACGAGGACGGCGAGAATCGGAAAGGAAAGAGAGTTCGCCGACGAGCGACGCCGCGCCGGGAATCGGCACAACCGCGATGCGAGGTCCATGAACCCTCTCCTCTCTCTCGCGAAGATAACTGTAATGCATTGCATAAGTGAGCATACCGTTAGGACTTTCATTCACGCTACCGCCACCCGTTCGCCGAACGTTCGTTCTTCGCACAAAAGCTCCTCTATTCTTTTCACCGATCTTATCAATACGGATATACACATAAATAATAATTTTTGGTTTTTATATCATACTTTTGATTTTAAGTAGTATCAAAAAATATGGAAATTTTCGATTTTAATGTAAAGTTTGTTCAGTTAAATTAGCTATACTTTAATTTAACATATAAAGAGTCCAAAATTTTACATTTACTCGTAATGAAACATTAATAAAAAAATACGAAGCCTTTAGTAAGGATTTACTAAATTTCCTAAAAAAAATTAATGAAAACTAGTAACTTTTTTGGGGAATATGATAACATCTTTGACAATTAATAAAAATCAAAGGATCAAAAACCGAAATTGCTCTGAACGCTTAGCACAAACAAGCCAGTTATCCATATAGTAACTTTTTTGACACCTAAACTAAAATTAGAACATTAGCACTAATTCTAACACTAGACTTAGAACTAGGAGCTTTCGGGTTTAACGACTTTTGAAAAGGGGTTTGATATTTCAGATACTATATTGCATCCATCTTCACAAGAAGAGTCCAAACTTGTTTCTAAAGACTCATGGCTAAACTCAAAAGCTCCTAATTCTAGATCTATTGGTGGAGTTAACATCTTTGACAATTGATAAAAATCAAAGGATCAAAAAGCGACATTGCTATGAACGCTTGGTACAAAAAAGCCAGTTATTCGTATATTAACTTTTTTAACACCTGAACTAAAATTAGAACATTAACACTAACTCTAGCACTAAACTTAAAACAAGGAGCTTTTGGGATTAACGACTTTTGAAAAGGGGTTTGACGTTTCGGATACTATATTGCAACCATCTTCAGAAGAAGAGTCCAAACTTGTTTCAAAAGACTCATGGCTAAACTCAAAAGCTCCTAATTCTAGAACTATTGGTGGAGTTAACATCTTTGACAATTGATAAAAATCAAAGGATCAAAAAGCGACATTGCTATGAACGCTTAGCCCAAACAAGCCAGTTATCAATATAGTAACTTTTTTAACACCTGAACTAAAATTAGAACATTAGCACTAACTCTAGCATTAAACCTAGAACTACGAGCTTTTGGGATTAACGACTTTTGATAAGAGGTTTGACGTTTCGGGTACTATATTGCAACCATCTTCAGAAGAAGAGTCCAAACCTGTTTCTAAAGACGCATACCTAAACTCAAAAGCTCCTAGTTTCAAGTCTAGTGTTGGAGTTAACATCTTTGATAATTGATAAAAATCAAAAGATCAAAAAGCAACTTTACTACGAACACTTGGCACAAACAAGCCAGTTATCCGTGTAGCTACTTTTTTGACAAATGAACTAAAATTAGAACATTAGCACTAACTCTAACACTATACCTAGAACTAGGAGCTTTTGGGATTAATGACTTTTGAAAAGGGGTTTGACGTTTCGGATACTATATTGCAACCATCTTCAGAAGAAGCGTCCAAACTTGTTTCTAAAGGCTCATGGCTAAAGTCAAAAGCTCCTAATTCTAGATCTATTGGTGGAGTTAACATCTTTGACAATTGATAAAAATCAAAGGATCAAAAAGCGAAATTGCTATGAACGTTTGACACAAACAAGCCAGTTATTAGTATAGTATCTTTTTTAACACGTGAACTAAAATTAGAACATTAGCTCTAACTCTATAACTCTAGCACTAAACCTCAGTGACGTATCCAGACTTGACCCTTGGGGGGGGGGGGTATATAAAAACTATTATTGAAATATGTGTATATATATATATTTGAATTTAAAAAATTAAAAAGTGAGAGCTAAACGCCTCGGTTTTTGTGAAAAATTATCCATTACCTCTTCTGTAGAAAGATGTTGATGTCTATGGATCGACAACATAGCCAATTTTTTAGATGAAGTAGGTTCTCTTTCTAAATCAAAGGAATCAACTGTTGACGCAGACGTAGATTCACCACCGTTTTTATCTGTTGACTTTATTTTTAGAAAATTCGACAAAAGACTTTGTTTACTCATTATGAATTTACGAAATATCCAACAATATATATTTATTTCCAATATACGTACTTTAGTTATTGGTTTAACTTGAACGTTTGGATCAACAACGTAGTACGTCGAACGTAATACATACGAGGACTCAAATAACCTAGAATTCTGGTTGTCATCGGCTGGGATTCCCACATCGAAGTTGAGTTTATGCGATAACACTACCATACTAGTACATACATGTTAGGCAATGTCATAAGGAATTATATTTAATTATTAGATGGCTATGTAGAAAACTAATGGCGTATTCCTTGGGTTGTACTGGTGCGCACCATAATTTGACCTTGAGTGCATAGTGAGTGCATACATCACATTAGCTCAATACAAAAAAGTGACAGTTTAATAGAACACGCTATTATGCACTAGTACACACCAGTTTTACCAAACGAATACGCCATAAATCTTTTTTCGATCTCCACCAATAGCGACAAAACATTTCAAATATTATTTGGTTTTTAACGTCACGATCTGGGATTTAAATCAAATTCTGGTTTTTCTATTTTTCGAATGTCTTGGACAATTTAAATATTTTAAAAAGGATGGCGGGGTCGATAGATGTCATGGGGGGTGGGGGATATATCCCCCTTATCCCCTCCCGTAAATACGCCATTGCTAAACCTAGAACTAGGAGCTTTTGGGATTAACGACTTTTGAAAAGGGGTTTAACGTTTCGGATACTATATTGCAACCATCTTCAAAAGAAGAGTCCAAACTTGTTTCTAAAGACTCATGGCTAAACTCAAAAGCTCCTAATTCTAGATCTATTGGTGGAGTTAACATCTTTGACAATTGATAAAAATCAAAGGATCAACAAGCGACATTGCTATGAATGCTTGGCACAAAAAAGCCAGTTACCCGTATATTAACTTTTTGAACACCTGAACTAAAATTAGAACATTAGCACTAACTCTAGCACTAGACCTAGAAGTAGGATCTTTTGGGTTTAGCGTCTTTTGAAAAGGGATTTGACGTTTCAAGTACTATATTGCAACCACCTTCAGAAGAAGAGTCCAAATTCGTTTCTAAAAACGCATATCTAAACTCAGAAGCTCCTAGTTTTAAATCTAGTGTTGGAGTTAACATCTCTGGCAATTGATAAAAATCAAAGGACCAAAAATCGACATTGTTATTAATGCTTAAACAACCCAGTTATTCATATAGACTTTTTCTGACACCTGAACTAAAATTAGAACATTAGCACTAACTCTAACACTACACCTAGAACTAGGAGCTTTTGGGTTTAGCGTTTTTTGAAAAAGGGTTTGACGTTTGGAATACTATAGTGCAACCTTCTTCAAAAGAAGAGTTCGAACTTGTTTTTGAAGACACACAATTAAACTCAAAAGCTCCCAGTTCTAAGTCTATTGTTAGAGTTGGTGCTACAGTTAGCTTTAGTCTTACTTCAAGAACAAAAAAAAATTAATTATCAAATTTCAGAATACCAACCTAAGAAAATTGACATTTACTCGTAAATAAAGAAATACAAAAATTTTAATTGTCGAATTTTAGAGCACGAACCTAAGACATTTTTTTATTAAACATAATATGATATCTTTGTAAAGTTATTTTAAAGTTAATAACGAAAAACTTTTTTGATTCGTTTCTTTTTTTGGTAACATTTTCCATTTTTTATATTCGTAATTAGTCTACCAATTGGGGTTAAACCCCAGAAAATGAAAATTAATGGAAAATATTTTGACTTCTGTAAGAATTATTTTAGCTATTTGAAAGCATACTGTATATAACTGAACTAACAAGACTTGTAAGATTAGAACTAACATTAGCACATTCCATATGGTTTTTTCTTCATCTTTGTATCATAAATAGAAAACCACAAAATAATAATAATAACTTGGGACAAAATATCTTCCTGAACTTTATTCACTATCATATATTATCTTCCTCTGTTAGGACATCTTGGGGAAGTTTCCTTTTTGAATTAAGACTGGAACTAACATTAGCACTAATTCTAACATTAGGCCTAGAACTAGGAGCTTTTGGATTTTGCCGTGCGTCTTTTGAAAAAGCTTTTGATGTTCCGTAAGCCATGTTGCAACATTTTTCAGAAACGAGTTCGAAGTTACTTCAAAATCCTAGTTCTAGTATTAGAATTGATGTTAATGTGACATAAACTAACCGTATTATAAGTTGAAAAGGAAATAATTTATCGTCGGTGACACAAGAAAAGCTCGTAACTCCACGTTTTGCTTAAATTAAGATTTTAATACCATCTTAAGCTAATTCTAGAGAACTACGTATGAAATAATTTTCATAAGTCCACAACAAATTTTTCTCTAGTTATTTCGCTTTATGTATTCCTTGTAAGACAAAAAATAACTGTACTTTTTTTAGGAAACTGTACGGTTTCCTTTGTTATCTACTCTTATACATATAATTACTTGTAAAATATAACAAAATTATTCCTTAAACATATTATATCCTTAAATCCTTCCTTTTAATAAAATCATTTTTTTTAACAATCTCTAGAAAAATTATAAACAAAGAATTTACTAAATATATATTTTTCCAAGGACGAAGAGCTTTTTAACAGTCCGAGGAATTCAATATCTCCCAGCACACGATCGTTAAAAAAGTATCACCCACTCAAAACATCTCTATACCGTTAAATAACAGCGGTTCTTCGGTTTCGTGGATCCGGGTCCATTTGGAGCACGATATCAAACAAACTGGACGACTGCGTTCGCCTTCAACGAACGTTTTGTAACTTACCACCGTAAAACCGGAGTTGACCCTGGTCCACGGCGTTCGAAAGCGAAGAGAATATATTTGATACCCCTATTAAAACATTCCTTATTTAATATTTTTTAATTCTTTTAAAATGTAGGTGAAAAAGTAAACGGAAACTGGAAAATAAATTCCCCTTTAGAATTCCTTTGGGGGTTGGATAATTATGTAACTAGATTCCCGGTAGAAAAGATCCTTACTAACACAGTTACGTGGGTATAAATATACGACGTCCTGCCAACTGTCCTTTTCACCTTTCCCCGTTTCGATTTTACCGTTGGTACCACCCACGGCATCTGCTCTGCGACTATCCTACCAAATTCAAAAAAAAAAAAAAAATTAAGAGGAAATAATGTGAGTAAAAGCTCGGGATCGCCCTATAGAGGAATAAAAGTATCAGCTTACGATCGTTTCGGTCCTGGGTGAAGGCTCGAGCACCACGCCCAGGTCATCGACCAAAATGTAGACTACATTTTCGGTGCCCGTTATGTATAATGACCGTGGCGTGTTACGTTACCAGAGGAGGAAGAAGTTCGGTGGTGAGATAATCGAAAGAGTTGCGGAAGGAGGAGGAGAAGACGGAGAAGGCGACCTCTAAAGCCTTTCCCTCGGTCTAACGGGTTTTTGGTTTTTGGAGGACACTATAGAGAAGAGAAAATAAAAGTTTCTTTGTCTCTACAAATAGATATTGTGTGTATTCATCGTTTTGAAATAGTAAATATTGCTCAAAAAAGAAAATTGAGAAGTGAAGATAGAAATCAAGTTGAGCTAGATTTTTAGTTTATACTAAATTTTCAAGATTATTAAAAATTTATCTCGACTTATGGATTTATTTTCAAATGAAAAAAATGTTTAAACTGAATGAAGGTTGGAAATGAAAATTGGGAATTGACAGAAATGAAAAATTGGGTTGGATTAATTTTTAATTTTTTTTTCAGTTTTTAACTTTTTAAGAAAAATAAATTATTGAAAATTTATCTTGATTTATGAATTTATTTTTAAATTTAAAAATGTTCGAACTGAAGGAAGCGTGGAATTGGTACAAAGTGTGCTGCAAGTGCACGATATGTGTGACACTGTCCGACGGTGAACTCACGTCATGTCTGAGGCATACTTAAAGTTGGCAACCTCGTTTTGACAGCCAAATGAATTTCCTTCAGGAAGAATTTTTTAAACCTTTGAACACTCAAATATTTTCTTAAAAAAAATAATAAATTAATAAAATCTAATCAAGAAGTCAGATACATTTTAATGTGAATTTGAGAAAGTTGTAATAAAGAAAATATTTGAGACTATTTAGAAAATTAACTAAAAAATGTTTGAAGAAAAACCAAATTAATTAATTAATTAAATAACACGAAATGTTGAATCTTCTAAAAAATGTTCACAAAACAAGAAAAGCAACCTCGATTTACATCTTAAAATTTTGAGATTTACTCACAATAACACTACAAAATTACAGAACATTAACCCTTTAATTACCACTTGTAGAAGCTATAGTGACATTAAAAAAAAAAATTAAGTTGGTATAAAAACTGCATTGTACAAAATTTGAATTCTATAAGATAAGATCCAATAATAAACCTTCAAGGATTTAATGTCTGGATTTATAATTGAATTAAAAATAATCTTATTGAGTAACCCGAAATATATTTATAAGAAAATTCTAATAAAAAAATTTTTCAACCCAAAAATTTTTGCTGAATAAAAAAAACGATTGATTTAAATTAAAAATAACTATCGTGTTTCCACTTGATTTAGACCAACTGGCAGCAAATTTTCTCAAAAAGCGTACATTCCGAGTTAGAATAAATGAAAGCCTCTCAGACCAATTTGAAATTCATTAAGGCGTTCCTCAGGGCTCTCCAATTTCACCATTTTTGTACAACGTTTTTGCTTACGATATGATGAAGTGTGATAGTGCTGGTGACTCGTATATGCTACAGTACGCCGACGATACTGCCTTGATAGCCCATGCAAGAAACCTGGAAACAGCTGTTATAGATCTCCAAGAAATAACCAACCAAATTGTAGAATGATGTAGACTCTGAAGAATCTGTATAAATCCAACAAAGACACAGCTTGTTTATACCCTTTCATAAGATCAAGGACAACTCCCCAACAATTAATATTGAGCAAATACAAATCCAACCTTCGCAATGTGTTAAATACTTAGGTATAACTTTTGGCAACGAAGCAAAATTTCATATACATTCTAAAAAAGCAAAAATTAAAGCAACAGCGAGAGCCAAACATTTTAGAGCACTAACATATATAAAATAAGGCATTAACACCAAGTGTGCAACATACATCTATAAATCCATTTGCAGACCCATTTTGAAATACGGCAACATTTTGATAGCTGATAGTAAAGGAGGTACAATGAACAACTTATAAGTTGGGGAAAGATCATGTATATGACATCCGAGCAACCCCTTATATAATATCTCTAATACCGGACTTTACCTGATAACCAGAGTTAGACAGAGGGCCTTTCAATATTGGCAAAGAAATGCATGAACAGGATGAAGAAAAATATTTTGAAACTATTCATTCCTTCACACACCACGTGTCACACTCTTTATAATCAAATCATGAAACTATAAAATATGTATTTAAAATAAAAAAGAAGATTTCAGACTGGGCTGAAGTACTAAGGTCGATAGCCCCTTTTCCAAGGGAAATGAAAAAGTGTATTTTAAGTTAGTAATTTAATTTAATTTAAATTATTATATATTTTTCTTTCTTTTAAATATCGAGTTTCCTAAAAAAATTCTGGAAAAGAAAAAAAAAGGGTTTGAAGTTTATTAACAATGAAACTATGAAGTTTGTAGAATGTTAAAGTCTTTATTTATTGACTGATTTATTGATGTATTAAAAATAGGCTTTTTCATTAATTTACAATCAAATAATTCAGTGCGTTTATGAAAAAGTTCTAAATAATAAATAAATCTGAGTGCAGAAAATTTTCCAGAAAGGAGTTGAATGAGTTAAATAAAAAAAAATGAATCTTTTGAAAGAATTGAAATAAATGAGATAGTTGCTACTGAAGAGATTTAAATTTAGTATTTGACTACCTAAGTTTCAATCCTAAAATCGATCGTGAATTGTGACAAAAAACACCTAGGATATTATGAAGTAGCGTCAAAAACACATTTGGAAAAAAATTTTAAAAAGTATAAAGCCGAAAACTATGGAAAATTTTAAGATTTTGGTAAAAATGATATCCCATGCTATAAACTCCAATTCCTACACTTTAAACTTATTGTTAAACATTTATTCGTCAGCGGCTGACATTAAACGGTCAGAATGTTTAAAATTTTCATTATTTCAATTTATCCCAATTGAAGAATGGAATCATTCGTTTCATCTTCTAAAGAAATCTTGGAGAAAAGAAAAATAACCAACCTGATTTAATATTAAAACTTAAGGTTCACTTACAATAAAAATATAAAGTTGTTAATTCCAAAATTCACTTCTTCAAATAAGTTGAATAGAAAAATTTTTAAGTTTTCTAAACAAGTCTTTGAAAAATAGAAAACTAATCTTAACCAAACAAGAAAAAACTAATTTTAAGGGTTTCAAATGTACTAACAATGAAATGAAGAAGCTATAGCACGTTAAACTTAGGATTTATGGCTATACTAAGAATTTAAGCTATAAGAACTAAGGGTGAGAAAAACTGTATTGATTTATCTAAAAATTCTTTGAGAAAAGACAAAAGTCAATTTTCATATAATCATAAAAATATGATATTTTTGTTATTCACTCATAATGATATCATGAAACTATAGCAAACTAGTCGAGGTCTTCGAATGTACTAAAAAACAAATTGTTGATTATATTAAATTAAATTGTGTGTTTGAAAGAGCTTTATTAAAAAAAAACAACCTGGAGATGATAAACATTTTCTTTAAAACTGTTCCATTCATAGACAAAAACTGAATGATTTAAAAACTGTTCAATCTTCTAAGGAAGTTTTGGAAACTTTTTGAAGACCAACTAAAGTTAATATTTAGAGTTTAAGATTTACTAATAAATGAAATTTCGAAACTATGGATTTATGAAAACGATAAAAATAAACTTTTTCTAGCCAAAAATTTCTTGATATTAAAGAATTTTTTATTACACATTTCCCTTAAAAATTTTTGATTGATGAAAGGAAATTGAATGTTTTAAAAACTGTTGAATCTTCTAAGGAAGTTTTGAAAACTTTTTATAATCTTCTTAAAATGACTAAAATAAACTTCTTCCATCCAAAAAATCCTTAATATTAGAGAATTTTTATTACACATTTTTCTTTACATTTTTTGATCGATAAAAGAA
Source organism: Digitonthophagus gazella (assembly GCA_036711955.1). Lineage (NCBI taxonomy): Eukaryota > Metazoa > Arthropoda > Insecta > Coleoptera > Scarabaeidae > Digitonthophagus > Digitonthophagus gazella. The sequence goes on along the minus strand of JASCIT010000007.1, from coordinate 33,613,757 downwards.
TGATTTAAAGACTGTTGAATCTTCTAATGAAGTCTTGAAAACTTCTTGAAAGTCAATTAAATTTAATATTAAGAGCTTAAGATTTATTAATAAATGAAATCTAACCAAAAAATCCTTGATATTAAATTTTTGATTACGACTTTCTAATTAATAGAGAAAAATAGAGTTCCAAATCAGTTAAAAAGAAAACTTATTCAAGTTTTTTTTACAGAATCTTTAAGAAAAGAAGAAAAAAACAACCTGACTCAATGTTAACAGTTTGAAATTTAGTAACAATAAAATTACACAACTAGGTATAAAACGTTAAACTTTGAATTTATAGATACACTAAAAATAAAAATAAAAAACTGTACTTTTTGTACTAAAAATACATGAAAGAAATAACAGGTAGTTAAATAACTTCTAAAATCCATAAAAATATAAAATCCTTTCTCCGTCGTTATAATAAAAAAAATACCCTTGATTTATCTTCAACCTGGTTCTTTAGACCTTTCGCCACTTAAAAAACCCTTTCCATGAAACCCATAATGACGCAACGTTACCTAAACCACCTAACTGTACCTTTCCCTACTTCAGCCCGAAGTCCAGGAAGCGTTGCACAAAAAAACACACCGTCTCTAAAAAAAGAGACGGTAAAAGAATCCTTTTGTAAAACCCCCGGTATTTTTTTTATGCTCCCGAGACCTGTTTTGACAGACGGAAGACGGAAACCGTATCAAATTTAAATTTCTCCCGAAATTTCTCCTTCTAATTTCGCCAAATCCATTCAAAGACATTTTTTTTTCGTGTCTCACACGAGTAACTGTCTTTTGGTTTGGTTTACAAAGGACTCCGCGGGTGATAACGATTACAGGACCTTCGGGGTTTGAGGACTTTGTTCTTGAGGAAAGATCTGGTGATTTATATGCGACCGAAACCAATTCTTTGGGGGTTGAAACCATTTACTACTAACTACTGTAGAAAAAAAAATGTTTTTTCTTAGAAAAAGTTGTGTTATAAATTATTATGGAGTGAGTATTTGAAATTAAAAATTATTTGTTAACTAAGATATTTTGAATATTAAAACTGTGTCTGAATCTATTATTTTCCATAATACTTTTTCTTAATTTTCATAAACAAAGTCCAAAAAATTTTTTAAAGTTGGTTAAAAAAATTGCCATGATTCATCAAACCATGATTTTAATAAAAAAACACATTCCATTTCAATTATTTTTATTTAATTTCCCTAAAAAAATCTTTGTACATTTTTTTTAAAACTTACACAACTTAAAGAATTAGAGTATTGAAAATTTTGTAAGAGTAATTATCTCATTATCACATTTTAAAAAGTGAACAAAGACTTTAGCCTTTAATGACTCATCGAAATAAGCATTTATTATTGTATTGCCATAGGTAGTTTTGTCTTTGTGCTGTAGTGTCCCACATTCACAACAATGGTGTAGTAACGTGAGACCGCAAGGGACGCGACCATCGGAGTATCACGTAACAACCTGAAGGACACGGACGCGCACACACACGGTGGGACAGCGAAAAAGGACAGTTAGGCGCGAAACAGTTATTTTTAAAACGGCCACGTCCGTGGCTTAGTACAGTTCTTCGCCCGGAGGACCGCTACTTGAGTTTACTTTCATCATAACTGTACGCGAAGAGTCGTCCGTTGTCGTCTTCGATGTCGTGACGGCCGCTATTCGTTCCTTTAACACTTTTCTACGTCTAACTGTAAAGTGTACATACAGGAATGTAAACTAAAAAATTCGATTGGGTAAATTGAGGAGGCCGTGAAGAATGTCGGCGCAAGCTAAAAATATAAGCGCCCGGGTAGCTCAGTCGGTAGAGCATTGGACTTTTAATCCAAGGGTCCAGGGTTCAAGTCCCTGCTCGGGCGATTAACTTTTTACCATTTTTTAAAATTATTATTAATACATGTAATAATAGTTTATAACGGGTGTTCATCAAATTCGTGCTCAAGCATGACTTGAACTTTTATTAGACAATGATGAAGAGATACGTAGGAAACGAACGCGAAAGAAATGCTATAAGATGATGCTATATCATTATACTAGAGCTCACAGATCACTTGAGCACGAATTTAAATGAACACCTTATATAATGACGTGTTATTTAATAAAAAAATTAGTAATAGTAGGAACAAGAAGATTTTCAAAAATGTGAAAGAATTTTTTGTTCAAACCTAATAATGAACCGTCCAAAATTTTTACCAATTAAAAAAAATCAGCTTAAAAAGGGAGCTTATTTGTGGAAATTACGGAAAAGTATTTTTATGAAAAATAGATCCGAAATGTTTATTTTTTTGTTAAAAATCGATTAATTTAAAAATTATTAGAAATACAGAAAAATTTTTAAGAAACCAAACCTAACAAACTCTTGAACATTTTTGAGCGGTTTAAAAAAATCGTAGGAAAATTATTTATAAAAATTAAGGAAAAACATTTTAAAGGATAATAGACTCAATTATCTAGTTTCTATTAAAATCATCAAATTTGTTGTTATTCTTACCAAAAATTTATAAAAAAATTTCAAATACACAAAAAATTTATTGACTGAACCTAACGTAAGTCTAGAAATTTTGGAACATCTTTAAAAAAATCTTACAGAATTTATTATATGAAAATTAAGAAAAAAATATTTCAATGAATAATACATTGAAATATTTATTGTTTATTAAAATTCTCATATTTGTTCTAATTATTCCCAAAAATGTATAAAAAATTTTCAAATACACTAAGAATTTATTGACCGAACCTCTAACGTAATTTTGGAAATTTTGGAACACCTTTAAAAAATCGCACAAAATCTATTTATGAAAATTAAGAAAGAATATTTTAGAGGATAATACATTGAAGTATCTACTTTTTATAAAAAGCGTCTAATCTATTCTAATAATTATCAAAAATTTATAAAAAATTTTCAAATACACAAAAAAATTATTAACCGAACCTAAAGTAACTTGCGAAACTTTGGAACATCTTTAAAGAATCGTACAGAGTCTATCTATGAAAATTAAGGAAAAATATTTTAGGGGGTAATAGATTGAAGTATCTACTTTTCCTCAAAATTGTCAAAGTTGTTCTAGTTATTCCCAAAAATGTATAAAAAAATTTCAAATACACAAAAAATTTATTGACTGAACCTAAAGTAACTTTAAAAATTTTTGAACATCTTTAAAAAATCGCACAGAATTTATTTACGAAAATTAACAAAAAATATTTTGGAGGATAATAGATTGAAGTATCTACTTTTTACTAAAATCGTCAAATCTGTTCTAATTATTACCAAAAAATAATAAGAAATTTTCAAATATACAAAAAATTTTTTGACCGAACCTAATATAACTTTTGAAATTTTTGAACATCTTTAAAAAATCGTACATAGTCTATTTATGAAAATTAACAAAAAATATTTTAGAGGATAATAGATTAAGGTATCTACTTTTAACTAAAATGATCAAATCTGTTCTAATTATTCCCAAAAAATTATAAAAAATTTTCAAATACACAAAAAATTTATTGACTGAACCTAACGTAATTTTCGAAATTTTGGAACATCTTTAAAAAATCGTACAGAGTCTATTTATGAAAATTAAGAAAAAATATTTTAGTGGATAATAGATTAAAGTATCTACCTTTTATTAAAATTCTCATATTTGTTCTAATTATTCCCAAAAATTTATAAAAAATTTTCAAATACACTAAGAATTTATTTACCGAACCTCTAACGTAATTTTGGAAATTTTGGAACACCTTTAAAAAATCGTACAAAATCTATTTATGAAAATTAAGAAAGAATATTTTAGAGGATAATACATTGAAGTATCTACTTTTTATAAAAAGCGTCTAATCTATTCTAATTATTATCAAAAATTTATAAAAAATTTTCAAATACACAAAAAATTTATTAACCGAACCTAAAGTAACTTGCGAAACTTTGGAACATCTTTAAAGAATCGTACAGAGTCTATTTATGAAAATTAAGGAAAAATATTTTAGGGTGTATTAGATTGAAGTATAACTAGTCAAATTTGTTCTAGTTATTCCCAAAAATTTATAAAAAAATTTCAAATACACAAAAAATTTATTGACTGAACCTAACGTAATTTTCGAAATTTTGGAACATCTTTAAAAAATCGTACAGAGTCTATCTATGAAAATTAAGAATAAATATTTTAGGGGATAATAGGTTGAAGTATCTACTTTCTATTAAAATCGTCAAACCTGTTCTAATTATTATCAAAAATTTATAGAAAATTTTCAAATATGCGAATATTGCATTGAACGGATGTAACATAACCCTCAAAGATTGGAACCTACTTGAAAAAATTGTGTAGAGTTTATCATTTAAAAAAGATTTATTTCAAAATTATAAAAATTGAATTTTTGACGAATTTTTAAAGTTGATCGAATTTTTTAAAAAAGTTGGGTTAGTATACTGTTAGAAATTTTTATCAACTTTAAGAATTTTTTTAATTTTTTTGACAATATTTAGAATAATAAAAATGAATTTTTGGCGAATTTTTTAAAATTGATTGTTTTTTTAACACCTTGTTGACCGGTGACGAGATAACTCGTCATTTCATATCCAAACGTTGCTGACCGGTGACGAGTTAACTCGTCGTCATAGCACTTGTTATGTCACATTGCGGTGACATGACATAGTTTCTACGTAAAATTGCCGGTCAACAAAGTGTTAAGTTAGGTTACTTAACTGTCAAAAAATTTGTCATCTTTAAAAATTTTTCTTATTTTTTAGGTGATATTTAGAATAAAACGGTTTTTTTTATTTAAAAATAGAATATTTTAACTTTCATTTAAAAAAAGATTTACTTCAAAATTATAAAGAATGAATTTTTGGCGAATTTTTAAAATTGATCGATTTTTTTAAAAAGTTAAGTTTAAAAGGTTAGTTAACTGTCAAAAATTTTTATCAACTATAAGATTTTTGTTTAATTCTTTAGTAACATTTAGAATGAAACGGTCTTTTTTAATTAAAAATATAATATTCTGACATTCATTAAAAAAAAGATTTATTTCAAAATTATTAAAAATGAATCTTAGGCGAATTTTTTAAAATTGATCGATTTTTTTTTATTAATCCACTTTTTTTAAAAAGTTAGATTAGTTAACTATCAAAAATAATCTTACTTGAGTCGCAATCAAAGCTCTACATATCTCATCACGTTCAGAATCGCTCACAACTTGTTTATGAAAATTAAGGAAAAATATCTAGATAATAGATTGAAGTATCTAGATTCTATTGAAATCAACAAATTTGTTCTAGATATTCTCAAAAATGTATAAAAATTTTTCAAACATGCGACAAGTTTATTGACCGAACCTAACGTAACTCTCAAAATTTTGGAACATTTTTGAAAAATCGTATAAAATCTATTTATGAAAACTAAGAAAAAATATTTTAGAGGATAATGTATTGAAGTATCTACTTTTTACTAAAATCGTCAAATCTGTTCTAACTATTATCAACAAATTACAAACAATTTTCAAATATACAAAAAAAATTTTGACTGAACCTAACGTAACTTTGGAAATGTATAAATTAATATGTGAATTTAGATCCAACAAATTTCTCGAAGCCTGTGACAGAATTAATTATACAAAAGGTAGAACCTATTGGAACGAAGTGAAGAAACTATCGAAATATAGAAAAAACCACGTACTCTCACAATCTTATAAACCCAATAGACATTTCCATTTGTAACACGAATTTCGAAAAAGCGCAAGTACACGCAAGATATCTAGAACAATGTTTCCGAAAATCTGAAAATAGCCTATTTTTATGCAGTGAAGTGTAAGTGTATGTAATGAAGTGTACGAGCAAATTGAAGACTGGTATCAAACTTTTAAAAACACAAAACATATTTCGAATACTAATTTGATTGTTGACGAGGATGAGTATTGAGAAATGCCAAGTAGAAGAAGAAATACTTCAGCTGGTCAAAATAAACTGACTAGAAAAAGGTTTAGACAACTTGATTATTCCATTATTATTATTCCATTCATCAACATATCAGAAATATATTCAATTTTTGCATACAGAATCAAAACTTCTCTGAAGCATGGAAGTCGGGTATAGTAGTTTGCATTCCAAAGAAAGATTCAGATCTCTCCACTCCCTCCGGATATCGACCAATTACATTGCTACCTGTTATCGGGAAAATGTTCGAAAACATTATTAAAAAACGGCTGCTGACGTACATAGAAGATAAGATTCCAGCACATCAGTTCGGTTTTAGATCAGGCAAATCGACGATTTATCCACTATCAATTCTAACATCCAATCTACATACTTGTCTGCAAAATAAAAAGTCGACCGCCTTGTTTCTCGATATCGAAAAGTATTTGACTCGGTGTGGCACAATGGATTAATATACAGGGTGTTTAAAAAATACGTTCGAATATTTGGCCCACTTATAGATCTCATCAGTACAAACAAAAAAGTCAAAATAAACATAAGTCCAAAAATCAGCCGTTTCCTAATTACAGCCTGTTTTTCAAATTAAAATAATTTACACTCAAATATCAGTATAAATACATTTTAATTATTACAAATTAATGATTCTTAAAGAAGATGTTCAAAATGTCCTCCTTCCATTTGTATACACATTTCACATCTCCGTAAAAGTGAACGCCGCACTCTCTCAAAGACTCCCGGATTTATACGAACAGCCTGGCAGGCATGTTCAATTCGTTCTCGCAACTCATCTAAATTATTCACAGGACTTGAATAAACTAATGTCTTTAAATACCCCCAAATGCAAAAATCGAGTGGAGTGAGGTCGGGAGATCTAGGGGGCCATGCAATTGGACCTCCTCGCCCTATCCACCTGCCATTGTAATTTTCGTTTAGATAATTTCTGACCAAGACTCCGTAATGCGCAGGAGCTCCATCGTGCATCAACCACATATTAATTGTGTGGTTGAGGGGCACATCTTCTAACAGCAGTGGTAATGTATTCCGCAAAAAGTCAAGGTACAATTGACTCAGATGGTCTCCTAACACACCAAGCCAAACGTTGATTGCAAATCGGTGTTGATGATTCGATTCAACAACGGCATGCGGATTTTCGTCGGCCCAAACATGGCTATTATGAAAATTAAAAATGGCATTTCTCGTGAAACCAGCTTCGTCTGTAAATAAAATTTTCGTAACAAAATTTGGGTTCTCGGCGACTTTTGTCAACATGCTTCGACAAAACACCAGTCGTGCGGCATAATCAGGCACAGCTAGAGCCTGTACCCTTTGAATATGGTATGGGTGCAATTGCTGCTCCCGTAAAATTCTCCAAATTAGGGAAATATTAATATTTGTTTCAGTAGAGAGTCTTCTAGTACTAGTACCAGGATTTTCTTCAATTCGTCTTAAAATGTTAAGTTCTGCGTCGGGAGTACAAACTGATCTAGGCCGACCACCATCACCGTTCCTTGATTTAAACGATCCAACTTCGGATAAACGTTGATGTAAATTTGTAAAAAGTTTGTCACACGGAAGTACCCGGTTTGGGAATGCTTCGGCATAAAGGCGACGTGCCTCACAAGCATTTCCATCGGCTTTGCCATACATAGAATGCATGTCTGCCATTTCTGCGTTGGTATAAGGCATATTCGAAAATTTCAACAATGGGTTACAGCAACAACTACTTCAATAAACACTGACAATAACGGACACACAATAATTACAACAAATGTGGCAACTACACTAACAGAAACGAACAAAATTTGTTTTGTTATTTCCATGGATGACTTCATAAATACGCGAATCACTCCTACTGAGTGTAAATTATTTTAATTTGAAAAACAGGCTGTAATTAGGAAACGGCTGATTTTTGGACTTATGTTTATTTTGATTTTTTTGTTTGTACTGATGAGATCTATAAGTGGGCCAAATATTCGAACGTATTTTTTAAACACCCTGTATAAATTATACGCTATGAATGTTCCACCTGAATTAGTCCAACTAGTAGCAAATTTCCTTAAAAAGAGTACATTCCGAGTTAGGTTGAATGAAAGCCTTTCAGACAAATTTGAAATTCATCAAGGCGTTCTTCAGAGCTCTCCAATTTCACTACTTTTGTACAACCTGTTTGTTTACGATATGATGAAGTTTGATAATGCTGGTGAGTCGTATATGCTACAGTACGCCGACGATACTGCCTTTGGTAGCCCATACAAGAAACCTGGAAATAACTGTTATAAAACTCCAAGAAATAACCAACCAAATTGTAGAATGGTGTAGACTCTGGAGAATCTGTATAAATCCAACAAAGATACAGCTCTTAATACCGTTTCATCGGATCAAGGACAACTCCCCGACGATTAATATTGAGCAAACACAAATCAAACCTTCGCAATGTGTTAAATACTTAGGTATAACAATCGACAATAAAGCAAAATTTTATATACATTCTAAAAAAGCAAAAATGAAAGCAAAAGCGAGAGCCAAAGATTTTAGAGCACTAGCATATAAAAACAAGGCATCAAGACCAAGTGTGCAACATACATCTATAAATCCATTTGCAGACCCATTTTGGAATACGGCAACATTTTGACAGCTAATAGTAAAGGAGGTACAATGAACAATTTATAAGTTGGGGAAAGATCATGTATATGACATCCGAGCAACCCCTTATATAATATCTCTAATACCGGACTTTACCTAATAACCAGAGTTAGACCATTGACAGAGGGCCTTTCAATATTGGCAAAGAAATGCGTGAACAGGACGAAGAAAAATATTTCGAAATTATTCATTCCTTTACACAACACGTGTCACACTCTTTATAATCTAATCATGAAAATATAAAATATGTATTTAAAATAAAAAAGAAGATCTTAGATTGGACTGAAGGACTAAGGTCGATATCCCGTTTCCAAGGGAAATGGAAAAGTGTATTATTTAAGTAAGTAATTTAATTTTAATTATTGTATATTTTTCTTTCTGTTTTCCTTTTGTGAAGTAAATTAATTTATATCTATCGTACAGAATCTATTTATGAAAATTAAGAAAAAATATCTTAGAGGATAATAGATTGAAGTATCTACTTTCTATAAAAATCGTCAAATCTGTTCTAATTATACCCAAAAAATATAAAAAATTTTCAAATATACAAAAAAAATTTGACCGAACTTAACATAACTTTCGAAATTTTGGAATATCTTCAAAAAATCCTACAGAATTTATTTATGAGAATTAAGAAGAAATATTTAAGAGGATAATAGACTAAAGTATCTACTTTTTACTAAAATCGTTAAATCTGTTCTAATTATTACCAAAAATTTATAAAAAATTTTCAAATGAACAAAAAATTTTTTCACCGAACCTAACGTAGCTTTGGAAATTTTGGAACACCTTTAAAACATCGTACAAAATCTATTTATGAAAATTAAGAAAAAATATTTTAGAAGATAATAGATTAAAATATCTACTTTTTGCTAAAATCATCAAATTTGTTCTAATTATTGCCAAAAATTTATAAAAAGTTTTCAAATACACAAAAAATTTCTTGACGGAACCCAACATAACTTTCGAAATTGTGGAACATCTTAAAAAAATCGTATAGAGTCTATTTATGAAAATTAAGAAAAAATGTTTTAGAGGATAATAGATTGAAGTACCTACTTCTTACTAAAATCGTCAAATCTATTCTAATTATTACCAAAAATGTATGAAGAATCTTCAAATACATATATGGATATTACATTGAACGAACCCAACATAACCCTCAAAACGTTCGTCGTTCTTCAAAATATCCTACAGAATATCGTACCTTTCATTAAAATCATCAAATTTGTTCTAATTATCATCAAGAATTTATAAAAAATTCTCACATACAGTAAAAAAATATTGAACGAACCTAACATTCTTACGATTCCACTGATTTCATGTAAGTTTTTTGTAAAGTCGATATCACCATCTAATTTCTCTTGAAATTTAGGCTACTATACAAATTTTGTTAAATGTTGAATTAACGCAGTGTTTCCCAGCCTTTCTGATATTAGATTCTAACGTACAATTAGTGGGGTAGAGTCTCAAGTCAACACTTTTGCAAATTTTTAACCGACTCCTTTGCTTTGTTAGTAGTAGCGCTACAGGGCTAAATCCTTTTTCTACTAAATATGAAGTTGGAAATGCCATAATTAAAACTAATTTTTTTCATAACTGCTGACATGTTTCATACATGTCAGTCGTTTCATGATTCATGTTTTTCTGCTGGATCAATGGAAATTGATCCAGTAGAAAAAGGGGAACCACAGGAAATAACTGCCGCTTTCTTTAATTTCTTTCAATTTTCTTTAAAATAAACGGATAATTGTACAAAATGTTTTCGCCGTTATAAATTAGTCATCGACCCCCAAAAGTGATTGATTAATGAAATAATCGCCCATAACAAGTGTACAACCGCCGCTTAGGGGGCGATATTGCCCACGTTGACAAACACTAACTTAACTCATTCTAAAGGCAGAGGCGGACCTAGAGTAAATGGTGCCTATGGCAAACACCTACTTTGCGTCCCTCTAAGTCGATAACTTGCTACATTTTTTTTTTTCGTTTTCGTTTTTTTACGTTACACATTACATTTTTTGCGCCCCCTTGAGATGGCGCCCATGGCACGTGCCATGCCTGCCATACCCTAGTTACGCCACTGTCTAAAGGGATTCCTTAAAAACCTTTTTTCTGCTGTCCCCTTCAAGAGTCTGTAGCTTCCTTAGAAAGTATTTTTACCAATGTTTATTCAAAACTCTCGAAATTTTCGTACAATTTCAAAAAAGCATATAGAGTTTATTTATAAAAATTAAGGAAAAACGTGTTAGGAAATAATAAATTTTAGTGGGAATTTTTTAGCAAAAATCATTAAATTTGTTCTAATTATTCCCAAAAATTTATGAAAAATTTTCAAAAATTTATAAGAATTTCAAACCGAACCTAACATAATCCTGCAAATTTTTGACTACATTGACTAAAGGTAACTGGTATTAAATTAAATCTTGGAAAATAATGTATTAAAATGTTTATTTTTAATTAAAATCAGATAATCACATCAGATACTATATTTTTTTTTGGTAAAGTTGAGTTAAAGCGAATGTAAATTCTATATTCTCTAGTATAAGAAGATAGTTTTCAAGTCAATTTATTTATTTTTTAATAGCAAAGATTTTAAAAACCATATCGTCAAAGAACAACCGAAAAAGAAATTATTAACGGTTGTGAACAATAAAAGTAAATTCGGTTCGTGAAATTTTACCGGTCCACGGCCGGCACTTCACGTTCTCCTTTATTTCAACTTTCCCGCTAAGAAAAGTAGTGAACGTTGCAACAACGCAAAAACAACATGTGAACCGTCGTCGTTCCCCCCGAATGCCGCCCAGAGAAGGGGGCCGAACGCGGTGGGGAGCGATAGGTCCGCTTCGAAATGATGTAAGAAGAATCGCGCTGTTACGAAAGTATGGCAATGAACTCGATTGGCCTACCTCTGGCATTCAAGTTCATTGCTAATAACCAACCACCTTGGCAATACAACTTTTACACTGAAAAAATTCAAAAAACTATAAATTTTAGAGAAATAAAACTTCAAAAGAAATCATTTAATAAATAGATTTATAATACTGAACGTTCAATAATCATTGTAAGGTATTTGAATTTAGTATACTTGTTATTTAGTGATTTTTGATGTTTAACCTTACCTATGAAGTGTCTACATCTTTAACATCAGTGGAATATTATTATACAACATGTCTCCGAAATGAGTATACAATATAAAATTTTAGATTCCTTAACTCGAAATAGGTCGATTTACAGTCCGACACGCGAGAACTTCCGGCTGAGTAAGACTATAGTTGCGCAGTGGAGAACAGTAACTTCAGACTAGCTTCATTTAAACAAATAAAGCGCTAAATTCACCTTAAAATCATTTATGAACACTTGGTATATAAAAAAAAATTCTGTTTTTTTTTTAAATTTTGCAATATTTTAATTTTCAATTGATTTGATTATAATTTTTTGATAGATTACAAAATTGTTGAGAGTGAAGATGTATTTGAGTATTTAATGTTAGTAAGGAAGAAGTAGAATATGTATGTGAAAACGGCAGGAAAGCGATAAAGAGTGCTCCCGCTAGCTCGGTGTGAAGTTGCAAAAACTACTTTCTGCTAAACAAGGTTAGACTGCGGAGAGGCCTAAGCGCTAAGTTCAACCGCGTACGTTGTGCCACTTACCTGCACTTGGCAGAGAAAAGAAGAGTAACTTACGTCGTCGGCGAATAGAATCGAACCTCGGTGCCATTGAACTCAAAAGTTCGCAATCGCGATTCTAAACTTGTAATTCTGTTATAAAAAAATACAGTTTTTAAATTACTTTAATAGCCTTTTTTAAGTTTTTAATTTAAAATAAATAGATTTATATTTTATTACTTTACAATTAAGAACTTTTTACTTCCTACTTACGGGATATTAGACTTCATATTAAATTTGATTTATTGTAAATAGGTTGAAAATGATTAGAATTTGGAGAATTTCCATTTTTAATTTTGTGTTTCTAAAAAAATTAAATGTCAACTTATTTTACAACCGAATACAAAACTTAATGAATTTTTTCTAACCTTTCCCCAAAAATAAAACTTTTAACTTTGATATAATATCCAGTGTTTTGAAGAAACTTACCTTTCTTAAGCACTCATAACATAGGCCGATGATGAGAAAACTTTTTCAATAATTTTATTTGCCATTTTTTTTAATAAATAATATCAATTTTGACATCTTAAACGTCAAATTTTGTATAAACTTGTCAATTTTGACATTTAAACGTCAAGTTTTATCTAAAACTGTCAATTCTAACATCGTAAATGACAAGTTTTACCGAGAATTCTCATTATTCATATCTTAAAAAACAAATTTTATTTAGAATTGTCAATTTTAACATTTTAAACGTAAAGTTTTTTATAAAATTGTCAATTTTGACATTTTAAACATCAAATTTTACACAAAACTGTCAAATATCACATCTTAATCGTCAAGTTTCATATAAAATTATCAATTTTGACAACTTAAACGTCAAATTTTATATAAATTTGTCAATTTTGACATTTTAAACGTCAAATTTGATCTAAAACTGTCGATTTCATCATCGTAAATGACAAGTTTTATTTAGAATTGTTGGTATTCATATCTTAAAAGGCAAATTTTATTTAGAATTGTCAATTTTAACATCTTAAGCGTCAAGTTTTTTATAAAATTGTCGATTTTGACATTTTAAACGTCAAATTTTACACAAAACTGTCAAATATCACATCTTAAACATCAAGTTTCTTACAGAATTACCAATTTTGACATCTTAAACGTCAAGTCTTATAAATAACTGTCAATTTTGGCATTTTAAACGTCAAATTTTATCTAAAACTGTCAATTTTATCATCGTAAATGACAAGTTTTATTTAGAATTGTTGGTATTCATATCTTAAAAGGCAAATTTTATTTAGAATTGTCAATTTTAACATTTTAAACATCAAATTTTACACAAAACTATCAAATATCACATCTTAATCGTCAAGTTTCATATAAAATTACTAATTTTGACATCTTAAACGCCAAGTTTTATAAAAAATTGTCAATTTTGACATTTTAAACGTCAAATTTTATCTAAAACTGTCATTTTTATCATCGTAAATGACAAGTTTTATTTAGAATTGTTGGTATTCATATCTTAAAAGGCAAATTTTATTTAGAATTGTCAATTTTAACATCTTAAGCGTCAAGTTTTTTATAAAATTGTCGATTTTGACATTTTAAACGTCAAATTTTACACAAAACTGTCAAATATCACATCTTAAACATCAAGTTTCTTACAGAATTACCAATTTTGACATCTTAAACGTCAAGTCTTATAAATAACTGTCAATTTTGGCATTTTAAACGTCAAATTTTATCTAAAACTGTCAATTTTATCATCGTAAATGACAAGTTTTATTTAGAATTGTTGGTATTCATATCTTAAAAGGCAAATTTTATTTAGAATTGTCAATTTTAACATCTTAAGCGTCAAGTTTTATAAAAAATTGTCAATTTTGACATTTAAACGTCAAATTTTACATAAAACCGTCAAATATCACATCTTAAACATCAAGTTTCATACACAATTACCAATTTTGACATCTTAAACGTCAAGTCCTATAAAAAACTGTCAATTTTGACATTTTAAACGTCACACATTATCTAAAACTGTCAATTTTAACATCATAAATGACAAAACTTTTACCGAAAATTCTCTTATTCATATCTTAAAAAACAAATTTTATTTAGAATTGTCTATTTTAACATCTTAAACGTCAAGTTTTATATAAAATTGTGGATTTTGACATTTTAAACGTCAAATTTTACAAAAAACTGTCAAATATCACATCTTAATCGTCAAGTTTCATATAAAATTATCAATTTTGACATCTTAAACGTCAAATTTTATATAAACTTGTCAATTTTGACATTTTAAACGTCAAATTTTATCTAAACTTGTCAATTTTGACATTTTAAACGTGAAATTTTATCTAAAACTGTCAATTTTATCATCGTAAATGACAAGTTTTATTTAGAATTGTTGGTATTCATGTCTTAAAAGGCAAATTTTATTTAGAATTGTCAATTTTAACATCTTAATCGTTAAGTTTCATATAAAATTATCAATTTTGACATCTTAAACGTCAAATTTTACATAAACTTGTCAATTTTGACATTTTAAATGTCAAATTTTATCTAAAACTGTCAATTTTAACATCATAAATGACAAGTTTTACCGAGAATTCTCATTATTCATATCTTAAAAAACAAATTTTATTTAGAATTGTCAATTTTAACATTTTAAACGTAAAGTTTTTTATAAAATTGTCAATTTTGACATTTTAAACGTCAAATTTTACATAAAACCGTCAAATATCACATCTTAAACATCAAGTTTCATACAGAATTATCAATTTTGACATCTTAAACGTCAAGTCCTATAAAAAACTGTCAATTTTGACATTTTAAACGTCAAATTTTATCTAAAACTGTCAATTTTAACATTATAAATGACAACTTTTACCGAGAATTCTCATTATTCGTATCTTAAAAAGCAAATTTTATTTAGAATTGTCAATTTTAACATTTTAAACGTAAAGTTTTTTATAAAATTGTCAATTTTGACATTTTAAACATCAAGTTTTACACAAAACTGTCAAATATCACATCTTAATCGTCAAGTTTCATATAAAATTATCAATTTTGACATCTTAAACGTCAAATTTTATATAAACTTGTCAATTTTGACATTTTAAAAGTCAAATTTTATCTAAAACTGTCAATTTTATCATTGTAAATGACAAGTTTTATTTAGAATTGTTGGTATTCATATCTTAAAAGGCAAATTTTATTTAGAATTGTCAATTTTAACATTTTAAACGTAAAGTTTTTTATAAAATTGTCAATTTTGACATTTTAAACGTCACATTTTACATAAAGTCGTCAAATATCACATCTTAAACATCAAGTTTCATACAGAATTATCAATTTTGACATCTTAAACGTCAAGCCCTATAAAAAAACTGTCAATTTTGACATTTTAAACGTCAAATTTTATCTAAAACTGTCAATTTTAACATCGTAAATGACAAGTTTTACCGAGAATTCTCATTATTCACATCTTAAAAAACAAATTTTATTTAGAATTGTCAATTTTAACATCTTAACCGTAAAGTTTTTTATAAAATTGTCAATTTTGACATTTTAAACGTCAAATTTTAAACCTATATTAAACTTTGTGCTAGTGACTATTAAAATGCGAGTAACGGAACCTAACTTCTTAAAAAAAAAACAGTAATTTTTAAAAAATCGTACTGAACTTATTTATATGAGTAAAGAAACGATTTTTATGTCAGATGAAACCTGAAACATTCTATTTTATGTTAAATCGGTCAAATTTGTTCCAACTTTTTCCAAAAAAATTAAAAAAATTCCGAAAGACAACTATAATTTTTGACAGGTAACTTAACCTAATTTTCAAAAATTTTAAAAAATCGTACCGAACTTATTTATAAGAGTAAAGAAACGATTTTTATGTCAGATGAAACCTAAAACAGTCTATTTTATCTCAAACTAGTTAAATTTGTTCTAACTTTTCCCAAAAAAATTAAAAAAATTCTTTAAGACAACTACATAATTTTTGACAGGTAACTTAACCTAATTTTTAAAAAATGAAAAAATAATGTTTAAATCCTAATAACTTTAAAGTATTTGAAAATGTGATCTTTTAATATAGATAATTACTTGTTGCTACGATGAATAACAATATTATAAGAAGTGAGAGGTTGAGTGAACGACCGAAAAACGTTATCGAACACGTAGTGCGGTTGTTGTAAGTACGTGAGGGTCGTTGTACTCCGGTTAACGGCAAATTCGCAAGTTCACTTTCGAACCACGAAATCCGAGGCCGTGGCCCACCTGATTGTGGCATCATCACGACCATATTTCCTCTTTCAATACCCACCTTCTACCGTCGAAATATTTTCCTTTCTTTTTCTTCCTCAATAGATCTATTTTATCTATTACGAAACAATAAATCTTTTGTATTATTTCCCATTAGAATTTACCTATATGATTATCCTCTTTTAAATAAAATTTTAAAAATAATTCTTTTCAATTTATACAAAATACTTATTTAGGTGCCATCTTTTGAAACACCACATAAGTTTGTAATTTTTAATATAACCAAGAGATGTCACATCACTTCTTAAAGTTTAAGAACTATTTTTTCTTTTAATTTTTAATTTTGTAATATTTAAACGTTATTAATTTACAAATTTCATTAAATCTACTACTTCTATAGTTAAATTAGAAATTTAACTATAAATATTATATGGTTTCACATAAAATAAAAAAGTTCCAAAAAAACTTAAAAAATATAAAAAGTTAAATTACTTTTAAACATTTTCAACAACTTAAATTAACAAATACTAACTCCTTAGAGATAATATTTTTTTAATATTTTCTTTTGTATTATTCAAAATAATAAATAAATACAATTAAAATACCTTTAGTAACTAACTTCACTTAGGCCCGTTACTACCAATTTAATGCTATCTAAAGGATAGGCTATCTGTGAGATATAATTTAACCGATAGATAGGAGTATGCCGGGTACTACCATGTTCATTTATCTAAGGGATAAGCTATCTATAGGATAATAACGGAATCTAGGGACATTTTAGGAACTTGTTTTCATATGGTAACACTAAACGGTCAGAAGACCTAATAATTAGGTATTTTCAACGTATCTGTCAAAACCACGTGAAAACAGACGTAAACAATCGTGCTTTGCCGACGTTGATCATTCATCAGTGGTCTATTTAACAGTTATTTTATGTATTGAATTTATCGTGAAAGTAGTGGTGACTATGTTTTCAATATTTGTTGTAAGACCTAGTTCTCAAATCCCATTGCCTGACCTTTATTTTAAGAAGAATCGTGCTGTAACCCCAAAATAAAAATGGAACAGGCAAAACGTCGTAGAAATTTTAATTTTGCAAATTCAGAGATAGTGTTGCTTATACAACATAGAAAAAAATTTGTAGAAATGAGGCAAGGCCTAATGGGAACTGGTGGAGGGTCCCAAAAAGGGGTTTCCTTAACACCCATAGAGGAAAAAATTAAAGGTAAATTTGTTTTATGATAATTAACTTTACTTATATATCTGTTTTTAGAAACACCAAATAAAGCTATCCATTATGGTTACAATAAACTATCAGAAAAAAGGATAGAATTCACCGAGCTTCTAATAAAGCAAAATAAGGAGGAGCGTGAACACAAGATGAAAATGTTGAAGGAAGTGCATGAGAATTATTTATACTGTTTTGTTTGAAAATAGAAACTTTATTTTTATATTAAATTAATGTTGAAAAATAATTTGTTATTTCATTTTGCCTTTTATTTTCTGGATTCCCCCTTCTTCTCGAAGAAGATTAACGTTTTCTGTTGGAATTTCAACATCAGGGGTTAAAGGTTCATTCATGTTTATACATATGTATAACAGCCGTTGCAATAATAATAGGTTGTATTCTGGAAACAAAGAATTGAACATTACTTATTTATTTAAAAGATTGCGAGTTAAATAATTTTTATTGTACATACCTTTGTAATGATAACCTTAACTCTAGCCGCAAACATTGAAACCTTCTCTTCCATGTCTTTTTACGACATTTCGTGTCATATGAGCTTTGTTGTAAAGCTGTTGTGCCTCTGTTTGTGGTTCATCAAGAGAAATCTCGTTATAAATTCCACATCAGAGTGAATATTAATGTGGTCAATCCTCTGCCTTATAATTATTCTTTCCCCTCTTATGGGAAATAGGTCGTTTATTTCTTCCAACAGCAGCTCTTTATTACCCACATCTATATTATTGTTTATTCTTGAAATACTGATAAAATGGATATTAAGGCAGTTCAAAATTAGTTAACTTTAAATGTGTACTTACTGTTTAAATTATGACGAGATTCTAAACTTTTCAAACTGTCAACACGATATTTGAGGTTAGGTTTCTCACTTATCCCTAAGATAAAAGTTTAACAGCGACCCAATGTACGGGTTAAAATTTATCTCTAGGATAGCGTTAACTACGAGATAAATGGAGTGGTAGGAACCAATTTTTATTATATCTATAGGATAAAGTTATCCACGACTTTAACTGTGACTGGTAGTAACGGGCCTTAAACCCTTATACAAAACAAGTAATTTTAACAGTTGTGGAAAGATGTCACCACGTTACAAAACTTAACCTCAATTTATTACCTTGGTGTAAAACAACTTAAAAGAAACTTATTAGTGTTAAATAATTTTATAAAGTATTTCGTTTTAATAATTAAAAAATATGGAATCAACAGTATCTGTTTCTAAGGTAAATCTATCAATCTAAAGATTAAATTACTTTTTAGTTGTAAAATTAAACTAAAGAAACTAAACATAATTTTAATTTTAATTTATATTTTAGTTATTTTAAGGTGTTTTTAATAAAGTTTAACTAAAAAGAACAAATAAAACTGTTTTAATTTAATTTTTTAAGATTTTCTCCCGCGAAAATTTCGTATATTTTCGTAAACAATCGTTTAATATCGTTTAAACCGCTAAATTTAAAATAATAAACATTAAAATCATCAAAAAATTATTTTTAGGGAGTGTTTGTATTTAAAAATAAACTCAAATCGTTTAAAGAAGCCGAAAAACTCTCAAAGAAAGGTAGAAAGAAGCATTCCGTGCCAAATCTAAACATTTTTTCAAACGAACATTGGTATCAATCGTATTTTGATCTTTGGCAAACTACCGAGAAGAAAATTAAGGTAAAAAAATTAAATTGTATATAAAATAAAGAATAAAAATTGTAGTAATTGTTGTTTTTAATATAATTATAGAGATTACAATCCCAACTCTCATTATCAATTTCCGATGAATTAATATATTACATTGCGAATAGCTACGATTCAAAGAATGTAACGGAAATACCAACTGCAGCTTTATTAACTGGTATGAATATGCCTGATCATGAAGCTCAGTTTAGGGCTTTAGTTAGGAAGATGAAGGAGAATCCGCTTTTACATGTTGCGTGTTTGTACTCTGAAGATGGTCAAAATATTAAAAATCTGGTTGAGAATATGATGAATCAGTTTGTTAATGGTACTGGGTATAGTTCGGAAGAGGAGGATTTTGAAGAGAGTAGGATGAAAATTAAAAAGATTAATTATACGTTTGCTGGTTTAAAATCGTGGTATGATTCTGAACGAAGGGAGAGTTTATTTGTGGTTATTATACCGGATTTTGAAAGTTTTAAGGATAAGGTGTTACATGAGTTTATTTTAATAGTTAGGTAAATATATAAATAGGTAAATAAATTAATTAGGTTTATTCATAGAGCGGAATTTAAAAATATTTTTGGCTTGTTTTAATTATCAGGTAAAAAATATAAATTCTGAATAGTTAAAACTAAAAATATTCTGATTTACGAAAAAACTTAATATGTACCATTTAGTTAATTGAGTCTTATGGCGAATTCGATTGGCAAAACTAGTGTGCACTGGTGCGCACTCGTTGAGTGCAAAATCTGACATATGTCACACTAGCTTAGTGCAAAAAAGGGCAAATTCAACAGAAAGCGATGAAATCAAACGTAATCATAACATCACTTGTAAGTGTGTTCAAGGCTTGATGATGTTTAAAATGTTTTATAAACTACAATAATAAAATGTAATAGAATACAACGAAACAACCAATAGAACACGCTGTTATGCACTGGTGCGCACCAGTGCACCCAATCGAATTCGCCATTAATGTTGAGTCTTAGTTTTAATTAATGATTAAAATCTTCGTGACTGTTAATACAGTGTACTCCAGATATAACGAACCCTCAAGGGACTTGAAAATTGGTTCGTTCTAACCGAAGTTTGTTATTAGTAATAAAAACTCATGAATTAAATTTATTTAAATTAAATTGACAATTTAATCATTATTAACCCTCATCCGGATTTTGTGTCAAATTGACACAATTTTCAAACTTAATTGTTAATCTTTTTGTTATTTACGGTCGAATCCACTAAATATTTTGGCTCAGTGAAATAGCCAGTAGTCAATAAAATATAAAAAATGAAAGAAAGATTCTTATTTTCAACTATTCAAATGCATTCAATCAACCAATCATAAGAAAAATAGGCATACAATTATTACCTGGCATTGGGTCAATTTGATACACCAAGTCCGGATTTGGTTCTAGAAACGAAGTCCGGATGGGGGTTAAATAGAATAAAATTAAACAATTTGGGAAGAAATTAAAAGAAATCAGTGAGAACATACATTTATTTCAATAACAAATACAAAACATGTAAAGGCAGCAAGTTATTTAAAAAACTGTGTAATTTTGGTTTGAATTTGAGGATTTGTTGCAAAGATCCTTTCAATATAGCATTCTATTTTGGCAAAATTATTCAAAATATTTTCCGGTATTGCTAGCGATTGTAAATATCGCCGAATTTCATACACTTTTTGTAATGCAGAACGATTCGACAACGTTTCAATTTTCTCATCATCACTGTCTTTCTCTTCATCATCTTGTTCGCAAGTATCTTTATGCAGAACTCTAGCGGCAATTTCGTTATCCGTTAAAAATTCCGAAGTTGCAATATTTTTATCACAATTTATGTAGTCTTGTGTAAGATTTATTTCGGCGGTGCCAATAGAGTTTTTAGTAATAAACTGTATAAGTGGCATGGCGTCTTCTTTATCAAACACTTCTACTTCATTGTTGACATAGAATTCGGCTTTTCTGAAGCAATTTTTAATCGTGAACTCCGTTACCGTTTCCCACGCTTTATGAATAAAATTGATGCCGTCAAGCAATGTCACTTTAATAGGAGAATTGCGTCTAATCCTTGCACAATTTTCAATAAAAGTTGTTGTCGGTAATGACTTGAGAGAATGGATTGTCCTCTGGTCCATTGACTGAAGTTTAGTGCTTGTCTTCGGTGGCATAAAGATTAACCAGAACGAATTTTTTTCTTGGCTAATTCCATACAATGTCAGTAAAAATATTTCCCGTCATCCAAGCTTTAGAATTGGCATAATATTTTACCGGTAATGTGTGAACGTTTTTAAGGTACCTTGGACTTTTCGTTTTGCCGATGACCACTAATTTAAGTTTTCCAATGCCAGACATATTGGCGCAAAGCAACACTGTTATTCTATCTTTTGACAACTTTCCCCATTTTCACTTTTCTCCTTTAAACTTTAAAGTTTTATTAAGTTTATAAAACAAACTAGTCCCATCAGCATTAAAAATATCATTATCTTTAAACTTACTCCTAATTGTTGGTAAAATTGTGGATATCCAGTTGTCGACGATTGTTTAATTTTTGTCAATGATAAGAAATGTAGCTTTACTGTATTCGCGCGTGAGATAGGGAGGTAGAAAATAACGTGAAGGAGAAGGACATGTATGAGCAGTATAAGAAAGACGTTTGTTCGTTTTACATCACATGTGATACTATTGTATTTAAAAAAAAACATAAAGAATAAAGCAGTTATTATTATCAGTAGGTATTTTGCTCAGGAAATCATTCAAAATCAGATAAGCGATCGTTATAACCGGAACCATTTCAATAATAATCGGTTCGTTATACCCGAATGTTCGTTATAACCGAATTCGTTGTAAGCAAATTTATTTACATTTTGTTAAATAGAAATATTTTCCGAGCTATTACGTTCGTTCGTTATAACTGGGTGAGTTATAACCGGAGTACACTGTATTGCTTTCAAGAAAAATAACTTTAACTAGTGTATAATCGATATATTACTAGTTAAAGTTCCGGTATAACCGGAAATCAGTTGACTGAAAACTGTAGCTTTGAAAGTGTAACAACTTAAACTAAACTCACCAAACAAGCTACACAAGCTAAACTCTCCAAAATCTCGGCCATGTGCCTAAAGTCGGCCATTAAGTTTTTCTATATGGATTTTTATAGAAAGGGCGACTTTAGGAAGCCTTTTTTGAGAAGCGAACATTTGGGCAGTTTATTCTACCATCAACTACCAAATTCTACTAAATCTATGTATAATATTTAAAATCCTTCGCAAGTATAGTTTCTTAGATATTTCCATTAATCAAGTTCAGTGGGACATTCTATATATTAAGAGGAACAAGACAAACATAAAATGTAGTCCTTCAGAATATTAGTCTGTGCTATATACAGTATGTCCCTGCATAGGCGAGATGACTCTTATAAAAGGCAAAAAATGTTCGATGTTAATTTTCATCTTTTGGAGTTTAGCCATGTTTGGTTTTAAAATTAATTTGTAACATATTTTCAATTTAGAGAAAACAAGCGAAGCATTTATTCACTGTCAAGATTCGCTCGTTTTTTTTTTTTTACTGAAAATATGTTACAAATGAAACTTTAGCCCAGTAAGATTAAACCCCAAAAGATGAAAATTAACATTGAACATTTTTTGCCTTTGTAAGTGTTCTTTCTCCTATCCGGGGACACACTTTATGTTTAAGATTTTCTTGTAAAATGTTTTTGCTATGTGTTCTTTGAACTTATTTTTACTTGAATGATCTTCTTACTACACATTTCCTCGCCTTTCTTTGACAATCTAGTTTGTGTTTTAATAAAAATTGTAGTTTCCTGTTGCTACTTTTCCTCATTTTGATGTTCTTCTACTTTTTGTCACAGATTTTTTTGATTGTTAAGGAAGTCACAACGTTAGACATATTTTGAGTGTTCCTTTTGTTGTGTCTTCCAGGTATCTTTAACGATTGTAAATAGTCATACAATATCTATGACTTGTCTCTAATAATTACGTTGAAATAAAATCTATTTTTTTAACGCACGCAAAGAAGGGGTTATGTGAAAAGAACGTGATTTCGAGAAAACCCGTTTTAAAACTTTAGGAACTTCATACAAAGCTACAAATATAGCTTTCACGTTTCCATCGTTTTTATTGAACTTTAACGAAAAGACCAAATGAATGGCCTTTTTATCAATATTACATAGTAAAATAACTTCTGACTGACGATGAGCGTATTTATAGCATGAACGATTAACTCTTTGAGGGGCGGACATTTTCAAATAAAAAAAACCCAAAGTGGGCACAATAAAGATGTTGTGTCATCTAAGAGATTAGCAAAAAGCATAATCTGAGCTTGAAGTGGCGAGATGGTACACGCTCTCTGCCACTGTACAGCAAAAGGAGTAGAAATGAAAAAAAAAAAAATGGTTTATTTTGTGTACCAGCGAGCACAAAGGTCAAAATTCAAAGTCGTACATTAAACCACCCACCAACTCTCAATGAGTTAAACAGCAACAAAGCTTTGAAAATTTTGTAATAGATAATACCAATCTCTTAATTTTAACAAGAATTCACGTAGTCTTCTTTGCCTATAGTCTTTATTTATTATCATTATCAGCAAAAAAATAAAATAAAATAAAAAAGAATGGTAATAAAGGATCCTGACGAAACCTCACATATCTTCACAAATTTTTGACTATCTTTAAAAAATCACTCAAAAGGAGATTAAAAAATAACTATTAAAACCAATACAAAAAGATCTAACAATAAATTGATACTTATTTTTGTTTTTTATTTACAGTTCATACATAAACGTACTACCTTTCGCTTTCGTATTTGGAATCGCAACATCTTTAACCGTTTTACACAAAACTTTACCTTATCACGTATCCTCAAAAATAAACATCCAATTTTTCAACTCCCAATCATCCTCCGCTTATCTAAACGCCATTTTAGAAAACATCCTATTTTCTGAAGAATGTCCATTTCAGCTCGGCGGTAACATTTTTGGATTGTTTACTGACATTTTTCAATTTTACGATTTATCAGTAAACGGATTCGTACAGAAATTTAAGGTTGACAAGTTTTATTAATTTTGTTCGTGCAGACGATTTCCAGTTTCTGATTTTTTCAACCAATCAAGTTTAATTTTGAACAATTCACATTTTATGAAAAAAAAAAAATCCTAAAACTTGGTTGAATAAAAAATCAGAAATTCTTGGAAATCATCTGCACGAACAAAGCTATTATAATTGTACTTGTAATAAGATTATTCAAACAAATCGATATTTTAGTATGCTATGTTGGAACACTTTAGTTTTGGTAATGTCATGACTTTATGTACTAATTATAAAAAAGTAAAAAGTATAATAAAGGAATTCGATCATTTAACATGTGAAAATGCTAGACACATTTTATCATTTCGTAAAATGGTCGAAAAGGAAACACCTGAAAATCAAATAAAATTATTAACGGACGACGAATATTTTAAAGATGTACTTCGAGATGAAGTCCAAAAAAATATTAAATATCTACATGTTTTTCATTTATTATTAAAGTGTTTATTTATGTTAACGAAAGATTTACCAAAACAACCTTTAGGAAAACAGGTAATTTAAAAAAATTAACTTTATTTTTTAAATAAAATTTAAAAAAATAAACTTTTTTTAAATCCGTTTTTAGATTCGTGAACTTTACGGAACCGCCACATCAAAAAATATAACAGAAACGAACGAATACAAAGAAGCTTTTCAATTACTTCAATTTCAATCAAAAATCGAATTAACGGAAAAAGTTACAAATATTTGTGAAGTAATAGAGGTTGCAATTACAAAATCGACTTTAAACCGTGAACTTTTACGAAAAATTCTCGACGATGTTTATGATATTTTAGAAAATGAAGACGTCGATGAATCATTTGATGAAAAAGAAAATGATGTTGAAAAGGAAATGGGAAAATTGAAACTTCTAGATACGTGTACAGATCGAACAAGGTTTAAAAATGTAAGTTGGTTTTTTTAATTCCCGAACGTGATAAACTGTTGCATTTCCTGCTTGATCATTTCCTGTGGTAAATGTAATCTAATGTCATTAATTGAAAACGTAACTAATGTTTCCTGCTTGATAATTTCGTGTTGTAAATGTGATCTAATGTGATTTATTGGAAACAGTTTTTCAAATATACAAGAATGTCGTTTCCCATATTTAAATATATGAGTAGTAGAACAAAGGGCTTAATTGCCAAAAGTTTCAATTATTGAAGAAATTTCATTTTCCTGCTGAATGGCACTTAGCCGCTTTGTGAATTTTGAAGCCGTCATTGTTAATACGCTGACAAAAAATTGTCAGCAAATATTTAGTCGTAACCGTAAAAAGTTCAAAGTTGGCCAACTTTTGCTTTTTAACGATAACATTTAAGCAAATATGGCTGTACTTTTCTAAATGCTACAGCTGCTAATGGTGGTTTAGGATGTAAAACTTAACCGTAATCTTAGCTGTAATAACCATCAAATTTGCCGTAATTCCTAGACGTTGCCTAAATGCTTCTATTGAAACAAAATTATTAAACTTTTTTAAATACTAGAGTTATTACTACTACGGTTACGATTGCAGTCTTTAAGTTTGACATTCTAAACCCATCCCAAGTTTAACATCCTAAACCTACCATTAGACTTTTCAAAGATTCCAGAATTATTAAATTATGGAATCTGTCAAAACTTCCTGAAATGATAGGATTGTAATATATTTCGAGTGTTAGTCAAAACTCTCAAAACTGCAAAAACAACTTTATACAAGCCAAAATTAAAGGTCGATAATATGTATAAAATTATTTTTTAAGATTACGTAAAGCTCAATTTCACCAAAAATTATTAAATTTGAAGACAATTCTACTAAAAACTTAGTGGTTTTTTTAAAAATTCCACCCAAAATCAATAAAATTGGTAAAAATTCCACGAAAAACTTACTATATTCGTAAAAATTCCACCAAAGTTACCAACATTTTTAACAATTCCACCAAAAACGTACTAAATTTTTTCAATTTTCCACCAAAGCTACAAAAATGTTGAATAATTCCACCAAAAACTTACTGATTTTTAAAAAATACCACCAAAAACTTACCAAATTCATAAAAATTCTAAAGTTTCAATATTTTTAACAATTCCACCAAAAATGATTAAAGTTAATAAAAATTCCACCAAGGTTATCAACTTTTTTAACAATTCCATCAAAAACATACTGAATTTTATAAAAATTCCACCAAAAATTAATAAAATTGGAAAAATTTCACTAAAAACTTACTAAATTCGTAAAAATTCCATAAAAAACATTGAATGTTTTCAAAATTCCATCAAAAATGAATACAAATCGCAAAAATTCCACGAGTGTTATCAAAATTTTTGATAATTCCACCAAAAATATACTGAATTTTTTAAAAATTCCACCAAAAATTAATATAATTTGCAAAAATTCCACCAAACACAAGACAATTCTACTAAAAACTTAATGAATTTTTTAAAAATTCTACCCAAAATAAATAACATTGGTAAAAATTCCACGAAAAACTTACCATATTCGTAAAAATTCCACCAAAGTTACCAACATTTTTAACAATTCCACCAAAAACGTACTAAATTTTTTCAATTTTCCACCAAAGCTACAAAAATGTTGAATAATTCCACCAAAAACTTACTGATTTTTAAAAAATACCACCAAAAACTTACCAAATTCATAAAAATTCTACTAAAATTACCAATATTTTTAACAATTCCACCAAAAATGATTAAAGTTAATAAAAATTCCACCAAAGTTATCAACTTTTTTAACAATTCCATCAAAAACATACTGAATTTTATAAAAATTCCATCAAAAATCAATAAAATTGGAAAAATTTCACTAAAAACTTACTAAATTCGTAAAAATTCCATAAAAAACACTGAATGTTTTAAAAATTCCATCAAAAATGAATAAAAATCGCAAAAATTCCACGAGTGTTATCAAAATTTTTGATAATTCCACCAAAAATATACTGAATTTTTTAAAAATTCCACCAAAAATTAATACAATTTGCAAAAATTCCACCAAACACAAGACAATTCTACTAAAAACTTAATGAATTTTTTAAAAATTCTACCCAAAATAAATAAAATTGGTAAAAATTCCACGAAAAACTTACCATATTCGTAAAAATTCCACCAAAGTTACCAACATTTTTAACAATTCCACCAAAAACGTACTAATTTTTTTCAATTTTCCATCAAAGCTACAAAAATGTTGAATAATTCCACCAAAAACTTACTGATTTTTAAAAAATAACACCAAAAACACAAATTCATAAAAATTCTACTAAAATTACCAATATTTTTACAATTCCACCAAAAATGATTAAAGTTAATAAAAATTCCACCAAAGTTATCAACTTTTTTAACAAGTCCATCAAAAACATACTGAATTTTATAAAAATTCCATCAAAAATTAATAAAATTGGAAAAATTTCACTAAAAACTTACTAAATTCGTAAAAATTCCGTAAAAGACGCTGAATGTTTTAAAAATTCCATCAAAAATGAATAAAAATCGCAAAAATTCCACGAGTGTTATCAAAATTTTTGATAATTCCACCAAAAATATACTGAATTTTTTTTAAAATTCCACCAAAAATTAATACAATTTGCAAAAATCCCACCAAAAACCTACTAAATTCATAAGAATTTTACCAAAAACACTGATTTTTTTTATTCCACCAGAAATGAATAAAATTCGCAAAAATTTCACCAATGTTATCAAAATTTTTGATAATTCCACCAAAAACATACTGAATTTTTTAAAAATTCCACCAAAAACTTACTAAATTCATAAGAATTTTGTCAAAAACACTGAATTTTTTAAACGTCCACAAGAAATGAATAAAATTCGCAAAAATTCTACCAAAGCTGTTAAAATATTTATCAACTACACCCAAAACTTACTGATTTTTTTTTATTCCACCAAAAACTTACAAAAATCTTAAAAATTACACCGAAATTGTTAACATTTTTAACAGTTCTACCAAAAACTTACCAAATTTTTTAAAAATTCCACCAAAATGTCCAAATTCTTTTAAAATTCCACCAAAAATCAATCAAATTAGAAACAATTTCATTAAAAATTAACTAAAACCTTGAAAATTCCATCAAAAACTTAGTAGATTCATAAAAATTCCACCAAAGTTACTAAATTTTTTAATAATTCTACCAAAAATAATGATTTTTTTTTAATTCCACCAAAAAACTTACAAAATTTGCAAAAATTCCAAAAAATTTACCAATTTTTTTCTTTAATTCCACCAAAAACTTACTAAATTCGTAAAGCTTCCACCAAAGTTACCAAAATGTTGATCAATTCAACCAAAAACAATAAATTCTTTTTAGAAAAATACTAAAAATAAAATTGAACTAGTTTTAGGAAAAATTACAATTCTGGCTTAATCTCATTGCATGCAGAGTATTCCAAGGCCAAAGCCAGTGACTAATTTCTGTAGAGTATTTAAAAATTGGTACCACAGAAAATCCAAATATTTCTTCTCCGCTTAATCATAGGCGCGTGAACACAAGGGAGGCGAAATTTTCTGATGTAATTTAATTTTATTGCTCTTGGACGTTTTTACATATTATTTTAGTTAAATTAACACTTTTATGAGAGCGGCGCTTCTTATGAATGTTTCACTGCAATCTTTCGAAATGCATATTTGTAAATTCTAACTTATTTGAATTAGAATTGACACGACAATGAGTTGGGTTACCACAGAATATGGGAGGGAGATGTCAAGTCGGCATCAGCATGATGCCAGCATGACATCATTTTTAACATGACAATTCCTAAAGACCCCAATGAATCACTGTCATTGGCCTTGGAATACTCTATATGAAATTGCATATAAAAAAAATGTTCGGTGATAAGAACAAATTATTCATTTTTCTATGTGATGCAAATGGGTTAAACATCTCATCAATTATTCGATTATTGGTTAAAGGAAATTAACAAACCAAGTTATTTCAGTTGTATAATTAAAAAACATTTATTTGTATCAAAAATAACATTTACTTTAATACATATTAATTATCAAGTTTACAACTTATTAATTTATCTACTACGAACTACAAACATTTTCTAGAAAAATATGAACATGAACACTTTTCAAAATTTAAACGGAACTATTTTCTCGTGAAGCTATAAGTTGGAAAAAATCAATTTCCTCCTTCATTTTAACAATAATTTTCTTTTGTAATACCGTTTCTTCTTCCAAAGAACATTCTGTTGCAAGTTGTTCCAACACGTTTGTATACTGATTTATTTTTTCTTTTAATTTAAGTGGTTGACCGGCAAATTTTTGGTGAAAAGTATTAACCTTCTCATAAAGTAGATTTATTTCAACGTGAACGTTCGATATTTGACTTTGATACCCCGTCAATTTAAGGTTGTTTTGTTCACGAACCCGT
This sequence comes from Digitonthophagus gazella, assembly GCA_036711955.1. Taxonomy (NCBI): domain Eukaryota; kingdom Metazoa; phylum Arthropoda; class Insecta; order Coleoptera; family Scarabaeidae; genus Digitonthophagus; species Digitonthophagus gazella. Next base: position 33,583,908 of record JASCIT010000007.1, on the reverse strand, counting down.
TTCAATTCTTCCTCTAATTCTTGCGCTTCGGATTTTTTAATATTTACCGTTTTCAAAGAACTTTTTAATTCGCGGTGTTTCACCTTTAGATCTTTTAGTTCCGTTTCAAACTTTGCTCTGATGGTACTTACGTTATTCATATAAACGCTGATTTTATTGATTCGATTTTTTAACCACAAGATTTGATTAAGATGATATTTAAGACTAAGCGGAATGTCTTGTAAATTATTTGTAACCGTTTCATTCTTTTTTGGCCCTTCTACAGTTGTTTTAGACGTCGATGGAGTATTTCTGATTTGTTTCCACAATTCTTTATTCAACTTCTGCAAGTCGATATTAGTTTTTTTCAATCGTGCACGCGCCAGTTCACTTCTCTTCAATTTAGTATTGAGGGATGCTATTTGTTTTTTCAATAAGGTCGGATTATCATCATAAGCGGATAAATTTAGAATTGCATCCATTATGGATGCTGGTAACTTGCTAACTGAATTTTCAATGTTTAGAAACTCGATTGTTATATTGTTGTTTGATAATAGACTGGCGTAGAGTATCATTTGAGAGTAGGGATACTGTGAATAGATAAAATTACTGCCATGGACCATTCGCATTATAAACATGCAAGTTTTTCTTAAATGCCCAGCGTGATTGATTGATTTAAATTCCCATTATTTATGTTTTAAGTTTGAAATCATTCTTTTGCTGTTTCTGAAAACATTTGAGCATTTTACATCTACACACCAGATATTATTTTCTGAGAAAGCGTTCTGTTAAACTTTGCGATAAAAAAATAGGAAAAATTGTTTTCATTTATCCATATTATGAACAAATATAATTTAAATGCACTTAATGGAAATTTGAAAAAATCTCTCTTTTATGGAAAAAAGAAATTTGAAAGGTAAAATTTTTGAACGAAATAGATTTTTTTCGCTGAATCGGGAAAGAAATGAATCGAAATTAATAAAACAGGAAGGTTGTTCGCAACTTCCGGTTAAAAAGAAGAGTGAAAATTAAAAAAATCTTAAAAATCCTGAAAATGTAATCAAATTTTCTGAAAATGTTTTTAAATTATCCGAAAATTCTTCGAAAATCTGAAAATTTCACTAAAAAATCTGAATTTTAGTCATTTTCAGTCAATTTTTCTGAAATCTAGTAAATTTTTGGTGGAATTATTACAAATGTTGGCAACTTTGGTGGAATTTTGTCGAATTTTTTTGCAACTTTCCCGGAATTTTTAAGAACTTAATAAATTTTTGGTGAAATTATTCTGAATTTTAGTCATTTTTTAAAAATCTAGTAAATTTTCGATGGAAATGCTATAAATTTCGACAACTTTGGTGGAATTTTCAGAATTTTTTCCTAACTATGATGGAATTTTTAAGAATCTAATACAGATTTAGTGAAATTGTTGTGAATTTTGGCCATTTTTCAATAAATTTTTAAGAAATTTAGTAAATGTTTGGTGGAATTATTACAGATTTTGGTAACTTTGGTGGAATTTGTAGGAATTTTTTCTAACTTTGGTGGAATTTTTAAGAATCTAATAAATTTTTAGCGAAAATTTTTTGAATTATACTCATTTTTAATACATTTTAAAGAAATCTAGTAAATTGTTGGAGAAAATGCTATAAACTTTAGCAACTTTTGGTGGAATTTTTAACAATTTAGTAAGTTTTTGGTGGAATTTTTAAGAACCTAATAAATTTTTAACGAAAATATCCCGAATTTTACCCATTTTTAATACATTTTTAAGAAATCTAGTAAATTGTTGGTGGAAATGCTATAAATTTTGGCAACTTTGGTGGAATTTTTAAGAACCTAATAAATTTTTGGTGAAATTATCTTGAATATTAATCATTTTTCAATAATTTTTAAGAAATTTAGTAAATATTTGTGGAATTATTACTAATTTTGGCAACTTTGGTGGAATTTTTAAAAAATTCTTAAAAATCAGATCTTTAAAAGTATCTGAAAATTGTTTAAAAATATCCGAAAATTTTTCAAAAATTTCTGGAAATATTACAAAAAATTCTGAAAATGTAAAAATTTCAGAAGATGTTACAAAAATTTCTGAAAGTGTAAACTTTTCAGAAGATGATACAAAAATTACTGAAAATGTAAAATTTTCAGAAGATGATATAAAAAATCCTGAAAATGTATCGAAATTGTCCAAAATTTTGAATGAAAAATCCAAAAATTTTACTGAAAAATCCGATAATTTTATAAAAATTCCTGAAAATGTAAAATTTTCACAAGATGATATAAAAAATCCTGAAAATGTATCGAAATTGTCCGAAAATTTGAATAAAAAATTCGAAAAAATTCGAAAAATTTACAAAAATATCCGAAAAGATGTTAGGAAAAATCCTGAAAATGTATCAAAGATGTCACAGACTTTGACAAAAAATCCAAAAATTTGACTGAAAAATCCAAAAATTTGACTGAAAAATCAAAAATTTGACTGAAAAATCCGAGAATTTTATAAAAATGTCTGAAAATGTTACAAGAACTCCTGAAAATGTAAAATTTTCAGAAGATGATATAAAAAATCCTGAAAATGTATCGAAATTGTCCGAAAATTTCAATAAAAAATCCGAAAAATTAACAAAAATATCTCAAAACTTTTCAAGAATTTCTGAAAATATTATAAAAAGTTCTGAAAATGTAAAAATTTCAGAAGATGTTACAAAAATTTCTGAAAGTGTAAAATTTTCAGAAGGTGATATAAACAATCCTGAAAATGTATCGATATTGTCCAAAATTTTGAATGAAAAATCCAAAAAATTAACAAAAATATTCGAAAATTTTTCAAAAAATTCTGGAAATATTTCAAAAATGTCTGAAAATATAAAAATTTCAGAAGATGTTACTAAAAAATCCGAAAAATTAACAAAAATATCAGAGAATTTTATAAAAATGTGAAAATATTACAAAAATGTCTGAAAATATAGAAATTTTGGAAGATGTTAGGAAAAAATTCTGAAAATGTTTCAAAGATGTCAGAAAATTTGACTAAGAAATCTAAAAATTTGACTAAAAGATCAAAAAATTTGACTGACAAATCCGAGAATTTTATAAAAATGTCTGAAAATGTTACAAGAATTCCTGAAAATGTAAAATCTTCAGAAGATGATATAAAAAATCTTGAAAATGTACCGAAATTGTTCGAGAATTTGAATAAAAAATCCGAAAAATTAACAAAAATATCCGAAAATTTTTCAAAAAATTCTGGAAATATTTCAAAAATGTCTGAAAATATAAAAATGTCAGAAGATGTTACTAAAAATCCGAAAAATTTACAAAAATATCAGAGAATTTTATAAAAATGTCCGAAAATATTACAAAAATGCCTGAAAACATAGAAATTTTGGAAGATGTTAGAAAAAATCCTGAAAATGTATGAAAGATGTCAGAAAATTTGGCTAAAAAATTCAAAAATTTGACTGTAAAATCCAAAAATTTGACTGAGAAATCCAAAAATTTGACTGAAAAATCCGAGAATTTTATAAAAATGTCTGAAAATGTTACAAAAATTCCTGAAAATATAAAAAATGTGAAAGATCCTGAAAATTTGACTGAAAAATTTGAGAATTGTATAAAGATTCCTGAAAATGTTACAAAGATTCATGAAAATGTAAAAATTTCAGAAGATGATGGAAGATATACTGAAAATGGATCAAAAATGTTTGAAATTTTGACTAAAGAATCCGAAAATTTGACTGAAAAATCCAAAAATTTTATAAAAATGTCTGAAAATGTTACAAAAATTCCTGAAAATATAAAAATTGTGAAAGATCCTAAAAATGTACCAAAAATGTCTGAAAGTTTGACTAAAAAAATCCGAAAATTTAACTAAATAATCAAAAAAATTTGATTGAAAAATCCAAACAATTTGACTGAAAAATCCGAGAATTTTATAAGAATGTCTGAAAATGTTACAAAAATTCCTGAAAATATAAAAATTGTGGAAAATCTTACAAAAGATCCTGAAAATGTACCAAAAATGTCTGAAATTTTGACTAAAGAATCCGAACATTTGACTAAAAAATCAAAAAATTTGTTATTTAGGTGATTTGTAATAAAACAAGTTCATACGCATAATAAAACATGTATGCGATTCACTTCACTTATTGAGTTATATGAATTTGGAAATAATATTTAAAAATTATGTCGTTACAGTCCAGCGCGAGACTTAAGGGGCAAGTAAATTATGACTGCATTAGTAAAGTGAAGTACTTAGGGTCAAGTGGGATAAATGTAAACAGTTTTTGTATTTTGCCATTTCAAAGCTTCATATTTGATGTGTAAGAGGTAATGATTGGTAATTACGTTTAAAATAATATAATTTAAACTGTTTCAAGCAATTTTTCGAAAATTTCATATTCATACGACTTACTTTGTAAGTTTTAGGGGCGGTTTACAATTACCCCAACGAAAAATTAAATTAACATGAAAATTCCTAAAGACCCCAACGAATCACTGGCGTTGGCCTTGGAATACTCTGCATAAAATTGCATATAAAAAAATGTTCGGTGATAAGAACAAATTTTTAATCTTTCTGTGTGATGCAAATGGGTTAAAGATCTCATCAGTTATTCGATTGTTAGTTAAAGGAAATTAATAAAACAAGTTGTTTCAGTTGTATAATTTAAAAAAATTATTTGTATCAAAAATAACAATTATTTTAATACATATTAATTATCAAGTTTACAACTTATTAATTTATCTACTATGAACTAAAAGAATTTTCTAGAAAAACTAGAACATGAACACTTTTCAAAATTTAAACGGAACTGTTTTCTCGTGAAACTATCAGTTGGAAAAAATCAATTTCCTCCTTCATTTTAACAATAATTTTATTTTGTAATACCGTTTCTTCTTCCAAAGAACATTCTGTTGCAAGTTGTTCCAACACGTTTGTATACTGATTTATTTTTTCTTCTAATTTAAGTGGTTGACCGGCAAATTTTTGGTGAAAAGTGTTGACCTTCTCATAAAGTAGATTTATTTCAACGTGAACGTTCGATATTTGACTTTGATACCCCGTCAATTTAAGGTTGTTTTGTTCACGAACCCGTTTCAATTCTTCCTCTAATTCTTGCGCTCCGAATCTTTGAATATTTACCGTTTTCAAAGAACTTTTTAATTCGCGGTGTTTCACCTTTAGATCTTTTAGTTCTGTGTCAAACTTTGCTCTGATGGTACTTACGTTATTCATATAAACGCTGATTTTATTGATTCGATTTTTTAACCACAAGATTTGATTAATATGATATTTAAGATTAAGCGGAATGTCTTGTAAATTATTTGTAACCGTTTCATTCTTTTTTGGGGCTTCTACAGTTGTTTTAGACGTCGATGGAGTATTTCTGATTTGTTTCCACAATTCTTTATTCAACTTCTGCAAGTCGATATTAGTCTTTTTCAATCGTGCACGCGCCAGTTCACTTTTCTTCAATTTAGCATTCAGGAATGCTATATGTTGTTTCAATAAGATCGGATCATTACCACAAGCGGATAAATTTAGAGTTGTATCCATTGCGGATGTTGGTAATTTGCTAACTGAAGTTTGAAAGATTAGAAACGCGACTGATATACGCTTCTGTTGTTTGATAATGGATTTGTTCGTAGAACGGATATCAATTTTGAATTGTTTCCTTTTAATAACGTGTAAAAAATCCCAAAGACCAGATTTGTTCGTAGAACCGAGTTAAAATTTCAGATTATTTTTCTAGATTCCCTGTCCAATGAGTAATATATGACTTGCAGAAACGTATTATAATTAGAAGTTCATTAGTGACTCATTTCTCTATGCACTTTGAGCGTAATACTAAAAAAATCTGTGGACGTTGGGTATTATCAATATATATTAACAAATTGTTTCATTTTGATAACGTGTAAAAAATACCAAAGATTGATTGGTTGAAAAAAACAGAAAACAAACATTCAAGTTTATAAACACAGACAAGGTAAACAATTAACAAAAATATGTTGGGACAATGGAATTACGTTTTATAGTAAATTTATAATTATTTGTGTTTGGTAGTACTAGTTTAGTTTTATTTTTAGTATTTTTCTAAAAAAAAAATTATTGTTTTTGGTTGAATTGATCAACATTTTGGTAACTTTGGTGGAAGCTTTATGAATTTAGTAAGTTTTAGGTGGAATTAAAAAAAAAAATGATAAATTTTTGGTGAAATTTTTACATATTTTGTAAGTTTTTTGGTGGAATTTTTAAAAAATTCATTATTTTTGGTAGAATTATTAAAAATTTTAGTAATTTTGGTGGAATTTTTATGAATTTACTAAGTTTTTGATGGAATTTTCAAGGTTTTAGTTAATTTTTAGTGAAATTGTTTCTAATTTGATTGATTTTTGGTGGAATTTTAAAAGAATTTGGACATTTTGGTGGAATTTTTAAAAAATTTCGTAAGTTTTTGGTAGAATTGTTAAAAATGTTGACAATTTCGGTGTAATTTTTAGGATTTTTCTAAGTTTTTGGTGGAATAAAAAAAAATTCAGTAAGTTTTGGGTGTAGTTGGTAAATATTTTAATAGCTTTGGTGGGATTTTTGCGAATTTTATTCATTTCTGGTGGAATTTAAAAAAAAATCTGTGTTTTTGGTAAAATTCTTATAAATTTAGTAAGTTTTTTGGTGGAATTTTTAAAAAATTCAGTATGTTTTTGGTGGAATTATCAAAAATTTTGATAACATCGGTGGATTTTTTTGCGAATTTTATTCATTTCTGGTGGAATAAAAAAAATCAGTGTTTTTGGTAAAATTCTTATGAGTTTAGTAGTTTGGTGGAATTTTTGCAAATTGTATTAATTTTTGGTGGAATTTCTAAAAAATTCAGTATGTTTTTGGTGGAATTATCAAAAAATTTGATAACATTGGTGGAATTTTTGCGAATTTTATTCATTTTTGATGAATTCTTTTTAAATTCAGTGTTTTTTTTATAGAATTTCTACGAATTTAGTAAGTTTTTAGGGAAATTTTTCCAAATTTATTAATTTTTGGTGAAATTTTTATAAAATTCAATATGTTTTTGGTGGAATTGTTAAAAAAATTGATAACTTTGGTGGAATTTTTATTAACTTTAATCATTTTTGTTGGAAATGTTAAAAATATTAGTAATTTTAGTAGAATTTTTATGAATTTGGTAAGTTTTTGGTGGTATTTTTTAAAAATCAGTAAGTTTTTGGTAGAATTATTCAACATTTTTGTAGCTTTGGTGGAAAATTGAAAAAATTTAGTACGTTTTTGGTGGAATTGTTAAAAGTGTTGGTAACTTTGGTGGAACTTTTACGAATATAGTAAGTTTTTCGTGGAATTTTTGCAAATTGTATTAATTTTTGATGGAATTTTTAAAAAATTCAGTATGTTTTTGGTGGAATTATCAAAAAATTTGATAACATTGGTGGAATTTTTGCGAATTTTATTCATTTTTGATGAATTTTTTTTTAAATTCAGTGTTTTTTTTATAGAATTTCTACGAATTTAGTTAGTTTTTAGGGAAATTTTTCCAAATTTATTAATTTTTGGTGGAATTTTTATAAAATTCGGTATGTTTTTGATGGAATTGTTAAAAAAGTTGATAACTTTGGTGGAATTTTTATTAACTTTAATCATTTTTGGTGGAATTGTTAAAAATATTGGTAATTTTAGTAGAATTTTGATGAATTTGGTAAATTTTTGGTGGTATTTTTTAAAAATCAGTATGTTTTTGGTGGAATTATTCAACATTTTTGTAGCTTTGGTGGAAAATTGAAATAATTTAGTACGTTTTTGGTGGAATTGTTAAAAATGTTGGTAACTTTGAATTTTTACGAATACAGTAAGTTTTTCGTGGAATTTTTACAAATTTTATAAGTTTTTGGCGGAATTATTAAAAATTTTAGTAGCTTTGGTGGAATTGTTACAAGTTTACTTAAATTTTTGGTGATATTTTCAAGAATTTAATTAGTTTTTAGTGAAATTTATTCGAATTTTTGCTCTGCATAAATTAAATATTTGATAATTATTAATAAACCGATCGTTTTGACATTTCATGTGGCATTAGCGTGGTTAGAATAATAAATAACGATTATGAAAATTGAACCAACTGTTTTATCGGCCCAAATTAAAAATGACGGAAAACGGGGACTTCGTTTAGGACTTAAATCGGCCGTTTAACAAGGAGCCCCGATTCGCATATAACGTTGCGTTATAAAGCCGTTCAGAAGGTTAGCCGGAAGTAGAGTCGCGGAGCCGGTGGCTTTTTGGACAAAAAGTTCGTTCGAAAATTAAGTCAGTACTTAGCTATATCAACGTATTTATATGTAGCTGTTCATCAGTGCACCACTGAATAGACATAAATACTTTGATATACAGTGATACAAAAAAGTCTCCGTACGATGGTAATTATAAACTTGTATAACCAATTAAGTTAAAGTTTTATAGATGGATTTAAAATAATAGATCTAAAATGACAGATGTTTACCATACTGTTGTAAATGCGTATATACCGGGTAATGAAAATAAAAACTTCAGAAATATATAAACTTTTATTAAAGAACCATTAAATTTGTTACAAAAAAGTATTCGTACGAATAAAGACATATTGAAATATTACAACAAAACTTTAACAGAAGGTATAAGTAACAAACAAAAAGTACATACATTAAGGCGTTATACTACCCAGCAAAATATTTTTTTTTCATTTTTTTTTTATTAACTTAAATGATGCTTATAGTACCTAAGAATCATATCCAAAAACAATTTTGAACGATAAGCGACTGAAAATATTTTTTTTAGCTTATTTTCGTAAGTGTCTGAGCACCGTAGAACGTTTGATACAACACCGCCGCGCCGCTTTATTAAAACTTTGAACGGTTTTTTCTCGAAACTATGTTTTTCACACTTGCGTTGTCTGAAACTCAGTCAATTTTCATAAGATTTACTCAATATTTTAACTGTATCTTCACAGATAGATTATCTATCGAAGTACATAGGAATTTTTAGATTGATAAAAAATTACATTTGCTATCAACAATTTATTGAAAATTTTTTGCCAAAAAGCGAAAAAAAAAAAACTTAAAATTGGTGCCAATTTGCGAAATATTAAAAAAAATATATATAACCCTGTGTACTTCCAAAGAAAAACTAATATAGTAAAAGGAAACAAAATTACTTTTTGCTCTAGGTGGCAAATGAATGCTGAAACTGACTACGCAGCTTTCCTCTTCGGAAAAAAACATACTTTCAAATAATACCGTGCCACAACACCATTTTATATCGAAAATTAAAACAAAATATATTTTTATATAGCTTAATACATGCGCAATAAATGTTCGAAATTGCATTTTGTGTCATTCATTAAATATAAATCGAAAAAAAAATCACAAAAAAAAACTTCATTTTTTCAGTTTGCTTGGGTAGTATAACGCCTTAATATTTAGTAGGGTTTCCCTTTGACTTTATAACCCCTCTTAATCTGTTCTGCATAGATGCCACAAGTTTTTTCGTAACTGAAGGTTGAATTCTGTTCCATTCTTCTTGTAATTTTTCCTTTAAATCATTTCTATTATTTATTCCATGTTTACAAATGCGTCTCTCCATTTTTTACCATAGGTTTTCGATGGGATTGAGGTCTGGTGATTGGGGTGGATGTTTTAGTGTGCTTTTGACTCTGTATAAAAGCCACTCTGTCACTATTCGCCAAGTGTGTTTAGGGTCGTTACCGTGCATAAACAGAAAATCATTGCCCATTCCTAATTTTTGTACACTTTCGGACAGATTTTCTTGTAAAATTTTAAGATAGGACTTACTGTTCATTGTAGCCTCTATAAAAGATAATTTGCCAACTCCATTACTCGACATGCACCCCCAAACCATAACACTGCCGCTTGCATATTTAACAGTAGCATTTAAATTTTATAAAATTTAATTCAGTGTTGGGCTTTCTCCGTACTTTTTGTTTCACATCGGATTCGTGAATGTTAAACTTGCTTTCATCACTGAATATGACGTTGTCCCAAAATGTTTGTTCTTCGTTTACATGTTCTTAACTGTAGTCGTTTGGTTTTATTTCGGCTAGAAATAAATGGCTTTTCCCGTGGTGACCGTGCGTTATATCCGTGGCGTCTTAAAACGTTATGTACGCTTTCATCACTGCAGCTCACATTCATCTCATGTCTTAACTTTTGTGCGATTTTTGTTGCACTATTTTTTGGATTTTTCTGTATTTCTCGAAAAATGTGCCTTTCTTGACGTTCAATAAAAATTTTTGGGCGCCAAGATCGGAAGGTATTGTTCACTGTGCCGGTTTTTCCATAATCTTGATAGTGTACTGTAGTGTCGACTTGGATTTTTTAACAATATTGGTCACTTCTTGCATAGAATTTCCCTCACCATATAATTGCACAATTAGTTTACGTAAATCGACACTTAATTCGTGTTTTTTTTTGAGACATATTGCAAATTGTTTGTAATATCTGCACTCGTCGACAATTAAATGAAAACTAGCTACCTGCACTCCAATATTACGCTATCTGGATATGAAAATTCTGGCTTTTAAACCATGTGTTTAAGTATCGTACGGAGACTTTTTTGTAATAAAATACCCGATGTTTATGTTGTACTGTGTTTTTTTTTTTTTTTTTTAATTTATATAAAAATTTTATCGGCCTAATAGAGCGTACAGTAATACAGCCAAGCCTTAGCGTTACATTTTTAAATCTACATTTAACATTTCAACTTTAATTATACAAAATAAGACTGCTATTGCTACCGTACGGAGACTTTTTTGTATCACTGTAACTACGCGTGACCGACGTCAGCGTTCACCGTCGGTTGAGCACTAAAATTGAGACGATTTTAGACAATTTTAGGAAAAATTACAATTCTGGCTTAATCTCATTGCATACCGAGTATTCCAAGGTCAAAGCCAGTGACTCATTTCTGTAGAGTGTTTAAAAATTGGTACCACAGAAAATGCAAATATTCCTTCTCCGCTTAATCATAACACAAGCGCGCGAAATTTTCTGATGTAATTTAATTTTATTGCTCTTGGACGTTTTTACATATTATTTTAGTTAAATTAACACTTTTATGAGAGCGGCGCTTCTTATGAATGTTTCACTGCAATCTTCCGAAATGCATATTTGTAAATTCTAACTTATTTGAATTAGAATTGACACGACAATGAGTTGGGTTACCACAGAATATGGGAGGGAGATGTCAAGCCGGCATTAGCATGATGCCGACATGACATCATTTTTAACATGACAATTCCTAAAGACCCCAATGAATCACTGTCTTTGGCCTTGGAATACTCGGTATAAAATTGCATATAAAAAAAATGTTCGGTGATAAGAACAAATTATTCATTTTTCTATGTGATGCAAATGGGTTAAAGATCTCATCAATTATTTGATTATTGGTTATAGGAAATTAACAAACCAAGTTATTTCAGTTGTATAATTAAAAAACATTTATTTGTATCAAAAATAACATTTACTTTAATACATATTAATTATCAAGTTTACAACTTATTAATTTATCTATTACGAACTACAAGAATTTACTAGAAAAACTAGAACATGAACACTTTTTAAAATTTAAACCGATCTATTTTCTCGTGAAGCTACAAGTTGGAAAAAATCAATTTCCTCCTTCATTTTAACAATAATTTTATTTTGCAATACCGTTTCTTTTTCCAAAGAACATTCTCTTGCAAGTTGTTCCAACACGTTTGTATACTGATTAATTTTATCTTTTAATTTATGTGGTTGACCGGCAAATTTTTGGTAAAAAGTATTAACCTTCTCATAAAGTAGATTTATTTCACTGTGAATGTTCGATATTTGACTTTGATACCCCGTCAATTTAAGGTTGTTTTGTTCACAAACCCGTTTCAATTCTTCCTCTAATTCTTGCGTTCCCGATTTTTTAATATTTACCGTTTTCAAAGAACTTTTTAATTCGCGGTGTTTCACCTTTACATCTTTTAGTTCCGTTTCAAACTTTCTTCTGATGGTACTTACATTATTCGTATCATCGTTGATTTTATTTATTCGATTTTTTAACCACAAGATTCGGTTAAGATGATATTTAAGACTAAGAGTGATGTCTTGTAAATTATTTGTAACCGTTTCATTCTTTTTTGGTGCTTCTAAAGTTGTTTTAGACGTCGATGGAGTATTTCTGATTTGTTTCCACAATTCTTTATTCAACTTCTGCAAGTCGATATTAGTTTTTTTCAATCGTGCACGTGCCAGTTCACTTCTCTTCAATTTAGTATTCAGCGATGCTATTTGTTGTTTCAATAAGGTCGGATTATCATCAAAAGCGGATAAATTTAGAATTGCATCCATTACGGATGTTGGTAACTTGCTAACTGAATTTTCAAAGTTTAGAAACTCGATTGTTATATTGTTGTTTGATAATAGACTGGCGTAGAGTAGCATTCAAGAGTAGGGATACTGAGAATAGATAAAATTACTTCCATGGACCATTCGCATTGTAAAGCTTTTCTTAAACGCCCAGCGTGATTGGTTGATTTAAATTTCCATTATTTACGTTTTAAGTTTGAAATCATTCTTTTGCTGTTTCTGAAAACATTTAACCATTTTACATCTACACACCAGATATTATTTTCTGAGAAAGCGTTCTGTTAAACTTTGCGTTAAAAAAATAGGAAAAATTGTTTTCATTTATCCATATTATGAACAAATATAATTTAAATGCAATTAATGGAAATTTGAAAAAATCTCTCATTTATGGAAAAAAGAAATTTGAAAGGTAAAATTTTTGAACGAAATAGATTTTTTTTCGCCGAATCGGGAAAGAAATGAATCGAAATTAATAAAACAGGAAGGTTATTCGCAACTTCCGGTTAAAAAGAAGAGTGAAAATTAAAAAAATCTTAAAAATCCTGAAAATGTAATAAAATTTTCCAAAAATTTTTCTAAACTATCCGAAAATTCTTCAAAAATATCTGAAAATTTCACTAAAAAATCCGAAATTTTTTTAAAAATATCTGAAAATTCTTCAAGAATTTCTGGAAATATTACAAAAAATTCTGAAAACATAAAAAATTCAGAAGATGTTACTAAAAAATCCGAAAAATTAAGAAAAAATCAAAGAATTTTATAAAACTGTCTGAAAATATTACAAAAATGTCTGAAAATATAGAAATTTTGGAAGTTGTTAGAAAAAATCCTGAAAATGTATCAAAGATGTCAGAAAATTTGACTAAGAAATCTAAAAATTTGACTAAAAAATCCAAAAATTTGACTAAAAAATCCGAGAATTTTATAAAAATGTCTGAAAATGTTACAAAAATTCCTGAAAATGTAAAATTTTCAGAAGATGATATAAAAAATCCCGAAAATGTACCGAAATAGTTCGAAAATTTGAATAAAAAATCCGAAAAATTAACAAAAATATCTGAAAATTTTTCAAAAAATTCTGGAAATATTTCAAAAATGTCTGAAAATATAAAAATTTCAGAACGTTACTAAAAAATCCGAAAAATTAACAAAAAGAATCAGAGAATTTTATAAAAATGTCTGAAAATATTACAAAAATGTCTGAAAATATAGAAATTTTGGAAAATGTTAGAAAAAGATCTTGAAAATGTATGAAAGATGTCAGAAAATCTGATTAAAAAATTCAAAAATTGACTGAAAAATCCAAAAATTTGACTGATAAATCCAAAAATTTGAATGAAAAATCCGAGAATTTTATAAAAATGTCTGAAAATGTTACAAAAATTCCTGAAAATGTAAAATTTTCAGAAGATGATATAAAAAATCCTGAAAATGTACGGAAATTGTCCGAAAATTTGAATAAAAAATCCGAAAAAGTAACAAATATATCCGAAAATTTTTCAAAAAATTCTGGAAATATTTCAAGAATGTCTGAAAATATAAAAATTTCAGAAGACGTTACTAAAAAATCCGAAAAATTAACAAAAAAAATCAGAGAATTTTATAGAAATGTCTGAAAATATTACAAAAATGTCTGAAAATATAGAAATTTTGGAAAATGTTAGAAAAAGATCTTGAAAATGTATGAAAGATGTCAGAAAATCTGATTAAAAAATTCAAAAATTTGACTGAAAAATCCAAAAATTTGACTGAAAAATTCAAAAAATTGACTGAGAATCCAAAAATTTGACTGAAAAATCCAAAAATTTGACTAAAAAATCCGAGAATTTTATAAAAATGTCTGAAAATGTTGCAAAAATTCCTGAAAATATAAAAATTGTGAAAGATCCTGAAAATGTATCAAAAATGTCTCAAATTTTGACTAAAGGATCCGAAAATTTGACTAAAAAATTACAAAATTTTACTGAAAAATCTGAGAATTTTATAAAGATTCCTGAAAATGTTAGAAAGGTTCATGAAAATGTAAAAATTTCAAAAGATGATAGAAGATATCTTGAAAATGGATCAAAAACGTTCGAAATTTTGACTAAAGAATCCGAAAATTTAACTAAAAAATCAAAAAATTTGACTGAAAAATCTGGGAATTTTATAAAGATTCCTGAAAATGTTACAAAGATTCATTAAAATGTAAAAATTTCAGGTGATAGAAGATATCTTGAAAATGGATCAAAAATGTTCGAAATTTTGACTAAAGAATCCGAAAATGTGACTAAAAAATCAAAAAATTTGACTGAAAGATCTTAGAATTTTATAAAGATTCCTGAAAATGTTACAAAAATTCATGAAAATGTAAAAATTTCAGAAGATGATAGAAGATATCCTGAAAATGGATAAAAAATGTTGGAAATTTTGACTAAAGAATCCGAAAATTTGACTAAAAGATCAAAAAGGTTGGCTAAAAAAATTCGAAAATTTTATAAAAATGTCTGAAAATATTTCCAAATTAGTTTAAAATACGCTGGATAAAGTTAGAAAGGTCCAAACCCCATTTCATACAATTCAAACGTGACTATAATGAAACTACAGAATTTAAAGCCATTAATATAAGAAAATCTGTACAAGGTGGACTGCAAAGTTTGAAAAATATAGATCAGCCTTTATTATATCCTAAAGGTAGAACTGTGACAAGGGAAAAACGGAGAGACATGATGAACCTGCTAAAATTCATTCCTCCTGTTATAATTACTATAAAAACTTGACAACAAATCGAAATGACGAATACTCAAATACAGGTGATGAAGAATACATTATTTATAATATTGCAGATGAATTAATCACAAATTATAATATATTAAAGTAGTAAGCAAGCAGCGCCTCTTTAAAAGAGGGTGCCGCAGGCGCCTAGCTCTTTTTTTAATAGCTTTTTTGGAAATCGCTTTCCGGACGATTCAATGGTTTTACATCATTCTGCCGACCATTATCGTCACCTCCCCGACGATTTTGGGGGGTCCGTGACCGATTTCGGAAAAACGGCCCTGAAAATCGAACGAAATTGCGGTAGTCCTAATTGAAACAAAAATTCCCGATCGTCCGCCTGTCATTTTCGTTAATTTTCGAACGCACTTTTTGTCCAAAAAGCCACCGGCTCCGCGACTCTGCTTCCGGCTAACCTTCTAAACGGCTTTATAATGCAACGTTATATCTGAATCGGGGCTCCTTTGGACCCGAAACGGCCGATTTAAGCCCTAAACGAAGTCCCCGTTTTCTGTCATTTTCGATTTGGGCCGATAAAACAGTTGGTTCAATTTTCATAAACGTTATTTATTATTCTAACCACACTAATGCCACATGAAATCTCAAAACCATCGGTTTATTAATAATTATCAAATATTTAATTTATGCAGAGCAAAAATTCGAATAAATTTCACTAAAAACTAATTAAATTCTTGAAAATAGCACCAAAAATTTAAGTAAATTTGTGAAAATTCCACCAAAGTTACTAAAATTTTTAATAATTCCACCAAAAACTTATAAAATTTGTAAAAATTCCACCAAAGCTATCAAAATTTTTAAGAATTCCACCAAAAACTAAATTTTTAAAAATACATACTAAAATTAAGATTAATTTCGTCAAGAATTGATTAGATTCTTAAAAATTTCACAAAAATAAAAAAGTAATAATAAAAACTCCACAAAAGTTAGTTAAATTGAATATAATTTCACCAAGAATTATTAAATTTGGAGACAATTCTACTAAAAACTTAGTGAATTTTTTAAAAATTCCACTCAAAATCAATAAAATTGGTAAAAATTCTACGAAAAACTTACTATATTCGTAAAAATTCCACCAAAGTTACCAACATTTTTAATAACTCCACCAAAAACGTACTAAATTTTTTCAGTTTTACACCAAAGCTACAAAAATGTTGAATAATTCCACCAAAAACATACTGATTTTTAAAGAATACCACCAAAAACTTACCAAATTCATAAAAATTCTACTAAAATTACCAATATTTTTAACAATTCCACCAAAAATGATTAAAGTTAATGAAAATTCCACCAAAGTTATCAACTTTTTTAACAATTCCATCAAAAACATACTGAATTTTATAAAAATTCCACCAAAAATTAATAAAATTGGAAAGAATTCACTAAAAACTTAGTAAATTCATAAAAATTCCATAAAAAAAACACTGAATTTTTTAAAAATTCCATTAAAAATGAATAAAATTCGTAAAAATTTCACCAATGTTATCAAAATTTTTGATAATTCCACAAAAACATAGTGATTTTTTTTAAAACTCCACCAAAAATTAATACAATTTGCAAAAATTCCACCAAAAACTTACTAAATTCATAAGAATTTTACCGAAAACACTTAATTTTTGTTTTAAATTCCACCAGAAATGAATAAAATTCCCAAAAATTCCACCAATGTTATCAAAATTTTTGATAATTCCACCAAAAACATACTGAATTTTTTAAAAATTCCACCAAAAAACTTACTAAATTTATAAGAATTTTACCGAAAACACTTAATTTTTGTTATAATTCCACCAGAAATGAATAAAATTCCCAAAAATTCCACCAATGTTATCAACATTTTTGATAATTCCACCAAAAACTTACTAAATTCATAAGAATTTTACCAAAAACACTGATTTTTTTTATTCTACCAGAAATGGATAAAATTCGCAAAAATTCCACCAATGTTATCAAAATTTTTGATAATTCCACCAAAAACATACTGAATTTTTTTAAATTCCACCAAGAAACTTTTTTAACAATTCTACCAAAAACACCAAATTTTTTAAAAATTCCACCAAAATGTCCAAATCCTTTTAAAATTCCACCAAAAATCAATCAAATTAGAAACAATTTCATTAAAAATTAACTAAAACCTTGAAAATTCCATAAAAAACTTAGTAAATTCATAAAAAATCCACCAAAGTTACTTAAATTTTTAATAATTCTACCAAAAATAAGGAATTTTTTTAAAATTCCACCAAAAATTTACCAATTATTTTTTTAATTCCACCAAAAACTTATTAAATTTATAAAGCTTCCACCGAAGTTACCAAAATGTTGATCAATTCAACCAAAAACAATAATTTTTTTTTAGAAAAATACTAAAAATAAAACTAAACTAGTAATATATTATAACAGAACTGTCAACATTCATTTTTATGAAAAAGCTGTAATAGAAATATATAAGTAACTTTTTCTGTAATAAACTACTTAAAAATTTAAAGATTGAATTTAACTTTATTACATTTTTCTTTTGCCAAATCGATTAACTCCACCTGTCACATAAAAATGGTAACATTATTGAGGATTATTTTTTGGCTGTTCTTTCTTATTAATTTTATATACCGTTAGATGAAAACTATATCTGCATTTATGCATTCTGCATTATATATTCGATTTTTTATTATAACAGAAATTTTAAAAAACAGTATACATTATTTCATCGCATTTCTCAACTTTTTGTTCTATGGAGGTAATCATTGTGTGCACTGAACGGCTCAGTTAAAACGATAATGGGTTTGGTTACCACAGAATGTGGGAGAGAGATGTCAAACCGGCATCAGTTTAACATGAAAATTCCTAGACCTCAATGAATCACTGGCTTTGGCCTTGAAATATGCAGTATAAAATTGCATATAAAAAAAATGTTCGGTGATAAGAACAAATTATTCATTTTTCTATGTGATGCAAATGGGTTAAAAATCTCATCAATTATTCGATTGTTGATTAAAGGAAATTAATAAAACAAGTTGTTTTAGTTGTATAATTAAAAAGAAATTTATTTGTATCAAAAATAACAATTATTTTAATACATATTAATTATCAAGTTTACAACTTATTAATTTATCTACTATGAACTATAAAAATTGTCTAGAAAAACTAGAACATGAACACTTTTCAAAATTTAAACCGATCTATTTTCTCGTGAAGCTATAAGTTGGAAAAAATCAATTTCCTCCTTCATTTTAACAATAATTTTATTTTGTAATACCGTTTCTTTTTCCAAAGAACAATCTTTTGCCAATCGTTCCAACTCATCTGTGTACTGATTTATTTTTTCTTTTAATTTAAGTGGTTGACCGGCAAATTTTTGGTAAAACGTATTAACCTCCTCGTAGAGTAAATTTATTTCATGGTAACTGTTAGATATTTGATTTCGATACCCCGTTAATTTAAGGTCGTTTTGTGTACAAACGCGTTTTAATTCTTCCTCTAATTCTTGCGCTTCCGATTTTTTAATCTCCACCGTTTTCAAAGAACTTTTTAATTCGCAGTGTTTCACCTTTACATCTTTCAGTTCTGTTTCAAACTTTGTTCTGATGGTACTTACGTTTCTCATATCATCGTTGATTTTATTGATTCGATTTTTTAACCACAAGATTCGGTTAAGATGATTTTTAAGACTAAGCGTGATGTCTTCATAATTATTTGTAACCGTTTCATTCTTTTTTGGTGCTTCTACAGTTGTTTTAGACGTCGATGGAGTATTTCTGATTTGTTTCCACAATTCTTTATTCATCTTCTGCAAGTCGAGGTTACTTTTTTTTAATCGTGCACGTGTCTGTTCACTTTTCTTCAATTTAGCATTCAGGGATGCTATATGTTGTTTCAATAAGATCGGATCATTACCACAAGCGGATAAATTTAGAGTTGCATCCATTGCGGATGTTGGTAATTTGCTAACTGAAGTTTGAAAGATTAGAAACGCGACTGATATACGCTCCTAGTGTTTGATAATGGATTTGTTCGTAGAACGGATATCAATTTTGAATTGTTTCCTTTTAATAACGTGTAAAAAATCCCAAAGACCAGATTTGTTCGTAGAACCGAGTTTAAATTTCGGATTATTTTTCTAGAATCCCTGTCCAGTGAGTCATATATGACTTGCAGAAACGTATTAGAATTAGAAGCTCATTAGTGACTCATTTCTTTACACACTTTGAGCGTAAAACTAAGAAAATCTGTGGACGTTGGGTATTATCAATATGAGTTGGATGGGGACACGGAAGTTGTTAACCAACCAAACGAATTGTTTCATTTTAATAACGTGTAAAAAATACCAAAGATTGATTGGTTGGAAAAACAGAAAACAAACATTCAAATTTATAAACACAGACAAGGTAAACAATTAACAAAAATATGTTGGGACAATGGAATTACGTTTTATAGTAAATTTGTAATTATTTGTGTTTGGTAGTACTGGTTTAGTTTTATTTTTAGTATTTTTCTAAAAAAAAAATTATTCTTTTTGGTTGAATTGATCAACATTTTGGTAACTTTGGTGGAAGCTTTACGAATTTAGCAAGTTTTTGGTGGAATTAAAAAAAAATTGGTAAATTTTTGGTGGAATTTTTACAAATTTTGTAAGTTTTTTGGTGGAATTTTTAAAAAATTCATTATGTTTGGTAGAATTATTAAAAATTTTAGTAAATTCGGTAGAATTTTTATGAATTTACTAAGTTTTTGATGGAATTTTCAAGGTTTTAATTAATTTTTAATGAAATTGTTTCTAATTTGATTGATTTTTGGTGGAATTTTAAAAGAATTTGGACATTTTGGTGGAATTTTTAAAAAATTTGGTAAGTTTTTGGTAGAATTGTTAAAAATGTTGTCAATCTCGGTGTAATTTTTAGGATTTTTCTAAGTTTTTGGTGGAATAAAAAAAATTCAGTAAGTTTTGGGTGTAGTTGATAAATATTTTAATAGGTTTGGTGGGTTTTTTGCGAATTTTATTCATTTCTGGTGGAATTAAAAAAAATTCTGTGTTTTTGGTAAAATTCTTATGAATTTAGTAAGTTTTTGGTGGAATTTTTAAAAAATTCAGTATGTTTTTGGTGGAATTATCAAAAATTTTGATAACATTCGTAGAATTTTTGGGAATTTTATTCATTTCTGGTGGAATTTTAAAAAAATTCTGTTTTTGGTAAGATTCTTATGAATTTAGTGAGTTTTTGGTGGAATTTTAAAAAAATTCAGTATGTTTTTGGTGGAATTATCAAAAATTTTGATAACATTGGTGGAATTTTTGCGAATTTTATTCATTTTTGATGGAGTTTTTAAAAAATTCAGTGTTTTTTTTTGCGGAATTTTTACGAATTTAGTAAGTTTTTAGTGAAACTTTTCCAAATTTATTAATTTTTGGTGGAATTTTTGTAAAATTCAGTTTGTTTTTGATGGAATTATTAAAAAAGTTGATAACTTTGGTGGAATAGTTAAAAATATTGGTAATTTTAGTAGAATTTTTATGAATTTGGTAAGTTTTTGGTGGTATTTTTTAAAAATCAGTAAGTTTTTGGTGGAATTATTCAACATCTTTGTAGCTTTGGTGGAAAATTGAAAAAAATTAGTACGTTTTTGGTGGAATAAAAAAAAATTCAGTAAGTTTTGGGTGTAGTTGGTAAATATTTTAATAGCTTTGGTGGGATTTTTGCGAATTTTATTCATTTCTGGTGGAATTAAAAAAAAATCTGTGTTTTTGGTAAAATTCTTATGAATTTAGTAAGTTTTTGGTGGAATTTTTAAAAAATTCAGTATGTTTTTGGTGGAGTTATCAAAAAATTTGATAACATTGGTGGAATTTTTGCGAATTTTATTCATTTCTGGTGGAATAAAAAAAATCAGTGTTTTTGGTAAAATTCTTATGAATTTAGTAAGTTTTTGGTGGGATTTTTGCAAATTGTATTAATTTTTGGTGGAATTTTTAAAAAATTCAGTATGTTTTTGGTGGAATTATCAAAAATTTTGATAACATTGGTGAAATTTTTGCGAATTTTATTCATTTTTGATGGAGTTTTTAAAAAATTCAGTGTTTTTTTATGGAATTTTTACGAATTTAGTAAGTTTTTAGTGAAACTTTTCCAAATGTATTAATTTTTGGTGGAATTTTTATAAAATTCAGTTTGTTTTTGATGGAATTATTAAAAAAGTTGATAACTTTCGTGGAATTTTTATTAACTTTAATCATTGTTGGTGGAATTGTTAAAAATATTAGTAATTTTAGTAGAATTTTTATGAATTTGGTAAGTTTTTGGTGGTATTTTTTAAAAATCAGTAAGTTTTTGGTAGAATTATTCAACATTTTTGTAGCTTTGGTAGAAAATTGAAAAAATGTAGTACGTTTTTGGTGGAATTGTTAAAAGTGTTGGTAACTTTGGTGGAATTTTTACGAATATAGTAGGTTTTTCGTGGAATTTTTACCAATTTTATTGACTTTGGGTGGAATTTTTAAAAAATTCACTAAGTTTTTAGTGGAATTGTCTCCAAATTTAATAATTTTTGGTGAAATTATATTCAAGTTAACTAACTTTTGTGGAATTTTTATTATTACTTTTTTATTTTTGTGAAATTTTTAAGAATCTAATCAATTCTTGACGAAATTAATCTTAATTTTAGTATATTTTTTAAAAATTCAGGAAGTTTTTGATGGAATTGTTAAAAATGTTGATAGCTTTGGTGGAATTTTTACAAATTTTATAAGTTTTTGGTGGAATTATTAAAATTTCAGTAGCTTTGGTGGAATTTTTACAAATTTACTTAAATTTTTGATGATATTTTCAAGAATTTAATTAATTTTTAGTGAAATTTATTCGAATTTTTGCTCTGCATAAATTAAATATCTGATAATTATTAATAAACCGATCGTTTTGAGATTTCATGTGGCATTAGTGTGGTTAGAATAATAAATAACGTTTATGAAAATTGAACCAATTGTTTTATCGGCCCAAATCGAAAATAACGGAAAGCGGGGACTTCGTTTAGGGCTTAAATCGGCCGTTTTGGGTCCAAAGGAGCCCCGATTCGGATATAACCTTGCGTTATAAAGCCGTTTAGAAGGTTAGCCGGAAGCAGAGTCGCGGAGGCGGTGGCTTTTTGGACAAAAAGTGGGTTCGAAAATTAACGAAAATGACAGGCGAACGATCGAGAATTTTTGTTTCAATTAGGACTACTGCAATGTCGTTCGATTTTCAGGGCCGTTTTTCCGAAATCGGTCACGGACCCCCCAAAATCGTCGGGGAGGTGAAGATAATGGTCGGTAGAATAACGTAAAAACATTGAATCGTCCGGAAAGCGATTTCCAAAAGAACTATTAAAAAAAGAGCTATGCGCCTGCGGCGCCCTCTTTTAAAGAGGCGCTGCTTGCTTACCATAATATATTATAATTTTCTAAGTGGATGATAAATTAAAAAAGAAAATATAAATACAATAATAATAGTTGATATAATTTTTATTAGATATGAAAACTTAAAACCAAATCGTTTAAATATCGTCTTGTTTAGATATAATCACACCAAGAAGATCCTTTTCATTTTGCAATTTTTTAATAATTTCTTCTTGAAGATTTTTCTCTTCATCCCACAATTTAAAATTCCCAAACATTTCCAGCTCTTTGCTATATTGTTGAACATTAGCCATACATCTTTGAGGGTATAATACCGTAAATTCTTTATACAGCGTGTGTAATTTTGTAGCAGTTTCAGAAGCTTCCTTTCTTAATACTTTTATCTTTTGATTATTTTTAGTACGCAAATTTGTGAGATCTTGTTCTAAGGCTTCAAAACTTCTCGTAGCCAATTTTATTTTAGTGATGTTGTTAATTAAGAAATAGTTCTCTGCTTTCATTATCAACAGTTGTTTATCAAAAGCAGATCTCATCTCTTTATAATTAGGAGAATTTAAATCAGTTAATATGTTGTTTGATATATTTTTTAAGCTCACAAGTTGATTGAGAAGTTTTGATGCTTCAGTATTTTCAGGTTTAATATCTTTTTTCTTACGAGGAGGATTTGAATTTTTACTCTGTTCATTTCCTGACTTTTTGGGTGCCTCAAAGTTATTTTTTTACTTTTTATTTTCTAATTTGTGTGCTTTTAAAATAATGTCTAAGTCGGTAATTTTATTCTGGGCCACTTTCAGCTCTCCTTTAAGAGTTTCTATTTGGGTTAAGTCCTGGTCCTGTTGAATTCTTAAACTGTGTATATTTTTCTTGAGAAGATCATTAATCACAGAACCATATGAATCGTTTGCTTTTTCTTGAAATTGTAACTTTTTTACCGCTTCTAATTGTTTGGAAAGATCTTAATTTTTCTGAGTTAATTTTTTGATATGTTTTTTATACTCAACAGACGACTGTTTACGTCGGGTTTGTTCTTCTTTTAGAGATTTTTCCATCGCTGCTAATTCCGTTGTTTTCTTCTTTAATTCATTGTTTAATGTATATATTTGTTCGAGTAAATTTATATTAATGTCCATGTTTTTGTCCGTTTATACATTCGACATGTGTTTTGATAAGAAAGTTCATCCTGTTATCAGTTTTTAAGTCATGTTGGTAATATTTACTCTATTTTACTGTCATCTATCAATGAAGAACTAAACTAGATGATTTTAAATATTCATTTTTGATCAATTTCTAAATTAATTTTTAAATTAACAAAAAAGAACTGGTTTTAATAAATACAGTAAACCCTCATTTTAATAAATATCTATGTTAAGAATTACGAATACGACTTACGAATACATTTTATACGATGGTGTTTTGAACCTATGTTTTCGGGGAATAACCTGTTTGTTTGAAAATCGGTTGTTTATCAACTCCGAATGTAGTGTTTGATGATTAACAACGCAAACACTCAACCAGCACTCAACTTTCCAATTCAGATAATCAACTTTTTTTTTACATTTTTACAAAGTTTGAATAAAAGGGCTAACAACCACTTTTCGAGTAAAATGTTAGATCGGAAAATCAAATTTCTGTGTCAATAGAAAAAACAAGTTCGAAAAGAACATGAATTCTTCTAAAAATGAAAAGAGATTATTGATGAAGTTTTGGAAGAGTTTTAAAGAAGAAAAAAATGCAAAAAAAAGTAAAGATGCGGAGAAATTTAAATTGTATTATCAGCGATATCAAAAATGATAAAAAAATAAAAGGATATTTTGTTGTACTATTGATTGTTTATGTATATCATAATTTAAAGAAGTAGACGAGTTTAAAAAAGTTTGAAAAAAAAGAAATTCAAAATGAGATATTTGAAATGCAGGAGGACCTCTACATAACGAACTACTATATAATGAATTTTCTCTATAACAATTTTTTTTTTAAGTTCCAAGAAATTCCTTTATAAAAACACTTCTATATAACGAAAAAATTTCTATATAACGAACTAAAATTCTCTGAAGGAATCCAAAAAGCTTAGTTTATTATTATTATTAATAATAATGGTGATAAAGTCACTTCAATCCCATTTGGAAACTATGCACGCAAACTGAATTACCGAGAAATGAGATTGATATTCTTGGGGATCCCCGATAGGCTTTATTTTTATTGGATAATTTCATATTTCTATTTTTATCGTATTTTATAAGAGCTCCTCCTCCATGAATCAAAGTACCATAAGGTATAGGTGTGAAAAATTTTGAAATTCCAGCACCTACAGCTCTTATTCTTTCAGCTAAAGTTCCTTATGAAGTCAATTCAACCTCAAATCCCCCAGGTAAATACTGACGTTCAAATTCGGCGTTTTCTCCAACCTAAGAATCATCAACACCTACATTATTGGAAACTGCTGTACAACCTTCAGCTTCGTGTTTTCTCAAAGCAGTAGAGCTACAACTGTTATTGTGTTAAATGTGATTTATAATAAATTTTATAACAACAAATATTTCATCTATCATCATGTCTAAACGAAAGACTTACAATTAGATATATTGATAAGTGTAGATTACTCATTTTGTACCCTTTCAAACAAGAAAAAAATACGGTTTCCTTGTAACAATGTTTCTATACAGGTGTACCAGAACCCAGTTGCCAAATGCCAGTGTTGGGCAAACGTCAATCGTTGTAGCGATTGACGATTAATTAATCGTAATTCCGAGTGAAGACGATTTGCGATTAATTAATCGAAACTCCCAGTGAAGGCAATTGACAATTATTATTAATCCTAATGCCAGAAGGCGATTGACGATTAATTTAATCGTAATTTCGATTGAAGGATTAAAACTGAGATTGACGATTAAAACTGAGCATCGGAGTTAATAAAATCACATTTCGTTTTAGGCTTCGCCCTTTGGCCCGATTCCGAAATGAAACTCGTTCCAAAAACCTTAAAAGATAGCATAAAACCCCTTTAAAAACGTTAATTTTTCGTTCTGAGACGCTGAAGCAGTTAGTTTCACTAAATGCTTGATTCAAAAATTAATCGCGATTAATTAATCATGATTACAGATTAATCACGATTACAAATTAATCGCGATTAAAATTAATCGTAAGATATGCGATTGTTCTAATCATTATTAAATTGTTAATCGTAACATAGAATTAAAATTATTTTGGTTACATTAATCTCGATTGATTTAATCACGATTAAATTTTCAATTTATTAACCAAACGACTAAAAAGAGACTTAGACACTTCATCTTCAAAAAGCTCTAGTTCTCTAAGGTAGCAATTTCGAATAAGAATTTTTTCGTTAAATCGGTATAAAATCAGCTCTAGAATCTATGGTTACCGTTTGGCATCTGAGTTCTGGAACAGTTCAACGATTTTTTTCTTTGGAACCTTCTAGTTTGTTATACAAAAATCCTACTGTATTTATATCAACGCCATCAAAAATTATAAAAAAATATTTTATTATTCAATTGATTATTTATGTTATTTAAAAATATTAATATGTGATTTATTAATTTAGGAATTAATGGGATTAGCATCTATAAAGAAACCAATAAATAAATTCGAAGTACAAAAATCAAAATTACTATCTTATTTATCAAGCATTTTTAAAACACATCTGTATGAGCCAACCAAAAATTATTTCTACGAAATATTTTTCTCGTATAACATTTCTATTGAGCAACAATTGGTGGGGACTCATCGAGCTGCATTACATACGGCTTTGAACGATCCATTTCAGTATTTACAGGTAAAAAATTGAGTTATCAATTTATAGACATAAGTAAACAATAAAACAAAAACTTCTTTTAATCTTTTAGTGTGATTGTTGTGAATTACGAAACAATATGGCAATTGAAAAAACAATGCCTGATATTTGTATTGCGTACAAGTTACATTTAGAATATGGGAAAATGATCAACTTATACGACTGGCTTCAAGCTTTCGTTTCGATTGTAAATCCAGTTAATTTGGATGATGAAGAAGCGGATCAACAAATCAGTCCAGAATTACAGTACGTTACTTTAGATATTAGTTGACTATTATAGATTATGAATTTATTGTTTGATGTATTTTTTAACTTTTGATGTATTTACAGGGCAAGATTTACTCAAGCAGTTGCTGAATTGGAATTTTTAGGATTTGTTAAAAGTTCTAAACGTAAAACTGATCATGTTCAAAGATTAACATGGGGAGGTTGATGAGTAATCTTATTATTATTATTATTATTGTAATTAAATTATTTTAAATACCTGCGAGAAGACAATTTTCTAAATTTGTGTCAGTAATGAAATATTCCTTTATTTCCTATTTTTTTACATTCCAAACTGTTAGCTAGTTTTATTGGATAGATTTACGATTTTTTTTTTTTCTAAAAAAACAAAATGATTCTTGTCTTGCAAAATTTAAAATCGACTTGGATAAGTTGTTTAATCTCCTTTTTTTATAAAGGATTAGTTATTAAAAATAGATACGGAATAAGTACCATATTATATTTTGCAAAGGATTACAAAGAATCAAATTTGACACCAAATGTATTTATGTTATTTTCTAGATCTGCATATAATTTCATATTTATTGTACTTTCAAATTATACACATCGGCAGAGTTGCCAGATTAGGGGATTTTCCCCAAAAATTAGGGGTTTTCTTCTTTATTGTGGTATTTTTTGGGGATAGTTTTTATTGGGGATTATTTGTGGGAAAAAAAATTTAGGTGGGTATTAACAGGGGATTTTATGTCTGGCACTACTCAATGATATAAAAACTTCATAAATATACAAATTTAATTCTGTACTATAAAACGCAAGAAAACGTGCAGTTGAATTTTAGTTTTAATTATTTTTTTTATTAGTCTTCAACTGGCATTATGTTGCAGCGTTTTTGTGTGCATTGCTGTTGTTATTTTTTTAATTTTAAAAATTATTTTCTGAATATTTCCCAATTCTTGGGGATTTATTTCTAAATTGGCTTATTTTTGTGTATTTTAGAGATATGCTTCAGTAACGAAAATTGATAAAAATTTAAAAGTAACAAATTATAATCTACGAAAACAATAAAATTATTTTCTGGGGATTTTTTATTGAAAACTTCCAAATTTAGGGTATTTTTCAATTGTGATTGGGGAAATCCAATCGAACGATCTGGCAACCCTGCACATCGGTGAGACACTTGTATACTGCGCAAAAAATATTACGTAAGTTTATAGGCAAAAAATAGGCATGTTTAACTACAATTTTAAATTTCGTCAAAAAATATTTACGAGTAAATTAGAACTAAAACTAGTGATAGTTAGTACTAGAAAACCCAAAAACAAGAAAAACAAAAAAATGATGTAGATTTTAAGGGTTCAGAAATAAAAAGGGTTCATCAACACTTTTTCTAATCAAGTTCAAATTTACTTTAAAAAATTATACAGTTGTTCAGTTTTGATCACATGCAAAAAATCCTAATTCTTGATTGGTTGAAAAGATCAGAAAGTGTTGGAAAACGCCTGCACGAACAAAGCTTATAAAGAGTGGAGATCTGAAATTTTGTCAGCACACTAATGAAATTTTGTCAAAGTACAGCCATTTACACAGCTTTTTTAGTGACTACTAACGTTATTTTTAAATGTTACTTCGTAAACCCCGTATGCATAGTTATATTTAGTAGCGTTTTAACGCTGTTTGGCTACTAACATTTTAGTGGCCAAAATAGGCATGTTTAACCGCATTTTAACTTCATTTTCAATGTCACATGTTACAACAATTATTATATTACTGTTACCACTAATAAAAATTTAAGTAAGGTAAAGTGGGGCAAGTGCGTTTACGGGGCAAGTGCACTTTCAGTCATTAAATGTTACATGTTTGAATTTATTACGCTGAGACCTATGAATAAAAAATTTTACTAATATATTTTGAAAAAAACGCGATCAAAAACATTATTATACGAATAACTAGCTTGTTTGTGCCAAGCGTTTATATCAATGTCGCTTTTTAATCCCTTGATTTTTATCAACGTACGAAAAAAAAACAATCCGTACACTAAACGTACCGTACGTCAAAGTGAAAACGTTCCCTACCTTTACAAGAAGAAACATTTATTTTTAAATAACAAATACATATTCTACAAAAACATAATAAAAGAAGAGGTGAAGTGCGTAAGCACTTCCGTAACGCGGCCCCTAGACCATCAATAATATTGTGGCAATATTTTGTACAATATTATTGTTGGTTATCCTATACGCTACAATATTATTTCTGGATAGTTACTCAATATTTACTTGACGTTTAATACTTCAGTAGTCAACATGATAATAAATGATGATGTTTGCTTAAAAAAGAAGAGAAAGCTCAGATGGATGAAAGATTGTTCCAAAAAAGAGAGATAAATACACTCATGAAAATTTATTGTCTTGAGATTCGAAATGCTTGTTCAAAATAATTTGGAATCGTATAAAATCGTCTAAGATCTTACACAGTCGTATAAAGTCCTCTAGTATGGTCAAAAATCGTCTAAAACGTTTTGGAATTGCATAATAGGGCTTTAAAATGCTCGTTCAAAATAATCTAGAATTATATAAAATCGTCTAAGATCTTGTACAATTATATAAAATCTTCTAGAATGATCAAAAATCGTTTAAAATATTCTGGAATTGCATAATAGAGCTTTGAAATGCTCGATGAAAATAATCTGGAATCATTTAAAATCCTCTAAGATCTTATACAGTGGTATAAAGTCATCTAGAATTATCAGAAATAGTCTAAAATACTTTGGAATTGCATAACAGAGCTTTGAAAAGATCGTTCAAAATCGCCTAAAATAGTTGAAGGTCTAAAATCGTCTAAGATCTTGTACAATCGTATAAAGTCCTCTAGTATGGTCAAAAATCGTCTAAAACGTTTTGGAATTGCATAATGGGGCTTTAAAATGCTCGTTCAAAATAATCTAGAATTATATAAAATCGTCTAAGATCTTGTACAATTATATAAAATCTTCTAGAATGATCAAAAATCGTTTAAAATATTCTGGAATTGCATAATAGAGCTTTGAAATGCTCGATCAAAATAATCTGGAATCATTTAAAATCGTCTAAGATCTTATACAGTGGTATAAAGTCATCTAGAATTATCAGAAATAGTCTAAAATACTTTGGAATCGCATAACAGAGCTTTGAAAAGATCGTTCAAAATCGCCTAAAATAGTTGAAGGTCTAAAATCGTCTAAGATCATATACAAGTTGTTCAGAATGATCAAAGATCGCCTACAATAGTTTGGAATCGTCTAACAGAGCTTTCATAACATCATTCAAAATCGTCTAAGTTTATCTAAAATTTTCTAAAAATCGTCTAACAATTTTAATATCATCTGGAAATAGTACACTATTAATTTTGTCGTCAATAAACAAATCATTTTATTAAGTATCAAAAATCGTCTAAGATCATATACAAGTTGTTCAGAATGATCAAAAATCGCCTACAATAGTTTGAAATCGCCTAACAGAGCTTTCATAACATCATTCAAAATCGTCTAAGTTTATCTAAAATTTTCTAAAAATCGTCTAACAATTTTAATATCATCTGGAAATAGTACACTATTAATTTTGTCGTCAATAAAGAAATCATTTTATTAAGTATCAAAAATCATCTAAGATCAGTCAAAATCCTCTAGAATCGTCTATACGAGTTTTGAAAAGATCATTCGAAATCGTCTAAGGTCTTCTAATATTCTTTAGAATCGTCTAACATCTTTTAGTATCATTTGGAATCGAATAAAATCGTTTAGATTAATCCAAAATCTTCTAAAATCATCTAGAGTCATACACAATTCTTTACCATTATCAAAAGTTGTCCAAGATCGTTCAAAATTGTTAAAAATTCTACTCACAGATTGTGCAATTTATTCCACATTGTACAATAAAAATCAAAACCATTTTGATTTACTCAATATATTGCACAAACTTTCAATGTGACCACCAAACGGACAATGTTATTGTGCAAAATCAAATATTGCACAATAATATTGATCGTCTAGGGGTCGCTTAAGGATGCGTTTAATTTTCGTCATTGGTCTTCGTTTTTTCGTCACGCTTTGCTCATTTTCAACTGCAGATCGTTTAAAAAAACTGTTCAAAAAGGTATTATTGGAGGTAGATATTGTGGAAATGAGTTAGGCAAGGTTCGTTGAACAGCTCCGATGCACAATCAGTTGCAACTTTTTTCAACAAACTCTACAACTTTCTCCCACATCTCCTTACACATAAACACATTAACATCTCCTTTATATC
Organism: Digitonthophagus gazella; assembly: GCA_036711955.1. Lineage (NCBI taxonomy): Eukaryota > Metazoa > Arthropoda > Insecta > Coleoptera > Scarabaeidae > Digitonthophagus > Digitonthophagus gazella. Next base: position 33,553,073 of record JASCIT010000007.1, on the reverse strand, counting down.
TCTTGTAGAGATAACCTCCTCCATCTCTGACTCCTCTTCAAAACTAATTTTTCGTTGAATCACAGTATGTTGCTGCGAATGTAGATCGTGTAACTCCTCGGTTGTCAGCTCCTGAGACTGTTCCTCGATGAGTTCATTCACATCTCTTTCACCCACCTGCAGACCCATGGATTTTCCCAGAAAAACAATCTCCTCCACCACTGACACTTCGGGTTTTAATCCTTCGAAGGCCCTTTCAGCTATAACCTCAGGTCACAGCTTCTTCCATGCAGAGGTTAACGTTCTCGTTGTAACATCCGGCCTGATCAATAATTCTTTGGCATATCATGATGTTAAAGTGGTCCTTCCAGAACTCTCGAAGCGTAAGATTTGTGTTCTCCGTCACCTCAAAACAGCGTCGAAAGATGTGCTTGGTGTATAACTTCTTAAAATTAGAAATCACATGCTGATCCATGGGTTACAAGATAGGAGTGGTGTTGGGTGGTAGGTAGATAACCTTTATAAACTTGAACTCTTCGAGTAAATCATCTTCTAAATTTGGTGGGCGAGCAGAAGCATTGTGTAGTGTGCAATTCCTCGTATCTCAAATCCTACTCTCATCTCAAAGCAAACTGTCGCTCGCTCAGAGGCTCGTATCTCAAAACACTCGTATATTAGGGCACTCGTATATTGAGGTACCACTGTACACTAAAAAATTAGGTTCGTTTCAGTCAACCTTTGTATTTCAGTTACTTCGTAATTCAGTTATTTACATTAAAATTAATGTAACACAATAGACGGATCTGATTTCAAAAGATATAGATCTATTATTATTTCTTAACATAACTGTTTATCCAAATTAGCATTAACAATTTATTAATTAATTAGTTTAAATGATTGCAAGTTCCCTAGAACTTAACAATAACTTTGTTATTGTTCAAAACAGTTACCAGTTCTTCATTAATTTTTGAACAAAACTTACTAAATGTTTGTATTTAGTTCAATAATAGTTAATAGATTTTATAAAATTGCGATCAAAAGTTACCAAATTTGAGCATAGTGTTCAAAAAGTTCCCCGGACTTCAGCGAATATGTCTGTAAAGGATTCGATGATTAAAACAAGACATTATGTACCAACAATTCCTTAAAGTTGAGAAAATGTGACTGGTTACAATAAAATCAATATTTGAAATCAACTACTTAAAAATCAGTCCAATTCATTCAACAAGCGAAATGTAAGGAATTGTTGACATTATTCAAAAATAATATCTGTTGTGTCTAAACGAATTTTGAAAATTACAATCGTCTAATTTAAAGAGCTCATCAATTATTCGATTGTTGGTTAAAGGAAATTAATAAAACAAGTTGTTTTAGTTGCATAATTAGAAAAGAAATTTATTTGTATCAAAAATAATAATTACTTTAATACATATTAATTATCAAGTTTTCAACTTATTAATTTATCTACTACGAACTACAAAAATTTTCTAGAAAAATTAGAACATACTTCTTAAAATTTAAAAGGATCTCTTTTGTTGTGAAACTATAAGATAGAAAAAATCAATTTCCTCATTAATTTTAACAATAATTTTATTCTGCAATACCGTTTCTTTTTCCAAAGAATATTCTTTTGGAAGTTGTTTCAATATGTCTGTATACTGATTAATTTTATCTTTTAATTCAAGTTGTTGACAAGCAAATTGTTGGTAAAAAGTATTGAACTTCTCATAAAGTACATTTATTTCATTGTCAATATTTGATATTTGACTTTGATACCCCGTGAATTTAAGGTCGTTTTGTTCACAAACTCCTTTCAATTCTTCCTCTAATTCCAGCGCTCCCGATATCTTAATCTCCACCGTTTTCAAAGAGCTTTTTAATTCGCAATGTTTCACCTTTACATCTTTTAGTTCCGTTTCAAACTTTCTTCTGATGGTACTTACGTTATTTATATCATCGTTGATTTTATTGATTCGATTTTTTAACCACAAGATTCGGTTAAGATGATTTTTAAGACTAAGAGTGATGTTTTCTAAACTATTTGTAACCGTTTCATTCTTTTTTGGTGCTTCTACAGTTGTTTTAGACATCGATGGAGTATTTCTGATTTGTTTCCATATTTCTTTTTTCAACTTCAGCAAGTAGAGGTTATTTTTTCTCAATTGTGCACGTGCCCGTTCACTTCTCTTCAATTTAGTATACAGGAATGCTATTTGTTGTTTCAATAAGGTCGGATTATCATCAAAAGCGAATAAATTTTGAGCTGCATCCATTATAGATGGTGGTAATCTGCTAACTGAATGTTGAAAGTTTAGAAACACGACTGATATATGCTGCTGTTGTTTGATAATGGATTTATTCGTAGAACGGATATCAATTTTGAATTGTTTCCTTTTAATAACGTGTAAAAAATCCCAAAGACCAGATTTGTTCGTAGAACCGAGTTTAAATTTCAGATTATTTTTCTAGATTCCCTGTCCAATGAGTCATATATGACTTGCAGAAACGTATTAGAATTAGATGTTCATTAGTGACTCATTTCTCTATGCACTTTGAGCGTAATACTAAAAAAAAAATCTGTGGACGTTGGGTATTATCAATATGAGTTGGATGGGGAACGGAAGTTGTTAACCAACCAAACGAATTGTTTCATTTTGATAACGTGTAAAAAATACCAAAGATTGATTGGTTGAAAAAATGGAAAACAAACATTCAAATTTGAAAATTATTTGTATTTCGTAGTATTTTCTAAATGGATGATAAATTAAAAAAGAAAATATAAATACAATAATAATAGTTGATATAATTTTTATTAGATATGAAAACTTAAAAACAAATCGTTTAAATATCGTCTTGTTTAGATATAGTCATACCAAGAAGATCCTTTTCATTTTGCAATTTTTTAATAATTTCTTCTTGAAGATTTTTCTCTTCATCCCACAATTTTAAATTCCCAAACTTTTCCAGCTCTTTGCTATATTGTTGAACACTAGCCATACATCTTTGAGGGTATAATTTCGTAAATTCCTTATACAGCGTGTTTAATTTTTGGGCACTTTCAGTCATTAAATGTTACATGTTTGAATTTATTGCGCTGAGACCTATGAATAAAAAATTTTACTAACATATTCATCCCTATTTTATCAATTGACGATATTCGCTTCCCTTGTTATTTTGGAAAAAAATCGTGTTCAAAAAAATTACTATACGAATAATTGGTTTGTTTGAGTCAAGCGTTTACATCAATGTCGCTTTTTAATAATGATTTTTATCAAGGGACGAAAAAAAAAACATTCCGTACATTAAACGTACCGTACGTCGAAGTGAAAACGTGCCATATACAGGGTGTCCCAGACCACCCGTACCACCTGATTTACTCGAAAACTATAAATCCTAGGAAGTTGAAACAAAAAATTTATTACATAAATGGGGTATAAGCTTTCTTCTGAGTGGCAAAGGAACATCTAATATTAACCGGAAGTATGAAAAACTGAAGGTCACTTTATAATTTGATATATGAAGGGGGGTTAATTTTGGTATTGTTGGAAAGAGCTTTTCAAAAGAAATAACTTTTATACGAAGCATTTTTTGACATCTTTTACTATTTCTGTCCAAAATCGCATTCAAAATCTCGATTTTTTACTAATGTTTCCTGATGTCACTACTAGATGTCGGTGTCAGCCATTTTAAAAAATTACATTTAGAAGTGATATTAAGTCAGAAGGAATAATTTTATTAACAATACGACAAAATAATGTAATACCCTTGACTAAACTTCATAACTTATAACACTTAAGCCCAATAACATAAACAAACTGGATTTTTTAAAATGGCCGACGGCGACATCTAGTGGTGGCATCAGAGAACACTCATAAGAAATCGAGATTTTGAAACCGATTTAGGACAAAAACAGTAAATGATATCAAAAAATGCTTCCTATAAAAGTTATTTCTTTTGAAAAGCTCTTTCCAACAATACCAAAATTAACCCCCCTTCACATATGAAATTTTAAAGTAACCTTCAATTGTTCATACTTCCGCTTGATATTAGATGTTCCTTTGACACTCATAAGAAAGCTTATACCCTATTTATCTAACAAATTTTTTGTTTCAAGTTCCTAGGCCTTATAGTTTTCGAGTAAATCAGGTGGTACGGGTGTTCTGGGACACCCTGTATATATACTTAAGGTGACCAGATTTTGAGATAGGCAAAGTGGGACAACTAAGAAGGGCGGGGGGGTATCAACAAAAAAATTTCTACAGAATAAAAATGTGGCACATAAAATCGTTTTCAAAGTTTCAACACTTAATTTTGATTTTTCTGATGTCCACACTTGATTTACTGTAGAAAAAACACGTTCAGTCGCAGCGTTCGTTGGTACCAAGTAAAGATAGTGCATATTCCACAATTTTTAATACATTATTGTATGGAACATAGTTTGTTTCCAAATGATGAAGTATTTCTAACCGAAAATGATTAATATCATTATATTGTACCGTGCAGTCTTCCAAATAATCTTTGCAGTTACCTAAAACTTTTTGATTTGCTCTTCCAGCTGGTTTATGCCATTGCGGATAGTTAACCCTTAACTACGGAAGTGTCGTCTCAGAAACGGCATATAAACGTAATTTTATACTATTTATATTATTTACGTTATTTTGTATTCTTTGTCATCATTATGTACAGCAAGTATTTTAAGCAATTGTTTAGTAATTTAATTACTAATTCTTCAAAAATTATCTAAATGTACTGATTACAGAAAATATGTGATTGTTTTAAGACTTTAAGTCATAATATCAGTGGTAGTCTGCCAGACAGCACCTCAGGGTTTATGTTTTGCTTATTGTACCTTCGCAGTTAAGGGTTAACGGTAGAAAATTATTTTCTAACCTCTCTTGACATTGACATTTTAAATTATTAACTTTATTTGCAACTTCGATTGTTGATATTTTGACACATTCAATAAGTTTTATAACGTTTTGAAAAAGAGCAGCTTGATTTTGTAGAAACTCTAGCCAACTTTTTGAAGATTCTCTCTCAAAAAACTTTTCTAAAATTCAAAGACACTTATCTTGTGATAGAAAGTAGGATCTTAAAGGATCATACATTTTCAAAATTCTTTCCATAGCTGGCAGAAGAGCTAACCAATGCGTTTTACTGTATCCAAGTATTTTCTGATATTCAACTTCCGCAGGAAAAGCAATATATTAGTCGTCGTAATCCGTAGGATTCTTAGAACGCAAAACAATGATTTTCATAAATATAATATTTCACTTAATTCTAAAAGTCGGGATATATGAAAAACGTCGCGGGACGCGGGACAAATTGTGAAAAATCAGGACTGTCCTGCCAAAAGCGGAACGTCTGGTCACCTTATATATACCTCACATCACAGCGTTTATGTACACAAACACAAACGCAACGATGGCGTTTGGAACTACATACACCATTCCTACGCAAAGTATTTTGAACGTGATCGCAAACCGTACACATTCCAAATACACTAAAAAATTCAGTTCGTTTCAGTCAACCTTCGTAAATCAGTTACTTCGTTATTCAGTTATTCACATTAAAGTTAACGCAACACAATAGACGGATCTGATTTCAAAAGATATAGATCTGTTATTATTTATTAACTTAATATTGCGATCAAAAGTTATCAAATATGAGCATACTGTTCAAAAAACTCCCCGGATTTCAGTATTCTCATATATGCACGCATTTTGCCTGGCCACTATCACCAGAGTGCGTATATATGCGCTCATTGCATACAGAGTATTCCAAGGCCAAAGCCAGTGACTCATTTCTGTAGAGTGTCCAAAAATTAGTACCAGAGAAAATCCAAATATTCCTTCTCCACTTAATCATAGGCCGGTGAACACAAGGGGGCGAAATTTTCTGATGTAATTGGATGTTTTTACACATTATTTTAGTTAAATTAACACTTTTATGAGAGCGGCGTTTCTTATAAATGTATCACCGCAATCTTCCGACACGCGTATTTGTACATTTTTAACTTATTTGAATTAGAATTGATACGACAATGGGTTTGGTTATGAAATTTTATAAAGATTCATGCAAACATAAAAATTTCAGAAGATGTTACTAAGAAATCCGAAAAATTAACAAAAAAATCAGAGAATTTTATAAAAATGTCTGAAAATATTACAAAAATGTCTGAAAATATAGAAATTTTGGAAGATGTTAGAAAAAAACCTGAAAATGTATCAAAGATGTCAGAAAATTTGACTAAAAAATTCCAAAATTTGACTGAAAAATCCGAGAATTTTATAAAAATGTCTGAAAATGTTACAAAAATTCCTAAAAATATAAAAATTGTGAAAGATCTTACAAAAGATCCGGAAAATGTACCAAAAATGTCTGAAATTTTGACTAAAGAATCCGAAAATTTTACCAAAAAATCAAAAAAATTGACTGAAAAATCTGAGAATTTTATAAAGATTCCTGAAAATGTTACAAATATTCATGAAAATGTAAAAATTTCAAAAGATGTTGCTAAAAAAATTAAATATCCCGAAAATGGATCCAAAATGTTCGAAATTTGGACTAAAGAATCCGAAAGTTTGACTAAAAAGTCCAAATATTTGACTGAAAAATCCAAGAATTTGACTAAAAAATTCCAAAATTTGACTGAAAAATCCGAGAATTTTATAAAAATGTCTGAAAATGTTACAAAAATTCCTGAAAATATAAAAATTGTGAAAGATCTTACAAAAGATCCTGAAAATGTATCAAAAATGTCTGAAATTTTGATTAAAGAATTCGAAAATTTAACCAAAAAATCAAAAAAATTGACTGAAAAATCTGAGAATTTTATAAAGATTCCTGAAAATGTTATAAATATTCATGAAAATGTAAAAATTTCAGAAGATATTGCTAAAAAAATTAAATATCCCGAAAATGGATCCAAAATGTTCGAAATTTGGACTAAAGAATCCGAAAATTTGACTAAAAAATCCAAATATTTGACTGAAAAATCCAAAAATTTGACTGTAAAATTCAAAAATTTGACTGAAAAATCCAAAAATTTGACTGAAAAATCCAAGAATTTTATAAGAATGTTTGAAAATATTACAAAAATTCCTGAAAATATAAAAATTGTGAAAGATCTTACAAAAGATCCTGAAAATCTACCAAAAATGTTTGAAATTTTGACTAAAGAATCCGAAAATTTGACTAAAAAATCAAAAAATTTGACTAAAAAATCTGAGAATTTTATAAAGATTCCTGAAAATGTTACAAAGATTCATGAAAATGTAAAAATTTCAGAAAATGATAGAAGATATCCTGAAAATGTAATAAAAATGTCTGAAAACTTTACAAGAAATTACATGTTATTTAGGTGATTTGTAATAAAACAAGTTCATATGCATAATAAAACATGTATGCGATTCACTTCACTTATTGAATTATATGAATTTGGAAATAATATTTAAAAATTATGTCGTTACGGTCCAGTGCGAGACTTAAGGGGCAAGTAAATTATGACTGGATTAGTAAAGTGAAGTACTTAGGGTTAAGTGGGGTAAATGTAAACAGCTTTTGTAGTTTGCCATTTCAAAGGTTCGTATTTGATATTTAACAATAAGAGGTAAAGATTGGTAATTGCGTTTAAAATAATATAATTTAAACTGTTTCAAGCAATTTTTCGAAAATTTCATATTCATACGACTTACTTTGTAAGTTTTAGGGGCGGTTTACAATTACCCCAACGAAAAATTAAATTAACATGAAAATTCCTAAAGACCCCAACGAATCATTGGCTTTGGCCTTGGAATAATTTGTATAAAATTGCATATAAAAAAAATGCTCGGTGATAAGAACAAATTTTTAATTTTTCTGTGTGATGCAAATGGGTTAAAGATCTCATCAATTATTCGATTGTTAGTTAAAAGAAATTAATAAAACAAGTTGTTTTAGTTGTATAATTAAAAAGAAATTTATTTGTAGCAAAAATAACAATTATTTTAATACATATTAATTATCAAGTTTACAACTTATTAATTTATCTACTATGAACTATAAGAATTTTCTAGAAAAACTAGAACATGAACACTTTTCAAAATTTAAACGGAACTATTTTCTCGTGAAACTATCAGTTGGAAAAAATCAATTTCCTCCTTCATTTTTACAATAATTTTATTTTGTAATACCGTTTCTTTTTCCAAAGAACATTCTTTTGCAAATCGTTCCAACACATCTGCGTACAGATTTATTTTTTCTTTTAATTTAAGTGGTTGACCGGCAAATTTTTGGTAAAACGTATTAACCTTCTCGTAGAGTAAATTTATTTCATCGTGAATGTTCAATATTTGATTTCGATACCCCGTTAATTTAAGGTCGTTTTGTGTACAAACGCGTTTCAATTCTTCCTCTAATTCTTGCGCCCCCGATTTTTTAATCTCCACCGTTTTCAAACAACTTTTTAATTCGCAGTGTTTCACCTTTACATCTTTCAGTTCTGTTTCAAACTTTGTTCTGATGGTACTTACGTTTTTCATATCATCGTTGATTTTATTGATTCGATTTTTTAACCACAAGAGTCAGTTAAGATGATGTTTAAGACTAAGCGTGATGTCTTCAAAATTATTTGTAACCGTTTCATTCTTTTTTGGTGCTTCTACAGTTGTTTTAGACGCCGATGGAGTATTTTTGATTTGTTTCCACAATTCTTTATTCAACTTCTGCAAGTCGAGGTTACTTTTTTTTAATCGTGCACGTGTCTGTTCACTTTTCTTCAATTTAGCATTCAGGGATACTATATGTTGTTTCAATAAGATCGGATCATTACCACAAGCGAATAAATTTAGAGTTGCATCCATTGCGGATGTTGGTAATTTGCTAACTGAAGTTTGAAAGATTAGAAACGCGACTGATATATGCTGCTGTTGTTTGATAATGGATTTGTTCGTAAAACCGATATCAATTTCGAATTGTTTCCTTTTGATTACGTGTAAAAAATGCCAAAGATTGACTGGTTGAAAAAAATGGAAAACAAACACTCAAATTTATAAACACAGACAAGATAAGCGATTAACAAAAATATGTTGGGTCAATGGAGTTACGTTTTATAGTAAATTGATAATTATTTGTATTTCGTAGTATTTTCTAAGTGGATGATAAATTAAAAGAGAAAATATAAATACAATAATAATAGTTGGTATAATCTTCATTAGATATGAAAACTTAAAAATAAATGTTTAAATATCGTCTTGTTTAGATATAATCATACTAAGAAGATCCTTTTCATTTTGCAATTTTTTAATAGTTTCTTCTTGAAGATTTTTCTCTTCATCCCACAATTTTAAATTCCCAAACATTTCCACCTCTTCATTGTTGAACATTAACCATACATCTTTGAGGGTATAATATCGTAAATTCCTTATGCAGCGTGTTCAATTTTGTAGCAGTTTCAAAAGCTTCCTTTCTTAATTATTTTATCTTTTGATTATTTTTAATACGCAGATTTGTGAGATCTTGTTCTAAGACTTAAAAACTTCTCTTAGACAATTTTATTTTAGTTATGTTGTTAATCAAGGAATAGTTCTCTGCTTTCATTATCAACAGCTGTTTATCAAAAGAAGATCTCATTTCTTTATAATTAGGAGAATTTAAATCAGTTAATATGTTATTTGATATATTTTTTAAGCTCACAAGTTGATTTAGAAGTTTTGATGCTTCAGTATTTTCAGGTTTAATATCTTTTTTCTTACGAGAAGGATTTGAATATTTACTGTATTTATTTCCTGACTTATTAGGTGCCTCAAAGCTATTTTTTTTGCTTTTTATTTTCTAATTTGCTTGCTTTTAAAATATTTTCTAAGTGGGTAATTTCATCTTGGGTCACTTTTAGTTCTCCTTTAAGAGATTCTATTTGGATTAAATCCTGATCCTGTATTTTCAAAGCAGGGAATGAAGAATTATAAATTAATGACGTATTTACTATAAAATAATCTCTTCATAACACCTTTTATAGTTTTCTACGAAATTGTGACTGGTTTCTGATGTTATTATTGTGATTTTATATCTCAGATAAGATATAACGATTATATATGTCGCAGGGAAATGATAAAAACAGGGATTTAATCAAAATCCTAAGAGATTTGATCAATTCACCGCAGATGTTAAAATGATAGTTAGTTATTATCATTTCACTAATAAAATCAAGGGATTTGATCAAATGCCTAACGTGATTTAAAAAAATGACAAAAATTTAATTTTTAAAGTAAGTATATTAAAAGATTTATGATGATAATAATTAAAATATTAATTTATTTTTTATTGACACATGTTGCAGATTTGTGACATCTCGAGTTAGAAAGCACATTATTTTTTTTTTTGCACATACATCTATTCGTTTCACATTGTACTTTTGATTTTTCACAAAAACACTTCTTGAATTCTTGACCACCGAATAAGGACAATTTTACAGCAATTTCAAGCAAATTCAACGTAATCGGTGGGACGGAATCCGTATATGTGGTAGTAGCGATTTGAAGATCGTTTCTAGGAAGCCAATCTTTTATTATTCCTACCGAAGTACCAATTTGAAATAAATTGTTTTTCGTATTTAATACGGTATCCATAATGTTATTCGCATCCAATGGACCTCTGTCAACCTTGGGAACATCAATCAAAACGGCGGAACCCACTAACAAATCTTTAAATTTCTACGAAGAAATACATTTCATTTTTTCAGCCGAGCTTTTTAGGCTTTGAACAGTATGTTCCCTTTTGTTCTTTTACATTTTCTTGATTTTTGGCACAAATAGCATAAAACTGTTGACTGGTCTCCTTCTTCTACCGTATTTTTACAGACAATACAAAGCGTTTTTTCTTCTCCGTTAAGTGCTGCACCTTCTGGTGCACCTAACAGTACAGGTGTTGTATCAGTCGATATGGGAGCTGAACTAGGGACAAGAACAAAATCGAGTTCTTGAATCGAAAAAGTTGGTTCCGCTGTTAACAAATTCTCTGTTGAAACTTGCGTTGAAACATCATTATTTTCAGTAGCTGAAACATTTTCAAAATTGTGAGTTTGTTGCTGTTTAGGAAATTGCTCTAGGTCTTCTTCAATTCTGTTGGAATACGAGTAGAGTATAGGCCTATTGTTGGCTCTGTTCTAAATAAGGCTTTGTACGGTGATCGTTTAATAGTACGGTGAAAAAAGGAATTCTTCTGAAATTGTACAAAATAACAACCAATACCCCAGTTTTTTGTACAGTTGTCTATTAGCCAAGCTCGTAACGTAGCTTCTACATCTTGATTCGACCGTTCAAACGATCCTTGACTTGCTGGATGCCTAAGCCTACCATTAATAATTTTGCATGTTGGCCACATAGTGTTTAGTTCTTGTATAACAGCAGTTGTAAACTCACGACCGTTATCACTTTCTAATATTTTAGGACAACCAACTTCCAGAAAGATTTTGAATAAAAAATCGTCCCTCCAACTTGAGACGATGCCTTAAAACGCGATATGCAGACTTAAAACGCTATAGAAATATACAAACAGTTTAAAAATTTAATTTTTGTCATTTCACCAAATCAGCTTAGGGATTTGATCAAGTCCCTTGATTTTCTTATTGGAATGACACTAACTGTCATTTTAACATCTCCAGTGAATTGATCAAATCTCTTAGGGATTTGATCAAATTCCTGTTTTTATCAATTACCTACGACATATACATATTGTATAATATTGTGAGATTCAACTATCAATAATATTTTCTATTATTGATTAAATAATGATGGTCTAAGTGAACGATTCAAAGAATTATTTGACAATACTTATTGTTTTCTAAAGTCACACTTAATCCACGAATTAGAAATATATCAAATCAAATCTTAATTCTCTTTTGGAAACTAAAATTTTATTTATTTATGAAATTGACTTAAATTTTGTTTTCAGCTTTTTTTTTGTTATATCCAAGAAAATATTTACAGTTTTCCAGAAGATTAAAATAGCAGTATTAATAAAAGCAAAGCTACTTAATGCGTAAACATTTATCACAAAAGTTCAGCAAGTCAACACAACATTTAAAGTATTATACTGCTTAACATTTAAAAGAAAGGATCTCATTACGATTTTATATTGTTACATAATCTACGTTTCTATTGATATTCTAATATAATTTATTTATAGCTTGATTTATTTGAATGAAGGTAAGATAATAGTTAAATACTAGTATTAATGGGATTTCCTGTTATTTATTTATTTTTTAATAACTAAAACTAATTAGTGCTCCATAATAAATTATCGTTATCTAAAAATTTCTCGTTTTACAGTTTTTCCTTTTGCAATTTGTTTCGGTTGTAAGTTAAGCAACACTAATGAAAGAAATTGTTTTTATTATTTTTATTTTACTTTATTTGTGATAACATTAAAAATTAAATAATGAATACATTATAATTGGCAGTGAAGTTTAATACAACTATTTGTTATCTATAACAGGGGTCGGCAACCTGCGGTCCTTTGCGACTTTTTGCGCGGCCCGCCAAAGCACCAATATAATACTTATATATTTCGAAATTAATTGCTGAACACAACAAACCATTTACGGATGGAGAGTTCATTAAAAAATTTATTTTGGCTGCTTTTAACAAAATTTGTCCGGAAAACATTAAGCAATTTGAAGATATTAGTTTGTCTGCACGTACAATAATCCGAAATGGAGCTGCACCATGAAGAGAAAGATAAAAAAGTACTCGGCAACGTTACGGAGAGGGGACTTATTTTTTCTTCCTTCTCTTCATGGTGTAGCTCAGTAGTTTGACATATTGAAAACATATCTACTAATATGTTTGATAAATTGAAAGAAAATTCTTCACAATTTGTTTGTTTTTCACTAGCAAGTGATGAAAGCAGCGATATAAGCACCGCTAGCATATAGCACCGCTCAATTGCTGATTTTTATCCCTGGAGTTGATTTTATTTCTATAGAATTAGAAAATTGCTATATTTTTTCCTGCTATTTTTCTCCGAATAAAAATTTAGAAGATTTCGAACATTTTTTATATGATTTGGAATCTTCTTTCAAAATAAATAAAAAACCAATTATTATAGGAGGCGATTTAAACGCTAAGTCTACTCAAATGGGTTGCGCTGCATCTGACGCTAGAGGACGTATTTTAGAAAACTTCTTAGGCACTTATAATTTAGTTTTTGTTAATGAAAGTAATACTCCGACTTTTTCAGGCCCAATGGGAGAATCAATTATTGATTTTACAGCTACAAGTGCTGATTTTAGTAATAAAATTATAAATTGGAAAGTGGATGTAGATACTGAAAACTTAAGGCTGTGGTCTCGGGCCCGAAAAAGTTGTTCCAATATTTCGCGTTAACCGTTTGATAAATCAAAAAAACTTTCAAACGAAAGTTGGATAAAAATGAGAAATCTAGACATGCAAATACAGATATTTTATAAATTATTGTTAATAACTGAGATTATTAAGAAAGATTTTGAAAAGGGCTATTTACATGAATAGATAAATATTCAAGATATATTTTTTCCATTTACCGTTTTTTGATATTTTAAAAGATAAGCGAGACATTTTGGAAATTCCCACGGTACAAACTTGGGAATATTTTTCAATTTCGCTAGATAGCTCCGCCCTGATTGACCACGTGGTATGGCCGGCGGAGTTGAGTAGGTGCCGTAAGTAAACAAACAAGTTTTTTGTGTAAGTCGATTCTGCTTCGTCGTGCATTTCTGGAGATAAATACTTTGGAGAATTATTCGAGTTTGGACTTAACAGATTTTATGGCTAGTAAAAAATTTTAGAATTTTAGTAAACTAAAATGAATGAAAAGTTCATTTCATAATTTTACTAATCTTTTTGTTATATAAATACCTCGACCTCATGAAAATAAACTTCGATATTGTAATTTTGAACACTAACTTTTTCTTTACATACACTATATGTAGCAGAGAAAGTATGTATAACTGGGCCAAATTGGTCACTTTTCAAGGGACACTCCTGTTTCTATAAGAAATAGAGGGAAAAAAAATATCGGTAAGTGATCGGTTTTTATAAGAAATCGAATGCTGAAAACCTCACATTGATATCTTTTACGGTTTCAGAGATATTGGGGATGCTTTTCGAGAAAGTGCATTTTTGAAGTCTTCATAATTTTTTCCTATTGGAAAATGTTTAATTTTGTGAAAACATTCTCGTGGCAACTTTTTATTAGATTTTGATGTTGTAGGTTAGTTTTCTCTGTAAGCAATATTTTAATAGCTGCATACATAAAAGTGTTTTGTAATGGAACACTATATTATTGCATATTACACGAGAGCCTAGAATTCCCTTTCCAAAAATATGCCTATAAAGTTTGAAAAATGGGATAGATGCGATAATTTGTTTCAGAGAATCTGGAGAAAATGCAGAGGTTGTATTTACATAAACGATATACAGAGAGAAGATAACGTTTAAACTCATTTTTCTCGATGCTAAAAAAATGTAGATTGTTTGAAGCCATAATCTGAACCAAAAAGGCTAAGTGATATCGCAAGCAAGGTATCATGTGTGACACACTTTTGGAAAGGCAATTTAAACTCCCGTCGAATATGCAAAAATGTATAGGTGTACCATTTGAAAAAGAAATATTTGTCTGCATCTATTAGAATATTGTTTACAAAAAATCTAATTTACACCAACAAATTCTACATAAAAAGTTGTTTCGGGAATCTTTTCACAGAATCAAATATTATCCAATAGAAAAAAAGTTATGGAGATTTTTAAAAAATGCAGTTTTTCGAAAAACACCTGTATTTCCGAAACCGTAAGAGGTATCAATTTGCGGTTTTCACCATTCGATTTCTTATAAACATCGGGCAAGACACCAATATTATTTTACCCTATCTCTTATAGAAACAGGGGTGTCCCTTTACAAGTGTCCAATTTGGCCCACCAGTACAGTACAGTCGATTATCCCATCTATACTACGAACAGCTGTACCATTTTAAAACATTTAATTTTTTTGCACAGTATTTGTTACATATACTAAAATAAGTCAGGATCTTATTAGGATTTAGTAAGAAAGATATATCTAATGTTTCCGTCTTTTTCTACTTTACAAAAACGAACTGAACCTCGATTCATGTAATTCACTTCTCGACAAAAGATAAATAAACACGAGTTTCGAATATAAATCCTTTGTCTCTTATCTACAGAGGGCGGAGCGTAGCCCAGAATTAAGGTCCACCTTCCTGCTTCCGCACGTCCGTCTCCTGCGCCCCTGAGAAACTCGATGACCGTAAGACCACAGCCTTAAGTGATCATCGCAATATTTTGTTTGAAGTTAATATGGAAAAAATTACCTGGAAACCTAAAACTACCGCTCGATGGATCCTAAATCAAAATTCTTTAAATAATATATTAAATATTAATACTAATTTATTTTTAGAAAACGAAGAAAGAAATTCGGAAAATTTAATCAAGAATATAACAAATTTCTGTAATAAATACCTAGATAAGGTAAATAGTAATTCAAAATGTAGATCCGTTTATTGGTGGAATGAAAATATTAAAATTAAGAGAAAATAGTGTAATAAAATTAGACGTACGGTAACAAGAGCAAGAGCAAATATAAATATAAATCCCGAAGAAATAAATGATCTGATAACCAAATACAAAAAACTAAAACAAGATTTAAAGAATTTAATAAAAACAAGCAAAGCAGAAAAGTGGAACGAACTTTGAAAAAACGTTGCGAAAACCTAAACGAAAACATATGGGGTAAAGGTTATCAGATTGTAATGAAAAGATTACACTTAAAGAAGAGAACTAAAATTGAAGAAAACACTGTTAAAATTGAAATCAAGAAACTTTTTCCAAAGCATGAAGAAATTGAATGGACCAAACAAGAAATTATTGTTGCAGAGGACAAACTTTTTAAGAACGATGAAATAAAATCTATAATATCAAAATTAAATAATAAAAAAGCTCCAGGCCCAGACGGTATTACAACAGAAATATTAAAAATTTTAGTAGAAAAATACTGCGAAGATTTTAAAAATGTTTTTAATAAGTGCCTAAAAAAAGGAATTTTCCCCGACATTTGGAAAAAATCTAAATTAGTACTAATTGAAAAACCAAAAAAAAGTAACGAAAAATCATATAGGCCCATTTGTCTAATCGATGCAACTGGTAAGGTATTAGAAGGACTAATCAAAAAAAGACTAGAAGAAGAAGTAATAGATAAGAAACTAATTGAAAGAAACCAATTTGGTTTTCAGGAAGGTAAATCAACTCTAGACGCAGTTTCTAACGTTCAAATCATTGTAGATCAATTAAAAGAAAAAAGCTATAGGAAAAGGGAATTATGCGCGTTGGTGCTACTTGATATTAAGAACGCATTTAATTCTGCTCCTTGGAAAGGAATTATAAAAACTTTAGAAGAGGGTAAGATTAGTGACTATTTGATGAACATAATAAAGTCCTATTTCTCAAACAGAAGCGTGATATCTCAAAATGAGGAAATCTACAAGTTAACTTGCGGAGTTCCTCAAGGCTTTCTTTTAGGACCTCTCTTTTGGATTGTTTTTTATAATAAAATTCTAATTACACACAAAGATAGCACTCTTCTACGAGAAAAGGCTAATTATGCGATTCAAAGGGTCACAGAAGAACTTGATAGAATGGGAATTCAAGTAGCACCAGAAAAAACAGAAATCGTATTACTACAAGGAAGAAGAAAAATAAAAGAAATACAATTATAAATAAACGAAAATGAGATAAGGAGTGCCAAGAAGGCAAAATATCTCGGGGTCTACTTAGACAAAGATATGAAAATGACGGAACATATAAAGGAAATTTGCAAGAAAGCAAACGTCATGATAAATAATTTATCGAAAATTATGCCAAACATCAGAGGACCCAAAGAAAAGAAAAGGAAACTCCTTGCTTCTACTGTTCTTTCGGTCATTTCGTATGCCGCTCCGGCATGGAGTAGAGCTCTAAATTATAAATACTGTTTAAATATGCTTTCCTCAATTAATAGAAGATTAGGAATCTGGATATCTTCTGGATATAGAACGGTTTCTACGGTGGGTATTGAAGTGGTGGCTCGTCTACCGCCCATTGACCTATTAATTGAGGAAAGATGTAACCTATACAGTAGAGGTAAGGAACATAAAAAACTATATAGAGAAGAATTATTGGAAAAATGGAACAGAAGATGGAATCACGGAATTAAATGGACCAACGTATTAATCAATGATTTAAAAAAAATGGTTTGAAAGAACATGGGGCGAATTAAATTACTACCTAACACAATTTTTGACGGGTCATGGAATTTTTTGTAGTTACGAGTTAACTAAAATACTTAGTGAAGATGTCTTTCTTGCCGTTCATGTTTTTGTAATCGACCAAGTTATTTGTGATCGACTACTGTCTCTATTAGTTGTTTTCCAAACTTCATTTGATTAGACACTCTATTTTTAATGATTGTAAAGTTATGACTTAATTTTATGATATTTTTGCGAAAGGATATTCAAGATCTTATACATTTCCATAATTTGATTTTCCTTAAAATGGGTTAATTGAACGTAAAGCTCTTTTTGATAAACACAGGCTAGGATATTCGACACTTTATGAATTTTCACAATTCGACTCGTTTTTAAAAGGGTTAAATGAACATAAAACTGGTTTTAGCAGACTCGAGATATATTGCATATACAAGTGAAAAATTTGACAAAGTCTAGGTTGTCGGTAATCATTAACATAGTTATACGATTTAAATGTGACTGTTAAAGTGCAAAATACCAGACAAAAAACAACCAGACTTTACATAAAAGACAAAATTTCCATCATTTACTACCTCATTTAAGTTGTTCATACCTAATTTCTATTGAGACTCTATATTTCATCTTTTCTAAAGATTGCAGTTTATTTTTTTAGTCAGTAGTGTACTTTCTTTCGCGTTTTGAAGAATACATTCCAATAAATCATCCACCAATTAAACTATGGAACTATCTTTTCTTAATAATTTGATATTTCTCTTATTCTAAAGTTGATAACAAGGCTATGATATACGTAATAAAAAAGTAATAAATTTTCATTTTATTTTTCTGTTTAAATGAACTTGGGAATCTTTTGCAAACTTAATAAAGTCAAATTCTAATTCTAATAGTAAATTCTAATTAAAATATTATTTATAATAAAGTTGTAAAGCCGTTTTTTGCACTCATATTGTACTTAAGTAATGAGTGAAATTCCACAATTTTTTATGAAATTGGACGAAATTTTAAACAAAATTTGACGGTTTTAGGGAATTTTAGAAGAAATTTTACAATAAATGACTGAGTTTAATTAAATGACTTTTATGAAAGAAAATCGAAAATTTTAGATGAAATTAGACGAAATTCAATAATTATAGACAATTTTATATGATATTGGACGAAATTTTACACAAAATTCGTCGGTTTTAGAAAATTTTAGAAGAAATATCACAATTTTAAATTAAATCAACCAACTTTAATAAAGAATTCGACAATTTTTGAAATTAGACGAAAGTTAATAATTATAGACAATTTTATAGGAAACTGAACGAAATTTTAGACAAAATTCGAAAATTTTAAAACATTTTAGACGAAATATCACACTTTTAAGCTAAATTAATATATTTTTAAATTAAATTCAAGAATTTTAGAAACAGTTAGATAAAAATTCAATACTTTTAGACACTTTTACAAAAAATTTAGATGATTTAGCAAAAGATAAACAATTTTTCTTTTAATTTTAGCCGTTTTTTTGACAATTTTGTGAGAAAATAAATAATTTTCTAATGATTTTAGACCATTTTACGGAAATTTTAGACGGTTTTTTAACAAATTTTATTAAAAAATAATCCATTTTCAAACAATTTTTGACAGTTTTATGAAAATTTAGGCGGTTTCTTAACAATTTTATTAAAAAAAAGACAATTTTCAATCGATTTTAGACAATTTTTTAAGAATTTAGATGCTTTTTAACAGTTTTATTAAAAATAGTGAATTTTCAAACGATTTTAGACAACTTTTTAACAATTTTATTAAAAAATAATCAATTTTCAAACGATTTTAGAAAATTTTTTAACAATTTTATTAAAAAGCAGTCAATTTTCAAACGATTTTAGACAATTTTATGGAAATTTAGACGATTTTTTAACAGTTTATTAAAAAATAGACAGTTTTCAAACGATTTGAGACAATTTTATGGAAATTTAGACGGTTTTTTAACAAATTTTATTAAAAAATAATCCATTTTAAAACAATTTTTGACAGTTTTATGAAAATTTAGGCGGTTTCTTAACAATTTTATTAAAAAAACAATTTTCAATCGATTTTAGACAATTTTTCAGAAATTTAGACGCTTTTTAACAGTTTTATTAAAAATAGATAATTTTCAAACGATTTTAGAAAATTTTTGAACAACTTTATTAAAAAGTAGTCAATTTTCAAACGATTTTAGACAATTTTATGGAAATTTAGACGATTTTTTAACAGTTTATTAAAAATAGACAATTTTCAATCGATTTTAGACAATTTTTCAGAAATTTAGATGCTTTTTAACAGTTTTATTAAAAATAGATAATTTTCAAACGATTTTAGATTTGTTCAAAATAAAAAAAAAGGAAAATGAATTTTGCTGGTTTTGTGAAGAAATAGATAATCCAAAACATACGTTTTTTATATGTAATAATTTTGCCGAGGAAAGAAATATTTGTCGTAATAAAATCGGAAAAAATATCGAAAAAGAAAACATAATAGATATAATGCTAGAAAAACAAGAGCACTTTCAGCCGTAGATGAAATGGTAACAAACATTATGAAAAAAAAAAGGAAAAGCATGAAAGAGAACTAGAAAATAGAAGAAGAAATTTACAGTAGACCCCGAAAAAAAAAAAACATTTAGATACCTCTGAAGTTATACCTTGATGGGTGGTTCCGGAGGCGGAGAGGAAAGGGTTTTAGTTGGTCGATGTATTCAAGATGAGTACATCAATCCAACACAGGGTGGTCATCGATACGAATCACTTAGATTAACCTAATTAACCTTTTAATTAACCTAAACCCCTCCATAAAAAAAAATCCCTGGAGTTGATAAACAATTTTGTGTAACAGAAGAACTTGCTGCGTTAAAAAGCCTCCATGGGAATACAACAGGTGAAGATATATTTTCGCAACTATTAGATGTTTTCAATATGTACGATTTCAAGTGCGAAAAATTAAAAAATGTGACAACTGACGGTGCAAAGAACATGACGAGTCACAATACTGCTTTGGTAGGCATGATTAATAAGAAATTGAAAGAATTAAATATTACACAGACTCCTCTACAACTACAACTTCATTGCATTATCCATCAACATCCACTTTGCGCAAAAGTTGTAAATTTGAAATATGTTATGAATATTGTTTTAAAGTCCGTTAATTATATTCGCAAAAACGCTACGAACCATCGAACATTCCAGAATTTCTTGAATTAAATTGATGCAGAATATGAAGATATAATTTATTTTTCTGAAGTAAGATGGCTCAGCAGTGAGAAAGTTTTAAAAAGATTTTTCGAGTTGATAGATGAGATCGAAATGTTTTTGACAGAAAAATGATATACCAGAATTGAGAACCTTGGTGCAAGAACGTGATAAGTCACTATTTTTGCGAAATTGAGATATATATTTTACAACATTCTACAAGACTTTATTTACCTTTTGGCGCAAAAACGGGAGGTGTGCTTTCATAAATAACAATAAGTTAAAGAAAATTTTATATAAAGTTTTTGCGCCAAAAGGTAAACAAAGTCTTGTGGAATGTTGTAAACCATATATCTCAATTTTGCAAAAATAGTGACTTATCCCCTTCTTGCACCAAGGTCCTCAATTATCGAATTTTAACTGGATAAGTGAATAGAAAAATCACTTCCAGTGAAATAGAACTGACTTAAATGAATTATCAAACAATATTCAAGAACAAAAAGCGCATCGAATTTTAATGAATGAGTAAAATGAAACAAACTATTTTCCTTAATATTTTATATATTTTATATTATTTTACTTTTAAGGAATGTCAAATTTTTGTTCTAACATTATTGTGATTATAACATGTCAACAAAAAATAATTTTTTTTTCTATACTTATTTGTAATAATATTTATACTCGTATATGATATAAACACACTATTTAAGTTACATTTGAATATGCGGCCCACACAAAAAAAATTTATTTTGAAAATGGCCCACCCTCCGAAAAAGGTTGCCGACCCCTGATTTAATGTATATATTTGCTCTAGCAAATTTAAATTAATGTCCATAATTTTGTCCATTTATACATTCGACATGTGTTTTGATAAGAAAGCTCATGCTGTTATCAGTTTTTAAGTTATGTTGGCAATATTTAATCTATTTTACTGTCATCTATCAATGAAGAACTAAACTAGATGATTTTAAATATTGATTTTTGAACAATTTTTAAATCAATTTTTAAATTAATTGGAAAAAACTGGTTTGAATAAACACAGTAAAACCTCATTTTAATAAACATCGATATTAAGAATTACGAACACGACTTTAATACATTTTATACGATTGTTTGAAACGATGTTCTCGGGGAATAACCTATTTGTTTGAAAATCGGTTGTTTATCAACTCCGAATGTAGTGTTTGATGATTAACAACGCAAACACTCAACCACCACTCAACTCTCCAACTCAGATAATCAACTTTTTTTTTTACATTTTTACAAAGTTTAAATAAAAAGGTAAGACTAACAACCCCTTCTCGAGTAAAAGTCGGGAAGTCAAATTTCTGTGTCAATAGAAAAAATGAGTTCGGAAACAACATGAATTTTTCTAAAATAAAAAAAAGATATTTATGAAGTTTTGGAAGAGTTTAGAAAGAAAAAAAAATACAAAAAATATCTGTATCAACGCCATCAAAAATTATAAAAAATAAAAGAAATATTTTTTTCAATTGATTATTTATGTTATTTAAAAACATTAATATGTGATTTATTAATTTAGGAATTAATGGGATTAGCATCTATAAAGAAACCAGTAAACAAATTCGAAGTACAAAAATCTAAATTACTATCTTATTTATCAAGCGTTTTTAAAACACATTTATATGAGCCAACCAAAAATTATTTCTACGAAATATTTTTCTCGTATAACATTTCTATTGAGCAACAATTGGTTAGGACTCATCGAGCTACGTTACATACGGCTTTAAACGATTCATTTCAGTATTTACAGGTAAAAATAAGTTATCAATTTATAGACATAAGTAAACAATACAAAAACTTCTTTTAATCTTTTAGTGTGATTGTTGTGAATTACGAAACAATATGGCAATTGAAAAAACAATGCCTGATATTTGTATTGCGTACAAATTACATTTAGAATACGGGAAAATGATCAACTTATACGACTGGCTCCAAGTTTTCGTTTCAATCGTAAATCCAGTCAATTTGGATGATGAAGAAGTGGATCAACAAATCAGTCCAGAATTACAGTACGTTACTTTAGATATTAGTTGACTATTATAGATTATAAATTTATTGTTTGGTGTATTTTTTAACTTTTGGTGTATTCACAGGGCAAGATTTACTCAAGCAGTCGCCGAATTGGAATTTTTAGGATTTGTTAAAAGTTCTAAACGTAAAACTGATCACGTTCAAAGATTAACATGGGGAGGTTGAAGAGTAATCTTTTTATTATTATTATTTTTTGTAATTAAATTATTTTAAATATCTGCGAGAAGACAATTTTCTAAATTTGTGTCAGTAATGAAATATTCCTTTATTTCCTATTTTTTTACATTCCAAACTGTTAGCTATTTTTATTGGATAGATTTACGATTTTTTTAAACACAATAATTCTTGTCTTGGAAAACAATTTTAAAATCAAGTTGAATAAGTTGTTTAATTTCCTTTCTTTAGAAAGAATTGGTTATTAAAAGGAGATACGAAAACTACAAAAAACATTTTTTATTAACCCTTTAATGTACATAGTGGAGTTAATTCGAGCATGCTAAACAGATCAAATTTTTATTAACCTAAAAAAAATAGGTAAGAGTACATAGTTAGGACCGTTTAATGCGCTCCAATTAACTCGAATGTGTACGTTAAGGGGTTAAAAAATTATACAGGTGTTCACTGGAAATTACATCGATGAACTGTGAGAAAACCATAACTCGTAAAGATCTGAAATTTTCTCATTATACCAATGTTGATGAGGACCATCCACCTAAAGTATTTTTAAGACGATCGCTACTTCCGGTGTACCGGAAGTAGACTACAACTTCGTTATTTTATATGAAACAATGTATTTTTTTATTGCATATTTAATTTTTATATACAAAAATAAGTTGATAAATTTGAAAAATAACAAGTTTATTTGTAAGAATTAAGGAACTAAGGATTTAAGGAATTCAGGAAGGAAGGATTTTAACATTATATAGCAACGGTGGCCAAACGGCGGCTCGCGAGCCACATGCGGCTCTTTTAGAGTTTTAGTGCGGCTCAATTAAAAAATGTCATCAATAATAGAGAATGAGAACAACTCTCTATCATTTTCTGGCTTAAATTTATTTAGAATGACCGAACTTCTACAGACTAGTGTTTAACACATGATCCAAAGTTCTCATCCCCTTCTCTAAACACGAGTCTGAACTGTATAAATAAAGTACCCTAATGCTTACAATAAAACCTCAAATTCTCTAATCCTTATGATAGTCACCTATCAACCAAGGATAGGAAGAGGACTGCACTCAAAAACAAGGGTTGAGAACAGCTCTCTAAAACTTTGTAACTATAACTCATATCAAATAAGGGAACTTTTACAGACTTGTTCCTAACACATGATCCAAAGTTCTCATTCCCTTCTCTAAACATGAGTCTGGACTCTATAAATTACTAGTTATCTATCAATATTCAAGTCCTACTCAGAGGACTGTACTCAAAAACAGAGGATGAAAACAACTCTCTATCACTTTGTGACTATACCTTATTTCAAATAACCGAACTTCTACAAACTAATTTCTAACACATGATCAGAAGTTCTCATCTTCTTCTCTGAACACAAGTCTGAATAAAAGATGTCATCAATACTTTCTACTAGGTTTTGAAACAGTAACAAAATTTATTTCCTATACTAAAAGGGAATCAGGAGGTATAATTCATTGGATCTGCTTTTTTTCTTTTGAAGGGCAAATTTCTGATGAGGCTCATAAAAATAGCCAAACGGCAGCTCGGGAGCTACATGCGGCTCTTTTTGAGTTTTATTGCGACTCAATTAAAAAAAATCATAAATACTTCTTAGTAGGTTCTGAAAGAAGCAGGAGGTACAATTTACTGAATGTCCATTTTTTTAAGGGTGAATTTTCCGATGTGGCCCTTCAAAATTTTCGATTT
The DNA here is from genome assembly GCA_036711955.1 of Digitonthophagus gazella. Taxonomy (NCBI): domain Eukaryota; kingdom Metazoa; phylum Arthropoda; class Insecta; order Coleoptera; family Scarabaeidae; genus Digitonthophagus; species Digitonthophagus gazella. The sequence continues at coordinate 33,528,680 of JASCIT010000007.1, read as the reverse complement.
TGCAATGCGGCTCTAAGTACCACCAAGTGTGGCCACCCTTGTTATATAGAACCTAAGAGATTCTATTTTGGATTAAAATAGTCAAATTCTTGTAATTATTATATTATTATTTATTAAGAATTTTTAACAGACCTAACCTAAAATGCAAGAAGTTTTTTGCTACTAAAATAACTCGCACAGAATTTATTTATTGGAACTAAAATACGATTGAGAGGTTATATTAAAACTTAAAGTCTCTATTTACTAAAGCTAGGTGTCCACAAGGAGACTAATATCTTATGAAAATTTTATTTCATGAGAAAGTTATCTCAATTGTGTTTTCACATAACATAGAAATTTCTTTAAAACACATGAAATTTTTCTCTCATAATATGAGATGTCTGAGTACGCTGTTTCAAACATTTGACAATATTTTCAACTGGAAAGAAACAACGTTTTGTGTTGTGGAATGATTTTATAAAAAGATGTCAACAATACCAGATGTGTAAATATGAAACCGGAATTTTTGTACAGAAAAAACACTTTTATTGTAATAATTTGATACAAAGCAACATATTCAAAGTATTGTCCGTCGCTATCTATACATTTTTCCGATCTTTCTGGCAATTTGTGGATTCCGCGCCAAAAAAAAAAACTGTTGCTCCTTTGAGGCAAACCAGTCATCGAGCCATTTTCGTACATCTTCGTAAGAAGTAAAGCGCTGCTCAGCAAGCGCGTGTCTCATCGATGCAAACAAGTAGTAATCGGATGGGGCAAGAATTGGAGGGAATAATCTCACAACCGAACGACTCTATCGTTTCCTGGGCAGTTTTGCTTTGTGTGCTGGTGCATTATCATGCAGCAAAATCACCTTGTGTTGTCTTTGTTGGTATTCTGGTCGTTTTTCACTTAAAACTCGATCCAAATCGGTCATTTTGTTGTCGGTAGCGTTGAAGGGCAGATCCAGCTTTGGCGCCAGGAGGGAGTCACATAGTCGTGGTCAAGTCAAGAACTTGTAATTTAATGTTGATAACAATAGTTAAATAAGCAATGCGCATCATTGACCGTTTTGTTGCCTTGCCAAGCAGAAATCTTCTCCAGAGCGCTACAAATTTTGACAAAGTTGTATCCTTGAAATTAAAGATGCTCATCATAGTACTCTACCCAACGTGTCTCACAAATACCTTCCATGGCAGCTCTGAGTTCTATTTTAAAAATTTCATGCCTCTTAGCGGATTCATTGGTAAATGTCACAACTTTTGTCATTGTGCCAGATGTATTGCGACAGAAAACTACTTTGGATGATCATGCCAATGAGTTATTGAGCACATGATTGTTGCATGGGCAATGTTTAGCATGAATGGCTATTTTTATCAATTTTTGCACTGCACCTTTTGTATTTGATGCCATAACCGAGCAGCTGCCAGTTTCAATACCCACACACCAAGATAAATCTAAGTTAAATTTTGTACACAGATTTTCAACGATTTTCGCCAATGCTACACCTGACAATCGAGGCTCTACGTCACCTGAATTGTTGTCTTCACGTCTAAGAGCATCGTAGATATCACAAAAAGTTACAGAATGTTCTCTAATAATACCATCATGCAAATATCGGAATGATAGGCTCAGCTGTGAGATATGTGATATATTTGTTGTTTCATCGAACAAAATTGAAAAATATTCAGCTTCCCTCACATTCTGTAAAGTGTTTTCCTGGATGATTTCTGTGCAAGCATCTATCAACTCATTTTGTACAGTCTTGCTGATGTACGTGGCGTTGGATGTTTTAAAGGACTCTAAAATTCCCTTCATCGGCTACTATGCTGTCACAGTTCAGCAATTTATCATCGTCGCGATGGCCACGTAACGATATATTTTGATGTCCACAAAATATTATGGTCGCAAACGTTCTCTATTTTCATTTATTTGTTCGTTCCTAAACGTTTGCCATTATACAAAAAATCTGTACGTAAAATCTGTATGGTGACAAAATATATAAATAAAATCATATGTTCAGTTAGTGGTTCACCTAAGTCCTGGAACCAGCTCAGGGGGAGGTCATGACCCCCATGACAACCCCCCTGGATCCGCCGATGGTAGCGTTGAGCATTGACAGTTTCCCCAGGTTTCAGCAGCTCGTAGTAGATTACGCCCTTCTGATCCCACCAAACAGCATTGTCTTTCGTCTCTAGCGGTCTGGTCTTTGGAATGTTGATGGTTCACCCGGAGTAACCCATGACTTTTTGCGCTTAGGATTTGCGAAATATATCCACTTTTCATCGCCAATCACAATTCGATGGAGAAATGACTATCTTTTGAACCTGGCGAGCAGCATTTCGCATAATGTTTTGTGGTTTTCGTCTCTCGTTGAGTTTATGTGGAACCTATTTCGCTTTTGTATCTTTCCCATGGCTTTCAACTGAAGGGAGATGGCTTCTCGGCTCACCTGATCCGTCAGTTGTTGTTGTGTTTGAACGTCGTATCCAACAAGGCTTGCAGGTCAGCATCTTCAAACTTTTTCGGTGGTCTTCCACGTTCTTCGTTCCTCACTTCAAAATTGCCACCTTTGAACCGTTTGAACCACTCAAAACTGTGTTTTACCGAGAGCATGCTCACCAAACTCCTCCACAAGCATTCGATGCTATTCGGCTGCGGTTTTTTCAGATGAAAATAGAAAAGTAGTGCAGTTTTAAATCGTAATTTGTTGGCACAAAACTCGACATGTTTATCTCTAATAAACTAATGCTACTGAATGAAACTCGTGTTATTGTGAGTTGGAAATCTTTGTCGAATACCGGTTTCATACTTACATACCATCAGACAGGCAAAGATTGATGATTTCCAAAGATTTCTATTTTTGCACTTTTACGAACGAGCAGTCCCACAAATTAAAATAAGTCTCATATAATTCGATTAATTGCAATATCATAGTTCTTGTTCAATTAACAGTACATTCTTTTTTTTAACCGTATTTTTTGCACTTGCAAATTTTTGAGGAAATCAAATGATTATCTCACGATAAAACAGCGAAACTCATCTGCAGCAATGTAAATATCTTATGCGAAATTCACAAGACTCATGTTTACGAGTTGAAACTTGTTCGAAAAATAAAACTCTCATGAGAAGTTGTTTCACGAAATTATGTCTACTATCGCTGCCAAAAGTCAAGTCAATAAATTTTCGGATGCTCGCATTTCGAAAGTTTTCGTCAAAAAGAAATTGGGGTGAAGACTGTCATGATTGGTGATCATTTCTGCGTAACATATAGCTGCTCCAGTAAAATACGGACGCAACTGCAATTTTTTTAGAAAATGAGTTACTCCTGTAAACTAACGCAAAATATTGCTGTTTATCCGCTAAAAAAACGCCGTACCTGTACTTGCATTATTGACTGCAAGAGAGCCGTTACGTCCTTATCACATTTATTAGTTGCGTCTTAGCTGTCACGGGATTTGAGTGAAATATTGCCGTAAATGCTGGTTAGGTCAATTGTCGTGATTCATTCTTGCTTACTTTCAGAAGAACAAGGAGGTAAGTACACTTTATGTCTACGTTTTACTAAGTATAGGTCCTATGAAAAGTCATAACTAATAATTATTGGAAAAATAGCACAAAATTGATGTTAAGGAAAATAAACCAGTGTTACAAGGAATACTGCGATTCTGAAAAGGAACATTTTTATGCAGGATCAAATGATGATTACAACCAACCCTAATGATGGTAATACTGATGATTCATCTTCTTCAGGTGAAAGATCAATAAATCTCGAAAATACTGGTAAGAATAGTGCTGATGACAATGAAAAAGAATCTACGAATTCCCCAGCCAAAAATGGAAAAAAGGTTAAAAACAAACAGTTGGAAACAGGTGAAAGCAAAACGTTTGAGAAACTCAGGTCAATAATACACTTCTTTAAGAACTGGAAAAATTGTCAAAGCTAAGTCCATGAAACCTGCTTGCTCCGACAAATGCATTCGCTCTTGTTTACAAAACATCTCTGAGGATTTTAGAAGCCAACTGTTTAAAAAATATTGGGACTTAGGAAACTTGCAGCGCCAGTGAGGTTTTCTTGGCTCGTGTATCGAAAAACTGATGCTTAAATATAGGCGAGTTTCACGATAATGGAAAAAAAATCAGAGTTCGTAAGACGTTTTTCATGAACACTTTTGGAATTTCGGAAAAAGTGATTAGAGCTGTGATTAAGTCAAAAGTATCTGAACAGGGAATTATACAAGAAGATCGCAGAGGAAAGCACGGAAATCATAAGAGAATTGACGAAGAGGTAATCAAGTCAGTATTCGATCACATCAATTCTATACCACGTATTGATATCCACTACGTCCGTAAAGATACAACTAAAGAGTTCATAGACGGCGGACTCACAATTGCGGAAATGCACAGGAATTATGTTGAGAAAAGATCTTCTTCGAATCAACTTTCAGTGTCCTACGATTATTACGCTAGTATTTTCAACACAAAATTCAATATCGGATTCTTCATACCGAAAAAAGATCAATGCGATCTTTGTGAAAGTTATAAAAATACACCAGACAATGAGAAAATGGAGTTGAAACAAAACTATGAAAAATACTTACAATTAGATGAAAAGGAGCTTAGTCGAAAAGAGAAAGAAAGTGACAAAAGAAGAGCACTAGATGACGAAATTACATTGGCTGTTGATGATTTACAGGCAGTTTTGCCTCTACCTGTAGGACAATCATCAACATTCTTCTATAAATCCAGATTACACTGCAGTACAGTACGGTGTTTAGATTTTATTGTTATAGTGGTCGTTATTGTTAATATCAGCGATTTATCTTAATTTAGAGCACCCTATTCATTTTGTATTTTCCAAAGTTTAATAAAAAAGACTGAAATGTATCAAATTTAAAATATTTTTCAGGCAAAACAAAGACGTAACTTCAAACTTCACTTTTAATTTTAATTGTAGAAAAACTATAATTACGCCATGCTATACTACGCATCATATATAGCTTGATACCATTTATTGATGACAATTAGCAAACTAAACTGTTAGAAACTCTCAAATCAAAAAAAAAAAAAAAAAAGATTTCGTTTTTTACGTCTCCTGTAAAATTTACCAATTTGCAGTTACGTCTATATTCTCCTGGGGCAGTGATATCCACAACTCAAAATCAAGAAACTCAAAAAAAGTTTGCGTTCTTCGCGGAACGGTAAAAAAACCGGTCCTTTTTTTTATTTAACTCGCGATATTCCTTGAACCGCGGGATCTACGATTTTGAGTTTTGGATATGTTACGCAGAAATGATCACCGATTATGTCAGTCTTTACCCCGATTTTTTTCCACGAAAACTTTCGAAATACCAGCATTCGAAAGTTTACTGACTTGACTTTTGGCACCGAAAGTAATGTATTTCAGTCCCAAGTTGAAATTTAAGTTATACTCCGATTCTTATTTCATGAGACAAAAATCGCGTGAAATATTCTCATTGCAAATTCGTACCTTAAAATAAACACCAAATTTATTCTAGTTATCATTAAAAAAATTTATGAAAATGCCGATAAACCAAAGGTTGTAGTTGCCAAACTCAACCCAAGGTTGTATAGAAGTTGCTATATCATATACTATTGTTATATGATATTCCATTAACTCTACTGACTTTGGATAAAACCCTTTTATTCTCGAATCCTTCGTTTTTTATTAATCTGTTGATGGATTATTAATCAAGTTCATTAATTATTCATAACTTCTTAAAATTGCAAATTAATTTAAAAATTATTAATAAAATTATTTTAAAAGCAACTTCTTTAAATTAAACAACTTTTAATAAACGTTCAAGAATCTTCAAGAATTTCATCATATTTTAAATTTTTTGATTTTCGACTTTTTATAAATAAAGATGTTGAATTTAATTTTAACCTTTGAATTTGTTCAATAGATAAGGTTTCACAATTAATTGACTATAAAATACAGTTTAGATTTGGTTTGTTTTTAACTATTAATCTACGATTATCGATTGATAATGGTAGTATTGGTTACTTCTAGTTTGCATAACACAAAATAAATAGTAAAATAAAAAATTGTTGGAGTATAGATTTATCAAATACTTTTATTAAACTTGTATTTGTACATAAAATCGTAAAAAATATTTTTAAATATCATCTTGTTTAGATATAATCGTACGAAGAAATTCCCTTTCGTTTTGCAATTTCTTAACAATTTCTTCTTGAAGAGTTTTTTCTTTATCCCATAAACTCAAGTTCCTAAACATTTCCAGTTCTTTTCCATATTGCATAGCATTAGCCAAACACCTTTGAGGGTACAAAGTCGTAAATTCTTTATACAATGCGTTTAATTTTGTGGCAGTGTCCATAGCTTCCTTTCTTACTGTTTTTATTCTCTGATTATTCTCAACACGTAAATTCATAAGATCTTGTTCTAAAGCTTCAAAACTTCTTGTGGTTAATTTTACTTTAGTGATGGAATTAACCAAGCAATTATTCTCTTGTTTCATTTTTAGCAGCTGTTCATCAAAAGAAGATCTCATCTCCTTATAACTGGGAGAATTTAAATCAGCAAGTATGTTATTTGATATTTTCTTTAAGCTTACAAGTTGATTGAGAAGCTTTGATGCTTCAGTACTTCCAGGTTGAATATTTTTTTTCTTACTGGCTGATTTAGAATCTCTTTGTTCATTTCCCACTTTACTAGGTGACTCAAAATTATTTCTTTCCTCTTCAATTTCTAATTGATGTGCTTCTAAAACATTTTCCAAGTCATTAATTTTTTCATTAGCCACCTTTAGTTCCCCTTTAAGAGTTTTAATTTTGGTCAAATCTTGATTATGTTGAATTCTTAAACTTTGTAAGTCTCTCTTGAGCAATTCATCAACCACAAAACTAGAATTGCTGGGTTTTTCTTCATACAATTGTATATTTCTTACCGCTTCTAATTGTTTCGAAAGATCTTCATTTTTCTCAGTTAGTTCTTTGATACGTTTTTTAAGGTCAATAGACGACTGTCTACGCCGGTTTTGTTCTTCTTTTAAGGACTTCTTCGTCGCTGTTAATTCCGCCGTTTTCTTTTTTAATTCTTTGTTTAATATCTCTATCTGTTTTTGTAAATTTGGTTCGGGACTCTTAGCTTTATCCATTTCGAGAGTCGAAACTTGTTTTGATGAGAAAGTTCCTGTTATTTTTAACTTTAATTGACATAAAGTAAGTAGTGGGGAAACTAGATAGCATACAAAAAAGGTTAAATTTAGAATTATTTTTTATTTATTTATTTTAGTTATTTTATTGTGTGTATGTTTTGTGGTATCATCATAATACTATGTTCTTACATTAATTCTAATAGAAAGTTTAATGATTTTGTAGTAATAACTTATTTTCTTTTAGATTACGTTGGCACTCTTTGCACTCTTAATATTTCACCGTCATCTGTTGGTTAAATACTGAACTTTATTGATAATTTTGAAAATCTTCCATTTTTGAACTTACTTTTTTTCTAAATAAAAATAAAAGTGGGTTGTAGTAAATATATGAAGACAAATATATTAGAGATAAGTGATTTTATAAGTTAGGAATTCATAAAATTCATTTATAAAGAATCCTGCAGCTTAATTATTAGTATTTTTCATTACTTTGTTGTGATAGAATAAAATATTAATTATTAACAATACAAAATAATATGAATTGTTGGTTTAATTTTCCTCTTATAATAATTGTAATAATTTTTTGCCGTTCTTAGTTTTAAAATTTCAAAATTGGGCGATTGATTAAAAATTGTTCGTTATTTTTAACTTGACTTTCGTTGTTACTAACATTTTATGCTATTTTTAGCTAAATAAAGTAATATGTATAAAAATAAGTACTTCGCATATGTTCATATGGAACAAGAATTTAGTTTATCAATTGAGGTCATTATTGTTTACCTTACTTTTATCCTTTTCTCTTTTAAAAAATATTAGGACAGCGAGAAATTTTAACATGATTTAAATTTTTTAGTTTATCTCAAAATTTATTTCTTTAATTTAGTATTAAATTTCATGTGTAAATAAATATTTGAGAATTTTCACTCGAAATGGTGCTTTAAGATGGCAACTTTCGTTACACGTTTAGTCCATTCACCGTTACTAGAGTTTGACTGGTTGCTGAATAATTCAATTTAGAGTAAATAGAAATATTGCTCGAACTTGGCTCAAACAAACCAAAACCATGAATTAGAAATAACGATACATAATGTCACTTTACAATCTACGTAAATAATAACACTTGCTGAAGGGTGAACAAGTCATCATATAATGAAACCTTAAGAAAATAGTCAGCAGTTGCGATAAAACTAATATAATTAAATATTAGGGATTTTTTAACGTATGAATTAATGTTTTGACTGCTGAATACTCTGAGACAAAACGCTTCGCGTCAACGGCGTGGGGTCGGCAATAACTATCGCTGGTGATTGAATATTTTACACCATTTGAATCTATTCGCCAATAGACTAAATTATAGTAGAGTACAAAATCCAATTACTGTTACTTTATTCACATTATATGGACGCACATGTGATTCCACAGTCTATATCGACGAATTTCGCCGGGAGCACATTTGCGCCCCTACCAGTCAAAGGGTTAATAACAGAAGGAAATCAATAAAGAAATTTTTTTGATCACCAATCCGTTAGAGCAGTGGTTCCCAAAAATTTTTTAGTCGTGACACCTTTTTTCAATTAAAATATTTCCACGAATTTCTACTCTAAGTAAATGGCTATTCGCAAGAGATAAGAGATAAATAAGACTCCTATATCTTCATTATTTTCTTTTACCTTTATTAACATTAAATAATCTATCAATAATCAATCTGATGGATGAACCTGTAAATCACCTCACATTTTCTTAAAGCGTGGAATTATGTGTCGGTAATAAAATCTATTATATGCAGGGATTTGGGAATCATGCGTTAGAGGAAAAGAAATGTCTGATTATTGCACTTAGGTGAGACATTTTTCTCCTTTAACTCATTAGTGGTAAAAACTTTTTCTTTCTTTATTTTTTTCTGTTGTTAAAATTAAGGTAGAAAATATCATCAAGTGGCAATATCGCTTTTTTCTGCTTGCTAGTTGCTTGTTGCTGGTTGCCCCAGTGTGAGACGTACTATAACCCGAAATGGAGCTGCACCATGAAGAGAAAGACGTAAGAGTACTCTGCAACGTTACGGAGAGGAGGTTTACTTTTCCATCTTTGTCTTCATGGTGCAGCTCTATTTCGGGTTATAGTACGTCTTACACTGAGACGACCAGCAACAAGCAACTACCAAGCAGCAACAAGTGATATTGCCACTTGATGATATTTTGCATAGAATAAAAGCAGACGGCTCACATCGGAACAATCCGATATCGCCTCTCTATTTGCGATATCGAATTGCTTCAATGTGAGGGACATCATTTAATTCTATGTAAAATGTCGTCAAGTGACAATATCGCTTCATGTTGATTGCCAGTTGCTGGCTGGTTCAGTATGAGACGTACTATAACTAATGTGACCATTTATTTTTTGACTCAAAACGGGACATTGCTTTATTTAGGTTAATTAACAGATAGTCAATAAAAAACACTATTTTAAAGTTACTTATTCAGAAAAGGTCAGTTAAAATTTGCTTTAATATAGCTGGCGATGATTTTAAGTAAGAATGAAACTTTTGGCGCGTTTTTTTTTATATTCACCTTCATTGTCAACATCGCCTTTAGACCTGAATTTTGTAACTGGGTCTTCTCAGATGGCCACAATTTGTTCATCATAGAAAATACTCTTTCTACTGGAGCATTTGTAGCAGGCAAACATAAAATATATTCAATTAAAATAGAAAAGTTTTCATACTGAAGATTGTTAGCTTGAAAGTGTTTGAATACTTCCACCCAACGAGTTTCCGTGGAAACATTTAGATTATTCCATTCGGTCACTTTCTGCGTTGTAATGTAGTTACAAATTAACGAAAATTCGTCAAAAACTTCTCCATCTTTATTACAGTCAATATATTCCTTTTCAACTAATACATCCAAAGATTTTTGAACGTCTGTCCATACGGGGACCTTTTTTAAATCTGTTAAATTTCTTTTGCAGTTTCAATTGCTGATACAGTCTGATCTTCCAGTTTCAATACAGCTTGATGAAAACTTGCTGACTGAGAGTGTAAAAAATAAAGCTACAAGTCGGATGTGGGATCTTCAAAAAAGATTTTTAGTAACAGGGAACATCTTTCAATACTCAAAAAGTAGTTTTTTAGTGGCTGACACATTTTTAAAACCCTTTCCAAGGCAGGCATAAGAGCAAGCCCTCTAGTTTTGCTGTAGCCGAGCATTTGTTGATATTCTGTTTCAGTTTCGGCGCAAAACTCCTTTAGAGGTTCAACTTGAATCGTATAAATATAAAAAAAATGAATATATCTTTACAATAATGCTTTCGTAATTTAAGAGTAGCCTGTCTGCAGCAGATTTTATTGCATTTTGAATTACATGGGCTCCACATCCAATACCTATTAATGGCTTTTTCTGTGATGATTGTAATTTCGTTAACACACTGTTAGTTCCTCATTTAGCCGCGCCTCCGAAATTGACGTTGGCATTGTCTCCGCAAAATGCCACAACTTGTGCTGTCAAATTATTATCTGTCAACACTTGGTTTAAATAGGCGACAATGATGTCAGAAGTCTCACCTGGTTGGTCTTGGAGATCTAAAATTTTTACTTGCATACCTACATAAGGTTGAAAAAAGCGCACTAGAATAGGGTATATTTTTTTGTTTAACGTGGTTTGAAGCGTTATTTAGTATTATAATACAATTGGACTTATCAAGATCTTATTTTAATTCTTTCATTGCTGCAGGCGCCAAAACACTTACTACAATAGCTTCTGATTTCGTACGCGCGCATGTAAATTTGGGATCAAAACATGACTGAATTAATTTCGATGCACAATCATTAGAACGAAAACTATGGTTTTCTTGTATCGTGTGATAAGTCCAGACACCTTCTGCCGCAGCGATATCCAAATCCTTTAAAGTTGGTGCGTCCGATTTCTTGAAAAAGGTTAACATCGAAGAACTCGAAGCGGCGGCACGATCGGCATTTTTATGGTTTTTAGACATTACTAGCGTAACCCTCACTTGAGTGAACGGATACTCTGAATAGGTAAAAATTACTACCGTATACAGTATCACCTTGTAAATGGCTCGTACGCAGTTAATTTAAATCTGCCAATGACGTGCAAGCTTTTCCTAAACCCTTAGCACGATTCGTTGATTTAAATTCCGATTATCCATGTTTCTAACTTTTGTGGTAAACCTACCTATTCCTTGACTTTAGTACTCATACAAAATATGTTCGGAATCATAAATTGACTAAGTATCTTATCAGTTTCTTTTCAGTGTTTCTGAGAATTTATAGGTGAAAAATCTTTAACTCTTTAAGTACGTTCGATATATTTTGGAGCTATTAAGGTGGTTGTGATTTCAGATAAAAATTTGCCTCAAACAATTAGCCTTATATTATTTTATGAGAAATATTCTGCTAAGTACTAATTACTGTAATATATGAAAGCTATTAGCAAAAAATCTGCCGTTTTCTTGATACGGTGTAAACACCTACACGTTATTTTTTCCTCAAGATCATTTTTAATCATTTCCTGCCCTTGTTTAGTAGTTTTCCATTTTGTATTTATTTTTATTACATCTTGGGGTTTATCATAATGTTGCCACTTTTACATCCAATGGAAACTTGAATGTTTTAAATGGCATTTTTATTGGGTTGTTCTTTTCACTCCCCTTACTTCTTTATTTACTTAAAATTAACAAATATCATTTCAAGTTTTCAACTTCTTTTTTCTACAAAACCACAGATTTTAGATCTTGTAAAACCTTGCACATTTCAAAGAGATAATATAGAAATTCGTGAAGATACCTAACTATAGAATCTTCCAATAAAGGCGCTCTGTTTCTAAAAGTAAATAAAATAAATTCCTTGTGAGGTATCCACTCATTTCTTTTTCAGTTTGAAAGAACATTTTATGGCATAAAGAATGATTTTGCAAATCCTTCAAGTGTCTCCCGCGGTTTTGCTAGGTGACACGCAATGAAGAGGTTCAATTTTTAATCACTTGGTCGCGTAAAACTGGTTGAAATTGCTGGACGGCATTCATTATGTTGACCTTGAGGACTTTAATTGTTTGTTTTGTATTCACATAGATTTGCCATTTAACATATCCTCCAAAAAAATGATCCAAAGGGATTAAATAGCACGACTTCGATCGCCAGTTCATATCCTAATCGTTGAACAGTTGATTGAATAGGACTGTTTATGCAAGTTGTAAAAATTACTTAGAGCCCAAAACCTTTTTTGTAAAAATGTTTTTGTGCGGAACATTATATCCTTCCATAGTGATCTGCCAAAGACTCTGGGACAATTCACAATAAATTTGAAAGTTATTGCTTTAAAAATATGGTTGCTAAAAATTTCGAGGGTCCTTTTGAAAGGTCTTTCATTAAATTTGGAGTTATGGAGACGAAAAAATCTAAAAGGTGGAGTTATTTGAAAAAAAATCATCAACTAATTCGAATTACGGCCTCCACACGTTTTAATACACTCCAAACTGCCTGCGTAGAGTTACAATTTATAACAACATGTGCACCAACTTGAACAGTCAAAATGCAGGAATAACAACTAAATGAGTTTAGAGTCTGAGTTTAGAGCTTTTTTTACGGATTTGTAAGATAAGAAACCGTTTGACGCATCCTAAAATTTGGATAAAAAAGTCAAATTGATTTTGCAAATACAACTCAAAACGCGCGATGGCGGTTAAAAATGTTTCTTAGATACCATTTCGAGTTATTCTTGGCACGATTTAAGCGAATTTTTGCTCTGAATAAATTAAATGTTTGATGATTATTAATAAACCGATCGTTTTGACATTTCATTTGACATTAGCGTGGTTAGAATAACGTTTATGAAAATCGAGCCAACTGTTTTATCGGCCCAAATTGAAAATGACAGAAAACGGGGACTTCGTTTAGGACTAAAATCGGTCGTTTCGGGTCCAAAGGAGCCCCGATTCGCATGTATAGTTGCGGTGTAAAGACGTTCAGGCGGCTAACCGGAAGCAGAGTCTCGGAGCCGGTGGCCTTTTGGGCAAAAATTGCGTTAAAAAATTGGCGAAAATGACAGACGGATCTCGGTCGACCAACGATCCCGTTTTAGTTTCAATTAGGGCCACTTTTTTTTCAATTGACTTTCGGGGCCGTTTTTCCGAAATCGCCATCGGACCCCCCAAAATCGTCGGGGGAGGTGAAGATAATGGCCGGCAGAATCGCGTAAAACCGTTTGTTCGCCCGGAAAACTCTTTCCAAAAAAACTATTAAGAAAAGAGCGAGGCGCCTGCGGCGCCCTCTTTTAAAGGGGCGCTGCTCGTTTACTACTTTAATATATTATAAAATATATAAAATGCTGTTCAATATTACCGGCTCCGCTACTCAAATTTTCTCGCGGTTCCAGAAAACGGGACAATTTTGCGTCCCAAGGATTATTTCGGGGACATCGGGACTCGTAACTCTAAAAAGGGACAGTCCCGTTCAAAACGGGACGTATGGTCACGTTAACTATAACCCGAAATGGAGGTGCACCATGAAGAGAAAAATGAAAGAATATTCGACAATGTTACGAAGAGGGAGCTTACGTTTTCATCTTTCGCTTCATGGTACAGCTCCATTTCGGGTTATAGTACCTAATGGCCGTCTTATGGAATTTAGCAATCTTCATATTAGTTCAAAATATTTGGCTTTTCCCTAAAATTTTATTTTCTAAAGTTTTTTATGGGCAAATATTTTCATAAATGCCTATTAGAACTAAGCTAGCGATTACATACATATAACTACTAAACTGTTAAATTAACACATTAACTGCCACATCACCCATATTTGGGTGATAGTAAAGTTTCTGATCAAGCCACGTCACCCATATTAAGGTGCCGCTTATTTGACTTTTTACGAAGGATATTCGTATGCATTTGAAAAGATATTTTGCAGAGGAAGTAACAAAACTATTAAATTTTTATAAAAGTAATAGGAAAATGGTTTATTAAGAAAATTAATTAGAATGTACAACTTTAAAGCATTCAATACAAAGGTGGGGTTGGTTGGGAAATTTTGGGTGATAAGTTATTGTTTTCTTTATATTCCCTCGTGTGTCTGATCGGCTCATTCAACGTCTCTTATCTGCATAACATTTTTTGCACGTGCTTTTAATGCTTTCTCCAGAATCATTTTTTCGAACGTCGATATTATGCTAACTCCGACAAAGAGAAGGATTTGTTGTATTTTCAATTAACCCTAATAATTTTGCAACTAATAATTCCCTAAATATTCTAATATTTACAATCTTCTTTGTCGCAATTTTGTAAACCGTCAAAGCGTTTTCAACAGAAATTCCCAGAAATAGTTGAATGCCAAGCTTTCGGCACCACCTGATTCGTTTTCTAATTGCGATGGCATAAGAAACCATTTAGTCAGAATAATCTATACCACACTATACCGGATTATATTCAACAACAGCTAGTGGTTTCAGTGATGCAGATGTCTGTTGCCTTAGAGAAACAACACGAATTAACGAACGAATGCCGCCATATTCGCGACATTATACATTATAATGCTACAATACTCGTTCGTTAAGGGTTAATATTTGAGTTATAGATTTAACAAATAAGGATTTTTTTCAAATAGTATTATCACATAATCGTAACAACTCAACACGTGTACCTTCAAAACAGGAAATGAACAATTATAAATTAAGGACGTATTTAATATAAAATAATTCCTTAATCACACGTTTTATGAGATAAGATATAACGATTATATTGTATAATATTGTGAGATTCAACTATCAATAATATTTTCTATTATTGATTAAATAATGATGGTTTAAGTGAAGGATTCAAAGAATAATTTATCAATACTTATTGTTTTCTAAAGTTATAGTTAATACACGAATTAGAAATATATCAGATGAAATCTTATTATTAGTTCTCTTTTGCAAACTAAAATTTATACAAACTTCAATTTATGAAATTGACTTAAATTTTGTTTTCAGTGTTTTTTTGTTATATCCAAGAAATACCTACAGTTTTCTAAAAGATTAAAATAGCAGTATTAGTAAAAGTAAAGCTACTTAATACGTAAAAATTTATCAAAAAAGTTCAGCAAGTCGACACAACATTTAAAGTATTACACTGTTTATCATTTTTTTAAAAAAAGGATCTCATTACGATTTTATATTGTTACATAATCTACCTTTCTATCGATATTTAACTGACAGTAATCTTGACACTTACGATTTAAATACGATTTATTTTTTCAACTTTGATACCCTATATCTCGGAAATGAAGCATTTGCAGACCCATGTTTATATGAATTTTTGTGCTTAAAATATAACAAGGAATCACCCCTTGAATTTAAAGTCATCACTTGAGTTACACCTATTTTGTGCCATTATTAGCATATCATCAGCGAACATTACCATTTCGAAATTTGGGTCAGAAGGGATATCATGGATAAAAATGTTAAATAGAGCTGGGGGTCAGCAACTTCCTTGGGGGACTCCAGCAAGAATTTTCCGGGTGCTGGAGGAGAATTCATTGATGACAATCGTAAAAGATCTTTCCTCCAGGAAGGATTGCAGAATGGTAAGGAGGTAGTTACTGATTCCAATTTTATTAAGTCCTTCAATCCAGACTGTATCAAACGCCCTTGCTACATCCAGACAAGCAACTGTAAATTTTTTGGCTTCGAAGCCTTTCTCTATGAATTCCGTCACTCTGGCTAGTTGATGAATTGTAGAATGCCCCTCTCTGAAACCGTAGTGGATGTTTAAATTTCAAAAGGTGAAAAGTAATGGTTACACAGAGTTTTAGCTATCGTTGGTGCTGAAATTAACGAAAGGGGAAAGCTTCTGTATGTCTAGAAAACCTTTCAAAAACAGTTAAAGTAAAAATACAACCACCAAAAGGAAGCAAAGGACTAAGATCTATGTGTATATGTTCGAAACGAGCTTTTTGAATATCTATTTTTTTCAACAGGAGATCTGATAAGTTTATTTATTTTAAAAGACCAACATTTTATACACGATTTTGCCCACAGAAGAATGTCTGAATTCATGCGAGGCCAAAAGAATCTTGTAATAATAAATTTTTGAGAAGCTTTTACTCCAGGATGGGAAATATAGTGAAAGCTCTAGTACGCGGACGCTCTAATAAGCGGACATCATAACCGGACAAAACCTTGGCACGAACCTCGCCTCAAAGTTATGTCTTTCCATACAAACTGCTCTCCCTTAAGCGGACGCTCTAATAACCGGACAAAAATGTTGGCACCGTTAGTGTTCGCTTATTAGAGCTTTCACTGTATTATGAAACATTATGCAAATTATCAAAAACTGTTTTACTAACAATGAGTTCAGAAGATTACACACAATGCTTATAAGAAGAAACTTCATACCAAAATGGGAAATTTGAAGAAGAAACTAATCCCTATTTAAGTAAGAATTTAGATTTACTATTATTTTCTTGAGAGGTTAAAAGTCTCTTGAGTTCTTTATCTTTGTTTTGAATTTGGTAAGACTTCGGGGTCAAACTTGGCTAATTCAATATTTTACTTGAAGTGAAATATTAAATTAAAATTAGGTACGAAAAAACAAAATTAGGTGGTAAATAAATTGCGAGATTCGAACCATCATCGTTCGCGAGTTGAAACCGAAGCGTGCCACCTGATCTATAAGGTGGTGCTTAGTGGGAGTGGCTAAACACTGGCATATAAGCCGCTCGAATTTTATACGTCATTTATTAATAATTTTAGTAAGGATTTATCCCCAAATCCCTGAATAGTGCCCCTTAAAATTTTACAGGTTTGCATTGGTTTTGTGGTGTCCTTTATTTAGTTCTTGAATTGTCCTGCATTGCAATATCAAATACTTTAGCCACGATGGTTCAAGTAAATATTGGTAGGGTGCCCAATTATTATTATTAATATCATTTGAGTACGATATTCCAATTATGTTGTGTATTGTAAAAATAATAAGTTTTGATTCTTTATAAATCACGATTTTGTTGAAATTTTAAATTGAAAAATAGCTTTATGTTGCTTCACTAAACAAAATCAAAAGAAATTTTTTGTTCATGGTTTATTACTTTATGGGGGGGGCCATAACTGCATCCGAAATTTTTGGCGGTAACCTCATTCGATTGTAAACCGCGTCCCATCCACTTTCATTTTCGTTTATTTGCTCGGCAATACCCTACGCAGCAACCCCTTAGATCCGTACCTAGTTTTACGACGACCCAACCCTCTGAATGTTGTACAAAAAAAGAACGACCACACGCAAAACCAAAACTTAACCTTACTGCTATAGAAATTTTATAAAAAGCTTTCATACATCCTAACATTTAATACAATAACTTTACAAAATTTAAAAACAAAATCTACACATAATTTTTTTATATCTATATGTATCTATAGTAAATAAATTTTGATTTATGTTAGACTTGTAAATCTAAAATTTAATCTTTATGAAAATATTGAAATTTAAAAACTTAATTCAAATTGTATTTTATTAAATATAATTATTAAAAAAAGGTTGTTAAAAATAAAAAAAAATCGCGTTACCATAGTGGCAAAGATGGCCGCCGCATACCACGGCCAACCGGTTTGGACCGCGTTTCATTTTTTTCCGTCTCTTGTTTTCCCTTAATGTGAAACGTACACAGAGCAGGCCGGGAATATATCGAACGCGTAGCTAGCCAGGCGCTAATTGGCGCGACAAACACCAGAACAGAAATCATAGGCGTCCGTGACGATGGTATTTCTCAATCCGCCGCGCCGCGCCGACCGTAGCGCCCCGGACGGCGGCGGCGTGCGGCCGTATTGTGAAACTCGCGATAATTAAAGAACGCGCTCGCGCGTGACGTCGACGCGCCTGCGTTTCAATCGTGACGTTTTCACGCCGGCAACGTCACTATAAATTTAATTATCCGATCGAGTATACACAGATTTGTTTGAAAAAAACTTGTTGATCGACGACGGAATGTCTCTAATTAACAATACATCCTTAACGTTTAAATTTGTATCTAGTTTTCAAGAACTAAAATCAAGTCCACATCCTTTGGTTAAATCAATTATTTAGAAAATTTTTTCTAATAAGTGACAATTTATCTCCATAATTTTCCAAGAATTTTTTTTTTTAATTTTAACTTTTGTATCAATATTATATATCAATGTTTTGTGTCACTACTTGTTAGTAAGCTATCGTAAAGTAATTGAAAGTTTTATTGCAAAGCAGTAGAACTTGGAGTCTACATACGAACAGGCAAACAACAATAAATAACATTATTTTGAGATTGGATCGTTACTCAATCTTCTTTCTTTCACAGACTAACAAGAATCGAACAGGTGCTTGGGTTCATCATTTGGGTTGGTAAATTATTATGTTTTTATTGACGGTACAGGTGCATTTTTAAGTAAACTTATATCAAATCAATTTCTTAAAACAACTTTTAACTACCATAGTAAACTTTTCGGTAAATTTCTTATTAATTAAGTACTTTTTATTTTGTAATTGATTGAATTTCCTAACACTCTGTATATTAATTAGTGGAGAAAATGAGAATAAAAACGTTTCCATATCGTTTTTCTAATATTCAATAAAAAAATGTTCTTAAATCATATGATTAGAAAACTCTTCCAGATGTTTCTACTATTCGACAAATTTGTTAATTAGTTGATACTAATTACCAACCAACTACTGCATTTACAAACAGTAGTTAACACTGACGTTAACATTGCTTTACAGGAGCCTGAATAGAATCTTTGTAGGTCCTTTCACGTAATATGCTACATCTTACTATCAATTAGTATTGATAGTTTACTTACTACTATACATATATATTTAAAAAAACCTTTTTTTTAATAAGTCGTACAAGAAAAATTAATTATACACATCTTTTCGTATATGTATTTGTGCAAAAATGTATTAAGTCAAAGTATAGGTCATTTCGAGAAATTAATAAACAGCTTTATATATATTTTTTTATGATTTACAATTTGAAGGTTTTTAAAATCAAGGATTTTTAAAATAGTAATTTGGAATTGTATTTATTATTAGTGAAAAGTGTCACCTACAATAAAAAAAAAATCCTAAATTGTTCCATGAAGAAAAGAATGCAAAACGAAGAAGGTGATTTCCGGAAAAAGCTTAATCTTGCATTCTTACGGAAAACCCCCTTTTTGTAAATCGCGATTTAATAGTGCATCCTTCTCTCCATTGTGATTTTAGGATTGTTTTATTGTACATTTCAATAAAGATCTCAAGAGTAGGAAATTTTATCTTGATGAGTTTTTGTATCACTCTCACAAATTATAACCAACACTTATTTATTCTTTTGTGCTATTAGTGTTTCGAGTATTACTAATTTTGAGTAATAAGTTGTACAATAAAATCTTACAATTAATTTCGGAAAGTCATTCTATCTTCATCACGAATTGGGTTTTAATTTATTAAATGGATTAATTTATAAAATGAATTTTAAAGATTTTATGAGAGGGAAAACAACATTTTTTTTTAGAAAATACTTGAAGTTTAAAAAGAATGATATTCTGGAATACTTTCAAAAATGTATTAAAAATTCAAAAATTAATGAAAAACTTGTAAAAATCTAAAGTCGTCTAACTGTAAGCACAACTGTTTTCAGTCGAAATTGTTTTAGAATCCATTAAAATTGCCCCAAAATTGTTTTGAGAAAATACATGAAGTTTAAAAAGAGTGGTATTGTCGAATACTTTCAAAAATGTATTAAAAACTCAAAATCTTGTAAAAATCTAAAGTCGTCTAACTGTAAGCACAACTGTTTTCAGTCGAAATTGTTTTAGAATCCATTAAAATTTCCCCAAAACTGTTGTGAGAAAGTACTTGAAGTTTGAAAAGAATGATATTGTCGAATACTTTCAAAAATGTATTAAAAACCCAAAATGAATCAAAAGCTTCTAAAAATCTAAGGTCCTCTAACTGTCAGCACAACTGTTTTCAGTCGAAATTGTTTTAGAATCCATTAAAATTGTTCCATAACTGTTTTGAGAAAATACTTGAAGTTTAAAAAGAATGATATTGTCGAATACTTTCAAAAATGTATTAAACTCTCAAAGTGAATCAAAAGCTTGTAAACATCTAAAGTCGTCTAACTGTAAGCACAACTGTTTTCGGTCGAAATTGTTTTAGAATCCATTAAAATTGTCCCATAACTGTTTTGAGAAAATGCTTGAACTTTAAAAAGGATGGTATTGTCGAATACTTTCAAAAATGTATTAAAAACCCAAAATGAATTAAAAGTTTCTAAAAATCTAAAGTCGTTTAACACTAAACACAACTGTTCTCAGTTGAAATTGTTTTAGAATTCATTAAAATTTTTCCAAATTTTTTTAAATACTTTTTTTGGAAATCGCTTTCCGGGCGATTTTGCTTAAAAATTCTTAAAAAAATCTTAAAATTTAGATATCTCTAGGGGACAAATGCTAATTAGGTAACATGTTTTTGTATGCAATATGATATGCCACGAATAATATCTATAGATAAGAAATAAAAGGTCGTATATTCAGTTTTTCTTCAAATAATGCTTCTTAATGCTTTTATGATAAAATTTCGAAAAAACATGGAAAAACCTTTCCTTATCTCTTATTTTTAGTTACAGATATAGTATTCCATTAAAAAATACTACTTTGTTACAAAGGGGAGTTACATATCTTTCTTGGTATAAGAAAATTATATCAGAATGTGCATTTTAAGTTACAAAAAAATATGGAAAATATCAAAATCCTTATTTAATTAGTAACTGAGCTATAGAAGAAGTTGCAGGACCTTAAAAACCAAAAAAGTTTAAAAATTACTTACAATTTTTCCAGAATTCTTTAAAGACTACATCAAAACTCTATTTCTAATGGAATTAAAACTCAATTTATTCTTTAAGATTATTGAAAACTGTCAAAATGAATTAAGCATCTCTTAAGAAAAATATGGATTTATTTAAAATTGATCAAAAATATCTAAAATAGTCTAAATTCTTTAAAATTAATCTAAAATTAATTTTTTTTCTAAAATAACTTATTTTTTTAAATAATTTTTAAATCGTCTAAATGAAAGTAATCGTCTGAAAATTATTTAGAAATCTTAAAAGTCTTTTAAAAATTCATATATTTAGAACATCCTCTTTCTGATTGAAGTTAGGTTCACATTTAAAAATTGTTTTTTTAAATATCATCAAAGGTGAAGAAATGAGATTTTAAGAAATTTAAACAGATATATTTAGAGAGTGAAATTCGAAGATGTGATCCATATTACCAGTTTGTAATAATTAAATAAATAGTCTTTAGTTCTGTTCTTTTATTGATACGTTTATTACTAAACCAGCAAAAGTACAGAACCAAAGACTATTTAATAGATATATTTAGCTTTTATTTAGGGTAAAATTCAACTTGTTTATATGAAAACTGATAATCATCTTACTATCACCTTATTTGTTAGTTTTACAATTAGTGTAGGTATGCAGGAGATTTTCGGGGATTTCTTCTGACCCATTTTATGAGCCAATTTATAATAATGGCTAAAATTAAACACGATCTTTTAGCAAGTAAAATTCCACAAAGATACAAACGAGTCGATATACAACTTGATTCGGTAGAATACCATAGTGAAATCCTTTTGAAATATTAACTACTCAATTAAGTTTAATATATTAAAGAGTGCCATTTCATCCCCCTAACTCCAGAACATGATATAAAAAATTCAACAGGCAAGAAAGGTGCTATGTCAAAAAACATGATTTTGAGAAAACCCGGTTTAAATATTAGAAACTTAACATTTTTCTTCGTTGTTGGTAAATAGTGACAAATGATACATAAACGTAGCTTTGACGTTTCTTAACATTTCTAACATTTTTATTGCGCTTTAACAAAAAGGCCAAATAAAGGTTCTTCCTATTCAGTTTCACAGTAATTCTGAGGCCGTTTTAGTTTATTCATCAATAATACAAAGTGAAAGAACTTTTGACGAAGTGTATTTATAACGTGAACGATTGAATAAGAGCATTGAAAATTTTCTAGTAGATGATACCCATGTCTCTACCTTGTGAAAAATTAATAAATTAAATACTGAAAAATTGACAGAGCGCATTCTTTACCTGTAGTCTTCATATGATAGTATTTTTCCCTAAAGGAAAGTTTAAGTAGATTTCCGAAATTGCATATAAGATTTTTCAGGAATTTTAGATTAGATTGGTAATGTTTTAAATTTCTCATTATGATTTATTCTTTGTGGAGTTTTTTGTAATCTCATGTCTCTGAATGTAAACCTTGAACATTACAAAAGTTGAAAGAATTTGTTAGATGTTTGTTTGTAACTCTTCTTGTCCACTTTCTCAGTGATACTGAGGCCGTTTTGGCTTGTTCGTTAATATCACAAAGTGAAATAACTTTTTATAAAGTGTATTTATAGCATGAACAATCGAATAGGGTCAAAGCTTTGAACATTTTCTAATAGATGATACCAATATCTCTATTTTGTGAAAAATTAACATAGCGTGTTCTTTGCCTGTAGTTTACATACAGCAGCCTCTTTCTCTAAATGTAAATGAAAGTTCAAGTATATTTTTCAAATTTCATATAAGGTTTTTCAGAAATTCTCGATTAGGGTGGTAATGCCTTAAATTTCTCGTTATAATTTATTCCTTGTGGAACATTTTCCAATCTCGTGTCTATGAAAGTAAACCCTGAACATTACAAGAGTTCCTCTAAAGAAAAGTTCAAGTATATTTTCGAAATTTCATGTAACATTTTTCAGGAATTCCCGTTTAGGTTGGTAATGCCCTACATTTCACCTTATGATTAATTTCTTATTGAACTTTTTGTAATCTCTTGTCTATGAAAGTAATCCTGGAACATTACACGAGTTTCTCTAAAGGAAAGTTCAAGTATATTATTTTCAGAATTTCATACGACAAATTTCAGGAATTCTCAATTAGGTTGGTAATGCTTTAAATTTCTCATTCCTTGTGTAACTTTTTATAATCTCTTGTCTATGAAAGTAAACCCGGAACATTACAAAATTTTCTCTAAAGAAAAGTTTAAGTGTATTTTTCAAATTTCATGTACAGCTATGGACAGAGAAATAGCACACTTGTAGGTTACGTTTATAATACATAGTTTATTTAATCTATATAACACAAAATGAGCTTAATATAATAAATGGAACTTAAATTAACTCAATTCTATTTTGACGTACGTTTTAAAAGTCAGTTAAGCTTCCGGTAACTGGACACAGAAATAGCACATATGTATTTGCAGTTCTGTAAAAACGATTATCCAAGCATACCAAATTAATACATTGTAGTAAAGCCACGATTTAGCACAGTTGTTACACATCTTCGTGGCAAGCTCTCCACTAGCTTCTGACATTTGCTCTGATTGTGAGAGATGGAGTACCACGCTTCCTTAATTCCATCCCAAAGCTCGTCTGATTATTTAAAATTTTTTCCCCCAATTTTAATTTTAGATCCATAGATTTTCTATAGGGTTTAGGTCGGGACTTTGTGCAAGCCAGGAAAGAGCATCAATTTTCTCTTTGCAAAAACCAATCCTTAACCACCTTAGCAATATGTTTTGAATTGTTGTCTTGCATAAAAATCCAGTTAACCGGCATAGAATTAAATATGAATCGTTTCATAACGTTTTTAAGGATGTCTAAATACGCAAATCTATCCATCCTTCCATCAATTCTAATCAACGGCCCAACTCCATGCCAGGAAAATGCCCCCCAGACTATCAAGTTTCCTCCATCATGTTTAACGTTTTCTTTTTGTGTATTTCGGGTTAAGAGATTGGCATTTTGGACGATGAACAGATGTTTTACAATCCGGCCAATATGGTCCAGCACTCTTTTTCAAAATTTATGTCTATATTTGCAGAATCCTTAACAAAAGTTAACCGAGACAATTACATGTGTGCTATTTCTCTGTCCATAGCTGTAAGATTATCAGGAATTACCAAACCATTACCAGATTAGGTTAGTAATGCATTAAATTTCTCGTTATTATTTCTCTTATTTATTTCTTGTGGAACTTTTTGCAATCTCGTGTCTATGAAAGCAAACCCTAATCATAAAAAGAGTTCCTCTAAATGAAAGTATATCTTCAAAATTTCATACGAGAAATTTCAGGAATTCTCGTTTAGGTTGGTAATGCCTTAAATTTCTCATTGTGATTCATTCTTTACGAAATTTTTTGTGATTTCTTGTCTATGAAACTAAATCCTGAACATTACAAGAGGTCTTCTAAAAGAAAGTTCAAGTCGTTGCCTGAATGCAGAACTATACTATGTTTAAAAACTAAATTTTTCAGGAGACGATTTTTTTTTAGGCTTATTATATTTAAGTATTTTAAACTATAAAACCTTAATTGAAGTGTTGACTCATAATACTTCTGCATGCAACGAAGCGCACTATTCTCTATTACATTAGCATTTACTGACCAAAACCGATTTTAATAAAATATGGACTTACACTGGTTCCGTATTCAAGCGACGAAGTATATTTTCGAAAATTTATACGACACTTTTCAGGAATTCTCGTTTAAGTTAGTAATATCATTTCATGTTGTGATTAGGTCCTTTTTGAACTTTTTCTAATCTTCTGTCTACCAAAGTAATTCCTGAACATTACAAGAGTTGAGAGATGCCATTCAAGAAATCTCTGATCGATGGATACATAATTCAATTTCTTCAATTCTATTAGTTTTCTGTTATATTCAATTCAAATCAATTTTTTGTTTCTTCAGTAAAATTACAATTTTTTCAGATATGTGTTTTAACCCTTTCGCAGGTATTGGTATACATACTTACCACTAACCTTACGTGCAACTAGTCAATTTTTAAAAATTCATTTCTAAGAAACTAATTATTCTCAAGATTAGAAATTTTATCATGATTTAGATCAAAACGTAATCTTTATTTTCACCAGAAATGAATTTTCTACGAATTTTAGTTTTTTCTACAGAAACGAAACTACAATCTACTAATTGGTCAAGTTTTAAAAATTCATATCAAAACAACATATCTCAACTTTGGCTTCCTCTAACTCAAAAACTAAGTAAGTTAACGAAAAATGTTTCAAATAAAAGTTATTCCTTATTTGACTGCGAACATCTTTTGTTATAAACATTTTCTTGTACACGACATTTATGAAGTTGTAGCCCAAAAGCTGGAACAGCTCTAAAACGGCATGTCTCAACTTCGGCTTCCTCTACCTCAAGAACTAAACCAGTTAGGGAAAAATATTTTAAATAAGAGTTATTCCACATTCGATTCCGAACATATTTTGTCATAAAAAATTTTTTGTACAATTGATATTTATGGAGTTGTAGCCCAATAACTGGAACAACCCCAAAACGTCATACCTTAACTTCGGCTTCCTCTAACTCAAAAACTAAGCGAGTTAACGAAAAATGTTTCAAATAAAAGTTATTCCATGTTTGACTACGAACATATTTTCTTCTAAACATTTTTTCGTACAATCGGTATTTATAGAGGTAAAGTCCAAAAACTGGAACAACCTCAAAACGGCATACCACAACTTTGGATCCCTCTAACTCAAAAACTAAGCGAGTTAGCGAAAAATCTTTTTCCTCAGAAGAGAAAATATAAGTTAATGTTCTTAATTGTAAATTTTAAGCTTTCTAAAAATAAGGCTAGATTTTAAAAATGGAATTTTCTGTTAATTACATTAGAATTGGATATTTAATAGATACAACTTTATTATATTTTAGTGTATTGGTATACAACATTACCGCTAGTGATCGATTAATTAAAAAGTGGCGAAACTCTTAAAAATATAATTTATCCACGAAAGGGTTAATAAACCTACTTGAAATAATAATTAGGAATTGGAATATATCACAAAACATTTAATATGTTGGCTTGAACTTTGCCTTAGAAAAGCAATTTTTAATTCATCATGATAAAAAAAAACTTGCTATTTCAATGAATCACCCTGTATATCCTTTTATTCTAATTTGTCCACATTCGAGCAATAAACCGTTTACTTAAACACAAATTCTAAATCCGTCTCGGACGAATACTAGTAGATACTTAATTTTTTGTCTAACAGTACTGTTACAGTCGAACGCGAGCGTCCAACAATGGGTTCCTTGTTCCAGATATTAGAATAGCACATATTTGCCTTCGGCCGAGCCGTAATGGCAACGGGGACGTTATGCAAACCGAAGTCGATGGCCGTTGCCTCCGGCCAACGGATGATCTTCACCCGACGCGGACCATCTTCGGCCGAATTAACTTTAAAGATCCGAAAGACGTGGGATGCGTGTGCATGTGACGAAACCGAACTATAAAACACATCTTGCCGGATCAAAGGGCGCCGCCTCCGCTGTTTTGGTGCAATAAAGACATTAAAAACAAGTGCTTCTGATACCTGGGCACCGAACAACCACTTTTACTGCACCGTCCCGTGGCCATCGACTCATTTTATTATTACGATAGTCGTACAAAAAATCTCTAGCAGTTTTAGGAACGCACCAACGACTATTTCCGTATTTACCAACTTTAAACTTTTACCAACTTTTCAGTTTACCATAAGAAAATTTTTTTAGTTTATTCTATACTAATCCAAATTCAATATCATATTGTATTTTCTTTTAACTGAATTGGTACGCACCAGAATCTAAAATTGAGTGCATATTTCACATTACCTTAGTGCAAAAAAGAGCAAACTGGTGAGCACCTATTCTGCTAAAAGAAAACACTAATATATTCAATAAAAAGTGTCATGGAAAATTTTATAGATTAACACTTTCAAATTTGATGGTAAAATTTTTTGACATTTTAGAATTTGTCATTTTGGCAATTTTGGCAATCAAATTTTTAACGTTTTGAATTTAAGTAACACCAACTTATTAAAAAAAAAATTAAACCATGGCACATTAAAAGTTCTTTTTTTAGTATTAACATTTTACAACCGTGTGTACTTTGTATTTCAACGTCACGACCATGTGACACCGTTTCATTGCTAAGATAGATAAAACGTCACCGATATTTGAGGTTTTAATATATTCGAAACTTGTTAACCAAACAGACCTCCATCAGATTCGGCGAATGGCGCATTTGTGTACAAACATACCAAACGTTTGGTCTTTCCTTTTGTCCGCTTGTAAACATTGTAAATGGAAAGGAAAAGAAAAAATCTAAAAAAACAACTTCGTACCCTTTCTAGAATTGAAAATAATCGAAAAAATATAAAAAAAATAATAAAGGAAAAACATGAAATGAAAACTAAACGTATGAAAAGTACTTGTTTTTAGTACCAATCTCTGCCGGGAGACGCGTTGAGTACCAAAGCGGGCAAATCCTGACCAATGGGACTTCGATGGGAGGGGCTTTGATGCCCCAAGACAGGTTGTACTCCTAAGGATTTAGTCATCCGACGATAATATGTTAAGATCCGTGAAAATGGAAGTAGTACTTAACGGTTTAGTGTGAAATAATGACAAATAATATATAATAAACGGTTAATTCACAAAATACTAACTAGGAGTGCTTATTGAAAGGACACATACGCGCCGTGATTGACAACTCAACGTCCCCAGGATTTTTTTCATATTTTTTGGAAATTACAATTTTTTTTAATCCTTCATCTAACTTATTTTAAGAAATCAAGGTAAGGATACTACATAATTTTTAGTATTTCTAGATAGAAGTACTAGATAGGAATCTAGTACTTCTTCATTTGGAATATATTCGAATGCATGCAATGTAGAAATACGGAAAATGTTTACAAAAGACATTATCCGTTCGGATTACGGATGCATATGGCGTACCAAGACGAAATTTAACGATATTTGCGCAGAGCAGTACAAACAGAACTCGTTCTGCTCCTGCTTACTAAAGGAGTTGATTGGTTGAACCATTCTCCGGTTCACGTAGGACATATCTCAACGGTATTGGTCATTAGCAAACTTAAAATTTGTTTTTACCGTCGCTAGTTTTACCAAAATTACTCATGGAAGTTTTCGCGTCTACATTCATATTGAAATCTTTTTTGAAATCGTTCCCATTTTAATTGTATCATGAAAATTCGAAAATTTTTATAATTTGGTAAACTTATTTAGTAGTGAAATACAAAATTTTGTTATAAAATTGATGTTAGTACTTGTAATTTAATCAGTAATTTAATGAATAAAGTTTCCACGTCTATATTCATATTGAAATCTCTTTTCTAATTTATACACTTTAAAATTTTTAGGGAAAATCGATATTTTTAGTTAGTTGATGAGTTATTTTTGAGGTAAAATACAAAATTTTGTGGTATAATTGATATTAGTATTGATTTTTTAATTGCTACTTTGGCTAACATTACTCGAAATAGTTTTGATGTCTATGTTCATATTGAAATTTCTTTTATAATTTATACATTTTAACATTGTTAGGGAAAATCAATATTTTTTGTTGGTTGATGAATTATTTTTGAGGTAAAATACAAAATTTTGTGGTGTATTTGACATTAGTATTGTTTTTTAAATTGCTAGTTTGGTTAAAATTACTTAAAATAGTTTCCACGTCTATATTCATATTGAAATCTTTTTTCTAAGTTGTATATTTTTAAATTGCTAAGGAAATTTGATGTTTCTTGTTAGTTGATGAATTATTTTTGAGGTAAAATACAAAATTTTGTGGTATAATTGATATTAGTATTGATTTTTTAATTGCTAGTTTGGTTAAAATTACTCGATATAGTTTTGACGTCTGTGTTCATATTGAAATCTCTTTTCAAGTTTATACATTTTTAAATTGTTAGGGAAAATCGGTGATTTCTGTTAGTTAATGAATTATTTTTGAGGTAAAATACAATATTTTGTGGTATAATTGATATTAGTATTGATTTTTTAATTGCTAGTTTGGCTAAAATTACTCGGTATAGTTTTGACGTCTATGTTCATATTGAAATCTCTTTTATAATTTATACATTTTAAAATTTTTAGGGAGAATCGATATTTTTTGTTAGTTGATGAGTTATTTTTCAGGTAAAATACAAAATTTTGTGGTATAATTGATATTAGTATTGATTTTTTGATTGCTAGTTTGGTTAAAATTACTCGAAATAGTTTTGATGACTATTTTCATATTGAAATTTTTTTTCTAAGTTGTATATTTTTAAATTGTTAAAGAAATTTGATGTTTTTTGTTAGTTGATGAATTATTTTTGAGGTAAAATACAAAATTTTGTGGTATAATTGATATTAGTATTGATTTTTTAATTGCTAGTTTGGCTAAAACTACTTGAAATAGTTTTAACGTCTGTGTTCATATTGAAATCTCTTTTCTAATTTATAAATTTTTAAATTGTTAGGGAAAATCGATGATTTCTGTTAGTTGATGAATTATTTTTGAGGTAAAATAAAAAATTTTGTGGTATAATTGATATTAGTATTGATTTTTTGATTGCTAATTTGGCCAGAATTACTCCAAATACTTTTGATGTCTATTTTAATATTGAAATCTCTTTTTGAAATCATATATTGTTCAATTATTATGAAAATTTAATGATTTGTTAAACTTTAGGAATCATTTTAGTAATAAAATAAATGTTGTTATATGTGATATTGATTTCTCTATTCTCGCTTTTAATTTGACGAAAAGCGTCCTGAAAATGATTTGATTTTTTATAACAATTTCCATAATTATGTTTTTGTTTAAGTTGGAAATCTGAACAATAAAATATCAGGTATAATTTCATTGCTAATTCGGTTGAAAACTCTTCAAAACGTTTTTGACTAGTTTGCCTTTGAATTGAATTGCCTATTTTGAATGAGATTATTGTGAGTAAAACTCGATCAGGTTGGATTCAGGTTTAAACGTTTAAAACTTACAAAATTTGTTTTACAATTAGTTTGATTAAGACTGCACATTTTATTGCAAAACTGACATAATTCAATTTTACCAACATTTTAATATTTTATTATTTTTTTTATATAATTTTGAAATTATCATAAGCTACATTAAAGAAATCATTGTATACTACAATTCCCAAAATATCTTGTCTTAATTCTCAAAACTAAAATCAGAATAATTTTAGAAAATTACACTTTAGCATTAATAGATTATAGAAAATGCTTTTCAAAAAATACTTATAACCCAACTTCTAATTATTATATATTACCTTAACCCTTTGCGGTCAGTGCCGCCACTGTGGCCGCATTTCAAAACTGTCGTAGAAGTCGGTGCCGCCGCTGTGGCGGCATGATCACGTCCCGAAAGAGCAATCCAGAAAAACTGAGATTAATTAAATGCTAGCCATTTCGGACGAAAAGCTAAATTCGCCCCGACTTGCTGGTAGTTCCAGCCGAAAAATCTGCCGACCGCAAAGGGTTAAAGAAGACGTTTAAAACTATAATTTTTCAAAATATCTTTATATAATTCCTAAAAATAAAATCGGAGGGAATTTTTTAGATTCAACTCTAAATTTAAGCGTGATTTAGATAGTTTTTCTCAGCAAGTATTTTATAAATAGAACTTTCAACGAGTCTTTGCAGACGAGTTTACACGCTGCTAATAATTTTCCTTAGGAATTACTCTACGAGCATAAATTTGGAATATTTTCAATATGTAATTTCAGAATCATGTGTACCATAACCCGAAATGGAGCTGCACCATGAAGAGAAGTATGAAAAAGTAAATCCCCTCTTCGTAACATTGCCGAGTACTCTTTCATCTTCCTCTTCATGGTGCAGCTCCATTTTGGGTTATAGTACACGATATTGCTCACAATGTAAAAACAGTTGTTAGTATAAAAGAGTGACCCACCGTACAAAAAGAGTTTCAAACGCAGCTATTTTTATTAGTTCGTGAAAGCATCAAATAGAGAGGAAAAAATCAGAATATGGGTGAATGAATGGATAAGCAGAAGACCTGTAACTGATACTTGTGCAATACTAATAAATGTGTTAAGAAATGAAGACCCAAATCAATTAAATAACTTTCTATGTGTGTCAAAAACCGATTTTAATTATTTAACCTTTTCCCCTCCAAGCCTTTTCTTCTTTTTTTTTCACCAGCTCCACGCTAAAATTGTCCGCAAAAAGAAATATTACACTACGTCTAGTGTCATTCGACAGTGGAGCTGGTGGAACAAAATCAATGTCGAGTGACACTCAACATTGGAGTAGAAAGGGTTAATACAAGGAGCTAAGTTAAGCTAACTCTTAATTTGGAAATATTTCATTATCTTGCGAAATTACGCCTACAATTAGCCCCTTTGAAGTTCTTCTCATTCTCTAATCAAAACAAATAAATTTTTTATGATATTTTTGTCCGAACATCTCTCTTCTTTGATAAGATATAATCGACAGAGAGAACTTTCCTACAGTAAAATCTCACTTTTCGGCAAAATGGTACTTAGATCGTTTGCTATTTCTACTCCTCAATTGGTTTGTGATAAAATTAGATAATTGGCAAAATTGGATACAAACATGAATGAGTTTATCACACCAAGAGAACGACTTGTTGCGACTTTAAAGTTTTTAGCCACAGTTATTTAACGACAAATTATTAACCCATTAGCTGCCATAATCTCCATTTGGGGCTTTTGGAATTTTACATACACCACTCGGCGCAACTTTTGTGCAAATATATGTATAACTTATCCGGCCAACAATTTCAAAAAGAAATTTGGCAGTTAATGGGTTAATGTAGAATCTTAGACACTCACTATTCAGATGTATAAAAAACGCAATTTACACAATATACACAACTTCCAACTAAACGGAAATAAATTTCAACTTCCAAGACTGTTCTCATAACTTCTTTAAATACCTAAAATATTTCTGCATCTCCTTGTCACCACTTTGAGAACGTGCTATGATAGAACTCTTAGACACTGTCTACAAATACATTTTTTTAAGTGCTTTCTGACGTAAACTTAGAGTAATTTTACTTGCCCGTCTAAATTGCGCTTTAGGTTAAATAAGCATTTAGAGGCATAGAGAAAATGATTATCTAAAATATTTGTATAATAATTGATCAATTATTAAATATTGCATGAAATAGAACATTCTAAATCAGGGATCGCCAAACTACTTTAGACAAGTGACCCTTTTTCCAAAACGAACCTCTGATGTTACCTTAGACCCCCATGGCCAAATTACCTACTTTTAAGATCAACCCTCTTGGTTCGCTAACTTAACACTTTGTTGACCAGTGACGAGATAACTCGTCATTTCATATCCAAACATTGGTGACCGATGACGAGTTACCTCGTCGTCATTACACATTACACTTACATTGCGGTGACATGACATAGTTTCTACGTAAAATTGCCGGTCAACAATGTGTTAAAACAGCTGCTACAGAGTGTTATTTTTCATTCAAGGGGTCGATATCGACCACTTAGGGAATCGTTGTTCTAAACCATTATTTCTCAAAAAATACGACTTTTCTTAATTCTTAAAACTAAAATTAGTGTGAATTTTCTGAATTGAACTGTAACATTCAACAGCTTATACAGGTGTCTCTAAATTATACCGACAAACTGCTAGATTATATTCCTAGGATCATTTTAAGTACATTGAGATTAACACCTGTTTTCTGATTTCTTATAGAATAGAGAATATTCATTTATCAACTCATGAATTGATGTAAATCATGTTCTTTCATTAGCGATTGACTTAAAGACGTCGACGACTCTATTTAAAAAACGCAGCGAATCTAAACTCCAAAGCTAAAATTATTCTTTTTGCAATATACTTCATTTTTCAATTGGTAATTTAAGGAAACAACAAAATGTACTGAAGCTTTATTATTATGTTCTTGACTACCTAGGTTTCGGTGATTTGTTGAATTGATAAATGAATTGATGTAAATCATGTTCTTTCATTAGCGATTGACCTGAAGATGGCGACGACGTCGAAACATAGGTGGTCAAGAATATAATAATAAAAAAGCTTGAGTACATTTCGTTGTGTCCTTAAAATTATTCAATTTATAAAAGTCTTCTATTTCTAAAATCAAAGCTAAAAAAAAATCAGAAAAAATTTTTTTTTGAAAATATCTATAATCAAACCAAATAAGTTTACAATTTCCCAAAAATATATTTTTAATTACTAAATTTTAGGTATTTTTTAAGCATTTTAACATGTTAGAATTAAGAAATTCGCCAACTACAAAATAATTAAGAACAAAAATCCACACCAAATTAAAATCGCAATCACGTAACCATTTAGTGCTACTTATTGTGTCTGCTTTTCTATTTTTACTTCGCCATCCTCGAGGTAAATCCACAAATAAATGTAAACAAACGTCGAGATTTGCCACCAATTAGCGACTCGCGTCCGACTCGTACGTATAACCGAAAAATGATCATCGCCGGAAAAGTGTTAACAGTTCAAGTACGCGAACGATGTTAACTTTATCAATTAGGGCCGCGCGCGAACGGTTCGTAATCGGTTTTCGGCACCGTCACAGTTCGGCCAACGACGATATCGGTACCAATCTTTAAGCGCGACCAAAGTAAACACCAACCAAACGGTTTCCACACTCCGAAATGTTTCTTCGCGATCGGAGACGACGGACTCATCTCACGACGATATCTCTTACAGGACGATTCAACAGATGGCCCAACACATTTTATCCGCCGTCGAATCGGAAATTTCTTCGGTTAAATCCAAGGGAGACTCTACCGAAAGGGATCTGTGCGTTACTTTGGACGATCGAGAACTTTGGGTTCGATTTCAGTGTTTTACTAACGAGATGATCGTTACAAAAAGTGGGAGGTATGTGTATTTTTAACAGTATATTGTTAATTATTGGGTTTGTAAATGATGATAAATAATAATAATAATAAAATGTAAATTTGCTAATATTTTGAGTTTGAGAAGTCATGAGTTAATTTTTTAAATAAGTAAACAAGGTTTTATTTGTAATTTGTAATAAAAAGAAATAAAATATTTTGTATAATAAAATTGCAACTTCTAAATATTAAATTTTAACGTTATTCAAAGATAATTCCACTTTTAGAACGTAACCTAATTTTTAAAATGCTTCAATTAAGGACATTAGGTTACATTTTCTCTTCTGAGGGAAAAACTAAAAGTCGTAGAAAAATCATTTTTGGTAAAAATAAAGATTAACGGCCGTATGCATAGCTACACGTTTAGTATGATTTTAACATGCTTTTAACTAGTAACCACTAGTTGTTTTTAAAAGCATTTTAAAAATTGGTATGCATAGTTGCGTTTTAACTTACCACTAGTTAATAGAAAACTAAACTATCTTTTAAGGCGGCAACATCGCAAAATTTGTATATTTTTGGAATATTGACAAGTGAAATGAATGACATGTGAAAAAAAAAAATATACAACACGGTGAGTTTATTTAATATTAAAGAAAAATTAGAAGCAATTAAACACCACCACTTTGAAAAAGTGCCCCAAAGGTGATCTATAAGTGTCCTACGTTAACGCAACGACAGTTAATCATTAATAATGTGTAGGTATGCTGCAAAGGTGGAGAAACTTCTAATGTAGGGAAGAAGTAATGATAAAATAATAGGACCCTTCTAAAAGACCTAAAAAATGATGTCGACCTTTGAGTTTCAATTATGACATACTGAATGGCAATAACCATATTATATAACTTGTATATTTTTGACCATTAAATCGTTTATTAAATTGTTTAGTTTATCCTAAAAAAATATATGGGAAAGAATTGGAATGTTAACCACGAACTTACTAATTTTGAAAAACAGAAAATCATGTAGAGCTCTATCGTAGAAATTATAAAAAAATAATGGAGGAAAGGTACTTCGAAATGTCTATTTTTTATTAAAATAATCAAATTTTTTCTATTACCAAAAACAGCATATCGCCGTTCCGGAAGAACATCGACATAACTGCAAAATAAAAAATTTTGCAGGAGAATGAAAAGTTACGTCGATGTTGTTTCGGAACGGCGATATGACGAACATTTTTCTTTTTTGATAAACTTTCGGTTTACGGCGAAAATATTTACACCAAATCTATTCGATATACCTATTTTTATAAGAAGTAATGATGATATTTTTGTTGTAATGTGGGTGACATTTTGGAAAATGACGTTAAAATGCAGTTAAACAAGCCTATTTTGGCCACTAAAATCTTAGTAACCAACTAGCGTTAAAAGGCTACTAAATACGTTTATGCATACGGGTTTTCCTTAGTAACGTGTAAAAATGACGTTAGTAGCCACTAAAAAAGCTATGCATATGACCGTAAATTTTTATCTAAATCCTCATAAAATTTCAAGTCTCTAGAATAATTAATTTATTAAATATGAATTTTTTAAAATTGATAAGTTTTAATTGACTTGTAAATTAAGTTAGGTTAAAAATTCGTTTCTGTAGAAAAAACTAAAAGTTGTAGAAAGTTAATTTTTGGTAAAAATAAAGATTATATTTGAATCTAAATCCTCATAAAATTTCAAGTTTCAACAACTATTAGTTTCTTAGATATGAATTTTTAAAAATCAACTATTCCATAACAAAAATCTATAATAAGAAGAAAATTTAAATGTTGTTGTAAGAAACTTAAAGGTAACTGAAGGACAGGTAAGTTTTAAAGAACCCCTTTTTACCTAATTTTATGGTAGGGATGGGTTATGGAGACATCCTCATCCTCAATAAAAAGTTATAAATGATGACAATGTTTAAGCTTTTACATCCCTTTATTACCTTATTACTTATTACAGTTTGAAACCATATTCAATTTCATTTTCATTTCCGTATTTTAATACAAAGTTAAACATTTTAATACAGAACAATTAAAATTTCTTAAAAACCATCTTTGTACCAAATTTAAAAAAAAAATCAGTATTTAAAAATATTCTTATCCATATAGATTTTTTTTTTTTCATATCCCCACGCATTACTAATACCTATTTTATAATTCCCCGGTTATAAACTTTTATTACTTTATTAATTTATTCTCACAAACGAAAAAAAAATCACTTTCTAAATTTATTGCCTCATTCAGATTTTCCAGACCTACACAACATCTCAATCAACATAAAAAATTAACCACATCTTTAATTAATTTATTTTTTTTTTCTTTTCAACAGACGGATGTTTCCAGTGGTGAAAGTATCAGTATCAGGACTCGATCCAAAAGCTATGTACACAGTCCTATTGGAATTCGTTCAAATAGACCCACACAGATGGAAATATGTTAACGGCGAATGGGTTCCGGGTGGAAAAGCGGAAGTACCACCTTCAAATCCGATTTATATTCATCCGGAGTCGCCGAATTTTGGCGCGCATTGGATGAAAGAGCCGATTTCGTTCGCTAAAGTTAAACTGACGAATAAGTGTAATGGAAATGGACAGATTATGTTGAATTCTTTGCATAAATACGAGCCGAGGGTGCATTTGGTGAGGGTTGGGACGGAGCAAAGAAGAGTTATGACGTTTCCTTTTCCGGAAACTCAGTTTATAGCGGTTACGGCGTATCAAAACGAAGAGGTTACCTCGCTTAAGATTAAATATAATCCTTTTGCTAAAGCGTTTTTGGATGCTAAGGAAAGACCTGAAGGGATATATAGTCAGAGGGAGTATAGTCCACCTTATAGTCAACAACAAACTCAATATACTCAATGTAAGTAATGAAAATAATTTTATTTCTATTTTTTTAATTCTTAATTAATGAATTTCCGTATTTTTTCTGTTTTTTGTTGTTCGATATCTTTCAGTTTTATGTCATTATTAAACAAGTCCCTTATATAATAAGATGAGAGAGAAATATAAAATATGTATTAATTAAAATAAAGACTATAGATTATTTTTTTAAGAACAAGAAAAATTTTCTACATCGAGAACTTTTTATAGCTTTTGGATGATTCTCCCATTGCAGAAAGTTCTATAGTTTGACTTTATAGCCCATACAAATAAAGTATGAGATAGTAAACATTATTATTTTTACTCCATACTTCAAAAATACTGTTTATTTTTTCTTTCTTATTCATAAGTGTTTCTCAGTTTTGCTTTAAATCTAGAAAATTCATCTTGTTTTCCTATAGCAAGATGTTTATATGTACAGTTGCTCCCAAAAGTATCCGGCCGCCTGGCAAATTTTCACATTTAACACTATATTGCTTAATACATAAAGTGGCATGAGAACGGGAGAATGGTTATTATATAACGCAACAAGTCAGATCTCAACCCAATAGAGCATTTATGGGCAATTTTGAAAGTTTTGTTAGTCTGAACAAAAAGCGCATTTCCAGTAAAGAAATGCTTTTAAAAACCATTCACTGCTGGAATGCAAGATGATAAACTCTTCATTAACGAATAAATTGGTTAAGTCAATGCCCAACAGATTGAGAGATGTTTTAAATTCAAAAGGTTACCCCACAAAATATTAAAAAGCTGTTTTAATAGCTTTTAAGAGTTACATATTTAGTTTTTTTAAAGCTATTTTGTATAGGTGGCCGGATACTTTTGTGTGCCTATAATAATGTTATTTATGTTCTTTACTACATTGTTTGCTGTTGTTATATTTGCAATGTATCAAAAGTTGAATGATAATATACTAGCATCATAAAAAAAAATAACTATTGGTTATATTATTTAATTCTTAAGTAATATAGTGTTAAATGTGAGAATTTGCCAGGTGGCCGGATACTTTTGGGAGCAACTGTATAAACTCTAAGGCCCGTATTCAGAGACGTAAGTTAAGCAGCTCCTCACCTAGATTTTTTGCTCAAGTGCGTTTGCCTTCTTTGACAGTGGAGCAAAAAATCTCGGTGAGGAGCTGCTTAACTTACGTCTCTGAATACGGACCTAAGCTTATAGAATGATTTTCAAAATGAGATATATATGTTATTCTTTATTTTCTTAGCTGCTTTTAAGATTCTTGCCATAATGTCCAACTAGAGTAAAATTTCTTGAACTGGATAGTTTTCTTCAGTTCTTGTGTTCAAACATTAAGATTGTAATCTCCTGTGTGGTTTACAGATTAAGGAATCTGTAAATCTGATTAAGGATTTTTTATTGTGAAAAAAAAAAAATAGATGCGAAGGAAATGTAGTAAGTCAGTAATTACATACTTATAATTCCACAATTTTGAGAATTTTCCATATTCTTTATGTTGTATTTAATTATTAGGACTATTCCAGGATGATTACTTCATTGCATGAATATTCTCTAAGTTTATCTAACAGGATGATTTCCAGCACAATAAAAAAGGTGCAGTGACTCACAGCTTATTTGATGCACTACATAGTTTAAAATCTAAAGGGGTGTGAATATTAAACAGGGAATTTTTTAGAAAAAATTGTCAAATACTAAGTAAATAGCATCAAGTGCGATATTGCTTATTTTTTGGTGTAATTTAATAATAATAAAAAAATGGGTCGTCGAACAACATTTCCACAATGGGCATTCCATTAGAAATATTGCTAAAATGGTATTTTTAAGAGCATCTACAGTACAGCACATCATAGGAAGATTTGTATATACATGAAAATCGTATAGCAAATGAGGGAAAAGCTGCGGCAAATAAAATTTTCAACGCGATGGGTGAGCGATTGATTATTCGAAAAATCAGAGCTAATCCAAAATTGCGCGTTCCAAAATTGGCTGTTGAGGTCCAAGAACAACTGAGGCTGTCAGAAGCCAATGTGACTAACTCCATTTTTTTCAAAATTTAGATAATAACATTGTTTGGTTGCAAATTTCAATATTATTACGGTGTACAACCAGATTGACTCGATAGTTTACTCGTTTGTCATCAGAATGCGCTTACTGCTTTGGCAACTGAACACTTCACCACCTGTTTTTTATGAACTTTTAGCTTTACCTTTTCGTACTGAAAATTGTCATTATATGGAGTTAGTCACATTGGCTTCTAACAGCCTCAACTAAGAAAAACTTTCAGTGTTGAAACTGTTCGGCGAGTGCTTCACCAACATACCTTTCACGGCCGAGTAGCTCGTAAAAAAAAAAGTGAGTCGACTCAATTTTGCAAAAAAATACATATCAAAGGGTAAAATTTTGCAATGAAATAATTTTTGCCGATAAATCAAAATTTAACATTTTTGGCTCCGATGGTTTGTCCCATGTCTGGCGCAAGCAAAATACAGAATTAAAAAAGGAGAACCTAAAAGCTACAGTCAAACATGGCAATGAAAGCGTAGTAGTTTGGGGCTGCATGTCCGCTGCCGGGGTAGGAAATTTAGTTTTTATTGACGGGATTTTGGACAAAAACATGTACCTCAAAATTCTTCAACAAAATTTAATTCAAAGTGCTGAACGCCTAGACATAAGACGTAATTTTTATTATTATCATGACAATGATCCAAAACACAAGCCAGGAATCGTGCAGTCCTGGCTTATTTGGAATTGTCCTCACTTAATGGGACCACCAGCTCAGTCGCCCGTCATGAACCCCATCTATGGGCAATATTAGATCAAAATGTTTGAAAGTCGAAAACATCGAATAAGGAAGACTTGAAAAGGGTGTTCCTTCAAGAATGGTTTAAAATTACGCCACAAGTAACCAAAAACCTGGTAGAGAAAGTGCAAAACCTACTAAAGGCGGTTATAAACGCCAAAGGCAGACATACCAAATATTAAATTAATAAAAAAATAATAGTTTGTAAATTAGATATGTACATTCAACTGTATCAAATAAGCTGTGACATAGAAATAACCAATGTTTTAGTTTTTTAATTGGTTTGTTATTAAAAACCAGTTTTGAGTAGTAAATGAAGCTTTTTATTTAATTTATAAATATTATTCTTAACAATTACATTCAAAATTTATCTAAAAAATTCTCTGCTTAGTATTCACACCTCTTTAATGTTTAAACTATGTAGTGTATCAAATAAGCTGTGAGCCACTGTATTTATTGCACTTGGAAGAAAAATTTCACTATTTGTTGTGAAAGAATGGATACATATACTTCGTCCGGCAAAAAATGGTTCCTGAATCACCTCTTCATTGCGTTATCCTAGATCAGTATTTTCAATTTTCTCCTTTGTATCTGCCATGTCAAGATAACAGTAACAAGTAATGACGCATGCGACATCTTTCGCTACACGGATTTTACAAGGTGTCAGTAAATACATATTTACAATTCCACAACTTTCAACATTTGTCTTATGTTGTGTTGCATTTACAATTAGACATAGAATTACTCTTTTTGGATAATTTTTTTCTTATATTATACAGTGACTCCAAGCCAAACTCGGACAGTAGTGTAATAATGGTATTGTATTAAAAATATTCAAACTAAAGCAGGTAGAAAAAAAGTAAATTGATTTTCAATAGTTTATTTAATATTTTATTTATTTAAATTAAATCCATTCTTTATAACAAATAAATAGGAAAAAATCGAAAACAGTACAAAAATTCGGAACAAGCCAAACTCGGACAATGACCGACTAATTGTAAGTGCTAAATTAAAGCAGTCATGAGCAAGAATTACAGCCAACTTCATGTTGAAATTTTGACAGATGAAAAGGGGAATTCCCTAATTGATTTTTTGTATTATTCGCGTGATAATTGAGTTTTATATTCGAAATATCTAGAAAAGAGGACCAACAAGTCTTGAAATTAGAAAATTAGTGCTTAAACATTCCCAGAATGGAAAATCGGTACGGGAAATAGCAAAAATTATAGACAGAAGCCATTCTACAGTGCACGACATAATAAAGCGCTTCAGTATTCACAATCGGGTAGCAAACAAACTAAAGAGCGCTTATAATAAAATTTTTAATGAATCGGATGAACGGTATTTAATAAGAAAAATGAAAGCGAATCCGTTTCTCAGTGCACCAAAGTTGGCTATTATTGCTGAGAATGAATTAGAAAAAAAAACTAGTGCGTCAACCATTAGAAACATGACACATAACGCTAATTTACATGGTAGAAAGGCGAGAGGAAAACTGTTAATCAGTAAAAAGAATCAAAACATCAGATTAACATTTGCGAAAGAGCACGAAAATAAAGATTTTTCTTTTTGGAAGATCGTTCTATTTACTGATGAAAGTCAATACAACATATTTGGGTTAGATGGTAAGCCATATGTATGGAGAAGAAAAATGAAGAGCTGCATGTAAAAAATTAAGACCAACGGTAAAACATGGTGGCGGATCGGTGGTGGTGTGGGAATCATTTTTAGCTGTTGAACCAGGCTGTTTGCATTTTATTGAGGGAATAATAGACCGACATGCGTATTTAAACATTTTAAAAATCAATTTGCTTCGTAACGTGGATAAACTATCTCTTGGATGCGACTGGCGATTCTACCAAGACAACGATTTGAAACACAAAGCGTACAAAGTACGTTTTTAGCTCTTACATAATTGCCCTCATGTAATGGAAACGCCATCCCAAGGTCTAAACATCAACCCCATTGAAAATTTATGGAATTATTTGGATACCAAGGTTCGGGAACATGAGGTTTCTAGTAAAACTGAATTGAAGAGCGCCTTGTTGGAAGAATGGGAGAAAATTCCGTCAAGTTTTTGCGAAGAATTGGTACA
Organism: Digitonthophagus gazella; assembly: GCA_036711955.1. Classification (NCBI taxonomy): domain Eukaryota; kingdom Metazoa; phylum Arthropoda; class Insecta; order Coleoptera; family Scarabaeidae; genus Digitonthophagus; species Digitonthophagus gazella. Next base: position 33,487,070 of record JASCIT010000007.1, on the reverse strand, counting down.
CTCAATGCCTAACTGTCTTAAAATGGCCATAAAAAACAAAGGCCTTCATACTAAATATTAGTTATTAAAAACTAGTTTTTATGGTGTTTTCGTTCATTTTTATATTTTTTTATTACAGAGAATAAATGTTTCTGTTTGTTCTTTGTTTTTTGAATATGCAATTAATAAATTACTAAAAATCAATTTAATTTTTCCTCTAGCTGTTTTAGTTTGAATATTTTTTATTATGACATTATTATTACTCCAGTGCCCGAGTTTGGTTTGGAGCCACTGTATATTTATGGTTAAACTCTAATTGTAAGACAATTTGGTGGTTTTCAGATACAGAGAAAGTCCTCTTGGGTTATAATTGAAGGGTGGAGTGCAAGAAGTACCTAAGTAACATTTTTATAAAATCTGCCTGATCATGACAAACATGGTTTATCAAACATGATAAACCTAGGTATCGCGATTAGGCAGATTTTATAAAAATGCTACTTAGGTACTTCTTGCACTCCACCCTTCAATTTTAGTACAGGCGAGGCGTTTTTGAAGGCGTATTAAATCGTAATTTTAGTAGGAGTGCACAGAACCAAGCATTAAACGCTCGACAAACGCGCGATTCGAGATTTTTTTAATGCGTACGCTTTTTGAAATCTAATGCTCATTTGTGCACTTGCCAATAGCAAGCGTACGATTAAAAGCGCGTTCAAAAGCGTCTTGTCTGTACCAAGGCTTATGTCCATTAGAAAAAATTTCTTTAAACGAAAGATTTTCTACATCTCTTGCAATCAGACTTTAATATTATTCCTCTTAAGTATTTTCCAGATGAAAGACAATTTCACGTTCTGTCCTCAAATCTTTTTACACATTGAACATTTTTAATCTAGCTTTAAATATTTTCACCATTCTAAAAATTTTATTTATCCTCGCTTCTAGCTTTTAGTTAGAATTTCTCATTATTTACAATTTCCAAATAGATAAAAACTCCTTCATATGGAATAAAAATGCTTTCTGATTTATACATGACGAAATGTTCTTTTAGCAAGAAATGTTTTTTATTCGAAAACTCAATAAAACAAAACTTTTACGTTTTAAAATCACCAACACAATCTTTAAATATTATATAAATTGACTAAACTAGCCTAATAGTTAACTCTTTTTTAACTTTCTCATTAATTCTTATTGTAGATGGTTCTTGGTTCCTTCCACATCAACCAATTTACCCAACGGGAACAGCTACAGTACAACTATCAAGCGACAGATACTCATCACCTACAATTCGAAATGGAAGATATCCCACTGTAACGGGAACGGTACAATTAACCTCATGCGAAAGATTTCCCAGTGGTTCTAGTTTGAGAAATAACAGAGCGTCTCCTTATCCAATACAACAAAGACCTAAATCTAATTCATCATCACCACCTAATGGTAATAACAAATTTTTATATTCTTACTTTGAAGTTATAAATATTTTTTTTAATTTTTAGTTTACAACCCCCCAGATCACGTGCAACAATCTCCAGTTTATAGCAATACAGGTTCCACATCTTATACAACTTGGCCGACCACAATCCAACCGCAAACACCCGCGGTAATGAGCCCAACAATAAACTGCTGGTCTCTAACTTCAAGTCCTCCACCCCCACATCAAATTTCTGCTCAAACAACTCCCAATCAATCCCCTACACATCAAGTGTATCAACCTATTACAAACCTGACCAATATCTCTTATTCAAGCTACTACAACCAAGATTTAACATATGCGCATTATCAAGGTCCTGAATACGTTCACATAGAAGGTTATTCAGCTCCCGTTGAAACGGAAAGACCCACCACAATCGTTTATCAAGAGGAAGTCAGCATCGAAAAGGGAACCGAATACCAAGATAGTCAACAATCACAGCCTGAATCCCCAGCATCTAATTCTAGTACACCTCGACACGATACGTGGACACCTCAGAGTCATATTTAATATTTGAAGGCTAAACTTATTGATATTATTCTGATATTAATAAAATATTCTTTGTATTGTTATGAATATAGATTTAAAAACTAGGAATTTGAATTCAAATTTTCTGATCAGATTTATAACAATTTGGACAGAAAATACTCTATTTTGACTTAAAAAAGTCAAAATTTTCCTAATTGTTACCAAAAAAAATTTTAAAATTCCTAAAGTTGATCATTTTTGACAATCCTAACGTAATTTTTTTAAAAATTAAAAAAAAAATTACCAACTTTAAAAAATCACCCAGACTTTATTAATGGGAATTAAGAAATGGATTTTATACCAATTTGAACTTAAAAGATTCTATTTTCGATTAAAAAAGTCAAATTTGTTCTAAATGTTACCAAAAAAATTAAAAAAATTCTTAAATTTGGTGAAAATTTTTGACACTTGACTAACCTAACTTTTCTAAAAAATCACCCAACTAAAAAATTTAACCAACTTTAAAAAAATCACCCAGACTTTATTTATGGGAATTAAGAAATGGTTTTTATGCCAATTTGAACGCAAAAGATTCTATTTTCGTTTAAAAAAGTCAAATTTGTTCTAAATGTTACCAAAAAAATTTTAAAAATTCTTAAACTTGGTGAAAATTTTTGACACTTGACTAGCCTAACTTTTCTAAAAAATCGCCTAACCAAAAAATCTAACCAACTTTAAAAAATCACCCAGACTTTATTTATAGGAATTAAGAAATGGTTTTTATACCAATGTGAGCTTAAAAGATTCTATTTTCGATTAAAAAAGTCAAATTTATTTTAAATGTTACCAAAAAAATCAAAAAAATTCTTAAACTTGATGAAAATTTTTGACACTTGATTAATCTAACTTTTTTAAAAATTTTACCCACTTTAAAAAATCACGCAGACTTTATTTATAGGAATTAAGAAATGGTTTTTATACCAATTTGAACTTAAAAGATTCTATTTTCGATTAAAATGGTCCAATTTATTTTAAATGTTACCAAAAAAATTTTAAAAATTTCTAAAGTTGGTGATCATCATTTTTGATAGTTCTAACCTAACTTTTAAAAAAAATTAACCAACTTTAAAAAATTACTCAGACTTTATTTATGAGAATTAAGATATCGTTTTTATACCAATTTAAACCTAAAAGATTCTATTTTCGATTAAGAAAGTCAAATTTATACTAAATGTTACCAAAAAATAAAAAAAATTCCCAAAGTTGGTGATCATTTTTGACAGTTCTAACCTAATTTTTTTAAAAATTTAATCAACTTTAAAAAATCACCCAGACTTTATTTATAGGAGTTAAGAAATGGTTTTTATACCAATTTGAACTTAAAAGATTCTATTTTCGATTAAAAAAGTCAAATTTATTCTAAATGTTACCAAAAAAATTTAAAAAATTCCCAAAGTTGGTAATCATTTTTGACAGTTCTAACCTAACTTTAAAAAAATTTAACCAACTTTAAAAAATCACCCAGGCTTTATTTATGAGAATTAAGAAATGGTTTTTATACCAATTTGAACTCAAAAGATTCTATTTTCGAATAAAAATGTCAAATTTGTTCTAAATGTTACCAAAAAAATTAAAAAAATTCTTAAACTTTGTGAAATTTTTTGACACTTGGCTAACCATACTTTTCTAAAAAAATTTACCAACTTTAAAAAATCACCCAGACTTTATTTATTGGAATTAAGAAATGGCTTTGTATCAATTTAAACTTAAAATATTCTATTTTCCATTAAAAAAGTCAAATTTGTTCTAATTGTTACCAAAAGAATTAAAAAAATTCTTAAACTTGATGAAAATTTTTGACACTTGATTAACCTAACTTTTAAAAAATTTCACTAACTTTGAAAATCACCCAGACTTTATTTATGAGAATTAAGAAATGGTTTTTATACCAATTTGAACTCAAAAGATTCTATTTTCGAATAAAAATGTCAAATTTGTTCTAAATGTTACCAAAAAAATTAAAAAAATTCTTAAACTTGATGAAATTTTTTGACATTTGACTAACCTAACTTTTTTAAAAACTTTACCAATTTTTAAGAAATCACCCAGAGTTTATTTATAGGAATTAAGAAATGGTTTTTATACCAATTTGAACTTAAAAGATCCTATTTTCGATTAAAAAAGTCAAAATTATTCTAAATGTTACCAAAAAAATTAAAAAAATTCTTAAACTTGATGAAATTTTTTGACACTTGAGTAACTTAACTTTTCTCAGAAATTTCACCAACTTTAAAAAATCACCCAGACTTTATTTATAGGAATTAAGAAATGGTTTTTATATCAATTTAAACTTAAAATGTTCTATTTTCGATTAAAAAAATCAAATTTGTTCTATAATTGTTACCAAAAAAATTAAAAAAAATTTAAACTTGGTGAAAAATTTTGACACTTGATTAACCTAACTTTTTAAAAAATTTAACCAACTTTAAAAAATCACCCAGACTTTATTTATGGGAATCAAGAAATGGTTGTTATACCAATTTGAATTTAAAAGATTGTATTTTCGATTAAAAAAGTCAAATTTATTCTAATTGTTACCAACAAAATTAAAAAAAATCCTAAACTTCATGAAATTTTTTAACACTTGACTAACCAAACTTTTAAAAAAATTTGACCAACTTTAAAAAATCACCCAGACTTTATTTATGAGAATTAAGAAATGGTTTTTATACCAATTTGAACATAAAAGATTCTATTTTCGATTAAAAAGGTCAAATTTATTCTAAATGTTACCAAAAAAATTAAAAAAATTCTTAAACTTGGTTAAAATTTTTAACACTTGACTAATCTAACTTTTTTAAAAATTTGAGCGACTTTAAAAAATCACCCACACTTTATTTATGGTAATTAAGAAATGGTTTTTATACCAATTTGAACTAAAAAGATTCTATTTTCAATTAAAAAAGTCAAATTTGTTCTAAATATTACAAAAAAAATTAAAAGAAATATTAAACTTGGTGATCATTTTTGACGGTTCTAACCTACCTTTTTGAAAATTTCACCAACTTTAAAAAATCACCCAGACTTTATTTATAGGAATTAAGAAATGGTTTTTATACCAATTTGAACATAAAAGATTCTATTTTCGATTAAAAAGGTCAAATTTATTCTAAATGTTACCAAAAAAATTAAAAAAATTCTTAAACTTGGTGAAAATTTTTGACACTTGATTAATCTAAGTTTTTTAACAATTTTACTGATTTTAAAAAATCACCCAGACTTTATTTATTTGAATTAAGGAATAAGAAATGGTTTTTATACTAATTTGAATATTTGTGATTTAATTTAATTTGTGATTTGATTTTACCACTGTATTTCCCCATCTATTGAAGAGATTATAAACTAAATGGTTGATAAAATAGAAATGCATCTCACTTTTTATTTTATTAATTCCCTTTTAAATATGATTATTTTTAAATTAATTGTTGTTTTTTATGGAGGTATAATTTTAATGAAACGAATTTTATTTTAGATTAACCTCATTTAAAAATTAATAAAATTACTGATTAATTTGACGCAGCTAACTTCACTCTAATCGCTGGTATGAAAGATGTCAACTTGACAGTTGTTTAGGCGATTGTATCGCGAAAATGGCAAGTGTGGGCTTTCGCTGGCTCGATATCCTCGAGAAAGAGTTCGATAAGGCCTTCGTGGATCTAGATCTAGCCATAGGTGAGTTACCCGGGAAACCGCAATCCTTCAACGATAAAAATTTGACGGGAAATAACCGTTTGTTGCTTACCGCTACATCATTAAATATTGACACGAAAGCCGACTTCGCCTCATGTTTTTAAACCGCTTCTGCTTATCACCAATCTACGTGTCGTTTTTACTCACGCTTTTACATGCTTTTTCGCAGGCGATTTGGATCCCGAAGAACCGGACATCGTATACAACGTTAGACAGAAATTATGCACCCTCAGTTCATGTTTTGCTCAACTTACGCATAAGGCGCAAACTATCTTTCAAAATAGCGCTAAAATTGAGGTGAGTTTTAGTTAGGAGATTGTTTAATGTGTACTTTTATTAATAAAGTTATTAAAATGTATATTTTTTTAAATTTTTAGTAAAGAAAAATTATTTAATTTTTATATCTAATCTTTTACGTTTGTAATAAAATCAATTTTTGCTAGATTATAGCTTTAGATTAAGATAATATAATATAAAAATTAAAAATTCAAAGGAAATTTTTGCAACACAACATTTATTATAATACATAAAATATCACTATTAAAACATTTAAAATTAAAATTAATTCATATCACTATTTACAATTTCTGTGTTGTTCGTTCCGAGAATTGATTCTTGTAAATCACTAGCTGTAGTATCTAAATCTGTTAAATTGCCGGGAATTGTAAAATTCCTCAAAAAAATATCGTTAATTAAAACATCAATTTTTGGATCTCGGGTAATATTTTCTTCTTCCGGAAGAGTAGAATTGTCGCAATTAATTAAACTTCGAACATCTATCGGTAAATCCAAGCAATTAACCATCGTATTATTCGATTCATTAGGAAATACGATTGGATTTGTCGCGTTTGCGGTCGCATTGGTACAATTCATGCGAAATCTCACATCGATCGGAAGATCTAAGCAATTAACGAGAACGTTAGTGTCGTTAAATGTGATTAAAATCGTGTTATTCGTTTGGGGATTTCTCTCAGGATTTTTATCGAGATTTTTTTCAGAATTTTCGGGATTTTTCGTCTCCACTTGAGTTGCAAAAACAATAATTTTATATCTAATATCTTCTAAAATCCTATTTAAACTTTCGAAATTTTCTCGTATTATTTCTTCTTTCGATTGCGACTTTAAATTTTCGATCAGTAATTTTAATTCTTCGATGTTTGGAATACTTTCTCGCATTGACGTTTTAATATTAGTGTTAATGTCGACTGATAAGGTTTGTAAGTCTTTTAACGAGGCTATTATCTCTTCGAGTTTTTCGTCGAAGGTGTCGTCCGCGTTTTGCTCGTTTACGGAGTTTTGTAACGTTTCTAGGTTGCTCGTTATTGCAGCTAGGGTGTTATCGAACTTTTTCTCGAAGTTGTAGTCTTTTTGGAGCAGGGCTGCGACCGTTTTTACTGTATCTACTGTTGATTTTCTCATGTATTGGTCGTGGTTCTTTAAGATTTGTTCTATTCGTCGCACGTCTTTGGGTTCAACAACAGTTCTGAAAATTATTAAAATAAAAGGTTTTAGATTAAAATTTTATTAATTTTTGAGAATATTTAATAAGTTTGAGGAATTTTTAATTTTTTATTTTCAAAGATAAAAATTTTAAAAGTATTTTTTGAATGAAGTTTTCATTAGGAAATGAAATTTCTTTTAGTTTGAACACAAACACGATTATCTAATTGTAAGTTTAATAGATTAAAAGTTATTGAACTTTATTGAACTTGTATTGAACTTATTGAACCCTAAAAATAATTGACAATTGGCATTTTTTAATCAGTTTAATAGGTGGTTCATTAAATAAATTTTTTGTCCGAATAGTTTGTGTTCTCATAAATAACTGATTAGGGCTTGGGTTGGCAATCCACGGTCTGTGAGCTTCATGCAACCAGTTGCAAGTTTTTGTGTGACCCAACAAACAATGTAATTATAATATATTTATATGGAAACAGCAATACAAATTGGTATCCATTGACGTTTCTGTACTAATCACCTGAGTACACTGCTCACTTATAATATTCTTTCTGAAAATGGAACACCGTCCAGAAAAACTTGTCCACTTGTGGATTATAGTACACTATTAGTCACCAAGCATTTTATTTACAATAGATGTTCAAATGATTTAACATCCACGTCAATGCATTTATCAACCTTTCTACCTACTACTTTTTACATTTTAAAAGATGTTATTGGCTAATATTATTATGGATAAGTCACCAACCAAAATATGGAGCGGTTTTTAAAAGTAGATTTATCCGTAAATAGCAATTGAAAACAAAATTGTCTTTCAACTGCATTAGTTTTTGCGGCCAATGACAAATTACTGATCGAATTTGGAGATCACCTCCTTAAAGCTGTTAATGCAATGAAATGTGGTATGAATGATACTTGTTGCGGTTTAATATTCTAAAATGTCTTAAATGGTCTAAAATATCTCAAATACAGTCTGTCTCAGAACTCACTTGCTAAACGCTAACCATCCATTCTAGAGCTGACTTCATGCCGATTCAATGATAAAGTCCTTATCCGAAATTGGTTTTTTATTGGTGTCAAAATTGACAAAATACAATACAGGTCAAAGGTGTCATAAAATATTCTTAATAGAAATGGACGGCTAAAGCACTGTGCTATAACCTGAAGTGGAGCTGCACGATCAAGAAAAAGATGAAAGGGTACTCGGCAATGTTATGGAAAGGAGGCTTACTTTTTCATCTTTTTCTTCATGGTGTAGCTCCATTTCGACTTGTAGTACATTTTTATTTGAATTCTCTACGACTTTTAGTTTTTTCCTCCGGAGAGAAAATGTAACTTAACGTCGATTAAAATTTGTCAATTTTTAAAAATTCATGTCTATAAGATTATAAGTTATTAAGATTTAATTTCTTTTATGTCGATTTAGATTGACATTTAGTTTTTATTTATACCAAAAATGAATTATCTACGATTTTTAGTTTTTTCAATGGAACAGAAATTCTAATCTAACTTAATTAACATGTTTATTACGATTTGTCAATTTTAAAAAATTCATATCTAAAGAACTAATTGTTGTTAAGATTTGAAATTTTGTGACGATTTAGATTGAAACTTAATCTTTATTTTTGCCAAAGAAGAAATGTCTACGACTTTTACTTTTTCTTCAGAAGAGAAAATATAACTTGATGTCTTTAATTGACGTTTTTAAACATTCTAAAACTTAGGATACATTTTAAAAATTGATTTTCTTAATTCACATTAAAATTTATTAATGTTACAACTTTATTATACATACCAGATAGGAAACATTTTTTTTAAGACCTATTTCTGACCTAACCTCAATTTTCAAAAGTGGTCAGTTTTAAAGAATCCCTGTGACTTTATTAAAAGGAATTGAGAAACGATTTATGTCGTAAATGAAACCAAAAAGATTCAACTTGATAATAAAATAGTCAACTTATCACGAACAACTTAGAAAGAAATTAAAAACAATTTTAAAGACTTCACTGTTTTTAACCTAAAATTTTCGACAAAAATAACCAATTTTAAAAATTTATTGTGACTTTATTTATTAGAAATGAGAAACGATTTACGTCTTAAATAAAACATAAAAGATCCTATTTTGTAATAAAACAGTCAAATTATCACCAATAACTTAGAAAAATATTAAATTTTTTTTTTTAAAGACCACTGTTTTTAATCTAAAATTTATTTCGTAAACGGTGTGTTCCAGCGGTTTAAGATCTAAGAGTATCTATTTTTCGTGAAAAAACTCAAAGTTTTAAAATATGATATTATAATCGTAGAATTGAATAATGTTCGAAACTAAACATCTAAAATACCTGATAGGACATAACACCATTACGACGGCAATAAAAAATTGTTTTGTTAGCGAACGATGAACCATTTCCAAGTTTACAAACACCCCACGTTTCATTGTGATAACTAAAGACATTTCAAAAAACCTGACTATTTAGACACCAGACGTCGTTGACTACCAACTTACAATTTTCTTTCTTTTCAAAGTTACAGTTTCTCGTCGATTTCTTTTTCTCCATTAATCACTTTAAATGTTAGTAAAATTATTCACAATTTTATAGAAGGTACTTCTTAACCCTTAGTGCTCCGCGCGTTTTGGTGCCACTGCCTACCAGCAACTCCGGTACATTATAGAAAGGTTTATACACGTATTTATTATACAATTATACACTCAATTTTGTAACATCTTAAGCATAATCATGTTAAAAACATTGGGCTCCGCAGCGGAGCCTACGGAGTTATGGGACAAATGAACTTCATTTCCTTCATTTTTACGTAAAATAATCCGCTTTTGAGATATTCGCTTGTCTCAAATTAAATGAATCAGCCTATATAATCGTGTTTTGCATCAAATTAACCACTTTTTAATGGTGTTTGAAACTATTTAAAAATTTTGAGGTGGTTTTAAACGTTTGAGTTTGAAGAATTTTTTTAATAATAATTTTTTAATAGGTACTTACTTTTCAGTAAAAGTCTCCAATAATTTTTCTAAAACCTCCCCAATTTTTGATTCGAGTTGTGCTTCATCTTTTTGCACCCGATAACAACTTTCCAAAAACATATTTTGAGCTGACATTACGCTATTAAAACTATTATCCATTTTCTTTTCTAATTCTTCCAATTTTTCTCTTCCTTTAGAATCTATAAATAAAATAGATTAAATTTTAGACTTCGTTTGTAATTCAAATTGGTGAATATTTTTACTCACTATCAATTAAATGGTAATTTCCCGCCATTCGACCAACTTCTATAGTTAGAGACCTTAAACCGCTTTGAACTTCATATCGACTTTGATTTGTAACCAAACCTATACTTCTTACGTAATTTTCTATACGGTTGTTTGTCGTCCATGAATATTCATGAAAGTTTACCATCTAAAATAAAAAAAATAAAAATGAAATACTTAATTAAAAAATATATATACAGGTGTCTTCGAAATGTGTATACAATGTAAGACCTCAGTTTCTTTGAATAAATACCTCTGTTTTGAATAAATTCAAAATTCGAAACATACAGGGTATTTAAAATCATTCTCATGACATTTTTTTGTGGCTAAACCGTTACCTCAACTGAAATTTTGTAAGAGAGAAAATAGTTTCTAAATTAATGTAGCTATCTAGAAAAAAATTGATAGAAGATTTATACAGGGTGGTTAACCAGATTTGGATGGATAACTTGTGGTGAGAGTGTTTTTAAACAACCTGCAATTTTTGACTTTCGAATTTACTCCAAAGAAAGCTGTAGCCTACTGATATAAAGACAGTCAAAAAATGAATAAAATCTAATTAAGATTTTTCAAGTAATTTAAGAAAAACTCGAAAATATTATTTTTTTAAAGCCTTCTAGCGGCGAAATGAAGCAACTTTCGATATAGCTAACAATAAGTTAATTTAAATCGACTTATTTCAAGTCAAGGAATCTGAAGTCTTACGTTCTACAGACATTTTGAAGACAGCTATATAATAAAAAAAAGGTAAATAAAAAAACCTTTTCTGTGATTATTTCAAGTTGTTTTTTTATATCTTTCCCAACAACTTCTGTGCTATCATGTAAAATATCAAAACTGTTTCCGGTTGGAGTTTCATATATTTTCATACTCTTTGTAATATTTTCTAATTTTTCTAAAACATTATCCGATTGCGTTTTAACATCCTCAACAGAAGTGAAAACCTCGGATATTTCTTCTTGCATATCCGTTTCTCGAACCATTAAATTATCTTCGAGTTTATCTAATTTAGTAAGTATCGTGTTGAGTTTGTTCTGTAAGATAAGAGATCGTTTATAATAATTTACAAATACGACTCAAGGATAAAAAGAAAAAAAAATCATGTATTTTTTCTAACATCGTATAAATGGTTAATTAAACATTTAAATTGGTTTTCCGTACCTCGAGTTTCTTTTCACTCATATCAATTTTACCTTCGTTGTACACCATTCGATGACTCAACCGTTCGTAGGCGTTGTCTATCTTCCTCAGTACGTGGTCGTTGGCTATATCATCCTTAAAATTTCTACCGTTTATGGTTTCGAGAAGTTTTTCAATTTCGTTCGACACGACGGTTTCTAATCTCGTTAATTTCGCCTCGATCCCTTCTAATTTTCTACCGAAATGAGCTAATCGACCCTCGACGCTCGGAGAATATTGCATGGAGTAAACGTTGTCTAAGTTTCTTAATCTTTCCTCTATCGATGTTAAAAGAGTTTGTAAAGTCTGCAATGAGTAATAAATGTAGGTGATTTTGTCTGGTTTTGGTGTGTGTGTGTGTGTGTGTGTTGTAAACGGTTTGAAAGTGCAAAAAAGAATGTTAAGTTAACCCTTAATATAGATACTGTTTACAGACGGATTGACGTGTTTATTATTTCTGCTTTAAAATTTTCGCGTAAATATTTAGGTGAGTACTTTATGAAAAAATGGGAATGTTTAAGGAATGTTTTCGTTTATTAATAATTTCGTTTAGATTTATCTAGAAGGATTATTAAAATATTGATCTTGTGATTTGCTTTAAAAAAATGTAATCAAAACGTTTTTAAGTTGGATGAGTAATGTATCGGTTTTAAGGAATTTTTATGGAGTTTTTAACAATTTTTAAAGATATTTTAATGTTTTTATGTGAATTTGGATGATTTTTAAAAAAGTCGAAATAGTTTGATATGTTCAAATCATTCATTCATTTGGTAATGTGTATAATATTAAAATCCCTTTATTATCAATGATAATAAAATATTTTTTTGATGAATTTTTTTAAGTGATTAGAAAATTGTAAAGCATGTTTTAATAAGTATATTGATTGATAGGTGGTTAAAATTTTATACTCGTAATACTTTAGATATTTGAACAAAGAAAAAAAAATGTATATATATATTTTTAGTTTTTAAGTGAGGATTATTATAAATTAGGTAATAAATTAATTAATGTTACATCTTTCTGGTTAGGTGAATTTTATTGCTTGACTAGTTTCGGCTAGAAGTGATCTTCAAGATGACTTCTAGCCGAAATTAGTCAAAAATAAGATTCGTTTAACCAGAGAGATATCCAATTAATAAAATTATTACCTAATCTACATTACTAGTTACTATGGATCAATATCTACTTTTTCCTAGGATTATTATGAAGGTTTTTAAGATTTGACATAATTTTTATAAATATTAGAACTCTTGTCAATGGTTTTACACAATTTTTACGGAAGTTTAGTAAATTTTTAGTAATTGTAGAGAAACTTTTCACATCTCATATTGAGGCAATCAGCAACTAGCAACCAAAAACAAACGATATTGCCATTTTATGACATTTTACATAGAAGTAAAGCAGACGTCTCACATTGGAGCAATCCGATATTGCCTCTCTATTTGCGATATCGAATTGCTTCAATGTGAGACATCATTTGATAAAGTGTCATCAAGTGGCAATATTGCTAGGTGCTGGTTGCTAGTTACTTTGAATATAGAGATAAATAAGTTGATAGAGAATTTGAACAAAAGTTAATAATTTAACACTTAAATTAAACAATTATGGGGAAAATTTTGGTGATGATGCTTGAGCTTATTGTTAGACGATTTTTATGAGGTTTTTAACAATTCTAGTTTAATATTGGAATGAATTTACAAGATTTTACACGATTTTCCGGAAAATTCGAATGATTCTAGGTGATTTTAGGGCAAATATTAGATATTATGGGTTTTAGAAAAATTGGAAATAAAATTTCAAAAAGATGATTTTCAAAAAGTTTTTATGCTGTTTCTGTTAATTGTGTAGATATTTAAAAGGGTAGTAAACGATTTGAGAAAGTTTTGAAGGATTTTGAGGAAATTTGAAGATTTTTAAGATTGGGTTTAGAAAATTTTTAGTGAACCTTTTTTTATTGTGTCTTTTAGAAAGATTTTAATGAATATTATTAAATTTGAACAAAAGCAGCAGATTTTTGGGGATACTCTGACCTCTGTAACATTTATGATTTTTAGAAAAATTGGAAATAAAATTGGATGATTTTCAAAAAGCTTTTATACTCTTCCGAATAATTGTATAGACATTTAAAGACATTTTTTTAAGGTTGGTTTCGGGAGATTTTTAATGAATCCTTTTTGGTGGTGGTTTTTAGAAAGTTTCTAAAGAATATTATTAAATTCTAACAAGCTTAGCAGATTTTTAGGGATAGTCTGGACCAGTGATGGCGAACCTATGACCCGCGGATCAAACACTGACCCACACAAACCTTTTAAGTGACCCACAAAGCTCTTTTAATCCTAGAAGTAATGACCTTCCTCTTTTGCAAGTGCTTTGAAATTAGTGTCCCACGAGGAAGCACTAAAAAAATACAATCAAGAAAATTTTACCCACTTCTCTCAAGAAGGTTCGCCATCACTGGTCTGGACTCTGAAATGTTTATGGACTTTAGAAAAAATTGGAAATAAAATTGGATGATTTTAAAAAAGTTTCTATACTGTTCTTAATAATTCTATAGACATTTAAACGTTTTGACAAAGTTGTAAATCATTTTTTTTGCGATTTTGAGCAACTTCTAGGAGCATCTGAACGAAATACGAAGATTTTTAAGATTGGCTTCGGAGGATTTTGGTGGTGAACCCTTTTTGGTGATGGCTTTTAGAAAGTTTCTAAAGAATATTATTAAATTTTAACAAGAGTAGTAGATTTTTGGCGATACTCTGTACTCTGTACTCTGAAAGATCTATGGATTTTAGAAAAATTGGAAATAAAATTGGATGATTTTCAAAAAGTGTTTACACTGTTACTGATAATTCTATAGACAGTTAAACGTTGGTAAACGATTTGACAAAGTTTTAAAGCATTTTTTGCGATTTTGGGCATCTTCTAGGAGAAGTTGAACGAAATTCGAAGATTTTTAAGCGTTGGGTTCAAGAGATTTTTAGTGAACCTTTTTTGTGGTGTCTTTTGGAAAGATTCTAATGAACAGATTATCAGGAATACTGTTCCTGATAATTGTATAGACATTTAAATGGTAATAACCTATTTGACAAAGTTTTGAATAATTCTTTGCCATTTTGAGCAGCTTTTAGGAGAATTTGAACGAAATTCAAAGATTTTTAAGTTTGGGTTCTGGCGATTTTTAGTGAACCTTTTTTTGTGGTCTCTTTTAGAGAGATTCTAATGAATATTATTAAATTTGAACAAGAATACCAAATTTTTGGGAAAATTCTGGCCGTTTTTAAGCAAATATTGTCGATTTAGGAGATTTTCTATGGGGGTTTCATTATTCTATTGATTGTTTTAAATATTAAACCATTTCTTTTATTTGGACGATTATGTAGGATTTTAAGTGAATTTCTATACAATTTTAAACGGTTCTTAATAAATATCTAAACGACTATCATTGAGCTTCCATAAGTTTGTACGATTTATAGAAAAAATTAAACGATTCTAAGCGATATTGATCAACTTTTAACCCTTAATTTGGTATTGTATGCTGTGCCATACAATTTCAGTTTCAATTATATACATTTTTTGCCAAATAAAGGGTTAAAGAATTGTAATAAAACCATGACACTTCTACACGAAATATTTGTTTCTAATATCTGTAGTATTTTTTTCTTTTTCCCATCGTAGTAAGTAGATAAAAATAAATCTCGCAGTTGACGGTAGATTGAAATAAAAAACTTTTGCTTTTACCGGTTTCAATTTTTATTCTAAATCATCATCAGAAAGCTAACGTCATAGAAATAACGTCATAGAAAATACAGGTGACGTAAAATAAGGACAAAACGCACGGGCATTTATGATATTATTAGTGTTAAAATCTAAAAAGATTTTTGTTTCGTCGTTTAACATATGACAGAACTGCGTGGGATGAAATGTTTTGATTTTTACTAAAGTTGTATTATTGTATGTGATTTTTGAGACAGATATGAACAATTTTAGACGTTTATAGACGATTTTTGTACTGTTTTTAAAACTTTTTGAACGGCTTTTAGAAAGACTTGAGTGTTTCTAGGTAATTTTAAACCAATTTTTCGATAACTCAATCCTCTTAAGCTTAGCAGTTTGGAGAGAAAATTCTTATCTATAAAAAAGTACATCTCGTTTATTAAACCCCGATCTGAAAGCGTCAACTCTCAAATTCTTTTTACAAATTGTGACCAAAAAGTGTCAAAAGGATTCCTCATGATAACAATTTGTCAGGAAGATTTAAATTATTTTTGACGATTTTTTGGAAAATTTTTAAGATTGTAAACGATTTGAAAAAGGAAATTTTGATGATTATTCAAACATATTTAAACGCTAGTAGACAATTTTTGAGGAACATTTAAGACAACTTTAGGCGTTTTTAAGAGAAAACTTTCTTTTGAATCAATTTCACTTTTTGTTGGTGTTTTGACTTTTATGGCACTTAACACTTTGCTGACCAGTGACGAAATGACTCGTCTTTTCATATCCAAACGTTGGTGACCGGTGAGCAACTCATCAGTGCACTCCTCATAGCCGGTGACATGACATAGTTTCTATGTAAAACTCCCGGTCAACAAAGTGTTAAGGGTAATTTATTATTGTGATTTTATTTTTACAATTATTATTATACTATGATGTAGAAAACATTTCTATTCCTATAGTATTTATCGATTATATTTCTACCTAATAAGACCTAAAAGCCAATTCGAAGAAAAAAAAAAAATGGATTTAGATCGTTTTCAAAATTATTGATTCATTTTTCGATGATTTATAAAGAGATTCAAGCAATTCGATTCGATTTTAAATTAATTTTTAGAAAATTTTAACGAATTTTAGAGGATTTTTTAAAGGAAGTTTCTCATGATTGTTATGGTTTTAACATAGCCGATTTTTATAAAAATTTATCATATTTTAAGTGAATAAACAAAAAATCATCTCGTATTTGGTTATTAACAACTTCTTTTAGATTTATCTAAAAAAGAATTAAGTTGTTAATCCTTTGACTTACTTTGGAAAGTTTCAATTGAAACGTTTTGTAGGAAAGTTGTCTTATAACAAGTTACGTTTTCGAAATTTTTTCTTGATAGATTTAGGATTTAATAAATTACATTCTTTAATCTTTATGTTCCCAGGCTTTCATTTTCCAAGAAGCGACCGTTTATCTCATCGTTAGCGGATAAATATTGATACATAGAGATATCGTCTGGTAAATACCTGTTGGTTGAGGGAATTTTGGAACTTCTTCGCTTGTCCTCTCGGATCGGAAGGATTTCCCCATGTCTTAGCAACAATTACACTAAAAACTAAACTCACTAAACACACCGAATTCATTTTTTTTTACTTGTAGGATATAAATCAGACGTTCGTTTAGTCTTTGATAGGCGAGCGTGTCCGGTTGTTGTGGGTTCGGCCGCGGTGATCCACTGCGATGGCTCTTATATGAACGTCTACAGATAAAGCGGCCGTCAAAGCGGCTTCTTGAACATTACCAGACGTGTAATGACTGAAATCAGCGTGGTCACTTCGCTATACTTTTTTTTGTGCGTTTTATTTCGGTCGCGACGCTTATTTCTGCTGAGCGCAGAACCGAACGCATACTCCGCTCCGAATCAAATACAAGCCTAATCGTAAAATCGACTTCTGTATGGCTTCTTGCCCAGGAATTCTCATCTAACGTACTTCACAACGTTCTTTATTACCCCCTTTGCCTCCAGCGTTTCCTTCTTGGATTCTTCGGATCGTTCTAGCAAATTTTAATTTACTTCTTGTGTTAAATAATTATTTAGATAAAGATTTTTTTCGCGCGATGATTTTCCTATTAACGAAGGTTGTGTGGATCATTAAACCGTGACGTTCGCGTTTTCCGTTCAATGGGTTTTATGAATAACGTTTTTGCGGTAATTCGCTCATGTTTAATAGGAAGTAATGATAGTATTATGAAATGTCTTTATCATTTGAAATTATAAATAGTTTTGTAGTATGTGAAGGAGTTTATATTTAATGGTTGGTTTGTTGTGGGGAATGATATATTTTAAAATTAAAATAAAAAATAAAATAAAATAGAAAAATATAGAACAATGCCCTTATGGGCTTGGTGTAGTTGCAGTTTTCATGCTCTAGTTATCATCAAAGAATGAGGGTTTAATTTTATACCCTTTGATTCAAGTTTATTTTTCATTTTAGACTTCTTGTTGACTTTAAAGGAAAATTACTTAAAATATCCTCTTTATTTTGTTTCTTTTAAATATAAACCTTCTTCACTTTATTTAATATTCTACTATAAAACTAATTTTTGCTAAGAAAAGGAAAATATTTAATAATAATTAAGGACGTTGAGCTTTTTAGATGAGTTGACTAATAAATTGAGCAAGTCCATAGGATGTATTTCTTTGTATTTACAAATAATATTTAACCTTGTTACCTACATTAAGGAGTTTACTTTAGAAAGTTTTTATTAAAAAACAGAAAAGGAAAGATTAAAAAATGAGGTAATTTAATGAAATAAAATCAGCATCTACATTTTTTATGTTTATGAAGGTCGTAGATTTATTATAAATATGACAAAAATAAATTTATAATTAAAGAAAAAAAAAAAATGTAGATTCGATCTGAAAAATGAGTAAATGTTGGGTTCAAGTATGTAACGACCTTGTTTACCAACCTATTATTTTACTTAATTATAAAAATTAATAAAGTATTTTTAACGGTATGTTTTAATAATTAGGATTTTTTTAATTTTTGGATTTTAGGTGATTTTAAGGAAAATTCTAAAAAGACTAGATTTTTCGATTCGATTCTAAACGATTTTTAGAAAAAAATTAAGTAACTGTAGACAATAAGAAGTGAATTTGGACAATGGTTGGAAAGATTCTACCAATTTAAATAAGTTTGAACGCTAGTAGCCAATTTAGCTTGAATTTTTGAAAAACGATTTGGAACAATTTTAGATGATTTTAAGAGAACTAATAGGCTTTTTCATTCCATTTCGATTGAATTTTTTTTTATGACTTTATGGACACTTGAATTCCTAATTTTAAAAGCTAAGTCCCTACTTTTATAAGAAGTCCTCAGCCAAAGCCTTTTTTATTATTTTGACTTTATTTTAACAAGTGAGTTGTTTGGTTTCAAATCTCTTTAAGTCCAAATTTTTCGCTTTTCAGAAAACGGCAAAAAAGTATTTTGGGATGATTTTGGCGTTATTAATTCAAACGTAATTTATTTGTTATTAGAAGACTTACTGAAGTTTCAAGAATTCTATAACCACGTCTTTTGAAATAGATATAAAAATCACAAAGTGGATTTAAAAATGATGTTTGGTTGCGTTTGCTACCAAACTGTGGATTAAAGCTCATTTGAATCTGAACAAAACGGATTAGGCATGAATTGAAAGTTAATCAAATCTCTTTGTAGCTAATAACAGGAAACTTTATTTTTTGAAAGATATGTTATTTAAAAACTGTACTTAAAAAACTCTTAAACTCTAACATCAGGTATATTTTCGGTTGATTCACATAAACTAGGCTCTTCGTCCCCACTGTCTTCTCAGGAATCGCCAGGAATATTATTGTTCTGAAATTTTCCCAACATATCTCCATAATAAGCCAAATTTTCTACCTCTCTCCAGTTCTTTCCATAATGTTTGCTTAACAAGTTATTTACATCTCTCATTTTCAGATCTTTTGGTTTCACTCCGGTAGGAATTTCTTTTGGCTGGATATTCATGGCGATATGGTTTTTCCTAAAAACTCCTTTGAATCTATTGTACAGTTTTTGTAACTACGCATCTATTGAAAATGGATTTAGTGGGATTTGAATCTAAAGGCTGTCTATTTGATTTGAATTTTTAAGGGATTCGCGCGTTTTTTAATACAAATCATTGAGTATTTTATAGAAAACAACTTTTTCTAACAGATGGCGTATATATCTCATTTTTGCCCAAAAATGGATTTAGAGGATATTGAAACCAGACAAGTCTTCTAATTTATATTTAAAGTATGGAAAGGTTTTCGAAGATTTTATGAAAATTTTAGGCGATTTTAAGGAAAATTTTAAAAAGACTAGAACGATTCTAAATGATTTTCAAAAGAATTTTGACAATTATAGACGATAAGAAATGGTTTTAGAAAATGTTTGGAAAGATCCTACGAGTTTAAATATGTTTGAATGGTAGCATTTTGCTGACCGGTGACGAAATAATTCGTCTTTTCATATCCAAACTTTGCTGACCGGCGACGAGTTAACTCGCCGTCATTGCACTTACATTGCGGTGACATGACATGGTTTCTGTTTGAAATTCCCGGTCAACAAAGTGCAAGTAGCCAATTTAGCTTGAATTTTTGAAAAAATTTTGGAAAAATTTTAGATGATTTTAGAAGAACTAAGCGGGGTTTTCATTTAATTTGAATAAAATGAATGAATTTTTGTTGACGATTGTCGACAGCTTTTATAGACATTCTTATTATTTATTCTTAATCCTTAATTCTAAAATAAGTGCTCAGCGAAAGCGTTCTTTATTATTTTGGTTTTATTTTAACAAGTCCCCTATTTATATCCAAAGTATAGAAAGATTTTTGAAGATTTTATGAATTTCAGGCGATTTTAAGAAATATTTTAAAAAGACTAGAACGATTCTAAACGATTTTCAGAAAAATAAGCGATTTTCAGAAAAATGTTGACAATTATAGACCATAAGAAGTAAATTTAGAAGGTGTTTGGAAGAATTCGAACGATTTAAATATGTTTGAACGCTAGTAGCCAATTTAGCTTAAATTTTTGAAAAGAATTCGGAAAAATTTTAGATAATTTTAAGAGAACTAAGCAGATTTTTAAGTCAATTTAAATTTAAAAAACTAACGAAGTATTCGGATGATTTTTTTTGTGACTCTTGACGACTTTTATGGACATTTGAAGCCCTAATTTTAAAATAGGAGTCCCTAATTTTGAAAGATGTCCTTAGCGAAAGCGTTCTGTTATTTTGATTTTATTTTAACGGGCCTCATATTTATATCAAAAGTATAGAAAGATTTTTGAAGATTTTATGAATTTTAGGCGATTTTAAGGAAAATTTTAAAACGACTGAAATGATTCTAAACGATTTTCAGAAAAAAAATTGACAATTATAGATAATAGGAAGTGAATTTAATGGATGTTTGCCTATTTTTAGAAGAATTTTGACAATTATAGACAATAGGAAGTGAATTTAAAGGATATTTTGCCTATTTTCAGAAAAATTTTGACAACTATAGACAATAGGAAGTGAATTTAGACAATGTATAGAAATATAAAAGAAAATTTTCAGCGATAAATATGTCTTATAACATCAACACTACGATGATTCATTATGAGGGTTTTTTTTTTGGAAAATTTAAACAGTACCAGACTTTTGGTTAATTTTTATTAATATTTGAACGAAATGTAAGCTTGAACGATTTACATAGACATTAAAACGATCCTGGCCGATTTTAAACTAAATTCTTCACAAATTTAATAAAACTTGAATAATTCTAGACAATTTTTAGAAAAATGTTGACGATTGAGCAATTCTAGACGTTATTATGTGAACTTTGTAGCATTTTTAGACGATTTTTTTCTCGTCTTTTTGTTGATTCTAAATTATTTTGGTAGATGTTTTAGAAATTAGTAGAGATTTGTAAAGATACTATTCCACATATGATTCTAGGTCAACTTTTGCAATTAGACAATTTTAAGGAGTAATAAGTGAAAATCAAATATCCGATCCATTCTACCAGTCGATAATTAATAAATAAACAGACTTTGGTTTTGTACTTTTACTGGTTTTATTATCTAATCTACAACTAGTTTCGGCTATTTGCCATCATCAGGCAGTTTTCAAAAAAAAATATAGTCTACATCAATTTTAATCTTAATTTACTCTGATACACTTAACAGTTTAAAATTTAAAGTCAGGACGATTTACAATATACGTGTTATAAAATGTCATATTACTATTCGTATTAACCGAAACTAGTTGCAGGTTAGATAATAAAACCAGTAAAAGTACAAAACCAAAGTCTATTTATTTATTAATTTTAAGGAGATTTAAAAGATTCTATAAGACTTTTAGGATTTTTTTAATGAGTTTAGAACATTTGTTGTTGAGTTTAGAGTTGTTTAATGATTCTAGTAGGTATATATTTTTTATGAATAACACTGGTTAACATTTTTTAGACCCATTGATCAGACAATAATTTGAAAATACCACTGTTCCTATTGAAAATGTATTTTGAATTTTTCCAATATCTTAATTTCTTCTTGAAAAAATGTCATTTCTATAACATCACTTTTTTGCCATCAATTTATAGGAGGCTAAGCAGCAGTAGTCGTCTAGCGTGCCTAATCTGTATAATTTTGATGATTAGTTTGGCATAGCTGGTAGCGAAGACAATTAAAAATTCTGATATGTCGTAGTGAATTCGCTTATTTGAAATTTTCATTTTTTGACGGGGGAATTATAAAAAGATTTTTCATGAAGAAATTAAAGTATTGAAATAATTCAAATGCATTTTGAATGGAGAAAGTGGTACATTCAAATGCCGCATGGAGTTCTGTGGACAAAAATTTATTCGCTGCCCTATTTAATTCCAAATATGTTGAAAACATGTGCTTTTTGCATCTGTAGGTTAGAATATTTTGAAAACCTGAGGTGATGGAGCAATTCTAAGGTCATATCTGAATGTAGTACGCAAAAACCTTTTAGGAAATTGCTATTTGATCTATGGGTCTGACTTTTCATAAGATTTTGTCGGCCTGTGTAATTGAACGATTCTAGGTTCTAAACAGATCTAGGTTCTAAATAAACTTCTAGCCAACTTTTAAAGAACCTGAATGAATGAATCATAAATTGATTGATGGATGTAAAGACTTTTAAAAAGTATCTAACGATTTTAAATACCAACATTGTAAGAGATTGGACAACGTAAACCATTTAGACGATTCTAAACGTATTTTATAAGTTTCTGAAAATTTTATACCATTTCTAGAAAAATTGAACAATTTTCGATGTTATTAACTGAACTTTCTAGCAATTTAAATCCATTTTTGTGATCTTTTTAACGATTCCAGGTGATTTTGATAGTTATTTAGACTATTTTTGCATTTGTCAGAATTTTTTAATACAGATTTTAATAACTTTTAGACAATTTTATGGTTTTCAAACGATTTCTAGAGAGATTTTAGAATATTTTCTTCGAATTGTCAACGATTTTAGTAGATAGTTTTTATGAATAATTGAACGATTCTAAGCTCAATTTTAAATAGATTTCTAGACAATTAGAAAGAGCCTGAATGAATGACCGACTAAATGATTGATGATTGTAACGATTTTTAGGTTTAACAATGTAAAAAACTAACGAAGTTTTTAATGATTTTATACTGTTTTTATTGAGAGTTTTTAATGAATTTCAACATATTTTCTAGATAATTAAACAACAAATATGTATTTTTTACCTGGAAATAGTAAAGTAATTCAATGTGTGTATTTATTTTTAATTAAAATCGAACGTTTGTTTACTTTATTTTAACCACATCCTACAAAAAATAATAAACATAGGCATATATAAATACTTGGGTTTTTTCTTTGTGGAGAAGATCAAATTATCCATCAACCAATTATTTAAATTACTTTCGAAAGTAACATGTCAGATCCTAAAAATTTCATAACCATTGATTAAGTAACACAAAGAGGTTTCCAATTAACCTGAACTTTACGCATTAAACGAGCGTGAATAAAAACGTATATTCATGCTAATTGCGGGAATACATCATCTATTTAAATTTAATTAAGGTCAACTTACAACGAGCCATGTTAACATTTTTTTTTGTTCTTTTATAATGCAGGCTGAACTTATACACATGCGAGCCGAGCTGGTAGAGTCAAAGTCGAAACGTGAAATTTTAGAACAAGAACTGCACAATTTGCTACTTCAATTGCACACCGCGCAATTGGCGCAATTACCAACACTCAATAATGGACACTACAAGCAAGAACCAGACGTTGATAATATCAAGAAAAAAATCGAAGATGAGTTGAAGAAAAGTCCTAGTCATTCTGTAAAGAGAAGTGAGTTTGTAAGGTGAAATAATTTGATGTTTATTAGCCTTATTAATATTTTTAGACAGTATTGAGACGGAAGAGTTGAAATTTAATCCTACCGCGGTTGAACTAACACAACTTAAAACGGAAAATGCTCAACTACAAACGGAAAACTCCTCTTTGCGGAATTCCATGCTGGCGTTAAACAGCGAGGTTTACGGTGCTAAACTGGCCGCTAAGTACTTAGACAAGGAGCTTGCTGGACGGATCCAACAGCTTCAGTTATTAGGTGAAAGAAAATTACTTTGAGTTTCACACCAGAAAAGTAACGCATTTGCAATTCTGTGATTTGTAAGCTTTATCATTTTTTTTACGGAAAATAAATTTTATTATTTTTTAATAATTTGATTTTTTATTTCATATCTTATTTTATATCATTTAGATCTTACAGAAAAGAATGCATCAGAACAAGCTTTTTTTTGTTGGCGTTTTAGGTCGTGAAATGCGAGGGGACGTCCGGGATAAATTATGGCGACAACTTGAATCGGAAATTTTACTTCAAAGACACAAAACCGTCGTCAGAGAATGTAGGAGGAACAGTGTGATGAGCAACGCTGACAAGACAAGTAAACCACAAGCACCTATCATCACTGAAAATGGTGAAAACTTTGGTGATATTCGTACTGTTGTTGTTAAGAGGAAACCCGGTCAAGGGCTTGGAATCAGTATTACTGTAAGTTATATAATGGATTAAATTTATATAAAATGAAACATTAATAGATTATTAACTATAAATATTATTTAGCATTTTTTCAATCAATCAAATTATTTAGTTTTAGAGTGTTTGTATTCACATTGATAATCTGCCGGATATTGGAATAAATTTTAATCGCACAAATCAAACAATACAATCGATAAAGTGGAAAAATGACAAGTTATTTCTGATGTATATGGCTGTGTACACAAACACCTTTAATCAGATGCAAAACAAATTTATTCTGATTGGTTAAAGAATCAGACCTTTGAAAATTACTTTTACGATTAAAGCTCATATCAATTTGATTTTTCAGAAGGTCGTCAGATTGTTCAATTATTAGATCATTTAATCTCAATGTCATTAAATTATCTAAAATAACAAAAAATCAATGTTATTCATGTTAAAAAATCAATAAACTCCCAGAAAGTAATTAGATTGTTCGGATTCTCATTAGAGTATCTAAAATGACGTTTTTTCATCTTAAAAAGTTTCTCAAATTGCTGAGAAAGTCGCCACAGTGTTCAAAAACCTACTAGATTGTTAAAAAGTCACTAAATTGCCTACTATTAGGCTGGATTTAGTGTTCAACCAACGATCAGTACTGATGTTAGTACTGACGAAACGCTCTGACCGTCGATTAGTTGAGTGTTGTTCAGTGCTTGACTGATTGACAAAAGGAAGCAAACTTGTACCGAGCGTTCATAAATGATTGTAATCGATTGACAGATGTTTGAATTTGGCGCGCTATAGGTTAATTTTTAAACCACATCACTGATATGCAAGATACTATGTAAACAACTCACAGATAACGTTGAACGTCAGAAATCACTTAATTACGAGCGCGCCAAATACAGACACCTTACAGTAATTTATGAACAGTTGGTACATTCGCAATAAAATTTTTGCGCTCTCCTACATATTAGCAAAATTAAGAAACAAAGCTTAACATACCTCAAGAACAAGCTTTAAAACGTGCATCACGGCCCTTATACAAATTATGGGATAAAAAAAAATATTTGTATTGGCCGAATGTATCCGACCAACGTCCGACCAATCCAAAATTATGAACGATCATCTGCTCTCGTACACTGCATGCGACCAACACTTCCCAGTATGTCGGACTAGATGGACAGACCCAGATTTTTTGGATTAGTCGGATAAAGTATTTGTTTCTTTTGTAATTTTGTTACTTAAAATTTAGTTTATGAAAGAAACTATGGTCATACAGACATTAGACAGCTTTCTTCATTTCCTTCAATTGTTTGTGGAGATGATGAAATACTCCTTTTCTGTTCCTCTCTTGTAAGATAGGTCTAACCCAACACTTTTTTCTTCTTTGCACCCTTCGTTTTATGAGATAAGAGTTTTCCATTAAAAATAAAACAATTTACCACTCATCCTGCAAACGCAAGCCTAATGAGAATATTACTTGTCGGCTGTTTTGACTTGACGAAACGCGCTCTCCGCCAGTTTGCACAGTTTTTATTCCGTGCTTGGCTGATTGACAGAAGCAGACTTGTACATTCTCAAGAAAAATTTCACGCTCTCCGATATATTACCAAAATTAAGAAGCAAAGCTTAACACATCACAAGCCAAGTTTTTAATCATGTATCACGGTTTTTATACAAGTTGCGAGACAAGTTCCATAATTCTGGATGCAACTGGACTTCGGTTATTAACCGTTCCGTATCAATGTTCGTTTTGTTGCTTAAGAGGATTGTAAACGCACTGACGAATCTGCCAAACTCTGAATGCTGTAGTACTATGTAAGAGTCTGCCAGCTGACTGACGTACTTCAGGCGAACGCGTTCGACCGACAGTTTCATACTATTCATTAGTGCAGTAGTGAATTTATGCCCCTTCATGTCCATACGTTGGTATAGTTACATACGATTGATGTCAGCGTTGATTGTCAGTTGAGCACTAAAACCAGCCTTAAGCGACCCCTAGACAATCAATATTATTGTGCAAAATCAAATATTGCACGATAATGTTGACCGTTTGGTGATTACATTGAAAGTTTGCGCAATATATTGACTAAATCAAAATGCTTTTGATTTTTATTGTCAATGAGGAATAAATAGCATAATCTTTGTGTAGAATTGCGCATTATTAGCTCAGTTTTACTTCGACCTTGGATTAAGTAGGTTAAAATTACGGTGACAAACATGGCTACAGCGACAAAGGAAACTGAAAGAAACTTTATTTTAGAATGTATCGAACTGTATCAGTTGTTCCCGGTTATTTGGAATAAAAAAGCATAGATTACAACAACAGGGTATGAATGAACAATATGAACAACTTGTTTTAAAATATAGATACAAATAACCAGATACTGCTAAACAACTATTAATTAAAAAATTCAATTCCCTACGCACTAACTTTAGGAAAGATCATGTTAAGTTTAATAAAGAGAGTAGATCAGGTTGCTAAAAAGGCCTACACAGACGTAAATGCGTTTATAAAACCTAATGTTAATGTATTTGAAAGGATGGGAGATTTAGGAGTTTGTAAGAATAAGCTAAAAGAAAATGCAAAACCAGTAATTAAATCTTAATTAAAGAAAATAAACCTGAATTAAAGAAAACTTTAGATAGACTTGAAAATCCTAAAATCTTTAAAAAAGAAGTCGACGCTGCCAAGCCAAAACGGCATAAACGCCATTAACCTAATTTTTCAGAAAACGCAAAAAACGATTGACATAATGAATCTTAAATGGCTTTTACGCAAACTTTAAACCAATTTTATAGCGAATGAAGTTTGTTTGCGGGTATACCGCTTTAACTGTTGCATGCAGATTTAAAAATGTTACTCAACGGTGCAGCTAACTAAAAAATGACCATTTTGGTGTTTATGCCGTTTTGGCTTGAGAGCGTCGAAGTAAGTGTCGTCAGACTGGTTGTTAAGAAGGTTTTTTTTTGCAATAAATACTGTTCATATAGAAGAACTATTGATTTTTACATCTTTTTTTTTAACTAATCTTTCATCCATCTGCGCTTTTTCTTCTTTTTTAGACAAGCAGCTAGTGCAATAGCCACGCAAATACCTCCAACGTTACTTATTATCATGTTGACTACTGGAGTATTAAACGTCAACTAAATAAATATTGAGTAATACAATATATTTCCATAATATTATTGACAGTCTAGGGGCCGCTTTAGACTTATTTATACTGCTAGTCCCAAAAATTAGCAGGACTTGAATCGAACTTTTTTTAGTTTCGGTTTTTGTTGCAGTTCAATAAAAAATATCTGTATGTTCATTCACTTACTGTATACGTTCCAATAAAAATAGCATTTTTTTTTTGGTTTTTGTTCAGTTCTGAGTAATAATTTTTTAAATATTTGTTATAATGAAATAATTTTCCGCTATAGTTTGGAAGACTAATATCCATTTTTGTAAGCATACTACTAATGCTACTACAATGAGTTTTGGAGCGATATTTTATTTTTGGTACTAGTTCGTCTTTCGTTCAAACAAAAATAACGGTTTTTTATTGGTTTTCGCTTCAAAGTTCTGTCGAAAAGTCCGCAGATTATTCCTATTAAAAAGTTACCAGATATCTGAAAAAGTAACTTGATTACTAATTAGTAAGTTAATTAAGAAAAGAAAAAATTGGGTCAGAAGAATATAAAAAATCCAAGATTATGAATTGTTAAATTGTTCGAATTTTCGAAAGTAACGAAGAAAGTTCGATTAGACTTAAAATCACTTTAATTACTTAAAACGAATATTCATATTTTTTATATTACAGTACAATAAGTTACTTAAATTCCATTTGGATTGATTCTTGTACAAAGATTTTGGCGTTTCTAGAAAGTTAAAATGAGGAACCGAAAATAGTTACTGGATTTTAATCAATATTGTTAAAAAGTCTCTGCATTTTTAAATAAATTTACTAAAAATAACGAACCAACAAAAAAGTTATTAGAAATGAAGGGTTAATGGTGAATTTAGGAAATCAAATGTTACCGTAACTTTAGTTGTAATAATGCTTAAATTCGCCGTAACTTCTAGCTGTTCCCTAAACGGTACTATTTAAACAAAATCATTGAATTTCTTTTAAGTATTATAGCTATGGTTACGGTTGCAGCCTTTAAGTTTAAGGCACGTCTCACACTCATTGTGAGGCAACCAGTAATAAGCGATATCGCAATTTGATGACATTTTACATAGAAATAAAGCTAACGTCCCACATTGGAGCAATTCGATATCGCTAGATTCAGAGGCAATGTGAGAGATATCATTTCATTATATGTAAGATATCATCAAGTGGCAATATCGCTTGTTGCTGATTGCCTCAGTGTGAGATGTACCTAAGATCCTAAACCCACCATAAGATTTTCATTTTTAAAAACTGGATGCTTACAAAATTAAAAATATCTTAAATGCAATTATTTTCCGATTGAAAATAACGAAGTTACGTCGATTTAAATTTGGCAATCGTTGATTGTTTTTAGGGTTAAAAAAGTTAGTAACTTCAAATCTATTTAAGTTAGCTGTGTTGTAGTTGCGCTTAAAGCATATTTAATTTTGCAACAAATTTTCATGAAATAAAAATCTAGTATTAAAACTATTAAAGTTGTTTATAAAGTATTCAAGTTATATTTGTTTTAGG
Organism: Digitonthophagus gazella; assembly: GCA_036711955.1. Classification (NCBI taxonomy): domain Eukaryota; kingdom Metazoa; phylum Arthropoda; class Insecta; order Coleoptera; family Scarabaeidae; genus Digitonthophagus; species Digitonthophagus gazella. The sequence continues at coordinate 33,458,063 of JASCIT010000007.1, read as the reverse complement.
GTGGTAGAGAACATGGTGTACCAATTCTAATCTCCGAATTAGAAGAAAACGGTCCAGCCGCAATATCAGGTCAGTTATACATCGGTGACGCCATCCTCTCAGTAAACGACCGTGATTTACGTCAAGCCTGCCACAGAGAAGCCGTTGATATTTTAAAACAACCCAGCGAAGAATGTCGGCTTCAAGTGCAATATATCGCAGCAGACGATAGTGATAATTCGCTGGACGAAGAGGGCTACAATTTCCAGTACAATTTTTAAAATTGCTTTTTAACGATTTTCTTATTGAAATTTAGTTACAGATTCTTCGACCGGGAAGTTTGTAGTCCCAATGATTCGATATCTCTACATCCTTTGAGTTCCTCGGGAGTTGTTAAAACACCCACAGCTCCTCGAACTCCCGATTCCACTTCACAAAGCGGGTGAGTGATAAATTCTCCGTGTTCATGTTTTTTTGAGCACTTATTTTATATATACAAGAATTGTATGTATTAAGATTTAGTTTTAAGTTACCACTGTGTGTTAGTTATAATAATACATCACATTTCCAAGTTGTGAGTTCCTAAAGAATTTTGATTTTTTTTAGTGATGATGAACGAGTGTGTGTGGATTTAAGATAATTTTAAAAAAATGGTATTATATTATGTTTTTTTTTTGATTTGTAATTTTTATTGTTTGTTTTTTTGTTGAATAAAAAAGTATTTTATTTAACTTTTGAGTTTTTTTTTATTATTTTTTTCTTTTTTAGTTTACAATTTTTATCGATTAATTTATACTTGTAATTTTTAAAATTTTAAATTATATTTAAATTTCAATTCTTACAGAATCAGACATGCAATTGGATTTGACTCCCCAGACACGACAAAATTATATAATGAAACTTTCATAATCGATCAAGTGATTGACACGCTTCAAGTAGTCGATATCAAGAACTCAAACGATTTAATAACATTAGACACAGAAATAAGCAATAATACCAATGCAATACAAGAAACAACGCCTCAAAAACCTAACTTAAACTACCTAACGGAAGAGACGGATTTAAAAAAACTTCCTAATCTAAACTGTTCGACAAACTCTTTAAACTCTGAGAATTTATCCTCGCCGATGCAAACCAGCACGGACATGTTTGTCGATTCCGAAGTTCTTTCAACCGATTCGCAGTCGCCTAAAACCGCGGATAAGCCAGCAAAAGCTGAAGTTTCCAACTTCGACGACGTCCTTAAATACAAAAAATCAGTTTACGATTCGAACGAAACGTTTTCGTTAACGAAAAGCGACCAAAGTCTGCTTAATTCGGCCGAAAGCGATAGTTCACCAATACACAAAGTGAATCGCGATTACAAAAAAGTACAGCGTAGATATAAAACGAAGAAATATTTCGGGGTGAAAACTTTACAGAGTATTTTTGGAAAACACAACGGTTATTCGGACGTTTCGAGTACCGCTTCGGATTTCGGTGACGATTTAAATCAAAATAAACCGGAAAGTTGTTACAAAGAAATCGGAACCGATTCTGAAAACGCTAATTTAATTGATATTTCTTCGTCGAATGAAAATAATAATTTACCACATCCAGTAGAAACCACCCCTCAATTCGAGGAGAATATTCATAGTATTTTATCGGAAATGTTTCGTAGAAATTTCGAGTTGCAAAAAGTAGATGCCACAACCCAATCGAAAACCATAAAGAAGTCGTTACGAGTAGGAAAGGCTCTAAGATTATGCCCTAACGATGATTTAATGTATGGAACTGTCGATAACGATCAGAAACGGGAGAAATTACTCGCTAGGTACGTTTACAACGCGAATTGTTTGAATGCCGATGGAGTTGGTGATCCAGATTTTGGGACTCCCGTTTAAAACTTAATATGAAAAGGATTTAAAATACTTAAGACGGTTGTGTTTAGCGTTTACTTAGTATTACAGTTATAGGAAAGCAAAGCTATTGTAATACATCAAATAAGGATGATTGAACCTCACGAATGCTGCTTAAACGAAACAAAATAAAAAAATCTGATATATTACAATACTTTTTTCTAGGCTAGAGGATAGAAAGTCTTAACGCAGAAGATACATGTGATATTTATTTAGTTTAGAATCTCTCCGCGGGAAATTCGACGACACACGAGCTTTTCCGTAGATGAAAAAGATGAAAATCAAAAAATAAAAAAGCTACGTCCCCGTGGAAAAAGAGCTCTTAAATTTTCGTATTTTTCTTCCATCTTTTCGTTTTTTCACGGTTTTATCGAGACAAAATATTTAAAAAAATAAGAGACAAGACTATTTCTTGATTTATTACGTACAAATTACAATACAAAAAAAAAACTCTTAGTAAAAACTAGCAACGTTCACAACACACGAAAAATGCCTTCTTTATACGAAAGATTTAACGTGGAATAAATCTATATTGTATGCTTTAGCTTTTTTACAGTATTAGTGAGACGTGTTTAAATTATTACGTATTACGAACGATAATTACTCGTAAGTTTTCGTGTCGAACTCTCTTTAGCGTAGCTGAACTGTATTTACTTACTACAAACGAGACGCTGCTCAAACGCTCGAAAACGCGATTTTCTCATAATCAAAAAAAATAAAATAAAAAGGGAAACATACGATTATTTCCAGGTTATTTATTATAGTATTACACTATTATTCAATCGTCATGTTATCGTTGGAACATATCTGTGACTTAATAAATCTTTGCTGCTCTGAATTTTATTTGCTTCCTACTTCCATATAACTTATTTGAATAATTCAAATAATAAGAATAAGAGTAATTATTACTCTTTTTTCTGATGTTTTATTTTATGAAATTAAATTTTTTTAAGAGTGTTTTAGATATAGCACCATCTACGATATAAATACGAACGCTTTGACGGTAGGTGTTAACTGAGTTAAGACTAGAACTAGCATTAGCATTAATTCTAACACAACGCTTGTTCAAAAGACGTGCGGTTAAACCAAAAAGCTCCTAGTTCTAGCTCTAGTGTTAGAGTTAGTGCGAATCTTAGACAACTACGATAATTTCACCTTCTCTGTTTTAGAAGTACCAAAATGCTTTTCACTTCATCGTCATTTAATCCAAGCCAATGTCTATTCAGTAAAATAATGACACTGCTCAACAAGATTGTATATAAATTACTTGCTACCTATTGATGAAATAAATGGACTACTTTTATACCTTTTCATCCTTTCCTTACTTTCGTGGTTTCTAATTTTAATGTTGTATGCAACATCGTTGTTGTATACAATGGCCAAAATTAGAAATGTGTGTTAGTCACTAGCTTTTTGTACACTTTGCCATCGGTTTTACATAATGGGTACGTACCGCAGTAAAATACGTAAAAAAGTGTGTAGAAAAGCAGTTTTTGTGATGACAAGGATGGTAGGAGCAGGTTTCTGATCTCCGGATACCAATTCTACCGATTATAGTTTTGAGATATTTAAACCCTGAATATCTGACCTCTCCTAACGCTTTGTAGTCCAGGAATTTTACGTAGAAGCTATGTCGTGCTACCGGCTATGATGGGTGCAATGACGATTTGACTCACCGGTCAATAAAGTGTTAAATAGTTGACAGTACGCATCGAATAAATCTTAACAAAATTTGATATTAACCCATCCAGGTAAGATTTAGTTATTAAAAACTACATGAAATAGCCATTTAGTTTAGTTTCATAACGAGTGTAGCTCGTAAATCTGCGGTATGACATAAAAAACTATGATGAGTTAGAATCATCATTTTACCGGAAGGGATTAAATTGGATTAGAAAATATATAGAAGTCGTAAACGTTTTATGCTATCCTTACTTGATCCCATTTCAAAACGCTGTTCCGATTCTGTTTCTGGGTTTGGTCGGGAACGGATGAAGTGTTTGTGTCCGTCCTAATACATGAAAGATATCTTTATAAATCAAGTTTATTATAATTCATCAGTGGTGTATTTATGGTAATGTTGATTATTAAATTTATAGTGAAACTAGCGAGGACCATATTTTCAATATTTTATTGAAGATTAGTGTTCATGCACGTGTTTTCATATACACTCAGTGACTGGGCTATAAGAGCTGATTCTCAAACCAGATTACCTAAACTTTGTTTTAAGAAGAAGAAGAAAAAGAAATGTTCTAAATGGCAGGTGCTGAATTTCAGTGTTAAATCAACGATAGCGTTCAGAAACTTTGTGTTGATAAGCGTCCATTATTTATCAACAATATAAGTTACATAATATCTAAATAATTTCACTTTCTAATATTAATTATTTTAGGTATCAAGATTTGGAAGAAAGAAAATATAGAAATTAATTTACGAACTAAGAAAATTAATTCTTGAAGACATATTAACCATCATTAGGAGTCAAAACTTCCAAATAGCGTGGAGAAAAAAGACTACCAAACGCAGTGTCTATCACCAACTGTAGTTCTATAAGTATAAGCTTCTGTAAAATGTATTAAACGACCTAAACTTCCTCCCAATAAAAGTTCTGCCATGCGCCTAAAGTTTGCCTTCAAGTTTTCCTATACAGATTTTTATAGAAAAGCCGATTTTAGGAAGACTTTTTTGGGAACCCAGATTTGGACACTTTACTTTATTTATAGAACTCTAAAATAGGGTCAAACCCATTGTGCCACCTGTACAACATTCATAATCAGGCCGCGGATATTTTAGGCTAAGTGTACCTCACCAAAGCAAGCAACCAACTGGTATAAACTGGTCATCCTTCAGTTTTACAAAAAAAAAGATTTAAATGTGAATTTGTAATTATTAGCTTTTGGGTTCATATTTTGTTCACAAAATTCTTATAAAAGCTTGATATAAATCTGTACCCTAGAGGTGAACAGTCGTAAGTCCAGTTTTCGTCTATTGGGAGTTAAGGTTGGGAGTTAGGGTTAAAGTTATGGAAAAGGCTTCTGAAGTTACAGTAGCGACCAAAAAATGTATTCAATTAATTTTTACTGTATAACACAAATTTCAATTTTAATTGCCAGATTAACTATTAAATTGTTTGCCATTTTTGTAAAACTTCCATTATTGGATTTACGACTGTTTACCTCTACGGTAGAGAAATATAGACTCAAAAATTGGTTGACAAATAAAAATAAAATCAAACGATATATTAAAGACACACTAAATGAACGAATTTTAAAACCTTTCAAAACTTTAAATTAGTGAAAAAATTTTAATCTGATTGCGAGATTAAAAGAATACTAAAATTTCGTTAGACAACACGAGTAAATACAACATATGGGTAACTTAATTCGGAAATCGGTTAACTCTTTTTAAATAAAACTAGAGATAACCGATTTACAAATAGTTTTCCAACACGTTGCGTCGACCGGTTTTGGCTGTTGCCTGAGTACTGAAGTGGGGGTAGCTGGGGTGAATTTTGTAACCAGTTTCTAAACTATCCGCGTCCCAACAAAAAAGACGCGTCCACATAAAAATATAGAACATTTTCGTTTTAAACAATTATTAATTTAGTGAATTCGAACTAGTTTAAATGCGAAATAGTGTGAACAGAAGAAACGTTCTTTCGAAGAACAAGGCGAAGAAAAGCCGAAAATGACTCAAAAGGTAGGTGATGAAAACATTTTGCTCTTTGTTAGGTGCATTTGAAAAGACTGAACTTGTGATTGGAAAAAAACTAATTGTAAAGCTCACGAAGTCCACAGTACAAAACCAAGATTTATTTTATAACAATACACAGCATTTGTATGATCAAGCGAAACTAGTTTTTAATACACGGCGCACGCGTATAATATATAGAAACGGGCGTAAATGAATGTATATAAACATAAAAATAAAATATTAAATAATTGAATCTTAATTAGGATTTATAACGGGAAATTAAAGTAATTAATTAAATTAAATTAATTAGTTTATAATTTTTTTACATTCAAAATTAATTTGAGTTTCTTTCAGGTTTAAACGCTCAAATATAGTAACACTAATGTGTGTTTAAGCTTTAAGTTAGTTAGTTAATTGGATTTCATTTATTACTTACCTGTTAGCCTCTCGTTATGTTGGTTAAATTTTGTTAGTGTAGATTACTGTAGATACATTTTTCTACGGTTTTTGTACGCCAACCGATTGTAAATTCTAAGGTGCGAATTCACGATGAGAATATCTCACGAAATTTTTGTCCCGTGAATTAAAAATCGCAAGATTACTTAAATTTCATTATGGAAATAGGTACTGAAACACGTGATATAGGGTAAACTCACCAAATCTCGGACATGCGCCTAAAGTCGGTCTTCCAGTTTTTCTACATGGATTTCTATAAAAAGGCCTACTTTAGGAAACATTTTTTGGGGGGCCACATTTGGGCAGATTACCCTAGTAAAGATAAACTCTTGAATAAAATATGTTTGGGTGAATTTCACTTAACACATTTATGATTCACGTGCTGTACATGAGTTTCGTTGTTGCATCGTGAGATAATCGTTTGGTTTTCACAAAAATGAATTCTTCAAGTAATAAAGAAAGTTTAAAAAGAAAATAATGTACTATTAACTAGACAAAAACTATGATATTGTAGTTAATTGAATTATATGAATCCTCTTAATTTGTTAGACTGTTCGTTCCTAAATTATGGAAATTTAAATCTTGAGAAATCGTCCGTCTTTTCCTTTCTTATGTAATTCTAAGGTAATAATAACAACTTGCAATCTATTTTTATTATTTTTTTTTTATAAAAACCTTTTTCACAAAATTGCTAGACAATATCAGGTGTTCATTTAAATTCGTGCTCAAGCATGCGTTGAAGTTTTATTAGACAGTGATGAAAAGATACGTAGGAAACGAACAGGGCAAAGATGCTAGTAGAGCACGAATTTAAATGAACACCTGATACAATTTGAATGGCAAATGTGGAAACAGTGCATTCAGAGAATTCTTATATCATGAGACAAAATTTCTTGAACTCGGGTGTTTCACAGAAATATCTATGTTTTGTGGAAACACATCTGTGATATATTTCTTATGAGATTTCAATTTCGTTTTAGCGTTTTTCTTATGAAGGTATAGATTAAATAGAAAACCCAGACACTGATAAAGGAGACGTTATAATTTCTCCTAATCACACATATCACTGTTGAATCTCAATATTACAATTTATTTTCCTAACGTTGTATATGTTTTGAATTAGTCTTAAACCACCGTTGAAAGTCTTTTGGACCACCATTCAGCCTTTGTACAACCTTTGAACTACTTTTGAACCACCTCTATACGACCTTTGAAGTACTTTGAACCACTTTTAAACTATTCTTAATTGCTATACTTTTGGGCCACTTTGGTTCTTTAAACGACCTTTGAAGCACCTTAGAACGGCATTTGAAGTACTTCTGAACCACCTTTGCACCACTTTTGAATTACTCTTAAACGACTTATGAACGTACTATAACCCGAAATGGAGCTGCACCATGAAGAGAAAGACGAAAAAGCAAGCCCTCGTTCCGTAACATTGCCGAGTACTCTTTCATCTTTCTCTTCATGGTGCAGCTCCGCTACGGGTTATTGTACTGTAACCCGAAATGGAGCTGCACCATGAAGAGGAAGATGAAAGAGCACTTACGAGCAATACTACCTAGAGCGTGGTTACTGTTTCATCTTTCTCGTCGTGCTGCAGCTCCATTTCGGGTTATAGTACCTTTAAACTATTTTTGAACCACCTCTTTACGATCTTTGAGGTACTTTTGAACCACCTTTAAACTATTCTTAAACCACCTTTGAACTTTGTTGGGTAGCAGGTTATAGAAAAGAGACTGTCAATGTTTTTTGGGTACTTACAAATAAGTCCACGAGGTTTGACATCCACAAATAAAACACTATTTAATCTATTTACACTAACGAGTTTATTGTTAATCTAAATTGATTATTAACACCAAACTGATGAAATAACTGAACGTAACTTTTTAAAGAAATAAAAGTTGAAAACAGCTGTACGAAATGAGAATTGAAACTGGAATCACTAACGAAAAAACTAATCCGTAACAGAACGTAAACGTATTAAATAAATGTTTTCCTAGTATTTGACTCAAATAAAAATTAATACAAATCAAAGAAAACAATAATGAAACTTATTAAAATTAAACAAACTACTTTTGGGCCACTTTGGTGCCTGTACACGACCTATGAAGCACCTTAGAACGATCTTTGAAGTACTTCTGAACCACCTTTGCACCACTTTTGAATTACTTTTAAACGATCTTTGAACGTACTACTTTTGAACCACCTCTGAATGATCTTTGAGGTACTTTTGAACCACCTTTGAACTATTCTTAAATCACTAAATAAAATTCTTAAATCACCTTTGGAGTATGTTAAGTAGCCGCTTATAGAAAAGAAACTGTCAATGTTTTTTGGGTACTTACAAATAAGTCTACCTGAAAATGACTTTTGATTTAGTCCTGAACCACTTTTAAAGGTCTTTTAAACCAACACTTTTATCTCCATTAAAAATAAAATTTTTCGATTCAAAATTAAATTTTGAGAGCATCCCTTTAAAGAAATTCTTTAAATTAGATGTTATTCATAATATATGAAAACAACAAAACAGTATTTTTTTAAATTATGCCTTATTAATGTATTTAACTTATTTTCGGTTTTCTTCAAACGTAACGAATTATTTCTAATTTTATCAGATGTAAATGTCTCATTCAATTTTCAAAAATTAAAATCAGAAATTTCTATTTTTTAAAAAGATGATTCAATATAACATTTTTATAGTTAAAAATGTTTTTAGGAAGTATTTAGACGAGTTGATTAAACAATTTAAATAAAACTCATATCATTTTCTTGAATATATTTATTAGGGGAGGTTAATACATATCAATACAATGAGTAATTTGCAGCATATAATTTGAAATATTATTTTTTTTTCTTTCTAAATATCGAATACTGACACATACGCTGGGAACGTTTAATATAAAAAAAATTTAATACATATTATTACCTACGAAATCGTTTTGCAGTAAAAAAAATTATAATAATCGCCGTACATGAGATTCCACTGACCTAAAACAACGACGTTTAGCTTTTCTCTAATGGAAATATATCGATTTATCACAATATGCGAGTATCATCATAATTATTAGCGAGATTGAGATTACAATAATATAAATGTTTATAGCACCACAACGCTCTTTTGAAGTAATACGCGAGCCGCGTTTCGATAGTACCATTACAAACGTACTTATCGGCAAGCTCAAGGCAGTTATATTTTCCTGAAAACGTTCTTACAATTGTTTCATTTTCTAGTTTTAATTCTAAGCCATAATATAATGAAATATAATAATAATAAATTATATACAATAAATACGTTTATAATAAATAAGCTATATACAGTTTCTTTGGTTTTCGGTATTATTCGATTAATATCTTGATTAGGCTGAAACAAAAATATTAGAGTTTTGTTATTGATTTTTATTTGTATATTCACCGTCTTTTTTTTGATTAGGAAGTTTCCTTGGAACGTCGCTTTATCTATCATCGACGAGCTCTCCTACTGAAAACATAACCAAAGTAGTAAATGATTATGATTGTAATTCATTGTAATGTGCTATTTTAATGTTAGTTGGTTTTATGGTAGTCGATATAGAAGTACATGCCTTTTACATAAAGCGACAATGAAAACGCTTACATTTTTTTAAACAATAACACCGTTGGACAAAGTATACAAGAAGACGAGTAAACATGCTATTAGTATACATCTTTAACTCACAACAAATTAAAGGTTTTAATTAAACATTAGTACAAAGATTAAATTAAAGACAGAATTTGTTAATCGAACATTTAGGTTGGTTTTAACATCGTACATACCTAGTTTTTAAACATTTTGATTTCCTAGGTGTCCATTGTCCGATTTCAGTCAAAGTATTGTTGGTAGTTGATTAACACTGGGTAGTTAAAATTGAAACGCGACAAGTTCTTTTCAATTTTATTTCGATAGTTGTACAGGTTTTTTTTATACATTTTGAATTTGTTGTGAGTAATAGATGCATTAATAAATAAATATAATTACATGACTTTATACAAAAAGTGTACTTATATGACTACCAAGTTTCGGTCCCTTTCGACAGATTCGTCAGTACTGACTCCCGACCTTTAATTGCATTAGAGGTTTACCTTGAATGTGAATTAAAATTAAACAGTCTTGTGCATAATATCGTTTCGGTATCATTATTTCGCATTATTATTATTGCTTTATTTTTTTTACAAATGTACAATAATGACTCATTTTGATCGATTCCAATTTCCGAGTACAAGTCTATTTACAGAATCCGCATTATTTATTTATTTAATTTCAAATTTTATTTTACGTGCGGTTTAGCTAACTGCAGATGTCAGTTTTTGCAAAAATGACTTAATTTGTACTGAGGTAGATTACATGAGGTTATATTTTGCTGATACGTACTGGTTTTTTGATCACATCTGTGGCCCTGAAAATTATTGTTGCATCTGAAAATGAAAAAGAAAAAGTTTTAGCTTAATACACAATTCGAACGATCTCGAAATTTTGCGAAATAAAATCCTGAGTCTACACCATAAATCCGAGTGTTATATTTAGATCGCGTTTCTTTAATGTTGTGACGTTGTAAACAGTTTTTTTTTGGTTCAACCTTTTTTTGGTTCAATTTACAGTATTTTACGAAAGGAAGAGTAAAAAAAAAAGAAAATTTAGATAATTAAATAAAAAAAAAAAAAATGACAAAAAAATTAATAATGTTCAGGATTTATTTTCACAATTTTTGTAAGATCGCAGCTGTACTTTTTGGCATACTAACACGCAAAACGGTTCTTTGATTTCCGACATGTAGCAGGTGCCGTTAATGCACATGGCACTCAAGGTCTCGTTGCACGGGATACCTGAAACAGAAAAAAAGCTCCCTTCAGCGGCGATTACACTCCCATAGTAGTCGGCGGTACGTGTCCATTGTAAAATTACACCTAAGTTCGAGTACTGCCAAACCATTATATGTTTTTGTCACGCTGCCAGCGATTGCGTAAAGGCGCTAGACGGGCCTGTTTATGTTCGTTAGCGCCTTGTTCCGCGTGGACATCGCTTTATGTTCCTGCTTCATGCCGAAATAAAGCTATTTACGATTCGTTTAACATTAGCGGAATTCACTTCAATCATTCATTTAGTTATTATTGTATACAATAAAACTGTAACTTCTAAACATTAAATTTTAATGTAATTCAACGAAGATTTTGCTTTTAGAATGTGCTTTTAGAAGTAACCTAATCTTCAAAATATTTAAAAATTTCAATTAAGGACATTTAGTTACATCTTCTTTTCTGAGGGAAAAATTAAAAGTCGTAGAAAGTTTATTTTTGGTAACAATAAAAATTGAGTTTCTAATTAAATCTTCATAAAATTTCAAGTCTCAATAATAATTAGTTTCTAAGACATGAATTTTTAAAAATTGACTAGTAATAGTATAACTTTGTACCATAAAATTTTCTTAGCTTTATTTAAATGTTTCATTTTATTTGAATATTTGATTAGTTAGAAGGAACCTTGTAAAAGCTATGTAACATTTGGACACATGAAGCATATAAATGCAAAACCAGACATTTGACATTCGAATAGTTTTGAGTAAAGCGCGAAGAACCTCTCATTGTCGTTTAAGTCACTCAATCGACTTGGTGTTTTAACCAAAAGTAAATAACACATCGACGCGTCTTTATGTGCTTTAAAGCGCAAGGCAGGCTTATAGTAAAAAAGTTATTTTGGTTAAAAAGATGAGATTGTCTTGTTTTGCATCTAAGGCTTGGAAATTTCTGCTTCGTAAACTGCAAAGTTCTGAATTTGGCGTCTGCACTAATAAAATTTAAAGTTGCGATAAAAGAGATTTTAAAGAAGCTGATTTTATTAAAAAAAGTACAAAATTAGTTTCTTAGGTACAAACTTAAATTCATAAGTCAGTATCAGATTCATTATCAGAAAACACTAGTGTGTCATTCACATCCCCCTGAGTTTCCGAAGTATTGGCTGGATTGTCTTGAAAGGCATTTTTGAAGAACTCCAAACGTTCATCGTTTTCCCATTCTGCACCATAGTGTTTGGCTAGCAAAGAGGAAATGCTTCTTATCTTGTCAGGTTTAAGCCTTCTGCCTTAAATCTCTGCCTCTTTGTCTTGGCTTTTTCACGCTTGCACTCTTGCTTATTTGCTATTCTCTTTCGCCCTTTGCCACGAGGACTTGGCTCAATGGTAATGTTGTTGAAGGTAATCAAAACTCCGTAATACATTCGTTACCACGCTCTCATTTAAACTAACCATGCAGAAGCGAGCAAAACTAACAGCTACTTCAATGTCACGGATATCACGTGAGGTAATGCGAGATCTGGATAGGTTCAAACACAAACGTCTGCTTTTGCACCTAACTACTTGGCGCAAATGTATGCTTTTGCATTTAAAGCGGAATTTATTATTGCAATAACTCGTTTAAATGTATTGTTACGCTCCTGGGGCTACAAAAATTGATTTCTTGCTGAATTTACAATACAGATCCGTGCCTAACTAATTTTTGAAGAAAATGTCGAATGTCTGCTTTTGCATTTATACGCTTCACATATTCATTAGTTGAAAAAATGGATTTTTCAATTTCGAGAAGAAGGAAAATTGGGTTTCTGCCCTTTACTGTATATACTATTATGACATCTATATGCACTTATCCCTCGCTTTACACGGTACTCTATTTACAAAATTTCGCTTTCACACGGTTTTAAAAATCGACGATTATTGATTTTTTGTGATATTAAATTTTTTGCCACTAGCTGCCGATTTTGATTGTCGTTGTTAATTATTTAAAAAAACATAATTTTTTCATCTAACAAATTCACAATTTACTTCAGATTCATATAATTTGTGGATTTTGACTGAAAATTAAATAACTATTTCCTTTAAAATGATCCTAATGTGGAACGAGTTCTCCGTTTTCAAAGAGATATTAATAAACATTTATCTCAATATGAGGAGGTTTATAAAGATTTGATCAAAAACAATACACCACAGTTAATAACAGACTTTATGGTAAAATCTGGTCAGCCAGAAATTATTTCTAGTAAATCCAACACAGAATTACATCAAGTAAAAGTATCTAATAGGGATGAAAGTGATATCATGCCAATTAGGAAGAAAATATTAATCGTTTACAGAACTGATAACAGTTTGTAATATATTCTATGTAGTTCCTTAAGTTTACTTTCGTGTTTCCATAGTTATAATAACTTTTATACATATTGGTGTACATTTTTATTTATTTGTTATGTATTTTATAAACAAACTGCCACTTTTATGTAGTAGAAAATGATATATGTTATTTAATTACTTTCCAACATTGGTTAACGTTGAAAGCAGTGACTAATCATGCATATTTTAGACTATGTTCGATTTACACGGTTTTACGTATAGCAAATACGGTTTTCTGTGGAACCTATCGTCCGTGTAAATCGGAAGATAAGTAAGTGTACTTTCAATTGTGGCCAAAGAGACCAATTGACATGTTTTAAATGAATGACAGAAAAGGAAATTTAAATTAGGCAGCAGATTCATAACAACCTTAAGCTGGTTAGGGACAATTATGCAAAAAAGTATAGCTTGCATTTTTATTTACGCGGATGAAATTTTACCAAACAAAAAAGTGGTTCATTTTCGCACCGATATTCTTGTTCCCTTAGTTCTTCTAAATTATTCTAAAAAAAATCTAAGCTTACACTTGATCTAACAAGCATATCAGCAAGCTCACAAGTTCAGAAGTATCACAATAGGAAACAATTAAGGAAACTACGTGTTTCAGGATCCCAAAATTTTAATGAATAATTTCTTTTTTCAAATAATAATAATTGAAAAGTCATTACCATTAATACGTTATCCGAGAAAAAATGTCATTACTGCACTGGGATCCGAACCCAGAACCTTCTGCTTTCCGGGCAGATGCTCTTACCAATTGAATTGTTTTTTTTTATATTAATTTCTTTTTTGTTAAACTCTCTGCACATGGCTACTGATTGGCAACTCGAGTTTCAAATCAGTTTGAAATACAACCGTTTAGTGACTTTGTCAGTGTACGAAAATGAATATCACATTTTGACACACGGGTTGATAAAATTAAGACCAATTTGTAATTAGTATCCAACTGATTATACGCGATTGGTTTTCTCTATCGCGAGACAATTTTAGTTGCACGATTACGTGTTATACAAATACGTTTCGTTTTACTGTTCGATATGGATGACGAAATGAACATAAAGTTTGTAAAAGAAGTAGAAAAACACGAACTACGTTATAATTATCATCTTCCTGAAGATAAAACACTTATTCCTTTAATTTTGTTATTTATTTACCACATATAGTAATCCCTGTAATCCACTTTGTTGGATAAAAACTCAATTGTAAGAGAAATTAATAAGAAATTACGGTCACAAAATTTAAAAATTGAGACGTATAGATGCAATGTGAAACACGTCAAAATGAAAATATTGTAAAATATCCATTAAAGAAAAAGTAAATTGCGCTGGTGTGTGGACAGGGGTTGCTTTCTGATTGCAAGCTGGTTGTACTCAAGGATATTGAACTGACAGGATGGCTCAATCTCATAAGATGCATATACGCCGAATTTAGTGCGCAGATGCCAGTTTGACGTTACTTGTTGTGGTTTCAGTCGAATGTAAGACGGAGACGCTAAGCTTAGCAGTGATTTGATATGAATAATTCCACTCTTCAGTTTAATGTTAATAAATGAAAGATTTCAAGTCGGACTGAAGATATTTATTAATGCTCTCGACTACCCGGGTTTCGACAATAAACAAAAGTTTATTGTCTGTCGTTGGTGAGACAGGTTGGGGATATTAATCGGAGTCATTCTTCTACAATTTGGGTGGATACGTTTCACATATTTTCATCCTCATTCATCATTTCATAGAAATTTATTACAACGTGTTTAATTTTTTCAATTTTAATGGCGGATCTTTGAGCAGAACAAATAATTTTGTATTTTTCAAATTATACTCTTTAAAATTTTTGCAATTTTTTAATGTTCTTTGTTTTTCATCATGGTTCGAAAAAATGTTCTTCACATATGACGCGATTGACTTGAAGACGATCTATTAGATCGAAATCCGGGTAGTCGAGAGCATTAATAAATATCTTCAGTTCAACTTCAAGTCTTTCCCTTAGCAGTGACGTTAAAAGTTGGCGGATAATTATCGCAGATTGAGCTATCCTGTTAGTCCAGCGTCTTTGGGTTGTACTCATAACCAATGTGAAAATCAGGTTGCCAATCGGTCGTCCTAGGTGTGAAGGACTTTAGTGTACTATAACCCAAAATGGAGCTACACCATGAACAGAAAAATGAAAAATTAAGCCCCTATCCGTAACATTGCCGAGTACTCTTTCATCTTTCTCTTCATAGTACAGCTCCATTTTGGGTTATAGTACGTTCGCTAGAAATAGTTGAATATTAAAACGATAAAATTGTAATCAATAATTTATTTTTGTTAGTGCATGTTTGATAGAAATGATTGGATTTTGTACTTATAGATGTTTTGGGGAAATGCAATCAAATGTAGGAAGTTGAAAACGAAAACAACCACCTTTTTAAAAAAATATCTTGTGATAGCCAGTTTTTAGTAACTCGGCAAAGCGTTTGCTTGCAAGTCCGGATAGAACAGTTTAAAAATTTAAAGAAAAATTAAGTTTTGCATTGTTACTTATTATATTTATCAATAAATAAAAAAAAATCAGCAAATTGTCAATGATTTATTTTCCGATTATAAACCAGAATTGTGAAAGTATGAAATGTTTACCTTTTCAGTTTGCGTAAGTGATAAAACAAGCTTTCAAATACTAGCAGATAAAATTTGGATTAATGAATTGACTTTAGATAAATAATAAGTTTTTTTTTCAGGAGTAGCATTCGGATAATTGAGAAATCGAATCTGTCCGGTGTTTTTTTTTCTATTTTCAAGTACCTACGTGTGCTAAAAAGATAAAACCGATTTTATTTTCAATAAATGAAGTGCATTTTATACACAGGTGCTCTTATTTTGATATTACTTATATATTTTTTTGAAATTTACTCTTAAAATTTTTTATTTCTAATTTCATATTGGTTCTAGAGTATTTTATATTGCTTCTTTCAGTTAGTTTTTCTCACAATCAGTTGATTTCTTACACTGAAGGAAAAGAAGTACTCATTACATTTCGAAGAAAATGTGGAATGGTTTTCCAAAAAATCCTTGCCAATTTTTTTTTTAACACATTGTGATTTTTTTAAATAAAAAAGTCAAATACCTTATTTAAGATAAGAAGCAAATTTTACCAAATATAAAATATAATAATTAGATTATTTCCATTTAATAATAAAACACTATTTTAATGTATCATATAATGAATCGCAGTATTATTATTATTATTATGCAGTAAATATTAGCTAATTTAGAGATTAGATAAGAAATGATTCCTCAAATCGTTTTCTATTAAAGCAATAAAATTGTAACTCTAATACAATTAAATTTAGACTATCAGAACTATTTCCTATCATCTATTATAAAACAAAAACAAAATTTTCTTCATTTTCACTTACCCGGAGCAATTTTATTATTTTCGTGCAGAAAGGTCTGATTACTTTCCATAATGGTGTTGTTAAGACCCACGGTCGCGCACCAGTACTTTCCATGGTCGATTTTGTCTGTCCCGTTAAAAACGAGAGTCGATTTTCGCCTGAAACGATGACGTTAAATGTTCCTAGTAGATGTTTTAGCCTAAATCTATTACTTTAGCGTTTAGGAGGTATAAGATTTTTTAATGTTCTTACCTCGAATAGACGATCTTATGACTTTGTCGTTGCGATAATAACTCGCCGTTCTTATACCAGTAGATGAGTGGTGTGGGAAATCCCTTGGCAGTGCACGTTAGTTTGAGCTTTCTCTTCTCGTCCGTCCTGCTTAGCACCGGCTCCTTCAGCAACTGTGCTGGAAGAATACAGAAATAAGGGGTAAATCGGCGACCGGGACTGTTCAATGTACTTCTATGTAAACTGAGAAATAAATCAGCGTAATGGGCTGAGTCTAAACAAGGTTAGGTTTTAGGCGGTGGACTTGAAAGACGCCGGTTGAAGAAGGGTAAAAAATAGATACCCGAAGAGAACAGAATGGGATGGGGCACGTGCTTCTTAAATACACCATTCTTTTTTTTCGTGAAAATGTTTATTATTCAATGTATATATGTTATATTCAATGTAATTAGTAAAGTGGTGTTTTTAGAAATAACATATTAAGTTTTAAGATGCCATTTAGGGCAAGTTTATTAGTCAGCGTTGCAGTTTGCAGAACGACCCCAGCGGGGGGGCAGCGAAAAAAGCGATTTGAAGTGGGTTTTATAAATTAAACATGGTCGCCAGCGCGGGGCATAGGATTCCACGAGTCGGACCTTTTTTTTATAACGGTCCAGCCTGGGCGCATTGTTTCATTATAATTTCTACTTATTCCGGTCCAGTTCCACATTTGGAATGTGAAAATAAAATAAGGACAGGGCGATACTCGCGCCCGGCTCTTTTTGGAGCGCGTTCGTGTTTTGGTAGAAAAGTGATATTACCAAATAAACGGCCGATTCCAAGAATGCATTTTAGCGGCGCACGCGTGCTGAATATTAAATTTTAAACAATGCATCGGAATCCGTTAATAGTTCGGGCCAAATATGTACAGATGCGGCCGAAATATGCGTCCGCGCCGAAATGGGCAGTCGGTCTGGATTGTATTTTAATTCGGCCCCGCTTTAGTATGCCGTTTATCTAATGCGACCGATTTTTTTGTCGATCCGTAGAAGGTGAACGGACACAAACGGCAAATATTTTACAACTTTTCATATAATCGAATCCGTGCCTACCTTTTTTTCAACAAACAACAGGACCGTACTCAAACTTATACCGGTTTCTTTTAATACGTCAAGTTCTCATGTTTTCTTTTTGGAACAAACTGAATCTCACTTTTTAACAATTCTATTCTTATGGTAAAATTTTTAATTTTTCCAACATTTTTTAAAATTTTAGATTTTATCTCTTATATTGTCTAAAAGGTAGTTTTTTTGAATCAAGGGAAATAAAGACGATTTTTTTAAGTATACGAAAGCTATCACTTAGATGATGATTTAAAATGGAGGGTTAAAAATTTTTTTGGATTAAATCTAAATCAAATGTAAATTTTATCTCTCACATTGTATAAGAAGGTGTTTTTTGTTTGAGTTTTTTTTTGAATCGAGGGAAATAAAGACGATTTTTTTTAAATACACGAAAGCTATCACTTGGATGATGATTTAATATGGGAGGTTAAAGATTTATTTGGAATAAATCTAAATTCAATGTAATTTTTACTCACATTGTATAAAAAGATAGTTTTTATTTGAGGGTTGTTTGAGTCGAGGGAAATAAAGACGATTTTCGTGAAAACACACGAAAGCTATCACTTAGATGATGATTTAAAATGCAGGATTAAAGATTTATTTGAATTAAATCGTTTATGCCTATTTGTTTATTTTTCTCTTCTCCCCTAACCAACAATTTTACAACTACAATCACTAACAAGGAAACCATACGACTTTGTATTCATCAATTTTGGTTAAAGTGGTATCAGTCGATAGGTATTAGTATGAAGTACAAACGTGTGAGATATCAGGACGTACTATTCAGCGATTCGCGAGTAAATCGCGATTTCAGCTCGCGATTCAATGCCACGTCGCTTTACGTCAGTGATTAGCCACTCCCTCTAAGATCACTCCTGATTCTTTTTTAATTAATTTAAATAAAAAATCAAAGTAAAAACGAAAATATGTGTTGAATTGTTGTTCCGCATGTGGAAGCCGGATCTTGGTAAGTCAACAAGGGGCGGTTTCAGGAGAAGGCCAACCATTGACATATAAGTGGCGTGGCCTTGAATAGTGTCCCCTAAGATTTTACACATACAGACTGGGCCACTGAAAACAGTAAACGCAAGTTTTGGCCACTTAACATCAATTCTGCGAAGAAATTGACGGCATTCACGTACGATACGTTGTTGTAAATCTTCTAAAGATTCGGGTAGCGTGGCATAAACTTTAGACTTGAAATAGCCCCACAGAAAGAAATCTAAAGGTGCTAGATCTGGAGATCTGGGTGGCCATTTGATAGCACCTCTCTGTCCAATCCATCTCCCAGGAAACCTACGGTCCAAGAACTGCCTAACAGACAATGCAAAATGAGGAGGAGCTCCGTCTTGTTGGAATATCAACTCACCTTCTAAGTAATGTTCATCACTTTCCAGAATGTTGGTTAACATTGGATCGATGTGATTCTCTAATAATGCTACAGACCTCATCTCCCGAAATTTTCTTGCTAAATTCAGAACGTGGGAAGGATAGACATGTTTATCTGCGTGTTCTTCATTAAACAATTCTGCTGTTCTAGTAGCAGATTTATCGTTTTTAAAGAAAATCGAAATTATTTCTAAGGCTATTTGATAAAACTTTAGAAGTCCTTTTCTCTGGAATTAATGATCGGATTTCAAAAATAAAAAGACTGCTGAAAAAAGATTTGAAAGGTCTTTAAAACTATGTAGCGTTTGACACCCCTTTCACTTTAAAATGTTTGGGGTGTAATCTACCCCTATCTTAGGGTTGGAGTTATGCAAATAGTACTAATCCATTCCGATATCCCCCTTCATAATAAAATTGACGTGTTTGAGCGTTTTGCGGAAAATTGATGTTAAGTGGCCAAAACTTGCGTTTACTGTTTTCAGTGGCATACTCTGTATGTACTATAACCCGAAATGGAGCTGCACCATGAAGAGAAAGATGAAAAAGTAAGTTTCCTCCCCGTAACATTTCCGAGTACTCTTTCATTTTTCTCTCCATTGTGCAGCTCTATTTCGGGTCATAGTACTATGTACTGATACCTTATCAATTAGTACCATTGTAATCAAGATCGGTGAATACAAGGTTGTGTGGTCTCCTTGTAAGATATATTTGCAATAATACTCTTCTCCCTCAATCATCAATTGAGGACCTTGGTGCAAAAAAGGGATAAGTCGCTGTTTAAAAATTTTTCAGGGGAAACGAAAGAAAAAAAAATATTAACAATTTAATTGTATCTACCTATAGACCACGCTTTGTTTTATCATAAAAATGATGCATAAGATAATTTATTAGGAAAAGAAAACGCAGTAATTGTGAATATTTTATTATTTGATGCAATAACGGGATAAGTCACGCAATAATACAAAAAACAATAAATAAGTACGATTACTGATTAGTCAGAGTAATTTTCATCTCCATCTGTGCTCGAGTAATCGTTTTCCATTGAAAGAGAATCACTTTGTAAAGTGTTATAAAATGCCATGTCAGATTTAGGTACCATAACCCGAAATGGAGTTGCACCATGAAGAGAAAGATGAAAAAGTAAACCTGCTCTCCGTAATGTTGTCGAATACTCTCATCTTTCTCTTCATGGTGCAGCTCCATTTCGGGTTATAGTACATACTCTGCAGCCAGGTGGATAACATTATTAAATTTTGCATCCTTAAGAATTTTTTGGGACCGGTAGGAAAAATTTCTTTAAGAGGAAACAACTATCATAAATCATATTCTGATTAACAGTAATAACATGAAATTTCGTCGCACAAGTTCTAACTAATTTCTCGTATTCCTGGGGTAGGTAAATACACTACCGGCCAAAAGTTTAGACTCACGCCGGCTTCATGATTATGGCTTGAAAGGCTGTGTAGCTGCTAAGAAACCACTTCTACGAAAACAAAATAAAGTGAAAAGATTGCAATGGACAAAAAAACATAAAGATTGGTCAGTAGAACAATGGTCCAAAGTATTGTTTACGGATGAGTCAAAGTTTGAGATTTTCGGAGGAAAACGCAGGCAATATGTTCGTCGTTTGGTTGGCGAACGTATGACGTGTCAATGTATAATACCAACAGTGAAGCACGATGGGGGATCCGTCATGGTTTGGGGCTGTTTTGCCGTAAGTAAAATCGGAGATCTCGTAAAAATTGACGCCACTATGGATCAAAAGACATATCACGCCATTTTACAATATCATGCTTTTCCATGTGGGCAGAGACTCGTGGGTAAAGGATTTATTTTCCAGCAAGATAATGATCGTAAGCACTCGTCAAAATTGTGCAGGAACTACATAGGGAACAAAGAGAAGGAAAAAATGCATAAATACGTGGAGTGGCCGTCTCAATCCCCTGATCTCAATCCCATTGAACAGTTATGGGACGAATTAGACCGGAATGTGCGAAGAATGCAACCAAGCAATCACAAGGTACTTTGGGACTCTTTGCAAGTTTGTTGGAATAAAATCCCAGCTACAACTTTGCAAAAATTGATTACGAGAATGCCGAAAATATGCGCGGCTGTAGTAAAAGCAAAAGGGGGATATTTTGAAGAGTCAAAAATTGGGAAAAAATCACAGTCTGTATATGAAATTTTACATTGTATTTTATTCCTAAACTATTTTGGAAATGTAATTTCTTAATGGGAATTCATGTCATTAAACTCGTCTTATTAATATCCCTACATTATGAGGGTGAGTCTAAACTTTTGGCCGGTAGTGTACGTTAGGGAATGTTGCGTGGTGACCAGTGTTCAATAACAACAAACAAATAATAGCTCGTTTGGTGCAAAAATGGGATGTCATCATGAATTATCCCATTCTTGCACAAAAATTTGGAACAGGGATGAGTCAAAGTAGCCAATAACTTAAAGTCTTGTAGAATGTTGTAAAACATATATCTCAATTTGGCAAAAATAGTGACTTAACCCGTTCTTGCACCAAGGTTCTCAATTTGACTACTACTATTACCAAGATATAATTAGATAATTATCTATAGAAAAATAACATTCATTTTAATGTTTGTTAGGTTACAATTTTTCTTTTATGTTCATTTTATTAAGAATTCATGAGAAGATTTTTTAATAAATTTGTGGAATTTTTTGAAAAATTCACTTTATTTTACGCATTTGTGGATGAACATTTTTAGGAAATTAATTATTAAGAATGAGGTATTTTAGCAATTATCATTAAAGATAAAATATTAATTGCAAAGTTTTGAAAAGTTTTTGAGCAATTATTTAGAATAATTTGTTTTTGATTATAACGTTTGCCATACTAAACAATAATTTTTCAATAATTAGAATGACAAAGTTTTTATTCTTAATACAGTAGAGCGTCGATTATCCGGACGTCGATCAATCGAAATATCGGTTATCCGAACCTCGTTGCACGTACTGGAGTAGACCTTTCAGATATTTTAGGCTGCAAAACATAAAAGAAATATGATTCCTTCACGAAAAAGTAGTCGAAATGTGTTATCCATTGAAACCAAAATTCAAATAATAAATCGGCTAGAAAAAGGGGAAGGTATGGTAGCAAATACGAACACTTTCAATATCGGTAAATCGACAGGATTTGATATTAAAAATTGCAAGAAGGACATTTTAAATTTTACGTCCACTTTGGATAGTGCAGACAGATCCAAAGGAAGGAAAACTATGAAAAATAGTTTTTAAGTAAATAAAAGATGAAAAATTAGAAGACGAGGTTTTTTTATGATTCATTCAGAAGAGAAGTTTGGGAGAATCTCTTTCTGGGCCATTATTGTGCGAAAAAGTGCTAGAAATGAATAAGAAGCTTGGTGGTTCAACAGATTTCAAGGCAAGTACAGGGTGGTTAAAGAGGTTTCAATCTTGGCATGGTATACGTATAGAAATTTGTGCAAAGATTCCCGGATTTCAAAAATGCGATAAAGAAGATGCCCAACTGTGGTTGGAAGCTGATGAAAAAGATCCTGATACTCAAATTTTAAGTGACCATGAAATTTCGACGAGTAATACGCAGCATTCTGATACTAGCGGATGCGACGAAGATTTAGAACTAAATAGTGCAAAGTGGACCAAGTAATGAAGAAGCTTATGCTACGTTGGAAATATCAATATGTTGGTATGAGCGTCAAGAAGAGTGTACTCCCAGTCAGTTACTCATGTTAAAAAGGGTGTGCGACTTAGCTGTCAAGAAAAGAGGACAGAAATCAATTCAAAAAAAATTAAATGATTATTTTGTAAAATTATTTTTCTATCTAATCGATTATCCGGAAACATCGTTTATCCGTACTCACTTTGGTCCCAATTAGTTTGGATAATCGACGCTCTACTGTAATTATTATTGAAAAATTGTAAAAAAATTGTGAAATTTATATTCTGGTGACAACTAGTTTCTCAAACAGAAACCGTCATAAGAAACATTACGACCCTACTAAAAACTATTATTTGTAAAAAGAAACCGACAAAACCTAATCCTGTTGTAAAGCCTCGCTCTATTTAGTTGTCGTAAATTTGGAAAATCCATTAACGCGGATCTAGGCGGGAAAGCGTTCGAAAATTGGCAACGTGGAGAAGAAAGCGAAACCCGAAAGTGTTAATAGTCGCTTGTGGTGATGTACACGAGTACCCGACCGCTTTTAGCTACTTGCACTTGTACTCGTCTATTTTGCACGGAAACTTCTCCGCGCCTTCGATTCCGAAAATTGCCCGGACGTAACCTAAATCTCCGCAATCGTTTTAGCCCTGTCATAATAAGGTGTTCCGATGAAACTTCGAGATGCTTCCACCACACCTGGAAGACCTTCGAGCTAAATCTGTCTTTTTACTCATCCTAGTTTTAGTAAGATATATTTTGTGTACGCGGTTTTGGCATCCTATCGCTTTATAACTTTTATCTTAAGTATTAAAAAAAATAAAATTAAAAAAAAAAATGCGGATTTATACTTTTTTTAAAATACTTTAATTTGGATATAAACAGTTAGTAGGTAGTATTTTATATGATATTGGGAATTCGAAATTTGGCATCGACCTCGGTGTCGTGAATCGAGTGAGTGAACAAGATATAATTTCCCGGCGTCTGGAAGCGATGGCACAGGGCCAAATGATTCACAGGGCCCCAGGATATGGTATGGGCCACACCTGATTGTGAGACGAACGGTCTATTGGCCCACACTGGCAAAATTTCGAACGCCGACGTTGGCGTCGCGACGCCGCGCGCCGCCCTCGCGGAGTTTCGTTTTGCCGATAAAGGTTTTTGACTCGAAACGCGCAACCTGTTTGCCGCCGTTTGGTTGGCACGGGAGCAACTCAAAAATAGGTTTATTGCACTCAATGAACTTTGAAATAAATTCGGGGTAAATCATCCCAAAAGGCCAAACGCTTTATTAGGTAATTAAGTGGATACGAAACGCTCGGATCCGAATCAAAAACGATTACGTAGACGAAAGATTCACTTAAACCGTTCATTTTTTTGTACACACCTTTTACGAGAGCGTAACAAGGCGAGAATACGAGCGTCCGGAACGTCATCGATCAGTAACATCTGGATGAGTCGGGAGGACCGTTTTAAGTTTAGAACCATCGGGGTTAGGAGCTGAGACTATTAGAGTGAGAGGTCATCACTCTCTCCACTTCGGAACCTCTCAGTACGCGGATAAGAGCTCATCTCGAAAGACAAAAGTTTAAAATAACGCCTTCGCCGACGAATCCGAGAATGTGTGTCAACCGCGGAATTGGCGCACGCCGGCGTGATGATGATCTAATAAACAACAGCAAACCTTCCGTGAACGCGCACTGGACTGTGTCCGAAGACTCTAAATAAACGTTCATTTCACCCCGACCAGAAATAATGGTTATCCTGCAACAATGTATAAAGGAAGAACCATTTTCAAAACATTAGTCCCGAAACCTTTTAGGTTTTACTGTTAATCAATAAACGTTACCCTTTAAAGGTCGCACTGACATAGTTTTAAGGGATCATATATTATTTTTCCTGCCAACGAAAGTTTCGTTGATTTCGTGCCAAGGGCTTTACTCTGTTCATATTTCGAAATGAGATCAGCTGCTGTCTTACAATGTGTGTACTGTGTAAATATACAAAATTGTAACGAGGAAAACTAACTTGCCACTTTATATAAACGTAAACACCTGTTTTTTTTATTTGTCCTAGTTTTTGTATCTACTTAAGTAAATTAATAGGGTAATTGATTAATTTTTCAAGTTGCTCTTAACGATGTAATCTCATGTCAGCTTTTCAAGTGGTGCTCTATTTTGATAGGCAACTTAAAAAGCTTATACATACATATAATAGATAATTTATAAGCACCATCAAATCATACATTGTGTACTATTTTCAAAGGATTTATTTTACATCAAGAATTTTTTTGTATATTTTCGCCCACACTTTTTTTCTTAATTTCACCTTAAATCTCATTCAGTATTATTGCATATAATGTTAGTGAAGAGATCATAAAAAGTTGGTTTGTTATATTCGGTGTTAAAAGAAACATTTTGAGCTGTGCTAACCTAAACATACCTAATAATATACAGGGTGAACAAATAAGAATGCTGTATCTCAGAATCACAAATTTGATCAATTTTCAACGAACTTGATCGAATTTTTAATAAATTATATAAAATTATGAGAAATTCTTGACGAATTTTTAAGAAATGTCATCAATTTTTTTACGAATTTGGACGAATTTAATGAAACTAAGACGAATTTTTAACAAATGTTATGAATTTTCAACTGATTTGATGAATTTTTAATTTGATCGAATTCTGACAAATTTTTAATGAACTTTATAAATTTATGAGAAATTTTTAATGAATTTGGACAAATTTAATCAATTTTCAACGAATTTCATCGAATTTTTAATGAATTTTAGAAAATTATGAGGAATTTTCAACGAATTTAATCGAGTTTTTAATGAATTTGGACAAATTTGATCAATTTTCGACGAATTTGATCGAATTTTTAATAAATTTTATCAATTTTTGACGAATTTGATCGAATTCTGACGAATTTCTAATGAATTTTATAAAATTATGAGGAATTTTCAACGAATTTAATCGAGTTTTTAATGAAGTAGGACAAATTTGATCAATTTTCGACTAATTTGATCGAATTTTTAATAAATTTTATCAATTTTTGACGAATTTGATCGAATTCTGACGAGTTTTTAATGAATTTTATAAATTTATGAGAAATTTTCAACGAATTTAATCGAGTTTTTAACGAATTTGGACAAATTTGATCAATTTTCAACGAATTTGATCGAATTCTTAGCGAATTCATAGTTAATAATTCTTAGCGATTGTTATTCATCGTAGAGACTTCCGGAAAAAAATTTAATAACTGAAGTGACTAAGAGAAAATGCTGGAAATTATTTTCAAGTTCCTAAGATGGCCGCCAGGGGGAGCAATCGCCATCTCGAATTACAAAATGTGGCTTTTCTCGGAATTCAGCTATATTAACATAACACAAAAATATGCGCATTTTAAAGAGGAGATGAGTATCAATCTTTTTTATTAAACACTTTTTTCTGTATCTCTTAAAAAAAATTGGTGGGGGGCGTTCGAAAATGTTTACAAACAAATGTCTATAATTTCAAAACGGCTGAACAGAATTTAATAAGCTTGGTGTCGTTGAAAAGAGCTTTTCTTGAATAATAAATCCTACCGAAGAAAAAGAAAACAAAAATACAACTAAAATATAATAAAAAAAAAAACTAGATGTAATTCGATGTATCCTATCTTCGATGTAACTTTTCAACATGTCAGTGTTATTGTCATTGAAAAAAAAAAAAACAGTGTTGAAATTGTGTAAACAGTAGGTGAAGTTACCAGATGTAATATTTTCATTTTTATACAATTATTTCATTAAAACAAATTACGTACAATTAATCAAATTGAAAATGCATCTCATATAATCTTCCTAACTTATAATAGTTAGTATTTATAACATTTAATAAGGAAGAATCTTAAAATCTATCGAAATTTTAAGCTTTATAAAACGGCGCATTTTCAGTTATGATGACTGTACATACATATAATAAGCCTAAATGTAAATTCATGTTAAAAAAATTGCTTGTTATTAAACTTGTTATTAAACACTTTAACCAAATTTGTTATAAAACAATTGTTTCTTTGTTTTATTTTTAAGATTTTAGATATTATATGAAGGATATACGAGTAAAAGTTTATTTCAGTTTTTTACTAAAAATTTTTGTTCATTTTTTTGGTAAGAATTAGAATAAATCTTACTTTTATAAACAAAAATAGTATCTTTAGGTTTTTATTTAAAGTAAAATTCATTTCTCTATCTTTAAAAATAACTCCTCTATGATTTTTTAAAGGTGGTCAAATTTTTTCCAACCAAATTTTTTCCAACCGTCAAAAATTTTTACCAACAGAAATTTTTTTTTAATTTTTTTAGTAACAGTTACAACAAATTTGATTTCTTTACATCAAAATAAAATGTTTTAAGTTTAATTTAAAACAAACCCCGTTTATTTTTCTCTAAAAATAAACTCTGTACGATTTTTTAAAGATGGTCAAATTTTTTCCAACCGTCAAAAATTTTTACAAACAGAAATTTTTTTTTAATTTTTTTAGTAACAGTTACAACAAATTTGATTTCTTTACATCAAAATAAAATGTTTTAAGTTTAATTTAAAACAAATCCCGTTTATTTATCTTTACAAATAAACTCCGTACGATTTTTTAAAGTTGGTAAAATTTTCTTAAACCGTCAAAAAATTTTTCCAACATTAAAGTTTTTTTAATTTTTTTTTTGGTAAAAGTTACAACCAATTTGATTCGTTTAATAAAAATACAATTTCTTAGGCTTAATCTAAACCAAAAATTATTTCATTATGTTTAAAAATAACTCCTCTATGATTTTTTAAAGATGGTCAAATTTTTTCCAACCGTCAAAAATTTTTACAAACAGAAATTTTTTTTTAATTTTTTTGTTAACAGTTACAACAAATTTGATTTCTTTACATCAAAGTAAAATGTTTTAAGTTTAATTTAAAACAAACCCCGTTTATTTTTCTCTAAAAATAAACTCTGTACGATTTTTTAAAGATGGTCAAACTTTTTCCAACCGTCAAAAATTTTTACCAACAGAAAATTTTTTTAATTTTTTTAGTAACAGTTACAACAAATTTGATTTCTTTACATCAAAATAAAATGTTTTAAGTTTAATTTAAAACAAATCCCATTTATTTATCTTTACAAATAAACTCCGTACGATTTTTTAAAGTTGGTAAAATTTTCTTAAACCGTCAAAAATTTTTTCCAACATTAAAGTTTTTAAAATTTTTTTTTTTTTTTTTGGTAAAAGTTACAACCAATTTGATTTGTTTAATAAAAATAGAATTTCTTAGGTTTAATCTAAACCAAAAATTATTTCATTATGTTTAAAAATAACTCCTCTATGATTTTTTAAAGATGGTAAAATTTTTTTAAACCGTCAAAAATTTTTACCAACAGAAAAATTTTTTTAATTTTTTTAATAACAGTTACAACAAATTTGATTTCTTTACATCAAAATAAAATGTTTTAAGTATAATTTAAAACAAATCCCGTTTATTTATCTTTACAAATAAACTCCGTACGATTTTTTAAAGTTGGTAAAATTTTCTTAAACCGTCAAAAATTTTTTCCAACATTAAAGTTTTTTTAATTTTTTTTTTTTTGGTAAAAGTTACAACCAATTTGATTTGTTTAATAAAAATAGAATCTCTTAGGTTTAATCTAAACCAAAAATTATTACATTATCTTTAAAAATAACGCCTCTATGATTTTTTAAAGATGGTCAAATTTTTTCCAACCGTCAAAAATTTTTACCAACTTAGAAAATTTTTTAAATTTTTTTAGTTAACAGTTACAACAAATTTGATTTTTTTTACATCAAAATAAAATGTTTTAAGTTTAATTTAAAACAAACCCCGTTTATTTTTCTCTAAAAATAAACTCTGTACAATTTTTTAAAGATGGTCAAATTTTTTCCAACCGTCAAAAATTTTTACCAACTTAGAAAATTTTTTTAATTTTTTTGTTAACAGTTACAACAAATTTGATTTCTTTACATCAAAATAAAATGTTTTAAGTATAATTTAAAACAAATCCCGTTTATTTATCTTTACAAATAAACTCCGTACGATTTTTTAAAGTTGGTAAAATTTTCTTAAACCGTCAAAAATTTTTTCCAACATTAAAGTTTTTTAATTTTTTTTTTTGGTAAAGTTACAACCAATTTGATTTGTTTAATAAAAATAGAATCTCTTAGGCTTAATCTAAACCAAAAATTATTTCATTATGTTTAAAAATAACTCCTCTATGATTTTTTAAAGATGGTCAAATTTTTTCCAACCGTCAAATATTTTTACCAACTTAGAAATTTTTTTTAATTTTTTTGTTAACAGTTACAACAAATTTGATTTTTTTTTACATCAAAATAAAATGTTTTAAGTTTAATTTAAAACAAACCCCGTTTATTTTTCTCTAAAAATAAACTCTGTACGATTTTTTAAAGATGGTCAAATTTTTTCCAACCGTCAAAAATTTTTACCAACTTAGAAATTTTTTTAAATTTTTTTGTTAACAGTTACAACAAATTTGATTTTTTTTTACATCAAAATAAAATGTTTTAAGTTTAATTTAAAACAAACCCCGTTTATTTATCTTTACAAATAAACTCCGTACGATTTTTTAAAGTTGGTAAAATTTTCTTAAACCGTCAAAAATTTTTTCCAACATTAAAGTTTTTTAATTTTTTTTTTTGGTAAAAGTTACAACCAATTTGATTTGTTTAATAAAAATAGAATCTCTTAGGCTTAATCTAAACCAAAAATTATTTCATTATGTTTAAAAATAACTCCTCTATGATTTTTTAAAGATGGTCAAATTTTTTCCAACCGTCAAATATTTTTACCAACTTAGAAATTTTTTTTAATTTTTTTGTTAACAGTTACAACAAATTTGATTTTCTTTACATCAAAATAAAATGTTTTAAGTTTAATTTAAAACAAACCCCGTTTATTTTTCTCTAAAAATAAACTCTGTACGATTTTTTAAAGATGGTCAAATTTTTTCCAACCGTCAAAAATTTTTACCAACAGAAAATTTTTTTAATTTTTTTAGTAACAGTTACGACAAATTTGATTTCTTTACATCAAAATAAAATGTTTTAAGTTTAATTTAAAACAAATCTCGTTTATTTATCTTTACAAATAAACTCCGTACGATTTTTTAAAGTTGGTAAAATTTTCTTAAACCGTCAAAAATTTTTTCCAACATTAAAGTTTTTTAATTTTTTTTTTTTTTTTTGGTAAAAGTTACAACCAATTTGATTTGTTTAATAAAAATAGAATCTCTTAGGTTTAATCTAAACCAAAAATTATTACATTATCTTTAAAAATAACTCCTCTATGATTTTTTAAAGATGGTCAAATTTTTTCCAACCGTCAAAAATTTTTACCAACTTAGAAAATTTTTTTAATTTTTTTGTTAACGGTTACAACAAATTTGATTTTTTTTACATCAAAATAAAATGTTTTAAGTTTAATTTAAAACAAATCCCGTTTATTTATCTTTACAAATAAACTCCGTACGATTTTTTAAAGTTGGTAAAATTTTCTTAAACCGTCAAAAATTTTTTCCAACATTAAAGTTTTTTAATTTTTTTTTTTTGGTAAAAGTTACAACCAATTTGATTTGTTTTATAAAAATAGAATTTCTTAGGTTTAATCTAAACCAAAAATTATTTCATTATGTTTAAAAATAACTCCTCTATGATTTTTTAAAGATGGTCAAATTTTTTCCAACCGTCAAAAATTTTTACCAACTTAGAAAATTTTTTTAATTTTTTTGTTAACAGTTACAACAAATTTGATTTTTTTAACATCAAAATAAAATGTTTTAAGTTTAATTTAAAACAAGCCCCGTTTATTTTTCTCTAAAAATAAACTCTGTACGATTTTTTAAAGTTGCTCGAATTTTGTTTAATATTTGTTAGATTAATTAATCTTATTATCAAAGTAAAGTTTAAGAAGAAACATTTTTGTGAAGTGTTTGTGAATTTATTTTCTTAAATTGAAACAAATGTATCTTTCATATAGGGAACTAAAAAATTTATTGAAAAATTGTTTGATATTGTGAATGCAAAATCTCAAGTTTATGATTTAAGGTTTGGAATAATAGTTTAAAAAATGCTTTTAGTTAGCATTTTTTTGTGTGGGTTTAAATGCTTTAATGATTTTATAATAGATAGATAATTGAAATTAAAATCATTAATGTGATATCAAATGTAGAGAATTATAAAAACTATTTAAAGATATTTTATGTAAAGAAAAAATGTAAATTGAAATACCTTACGGCGCAAACTTTAACAGATTCGTTCAGTTCATACCTGATTCGTTCATATCACGTAGTTATCACCCGACGAAAATTACAATTTGAGCGTTTACACGTTCGATTAAAATGATAATGTACCATAAACTCGTTAAGCGTCTGAAACGGCCTGGCAAATATTTACCCATCCACAGCTGAAAATGGTAGTCATTCCGAGATTTATATAGCCTACGCGTTAATTACATTAAAACCCCTCGGTGCCGGCGGTCACCTTTGACGGTACTTGCTCAAGCGGTAATCATTTCTTTCGTTTAACCGTAAAACCGCCATCGGGAGGCCGTATCGGCAACCTCTGGCCACAATATAGTCGAAAACGAGCGTCTCTCAAATGCTCATAAACGCGATAACGCGACACTCCTCGCACATGGTTTTTTACTAAATAATTATATCGGGGAAATGCAAATGCAATTATTCGTGTATTTGTGGTGCGTGCTCCGCTGCCGACATCAAAAGACCTAACCGCCGTGGGTCGTTTCTTTTTGATCACTTTACCACCGCGCCGCCCGGTCTGTTTATTTATGTTTCGGCATTAATTATAGATTACCGCCTAATATGAATAACCCGCGAACCTCTTTTGATTATTTTTAAATGGTTAATTTCGAAATAATCAAAAGCGGCGTCCGGTTACCGCTCGTTTTTAACTTATTCAGTCGTTCTTCGCGGCTTCTTCAATTTCAGGCCCGTTCAATCTCGACCCCGTACGTCTTACTTTGTTAATGACGATGTTAAAATCCCACGATGTTAAAACCGTGTTCGTACGTTGACTTTCAATTACTTTCAACTTCCAAGTCTTCCTCAACAAACACAAACAATATTTCGCAAATCAACAAGCAATCAAGGTTAAAAAATATTAGTTTTAATATTAACATAATATAATGTTGAAGATTTAAGCGATTTTCTCTATTAAGACGATTACTGTCATATCGAACCGTTTTGCGAACACCTGAGCTACAAGAACTAACACAGATAGGTCGCCGTAGGCACTATATTGTTTATACGTCTGCAATGGACTTCCTCGTTGAGATATATATGTAATGGCATGCGAGCAACCGGCAATTAAAGCGGTACGCTGTGTGTAGACCACCAGTAAAATAAAGAGGCAATTATTGAAAATGCTAGACTACTTAAGCCATCAATTAGCTGTGGGCACGGCGCGTCACTGATGTTATCTTAATTGGCATTATGTTCACCATCGCCACCACTCGAGCAAAGCAGTCGGACGCGAAACGAAACGAAACGCAGAAAGAAGGAAGAGGAGCAAAAGGGCCGGGGCGGAGAAAGCGCGATCTTCCGAATCTCCGAAGGGAATATTTTCGTAGTTTCCGTTTTTATAAGATCGCGTCTGACAAGCGGCGTGTCTTGAGGTATTTCCAGACGGCTAAAAATAGGGCGCCGTTCAGACGCACGGCGTCCCGTCTTAAAGCGGGGAAATTATATTTCATAATATTAAGCGGCCGGAGGAGTCCCTCAACGTATAAGCCGTCCGTCGAAAGTCGAAAGTTTTCGGGTGCGTGTTTTGAAAAGATCGCCGGACCGTGTGGTTTCGATCAGCTCTTCGTCCGAGGGAAAAGAGGTGGGAAAATTGTTCGCGTCTGCGACCAATTTTTCTAAATGCGGACCGTTCGCCCGTGTCGGTTATTAAACCCTGCCGCAATACGCGAATATTTATAGCGTCTATATTTGCAATTACTGGACGACTCTCCTCTGGCTACGATTCCGTCTCGCACCGAATACGTCGAATCCAATTGAAAAACCTACTTTTCAATTTTAAATGATTCTTCTCCTGGATGCAGTATCATCTTTGATGTTTTTAATAGTAATTGGGAGTGTTATTTTGTGTATTGGGAGTATTACTCTATATATCAATGATATAGATTTGTGAACTTAGTCCAAATTTACAACAATTTGAATTTTTTTCCAAAAAAAATTTTTACTTCATAGAGTTTGGTTTAATCCTAGAATCAACATGGGAATAGTAATAGCTAGTTTGTTTGAATATCTGTTTTGTGTCATATTCCTCACATTTTCAAAGTAACATTTTTGACTCATACGTTTCATAGTATGATGAGATGCAAAGTAGAAAAAAAATTATTTGAATCTAAACTATCAAATTCTATAACAAGGTTGTTGTGGAAAGTTTTGAGAGAAAATTTTTATATCTGCCCATAATTATGAAAGTGGTCTAAGTCAAAATTTTTAAAAAATGAGTTTATCACTTATTTCATACCACATTATTCTAAACTAAGTTTATTGAATGTAATTTTTCCGATATCGACAAAAATGAACTTTTAGGTAGTGGTTGTAATTTCAACGTTATACGGAATTCATTTAGTGTTAATTATGAAAATGGTCTAACAAGGAGACCTTATGACTTGCCCCTCACCGATTTTAACGAAAATGGTACCAATCGATAGATATTGGTACATAGTACAAATGTATAAAATATTAGGGCGCACTATTCAGCGGTTCGCAAGAAAATTGGTGTTAAAGTTTGCAATCGGCTTATATGTCAATGATTTGTCATTTCCCCTACAACCCCCCAATAGCCATAGTGGAAATATATCCGTTTCCAGATCCATAGTACGGTGGTTCGAATCTCGAACAATAACTTTTTTATTTTTATTTTGAGTACAATATTTCATGTTATTTTAAAAATATTTTAATATTACATCAACATGTTATAAAAAAAACTTAGAATATTGTATAAAAAAAGGAAATTAAAATGTATTATTCGAGATTCGAACCACCGTACTATGGATCTGGAAACCGATATATTTCCACTATGGCTATTGGGGGGTTGTAGGGGAAATGACAAATCATTGACATATAAGCCGATTACATACTTTAACACCAATTTTCTTGCGAACCGCTGAATAGTGCGCCCTAATGTTTTATACATTTGTACTATGTACCAATATCTATCGATTGGTACCACTTTCGTTAAAATCGGTGAGGGGCAAGTCGTAAGGTCTCCTTGTAAGTCAAAAATCATCAAATTTATATATTAAAAAATAATATTGAAACGCTATACCATAAATTTTTGGTATCGGGTCATTCCTTTCTACCAAATGACCGTGATTTTGGTTTAATAGAAACGAAAATAAAAAAGCAAATTTCTTATACAACCCTGAGCATTATTATGAATTGATAGAAATGTGTAGAAGAAGAAATACACTTTCGATAAAACGAATGCCACAGTCGGATGTTATTTCAATGAAATCACTAGAAGAATCATCAACAAGAAGAGTAAAACATACCTCAGGCGAATCTGTCTCTTGGCTGCAAATTCAGTGGATGAGATTCTTGAAAAATAAACTTTATAAAATATTTTATAACACTTCTTTAGATTATTCTGAATTCCACGTTTTGGATCTTTCACCTAAAAAAGGAAGACCAAAAATATACGGAAATATTACTTTACTTCCATTATAGACCTCCATTAGACCAGCAACAGAAGGAAAACAAAGATATTATATGTTTACTACCATACACCCCTCCAGTTTTTCAAGAACATTTTAAAA
The DNA here is from genome assembly GCA_036711955.1 of Digitonthophagus gazella. Taxonomy (NCBI): domain Eukaryota; kingdom Metazoa; phylum Arthropoda; class Insecta; order Coleoptera; family Scarabaeidae; genus Digitonthophagus; species Digitonthophagus gazella. Next base: position 33,423,250 of record JASCIT010000007.1, on the reverse strand, counting down.
ATCTTAAAACCTCGAAACGATAAAAATGGATTACTTTTTAATTAATAAATATTCATAAATTATTTTATTAAAGTTATTGTTTTGAATGAAATTTATAGTTCTGTACTGCTCTAAGTCATTTATTGGACATTCCGTTAATTTTGAAAATGGTCTCAGTCAATTCAAGCTTTAAAAATAACATTTTACTATGAAATTCACACAAAATTTCATATTCATAATAAATTTCCATTAATCAAGACTAATAAAATTATAAATTAATATGTCGTATAACGTGAAAATATTTTTTAATTCGTTCAAATACAATTCATTAAATATCTCGAAACAAAAAATATATGACTTAGACCACTTTCATAATTATAGGCACATATATGCGTTTGTTGGATCACATTTCACTCCTAAACTAAAGTGCACTAAATTACACTGAATTACAATCATTCTCCTCTAAATGCTAGCCATTTCCCTGCAGAAAACTGCACCTTTGTACCATAGTATACCATAGTGTAACTTACAATTAGTGAAGTGCAAGTTTTAACCCAATGAACAAAGCTATTGTAATACAATAGCTATTGCCATATAAGTGTGGCAATAACATTAATTTAGTGGTCAAATTGGGGGTACCCCAAACAGCTTAGGGATATCTTTTCCGAGACCGCGTAAGATATCCGCACTGTTTGGGGCCCTAGCGGTCTCAAACCTTCCCATCCTAAATTACTTCCTTTCCTTAAAATTTCCCTTGCAATTTCCATTTTTTTCACATTTTATGATTGGTTCAAAATTTAACACATCATCCCAGTCTTAATACTAATTCAACTTCTGCAAATGAATTTATTTTTTTGAAAAATTTTGAAATTTGAATACTTGATGAACATAGCAGGTTGTTTCTTTGCTCACAACGATAGACATAAAATCCACCAAACTGAAAACCACTTTTTAGACTTACTTCCATTTCTCATTTTATTTTAACATGTACTTGTGTTTATAATACTTTTAACTTTTATAACTTTTGTATCTTGTGTATTTGGTTGTATTTTCGGTAGTTTAAATCAATCTTTGTATTTCGATGTTTTTATTCAAGTTTTTTGAGACAAATGCCTTACATACTTAGATTTTAATATATTACTTGTAATTCTCTTATATCAAATTTTAACATTTTTAATTTTATTCAACTATAATTCTAAAAGTTTCACGTCAATTAAATTCTGGTGTGAATAAGGCAAATATGTCCTATTTCATGACTTTTATCTGACTTTAAATTCGTTGGATTTCAGTATTTGGGATTGTTAGAAAATGAATAATAAACACTACTACTAAAAGAAGAAGGGCATTATGTGCATTCACTTTATCCAATTTTTTAAATCAAGGTAATCAATGGCATAAATTGATACGATAATGAGATTATCGTATCGTACAAAAGCATAGATCTTACAATTGTAGAACGAACAGTTTTTAATCATTGCATATTTTAATTTCATATTTGTCTTTTGAATTTTAATACAACGTGGTTCATAATCCTTCGCAGTATTTCGTAATATGACGCGATTGGCCTAATGATGATCATTTGATCGAAACCCGGGGAGTCGAGTTAGAAAATAAAAATCTTTTCAGTGCAACATCAACGTTTTATTTATTCTTAAACATCACCATACTAAAGAATGGAATTATTCATATCAAAAGAATAAGATTAGTCCGTTTTTACAATAAAATCGCGATTATCTTTATAATTCCAACCAAATAATCACCAGTGTCAAATAGTAGTAGGAGACAATAGGTATTTAAAAGTAGTGTTTGCGTTGACACAAGGTGATATTCATTTCTAAGAATACATTTTCAAAAGTACCCACGTCTACAGGTTATCATTTACTACATCTACAGAACATTTTAAACTCGTTGTATGTTTAGTTTCAAGACATTTATAAACGCTTACCTGCTGTTCAATTTAGCTAAGTATTCAATACTATTTTATAAAATCGTGTGTCAACTATCTACATCTTTTTGAATATAATTTCATTGATTTTTAAATAAAGCTCATTTAAAATTTAAATCTAAATGGACTATAATATAAGATTTTTGGACAACAGCAGAATTATTTGAAACAAGATTAAAGTAAGATATTCTTCAAGTGTTCAATAACTGTCCGGTTTTTTCTATTAACAATTGTTCTATTAACTATCGCTATGCGGTTTTCACTATTAATTTTAATATAAAAATCTACTTTCAAACAACCATATAATTTTCATTGATTTCATATAGAAAGGAATCCCTTTAACTCTTTGAGGGCGGACTTTTTCAAATAAAAAAATCCAAATTGGGCACAACATTTTAAAAGCGTTTTTATTTGATCAACTTTTGTTAATGTGTCTAATTTGATGTTTATTAAAAGTAGTATAAACAATTTTTCGAACAATTTGTGTATTTGCAAAAAATTAAGATGCGATTCATACAATGTACCACTGCCCACAATAAACACTTTAGTCAGAATGGTATTGTTCAAAGCAACTTTTATTTTTGTTTAAACAAAGTGCTACTTTACACACTGAGCAATGCCAGTTAGATCGAACATTAGTTTTCTTCGTGCTGCAAAGTGCATAGCGTCTTCTGGTGGTTTGAATAGGTTTATGCTCTGAATTTTCTTAGTAAGTCTTAAGTCTTATTGTTGTTGGTACTTCTGGTTTGTGTTTTTTTTATTTGTACAGGAAATCTAGATGATTTTCGTTTTTTAATAGGTACACTTAGATTAACAATAAGTGTAATAACCTGAAGTTTTTCATAGACATTTTTGGCAAATTCAGATTTAGAGGATGAAAGCATTCATAACGCATGTATCAATTAAGTAGAAAAAATCCTTTGCCACCATTTGTAACTTTTTAGATTTAGCTCATAAGGATCTTTATTAGAGATGGGACCGAAGCCGAATAATTATTCGGTATTCGGCTTCATTTGCAATATTCGGTTTTCGGCCGAATATTGAATTTATTTACCGAATATTCGGTTCTCTATGTAACTGTTGTAAGTTTTAATAAATTCGAAGAATATATTGAATGAGCATACAAATGATAAGTGTAAACTCACTGAAAACTGTATTTGATGGGGCTGATAAGTACACTTTTGTCAGTTTACTCATTTTTGGGTATTTCAAGCTATGTTGTTTCCACTAAACAAATCGAACTTGCTCTCACATTAGTAATTCCTCAGACAAGTACCCGTCCAGTTCAATATTGCTACTCTATTTCTAGGAATGCAGTCATTAACGGCCTCACTAGATGTGGCTATGGTTTTATAGCAGTCCCAAAATGAAAAATTACTTCGATTCAAATTTTAACCTGTTGCAGAGGACAGTTGCTGAATATTTGTGTTTATATTCATCTTATCATTTCTCTTCCAAGTCTCTTCCAAGTGCTTCCAAAAAATAGTATGCCTTATAACTGATATGTTTTCACATGAGAAAAAGTTTAAGCGATATCGGGGATTCAACAACGTTGCCATAAAATAATTTTTTTCCCTATCTATTTCTTTGAATTTTATTTTCACGCCATTCAACAAAAGCCAAATATTCGGCCGAATATTCGGTTCAAATTTAGCCGAATGTTCGGTATTCGGTTACTCGGTTGAATTACTATTCGTCACATCACTAATCTTTATTTTAGTCAAATTTGTCGACAAAGTTCATATTGGAATTGTAATCTGTCAACATTTTTGAACACGGAATCGTTTCATGTCATCCATCTTTCTTCCTCCTCTTTACTTCTGACACATCTTCGTGGTGGTGGTAGTTAGACAATAAGTACACACTTTTTTGTCTTTCCACTTGACAGCGACCAGTTTATTGCTAACAGAGTCGTCGAAATCTCCCCTTTTTAATTCTTTGTCTGGGCGAAATTTAGGCATTAGTTTTCTAGTAGCGTTTACAGTGCCACATGCATAAATATGTTTCCCCTGCAGATCTTCCATCAGTTTGGGTGAAGTGCAAATTATCGAAGTGCACATGATACCCTTTTTTTCTAAACCTTTACACAGATCTTTTACAACGCGGATTCTTAAACCCACCTCTATGGAATTTTCGTTCTTTCCAGTATAGATATCAAATTTTGAACAATAACCACTTTCATCTGCCATCATCCACACCTTATAGCCTGTTTTAATTGGTTTTTAGGCATGTATTTCTTCAGAGACGATCGCCCTTTATATTTGATCACAGATTCGTCCATTGCAACATTTTTGAAAGGAGAGAAGCATTCCAAGAATCTGGTCTGTAAGCTGTTTATCAAGGCATTTGTACAGCAAAACAAGCAGAGATTAAAAAAGTGGTTTATTTTGTGTACCAGCGAGCACAAAGGTCAAAATTCGAAGAGGTACATTAATCCACCCACCAATCCTCAAAAAGTTAAACTATCTAATTTGATCCACCTCGTACAATATTCTAGACCATATTATTTCGTTCAACAAAATGTTACAGGTGTTTATTTAGTGTACTGACACTAATTTTATTGATGAATTTTGAATTGAATCGAACGCAATTTAGATGCCGAGGAATCTGTTTTGCCGAGATAGATAAATTCACTTCCGTTTATTTTATTTTATTTTTTTTACTTAATTCCCAGTTTGAAAAATAACATTTCAGTGCTTATTTTAGTAAAGTGAAAACTGTTTAACTATTTGTTATTTTTCGTGTTGATATTAGATGTTTCAGTGTTGTGCGTATCTTTGAATACGTGCAATAACTCATTTGCCGTAGTCCACATAAAGCCACGTAACTTATTGATGCGTACTTTCTTGGATTGCGCCAGGCCAGCTTTCACACAGAGCCATATGGGGAAATGGCTGTATTTGGTCTATTTAAAATTGAGCCTCAATAGAAAATGGCCAGCGACCGCTATCGAAGTTTACATGTATAAAGATGTGGTGCCGCCGCGAGCGTCGCCGCGTATTTAACAATTGCGTATGCATTATTTATATGTGTAACGTTCCTTCCGCCGTCGGTTCCTATTTCATTTATCATCTGGCCCTTTTTCGCGGTTCGCCCGGGACCGGGAATTCCGCGTTACGCGCGCATACCGATGTACAAAAGGGGCAGACGAGGCTCGTCCGCGATTTATTCGGTCCCGAGCCGATATCTTCGCGGTTTGCCGTTTGCCGCTCGCGGTTTACAGTTGGCGGTTTCTTTCGTGGAAGTCTTCTCGTCCGCGGAAAACTCGCGTTTTATCCACGGACGAGATCGCTTCAACGAACCTCGTGTGCCACTGACTGCAACTATATTTATATTGGTGATTTAGTCGGTGCCAAGCTTAAAAACAATTCTGATTTCTTAGTCACGCCGTTGGACACGTCTATAGTTAGCGGTGAACGGAATTACCTCCGCCACGACGGTCGATTTGTGTTAAATGTAGAACGAAGTGCGATTTTTACTCTTGAACCAGCGAGAGCTTTTGCCAACAATTTAAACATTATATTGTATTTTCATATCAATGTAGTAATAAAATATCATACCTAATAGAGGGTGATTTTAAGATAGATACTAACAATAAGATATGTGTACAGGGTGTTTAAAAAAGATGCGGCAATATTAAAGGGGGTGATTTTCCAGGTCATTTTATACAAAAAAGTTTATAACAAATATAGTATGGAAATGCTTCGTTACCGATCTACATCGTGTTGAAGTTTAATTAAAAAAAGCAGTAAAAATTTACATATTTTGAAACAGCCCTGTTTTATTCACTGACATATTTGTTGAATTTCCTTATCATGAATCGCTATACAAATGTCGAAATGACCGACATGCACTAAATTTATGAAGTTGCTGATGGCAATGCATTAGAAGTTAGGCGGTTGTATACCGAAAGATTTCCTGGCCGTATTGCTCCTGATGGAAAAACTTTCGAAAGTATTCATCGGCGTCTTTATGAAGCAGGCACATTTAAACGAAATGGAGGAGTAGGAAGACCAAGGACAGCAAGAACGGTAGTGATGGAAGAGATTGTGCTAGATATGATTGAAGAAGATCAAGGTGCTTCTACTCAAAAGATTGGTAACGCTTTGAATGTAAGTAATAGGACTATTTAGCACATTTTGAAGAAAATTTTGTTGTGCCCATTCCATATACAACGCGTTCAAGTTTCCTGATTATTTTCCTCTTCGTATTGTATTCTGGCTTTTGCAGAAAATGGTTGAAATCCCTCAATTCCTTGATTCTGTTCACCAATAAAGCAAATTTTCCAAGAAATGCAGTACGCAATTTCCATAATAACCATGTATGGTGTGACGAAAATCCAAAATTGTTGAAGATCGTTTTCACCATCAGTTTTCTTTGAACATTAGGCTTGGAATTGTATGACTGCTTAATTAGACCGGTATTTTTACCAGGAAGACTTACCGGAGAGGTGTTGTAGCGCACAAAATTCAAGTTATAACGAAATAAAAATTAAGTTCGATTCAAAAGCCAAAAACAACCGTTGATAGGACCGGGCTCCGATTCACTCTGCGGAGAAGGGAGGGGTTCAGATGTTAAATGAAAAGGCGCCACGAACTTAAACCGATACCTACCAACCTTCACTTATCCTAGGATCAGGCAAGTCCGAATCCACGATCGAAGGACAACAACAAAATAAAAGACAATTTTGAAAACCAAAAATGTACTTGTATTGAATAGCTTGAAATAATAAAAAAAAGTGTCCGGAAGGAATGTTCATAATATAAAAATTTACAAACGGTAATAAACCCCTATCTCTGCAGTTGCTCCAAAGAATTAAAGAATTTCGACGCAATAACTCCAAATCCAAAATTATAAAGAAAATACCAAAAAGAAAAAGGAATTCAAAAAAGAAAAAGGAGCCTAAGGGAAACACGAATTACAAAACGCACCAAACAAACAAAAAAAAAGATTCAAGTTCTCTGCAAACGTAAAACATGCCTTACGATGTTAATCGGCTCTGCGTGTTGGCTGATGGAAACCCAATTAATCCGGAATCAATCCCATAAAGCACAAACAGGTGCCCAAAATCTGTGGAGTGAGAGGCTGATCCGCCAAATTGCGATTAGAAGTTCTCCCAAAAACATCAAAGAGAATTCTTCTATTATGCTTCGCCACCCACGCAGTTACTATCGGAGCCAAATGTTGTCTACGCTCTTCCAAGGATCGAAAACGAAGAGGACGAAATTACCTAAACTACGATGCAGGAAGGAACTATCCCCACCACTTCCGATCGCACTAATCTAAGAAACGAACCAATATGCTGTATTTAGCAATAAAACCAAGAGATCTTAAAAATGACACCTTCCACCAGATGGCCCAAAACACATAATGTAAATTTAATTAAATCCGAAAAATAAAACCGTTACAGTGTATCGCAACTTTTTGGAAAACACACTCCCTGGTTTTCTCGAGAATGTACTATTAGCAATTATAGATGCAATGTGGTATATCCACGATGGCTCACCAGCCCACTTTAGTCAAGTAGCTCGTGATTTCTTAACACAAGCATATGGATATCGGATTGACCGAGGTTATACTTATGGCCTGCACGATCCCCAGACTTAAATCCCCTGGATTTTTTCCTGTGGGGCCATTTGAAGTCTTTGATGTACGCTACTCCATTGGAAAACATAGAAGACTTAAGAAATCGAATCATTGTTGGGGGCAACTCAATTAAAACAGATCCTAGTGTTTTTGAGAGAGTTCACCAGTCAATGAGGAGAAGGATTCTTGCATCCGAACTCGAGGTGGTGACTTTTTGTTTTTGTAATTTTTGCTTGGTAAAATTGTTGGTTTGGTAAAATATTTGTTTTTGTCCTTGAATAAAACCCTTGTTCTTAAAAAAAAATTCTTGCACCAACGAGAGCTTTTACCAACAATTTAAGCATTATATTGTATCTTCATATCAAATGTAGCAATAAAATATCTACCTAATAGGTGGTGATTTTAAGATAGATATTAAGATATGTATATAAAGGTCGCATAAGAAGCGTTTCGGTGTTACACAGGTAAAAGGCGTCATTAACGACAATGTGTACGTACTGAGAATGCCACCAACAACGCGGGGGTAATAATTCTAAATTTACGCACTCTTACGGGTTCGAAAGGCAAAGAGTGGCGGTTTATGTTATTTTCCGCGAGTTCGATTAGGCATTGACCGTCGAGGATAGCAGTTAAAACCGCACTATTACGCGCGTCCGACCGTTTATTATTAACCGGACGCCGCCACTGCCGCGCCGCCGGCGGGCGTCGCGACGCGTATTCCAATTAAGCTCCGGACTTTGCGGATTTAGGACTCACGGTGCATTTTATACGCTGTAATTGGGATATAAAAGATAACACGGCACGCTTTCATCTCGCTACTAATAACCCGACGAATGCGACACGGTTAAATCTATGTTTATACTATATTTATAGATTAATAGAGGAGGGAGTACACAACTTATGAATGTACGAGGGAGTTCTTAAGAGACGAGATTAATTCTTAAAAGAAATAAAAATAAGTAGCCAATAATTCTTGATTTATTCGGACAGAAGTCGTCCGGTTATTTTTTCCGAGGGAGTTATTTATAAAATTTCCCGCGAAAATCGCAATAAAAGAGGCGACGATCGCGTGGCAGTTACAAACCGTCCGCGCTTCCGAGCGAACGGATCCACGAAAATCCGCGTCTATATATAGGACGGTCAATTAGTTTAGAGCCGCGGCGACTAAAAAATGGGGTTGTTTCACTCGGGCGATTTATATTCCGCCCGGTCGCGTTTGATTTACGCCTATAAATTATTCGGAATGAAACGGTCGGTTTACTGGTCCGAAATGAGGACCTAAGCCGAGATTTACGCACTCGCGTGTTTACGCGGACATTATATTCTGCTTCGCGCCCGTTTCGTTTGTGTACTCTGTCGTTCGAACGTTTATTTAACTCCTACGATTTTGTAAATTGTAATTTTTCATTGGTATTAACCTCTAGCGAATATTTACTCAAAAACTAATATATTAACACGCGAATTCCTTTGAACTGGATTGTTTTAATTAGCAGAAATATATAACAATTAAAATTTTAGATGTTAAATATGCAATGTAATGCAAAAATTCTTTTTCTTGGAATTGTACTTTCTGATTTTTAGAGATTTTTAAACTATTTTTGGTTTTTGAAAACATATTTTTTTAAAAAATCGTAAAAAAATGAATTTTAAAGATTTTGACCTGATTTTTTTTTCAATGAAACTAAAAAAAATTTAGTTTTAATATAAAAAGACCGCTTCGTTCTAAATTTTACCAAAAAAATTAAAAAAAATTTCAAACTTGGCAAAAAAATTTTTAGATTAGGAAATGAATACTTTTTTAAAAATTCGTAAAAAATTGAATTTTAATGATTTTGATCTAATTTTTTTTCTAAATGAAACTAAAAAGATTCTAGTTTTAATTTAAAAAGACCGCTTCGTTGTAAATTTTATCAAAAAAATTAAAAAAATTTTCAAAGTTGGTGAAAAATTTTTTAAGTTAGGAAATGAATCATTTTTAAAAAATCGTAAGAAATTTAATTTTAATGATTTTGATCTAATTTTTTTTCTGAATGAATGTAAAAAGATTCTAGTTTTAGCTTAAAAAGATCGCTTTATGCTAAAATTTACCAAAAAAATTAAAAAAATTTTCAAAGTTGGCAAAAATTTTTTTAGATTAGGAAACGAATATTAAAAAAAAATTCGTAAAAAATTGATTTTTAATGATTTTGATCTAATTTTTTTTCTGAATGAATGTGAAAAGGTTTTAGTTTTAATTTAAAAAGACCGCTTCGTTGTAAATTTTACCAAAAAAATTAAAAAAATTTTCAAAGTTGGCAAAAAATTTTTTAAGATAGGAAATGAATTATTTTTAAAAAATTCGTAAAAAATTGAATTTTAATGATTTTGATCTAACTTTTTTTCTGAATGAATGTGAAAATATTCTAGTTTTAATTTAAGAAGACCGCTTCGTTCTAAATTTTACCAAAAAAATTAAATAAATTTTCAAAGTTGGCAAAAAATTTGTTAAATTAAGAAATGAATATTTCTTTAAAAATTCGTAAAAAATTTAATTTTAATGATTTTGATCTAATTTCTTTTCTGAATGAATGTGAAAAGATTCTATTTTTAATTTAAGAAGTTCTAAATTTTACCAAGAAAATTAAATAAATTATTTAAATTGGCAAAAAAATTGTTAAATTAAGAAATGAATATTTCTTTAAAAATTCGTAAAAAATTGAATTTTAAAGATTTTGATCTGATTTTTTCTCTAAATAAACCCAAGAACATTCTAGTTTTAATTTAAAAAGACCTCTTCGTTCTAAATTTTATCAAAAATATTGAAAAAATTTTCAAAGTTGGCAAACATTTTTTTAGATTAGGAAATGAATATTTAAAAAAAAAATCGTAAAAAATTGAATTTTAAAGATTTTGATTTGATTCTTTCTCCAAATAAAACCAAGAACATTCTAGTTTTAATTTAAAAAGACCGCTTCGTTATAAATTTTACCAAAAAAATTAAAAAAATTTTCAAAGTTGGCAAAAATTTTTTTAGATTAGGAAATGAATATTTAAAAAAATTCGTAAAAAATTGAATTTTAATGATTTTGATCTAATTTTTTTTTTCTGAATGAATGTAAAAAGATTCTAGTTTTAGCTTAAAAAGATCGCTTTATTCTAAATTTTACCAAAAAAATTTAAAAATTTTCAAAGTTGGCAAAAAATTTTTTAGGTTAAGAACTCAATAATTAAAAAAAAAAATTGTAAATATTGAATTTTAACGATTTTTATCTAATTCTTTTTCTCTAGTTTTTAAATGATGACTTCAAAATGTTCTGAAAACTACCCATAAAGCCTTGTATATACTTTCAGTTTTATGAAATAACACAAGCAACAAAAATTCAGAAAATTGTAATAAGTTAATCAATTCTATGTCTTTGAAAAGATGTTCGCCCAATCGTTTAAAAAGTATTTATAAGGCTTAACGTCAGCTGTTGATTTTTTGCAAAGTTGCTCCAAAAACGATTTAAAAACCGAAAAAAAGTGAAAATGTTGATAAAGTTCTTAATTAATTTTAAGTTCTTCAAAAGATTTTTGTTAATGGTTTAAAAAATATTCGTAAAGATTTCCAAGATTCTCTAAATATTATATCAAGAAATTGAAATTACCAAAAACTTTGGAAAATTTTAACAAAATCTTCCAAAAATTTTTAGTGAAACCTCAATCTTCAAAAAAAATGCTTGAAAAAAAATCACCTATGAAGGTTTTAAATATTTTTAAAGTCCTTCAAACATTATTTTAAACCAGCTTAAATTGTCTAAAAATCGTGAGATTTTTTATACCTACAATAAACTAAAAATTTGTATTTATTTCAGATTTTTGAAAAGGTGGGTTCAAAAATATTCATAAAGATTTCCAAAATTCTCTAAATATTCCATAAAAAACTGAAATTATCAAAAATTTTGGAAAATTTTAACAAAATCATCCAAAAATTTTAGTGAAATCTCAATCTTGAAAAAAAGTTTAACAAACGGTTTAAATATCAGCTATAAGGGTTTTAAATATTTCTAAAGTCCTCCAAACATTATTTTAAACCAGCTTAAATTGTCAAAAAATCGTCAAATTTTTGATACAATGAACTAAAAATTTGTACCTATTCCAGAATTTTGAAAAGATTGGTTTAAAACCCATCTATGAAGTTTAAGATATTTAAATTATTAAAAAAATCGTGAACATTTGATCCAAATCGATTAAAAATGTTAATTCTCAATTTTCGAAAATATGCTTCAAAAATGATGTTCAAATTGTATGTAAAGGCTTTAAATATCTTCCAAATGTTCGAAAAATTCTACAATTTTGAAATGAATTGAATGAAAATTTGTACCAATTTACGAGTAAATTAACCCTTTCGGTCCCGATTTTTTTGTAAACTAGTAAACAATTTGAAATTTGGCATAACAGTTACTTAATTTATTTTATGATTTTTTGTTTTTGTCTCATACTCACAAACTTTTTCATTTTTGACTTTTGGTGTGCACTGTAGTGTACGCCAGGACCGAAAGTGTTAAAAATATCCTAAAATAGATTGGAACCCTTTTACAAAGATTTCTAACTCTTAAAGCTAGCCTAAATTTTGAATTAGTCAACACTCTCAGTAATTTATTACTTTCTTAATTTTTAATCAATACTTGTTTTTTGAAAAGATGCCTCTAAATAATATCTTCAAAGCCATTGTTCCAGAAGAATGATTCCAAACACGTCCATAAATTGTAGAAGCCTTCAAACTATCAAAAAACGTGAATTTATGGACAGAACACCTCTAAAAATGTTAATAAATTTTCACTTTTTGAAGGTGTTGAAGAAATGAAGTTAAAAGATTTTGTAAAGATTTCGAATATCTTTCAAAGGACATTTAAAACCAATTTAAATTAACAAAATATTGTAAAATGTTGGACTGAATTGACTGAAAATCAATTATCGATCTAAGAAGATATTCTACAAAACGGACTTACAAAAATTTTTATAAATCCATATTTTAACCCTTTATTGCATGACTTTTTATTTTCGGTTGGAAAAAATATATGTTATAGTCTTATGTATCTAGATGTCTGAAAAAATAGTAAAAAATCCCTTTTTTTTATTTCATATATTTTTTTAAACGTTACAAATGTGACACAACATGGCAAATGTGGCGTACGAAACCGTAGTGTAATGATTAGTCATGTATATTCATGATGAAGTGGAACATCATGCGTACAGCTTCCTAACTTAGCTAAACAAATGTATTTTGTCAGTTAAAATGGCACTCCATGCATTAAAGGGTTAATGCTCATCTACAAAGGTTTATAGAATCTTTTAAAGATTATCTTAAATTAGTATAAATTGTTAAAAAAACGTAAAATTTTTGACAAAATCGACTATCCAAATTAGAATTCATTTCCGCATTTGAAAAGATGCTCTAAAATAGTTTAAAGATGCCTTAAACCCATTCACAAGGATTTCTAAGAACCTTCAAACTGAATAGAACTGTCAAAAAGTCGTGAAGTTTTTGAACTGGTAAATTCCTCTAGCAATTTCTTAATCAATTCTCAATATTTGAAAAGCTACCTTAAAAATATTATCAGTAAAGTTTACAAATTGAAAAACTGTTTGTTTATGTAAAATGCTTATTTTAAACTTAACAAGTCAAAAAATTAAGAAAAAAAAAAAAGGAAGTTTGAATGTGTATTTATTTTCTACAATTATTTACTAGTTTAACATTCATATCTAAGAAACTAATTGTTTGAAAGATCTGAAATTTTATGACGATTTAATTTTAAACATTATCTTTATTTTTACTGAAAATGAATTTGCTACGACTTTTGGTTTTTTTCGTCAGAAAAGAAATTCTAACCTAACTTAATTAACATGTCGAATAAAACTTGTCAATATTTAAAAATCATATCTAAAAAACTAATTACTATTGAGACTTAAAATTTCATGAGGATTTAGATTGATACCTCATCTTTATTTCTGTCAAAGATAAATTCTCTGCCATTTTTAGTTTTTTCCTCAGAAGAAAACATGTTACTTAATGTTGATTAAAATTTGTTAATTTTTAAAAATTTATATCTAAGAAATTAATTATTGTTGAGACTTGAAATTTTATGGGGATTTAGACTGATGATTGACCTTTATTTTTGCCAAAGATAAATTTTCTACGATTTTTAGTTTTTTCCTCACAAGAAAAAATGTTAGTTAATGTTGATTAAAATTATTTAATTTTTAAAAATTCATATCTAAGGAATTAATTATTGTTGAGACTTGAAATTTTATGATGGTTTAGATTCAAACTTAATCTTTATTTTGACCAAAGATGAATTTTCCACGAATTTTTGCTTTTCCCTTAGAAAAGAAAATGTAACTTAATGTCCTTAATTGAAATTTTTAAAGTTGTAAAACTTGGGTTATGTTCTAATAGTGGATTTTTCTAGGATGAGTGTGTAATGTGATGTTTAGAAGTTACAACTTTTATTAAATATAATAAGTTTGGAAGAAGTGATTGAGTTTTCTTCTGTATACTTTGTGAAAATAAGATGAGAGTTAAAGTTAATTTTGGCGAAATTTGTCGGCAGGGGGCGCACAAAAAGGCGGCGTCTCGGCCGGTGGTCCGCCTCCTGCATCGGTTTACATATGAAATTGTCCGGCGGCCGCGCTCACGTTAACGGCGGTAGATCGAATTATCAAAGTCGGCCTCTCTCCGTAAAGTTAAGCGGCCGCCGCGGCCACCTATGTGACGTCAGTGCGGCGCGCCATTGTGTTGTTGCAATTCATCACACACATGCGCCTCTCGTACGCCAAATACAGAAAGTCCTCCGCGAACGAACAGGATTAAACAGGACCCGCCGCCGCCACCGTACTTCTTCTCGCATCCCCTTTCTTGGATTGAGATGTTGACTTCCACTTTTGCCACATTCTCCTTCTCCTCTTCTACATCTCTCTTTTTTCTCCTCGCTGAATGCCAAGAATTTTATACAGAGTGTAAGAAATAATATTCGTATATTTAAGGGCGTAATTCTACAGTAAAAGATATAAAAAAAGTTCATATGAATATATGTCGTGAAATGCCTCCTAAAGAATCTATGGCTCTTTGAAGATGGTACTCTTTCTATGGTCTTTTGCTAATTATTTAGTTTATCAAACAAAGATTTAGTTTTAGATTGTGATTAACATAATAATCTGTGATAAATAGTATGGTGACAACCCAAGAACGCTGAACTAACAGGATAGCTCAATCTGCGATAATCATCCGCCAACTTTTGACGTAACTGCTAAGCTTATCGTCTATGACTTACACTCAATTGTCTTACACTCGACTGAAACAACAAATGACGTCAAACTGGTGGCTGCGCACTAAATTTCGGCGTATACACATCTTATGGGATTGAGCCATCCTGCTACTCCAACATCCTTGGTGAGAACTTACTATGAGGATTCGAAATGTTATGAATTGACCAATTCAAATCAAAATTGACCAATTTTGAGATCAAATTTTCAAAAAATAATGAACCAAGAAAAAACGAGACTTTAAATGAAAAGCCTCACTATCAAAGTTCATCGTAAATTATTTTGGTTACCATCACCATATTTCTTATGTAAATCATACGGGATGTTCTAAAATTATAATATTTACGGACGCATCTTCATATGAACTTTTCTTCATATTATTTTGTTGTAGTTGCCTCTTTAGATATACGAACGTTATTTTCGGACAGCCTATATAAATACCAATTTGTATTAATTTTCAACGTTGACACTGAATATCAATTAACTAGTACATATACCAGTTTAAAACACCTCTTTTCTATTAAGTTGACTAATTAAATAAACATAACCGTATACCTTTTAAGCGAAAACATCTTCATTTTTCTTCGTAAGTGCATTACTGATGCAAAGTGTAAAAAAATTTCTTGTCACCATTACGTACCGAACTTTACGATATTCGCGTTTGCGCAATAGAAGTTGACGGGCGACTTTCGACCTTGGTCGAGCTTCTTGCTTTTCGTTATTTCGTAGCTTTACGTTTGACGTCATTCGGATTTAATTCTCCGAGGTAAGGGGGACCTTGAATTCTAGATGATTTTCAGGCGAGTTTTTGAAGTAGCGCAATTTTTAGCCGTTTTGGTATTTGCCGCGGCTCCATTTCGAGTGTAATACGACCGCGATTTCCTGCGTGATCAGAATTTTGCGGGACCAAGCCGCCCGTCCTTTCAGACTAATGTATTCGGGCCGGCAGACACACAATGCATATTAAATGAACGCGAGCCGTATACGATTAAACGTGCAGTCATTAAATGCACACGGCTGCGATATAAACGCGCATAAACGCCAAACTGCAATATGGATATCCGCGTTGCGGACCGTCCGAAATAGTCTACAATAAACCCTAGGGGAAATTTCAGAAGGTCACCGTCAAACATTTGTAATGGTAATTTTTTAAAAGGTTTTTTTACTTAGGGAGCTTTATGTGTAAAATGAATTCGATTATAAGACAAACGTATGCAATGGTCATAAATTTCCGAGCTGTAATAATAAAAACAGATGGACTTAACCGTCGTCTGCTAGTTTTCTACTACCTTGACCATACAAGATGCGTTAAGAATTAATGAGATTTAATTAAATCATGAGGTTTGTCGTTTTTACGTAAACGATTTCTTCGTTACAGTTCAACTTAAATTGAATTTAATTTAAGAGAATTTAATTTTACTTAATTTTTAATTTAAAGTGAATTTAAAATCATTGATTCAAAAAATTAATAAGAATAAAGGATAAGACATTGGTTAGATAAAATATTGTGCTTTAACATATATTTCTACCAACTTGGAATTACTTGAAACACTGAAAAAATCAGTGTATTTAAAAACCAACTGACGAAAATTAAGTAATTACAATTACAGCGCTGAATTTAAATGAATCTCATTTTCTATTTTTTTGCAAAAACTGAATTTGAAACTGCACCATTAAGGGAACGATGGAAAAGTTCGTCATTTCGAGTTATAGTACATGTCAATATAAAAATCCTTAGAATCAAATTTATTTCTTAAGTTTCAAGTCCTTTATCCATATAAATCGTTCGAATAACGCTCTATCGAACGAATTTGAAAACGTTTATCACCATCCAAAGTGTTTGAAATGAGGTTAGTTATGTTTGTAAATCTTTGTGTCTCTTTACTAAATTTGCCAACCCCTAAAATGTCTCTCGATGAGGTTTGACCACCCCTGAATCCAGTTTTTAAAATCCAGAGTTTACTTATCCTAGAATCGGTTTTCTGCGAGGCTTGACAACCCCTAAAACATTTCACGATGAGGTTTGTCTACCCCTGAAGCCCGTTTGAATAATTGAGGGTTTACTTACACTTGAATCGGGTTTCTACGAAGTTTGTCAACCTCAGAAAACTCTCTGGACGAGGTTTGCCAACCTCTAAAATGTCTCACGATGAGCTTTGTCTACCCCTAAGATGTTTCTCGACGAGATTTGACTTCCCCTGAAGCCCTTTTGAAAATTCGAGGGTTTACTTATCTTTGAATCGAGTTTCTACGAAGTTTGCCAACCTCTGAAATGTTTTTTGACGAGGTTTGCCAACCCCTAAAATGTCTCACGATGAGGTTTATCTACCGCTAAGATGTTTCTCGACGAGGTTTGACTTCCCCTGAAGCCCATTTGAAAATTCGAGGATTTACTTATCTTTGAATCGAGTTTCTACGAAGTTTGCCAACCTCTGAAATGTTTCTTGACGAAGTTTACCCACCTCTGAAGTCCGTTTGAAAATTCGAGGGTTTAGCTATCTTTGAATCGGGTTTCTATAAAGTTTGCTCACCCCTGAAATCCCGTTTTTCCTTTCCTAGGATTCTACTTATCCTAGAATCGGTTTTCTACCAGGCTTGACAATCCCTAAAACATTTCACGATGAGGTTTGTCTATCCATGAAGCCCGTTTGAATAATTGAGGCTTTACTTATACTTGAATCGGATTTCTACGAAGTTTGTCCACCTCAGAAAAGTCTCTGGACGAGGTTTGCCAACCCCTAAAATGTCTCACGATGAGGTTTGTCTACTCCTAAGATGTTTCTCGACGAGGTTTGACTTTCCCTGAAGCCCATTTGAAAATTCGAGGGTTTACTTATCTTTGAATCGAGTTTCTACGAAGTTTGCCAATCTATGAAATGTTTCTTGATGAGGTTTACCCACCTCTGAAGTTCGTTTGAAAAATCGAGGGTTTAGCTATCTTTGAATCGGGTTTCTATAAAGTTTGCTCACCCTTGAAATCCCGTTTTTCTTTTCCTAGGATTCTACTTATCCTAGAATCGGTTTTTTACGAGGCTTGACAACCCCTAAAACCTTTCACGATGAGGTTTGTCTACCCCTGAAGACCGTTTGAATAATTGAGGATTTACTTATACTTGAATCGGGTTTCTACGAAGTTTGTCAACCTCAGAAAAGTCTCTGGACGAGGTTTGCCAACCCCTAAAATGTCTCACGATGAGGTTTGTCTATCCCTAAGATGTTTATCGACGAGGTTTGACTTCCCCTGAAGCCATCTATGCAGCCAAGCTATGAAATATTTCTTGACGAGGTTTACCCACCGCTGAAGTCCGTTTGAAAAATCGAGGGTTTGGCTATCTTTGAATCGGGTTTCTATAAAGTTTGCTCACCCCTGAAATCCCGTTTTTCTTTTTCGGAGTTTGACCACCCCTGATAGCCACATTAACCACATTTCAAGCGATGTCTTTACCAGTGGAGTTGTAGCTAGTTATATATAATAAAGTTGTAACTTATAAACATCAAATTTCAAAGGAATCCAAAGAAAATTCCACTTTTAAAACGTAGCCTAATTTTTAGATTTTTAAGACATTTCATTTAAGGACATTAAGTTACATTTTCTCTTTCGAGAGGAAAACTAAAAGTCGCAAAAAATTCATTTTCGGTAAAAACAAAGATGAAGTTTTAATTTAATCTCAATCCTCATAAAAATTTCAAGCCTTATTAATAATTTGTTTTTGAGGTATGATTTTGTTAAAGATGATTGATTTTTAATAACCAAAAATTTTTTACCAACTTTGAAAATTTTTTAAATTTTTTTGACAACATTTAGGATAAAACGGTCTTTTTAGATTAAAACTAGAATGTTTTGAGTTTCATTTAGAAAAAAATCAAATCAAAATCTTGAAAAATGAATTTTTGATGAATTTTCAAAGTTGATCAATTTTCTTAAATTAGAAGTGTCAAAAATTTTTACCAATTTTGAAAATTTTTTTAATTTTTTTGACATTTAGAATAAAACGGTCTTTTTAAATCAAAACTAGAATGTTTTAAGTTACATTTAGAAAAAAATCAAATCAAAATCTTTAAAAATGAATTTTTGATGAATTTTTAAAGTTGGTGGATTTTCTCAAGTTAGGTTAGAAGTGTCAAAAATTTTTACCAATTTTGAAAATTTTTTAAATTTTTTTGACAACATTTAGAATAAAACGGTCTTTTTAGATAAAAACTATAATGTTTTACGTTTCATTTAGTAAAAAATCAAATCAAAATCTTTAAAAATGAATTTTTGATGAATTTCTAAAGTTGACCAATTTTCATAAATTAGAAGTGTCAAGAATTTTTACAAATTTTGAATTTTTTTTAATTTTTTTGACAACATTTAGAATAAAACGGTCTTTTTAAATCAAAACTAGAATGTTTTAGGTTTCATTTAGAAAAAAAATCAAATCAAAATTTTTAAAAATGAATTTTTGATGAATTTTTAAAGTTGGTGGACTTTCTCAAGTTAGGTTAGAAGTATCAAAAATTTTTTACCATCTTTGAAATTTTTTTTTAATTTCTTTGATAACATTTAGAATAAAACGGTCTTTTTAGATCAAAACTAGAATGTTTTAAGTTTCATTTAGAAAATAGTCAAATCAAAATCTTTAAAAATGAATTTTTGATGAATTTTTAAAGTTGATCAATTTTCTTAAATTAGAAGTGTCAAAAATTTTTACCAATTTTGAAAACTTTTTTAATTTTTTTGACATCTATAAATTTAATCTATAAATTTCCAAAAAATCTTTCTCAATTCCCAAAAATAAAGCCTAGGTGATTTCTTAAATTTCAACTTTAACGTTTTTCGTGTAGATTTAGAAAAAAAACCTTTTTTCAAAATTTTCATAATTTAACATATAAATATTTATATGTTACCTTAAAATAGATGTAATAATCTCTAAATTTCCAAAAAATCTTTTCTCAATTCCCAAAAATAAAGCCTGGGTTATTTTTTAAATTTTAACTTTGACGTTTTTCGCATAGGTTTAGAAAAACTCATTTTTTTCAAAATTTTCACAACTTAACATATAAACATTTATATGTTACCTTAAAATAGATATAAGGATCTATAACTTTCCAAAAAATCATTTCTCAATTCCCAAAAATAAAGCCTAGGTGATTTTTTAATACAATTAATAATTTTGTATTCTCTTGTCTTAAAATATGGATTTACAAAAATGACTTATTGTTAGTTTTAAGTTAAATATAAGTTTAATTACCCATTTTTGAACGAAAAGAAAGAGATATTTGAAAGTGTTAATTACTGAGGGGACGTCTTTTAAAAAAGGGTACGGTTTGGTTTGGTTTGTGCGGTATAATGGGCGAGAGCTTTTACGCGTATACTATTCTAAGCTCGGAGGCGTGCACCACGTGGCCGCGGCGATCGAACGAGTTATTACACGTCTCGAAGTTCGCGAAACCGGCTCATTTCTTTATTCGCTCGCGATCCCGAGAGCGAGATCAGCTGTTCCTCTCGATTCCGGTGTTTGCCCAACTGTTAATTGCGCGAAAATAATCTATTATTGTTCGGACGGAGTAGGAAGTGCCGCCGGGCAATTACCGCCGACTCGGCCGCCCGATTTTCATCGGCAGATTAATGGGCTCGATATTTCCGAATGAAAATGAACCCGGCGGCGGACGCGCTTTTCTAATTAAACGGGTTTCGAAACGGCGCGCTACAGAGATGGCATTGTCGTGCTGGAAAATAAACGGAAATTTTCTAAGTAGAAACATTTTATTTGGAAGCAAACCAAGATTCTAGACTACTTTCCTTTACTTTCGATGTATGCACGCATCTACATACAAAGCGTTTAAAAAGTTAAAGACTCTCGTTTTTTTTTCTTCTTTCAATTTAGTATTCCGGTCTTTGAGAATTCTACGAATGAAAGATAAGTTATGCGATTAGGTATGTCGTCGAGTTTATTGGTCCTAACGTATATTAAAACCAGAAGAAAACTGACAACAAGTTGCACAAGTATTATTTATAGCGAAATAATACAGATCTATTACGCGTATTACTTATGAAACGCGCTCCGTTTAGCAAAACTCTGCTCGCGGGTAGAATTCTTTGCCATTTTGGTCACGCGGTCACGGACGTTTTTCAACCGACCAACCAACGGAATAAACGACTGGATGGCTCAATTTCGTTTTACTCCGTCTGACGAGCTAAGTGCACCGAGTTTTCGAATAACCTCTAGAAAACCGTCCAGATGGGCTTAAGGCTTAACTCGAGACGAAAAAAACGTTAAAAATAATGTCGGTATATCTATTCGCACACGCGCCTGCCGATCCTTGCCAATTTTTTCTGTCACATTTGTCTCGCCGTAGACAAAATAATAATAAACGTTCGCGATACTGCAGACAGCACGGCTTTATCTGTTTGGTGTAGGTGCATTCCGAAAATATTTACCCGGGTATTATATGTCTTGGATAGAAAGATTGTCGTTTAAATGTAAAAAATTGCTTCCTTTAATACCCCGACGATTGATAAATTATAACGATCTAAACAAAACAGTAAAAATAGCAACTTTGAATCAACACCCGTTCAGTTTCAGAGTTTTACCGAGTTCAAACTCAATAAAAATCGTGATCGAATATAAAGTGTGAATAAAGAATTTAGAGAAAAAGATAAATTTGCATTCCATTTCCTAATAATCTTATTTCATTGTCAGACGAATTTTGAACAATTTAGAATAAATTAAGATTTGTTCTACACTTTTAACCCATTGAAAATAAATCTTAAATTTTCTACTGAAGAGAATTTATTTTTAGTTGATGACTATCTAGAAATTTCGATCTACTAAGAAGTATAAATATAAGGTCGATAGCTAAATACAAGAAAACTTATAAACATTAGCTTTATTGGTTGGGTTAAAACTAGCACTGCACTATACTAAATTACACTATGGTGCAAAGGTGCAGTTTCGTGTAGCATTTAAAGGAGAAAGACTAATTTAGTTTAATTTGGTGCACTTTTATTCAGGTATGAAATGTGATCCAACGAACGCATATACCGGGTGTGTAAGAACACCCGTCCACCCCTTTCAAAATCAATAGAAATGGTTTTTTTGAAATATTCAAAAAATTTTCACCTGATTTGACACCACCTGATTTTTATTTTTGGAGGAGGATAAAAGATATGGTTTACAACCAACGTTCAACAACAAAAGAAGACATGCAACAGTGAATTACAGAAGTTTGTCATTCTTTAAATCCTACTGAAATTCGAAAGACCGTTGACAGTGTCAGACAAAGAATGGAAAGATGTGTTCACGAAGGTGGCAGACATTTTCAACATTATTGATTATTATTTTTTTTTATTTTATTACTTCGTATCGTTTTTCGTTTTGTTTCTCGTTCTTCGTTTCGTTATCTTGTTAATAAATAACATCTGATGTGTTTTGTGTTTTGAACAAAAGATGTTTCTCTCTTTGCACACTCTACTCAATGCTACCCTATGTTAATTCGAAACGAACACTTTCACTTGTATTTAATGTAGCACGAGTACCTCAAGTAGAATTAAAATATGTAATAAAAAGTACCACGTTCCATTTAAAAAATTGAACTTCTGGTCTGAATAACCTATTTCCGGTCAGAACCGGAAGTTTAAAATATCATCAACGGATAGAGCGTACCCCATTTGGTAATCAAAATTTTTTGAATTTTTCAAAGAAACCATTTCTCTGGGTTTTGAAAGGGGTGGATGGGTGGTCTTACACACCCGGTATAACTTCGTACAAAAGTGGTTGTAAAAGAAAGAAGTGATTATTGGAGAACTTGAAAACTACAACAACTGATACATTATGACTTTTATTCATGAAAACGATTTCCAATGGTTTGGATTTTTGTCAACTGTGATGTCGAGTTGTTTTCAAACAAGATTCGAAAAAGCTTTGGGTTTTGATCTGTACAAAAATACAGAATCCATTGGAAATTGCTTCCAATTTTATCAAATTGCAAGAGAACTAAAATCTCGATCAGCTGCAAAGTACTTAGAGAAAGAAGTGACTTTTGTATTACAATTCTTATTTTATTTTACACTAATTTTGGAAATTTTTACATCAACCAAACTATAAACGTTTGGAAAAAGCAAAATTTGATCAATTGATTCAACAAAAAACAATTCATATACAGGATGAGTTAAGTTTGAGAAGGATTAGTCTTTTGATGACATCTTTTCCAAATGTTAATTTGATTTTCAATTATAACCTGTTAATTATCCTGATTCAGGATTCGATCAAAATTCATTTTTTTTATATTGGAGTTTTTTTCCAAGTTAGTTTCATGTGTACAATACAATCCTGAAGTTTGTTTCTTTTCTCTCAACTCATCTTGTATGTTGTTGAGGCAATAAGTCATTGAAATGATTAA
The DNA here is from genome assembly GCA_036711955.1 of Digitonthophagus gazella. Classification (NCBI taxonomy): domain Eukaryota; kingdom Metazoa; phylum Arthropoda; class Insecta; order Coleoptera; family Scarabaeidae; genus Digitonthophagus; species Digitonthophagus gazella. The sequence continues at coordinate 33,400,071 of JASCIT010000007.1, read as the reverse complement.
GAGTTTTGGATTTCCTTCTGCCAATCAATATTTGAGTTTCCTGCACATAATTACAATGGAATACAATTTGATTAGTTGAAATAATCAAAAGTCGTTGTAAATCGATTCCATGCACAGATATATTATCGAAGATTTTTGTTTTTTATGTTAAAATCTTTCATACATTGTCAAAAATTTTATTTGTGTGATTAATACTGCTTATAAACTACTCGCCGAAAAATCCGCAACATCCAGAAAAGAAGACCGTACGAACTTGAAATTTTGGTGATATCTACAGTTCAAGCGAAATAGTAAATGATTAAAACTTGGTCAAGATTCGTGCACTCTTTCCTAGTTTTCTGTCTGACTTTTAGTATTTTTTTAAATGTACTTCTTTTACTCCGTGTTGCTGTGCTAATGATGACCGACAACCTAAACCTTATCAAACCCTTTATTTGCCTTGCTGTTAAGCTCAGTGACCATCGAAATCAGCCTTACATTCAATAAACTCCTGTTAAAAATAGATAAATTGCACTGGCCAACGTTTTTTAGACCCATAGATCAAACAATAGTTTCCTAGTACTTCTAGGTGTGCTAGACTCAAATTTGGCCTCAGAATTGCTGCGTCATATCAGGTTATTGAATAATTCTAACCTTAAGATGTAAAAATCTCGGTTTTTAAACATGTTCGGGATTGAATAATATAGCGAATAAATGATTATTCACAAAATTTCATGCGGCATCTGAAAGCACCACTGTTCTCAATTTAAACGTATTTTGAATTTTTAGAACATCTTCATTTCTTCTTGAAGGAATGTAATTTCTATAACATCACGTTTTGTCCAATCATTTTGACTTATAATATCATTCTACCGTAATCTGTACAATTTAGATGATTTGCATACAACGATGACTTCAAAAAGCCACTGTGTAAAAAAAAAATAAGAACATTTTTATATTTGTGCACGTTTTGACACAGAAAAGTGATACATTGAGTGTAGATAGGATCAAAGAATGATAGCCAACCATTGCTGAGCTTTGAAAAGGGAAAATAATTCCATAAGTTGGGTTGGATCACTGCAACGTTCATTTGAAACAAGGATTTGAAAACTTTAACATGTTTTTGGGACTACGACCAAATCATTGCTTACTACTTACTGTTAGTTTGCCATATTAGGAATAACTACGATTGGGAGATTATAAAAACAAGATTTTTTTTCACGAAGAAATTAAGGTATTGAAAAAATTCAAAATGCATTTTGAATGGGAAAGGTGCCTTATGCCATCCTTACAAAACTCCTTATGCCACAAGGAGTTTTGTAGATAACAATTTATTTGCTACGTTATTTAATTTTAAATATGTTCAATACTCGTGTTTTTTGCATCTATAGATTAGAATATCTTAAAAACCTGAGGTGATGGAGTAATTCTGAGATCACATTTGAGTTCAACGCGCCAAAACCTTTTAGAAAAGTAGTATTTGATCTATGGGTCTCACCTTTTATAAAATTTTGTAGACCTGTGTTATGGGAAGTTTTCGGTTTTACTAGTGATAGATGGTAAGCGGGAATTAAATCTGAAGATTGCGTGTGCTCTGGTAGTAAATTGACATTGTACTTATTAAAAATGTTTGTGTGAGTCGTACTAAGCGCAATTCAGTGCGGTCTTCTTGAAAAACATTGCAACGAGGTCTTTGAAAGTATGGTAACGAAATTGGCTGCAGAATTTCATTGGTACACTAGAAGATCGCAGTTGCACTTTTCTTGAATGTTGACTTAAGATTACCGACATTCAAACTGAATTTCACTCTATTACAACACCATATGTTGAGCCAGAATAACGTCCACAAGCGAATTCCAAATTTAGTCATTCTGCTCTAGATCTTCTGAGACACAATTGACCATGAAATTGCTATAGACAAAACCGATATTCATCGCTAAAAATGATTTGGTGTCATTCTTCGACTTGATGTCCTCTCAACCTACACCACTTGATGTATCGGCTCCTGCTCGCGCCTTGTAACGGTTTACTGCTTGCATTGCGGGAGAACTCTATCTCAAAATAAATTTGTAATGCGTTATAAATGATCTAATTTCATTACGAGATAATTCAAAAAAAGTATTTCTTTGCTTGAACTCTTTGTGGGCGACCTTTTTCCTATCGCTTGGAGGTACCGAAATCTACATAAACACCTATGGGCGTTGGGCCCTTATCGGAACCTGTCGAAGACGTTTTATTAAAACAACTGTTTAGAGACTTTCACGAAATAATGTCACGATGCCGCAGCAAGACGTAGAGTCAGTTAGTTTTTCCTTGATCTTTGTTGTGAACAGTTTATTTCGTCCTAGTTGCAGTTTCAAAGTGTTATTTTTGTTACTGCAGTTGTTTTCTGCTTGTATAATACGTTGTGGTCTTTGGCAAACCAACAATTAGCAAGACAGAATTTCGAACATTTTGCCACCAACCTTTTTATAAAAAAATACACCATCATGGACGACGCGGAATTAGTCCAAATGATTTACCAGGCGGATCTATCACATAGTGACGAGGAAGAAATCGTAGCATCTAGAAGTCGGCATCCACGTAGGATACAATGATAGTGAAGCAAGCGAAGATAACGAATCAGAATTAGAGGAAAACGATGCTGAGGAAGAGCTGAGAGATTTCCGCGAAGTTTCTGTGGCCAATGATAGCGAATATAATCCTCGGCTATCATTTATGAAAATTGCTGATTCTAGACATATGCCAAGAAATTCCATGCCAAAAGCATATTTTGATCTATTTTTCACTGAAAAATTTTTGAGCTTATTGAAAAGTGAGACTAACCGATATGCGAGGCAATTCCTGAATAGGATCAATGTTCTCTCAGGATCCAGAGCAACAGAGTGGAAGGCCACTACAGTGTCAGAGATGAAGGCGTTGATTGCTGCGCTTTTGGAAATGGGCGTAACACGTAGATCGACACTTTTTGATTATTGGTCTACAAACCACAGACATATCCCGTGGTTTGGCAAAATGTTCAATCGCAATCGGTTTCAATTAGTTTGTAGATTTTAGATGACTGTATGTGCAAATACATTTTCTACAAGAGATCTCAAATTCATTTCATTTACAAACATTTATACCTTTGTTATTTCTATAATTTTCAAATGAGTTCGAAAAAACTAGTGTCATTGTTTAGTTCTGTATTTCATCCATAATACGCAGCGTTTTGAATCATGTAAATATTGCTTCTCGTTTGGTTTTTACAAGCATTTTCCCGAACCCTTGTAAAACTGAAATTCGGCCGGTTTTTCTCGTATAGGTATCTCTATTTCGCCCGGCACTAAAAGGGTTAAAGAACTCAGCAAAATTTGTAGGTGTGAGGCTGAACCATTGCACTGGATTCTTCAATAAATTGTTTGCATCGATGCCTGACTTTCCCAAACAGCCCTCCAAGTAACTGAAGGTTACTTGGAGGTAGTTAGAACCTTCACTAACTGAGTTGTCTCTAAACAGGTTAATTAAAGCATTCGACGAAGATATCTCGTTTACTGTTTATTCATGATTTGTGATCGACTATCGCCTCTATTAAGTGTTTTCCAGACTTGGCTGGATTAGACACTCCATAATTAGACTCCATTTTTTGGCAATTTCGCGAAAGGATATTCGAAGCTTTATGCATATCCATACTTTGACTCTCCTTGAAAGGGGTTAATCGAATGTAAGACTGGTTTAGATAGATGCGGGACATAACACATATACAAGTGAAGAATTTAACAAAGTATAGATTACCAGTAATGATTAATACAGCTACACGGTCTAGAAGAAACATGTCTGTTAAAATATAAAATACCAGACAAACAACCGCTAAAAAGTTTACTAATCATGACCAAATTTTAATCATTTACTATCTTGCACCAAAAATTTCAAGTTCGTACGACCATCCTTTCTAGGTGTTGCATTTTTTTTTCTGGCGAGCAGTGTATTTTTATTAATTTTGTAAATAAATTCACTTACATTTTAATAAAGTTAAAGTAAATATGATTACTTAGATCAGTTAAAATAGTCAAGTAAGTATATTATGTCTTTGTATATAAAAGTGGTTGAAAAGGAAGGAAGAGAATAGTTGATGAACTTCGGTGACGTTTGTTGTGTCTGCGATGCTTATTTATCTTCGTCAGCGTCCATCAATCGAGGGGTCATAGAAAGCCGGGGGCCCTTCCGAAGAGCGTTAAGTGGCTTCGGAGGGTGGCGAGATGATCTGTGTCAGGGCGACAGTTGGCAACGCGCACCGCAGACACCCTAAAATAGCCGGCGCATTGTAGTCGCGGTGTTAAACAGTCTGAAGCGATCTGCGCAGGTCTCTCTTTATTTAAGGCACAACTGTGAATCACTACGCGGCCATCGTGAATCCGAGAGCGTCTCCACAATCTTCTACTTACGTGCTCCGTGCCTCTCGCGAGTCTCTTTTGCACTCACTTTTTGGACCGGTGCCTATTTTCGGTTATCAATTATTTTCGGTCTTTGGCAAAACCGGTGGCAGTCACTTTCTCAAACACTCTTTTAGAAAAAGTTGATGTCATCGTTATAAAACTACTACAATAACTAAAGGAAAATCTCAGTCGTTTTTCTACAATGACTACTCAACTCTTGGCATATAACTTCTTGATGAAACATCCGCATTTATCTGATCTGCCAAGTTCGTTCAAAAATAATCTCCTTCAATAAAAGATTATGAAAAAGTGTTCGACTTATTCGATCATATCATGAATGTAAATAAATTATATGCTTAAAATTTTTTTTCTGTTTAATCGTTAAACTTAATTTAAAGTTAGTAAAGTCACACATAAAAATATATAGGTAAAGTAGTTTCGAGTGATTTATGTGGTTAGATTAGCGTAAAAATAAATCGTGGGAGAAACGTCGAGCTGTAAAATAATGTGGGCTAATGTACTATTTTACAAAGAGTGCAGTGTTGGTAGAAAATTGAAGTGGACAACGGCGTATTCTTAGTCGACCGCCGTAAATCTAAAACACTAAAACGAACCGCTCGCTATTATAACCGTATAATCTTACAGCCCAACCTGCACGCGGACTATTTTTGACTGCGACAATGTTCCCTTGCCAGGTCATAAGAGCAGAAGAGTCGAGTAAACAAACGGGTTCGCTTCCCAGTTCGAATTTTACACGATGGAGTCATTCTATTTTAAATACAAAATAAAAAAAAATAATATTAATATTTAAAGTAGGTAGTAGGTATATACGAGATGAAATGTCTGATGAAATGATGGTGTATTCTGAGAAGTGCTTTACTTATTGGACAATTTATTAGTTCTCAAAGATGGTTTACAGTATTACAAGGTTTTGAAGTAAACTTTACATTCAAGTCCGTTTAAAAATTTAAATAGCTTTCTTGGAATTTAAATTTATTTATAACACATTGGTTTTTTATTATATCCGTTATCAGTTACTTACTCTTTGGTATTATGGTAGTCAAAAAATTGATGATGAAAAATTGGTATGATTTGTGACAAAAAAGTCAGATAATTTGTAAAAATTATTACGACTTTTAACTTGTAGACTCTTATTATGTCTGGATGTTTAAAAGAATCTATGTTTATTTATCTTTAAAAGAATTTATAGACAACACATATATACAAATCGAAAAAAAATGTAGTGTTTTTTACTAAAACTACATCATTTTTTTTATATAAATAGGAAGAGGATCGTTTTTTTTTTTTTGTTTGAAAATTAGTTTGGTTGAAAAAAGATTTTAAATTTATTCTTACGATTTAATGGCTTTAGAAAAATATTTAAGATAATAATCTATAATTAAAAAATTAAAAGTCTTAAAATCAGTCTTATTAATTAATAACAAATTAAAAATATGATAACAATTTATTTTGATTAAACAATTAGTTTGGTAAAAATAAATTTTAAACTATACCCTTACATTTTAGAATTTTTCAAAAAAAATGACAATAATTTTTAATACAAAAAGTAGAAGACTAATTTAAATTTGGTCTTTTTCTACTAAAACTAGATTTCTACTAAAAAAAATCATTTTTCTATATAATCAGGAAAAGAATCGTTCCTATGGAGAAATTAGTTTACTTACAAAAAGAATTTAAGGGGGAACAACAGGGTAAATTTTTTGAAAAATCGTTTTTTTTTTCTTTACGCAATTCGAAAGTATGTACCTTTTAGAATATTCTCCTACAATATTATAACAAAATTTATACAAATAATGGAATTATAGCTCTTTTTTGCTCGCGCGCACGAAGCCATTACTTGAATACGAACATAAACAACCATTGTCACAAAATGTTATCCATGATATTACTCCCATTTATATGGATCTGTCCAAGACGGAGTTGCTTGAGCGCTGTATAGGCGGATTTACGCAAAATTCGAATGAGAGCTTTAATGCCCTTATTTGGAAGTTCGCTCCGAAAATTTTATCAAGTCGGGCAATTATTGTGCAAATTGCTACTTATTTGACGGTTTCCATTTTTAATAATGGAATGGCATCTTTATTAAAGGTGGCAAATGAAATACAAATCCAGATTAGTCCCCAAATGTACGCATTTTGTACAGCTAAAGACCAACACCGTATAAGTCGAGCTCAAGTGCGTTCAATTTCAAGTGTTTTAGACAATTCAGACAACAAGAAAGTCGAATTATGTTCTAGAAATTCTAAAGACCTTTATTACGGAGCAGGAATCGATGAATTGTGGTAACTCTTAAAATTTTCTCCATTATATCATCTAGAACTAAACTTAACTTTTTAAATGCGTTTTTCTCACAGTAAAATTTTTTTAACCTGTTGTCACAATTTCTTTACCAACGAGAATCGCATTCAAATTTTATTGAGACGTCCTCAATCTATATAAAATTCCCTTCAGTTAAGCGTACGGATTTTTATTTGTATTAATATTTGCTGCCTCTTTACCCCCTGGAAAGATTAATTATTTTATCGATTTTCTTAACTCCTTTTTTGCAGGGGTGCCATTTTAACAGCAATTATTATTTTCTAAATCGGCTACGCTTAACTGAAGCTACACTAATATAGATTAAAATGACGTTTCCTTTTTTATTTTCAGATTATTTTTACACGTTTTATAGTGACAACCAACAAGATGCTTTTTTTTGTTAATGCATTTGGACACCCTCCATACATGTATTCTAAGACAGATTTTTTTTTCTCTATACTTCCTAAAATAAGTTTAAACTGCGTAGTTACAAATATCAAATTCCGATTTTTCTAAAATATATGAGTGAACCAAAATAAAATCTTAATTATCGCCTTTTTTCGCGGTCTTCACCCTGTTGTTCCCCCATAAATTTACTTTTTCGATTTTAAGAGTTTACATACCAATTCATAATTTATAATTCAAAAACTAGGCTTATTGAAAATCGGTCTTTTTGTACAAAAACCACATAATTTTATGGAAAAATATGGAAAAAATCATTTGAATTTAATAGTTAGTTTGGTTAGAAAAGATTTTGTAGCTACTTTTAACGATTTTGATCGTTTTGGAAAGAATGAAAATTAATAGTTTATAATTTAAGAACTAAGAGGTTAATTTAAAATTAAATTAAAATCAGTCTTTTTCTACTAAAACTACATTATTTTCTGTATAATTACGAAACAAATTCATTTCCATTGAACAATTAGTTTGGTAAAAATAAATTTTTAATTAAACCCTTACATTTTGGATTTTTCCAAAAAATGACTCATTTAATAATTTTTTTAAACTAAAAGTAAAAGAGTAATTTAAATTGGGTCTTTTTCTACTAAAACTATCAGTTTCTTATATAAATAGGAAAAGAATCCTTTTATTGGGAAATTAATTTGGTCAGAAAATAATTTTAAATTTACTCTTACGATTTTAATAATTTTGGAAATCACACAAATCAATGATTAATAATTCAAAAACTAAAAGGTTTCTTGAAATTCAGATCTTTTATATAAAAACTACATAATTTTAGGTATAATTGGGGATAAAATCATTTTGATTTAATAATTAGTTTAGTTTAAGAAAATTTTTATAGTTACTTTTAACGATTCTGATCGTTTTGGAAAAAATGAAAGTTAATAATTTATATTTCAAGAACTAAAAGGTTAATTTAAAATCAGTCTTTTTCTATTAAAACTACACTATTTTCTATTTAACTATGAACCAAATTCTTTTCGATTGAACGATTAGTTTGGTAAAAATAAATTTTTAATTATACCCTTACATTTTGAATTTTTCCAAAAAATGACTCATTTAATAATTTTTTTATACTAAAAGTAAAAGAGTAATTTAAATTGGATCTTTTTCTACTAAAACTATCATTTTCTTATATAAATAGGAAGAGAATCGTTTTTATTGGGAAATTAATTTGGTCAGAAAATAATTTTAAATTTACTCTTACGATTTTAATAATTTTGGAAATCACACAAATCAATGATTAATATTTCATAAACTAAAAGGTTTCTTGAAATGCAGATCTTTTGTATAAAAACTACATAATTTTAGGTATAATTAGGGATAAAATCATTTTGATTTAATAATTAGTTTTGTTTAAGAAAATTTTTATAGTTACTTTTAACGATTCTGATCGTTTTGGAAAAAATGAAAGTTAATAATTTATATTTCAAGAACTAAAAGGTTAATTTAAAATCAGTCTTTTTCTATTAAAACTACACTATTTTCTATTTAACTATGAACCAAATTCTTTTCGATTGAACGATTAGTTTGGTAAAAATAAATTTTTAATTATACCCTTACATTTTGGATTTTTCCAAAAAACGACTCATTTAATAATTTTTTATACAAAAGGTAAAAGAGTAATTTAAATTGGGTCTTTTTCTACTAAAACTATCATTTCCTTATATAAATAGGAAGAGAATCGTTTTTATTGGGAAATTAATTTGGTCAGAAAATAATTTTAAATTTTCTCTTACGATTTTAATAATTTTGAAAATCACACAAATCAATGATTAATAATTCAAAAACTAAAAGATTTCTTGAAATTCAGATCTTTTGTATTAAAAGTACATAATTTTATGTATAATTGTGGAAAAAATCATTCTGATTTAATGCTTAGGTTGGTTAGGAAAAAAATTTATAGTTGCTTTTACGATGTTGATGATTCTTAAAAAAACGTCTAATAATTTGTAATTCAAGAATTAAAAGGCTAATTTAATATCAGTCTTTTTCTACTGAAACTACATTATTTTCTATATAACAAAGAAATCGTATCCATTAGTTTGAGTAATTAGTTTGGTTGAAATTAAGTTTTACCTACTTTATATTTTTAAATAAATTCAGGTCCCTTTTTAAGCCAACCAAATTTTTTTAAGCTTTTTAATCCTTAAAAACAAGAATGATTGTTTCGAATATAATTATTTCAATTTTTCTTGTTTTATTTAACCCTTTCGTGGATAAATTATATTTTTGAGAGTTTCGCCACTTTTTAATTAATCGATCCATAGTGGTAATGTTGTATACCAATACACTAAAATATAATAAAGTTGTATCTATTAAACATTCAATTTTAATGTAATTAATAGAAAATTCCGCTTTTAAAATCTAGCCTTATTTTTAGAAAGCTTAAAATTTACAATTAAGGACATTAACTTATATTTTCTCTTCTGAGGAAAAAGATTTTTCGCTAACTCGCTTAGTTTTTGAGTTAGAGGAATCCAAAGTTGTGGTATGCCGTTTTGAGGTTGTTCCAGTTTTTGGACTATACCTTTATAAATACCGATTGTACGAAAAAATTTTTAGAAGAAAATATGTTCGTAGTCAAACATGGAATAACGTTTATTTGAAACATTTTTCGTTAACTCGCTTAGTTTTTGAGTTAGAAGAAGCCGAAGTTAAGGTATGCCGTTTTGGGGTTGTTCCAGTTCTTGGGCTATCACTATAAATATCGATTATATGAAAAAAAAATTATATATGTCTTCCCAGCAGTTTTGACAGTTACGTCACTACTTACGTCTGGTGACGTGATCGCGTTGTTGTCAAGCGTTTAATGTTTTGGTAGGAGGTATTAGAACATAACCTTGCGGCAATATGCGGCAACGGTGTAAACAGCTGTTTAGCTAAGGTTGGGTAACATTAAAACGCTAAATCATGTTAACCTTTTATTTCAGTTTAATACGAATTTTATTTTGAAATTTAGTTTTAATGAACATATTTTGTCACTTTATCGTCGTATAAATTATATTCTGTGAAAAGTGTATTTTAAAATAGCTTAATTATGAAAATAATTTTTAATGCGATTTACCATCGAACGGTTGGTGGCAAATCCAAATTCAAATAGTGGTGACGTAAACAGTGACGTAACTGTCAAAACTGCTGGGAAGACTTATAACAAAAGATATTCGTAGTTGAATAGGGAATAACTTTTATTTAAAATATTTTTTCGCTAACTCGCTTAGTTTTAGAGTTAGAGGAAGCCAAAATTTAGGTATGACGTTTTGGGGTTGTCCCAGTTATTGGGCTACAACTCCATAAATATCAATTGTACGAAAAATTTTTTATGACAAAATATGTTCGGAATCGAATGTGGAATAACTCTTATTTAAAGTATTTTTCCCTAACTGGTTTAGTTTTTGAGGTAGAGGAAACCGAAGTTGAGGTATGCCGTTTTAGGGCTGTTCCAGCTTTTGGGCTACAACTTCATAAATATCGATTGTACGAAAAAATGTTTATAACAAAAGATGTTCGTAGTTGAATAGGGAATAACTTTTATTCAAAATATTTTTCGCTAACTCGCTTAGTTTTAGATTTAGAGGAAGCCAAAATTTAGGTATGACGTTTTGGGGTTGTTCCAGTTATTGGGCTATAACTCCATAAATATCAATTGTACGAAAAATTTTTTATAACAAAATATGTTCGGAATCGAATGTGGAATAACTCTTATTTAAAGTATTTTTCCCTAACTGGTTTAGTTTTTGAGGTAGAGGAAGCCGATGTTGAGGTATGCCGTTTTAGGGCTGTTCCAGCTTTTGGGCTACAACTTCATAAATATCGATTGTACGAAAAAATGTTTATAACAAAAGATGTTCGCGGTCAAATAGGTAATAACTTTTATTTGAAATATGTTTCGTTAACTCGCTTAGTTTTTGAGTTAGAAGAAGCCGAAGTTAAGGTATGCCGTTTTGGGGTTGTTCCAGTTCTTCGGCTATCACTATAAATATCGATTATATGAAAAAAAATTTATAACAAAAGATGTTCGCAGTTGAATAGGGAATAACTTTTATTTAAAATATTTTTCGCTAACTCGCTTAGTTTTAAAGCTAGAGGAAGCCAAAATTTAGGTATCACGTTTTGGGGTTGTTCAAGTTATTGGGCTACAACTCTATAAATATCAATTGTACGAAAAAAATTTTATGACAAAATATGTTCGAAATCGAATGTGGAATAACTCTTATTTAAAGTATTTTTCCCTAACTGGTTTAGTTTTTGAAGTAGAGGATGCCGAAGTTGAGGTATGCCGTTTTAGGACTGTTCCAGCTTTTGAGTTACAACTTCATAAATATCGATTGTACGAAAAAATGTTTATAACAAAAGATGTTCGCAGTTAAATAGGGAATAACTTTTATTTGAAACATTTTTCGTTAACTCACTTAGTTTTTGAGTTAGAGGAAGCCGAAGATGAAATATGTTGTTTTGATATGAATTTTTAAAACTTGACCAATTAGTAGATTGTAGTTTCGTTTCTGTAGAAAAAACTAAAATTCGTAGAAAATTCATTTGTGGTGAAAATAAAGGTTAAGTTTTGATCTAAATTTTGATAAAATTTCTAATCTTGAGAATAATTAGTTTCTTAGAAATGAATTTTTAAAAATTGACTAGTTGCACGTAAGGTTAGTGGTAATGTATACCAATATCTGCGAAAGGGTTAATGTTGAAACTATTGATAATCTTCGAATCATAATAAATTCTTGTTAATTTCAAGCTAATTTTTTGTTCATTTTCTCACTTTAAACTATGATATTATTGATGGATTGATTATAAAAAAGTACAATTATTGCAAATGACGTATGTGAACTAATAGTATTTATCATGAATCGTTCCAAGGTTCAATTTGTCACCAAGTGTAACTGTATAATTAGCAGATTCAATCACTTGTGGGAAGATACGTATAAGTACATAATAGATCTTGGTGTCTTTTGTGGGGAAGAATGCAAACAGGTGCACATCTTCGATCGAACATATAGGATCCTTTGTGGACTATATGCTCGTCTCCCGTTGTCCTTCCAGCGATCGACAGCCGATATTAATCACCGTTTACGCGGATGGCTTTTTCTGCAAAAAGCGTTTGCTTCCCAGAGGCTGTCATCGTTGTCAACTGCTGTCATCGGTCGATGTCGCAACACGTAAATGCGGCGTTTCTACTCGGCGACAAAAGCGTAGTCGCCAATTGCCCGAGAAACTCAAACGCCCTTCATGCTTAATTGATTCCTTCTTTCGACGGGTTCATGAACTTTTCACGACGTCGCAAACGGAGATCGCGAATTTCGGTCGGAGATCGCAATGACCCCCAAAACGAATTTAACAGTCTATTCTTTTTAATTTCTGTTAAAATTTAACTTTTTAGCGATTATTACTATTATTACAAATAGTGTGGAAATTTTCGTCTTTACCATTGTACGTGCGATTGGAGTGTACAAGCTCCTCGCTCGCACATTAAGATACCATTCCGGTCGTAAGTATGCGAGCGTGGAACAATCGCTGAGGCATTATCGAGTCGCGACCTTACAAGGCCCTTTCGGTCGAAACTAACTCCCATTACGCATTTGGTTTTAGCGCTATATAAGAATAAAGATCGAGTACATCATATATGGTCGGAATCACTGTAAATGGAAAACCGGGTAAGTTGGTGGACGCGGTCGGCGGCCGCGCGGACGCGCCGCTGGAATTCGCTTTTTTAACAATTATTTTCAGCCATCCCTTTATTCGAAAACGCGACCGCCGAAGAAGCAAACGAAGATATAATCCGCGGCCCCGCGGCTAATTCAATGGAAATCGTATGCGACTCGCACATGACCACCGCGGATTCTATCGCGCGCGTCTGTGTACGTGTGTGAGAGACCGTGTGAATGCTTTAAAGTAATTAAAGGAAAAACCGACCGACGCGGCGCGGCGTTCCTCCTGCGAAAGCGGAAACAAACTACTCTAATATAATTAATATATTCTCAGGTTGCATTACATTAACCCTTTACATCTTAACATCTTCTTCACTTCCTTGGAAAAAAAGTTTACGTTAGCATTATAAGCTAAAGTCTTTCTAATTTAGAAGAATAAAAGTTTGTATCTAACATTATTGTTGATTATATTAACATATTTTAGTCCTAACCATCATCAGAGACATAACTTCAATTAAAAAGTTTTAAATTTTAAATTTACCATAGTGCCAAAAAATTTTAAAATAAAAAAAATAAAATAAAATAAGGAGAGTCAATATTTCACTTCTGCTCTAATATAATACAGAATATAATTAAAACTACGACAAAATTAAAGAATACTAAAATCCCAAACGCGATAGCTCTTTTCAAGTATGATTATATTTCCAAGATTATTAATTAAAATATTGCCAGGAACTTCAATAGTAAATTACAAAGCTGCATTCACACAAATAATAACATTTGTTAGAATTCATAAAAGTATTATGTGTTTTGTTTTCGTTTCATTTGATTCCACTAAGGGAGCCGGTATTTGTCGTTTATATCATTGATAATGTAGTGACTAACGGTTAGTGAAAAAAAGTCAAAAAGTAGAGTTCGGTGGATTTGTTTTGATTTTAATTATGATTCACGACGTTCGTTATGAAATTTTGATGATATTCTTCTAGTAGATGACGTTCAAATATTTAATCCAGTACAAGCTTCATGCAATTTTGTAACCAGATTGCATCATGTAAAAAATGTGGGGAAATGGACTAACAAACAATTTATAAACCGTTATAGATCGTCCAAAGAGAGCGTGCAACAAATCCTTCAGAACATAGGAATAATCTGTTTTCACCATTACAATTGGTCTTAACATTGCGTTTTTATTCGTCAAGAAAATGTTCTATAACAGTGGGTGATTGCATGGGAATATACAAAAACACTACGTCTAAAATAATTACTAATATCTGCTATTTGCCAATGTCGAAGTCAGTATATTTGTCCTCGAAAAATACAAGAGGAACGCGATGAGACAAAAAAATCTCATTTTCCTTTTATTTCCCTTTTTTTGTCTTCTCCATCACTAACTTGTGATTTCGACTTTCAAACGCATTTATAAGACAGGGGAATAAGTTTAGACAGGTGACAAGCGAATAAACCCGATTCTCTTAATAGTTAGTAGAATGTTAATCAGTCATGTTATTGCTTATTAAGTTATCGAAAATTTTATGGACAGATGAATAAACCGGGCCTATGTTAGAAAATATGATATTGTTAGAAAGTTTTGAACAGCTTTAAATTACAAAGCTGTATTAACACAAATGATAATAATTGTTATGGTGGGTTTAGGATGTCAAACTTAACCGTAACCTTAGCTGTAATAACCATCAAATTTGTTGTAGTTTCTAGACGTTGCCTATTCTTCGCTTCTAGACGCTTCTATTGGAACAAAATAATTGAACTTTTTTAAATTCCAGAGTTACTGCTACGGTTACGATTACAGTCTTTAAGTTTGACATCCTAAAAACACTATTAGAGTTCATTAAAGTATTAGGTATTTTGTTTTCGTTTCATTTTCTCACTAAGAAAATTCTTGAAATTTCGTTGATACTCTAGTGAGTAAGTTATAAAATATAAATTTGTTTATTTTAATTGCGACTGAAAATACTTTCGTTTTTTGGTTGGAAAGTGAATATTGACTCATTCTGTTTACAAATTTTACGAATATATGATGTGAATGCTCGCAATTAATAATAGATTTAATAATTGAACAGTGTTCAAGTAGTAATTGTTGAAATTAACAAATTACTAATTAAATAGATCTCATCACACTCATGAAAAACTAATAATGTAAATTTTCATATTTTAATCCCACCTGAAATCAGCAACATTTTTGGGATTTCAGTAATTTTCTCTTATTTTTTACTTATAAAACACATACGAAAGGGAAATGAATAATTCCATTCTTCAGTTGATGAAATTTAAATAAATAAAGCTAGATGTGCGGTTTTTGTCTCGAAGGTCGGCTCGCTTCGCTGTATAATTGAGATGAGTTACTTGAAAAACTTAAGACCTTAATTTTCCCGATGAGCTTTTGACATAACTGGTCAGTGAAACGGGAAAGCGCATCTTGAATCGCAAATTACAGGTAGATTACTGGATGTTGTCAAGTTATAGTTTCTAAAGTATAACTTCCCAGAAGCAGACTTTTACTAGTACCATCGGTGCCCAAAAAATGTTGGGTCACCGAAAATTTGTTTATTGTGTTTCACCCTATGGATTTGCCAGTTAATTGATATTTAAAATTTAATATGTCGATGCTATAACACATAATAAAATTATTATGATAATAGCTTTGTTGGTTGGGTTAAAACTTGCACTGCATTAAGTTACACTGTGGTGCAGAAGTGTAATTTCGGGCAGCATTTAAAGTGCACTGATTATAATTTGGTGCACTTTAGTTCAGGTATGAACTGTGATCCAATGAATGCATATAATGTTACATTAATATACTACCTATTTGTCACATTAAATTTGTCAATTTTCTACCATTTTTGTTCCGTCAGTGTTTAGTACAAACCATTCTTCTAAAATTTCCGCCATTGCACCTGCACTACACCGTTTGAAGTTACTTCAAAGTAGGTTCAATAAAAACTGTACTAACTTGCATTGGCTGCACGAAGATGCACTGCTCGTGGCGCAACGACCAGTATGAGTGCAACTGTCTTAAAGGACACTATACCCAACCAAACACTGGATATCTGCACTGAACTGCTATTTACAAGCAGTGCAGCTCTAACGAACAAAGCTAATGTCTAATTGTCTAGAGCAGGGATTCCCAAACTATTTTGGACAAGTGACCCCTTTTCCAAAATGAACTGTTACCTCAGACCCCCAGACCCCAACTCACTTTACTTCACTTCACTTAATTTAGCTATGTAATAACATTGTAATTTCTTGAAATAAATGAGTATTTATATAAGTTATTATCGAAAATGAACTTTCAACCTAACTGCAAGCTCGTTAAATAGTAAAACATCAGGAACATGTTTGGACTTGATCATGAATTCATTCGTGTTAAATAGCGTAAGCATCAAATAGAGAACAAGTCAAAACGCGCCTGAAAAACGTACGCTCGAACTCATTATCTTACACAAACACAGACTTGCCGAGTTTTTCATCTTGTACGAACTTGAGACTTTACATTACTACAACAATGCTATTTTCTACAAAAATATTAATTATTCTTAGTACACGTAACACAACATAAACAATACAGCACCTACCTATCTTGAAAGTTTTAAATAAGAATTTGTGCTAATTTAATAGGGGTCCATTTTTAGACCTCGTCAACCCCCAAAATCAGTTTTTTTATATCGATCCCTAGGAAACCGATATCGACTCCTAGGAAATCGATATCGACCCCAAAGAGTCGATATCGACCACTTTGGGAATCCCTGGTCTAGAGAATGTTAACTAACCTATTGAACAACGTCTCCGAGATAGAATATATACCTATGCGTGTTTTAGCACTCGAATTGGGTATTAATAAAATCGTATTTTCATTTTCACTTCATATTCAAATCTTTCTTTTAAAAATTCGATTTAATCGGTATAAATACGATTATTTTCAACATTTTTCAATTGACAACTTGTCCTAAGATTCTTTGGGCAGTGATGGTACTTGATTACCAAATTTCGATCTTTAAAAGATTGTCATCAGGTCGATCGCATCAAACAGCGAGCTTTATAGACCGTCATCGAACACATTGTTAGAAACATTTTTAAAGTAAAAAACGGTAGATATAAATTTAAAAACGAAATCCTGAAATGTAAATAATCAACGCTGCGATTTCAAACTCCTCCAGCAAACCCCAACAACGACCGACAATAAACTGTCGTTGTCAGTTTTGAGGTACGTCTCACACTGAGGCAACCAGCAACAAGCAAGTAGCAACCGGCAACCAGCAACAAGCGATATTGCCACTTGAAGACATTTTACATATAATCAACTGATGTCTCTCACAATGGAGCAATTCGATATCGCAAATAGAGAGGTGATATTGGGTTATTCCAATGTGAGACGTCTGCTTTAATTTTGTGTAAAATGTCATTAGGTGGCTATATCGCTTGTTACTGGTTGCTAGTTGCTTGTTGCCTTAATGTGAGACGTACCTAAAGATCGAAACCTAGTAATCCAATACTAATAAGTCTCTTCAGTAAAAACTTCAAATTTTTTTTTATTTAACATAGGAAGGGTATAGAAATAATAAACCTTCATCGTAAAGTTCTAACTATCCTAAAAAAATCATAAAGGATATTTATTCGTGGAACTTACTAAATGATTTTAACATTAAGACAAAGTTTGGAGATTCTATTTTTTTATCATAAAAGTAAAATTAGTTGAAAATTTTGTGAAAAAAAAAAAATTAAAAATATTAACAGACTCGAAAAGTTAAGAACTTTGGTGCAAGAAGAGAATAAGTACCATTGTATTAAAAGAAAATATTTCCCCATAAGTCATCATGATTTATCTCGTTTTTGCACCAAATCTTGGACGGAGAAGACTCAAAAAAGTGAGTTTAAAAGATCGCCATTAGGTCGATCATGCCAAACAGCGAACATTATGGACGGTCATTGAACACATTGTTAGAAATGTTACAAATATTATTAAAGTCAAAAGCGGTAGATATAAATTTAAAAACGAAAACCAAAATGTAAATAACCATCGCTCCGATTTCAAACTCCCCCAACCAACCTCAACAACGACAGATAATAAGCTGTCATCGTCGGTTTAAAGATCAAAACCTGCTAGTCCAGTATTAACAAAAATCTCTTTAGTAAAAACCAAAAATTTTTATTTATTTAACATACGGGTATAGAAATAATAGTGGCAGGATCATTTAATAATCAAGTATAGAAATTGACTGAGGCTGAACCTTAACTAGATACATCTGAAAACCAACCATCAAAAGCGCCAATTAAAATAAATTTGGATGCTGAATTGAATTCATCTGAGGATCAACTTTCAAAGGAGAAAAAAATTAATATAGCACAAAACATTGTCATAAAACCTGGCAAAGACAGTACCCTCAGTTTGCCTTCTACTAGTAAAAATATGGGTAACTACTTAGTACGTCCAGAAAAACGATCAAGAAAGAATAAACGAAATAACGAAAAAATTTCCTTTGCCATAACATTTAGAGAGTATCAAGAGAGTTTTGAAAAGAAACGTGCTATAAAGATAGAATTAGAAAATAAAAAATTGGAGAGAAAACGAAAAAGAGAGGAGAGTACAGCAGCTAAAGCTTTAAAAAAGACTGCGCGAGATAAGTTCTGAAGAAGGTAATAATGATTTATTCTTGAGTCACATGTGTTTCACTGAGGAAAGTGATGATGATATTTCAGCAATAGAAAGTGAAAAAGGAATCAAAACAGACGGTAAAATAAAACCTGACAGCAAAATGTGTGAGGAACCAAAAATGGGAAGTGAAGAAGATTCGGAAGACTATGGAACAGAACAAGACGACTTGGAAGTCGAAGAACTATTTAATATGTACCAAAATGAAATTAAAAATAGGTACACCTAAGTGATTAGTTTTAAGTTAATAAAAGTTTTGAACACTGATTTCAATTTTTTATTTGTTTCTAATCATTACTTTGCCAGTGTCCAATAACTGAAAATATTGTGTCTAGTAATTGAATTTTTTGTCCAATAACTAATTTTTTGGAACCCTTTCATGTTTTTTAAAATTTTCTTAAAGGACTGTAATATTAGAAATATTTAAAATCCGTTAGCTTAAAATAGGATATATGTACTAAGATCTGGCATAGGCAGAATAATGTCCGTTGAAAAATAATCCAGTGGTAGCGACCTGAAATTGAAAAGCTTAACTGTCCAATAACTGGTATGTTTACCCTAGCTACATCATAAAATGCTAACTATATTAAAAAATCATAAAGGATTTATTCGTGGAACTTACGAAATTACTTTAACATTAAGTTAAAGCTTGAAGATTCTGCTTTTTTATTATAAAAATGAAATTTGTTAAAAATTTTAGAAAAAAAACTAGATAAAAAGTTGAAAAAACTGAAGAATTAAGAACCTCGATGCAAGAAGGGGGAAAATATCATTGTATTAGAAGTAAAAATTTCCCCATAAGTCATCATGATTTATTTCATTTTTTGCACCAAATCTGGGATAAAGGAGAGTCAACGTGGCCAATAACTTTGTTATTTATGGAAGCTCTCTTCTCGTTCTTACACAAAACATATCACAATTTCACAAAAATAGAACTTTATTTTTATAAGAATTAAGGAACGTTCTTAATATTACAGTAGAACCCCGCTAATCCGTCACCTTTATGACTGAAGGTATGGTTGGAATGTAAAAAAAAGGTTAGATTATTCGAGAAACAGAAAATCATGAATTCAAAGTAAAATAAACAATCTCCCAACTCAAAAAAATATTTAGTCTTCTAAACTTAAACGTGTTTAGTGCTAGTTCGTACCAAATTGGATAAATCATGATCGAATTAAACGGAGTGATGAATTAACCTAAAAGCTAGCAAAAATTTTTGACAATAAATTATCCAACTTTAAAAAAATTTAACAAAAATTGTAATTGATTCATTAAAAAAATCACTAATTAAAATCACAATTAAAATAGATTTTAACCTCCTTTTTTTCTAATATTAAAATCTTATTCCACGTAATAGCTGCAAGGTTTCTAATTTCTCTCGCGGAATTTGTACGAAATGCGGTTTAGTGTATACAACAAACCCCCTTAGATAAATAAACATTATCCGAGCAGCGCATGGTTAATTTTCTATTTATTGGCCACCTTTACAAATCCCCTCTTTCCTTTCGGAAAGTGACTTTCGGCATATATTTTAATTCCCCTTACCCAAGGCTTAAATACTAAACACTCTAATCTATTATCGAATCATTTCATTTTTAAGTCTACGTAGATAAAATTCCACAAATAATCGAAATATTCGAGAATGAAAAACAATCAATAATTATTACAAAATAAAAAATAAAATAAAATAAAAAATATCTAAATATATACAAAAATTATATTATTATCTTTTTAATTATCACTATAAAATTGAAGTTAACTTATATCGTGAACACTCAACATACTACGAACTGCTTCGTAACGTTCCAATAACTTAGAACTGTTTCCATTAATTCTATTGTGTTGGGGGAGTGGTTTAATCAAGGATAAAGCGAAATGAGTCGTTAATGTACCCTTATTGTCCCATATGACCCTAATACGACAAAAAAAATAAAAGATATATTTACCGTTCGTGTCATGTTTTTGAGTGTTTATTTATAATCGTTTTATCTATACTGGGAAATTTATTATTGATTTATTTTTAATTTGTTCCGTAGGATGAAAAAAAGTATAAATCAATTTCAAACTAACCTGCTGTTTTATTTGTACAAATATAGATTATGATTTTATTGAGTAATGGAATGTCAATATGGTGATTTTTTTTAATAGTTTTTATAAAGTGAATAAACTTTATTTTGGTGTTTATTTGAAATGAATAATATTTAAATTTAATGTTATATATATTTATATAATAGTAATAAAAGTGCAAGGTAAGCAAATTCTTACCTACTTTTAGCTTTAGTGATAAATAATCGACCTCTGTACACCGCAAGGATAGGAATGCGATGGAGAATTTCATTGATAACATTTTTCATTTTGTAGCCATGTGGTGTCCTACATATATCTGTATCTATCTTATCAACAATTATTTCCTGCTCGCGAAGGCTTTATTTTATATCGGTTGATTAGCGAATTCGCGGATTTCTGCAAGTACCATCTTAAAGATTCTGAATTAATTTTCTTTGAAGTCTCTTTTAGTTACGTTCCTTTGTTTCCTTATCTTGAAGAGTGACCCTTTATATTTAATTAGATTTGAGCGATAAAAGACCACATGACGCGGTACCACCATAGCTATGAATTATGCACCCCTCGAAGGCAGAGTAAAATACCGTGAAGTTGCTTACTCACACTAATTAAGCGAACGGGTAAAAACTCAATTAATTAGAAATGTAAACATACGAAAACGCCCCTTAACGAGATCACTTGGTCCGCTAATTGATCGCTTGGTTTCTTTTTCTCGTTTCGTTCTTTCGATTCTTTGATCCGGGGGAAGGATCAAAACCGTTCGAATCTCGCCCGGCATAATAGAGTTTCGTATAATTTTCGGTCGTCATTTTCGTTTTGTCCCTGGTCGGACGGCGCCGTTTGAGAAACAATTGCCGGCGCATGAGAAGAAAAGTTATTTTGCATAGCACACCCACACCTCGGCGGCCGACCAGCAGGTATTTTAAATATTTATGTAGATCAGCGGAAGACGGTTCCTCATTAAAACCGCTCCACAAAAGGAATTCCTCCGACGATAGAAATAAATAAATAAATAAATCCAAAAAAACAAAAAATAAAACAAAATACGATCGCTTAGTTTTAGATAAGAACAAAAATTTAAAAACAACAGTTTTCATTGTTTTAACATTCGTACTTAAAATATTTTCCTAATCAAAATTTTTTTTTTGTATTAGGTGCTTAATTAACTTAATTAACCCAATTTCCATAAAATAAAGACATTTTCTTCAATATTAAATGAATCGCAATAAATCGTAATTTCGTCCTCATTACATCAAAACGAAACATTCAAGCTGAAAACACACTCGCGCGTATCGAAACGATAGTCGCAATCGTCGCCGTTCGTTTGATAGACTGTGACATTTGACTGTCGCCATTGTCATAATTGGTGGATTCGTCCTTGTACCCTACCCATGAAACCAACGGACTGTGACTTATTATATGTAAATTGTAACGCGGCCAAAGAACAACGCCGCTGGCCCACGTCGATTATTGTAAAAAGTTTCAATTCGGTGTTTTTTATTTTCATTTCATAAAAATTTGATGAAATTTAAGGCGGTTTAAAAAGCAATTTTCACAATCAATATCGATAATCAACATCAATAATCAATATCAATAATCAACATCAATAATCAACATCAATAATCAACATCAATAATCAATATCAACTCAAAATATCGATATACAACGTTTTATAAATTAAATATTTCAATGTATTCCAATTAAGCTAGTCTTACACACTAAATAATTTGATGTAATTGAGTTAAACCTAAAATTTAATTTATGCAAATTTCTTCTGATGTAAATCTGATGTAATTTTAAAATTAACTTTTTGACTTGTTGTCAGATTTTGTTATAGTAATACTGTTCGATTGATGTAGTTATTTATAAGTTTGTAAACTAGCCTTGATGTTTACATTTGTTATCGATGTTAATTTTATAACTTTGAAGCGCTTAACAACTTGATTATTAACGATTATTAATGGGAGTTTTAGATTACAATAAAAATTTTGAGATAAAGGTGAGTCATTTTGTTCCAATGGGTTATGTTGTTGACGTATCATAATATAAGACAAATCGTTTAAAGGTAACATTGAAATATTTTATGATTTATGATTAAGCTTTTGGTGGATTTATAAAATTCAAAACTTTTTTTCTCGGTTTTTAACCCTTTTAGTGCCGGGCGAAATCGAAGTGATTTTAGACAATTTTACTAAGGTTTGGAAAAAGGCTCATAAAAACCAAGCAAAAGCCAGTATTTACACAATTCACAAAGCAGAGTAATGGACAGACTAGATATAGAAGTATTTATCTTATTTTGAGGTAGAGTTTTGGTAAAACGATACAAAGTGCGAGCCGATATAACGACCCTGGCATTTTTCGCCAGTGCAGCAAAAGCCGATATGGCTTCCGGCACTATAAGGGTTAATAAATATAGTGAAATCTCCCTTGTGCGGACACCAACCTAACCCACCATAAGTGTCCGTTTAACCCCTTAACATACAATGAGGAGTCTGGTTCGCCATAATAGCATTACGTTCGAAAGAAATCGTCACTCAAAGGGTTAAAAGGGGTGTCCGCTTAACAGAAATGCGAAGTATAATGAAATTCCCCTTCGTGGACACCCCTCTTGGACGAACACCCCCCCTTAGATGGACAGTTTTCGTGGAACCAACTCTCATAAAATTACTTAGCATTTCTCTTAAGTGGGCACTCCCCTTGAACGGACACTTTAGTTAAGGATGGATTACACGGAGCTAGTTTACACGCCACAGGCCCGCATTTTTAGTATCCGGCTAAATAGTTAGATAGTTGGCGAGTGAAAAGCACGCATGACTATACGTAGCTAGTAAACAAGTTGGAACTCGGATACTGGCAACCACCTGATTATTGTGTTACTTGTATTTAATCGTATCTACATTACGATTAAAATGTAGTACTAACATCAAGTGGAATTCGAATAACATCGTTAAATTTTTGGAAATTTATGAAAATTTTCCAATATTATGAAACGTAAAATTAAAAAATTATCATGATGCAAAATTAAGGGGCTCGGCTAAGAACTAATGGCGCGTTTACATTAAGGTTAGTAAATGGGTTAGTTACTTGTACCAGTAACTAGCCTACCAGTTGACTAACCCAAGCCCAAGGTAAGTAACTGTCTATACATTAAGTGTTTTTCATCTACACTAGCTACTAGTAGCAGTTTTGTAGTGGAGAAGAGATGATTTTCGCAGTCGTCATAATATTTCGCGGTCAAAATTGATTTCACTCAAAAAGTGTATAATAAATATTTCGCTGTGTCTAATAGAAGAAACCGCGAATCTATTGGACGAAGAAGAATCTACTACAAAAAGATTATGGTGTAGAAAATTGATTAGTAGAAGGAACAAGAGAGGAGCATCTGTCTTGCTCTTAAAGGAACTATCAACAGAGGATCTTGAGGGATACAGACTGAGTCTTCGTTTAACTCCTGAAAAATTTGAATTTCTGTTAACTTTGGTATCACCTGCAATTCAACGTGCTAATACTCAATTCAGAGAAGCAATACCAGTTCGAGTAAGCTCGAGTAGTCTTCTCTTCCCATTTCTTCAACAATTTTTTGTAATGATGCCAATCGTTGTTGATTATTTCTGTATATCGGTTTCGTTACATCCCAAATGCACTCACGTTCTCTATAAAGCTCAACAAATTTCACTGGGTCTCCATCAGACCACCTCATTGTAAATACAAAAATTAAATGATATCTAAACCACGTGTTCAAATCGCTCAACTATTCAAACCACTGGCATCAACGTGTTTAAACCAGGCGAGTTCAGGGACAAGTGACTAGTACAATTTTAGCGAAGTGGGGGAAGGCTAGTGGGCAAGTAAATAGCCTACCAAGCTATTCACTACCCTGGCTAGTGTACTGGTACAAGTACTGGTGCTAGTACTTGCCTACTAAGTTTATATTGGGTTAGTTGCTGTCTTGTAAGTTACTGGTACAAGTAACTAACCCATTTACTAACCTAATGTAAACGCGCCATAAGCTCGGCTTTCGATAAATTAACTGAAGAATTGAAAAGTGAAGGTTTGCTTTTGAAGTGAAGGTCGGATCTACTTGGGCTAATTCTTTTAAAAGGGTGTAAGAAGTACCCAACTTATCCCTGCGAGAAATTCATTCCCTCACCCATTTCCCTTTCCGTTTCTCGCAAATCGTGTTTTTTAATTCTTGCTGTAAAATAGCTTCAAGAACCAAGGTACATTCACGTAACACTTGTTTGGATATTTTATTAGGTGCCATTTTGACTATATGGCAACTGAACTAACAAGTACAACCAGCAGCATTGTAAAATCTTCTCCTCTGTGGCTAGTATACTAGCCGATATAATTACACGATCCTTTTTTAATATCTAGATCAGTGTTTCCCAACCTTTTTTCTGCCATGCCCCATGTTAGGTTTTGTAATATTGCTATGTCCCCCCAAGGTTCCGCGAGGCCCCACAACCAAAAACCGAAATTGCCCCCCTTAACACTCAAATTACCCCCCTGTGGGGCCAACGCCCCACGTTGGGAAACACTGATCTAGATGGTAAAAAAGCCAGCTAGTGGCTAATAAAGTTGACCAGTCTCCAACTTTACTCGCTCATGTATTTACTAGCAAAATATCTGGATAGTTTACACGCTACCATAATTACACAGAGCTAATTTACTAGCAGCTAGTAAAAAAAAAAACGAACAAACGGCGTCTAAATTAGCTCCGTGTAATCCACCGTTTAGTCGCGTTTGTCCGCATAAAGGAGATTTCACTGTATTTATATGAGAGTCGAACGATTTCATAAGAAACTGTCCCTCAAGTGGGGTGTCCGTTCAAGAGGGGTATCCGTAAAGATATGGATAAAGAAGATGGATAAGAAATGTATCAATTAAAAGTTAAGAACTTACCAAATCCTTTTTTGCACACCTTCTTAATTTTATTTTCGGTGCCGCCGCGACGTCGTGTCCTAACGAGAACCGGAAGCCCGTAAACCGTATAGTTGTAAGATCCGTCGCTATTGAGGAAGAGATAGTACTCCTGCGATTGCTGCAGCTTGGCTCGAACTAAACCACCGCCGAGGTCGGATTCGCAATTGGACGGGTTTCGACTATAGGCGAACACCAGCCTAATCGTCTTATGATTCGGGGGTTCTAGACTCTTGTACACCTCCAAGACGTCGAAGGTGACATTATATGGAGAATTGTCCTTTCGAGAAGCGCTTTGAGTTCGCACCCTCGCCTTAACCACCGTATTCGCAGCGGCGGCTTTCCTAAAGGTGTCTTGCTTTTGGCATTTCGTTCCGCGTTGTTTTCCACCTCGTCGATCTCCTCTCCCTCTTCGTTGGTTTCTCCTGAAGGACGACGATCTTTGGGAACGCGAAATTATCGGAATCGGGGGGACGTTTAAAGACGTCGTCGGCGGCGGTGAAGCTAGCGATGGGGGAATTTGGGCGAGACGTTCTTCGGTGGTCGGTTGAAGGTGGAGGTGTCGGTGTCGAGAGTGTCTTATCCTGTGCGCGTCGAGAGGGGGTGGTGGTGGTTCGGCGGTTTTGTTTTGGGGACGATGTCTCCTCAGGTCGGTCATGGCGAGCACGTTATCGATGCGGTAGCCGGAACAGAAGCTCAGGAACGCGATTATCACAACGAACATTAGAGATACACATCGTGCGAGTCCATACATGTCTTAGGGGGAGGGGCGGCGGTTTTGGGGCGCACTG
Organism: Digitonthophagus gazella; assembly: GCA_036711955.1. Taxonomy (NCBI): domain Eukaryota; kingdom Metazoa; phylum Arthropoda; class Insecta; order Coleoptera; family Scarabaeidae; genus Digitonthophagus; species Digitonthophagus gazella. The sequence goes on along the minus strand of JASCIT010000007.1, from coordinate 33,373,799 downwards.
CTCACCCTACGGCCTCGTCGGTCGTCATTTTGTGTCGTCTTGTCGCTGGTTACGTCGCTGGTGCACCGGTTCGCGGGAACAGCGCTCACATCGCGCGTCCACTTCAAGATGCCTTATAAGCAGCTCTCACGGCATGTGTATATACGGCAGGTCGGCGGTACTCCACTATCCTTGCGATGATAATAGTAGTACTATTAGTAGTAGTAGAAATCCACGACGACGTACCTGCGTACAGTTAGTTACGTCGCGGCGCGACACGGCACGGCGACGAAATTCGAAACGGGCCGGTTTTCACCACTTTTCCCCGTTCGCGATCGGATGGATTTTCGAAAACGGCGGCGGCGGTCGAAGTGCGAAAGGCGCGAGCGGACGGCCGACCGAAACGGAACGAGATAACGTTAACGCGAGGGAGAGAGAGGGGCGATCCGTCCGTCGGTCGGAAAAGAGAGGAGATACGCCGGGCGACGCAATTTCGAATGCACTGCTCGCGCTATCGCAGTCGAAACTGAACTGAGCGTCTGTCGAATCCTGTAGGCGAGCATCTGGCGGCGGTACGCCTGAATCTAGTGTGCGCTCGGAGATTAGTTGATGTGTAGATAGACGTTGTTTCCGCGGCGGCCGAACGCGTCGCGACGCGCGCCGTCCGTCCCCGTCGAAGGCGGCTACCGCGGCTGCTCCCTTTTTAGCGCCGTTTTCGCCGTTTATTTCCAGACTCGACCGCCGCCGCCCGAGACTACCCAGAGTCTAGAGACGCCACTAGAAACGATGATACTGAAACCGTCTCCATTTCAGCACTGACATATCTACTTATTACGTTCACTTTCCTTATCACTTTTGATAATAAACAAATTACAAGTCATTTTTATTTTAAGATATTCGATTTTGTTTTCTAATATTGAAACAATAGCTACCTACAAAGTTAAAAAGTTGTTACGTTCTTCTTTCATTTATTCTTTTCAGCTGAAAAACGTTAAAAGTTAGAAAAGAGTATTTTACTGTTATAAGAGATCGCTTTATAAATTAAAAAAAATACATTTTCTTTGATAAATTAACAAAGCTTAAAGAAAATAATTTGGTTTTTAATTCTAATTTCCTTATACCTATTTACTTTGGCTGAAATTTTTTTAAGGGTTCACCATTGATTGCAAAAAATATGCTTACATATTCATTACTAGAATAATATTGCCTCTTTATATGTCTCTAGTTTCACTTAAAAACATCTTAAAAATTCACCATCGTATGCATTTTTTAAATTATTACTACAGATAGCTTTGTGGATTAAAACAATATATCTAATACGTTTTATTCAAATAATAAACAGATTTCATTAGGTTTTTAATTGTAGTTATTGATACTTAGGCCCCCCGTACATGAATCGACTGATTTGCAATTCGAGTTTCAAATCAGTTAGAGGTGCAATCGTTTGGTGACATTGCTCGTGCACAAGAACGGGAATCCACAACAAGATTGCCAGATTAGGGGATTTTCCCCAAAAATTAAAGTTTTCTTCTTCTCTTTTTGGGGTATTTTTCGGGAATATTTTTTCCTGGGGATTATTTTTGGGGAAAAAAAGTTAGGTGGTCATTAACAGGGGATTTTATATCTGAAACTATTCGATAATATAAAAACTTCATAAATATAAAAAGTCAATTTTGTACTATAAAATGCAAGAATACGCACAGTGGAATTTTAGTTTTATTTTATTTTTATTAGTAACTGGCACTATGTTGCAGTGTTTTTGTGTGCATTGCTGTTAGTTATAACTTAAGGTTAAAAATGTCAAAGAATTTTTACCAACTTTGAAAATTTTTTTAATTTTTTTGATAAGATTTAGAATAAATCGGCATTTTTAATGAAAATTAAAATAATTTAAGTTTCATTTAGAAAAACAATCAAATCGAAATCTTTAAAAATGAATTTTTGGTGAATTTTTAAAATTGATCGATTTTCTTAAGATAAGTTAAAAGTATAAAAATTTTATACCAACTTTGAAATTTTTTAAAATTTTTTTAACAACACATGGAATAAATCGATCTTTTTTGGTTAAAACTAGAATGTTCTAAATTTCATTTAGAAAAAAATCAAATCAAAATCTTTAAAAATGCATTTTTGATGAAGTTTTAAAGTTGATCGATTTTCTTAAGTTAGGTTAAAAAATGTTTATCAACTTTAAATTTTTTTTTAATTTTTTTGACAACATTTGGAATAAAACGGTCTTTTTTAATTAAAATTAGAATAATTTAAGTTTCATTTAGAAAAACAATAAAATCAAAATCTTTAAAAATGAATTTTTGATTAATTTTTAAAGTTGATCGATTTTCTTAAGTTATTTTTTAATTTGAAAAATTATTTTCCGAATATTTCCCAATTCTGGGGGATTTATTTCTAAATTGGCTTATTTTTTGGGTATTTTAGAGATATACTTCAACCACGAAAATTGATTAAAATTTAAAAGTAACAAATTATAATTTACGAAAGCAATAAAATTATTTTCCGTGGATTTTTTATTGAAAACTTCTAACTTTAAGGTATTTTTCAATTGTAACTGGGGAAACCCAATCGAACGATCTGGCAACGCTAATCCACACACAAGCGATAAAAATGAGACCAATTTACAATCAATATCCAACTAATTTGAAACTTGGGTTGCCAATCGGTCGATCGTGTGCGAAGGACCTTAAACTTGAATACAAATGCATCGTGCGTTCACCTCTTTAATTAGAAATTTATTAAGAGCTTCAAGATCAATTTACATTTTTTTTAAATTTAGTTACATTTTTTTTTTTATTCAAGTCTTCCCATTCCATATTGATAATAATTGTGATGCGGAAAGCCAAAGGGGACCAGTTGTCAGCAAAGTAAAATTTTCAGTACGAAAGAAAAAAGAGGATCGGGTCGAAAATATCAATTTTGACTTTTTAATCGATTATTATAATAAGACTCTTCTTTTACACGTCAAAATCGATTGTCACGTCGAACTTAGTAAGAAAATACTTGATAATATTAATTATGTGAACCCATGTTACGTTTGAGAAAAGGCACCAGTTGAACACAAACTTTAAACGCTTTTCTCTCAAAACACCATTCTCCTAACCGGTACATTAAAATATGCATAACTAAGACATTTTTTAAGATATCGACTTCGTTTTGGTGTAAAAATATTCATAATTTATTCCTTTACCACGAAAAAATAATAACTCAATTTTGAATTTTTGAGCCAACTGGTCCCTTTTCGCTTTCCGCATCACAATTTACGTTTTAGTTTCATCAAACATAAACAACACCTTCCTCTATTTATCTATTCAAGTTAGGTTTATAAAATTATTATAAAATCTTCAACTACTAGTTTTTAAATTCAATAATTAAATTCCTTTTAATTATATAGAGAAATTTTCAAGTATGTAATATCACATACCTTAACATTTATTCATCTACTGTAAACAGAGAGAAAGCACCTCATATTTCAAAACCATCTCAAACTTGAAATTTAAATAAAACAATGCGGAACATTTTGAACTTTATGTTTTCAATATTAAATTTCAGTTTTAAATCACTTTGATCTATATTTACATATTTACCATTTATAAAATGTAAAAAATTCCCATTTTTGTAACTTAATCCAACAAATACATACGTAATAAACATTCCACTTTACTTTTCAAAACCCCTTTTAAATATCTTTTCTTAAAACTATTTATAGTTTCTTAACAACATATTATTTTCCTTCTTGATTGTTTTTAAATTTTAATATTGTACTATTGAATTATTTTTAATTAATTTCCAACCAAATAACATATACGAAAATTAAATGACACACTAAGTACACTGCAAGTTTCTCATTAGACGATAAAATCGACCACGAAATGGTACTGTAACAGTCTGAAAGTTAAACTGTAATGATGATATTAACTCACAGAACACGTGTTACTCGGAGTGCATGCTTAAGACATGCGCAATGTCGACCAAACCAGTTTATAACATGCCAGATGTTAAAAATGAATTTTTTAGGTTCATATGAATGCATATCATTACCTAATTTTACCTAATGTTAGACCAAAAAAAAAATTGTTTCTCTGATCCTCACTCTAATCCTCACCATATCAATACATGACCACTTTGAAATCGTTAATGGAATACTTCAATCTTGTTTATTTATAATCTTTCAAAACTCCTTGACGGTAATTATACAGGTGTTCGAAATGTATAGGATAAAATAAGTATAATTATTAATTAAAGGATAAAATAAGTCTAAATTAACAAGTGTTAAGGGTTTCATTTTCATAAGAAATGATGTGTTAGAATATTTCAAGATATGTGTAGAAATGATACAAATGAGTTCAAAGTATTATCAATTTTCGCTTCTGAGGTAAAAGCTAAAAGTCGTAGAAAATTCATCTTTGGCAAAAATAGAGGTTAAGTTTGAATCTAAATCATGGTCAAATTTAAATCTCAACAACATTTAGTTTTAGATATGAATTTTTAAAAATTCACAAATTTTAATCGACATTAACTTACATTTTGTCTTCCGAGGAAAAATCCAAAAGTAGTAAAAATTCATTTTTGGTAAAAACATAGATTAAGTTTCAATCTAAATCATGATGAAATTTGAAATCTCAACAACAATTAGTTTCTTAGATATGAATTTCTAAAAATTGACAAATTTTAATTGCCATAAGATTGCATTTTCAATTTTGAGGGAAAAAGTAAAAGTCGTAGAAAATTCATTTTTGCAAAAATAGAGATTAAGTTTGAATCTAAATCATAGTCAAATTTCAGATCTCAACAACATTTAGTTTTTTAGATATAAATTTTTAAAAATTGACAAATTCTAATCGACATTAAATTACATTTTCTCTTCTGAGGGCAAAACTAAATGTCGTAGAAAATTCATTGTTGGCAAAAATATGGATTAGGTTTGAATCTAAATCCTCGTATAACCTGAAACCTCAACAACAATTAGGTTCTTAGATATGAATTTTTAAAAATTGACAAATTTTAATCGACATTAAATTACATTTTCTATTCTGAAAAGAATTCAGAATAGAAAATTCTTTCTATTCTGGTCGCACTGTCATCCATCTAAATTCTTGTCAGATTTGTAAGAGTCCATAGCTTTATTCGTAGAAACGATTTCCAATGGTCTCTGATTTTTTCAACAAATCCAATTATTTAATTTTGATCACATGCGAAAAATCTTAAATTTGTTTTCGAAAGAGGGAACTTAAGAATTGCATTAAGTAATTTTAAGCCAAATATTAAAAAAATAGTATCGACACATCAAACGCAGCCATCACATTGACGACTCTTCAACAAAATTTTGTAAAAGTGCTAGGGGGTCGATGTAAGAAACTGTTTTCTTACAAGGGGTCGATACAAGAAAAAGGTTGGGAATCCCTGGTCTACACAGTGCAGATAAATCTGTATATTTCGCTCAGTTTTGAGTGATATCGTCATGGAAAAGGTACTACTTTTGTCTATTTTGGTATGGTGTCTTGTTAAAATGAAAAGATTGGAATATCTCACACTTGTGAGATGAAGACGTTTGGTATAAGTTTATTGGAATTAGTGACACCGCATATCATCAAAGAAAATACTTGTATGAGAACAGCAATATCACCACATGAACGGCTAACAGCAACTTTAAGATTTTTGACAATTGCAAGAAGTTACAAAGACCTAGAATTCATAACAAATTGTGAATTAATTGTCATGATATCTTTGAACATTGCCGTAGGTTAGCCATGGTCGCCTGACTAATTGAAATTGAGGTAAAAAATGAATTGGAAAACAGGCCTACCGTCCACACGCACCGACTTGTTCGCACAGTTCTAGGAAATCTATGCTCTCCAGCTAAGTTATCGCTGCAACTGTACAGTTTTCGCGCAGGTTTCAAAACTGCGTAATTTTCCGATCTACACGCAACGTTTTGTCTGCAACATATTGAACTGCGCAGACAAAAAGTAGTGCAAAACGTAGCGTCTGAACCGGCCTTAACGCCTTATATAAAGAAGGAGCATTACTTAAGTACAAATACAGCATTGTTGCTATTTTGATGTCCCACTTTAGCCACCCAGTTAGTCTTCAAACTTTATGTAATTGAACTGTCACATTTAAGCGTTGATTAATCCTGTGAAAACGTCCAATGTTGACTTACCAGTGAAATAATATACACCTTATTGAAGTTGAAGTTTTGTGATAAAATAATTTTTTGGCAGTCAAACACAACAGACTCATCTCTAATTTAATAACAGTTTTTAGTAGCTCCAAAGTGTAGCTGTAGCCTGATGTCCAAACATACTCGAAGATATTCAATTGCTTCAGTCAACAATTTTTTTTAATACTACCAGAAAGATTCATAATCGTTAGATGTCATTGTTAAAAGGTTGTGCTTTGCATAATTGAACAGCCTATAAGAAAAAGGGCCCTAATTAGCAAAAGCCAATTTTTCAAGAGCAACAAAAAACTGTATGCTTTGGAAAATCTTTTAGCTAGATTAATTTTGAGGATTTCTATTTCATTGGTGGATAAAAATTAAAAATATTGTACAGAATGGTTACGCAAAGACAAAGAATGATTGAGAAATATATATTCAAAAATGAGAAAAATGGGCCTTTTTTCTATTAAATTTGGGGACGTATGGTTTTATATACCATAAAATGACAAAGAAAAAAATATTGTTTATTTTTTAATTACATTAATAAACTAAATACTCCAGGTTAACGAAATAATAAAGAGAACCAGACAAAACTACATCCTATGCGGTGTATTGCAACAGAAACATTTTCAACTTTAGTAACTAACTAGTAGTTTAGTATCTCTCTCCTTTAGTCCTCTTCATCGTCGTCCAAGGCGTAGTTAGAGCATTTAAACCCGTTATAAAACGAAATCGCACGTTTGCTCGTAAGATATTTCGTTAACTCTTTAATATTCTGTAGTTTTAGCGGTTTTATAGGTACCTCTTCTTTGTACAAACGATTTGTGGGAAGAGGGACCTTTTCAATACCTGGTTTTAACAATCGAAAGTCTTGAGACACAAAACCATTAAGAGACTGGCTGACTGTCATTGTATACTTGGATGTAGCACTAAATTCAAATAGCTTATACTTAGTGATTTGAAATTTTTCCCTATTTGCTGTAACATTTTTTTTTGAAGTATGGTTCACTCAGACCATTGACGAAATCCTTAACTATATTTTGGTTTACTTCTATCACCGTAAATTTCGTACCAATAATCAAGTTCCAGTCATCAGGGGATTCAACCCGTTCCCTCTTTCTTTGTATTTTTTCTATTATGGCAAAATGCCGGTCACAGGGTAAAAAACTGTGACCCATTTGTGAAAAATAATGCTTTACTTATTCAAATCGTCCATTTAATATCATGCATTGCCAGAATTTTAAAACGCTTTGATTGTGGTTTTGCCCTCTGCAACCATCGTTAAAAATGTATAACTTCTTTATAGCATTTGGTAAGAACGTTTCAATGTAGTGACTAAGAACAGATAAAACTTCGTTGGATTCACGTTTAGCAATATTTTCAGGCCAAGTGTACATAATGCTTTTCGTGTTCTTTCCAGAATATACCGACATTACATACAACCAGAGCTGTCTCTTGTAAAAAACATCAAAAATAAACTTCTACTTCCTCACATTCTTGTGCTTTTTTTAAACAGCAGGTCAACTTTTTATAAAATAACTTTGCTCGTAGTTTATGAAGCCTCAGTTCGCTCTCGAAACTAGTTTTTAGAGATTCATTATTTTCACTTGAAATTTTTGCATGCAGTTCTTCTGTAGGAGCCTACAGCAGTGTACTTGAAAAAAAGACCCAAATGCTACAGATGGGCCCTTCTGTTAAGTAAATTCTTAACAGTTGAATTTATAGATGTTCAAACGTAGCTGGTGGGTTTTTTTCTAGTGTGTCAATGCGCATTAACAGCCTAAATAAAATTTCGAAAAAATGTCAAAATGTGAATTTGCGTCAGATGGGCCTTTCTTCTTATAAGCTATTCAATTGTAAAACGTATAATCGGATCGAAGTTTATCTTTGCTTGTTTTGGAGTACTTTTTTAATATCCTATAAATATGTATAAATAGTAATGACTTACTATAACTTGCGTATATGTTTTTGTGTTATCTTGTAACTCACCTGACCTCATAAAGACCTCGTAAGGATCGTATAGTTATTCGTATAGTTATCGCACGAAGATCCATCGCATCGAGGGAAAAACTAAAAGTCGTAGAGAATAAACTTTTGGTAAAAATATACCTACATTAAATTTGAATCTAAATCATGAAAAAATATTAAATCTCAACAACAGTTAGTTTTTTAGATATTTTTTTTTTAATTGAAGTGAGAAAATGTCATCTTTAAATACCACAAGAAGATTTAAGTGGAATTTAAAGAATCGTTTTTAAAATAGGGTGGTTATTTGTTGCCTATGTACATTTGAAACACCTGTATTTTATTTTAAACTTATCGTTCTGTATTTTTAACACACCGTTAAAGAGCGAAAGATCTTCTGAAATTGTTTTCATATCATCAAAAATTAAAGCAGCTTTCGTTCAAAAATTAACGATTTTTTCGAGGTATCATTACCTCGTACAAAGTTATTAATGTTTAGTCTGTATGAAAACTCTCGTTGATTACTCGTTTGAGATAACGTCGGCGCCAAATATTTTCTTATCTATTTAAAATCTGCTATCAATTGGGATTTCCAAACATCGTTTATGTTCTAGCGATTTCTACGATATTGATGTTTAATGTTCGGGAAATCGCGTTATAAAAACATCCTTTTATCGGGATTTTAATTTTAATGCTTTTACTTGGAAGTAATATTGGTAATATGTTGTTTCAAATATTTATTAGAAATTAAAGATAAAAAATAAATTTTTGAATTGAACAATTCTTAAATATCGTTCGTTTGATTGTTCCTCATTTATTAATAGATACTAAACATTGAGGACATCGTAACGTACGTAGTAGTTTAAAGATGACCCTAGAGTAAAGTTACATAGTGCAATAATAAACAAACGTCCGAGTGGAAGCACGCAAAATTTTATTTTTAGATCGATGGCTCTACATCGGACCTTGAGTCCGCATTATGTGTCTGTTACTGTACGATATACGTGGCAGATGACACTCTCGTAACGAACGTAAACTGTTACTTCTTCCGCCCCTCGTTCGGCATTAATAATGCGACAGAAAATTTGTTAGAACGTCTGCGACCTGATGCAACCCCACGTGAATAATTTGGTAGCGAAGAATGAAAACGACGAGTCACTATCGAAGGGCACCGAACAAACGGTCGGGACAATTTCCGTCCGAACGGGCCGACTTCCGGTTCATATTATTTCGTGCTAATCCCGAATTAATTTCAATTTAACAGGCCTTCTTTTTGTGTAGCCGCTCGCAGGCGGTCGCCACAATGCGAAATACCTGGTCCTACCTGGACCTTTGTGTCCGGAAACTCCGAAAACGTGACATTGGCACGTTTTTCGACTTTCCCCGATCCACCGTACCGGGAATTACGTGTTGCTGAATAAACGTAATAAAAGGTAGTTCACTAATTCTACGTTAAAGATTAAGCTCGACTATTGTTCGACTTGTGCGGTCGAAATGGTTAGATTTCGGAAAATGAGCTTCCGCGAACCGAAGATCACTAAAAACGGACACCACGGTGAACGAATACCCTGCCTATAGGAAATTGTATCGATATTTTGCAGCGGAACTTTCTAATGGATGCAGTTTATGGCTATGAAAATGAAATTGTTGTTATTATTTTATTATTACCTTAGATGATAGGTTTCTATATTGAGTTTAAAGGATTAATCAATTCCCTAATAAGAAAATCTATTAAAATACTTCCATATAAACCAGTAAAAGTACGAAAAATAAAAATATTAAAAAGAAAAAGTAAACATAAGTCTGTTTCAAATGATGTCTCACAATCAGTACAGGTTGTTTACAATTAATACTATTTGGGATTTCCCCGAATTATGATTTTATGGCAAACATTTAAAGATAAATACTGATAAATAAAAGTGTATTGAAAGGATGGCTTATCATCTGGGATCAAATTATTTATAATTTTATAGCTTCGTTAAATAAAATAATTGAAAACTTATTACAAAGTTTATAAATTAAAATAGAATTAATAATTTAACCCATTTTCATAAGTTAAATGAAGATTTGTGGGTTGGTGATACAGACATACGTTTTAAACAAGTATTTATTTAAATTTACATTGATTTCAAACTGTATAATCGTTTACCAAAAATTGTTTGTCTGAAAATCGAAATATTAATCGTAGTGGAATTATCGTGCTTATGTCAGTAATTTCTTTGAGAGTTGCTAGATGACTAAAAAATATTTACCATCAGTGCCCAAAAAATCTTGGGACACCGAAAAATTTGTTATTGTGTATCATATTTTGGATTTGTCAGTTAATTACCATACTAACTAACATAATAAATTAATATAATAATTCCAAAAAAAAATCCTTTTAGGAACCTTCCCCAAACAGCCTAGGAATAACTTTTCTAAGACCGCGTAAGTTATTCGCACTGTTTGGGGTCCTAGCGGTCTCAAAATTTCCTATTCTTAACTCATAACTGGTAGCTAAAAATCCTTATTTCACCCTGCGTTAGGGTAAGTTTTCACGCACATGCAATTTCCCCAAATTGACTTGTGCATGCCAATTTGCACAAGTAAATTGTTGCATGAAAACGCAAATCGTTCACTTGCACAAGCCAGAAGGTATGGCTTGAGTAAAATCTGGCCAGTCAGATAATTTGCATGCGGTTGGCGCAAATGCTTGAGCGTGTAAACAACCCTCCAACTCACCGCATGTGCTGTAAGTAGTAAATAGCGAATTTTCATCAGCGTGTTGGCACAGACTTAGTGTTCTGCTATACAATATTCATATATTACGTATATTTCCTATATTTGGGCAATATGTTATACAAAAAAGAATTTATGACTGAGTTCATTACATTTTATAGATCATTTCCTTGTCTTTGGAAAATAAAATCCAAAGACTATAGTAATAGAAATGTAAAATCTCAGGCCTATGACAGTCTCGTCGAAAAAATGTGCACAGTGGACGAGAGTGCAAATAGAGAAAGCGTGGTGAAGAAAATAAATTCTATGAGAACCACATATAGAAAAGAATTAAAAAAAGTTCTTGATTCTGAGAGGTCCGGTGCCGATGCAGATGAGGTATATGTTCCAATATCTCAATGTTAATTAAATTAATATGAGAGTAAGTGGCTCTCTTTTGGATCCAACATTTCTGCGATATTCTTGATCTCGATCTTCTTTTACCAGTTTCAACTTTTTAATTAAACAAACACCAGCTACTGCTAATAATTCCTCTTCGTGGTCCATTGTTGAATTTTACTGATACAACAATGACTATTTCAACTGTGCTAGTAAGTAAACAAGTTTGTGCAAAACTGACTGGGTACACCAATTCAGTTTTATATGTGCAAATTGGCATACACAAGTCAACTTGGGCAAATTGCATGTGCGTGAAAACCTACCTTTAAGCCGGTCCTTGATCATTCAAATTACAAGTGAATTTATTCAAATAAAAAGTGCCTAATTTGAAAATTAAATGTCTAGTAATTTCATATAATATGATAGTCCTCAAAATGTTTTTCTGAATGTAAAGGCCTCTGACTGACCGTACATCTTTTCAGGTTTCTTTCCTTTTGAGTCGTGATTTTTGCAAATTTTACAAAGTTTCCGAGGAAACTTTTCTTTTCCCGAACTACGATTTTTATCAACCTGTGCGTTTTTATATCTCCTGAAAGTCTAGTTAGTGCATCTTAAGAAGAAATTCTTTTTGTTAGAGCTCTGGATTTTCGAACAACCTTTGCAACTTCTAGTAAATAAGAGGTAAATTTTATTTTCTTTGCCGGATTTAGTTTTATGTATAAATGAATTAAATAATGCAGAATTCAACATAAATATAAAATTTTTTGTCCATTTGACACTTTTTCTTATAATTAGATTATAAGTATTGATCTGTTATATCAGCGTCATTCATATACATATTGCAATTCATAATATTTTCTGATTTTTTTTTATCATTAAACCAGTTTTTCGATTTATTTTATTGGTTTCTATTAGGCACGCTTGACGATTCGATTGTGTAAAAAAAACGTATTAATACGTCAACGGCTTTTGGATTTTAAAGAAACAATGACATATTTTTACGTTAGCGGCCAGTAATGAGTTAATTTATACCGTTCCTTATGTTCCCTCCCAACTTCCATTTATTATATTTGCAATTTTTCGATGTTCAATTATAATATTAAGATCGTGAAATTGTAGTTACCTCTGAAGATGGTCTTCAGCCGAAACATGTAAGATTGATAAAAATTCAATAAGTGCTGAAAAAATACTTTTCATTCTACATATCGTAGACGTGCAAGGAAAAGCCACTAAGTCCGCCTTCCGGCAATTTGCTATTTTGTTGCCACTTAGTCCATAATCGTGTATTCTTTAACATTCAAAAACAAGTAACTCTATATCACATGGTAAATGAATGCTGTAAAGGTCGTCATATACTTTAAGTCCACTTTACGACAAACGTCGACAACTAAAGTCCACGAAGTGCACTTGGTTTTTGTTGGACAGAACTTAACGGAAAAAGACGAAGTTCGGAAATTGGTAGCGTATTATTTGAATATCTAAAAAACCTGCCTCCGCATGTGACAGAAATGTCACTATGGTCGGATACATGCGGTGGGCAAAATTGCAATCAACATGTAGTAATGTTGATGTACGTAGTACAAACAACTCATCTGGAAATGTTGGAACATAAATTCCTAGAAAATGGACATTCGTGTATGGAGGCAGACTCCATGCATAGCTCAATAGAAAAGGCCAAGGAGTAAAAGGCTTAACATTTTCAGACTGGCGCGATCAAACAGAGGACGAAATAAGACGAGTGCAGCCTATATTACCAAAGAAATGAAGTTCAAAGACTTTTATGATCTGAAACATTTATCACAGATTTTAATTTAAAATGGATCAAAGGAGAATATAGAAGTTGTAAATTGGTTGCGCATAAAATGTTTAAAATATTTGAAAGACAACCCAGGGGTTATTCAATACAAGTATAAACATGATTCAGAATACAAATCCATGTATGTTTTTGGAAAAGGGAGACCACCAGCCATTCCGAAAAATCTAAAAAAATTATACGGCAACGTGCTTCCGATCAGCGTGAGTAAAAAGAACCATCTAATTAAGTTGTGTCAAGCTGGAGCTATACCTAAGGAATTTCATGGATGGTACGAGTCGCTCCCAACTGCCGATTTCATTAGGGATTGTGTCCCAGAGCCCTCCAGCAAGGACAGCGATCCGGAGACAGAATCAGATGACGAGTCCTTGTCCAATTTTGTACGGAAATGTACAAAAAAGTAACAGGAGAAAACCATTAAGCCTGCTGCTTATTGTTTAAAATTATTACAAAATATTTATGTTTTGAAAAACTTTGGTGGAATACCATTTATGTTAGAACAAACTGTATAGTTTATTTAAATATATGCTTTTGGAACATTTGGTTCATTAATTTTATTTTACACACCCCTTGAATCTTTGAATCAAGTTTTTTCAAAAATGCAAATTTGTGACTTAGTGGCTTTTCCTTGTACGCTCACGATATTATAGTGATGTCTAATTTTCCAGAGAATGTTAAACGAACTATTGAACAATGCCTCTTAGATGGAATATATGCATATATTCCATGTACCATAACTCGAAATGGAGCTGCACCATGAAGAGAAGGATGAGAAAGTAAGTTCCCTCTCCGTAACATTGCCGACTACTCTTTTATCTTTCTCTTCATGGTGCAGGTTCATTTCGGGTTATTATACATGTATATGCGTGCTATAGTCCTCGAATTGGGTATTGATAAAAATAGTCTTGCTAGCAAAATAGAAAATTTTGGAATGCAACATAACGAAAAAACCTGGTTCGGGAAGGCCAAACGCAACGAAGAAGAATTAGTTGAGTATATTCAACAAAATCCATCTGAAATCGCAGTTATTGCTAAATGGGAAAGAGACTTTGTTGCTAGCGTGAAAAAAATTACTGAAGCTTGAAACCCAATTACCTAGAAATTTACAAAAAAACGTAGTACTTTCTATGACAGGATAACAAAATATTAGATTTCTTTTTTCTATAAATATTAATAATATGATAAGTGTTTTGATAATCCAAATGACAGATGTCAAGTAATTGTTAAAATTTAAGAAGACACAGGTTACGTGTATTACAAGCATTGACGATAAATCTGTCCATGTTTCAAATTTACGAATGTGTTTTTTCCTAAAGCTATTGATTTTTAATAAATATTATGTTACCTCAAAATAATTCTTTTCCAAAGTACTATCTAATATGCTAACAATAAGGGTAGCGTTTCAGTAAAGAAACTCAACATCAAACTCCTATGAGAATTGCTGTATAATCTCTAGTAGTTTAGAAGTTACTTATCCAAATTCACTCTGTATTATTAAAATTTTGCTGATATTCATATATAGACCGTTTTTGCATTGGCCTCGTTTCTAGATTTTCCCCCTTCTTCACCATACCTCATTTTTCTAAAATTTCACACGTAAGTTGTTCAAATGTCAATTTATTTAATTTATAGGTTTTTATCAATTACGTTAAATATCGTTTAAAGACATTCTTGTAAAGTGATGAAGCCATCGCATAGAGATTTCCCAACGGCGACCGCGCGTAAGAGCCGACACGTACTTATCCGGGGGCAATAAAAGCGCAATACATTCTCACGTTAATTATATCTTTAAGGCAATAATGAGAACGGCCCGGGAAGGCAAGAGCCGCGATCTTTAGAGACAGCAAAATATTGGTTTATACTATTAGGAGACCGATAGTTGGACAAGTCGGCCGCGGACCCCCTCAAAACGCTTAACTACTTGTTTGTATAGGCGCGGAATCCGTGAGAAAAAGCCATTCCAGCTTTTCTCTTACTCCCTCACTTTAAAAATACATTCAATGTTTAAAATTTATTATTTTTAATTTTGTTCCGTATACAAACTTTTCAAAACTTTTCAAAGCAAGTATAATAACAAAAATACAGGTAGTTAAAAGCGTTTAAGATAGAAAATCCCTACTAATGATCGGGGATTACGGTTTTATACGGATTGGTCCTTAAAGGACGACAGCCGTTGAGCACCATCGGCAAACAAGGATGTGTGAAAGAAGTGACGGACGGTTCCCACTGGATGTTCTCGCGGTGCGAGCGAATCGGTTAGCTTTGAATGTGGTGGGAATCCAAGGAATTAGTGAATCGTGTCCGGCAGCTTCTTTGGGAGATTAAGCGGGGTTACCTGTCGATTTAACACCCCCTTTAAAGTGTAAAAAGTGACGCCGCCGAATCTTATCCATTATACGAAGGGGGTGATAAGTTTTAAGTCTTTAGTTTTATAGATAGGTATATTCCCTAAAACATACTTAAAATTCCTCCTAGGAACGAAAAAGAAGGGCCTCGTGTTAATATTTATCTCGAACGGAGTTGAGCTCAAAGTGGATTCGAACTGAACGCTTAGCGCGGTTCACACGGTTAGGTTCGAGTCGCGAGGCGAACGGAACGACATGAAAAACAATATTATAAAACTCCTGTTGGTTTGATTAAGGTGCAAGATGGCTAAAATTCGCCATGGATTCCAATCCCGCCGAAGTAGTTGCCGGATAATTGCAAGCTGCATTAGCACTAAAACACTGTCAGCCGTTGTAGGCCGGCTTAGCAATTAAAGCGGCGTTATTTGTGAAATGAAGGGGTCGCGGGGTGTTTTAATTATCGCGGCGACATTGTTCGAAAATATAAACCTCCCGCTTTTTTTCTATCCTCGACGTCTTCTCCTCCTAGTCCGAGTCGATTTACCAAATTCTCCGATTGGTAAACAAACTGTTTGTTTACGAACTACATCAAAAGGGGCCCATACAGGGCCCATTGTGCTGCCCCGAACGATCGCCGGTCGATAATCCCGTGTTTATAAGTTTGCGTAATCCGGCACGGCCGCCCTATTCACCGAAAATAAATACTCTGGATTTAATTAAAGGTGCTCCTACGACGGCTAAATTTAGAGACACTTTCCTAACCGACTCGACGTCTCTAATTGAACCGCTTAAGTTTTTCGTTTTACAATCTTTAATTTTCATATTCTCTCTTTAACCCTTTCGTGGATAAATTATATTTTTGAGAGTTTCGCCACTTTTTAATTAATCGATCCGTCGTTGTAATGTTGTATACCAATACACTAAAATATAATAAAGTTGTATCTATTAAACATCCAATTTTAATGTAATTAACAGAAAATTCCGCTTTTAAAATCTAGTCTTATATTTAGAAAGCTTAAAATTTAAATTTAAGGACATTAACTTATATTTTCTCTTCCGAGGAAAAAGATTATTCGCTAACTCGCTTAGTTTTTGAGTTAGAGGGATCCAAAGTTGTGATATGCCGTTTTGAGGTTGTTCCAATTTTTGGACTATACCTTTATAAATACCGATTGTACGAAAAAATGTTTAGAAGAAAATATGTTCGTAGTCAAACATGGAATAACTTTTATTTGAAACATGTTTCATTAACTCGCTTAGTTTTTGAGTTCGAGGAAGCCGAAGTTAAGGTATACCGTTTTGGGGTTGTTCCAGTTCTTGGGCTATCACTATAAATATCGATTATATGAAAAAAAAAAATTATAACAAAAGATGTTCGCAGTTGAATAGGGAATAACTTTTATTTAAAATATTTTTTCTCTAACTTGCTTAGTTTTAGAGTTAGAGGAAGCCAAAATTAAGGTATGACGTTTTGGGGTTGTTCCAGTTATTGGGTTACAACTCCATAAATATTAATTGTACGAAAAATGTTTTATGGCAAAACATGTTCGGAATCGAATGTGAAATAGCTCTTATTTAAAGTATTTTTCCCTAACTGGATTAGTTTTTGAGGTAGAGGAAGCCGAAGTTGAGGTATGCCGTTTTAGGGCTGTTCAAGCTTTTGGGCTACAACTTCATAAATATCGATTGTACGAAAAAATATTTATAACAAAAGATGTTCGCAGTCAAATAGGGAATAACTTTTATTTGAAACATTTTTCGTTCACTTACTTAGTTTTTGAGTTAGAGGAAGCCAAAGTTGGGATATGTTGTTTTGATATGAATTTTTAAAACTTGACCAATTACTAGATTGTAGTTTCGTTTCTGTAGAAAAAACTAAAATTCATAGAAAATTCATTTCTAGTGAAACTAAAGATTAAGTTTTGATCTAAATCCTGATAAAATTTCTAATCTTGAGAATAATTAGTTTCTTAGAAATGAATTTTTAAAAATTGACTAGTTGCAGGTAAGCTTAGTGGTAAGTATGTATACCAATATCTGCGAAAGGGTTAAATCATTTAAAACTATTATTGAAAAACATTTTCAAAGCTATCTTTACTGAAATTTGTTTTTTATAGTTTCTTATTTTAATAACTATGTCGCAAAAACTTTGCAAACTTCTCATAAAATTGTTTATACAAATCGGTAGCAATCTAATTAGCAATTTTGAATTATTTTCATATTGATTACACAGGTCAATAGAATTTTATGAAAGATGTAACCCATTGATCAAATAGTACTTTTCTAAAAGGTGTTGGCGCACTGAATTTAAATATGACTTCAGAATTGCTCCATCACGTCAGATTTTCAATATATCCTAATCTAAAAATGCAGAACATGATCCTAATCTATAGATACACAACACGAAATTTGTGGTACTCTTAAGAATTATGTCGCATTTAGACTGTAATAGAGTCGCAATTAACTACAATAATCAAAATTGTAATTTCAAGAAATCAGATTGTAAAACGATAAAAGCTAAATTTCGATAAATGAACCCACTTAAAGATTAAATATTAATTTCTACTTTTCAACACTATTACAAGAAAACCATTTCCATGAGTTATTTTATGTATTCAAGTACCTATTTGTAAATTCTTTACGCAACTTTGTTCCCATTAAAACTTTTCTACATGTTTTGGATTCCACAATCGATTCTTTTTATATATTTAATATTTCTTTTGATAATTTTTTAATACTCTCTATAGTTTACAAGATTATTTTCAATTGATCTAAAAATACAGCTTGAAATTTGTGGAATTCGTAAATAAATCTTAAGAAATTGACGTCTGATGAAAGATATTCTTATTGATCCTTTAGTGATCCGGTGAGAAGTTTGATATGATTTAAAAAAATGGTCCTCTCGTTAAAAGTAATCATAATTTTGCGGATAGCAAAGTGGGTAATAAAACCTATTTTATGCGGGGTAAACAAAGAGAATATCTGAGAGTAGTGGACATTAAAAAACGTACTATTAGATAAAACTGTTTACCTATTCAAAAACATTTGCGAGTCAACGACCCAGTATTTCTACCAGAATGAAATTTCAGTTAGGTTTTTGGTTATCTTCATCTTGTACAAACCCAAAACTTATTTTCTTTTATTTAAATTTTATATTTATTTAATAATCAGGTAATACAATATAAAATAAATGTTAAAAATTTATTTTTTTATTTAATATTTTTAAAAATAATTTAATTTAATAATCAAATTATGTTTGTCCTTCAAAGGATAACCTTTCATATTTTCAAGGACAATGCGAAAGCGTCGAGACAGTTCGATATGACTGCGTGGTAGTTTTTTTTGTGGGTGAAAGCTTTCAGGGAAAGCTCGCCGACAGGACGAAAAAGCTCGACAAGGTCCTGCAGGACAATGTAGTCTTCCCCCTCGCTGTTTTCTCTTGGTGGAACACACTGCGGGCCGCCGTCTTTATTGAGCGCCGGTGGCGCCACGGCTGAACCGTGGCGGCGCCTGCGAATACTATCAATTTACGACGTCTTCCAAACTCATCGAGTTATAAAACTATGTGGAAAAACTTCGTCTGAATATCTTTATTTCTTTGTAGTCGGATAGTTTTTCACATTAAGAATATTAAACAAAAAATAATTACCTGGATTATGGAGATGGAATAAAAATAAACTGAATGATTTTAAGTTTACAAGGAGATCCCATAAATAGGTACTCGCTGATTTTAATGAAAGCTGTAGTAATCGATAGATATTTGTACATATTAGAAATGTGTAAATTATTAAAACGCACTATTCAGCGATTCGGGAGTAAATCTTTGATAAATTTTGCGATTTAAGGCCAAGCTGCTTTAAGTTAATGGTTGACCACTTCCTCAGAGACCGCTTCTGGTTCTTGTTTAATAATTTTTTATTTAAAATCAAGGTAAAAAAAGATAAAGTGTGCTGAATTTTTTGCTTCTAAAACATATAATAATAAAATCTTATAATTAGAGAAAATAAAGTGAAATATTTAACATTTTGTTTATATTGAAAATAAAAAGCAATTACGTCAAGAAGTTCGAACCATCTGGAGCGGTATGTGTAAACTGGTTCGTAGTGACTCAACAAGGGGCGGTTTCGAGAAAAGCAATCCAACCACTGACATTTAAACGGCGTGACCTTAATTTTCAAACTAATTTTCGATTTACTCGCCAATTGCTGAATAGTGCGGACTCATATTTTCCTCATTTGTCCTGCATAGCTATCAATCGGTACCACTGTCATTAAAATAGGTGAGGAACTAGTCGTGAGGTTTCCTCGTCAGTAATTTTAGATAAGGTCATGATATGCATAACTGACGAATGGAGATGTCTAAAAATCTAACTGCAAAAAAGGTTATATTTTACTATACTAATGCTATTGCAGAATTTAAATGCTCCTGTATTTGATTTCTCAAGTAAGGAGTGAGTTTATTCTTCAATGGAGAATTGTTCTTTTTACACAATTTATTTTCGTTGAAAAACTTCATCTGTTCATCTCTATATTCCACAGTTTTTCAAATTACGAATATTAGGAAAGCGGAAGTGGGGTAGGAGTACTGGTTGTACAACGTCTAGGAGTTAAGTTTAATAAATTCTTGGGAAGTCAACCAAACAAGATGTCAAATAGTACATCTACATATTGTGAGTTCTATGTGTTTTTTGTCATTGCGCTTTTTGCATTTTTCCACCTACATTGCATTTACATTGATGGCTTAACCTGTAATTGTAAGTGTTTTTACGGTTTTTCATCCGGTTTGTTGAGACTTGTAGCTTACATAATTTGTCTAGCGTTTAATTTTGTTCATTTTAGCGTACCTCTGATGAAGATTGTGTTATCAATCGAAAGCTTGGGAAATGAACAAAAAAGGTGTTTAATTTCGACATCTCGTTTGGTTGACTTCCCAAGAATTTATTAAACTTAATTAGGAAAGCAGTTATCTGGATTATGGACGTGAATTAAAATAAAGGGAATGATTTCAAGCTCACAAAATTTCAGATTAGGTCATTATATACCTAATTGAAGGATGGTAATGTGCAAAAATGTAAGTGTAAAAACGTATACAGCTTAATAGACTATAGCACTACTGTTGTAAAATTTATTCTCTCTTGTATTTACATTTCTCAAGTAAAGAGTGAGTTTATTCTTCGATGGAGAACTGTTCTTGTTACATAATTCATCTGTGTGGCAAAAGTTCGTCTGAATATTTTTACTTATACCTTTCCTTCTAATTTTTCAAATTATAAATATTAGGAAGAAATTTATCTGGATTATGGAGGTGAATTAAAATAAAGGGAATGATATTAAGCTCAGTAATTTTAGATAAAGTCATCATATGCATAACTGACGGTTGGAAATGATAAAAAATCTAACATAAATGAAAAAAATAATCATATTTTAACAGACGTGTGCTACTGTTCTAGAATATAGAGAATGATTTTAAGGTCAGTAATTTTAAATAAGCTGATCATAAGCTGACTATCAATTGAAGAATGAAAATGTTCAAAAATCTAATTGTAAGTGAAAAAAAGTTTATATTTTAACAGACGTGTACTACTGTTCTAGAGCTTATATGTTCTTGTATTTACATTTTTTAAGTAGAGAGTGAGCTTATTCTTCAAAGAAGAAAGGTTTTTGTTTTACATATACGTAAAAATTTTTCAACACCGATGGACTATAGTCCATCGGTGTTGAAAAATTTTCGTCTGAATATCTTTATTTCTTTTTGTATTCGCATAGTTTTTCAAATGAAGAATACTAGAAAAGCAATTGCCTGGATCATGGAGGTGAATTAAAATAATCTGAAAGATTTTAAGCTCAGTTATTTTAAGAAACGTTTGTAATAAAACTCTTCTTTAGGGAAGATTTGACTAACGTGATGATTTATTAATACATTCAAAAACTGGTTGGGTGAGTAAACAATTTATTTGTGCATTACATGCGAATCTTCAAGTAAAAGGTCTATTGAATCATAACCAAAATTTAATCTAACTTTGGCAGCTTCCGATAGACGGGTTTTTAAAACAAAGTTTATTAATGATTTGTGATCTTCGACTTTTAAAAATTCCGAATATAACTTAACTGCATCTATTAATTTCTTAGTTACGTCTTCATTTCCATAGGATTTAATAAACTCCCGGCTGTTTTTAAGTCAAACGATTCCGACATTTTGTTTGTCCTATCTACCCTAGCCTGATTATCTATTCTATCATCTGCTATGTCTAACCTACTTTCAAGACTAACTCTAATTTTACCTAATAATATTTCTATTGACCTAATTTTAATCTTTATTTCATCAACTTGTTTCACATTTGATATATTAGTTGTAATTTCCTGACGCACTTTACCTAAACGAACATTAAACGTTTCTACTAGTTCTAAGTACCTGTATGTTGACTCTACTTTACTAGGCCTATCCTGATTATCCTTAGTTTTTTTTTAATTTTATACGCAATCACCTCTTGTAATAATACTTCTAACTTTTCTATTACTTAGCATTACTCCACTAACTTATTTAGTGGTCTTCTACTCTCAAATTGACGAGATCTTGACTCCTTACGTTATAGTATATCTCCATTTGTCAGTTAACGAATGGAAATGTCCAATAGTCTAAGTGCAAAAAAGTTTATATTTTAACAGACTAGTTATACCGTTGCAGAAATTAGATACTCTTGTATTTACATTTTCAAGTAAAAAGTCAGTTTATTCTTCAATGGAGAACTGTTTTTGTTTAACACAATCCATCTTAAGATTTTGTCATTTGTATTTATATTATAAAAGGTGGAATAACGACCTTCCACTTGTTCTTTTAGGGGTTAGATCAGGGATTAGCAAACTAATTTGGAAAAGTGACTCCTTTTCCAAAATGAACTATTACCTCAAACCCCCACGGCCAAATTACCTACTTTTAAGATCAACCTCGTCAACCCACAAAATCAGTTTTCGTTTATGTCGACCCTTAGGAAACCGATATCGACCCAAGGGGTCGAGAGCGACCGCTTTGGGATTCCCTGGTTTAGATCCTCTCTTAAAGAAGATCTACATTGTTCTCACACCGAGTTTGTGTATGACCAATCTTTCCGATTTCCTGGAGTATTTTTCCTTGACTCACACATATCTTTTGAAAATGAACTACTTCTATCAAATTTGTGAGAAACATTCGTGAACCTTAAACCTATACCAACTGCTTTTCATTCTTCATACAAACCTTTTGTCCACACAGAATTATCTAGTTCAGAATACGTTTTCCTTAGACTTGAAAGTTTTCAACTTTCTTTCTCCCCGAGATATGAATCCCCCTTCAAAGTCATTAAATGATATAAGAAAAAGTTTGTTATATTTCCACGAAATAAAAAGTTGCTTATTAGCATTGATAGATTGCGTCCATTAAATGAAAACATTGTTGATCAATGTGACAAAATTTCCTAAGAATTCTTTCAGAGGGGGAGTGTTTGTCGCGTGCAAAGGTTCGCCTCCTTTATTCTAAATGTATCATTTAAAAGAAAATGATAACTTTAATCTGAAAATTTCATCAATTCAACAAGATTCAATAAGATATTTAGACCATACCAACAATTAAAAGGCTATTCATCTTAGAGTTACTAATTTCCCAATTGATTAGTTATTTCATTACCTATAATGTAAGAATTTATCAATATGTTGACAACTAATTCATTAGATTTTTTTTTGAATTTGTTAATTTCAAAGCGTTGAAAAAATTTTTAAAACACTATTGTAATTTGTTTAAACATAAAATCAATATTGATATTTCGTCCTATATTAAACCATTTCATAACATTTATTAATCACGTTTTGAGTATATAAATAGTAAAATTAATTAGGTTGTAATTACGCGAGTTTAAATAATTACGTTGGCCGTTCGTACGTAGATCGAAATGGGCCAACTTGGTCGGAGTGCGTCCTGGAATAATGCAGAAAATAGCAACGGAAGAGCGCGGGAGCGGCGTCGCGGCGCTCGCGAAGAGACTACTTGGCATCCCGAAAGATAATTTATGTTATTATATTTACGCCGGGACTCTGTTTTCCACGAACTATTTTCAGTCGGTACACAAGTTTCGAAACGGCGAGCGGCGGCGCCGTGACCAGCGGAATTTCTACTTCTCGCCTTTTTTTCTTCGCTCCTCCTTCGGCCCGAGATTTGTAAATCGAATTAAGACGCTAAAATCCCAACGTCGAAAAAACGGTAGCGTTAAGCTACCGTAGAGAAACGGAGGGGGCGAAAGGGGGATCCGGCGCGCCGGTTTGTTGTTTTCGTAGGTCCCGGTCTTCTTATCGACTGGTTCCCACGGAAACGTCACCGCACTTTTGCTGTACTATTTTCGTCTAGTTTTCACTTTTACTCGCCCGAATGCGGGAATCGTGTAGAAAGCTCTCTTTTATGTCGTATTGTGAACATAAAACTCTATTTAAACTCATAACGATTAATTTCGTTTTTCTCATATACTTTTCCTTTTTCTAAGTACTTAACTTGTTTTCGATAATGTCATGAATATGTATTTTCTTATAAACCTTTTAGTCATAGTTCAGTGATTCATAAAAATTTTCCTCCGGATATATAAATTGATATATTTTTACAATGTTGTGAATCCTTATGAATAAATTAGTTTTTATTTATTGAAATTAAGAAACGATATTTTTTACTTTAAATTAGATTAAAAGTTATTATAGTTTAATCCCCTCTACTACCTCTTTTAATCACGTTCATAACTTACTAGAAACTGTATTTTAGGAAGTTGACTTCATCACTTAAGTCACATGTTTAGAATGTTTAGAATCTTCCTAGACAGAGCTAGGGCTAATAAAAAATGTCTAAACAGAATCTGACGAGTCAATATTTAGACCGAAAAGTCATCAAATAATTTGGGTAGAGATGATATTTATAGCCAAGAAATTTAAACTACCGGTAAATTTACATTATAGTGACAAGTTTGCATCAAAACCGGTCCCTTTAGCTAGTACGATATTTTCATTCATAATTACACGCCAGTGAGTTTCAGTTGACACAGTTCCCAGTTATTTTTATGTGTATAGGAAGGTTTCGTCATTCGAGTTAGGATGCGTCTCGTGCTCGTTTCGCGCGAAGTATAATTAGGCAAAACTAATGGAAGGAAAATAAGTCGTGATGATTTTAAAAAAAGGTACGCGACATTGGTGGCAAAAAACACGCCCCCGCTGCGAGAATAACTCTTATTGTTGTCTGTCGTCGGTCTGTGTTAAAGACCCGTCCATTCGCGTAAAAATTTCATAAATAACGCCGCTTAAAATGTCGTAATTTTGGCAACCTGTCCGTCAGTTTGAATAAATCGTCCGTGTTGGATCTTGAATACGAACTCAAGTGTCTTGATACGAATCAAGATTCTCTAGCATCGACCCGGATTGACGGGCTTCTTCGTTAGATTCAATTTCACGGTATGAAATAATGTTAAACGTTTCAATAAACTCGTCGTAAAATCGGAAGTCGGCGTTAATTAATAATAAACGGCTCGGGTAAGAAACGATACGACGAACCGAACACGGATATACGGAATATCAGTCGTCGTTTGGATCGATAATTGCCATACTTAAATTGGCGACTGAGTTCAATTTATAGCGCTTTAATGCAATTACTTTATTAAGGTTTATTGCACCGGTCTTTGGTGAGATACAAGCCGTGAAGGTTGTTGTTGTTGTAACTATTTAAAAATTAGACAACAAAAGATATATTTTAAAAAGTAATTTCAAATGTAAATAAACAGATTTAATAAAGTAATTGTTAAATTTTTCAAAAACTTTAAAAATCTATTTTTATTGAAGTACTTCCTGTAAAGTATCGCCATCTGTGATCCATAAGAAAAGCTTTATAATACACCAAAATAAATTCCTGTTTGTTGGGTGTTTATTTCCATAAAAATTTTATTATGAAAGAAAACTATTTCAACTTCCAAAATAGTTTTCTTTCATAATAAAAATTTCAAGGATTTTGATCCTTGAATTTTCTTAAAATTTTTCAAATTTGGTTACTCATGAAAAGGATTAAAAGTACACCAGAAAGAAAACTATGCTTAATTATAAAAATACATTGGATAAATGGAGAATGTATTTTATTAGTTTTTCTGTATTTGAAATCATCTTTTATTGTGTAATAAGATGTTGTTATAATTCTCTTTATGATTTTTTAACATTCTATTATTTCGTAGCAGACTTCTCATATACATACATATTTAATAAAAACTTAAATTTGTACTTCATTGAAAACCATAGAGAATAATGCTTTTGAATTAAGTGTTATGAAACCGAATGAACCTGATAAATTCTGTGTATTCTTGGTTGTCTACATATCAGCTTTCATCCCACATTCACTAACTTTACAGGTCCCTTCTAAAAGATTCCTTTAAAGTTATTTAATCAAGAGATGACGCTGAAATTATTAACTGATTGTTATATTATTACATAATTTTTTTTAAATATGTCCTGATATAATATGTGATTAACTTTATTTCACATATAAAAATGTATTTCATAATTTCGCAATTAATGAATTGTGATAGAATTAAAATAAGTTATCTATATAAATAGGGAATGTGAACTCTAACATTTTTTTGGTGGAGGCGCCAGGATTTTTATTGAAACTGATCTCACATTGCTGTATAATTTATTTTATATTAGTTTGTTAAAAATATAGAATTTATAAGAATAATATTATGTTGATTCTACAATTTCTAATTGTACGGAATTTTCAAATTATCCGGCGTATCCGCCATAAATAGATTTTGATTGCTCTTTTTGTGACTATCGTTTTAACTAACATTCAATGTGGTTTCACCCACATTCAAAACTATTTGTGGTCTTTAATGCGATATCTCCTAATTTGAAGAAGTCGCGTTTTCTCTTTAGATTTGAAGGCACTTAGAGCAGTTTTTGTAACCGCTTTGGAAATACTCGTTTTACGATTCATTATCTATCAAAGGAACAGAGTGGTAGTCAAAGGAACGTAACATTATTGAAACAACTATTCATATACAGTCATAGAATATAGAGAGGTGTACTATAATCTTTTATGGTGGAGGCGCCGGAAAATGTTGAAAGATTGGCCTGATATTATCATATCGTTTATTTACTTTTACTCCCCTAACGATATACAATCCATACAACTAAGACTACACCACTTTTAGAATTTTTGACTTAACAAAATCTAAGTTATCCGGCGCATCCGCCAGAAAATTATTTTATGTATTTTGTTCCATTGGTGCTTCTAGAGAGAGAATAATCTTTATTTGGCTATTGAACCGAAGGTCTTTCCGATAGTATGTATATACAGTGTTGTTTACATAATTTGATAATGATTATAATATATATATTTGAAGCAGTATTAACAGTGATATTCGGTCGGGTGTGTTAAACTCATTGTCAATGTTTCGTAGAGAGTACGTGGTCGGTTCAGTTCTAGGTCCATCAATTTTATACATAGTTCATCAAGAATGTCTCTATTATGAGGGTTTTGCGAAATTTTAGTTTTAATCTGTCAAGTCGTTCCTTTATCGAAGTGATTTGCATCCTTTCGTAAAGTTGGTCGTTGCTGATGTTGTGCAGTGGATTATTGAGTGATTCTTTCGGATTTGCTTATTACGTCCCAGGTTTTGCGGGGAATTTCAATGGTCAGGACGTGATCGTAGTCCAATAGAGGTCTGCAAATACTTTTATATATGGATGTTGCATGGATAGTTGATATTCCCTTGTTCTTGTACGTTAATGCCCTGAAATGTTTTGAACGTCGTGGCATTTCTGGCTGTACCAGTTTATAGTGTTTTGTCAGTTTAAGTCTGTTGTCCAGTTGAATTCCTAGGTACTTGATCGTGGGCGACCCTTATCGATTAATTATAAGAACACATTAAACAATTATTAGGAATGGCTTTGCTTTAAGAACAAATAAAAAATTTACTTTTATTTACCGATTTATTATACCCTTTAAATCTACCTGAGTACCTGAAATACCCACATGAATTATTCATATTGTTTTCTAATGAAGATTCTAGGAATTCTAGAATTGAAGATTCTTTCCAACGGTTGGTCAGTTTTTGAATTTGACGAGAATACAAATTCGAATTTTCTAAACTAAACCAATTGGTAAGCCTAATCTGTAATTTTTGAAGATTTTTCAATGAAACGCTCCTAAAATAATTTGAAAGAGAGCGAAAATCGTGATAGTCTGAGTCAATTCGAAAGAACATGACAGATCTGGAAGAACTTCCCAACTGAGCTCCTGGATGAAGTCGATCGTTGTAGTATTGCAGAATTGTCTCATACCGAAAATTGATAAAAAGAATCGATTTTTTTCATATATTGATATTATCAAACTGTGGACTTATTGATAGTAGAAATCGGTAATAATGTTTTTTTTATTCCTAAGACTTCCCAATGAACAATACCTACCATATCCTACCAAACACTCACTTCCTTGAGGGAATGAACACAATGCTTAGCTCGAACTTTTCGACTCGTTTCTGTCAAACCAATTCTCGTCTTTTGAAAATCACATATAGTAAACATTTTTCATCACCAGTAATAATTAATGAAAAAAAAAAATAATAATAAATGAGAAATGCCGATCTAGTACAAGAATATGAAGGACGAGCATAAAAGTGCAAACATCGACTTAATAATTTTTGTTGGTTTGACTGATTGTGAGAATATATGAAACCCATGCACCAAATTTTCAAACCTTTCTCATTTCATGAAAGTGATTGAAAACCGTCTTGTGATCACAATCCATTTGTTGTGTCAATACTCGTGATGTTTACCAGTTGTTTTCTCAAAGACGAGCTACTGGTTAGTAGCAAGAAGAACAGTTGTTCTTCGTTGAATTTGACTGGACGTCTAAAGCTAAAAGAGTCACTTATAACAAGGTTGCTCTCATTAAAACTTTTTGAAGCAGATGGGGTCCCTGAAGTACAACTTACTTTTTGTCATTTACTGCATAATAGGATTCTGATGATCACCATGTGCAATATCGAAGGCATTTTATGAAATAAAATTTATTTTACTTCTTAGAAAACACTATCTGTGTGTTGCAAAATAAAGCAACATTAAAATCATATTGAAACATAAAATTATATTAAAGCTGGTTGCAGTCATAGAGATATACTTTTTGAAAAGTTGCACTTACGGAGGTTGGGCTGTTTAATAATGTTGCAAAAGTCGAGGAATTGTATCAAGGGAAATGATTACCGATACTAACTGTACCCAACTGTAATTTTTGTAATAACTCAGATCAATGTGCGTAAAGAAACCCTCCTTTTGAGTTTATTAAATTGAATTAACGATACCTCTACAACATATGTCATTAAAAAAAAATAACATAAAATAACCACCTTAATTGATAAAAATCAAAGTTTTTATTGAAGTGTAGATATAAGGCTGGTTTTAGTGCTCAACCGACGGTCGGTACTGACCGTCAGTACTGACGAAACGCACTGACCGTCGGTTTGTGTTGTTCAGTGCTTAGCTGATTGACAGATCTGTCAAAACGCGCTGACCGTCAGTTTCTACAGTCTCGCTAAAAATGGACTCATTAACAAATTGTACGATACTTGGGTATTTCATTGTTCTGTAATTCTTTAACCGTGCATCACGGTCTTTATATAAATTATGAGACAAGTCCCATAATTCCGGATGCAACCGGACTTCGGTTATTAATCGTTCTGTGTCTATGTTCATTATTTCACGATGACTGTACAGCAGTCTGTCAGTTGGCTGACGTACATACGGACGCGTTCGACCAACAATTGTCATACGCGCCGCGTACCGTACGCGCGTAGGGTTCATCAGTGCAGCACTGAACAGCTACATATAAATACGTTGATAAGCTACGCGCGACCGACGTCGGTACCGACCGTCGGTTGAGCACTAAAACCAGCCTAAAACCCTTTGAGAAACAATAAGTCGTGATTAATTGTTTTTCAAGATATAGAAACCTCTGAAATAATAAGTAGTGATCTGTAAAATAAAACTGACAGACGTCAACACGTTAATTTCAATCAATTTCAATCTATATTAGCTTTCAGAAGTCTCCTTACAATTATTTAATAATTTAGTAAGTTTTTTTCGTGTAAAACCCATCACCAATTATTATTCATAATTTGATTTTTAATTTCTTACAGAATCAAAACATTTACAACGACCTAGATGTTCCCTTATCACATTCTGTTAAAGTTACTCCTTGGTTTAATTATAGCAAGTTCAGTTAACTGCTGTTTTTCACACGTGCGACCAGACATCAAAGAAAACCCTTTGGTTTGCAACTTCACATACGAGTGCAAAGATTTTTACGTTTGCGTTCGCAATGAGTGCATGCATCTACTCCATCCGAACGTTAGAAATTAAAATAATCAAGTATTAATACATGTTTAAATGATTTAGTCTGGTATTGTTTTATTACTACTACTTTTTGTGTGTATCCTTTTCTTAAATGCTCTTTTTAATAACCGTAACAGAATAGAATAGTAACCATAACAGAATGGAATAGTAACCATAACGGAAGTGTTTCTATTGGCGTGGAGGAAGAAGTCTTGATTTTAAATGATTTAGTCTGGTATTGTTTTATTACTATTACTTTTTGTGTGTATCCTTTTCTTAAATGTTCTTTTTAATAACCGTAACAGAATAGAATAGTAACCATAACGGAAGTGATTCTATTGGCGTGGAGGAAGAAGTCTTGAGCGACCCCTTTCTCAGTAAATACAGACGGAGGGTCGAGATAAGTCGAGGTAATTAAGCACATCGACTTAATTAAAACCGGAACGACGGTATCTTTATATAAGGAGTCTTAGCAGTATCGCTTTTGCCGGCGATAACATCTCGTTTAGCCTAATATTTAAACGCGGCCCGCATTGAATCAGGAATAGGAATTTTGACGCAATTTTGCCACCCCTCATTAGCTTGCCCTTTGTTCAACTCACTTCGTTTTACCGAGCCCTTTCGGCATGAGATTCCGAGATAAAAAATACGATTCGTTTAAGCGAAAGTGTACAGGAGTAATATTTTTTAGTCCAAAAAGAGGGTGGTTTTGTATAAAGTCTCAATTTGTAAGCCTTTTGATTTACAATTAGTTAATTTCTATGAGGAATGTTTGTTATAATTGTGGGTATTTATTGTTTATTATATTGGGTATTGTTGTAGATATTCTTCTTAAAAAAATCTTAATATAGTCAGAATTCCAGTCGTAAAAGAGACAGTTGTTTCCTTCTTTGAGTAATAAATCCCCACCGAAGCAATCACCGATGACAGATTTATGAAAATATTTGCCGGGAACGGCAGTTATTTTAAATATTCCCCGGAATCATCTGATTATGCAGATGTGGGCATAAAAACAAGATCGCAGAGACGGTCGGAATTTGTTTTTGGACGCTCCCTACCGGATTAAGAAAATTTCCTTCCAGCAAACTATGCCTTTTATATCGATTGGCCCTCCTCGGAAAATCCGATTTAATATTTCCATTTGAATTTGAATTTCACGCGCAGTGATTGGACTGATTGTTTGCTTTTGTCCCTCGTTTACTTGTGCATAGCGAAGTGTGTTAGGAGGTGTTCAACATTACGAGAACATTATCAGCTAGTTTACTTGCAGATTTAACAATGGAATTATGGCGGGAGCCAACGCTTCGGGTAAACGTGTTACGAAAACAGTATTTTAATTGTGTATTAAAAGTTCCGCAGGCGACAAACCGGGTTACGGAAAATTTAGAACGCAGGGTCGACCTGCGACGCCCCTCGGGGCTTTTTAAATGGCCTCCATTTCAGCTCAATAAACATGTAAAACACCCCCGCTATTATAAAAGTTGAATCTTCATATATTACTAACCGTTTTCATAAAAATTTTTAAAATCGAAAAAGAAAAATGAAAAAGTGATTATTTCTATCTATATTTAAATCCAACATTGTTCGAAACAATAAACGTCACGCGAACGAAGTAAAAGCGGCAAATCGCAGGCGAAACACAACGCCGTCCCGAATCGTATATCAAGCCCAATAAGATATATGAATCAGTGAGACACATTTTATGCAAATTGGCGAAAATCTCATACATACAGATTGCGCGGCGAGCTAATGTCGCCATTACGGCCCTGGACCTACAGAAGGTCAGACGGAGTGCTTACAGTTCGCTTTGTAGCATATATCCATATTAATGCTACCATATTTCATTATCTCATTCATATGGAAATCTCAAACAATTAGTCAAAATTCCAGTGTTGTGCCGGGGAACGAAGCCGGCCCTGCGAACCGAGGGGAACGAATTCCCATTTTAAACTGGGGCAAGTTTGATCAAGAAATTGAGAAGCAAGCTTCCAAGAAAGTTTTAGTAAGATAACATTCAAAAGACTTGCGGTTAATTCAGCTATGAGTATTTTCCTTTAAGAAACTAAGAATTTTCTTTTAATATTTTTTCCAAAAATAAATAATTTTTATTTCTGGAAACGTTTGAAAGTAATGATATTGAATTTGATTGTCAACTAAGGAATATTTACTCACAATTGCCAACATGATATACATACATTATATCAACCACGTGCAAACCACGTGATTCCCCTTTTTGAATTAGTGAGGCAACTTTGAAATTTCCAAGAAACCAATTCCAAAAAAATTTAATGTAATCTAGTATTCAAGTAACTTAGATAAACTTAGCCCAGTTGTGATTGTTTATTTCTTTTGTATACAAATTTATTATTGAAAATTACTAAAAAAATGAATATTTTCTTCAAACGATTGCCTTTACAACTTGATTGCTCTTTATTTTAAGATGAAGGTTGCTTATCACAATGAAAAAAAATTTCCTGTCCATTGCTAGTGATTTTTTGTTCATTTTAATCCAGAAAATAATGAAAAACTTGATTGCTCTACATTTCAAGACAAAATTATAATTATGAGTTGAGTTATATTATTATTACTAAAAAACTTACTCAATTTGAGTTATACCAATAGACTAATACAATCGATACAACATGGTAAATTGCCCATCGCGTTATTAGTTTCCCTCGAGTTTTCTATCTTTGTAATGGCCTCATAGAAGGCGATAAATATCCTATTCTTTTATGTTTCCGAAGAAAAAGTTCGCGTACGATGTTGATATACGCGTTATGGGCGCGCAGTAAATTTGGTTTTATCGTCAATAATTATTCGTTGAATGGCAACGGACGATCGGGGAAGTTCGTGTGAAGAATTTCGGAGATTAAAACGCGACGGGGATTGCGATCGTACCGTGATTTACGGTCAGTTCTTGGCTAGCTCAGATAAGAACGCATTGAGATTATTTACCGACGTTTAATTGATACTTATCGTCGAAAAACATTACGGATTTGGTAGCGCGTGACAAATCAATTTGAAGATATACATATGTATGGTCTTGAGTAATGTATGCACCCTCTTAGACGGAACCCTCTACTAAAACCGCACTGCTAACAGTTGGGGTTAGCGATACTTAGCCCCGTTCCTTACTCAGACGGTAGTTTAACTTTATCTTTCTTTTCAATTCCATCCTTTAGATTCGTATTAATGAAGGACGAAAAAACGCTTGAATAGGTAGTAGCTAAATACTCTAAAGCTAAATAGGTAAATTAACGTGAAATTCGCAATCGTCCAATTAACTCTATGGTAGTTGGTCGTTAATAAGAATGAAAATGGTCGCGCTCTGGCGGTGAGAGGTTGAAACGGGGCAACGAGCGCCATATTTCCGGTCGGCCCGGCACCGGAAGCGCCCCCATTGTGTGTGACGTCGTAATTAACAAACTAAACTTAACATGTGCTTTCCTGCCACCATTGTGCTCTTTAAAATTAATGACCCAGCTTCCTTTCCGTTCCGGCGCTCGTTCAATAGCACTCGTGCATCAACTGACCCGGCCAGGGCCGAAAGGCGACATTTTCAGTTGGAAAATGCGTGAAATATTGCCCGGCGCGGCCGAAATCATTTACATACGCTTGCGTATTCGCCATAGCACCACCGCGACCATCCCTATTGTTTACCGTGTAACGCAAATTTACATTGTTGTTACAAAGGCTAATGCAGATGGTACCTAGTAATATTTTTGAAACAACAAACAATTATGATGGAAAGAGATTACTTTTAAGAGATTTTTTAAAATATTTTTTAGAGGTTTTTGAAAAAATAAAATTGGATTATTACAAATGTTAACATTTAAAAAGGAAAATGTAAATATTTTGTGTTCAGTTATTTCAGTCTCAGTTCAATCTTATATATTTTCCAATAATGGGTGATTTGTGGCAAACGAGGTGATCAAAATAATTCAAATATGAGTAATCGTGAAATATATCTGGTATGGTTAAATTTGCTCGAATTAAAATAAATTCTCTATTTAGGTTTAAAATCAAATCTGTAACTTATTGTTAGCTGCTTTTGGAGATAACGTTTTGGCTTTCAAATGAAATCCAAAGAGAAAGTAAATTTTTCAGCATTATGAACTCTATTTACAAAGTAGGAAATCTACCAATATTTACAGGCCTATTTTATAACTCTCAACGATGTCGTTATGAATCCTTTGTCGTTCATGAACAACTATTCATATTTTGTAACTTCTAACGACTTCGTTGTGTACGACTTTTAGGTTAGGTTTGGTCCTTTGATGAACGATGTTTCCGAAGCAGTCGTTTACGTTGTTAGCATATAGGGTGACGGAATTTTGCTGTATTGTACAGCAATATGATACCCAGAGCAGCATTCACGCGTGTACAGCAAACGTACAGCATCCGCATTTTATTATTGAATTTGTAATGGGTTAGTGACCTTTTGCAATGAGTAGCGTAGTGACATTCATGTTGTAGATTTTTTTGTAATCGACAGGAAAAAATAGGCACTTTTGTGAATTATCAACTTCACTAGCTTTGTTCGTTGAGTTAAAACTTGCACTACACTAACAAGGGGAGGGCGCGAGGTGTTTTTTTTTAAGAGGTAATCACAAGGATTCAATTGACAAAGTACTAAAACGCACTATTCAGCCAAAACTGAATAAATCGCGTTTGAAGTTTAACGCTTGCTTTATATTTTGGATAAACAAAGTTATTCACTGATCTTCGGTGGCAGTGTTATGAAAACGGTGAGTCAACAATGCTTGACAAACCGGGTATCGCCAATTCGAACTTTTTCTTTCGTATCTTTTACTTTTTAATTTTTGTTTAATACACTAATTTTTGAACTCAATATGTATATTTGAATTTCAGCATGTGCTTTTGGTCATTCAATTTCTTATAAAAATCGAGCATCACCGATATCAATTTTCCTCTGTCTTTTATAGAAACCAGTCTCTCTTTAAAAGTGTCTAATTTGGCCCACCTGTATGTACACTCATACTTACTAGAAATGAACTTCAAAGCTCTGTATGAGAGCGACAATTAGAACGATCTTGGGTCCGATCGGCTTTCGAGATTATAAAAGTTGGCGTGAGGCTATAATTCATCCAAGTCCATGTTCATTTACCTGCTTTATATTTATGGTTACCACCACAGGTTTTATCCTCTTGAAAGCCGACTATACCCGAGACCGTTCTAGCTATTGCTTTCGTACAGAGCTTTGAAGTTCATTTCCAGTGATCATGAGTTTACATGCGGTGCATGTGTACAGCATTGAAAGTTGAGAAATCTGGTCACACTATTAGTATAGCAAAATTAAATTTTAAAATAAGTTGGAAATCATAGGCAGAATTGACGTACAGTAAAGCTCCGCTAATCCGAACTCCAATAATCCGGATTATCCAGTAATCCGGACGAAATTGAAATATTAGTTATTTACATTATGTATTCCATAATCCGGATTTCCGGATTACTTGTGATTCCATAATCCGGATCGTAGGTTGCGCAGTTTGCCATGTATGTACGTCACGCTATTCGTGTAAAAAGCAGTTCGTTAAAAAGCATCATGGCGCCAAAGAGAACATACAAAACATTCACTCTAGCGGAAAAACACGATATATTGCAAAAATTAAAAAGTGGTGTTAGTGGAAAAATGTTGGCTACTAAGTATGGAGTTGGTACATCGACGATTTTCAATATGTTAGTAGTGTGTGTTTTGATTTAATAAATCCCTGCATGTATTTGACGTACTTTTGTGACTTTTAAAAAAGTTCCAATAATCCGGATGTTTCACTAATTCGGATTGCCTCGGTTTTCATTGATCCGGATTAGCGGAACTTCACTGTATATTGATTTTTATACATATTTAAGTTCAAAATGTATAAAATCGCCATTTGTCATTATCTCTTGTAAAATTCCATTATTGCAAATTGAGTTTCAGCACTTGATATGCTAACATTAAAAAATGTCAGAAATTTACTGAACCCATTTTAAATACCGGAACATATTTTCTGAAAACTAACATTTCTGTCGAGTTAAGCCATTTTTCTCAAGACAGTACAAAAATATTACTACCTATGGTATTATACTTTCATAATCAAAAAATCTATCAAAGCTATTTTGAAAGCAAATTCTCGGAAAATATCAGTAATGCATATTACAACTTTGTTCGAGAAAACAATGTCAAAGAACGGAGCTCCTTTCACTTGCATTATTGACTGTTAAAGTTTGTCAAAACGGTGACATAACTTCTCCTCTGAGGTTATGTTATTTCAAAAGAACCACTATTCGATCAAATATGACATTTTATGTTATCCTACATGAAAACATTAACGTTCGTTGTTATAGTTAAAATTCCTAATGACTGATTTTCAAAATACGGTTTCTAGAAAAAGTCGTTTGTGACTGGTTTGTTAGGCGAACGATGTCGTTGAGTAACGACAATTACAAAGTAAGCCAATTATTTCTGAAATTAACTGAACAATATTGGCATTTCTACATCAGGAACTTAACAAAACTTAAACATAATATACAGATCTGGAAATTTAAGTTCAGGACATAGGAAAATAATGCGTGCAACAGCGACGCATATAGGAAGTAGATTAGATAAACAAAGAGCGATATAACTGTTTAACCACGTAACGAACTGACAGTTTGACAGTCTGACAGTTCGACAGTTTGTGGGAAGAAGGTGGTTGGTTGGGCGACTAGGGTCGGATCGGAAAAGGCGTGGTTAAACAGTTATATCGGTCTTTGTTTATCTAATCTACTTCCTATATGCGTCGCTGTTGCACGCATTATTTTCCTATGTCCTGAACTTAAATTTCCAGATCTGTATACCCATCAATTATACCTATTAAGTGAAATTTTGAATTTTCCACAATTACAGATCATTGATTTCACAACCAATGCAAAGCTCAAAACAAGGTTTAAAAATGATAATCAAGATATCTAGTATTCAGAAGTAAATTCTAGTGCTAGTACCTAGAATTATTTTTGGACAGTACAGAAATTTTAAATAAGATTTCCCTTAACACATCAATACAGGAAAAGGTCAAAACTAAAAATATATTTCCTCCTCATTTTTTCATTTTTTTTCTCGGCATCCATTATAAAGTAGTCCATTATTTGTGAAAGATATTAAAATTTAATTGATATTTCAGAAGTTACTTAGTTTCATGTCTCATTCATTGATTTGTCTTGCTGAAAATCGTTTTAAATGTTGTATATTTAATAATTAAATGTAGAAATGTATTATTAATAAAAGGCAAATGATATGGTATCCTAAATTTTTTCTCTCTGAGTTGTCTAGAAAAAATATATTGTTATGGGGATAGAAAAGCATTGAGAATGGGGTGAAGTGGTGGCGACAGTCTGATGCGTGAATTATAAGTCGCGGCTTATGAGATGGTGATGTATGGACCGGGCAATATGGCGGCCGGTGAGCGCGCCGAGAAATGCGGTCGGCATCCATTTGCGAGATTAAATTTGTGATTCATTGTAGCGGAATGGAGAGTTGTCACATATGTCGGCACCGGCTCCGGCTAAGTGGATAGTTGGGTTACGGCGAAAGTATTTTAAAGCAAAAAGCGCGCCGTCCGCATCAATATTTATCATCTCGCGGTTTCCCAGCTAAGCGATTTGCCTAATTCCTCGTCTGGCCCACTTCGCGCACATTTTTGCCAGCCATGCATATGCAGTGCAATCGATTTGCTTCCATGTCCTTATCTGCTCACCCGTCCCGATCTCGTATATGTACCGGAAACGTGGAAAACCCGATTTTCCGCGTAAAACAAAAGCTACATTACCTCCACTCGGTATATACAGGAAAATGTACTATACCATTATAAA
Source organism: Digitonthophagus gazella (assembly GCA_036711955.1). Classification (NCBI taxonomy): domain Eukaryota; kingdom Metazoa; phylum Arthropoda; class Insecta; order Coleoptera; family Scarabaeidae; genus Digitonthophagus; species Digitonthophagus gazella. The sequence continues at coordinate 33,336,197 of JASCIT010000007.1, read as the reverse complement.
ACGTTTAGCGCTTGGGGGAAACGTGACGAGTCGCGGCGTCGCGACGCCCGAGGCCGTCGGGATAACGAACCGGGTGCTGATCGCATTTTGTTTTCCTCCCGATAGTCGTTTGTTCCCTTTCCCTCGGGCTGCGGTGCCATCCCCGCTTCCCTACACCCCGAGAAACACCAGGTTGTTAGGGACGTAACGAAATTCTTGACAATCAATTCCTCGACTTTAAGTGGACTCCGCGGAAATCCGCCGTGCGACGTAACCAACCCCAAGCGCAGCAGATTTTCAGATTTCCCGCTCTTAATGGTATTACGGTTAGTTGGAATAAAGCCGATTAGTGAACGAACACGTCGATTATTATTAAAGGTTTGTCAGCTTTTTCCATAAAAGAAGAATTGATCGAAAATGAGTCATACGAATTTTTATTAAATAGGTACCGGTACCTCCACCATTTTTATTTATGAAAAGTTTTAAGAGTTATTTCACTCAATCTCGAAGATATGGCAAGAAATTAAGTTAGTAATCTTATTACTAGCATTATTGGAAAGATCAAAATATGTGATCAAAATTGGTAATTTTAATCCCCTCAATTTTTTTTTGTGGTTTATGGAAACTTATCCAGCTTATGCAGCTTATTTTAAGAGACATATCACTACGACCAGGTTGATGCTCTAAAAGTGCTATTGCAAATTTTCGTCCATACGTATATCGTATATTTTGCAGTTTCTCATTTTAACATGTATTTTGCATCTGTACGCCTCTGTTGCAATAAATTAAAGCCTGATTTCATAATCAAACTAAAGTTTGTGTTAAATGTTAATGTCCATTTTAATGCTGTTTTCATAAGTATAAGTTAGAACGGCTATTTTCGTTTAAATTCTCGATATAGAGGTTGGGAAAACCGTTTGTCAGAAATTTTCTGGATCCAACACAACGACACCCTTCTAGAATCTTACTCAAAATTGAATAGAGAATCGTTTAAAACCAACCGCACATAAATCAGACGATCGAAAGCTGAGTTACGCGAGCTCAAAATCAAAATTTCAAAATTTTCGTAATTTCTCGATATAGAGGTTGGGAAAACTCTTTGTCAGAAATTTTCTGGAACAACACAACGACACCCTTCTAGAATCTTACTCAAAATTGAATAGAAAATCGTCTAAAACAAACCGCACATAAATCAGATGATCGAAAGCTGGGTTACGCGAGCTCAAAATCAAAATTTCAAAATTTTCGTCTAATTTCTCGATATAGAGGTTGGGAAAACTCTTTGTCAGAAATTTTCTGGATCCAACATTACGACACCCTTCTAGAATCTTACTCAAAATTGAATAGATAATGGTCTAAAACAAACCGCACATAAATCAGACGATCGAAAGCTGAGTTACGCGAGCTCAAAATCAAAATTTGAAAATTTTCGTCTAATTTCTCGATATAGAGGTTGGGAAAAATTTGTCAGAAATTTTCTGGATCCAACACAACGACAACCTTCTAGAATCTTACTCAAAATTGAATGGAGAATCGTTTAAAACAAACCGCACGTAAATCACACGATCGAAAGCTGAGTTACGCGAGCTCAAAATCAAAATTTCAAAATTTTCGTCTAATTTCTCGATATACAGGTTGAGAAAAATTTGTCAGAAATTTTCTGGATCCAACACAACGACACCTTTCTAGAATTTTACTCAAAATTGAAGAGAAAATCGTTTAAAACAAGGCGCACATAAATCAGACGATCGAAAGCTGAGTTTCGCGAGCTCAAAATCAAAATTTCAAAATTTTCGTTTAATTTCCCGATATAAAGGATGGGAAAACCCTTTGTCAGAAATTTTCTAGATCCAACAGAACGACACTTTCTAGAATCTTACCCAAAATTGAATAGAGAATCGTCTAAAACAAACCACACATAAATCAGACGATCGAAAGCTGAGTTAAGCGAGCTCAAAACCAAAATTTCAAAATTTTCGTCTAATTTCTCGATATAAATATGGGGAAAACTCTTTGTCAGAAATTTTCTGGATCCAAGAAAACGACAGCCTTCTAGAATCTTACTCAAAATTCAATAGAGAATCGTCTAAAATAAACCGCACACAAATCAGACGATCGAAAGCTGAATTACAGTTTAAACTGATTGTGAGTTAGTACTGAAGTCTAATCGAATGAAAGTTAATGAAAAAACGGGGTCTTACTTGAAAGACTTTGTTTGAAGAGATCAAGGTGCTGATTCCACCTTAAAAATTTAAGGGTCAAGACGACCTATAACATTCTTCAACCACAATTAGCAGTGTTAGTTGGAGATAGTAAAGTAGCAGTAGCTTGAAGATATTTTTCCCTCGAGTAACCCAGTAAACAGCAAGCAGCTTACCAGACACGACAATATTCTCTTGGTGTTTAGAATTGTTTTTCAGAGTCTGTGGTTCTAGAGTTTCTAACATATAATTTGTCCAAACACATGAAAACCATTCCAAAATCATGCTTTATTATTCTTCTTAGTGTCTCATTTATAAACAGGTATTACTTTGACCGAAGAAGATGTAGAGGGTTGTAATTCAAAAGTTGGGTGATCACGCAGAGTAGAAGACGCAGGATCACCAGGCATAGTCAACGACTCATTTAGAGAGCGTTCCAAATCTGCCAATTCAGGGGGTCGGGCAATCGAACTCAAAGAGGCAAAATACATTCCCTTCAGTTCTAGAGCTTGTTTAAAATAATCTGTACAATTCTCAGACAACTCATTCATACGCATGATACGTTCCATAATGTGCCAAAGCTTGGACTCAACTCAACGAGCATCTTTACAAACAAAAGTTTCTAATAAGGTGGACACCTCATGCAATTTAGCTTCAATTGCTACTACGTCCTCCTCCTCGGTAAAAGGATACTCAGGATAACCTCTAACAACATCAGGATTTGTACCTTCAATTCGCAATTTCTGAGCTAATACTTTACACATTTCATCTACCGTATCAGAATCACCACTTCGCACCTCCAACTCATACAACTCCTCCTTGAATAAATAACCAACCGTTACCTTCAATGCCATCGCTAACAAAGTAAGTTAATAACACAATAGCAACTAACAAGAAGAAAGTGACCAACAAAAACAAAAGGGGCAAACAAAAACAAATGTGGCCCCACGTTGGGCGTCAAAAATGTAGCGCAAAATTTTAAGTGAAGCACTGGATTCCAAACCGGTCTTCATCCATGAAACCTCATTTTCAGTAAAACAAGAAAAACCTATAGTTACTTATCAATAAGTATGGCAGTTAATATATTTTTTTTTCAAAAAATTTATAAAAAACATTGAGTTGCTTTGAAAAAAGAATAATCTTGTTTTATATAAATTTATAAAAGAAAAAACGTTTTCAAAGTTGGATGAGGATGGTGTTGGAACAAAAGCGACTATGAAGCGGGTTTTGAAACTCCGACTAATGGATGAGATTTCTTTTGGAATATTCGTAATAGTGATGAAACAAGTTTGGTTCTGAATGGTTATTGATTTAATTAAAATATAAAACCATTATTTTGGACACTAGTTTAAGAAAATTGAATAATTAAATGTTAACGTTTCAAAAAAAGAGGAAGAAATGTTGTTATTGTTCTTTCCATTCTAGATTCTTAGATCTTCTTCATTTTCTTCATTTTCATACAGGTTCTCGGTTGATGTTTGTAGATTTTCCTGAAATTCATGCTCCTCTCTATCCAATGCACTTCTGTAATAATCTAAATCCGGAAGCTGCCTCCATTCTTCACGAAAATGTGTTTTTAGAAGTTTATCAACATCCTTTAATTTTTCAGGCTTTATTTGAAAAATATTTGGTACTAAATATGGGTCAATGTCACGAACAGTTTTTGCAGTTTTAAGTATACTTTTATAATTTTCGATATAACACCGATAATTTACCTCACCTCTGACTAAAACCTTGCCTGTTTTAATAGATTTTTTTAACAATATACGTTTTGACGGGGTGAACTGGAAATGCCAATTTGCATTTATCTTAATAGCATCCTGCCAAGCACTTTTCCAATCATACACTTTAAAATCACACATTTGACAACTCCTCCAAATTTTGCAAAAGTATCAATATACTCACTAGGTTTAATAATGGTTTCGGACTTTCTTAAGACTTTTTCTATTCGTCCGAATACCCGATCTGGTGATATGAAGCTATAGCCTACGACGGGGAATATAAAATAAAACTCTTGAACTTGCTTTGGTGCTAATTCGCCTAACTACTTTTGGATCATACCCACAACAATTGAGTTTTTAGTTTGGCCTGGACCCGTAGCAAATAATTAAGAGGCTAAGACAACTTTAAATTGATATTCTACAGTGATAGGTTTCAGGAATGAGGTTTGTGTAGAAACAAACGTGGTTGTTGAAAAGCCGTCTTGCATTGGATGAAGATTAGTTTGGAGCAAATTATGGGAAATGGTTGAGGATTTATTTGGAACAAAAGAGGAAGCGGATGAAGAAGATTCTGGAGCACTAATAGATTTTTAAACTCACTTTTAAATAGCATAAAGAATTTTCTGGAACTTAAAAAAGACACAGGCACATGCAGAACAGCCATCTTTATGAGGAGATACCCATAAGCAATTTTCGATTTTTTTTGGGTAAGGAATGATTTGAAATCCAGTGTCTTAAGTAATAATGAAATAAAAAGATAAATTAAATATTTTCTGAATGCAGTACAAAGAATGTACTATTCCAATAAATTACATTGCAGGATACCTTGTTTGTTGTAAACAATAGCTCTGAATCGGTTTTCTGGATGTGGTGAGGCAAATTTATGAAATCAATTAGAGAAAATATATCCATTTTTTTCAGTAGAATTGAGCGCAGGATTAAAAATGCAAATGGTGATATTTTTCACAATTATTATTTAAATCTCAAAAGGAAATACAAATGCTCTTATAAGGCTAATAATTTTGTAACTAAAATTGTTCCCTTGTTGAATTTCTAATCGTTTTTATTAATTGAATCGATTATTTCAGAAAGGGACTAAGTAACATTTTTGACGATTTTTAGATAAATGCATATTCGTGCTCTCTGGCTGTAGACCTATCGTTTTGAGTAGAAAAGCTTATACTTTATATGCCCGGAACATTTTATTGTGGAGACAGAATTTTTGGTTTGTTGTAGAAAGGGACTATGTATCATCGTAATTTCTTCTAAAGACATAATCGATTTTGAGAACTGGTGGCCTAAATACTACAAGAAAACTGCAAACTCTCTTGAAAGCGTGAAACCCGGTGTGGCTCAAGTTAACAAACAACCATTTTCAATATCTCACTTTCATTATTTTCTTCATGAACATAAAACACCTGGGTATGTTGTGGCTTCAGAGCAAATAAATGGTTTCACATCTCACATATTTCATCTGCACACGCCAAAAAGTTCTGGTAAAACTACGATAACAATGCCCATAACCAAAGCTTATACTGATAAAGTTCCAATTTTAAAATCCAAGTTTGAACATCTAAATAAAATGCTTCCTTACATTGAAGAACCATATTTGAAATTTTATTAGGAAATATTAGAATGGCCATCCAAAACCAAAAAAGAAAATAACAGTGCAGATTAATAAAAAAATAAAATATTGCTTTCTTAGTGTCAATTTTCGTTCTTTCTCTTAAAAACTTAGTGAAATATATTGTTGTAAATATCTAATCATTTTTTTAGTTAATGAAACATCTTGGATACTGTTTGTTATGATAATATGAGAGCACAGAATAAACTAAATCTATAAACATTAGGTTTGTTGCAGAAAGGTACTAAGTACCATTTTTTTAGTTTGATTGTTTTCTCTATCGCAATTGAAAAAACAATAAATTGTGTCAGGACATGTACTGACGGGTAAATATAGAATTTATAATAAAAAAATGCTATGAATAATCTTTAAATTGGAAATTTTCCTTTTTTTGTCGTTTTTCTCAAAACTACAAAAATGTTACTTAGTCCCTTTCTGAAATAAACGATTCAATTACTCTTTTGCCTTACTAGTTTAACATATTTGCATCATAAACGCATATAGTCGTGAATTTTGCCTGGCTACTACCACCAGAGCATGCATATATGCGCTCATTGCATTTGGGCATTTATCACCAACAAATTTTTGGTGATAAGAACGAATTTTTCACTTTTCTGTGTGATGCAAATGGGTTAAAAGTCTCCCTTTCTTTGCATATCGTTATCTCTTGCTATTGATGGGTCTAATAAAGACCAGTAAAAGAACAAAAAAAATTCTAAACGATTTTCAATTTAATAAAAATTTGGTAAAATGAGTTATAAGTTGAATTTCAACTCTTTTTCAATTTCAACACTTTTTAATAATAAGAACCAATTTAGAATCATGGTTGTAATATTTTGTAGAATTCTATTTTAGATTATAAACTTTAGTATTATAAGTTTCAAATTATAGACTTTAATATTATCAGGTTTTAGTAAAACAATGATAAAAATTGTAAATAAAATAAACACAAACCCTATTTTTGTACAGAAAATCTACGACTATCAGTAAATGATTTTACAAATAGAACCCCCCTACCTATGTATTGTTAGGTTTTCCGTTTTCTTATAGGCAATATTGTGTTCGATACAGAGGCCGTACAAGTCCATATTTTCCTGAAAGCTATTTCCTAACACATATTGGATCCTCGCCGCTCTCCACGCTGACCAAACGCCCTCTAGTATATGTAAAATACTGCCCGCTATTTGCATGCATATTTTCGACCATCCCCAAGGGGCCGTTTACTTGTGATTTTTCTAGAGAGGATGCTTACAGATTTACCCCACGAATACAAAGGCTCCTCGAGCCAAAACGCCCTGATTTAAGCCCACCTCCTCCCGCATACTTAGCTTAAATTTAAAGGTTAAACTGTTAACTTAAATTCTTTGAAATACGCGATTTCCTAATGTGATTAAATCCCGTCTTCGCCAACAGATCGTTTAAGGAGCCTCTAGTGCCGCCCCATTTACGGTAATATTTCCGCAATAATAACAATATCAATTAAGACGCCCCGAGTTTGCGGCGTAACGCTTAGAGCGTTGCGTTCATGTTGGCAATAAATTCGCGAAGGAGGAGCTGCTCCTCGAGAACACGTTCCTCGGCGCTCGGGAAGCTATAAAGTAGGGGGCAATTAGTATGTTAATGTTTAGATATGAACAATTAGTCTGAGGAGCTCGGAGAAGCGACGAGATTGTTGCTAAACCGCGGTGCAAGCTTGGAATATTCAAACAGCTCCCGAACAGACGACGGCGTCACGTCCGCGCTGTTAAGATAGCGAAGCTACAAGGATAACCATAAGAGGGAAGAGACGTTCCAAGGAATTACGGTATGCAAGAGAAGATAATGTACTTTTTATTTATGTTCTTTTTAATGTTTTCAATTTACTATGATTAAATAAAAAATATTGAAAAATTTCTTGGTGAAATGGGATATGGAAAACCACTTAAGATAAAATTGACATCTCCTTGTTATATAGTTTATGGTCAAAACTGGATCCAATTTAAAGTTTTACACTCAACTTTGGCAGTAGTAGTTCATCTAACGTGCCAGATCGTAACATCTTGTTTCAACTAAGTGTTTTACGCCGATTTCAAGTCAACGCCCGGTCGTTTATGCTCTTCTTGCGCGAACAAGTTCGTCGATCGATATTACGGCGATATGCTCGCCCGTCCTCGGATAATAAACGTTTTACAGTTAATTGTTATTGGTTTATGAGGCAATATGGCGGCCGTTCCGGTTTGAACACGATTGGACGCGGGGGATTTCCGCTGTAAACCTATTGCGACGAGTCCGAACGTTTGCTGGCGCCTCGTTTTGGTTACCAGAGCCGTTTCAAAGATTATTTCGTCCCCGAGGGTTTGTGTAATCCAGCCCGTTATGGCTTAAGATGCCCCAGTAATAAAAATTATATTGAGGTCTAGTTTAGATTGTCACGAATGTGGGTGGATTTTACAATGTCATTATATCTATTTTTTTGCTCAGTATAAGAAATAGAAACTTTGTAAAATTGCTCTAAGAGTCTAACAAATGTGTTTTGTCCATCCATTGGTCGTAACTCTAACTATTTGTGGAATAAAAGGAGTGATGTGGCTGGAGCTTTGAAGGATATTGTATCATATTTTCTCTAATTGTAAGAGGATTTTTTATTTAGTACAAAGGGAAATGAGTTTTGTTTTAAATTTGACCCCAGTGTCATTTATATGTGCCAGTTTGCAAGATTGCTAATTTCACTAAATTAGAACGTTATAGATACATCCCACAAAAATAAGTGATAACTGGTATCGTATTTAAATAATAAGACATCTGGGTTGTGGTGGTAATTTTTCTCCTGAAGCTCTTAGTAGCGAAGGGGTTAAAGACATTGAATAAAATTTTTTTTAATTAGGTACTTTATTTATTATATATAATAAAGTTGTAATTCCCAAATGTTAAATTTTAATGTAATGTAAAGAAAATTTCAGTTTGAGAATGTAGTCTAATTTTTAATGTTTAAAAACGTCAATTAAGTTGATTTTCCCTTCTGTTGGAAAAACTAACAGTCGTGGAAAATTTGTCTTTGGTAAAACTAAAGATTAAGTTTTTATTTAAATCGAGATAAAATTTTAACTTTTAACGATGATTAGTTTTTTAGATATCATTTTTTAAAAATCGAAAAAATTTTAATAAACAAACCCCATTTTGTCAACTTTTGGTTATATGTTATGCGAAAACTAAACAAAATAGAAAAACATGTTTCAAATAAAAGTTATGACTTTTTTAACTGCGAACATTTTCTATTTTAAATATTTTTTTCAATTCTCGATATTAAGGGAGTTATAAACTAAAAACACCAACAACTCCTAAAACCCCACCTTTTAAACTTCTTTTCCATTTTACTCAAAAACTAAACTTTACAGAAAAATTTTTTTCAAATAAAAGTTTTGCCTTTTTTAACTGCAAATATTTTTTATTCCAACTATTTTTTTCAATTCTCGATATTAAGGGAGTTATAACCTAAAAACTGGAGCAACTCCAAAAACCCCATTTTTTCAACTTTTTGTTCCATCTTACTCGAAAACTAAGCGATACAGAAAAAATTCTTTCAAATAAAAGTTATGCCTTTTTTAACTACAAATATTTTCTATTCTAAACATTTTTTTCAATTTTCGACATTAAGGGAGTTATAACCTAAAAACTGGAGCAACTCCAAAAACCCCATTTTTAAAACATTTTGTTCCATCTTACTCGAAAACTAAACGATACAGAAAAAATTCTTTCAAATAAAATTTATGCCTTTTGTAATTGCAAATATTTTTTATTCTAAATATTTTTTTCAATTCTCGATATTAAGGGAGTTATAACCTAAAAACTTGAGCAACTCCAAAAACCCCATTTTTAAAATTTTTGTTCCATCTTACTCGAAAACTAAGCGATACAGAAAAAATTCTTTCAAATAAAAGTTTTGCCTTTTTTAACTGCAAATATTTCTTATTCTAAATATTTTTCTCAATTCTCGATATTAAGGGAGTTATAACCTAAAAACTGGAGCAACTCCAAAAACCCCATTTTTTCAATTTTTTGTTCCATCTTACTCGAAAACTTAGCGAAACAGAAAAAATTCTTTCAAATAAAAGTTATGGCTTTTGTAATTGCAAATATTTCTTATTCTAAACATTTTTTTCAATTCTCGACATTAAGGGAGTTATAACCCAAGAACACCAACAACTCCTAAAACCCCACTTTTTCAACTTCTTTTCCATTTTACTCGAAAACTAAACTTTATAAAAAAAAATTCTTACAAATGAAAGTTATGTCTCTTTTAACTGCAAATATTTTTTATTCTAAACATTTTTTTCCAATTCTCTATATCAAGGGAGTTATAACCTAAAAACTGGAGCAACTCCAAAAACCCCATTTTTAAAATTTTTTGTTCCATCTTACTCGAAAACTAAACGATACAGAAAAAATTCTTTCAAATAAAAGTTATGTCTTTTGTAATTGCAAATATTTCTTATTTTAAATATTTTTTTCAGTTCTCGATATTAAGGGAGTTATAACCTAAAAACTGGAGCAACTCCAAAAACCCCATTTTTTCAACTTTTTGTTCCATCTTACTCGAAAACTAAGCGATATAGAAAAAATTCTTTCAAATAAAAGTTATGCCTTTAACTGCAAATATTTCTTGTTTTAAATATTTTTTTCAATTTTCGATATTAAGGGAGTTATAATCTAAAAACTGGAGCAACTCCAAAAACCCCATTTTTTTAAATTTTTGTTCATCTTACTTGAAAACTAAACGATACAGAAAAAATTCTTTCAAATAAAAGTTATACCTTTTTTAACTGCAGACATTTTTTATTCTAAACATCTTTTCCAATTCTCTATATTAAGGGAGTTATAACCTAAAAACTGGACCAACTCCAAAAACCCCATTTTTTCAATTTTTTGTTCCATCTTACTCGAAAACTAAACGATACAGAAAAAAATTCTTTCAAATAAAAGTTATGCCTTTTTTAACTGCAAATATTTTTTATTCTAAATATTTTTTCAATTCTCGATATTAAGGGAGTTATAACCTAAAAACTGGAGCAACTCCAAAAACCCCCTTTTTTAAATTTTTTGTTCCATCTTACTCGAAAATTAAGCGATACCGAAAAAATTCTTTCAAATAAAAATCATGGCTTTTGTAATTGCAAATATTTTTTATTCTAAATATTTTTTTCAATTCTCGATATTAAGGGAGTTATAACCTAAAAACTGGAGCAACTCCAAAAACCCCATTTTTTAAATTTTTGGTTCCATCTTACTCGAAAACTAAGCGATGCAGAAAAAATTCTTTCAAATAAAAGTTATCCCTTTTTTAACTGCAAACAGTTTTTATTCTAAATATTTTTTTCAATTTTCGATATTAAGGGAGTTATAACCTAAAGACTGGAGCAACTCCAAAAACCCCATTTTTTTAATTTTTTGTTCCATTTTACTCGAGAACTAAGCGATATAGAAAAAAATCTTTCAAATAAAAGTTATGGCTTTTGTAATTGCAAATATTTTTTATTCTAAATATTTTTTTCAATTCTCGATATTAAGGGAGTTATAACCTAAAAACTGGAGCAACTCCAAAAACCCCATTTTTTCAACCTTTGGTTCCATGTTCATTAAATTAGATTAATTTTTAGAAATATACTAGTAATTATATAACGTTGTAACGTTTTACAGTGAAAATAATTAGTAGTTAATTATAAACGGGTGGTGTCGATTTATGAGTTCCGTTGATTTACATTTGCAGAAACGGCAACATGTTTATTAACTATAACCGTTTTAATATTCGGTAACTGAAATAACTGTTGGACGGTAACATTTGCATCAGCGCGGGCCGCAAAACGGTATTTAGCGCAAATGTAAATCACAAAATGCAACGTAGCCGTGTCATTAAATTTACAAAACGATAACGAATACATTAGCGCTCGCGCGGGCCATAAATTTCGCGCATTATTTCGCGTCCGAACATGTTCGCTCAAAACGGGCATTTTGTTGCGAGTGGCTTTATATTAAATATGGAATCGCGGAAATCGCCGCCGCGCAGTTAATTAAAATAGGGTAGCGCTCAACCGAAAACGTTAACGTGACGGTCGCGTGCCTCGTATCGATTCGGTTCCGTTTGTTTCGCTTGCAAAATCATAAAAGGGCCTAAAAGATACGCGCTAAAACAAATTCGATTATAGGACGTAAACAGATTCGTTGCACTCCAGATTATTTAATAAATCTACTAAACGACACTTTATGAGAATGTATTACCGCGCCATATTTCTGTCCGCTATCGACGATTTATCGCGGCCCGAATTGCCCCCTATTCTTCGCCATGATAAGGGTTTTATAGTGAGTTATGACGGTGGCTAAAACATATCTATTAGTTTGATTAAACTCCCGGTCGCTTCTCTTGGATATATCGACTATAGACTTCCATAAGTGTACGGATTCATTATCAAGGGTGAGCTTTTTTCATTCATATGAGATATGAATCTATTCCTCTAACAATAAGATTATAATATGGATATTTTTTTAATGTATTAAACAAAAATTTTAATCAATCATCATAGATTTTTTGTCGGTTATTTACTAAAATTTTTCTTTTATTATATTCATTCTTGTGTTCAATAGCTACAATTTTAGAAAACCGTCAGACATAAAATAAAATCTATTGCATTTCAAAATCCTTTGATTTTTCGTCAAATCGTAATCTTATTATTTCAGCAAATACAAATCTGAATCTATATTGTTTCTACAAATAATGTGACTTATTTTAATCACTTGCTGATTCTGGGTTAGACCTATGTTAAAGTTAGTGTATTCATAATCGAGTACAGACATACAAATCTAATGATCTAAAATTAATGTGGCAACAAGGAAACGGAACAAATAGAGATCACGTGCCGTTCCGTAACAAATTGATATTCCCTTAGTTCTTTGTCGATTTCCCCCGTCCAATAGTAATCAATTCTCTACACCTTGTAAACGCGGGACGTTTGAATCAGCGTTCGAACTTACCGTGACACATGATTACATGGGAGAATATGCCCCCATTGAACAGCTACTTGGCCTCGATGATGACGTCTCGTTATGGTTTAACTTTTGACGTGGGAAACAGTATTCGATTACCATATGCTCGGACAGACCCTAAAAATATGCACGAATTTGGAACGTTTTGGAACGTTTGGAACGTATATTAGTGACAACAAAGTCGATTAAATCCGGGTATAAATTTGTGTGCAGAAAAAGGTGCAACCTGCGGAGCGACGGCGTCGGGTGGGGATATTAAATAGAAATCCGATAGATTATAAAATGTGATTAAAGTTTGCGGGGCCGTAAATTGAACCAAAGTGAAAATCCGAACGGACGCATTGGAACAAGAAGATTAGATAAGTGTAATTACTGATTTATTAGAGAGACCGGACCGGGATCCGGAGTCCCGGAGACCCGGAGCCGCGGTCCGGGGGAAGGGTGCGACGCCGGCTATTTAAATACTAAAACTAATCCGATTTGCCGCACGAGGATACAAAAAAATCTGCTTATCAATTATTTCAATCCCCGTTCCGTTATCGCCGACGCATCCGGGACAGCGCCCTTAATTTATTGCACTTGTGCTCGTGTTGCCGCGTTCGTACAGTTTGCTCCACCGTGGAATCTTGTTATGCTTATTTTGTTTTTCTATTTTTCCAGTTTACATCCTGTTATACTATCTGAATTTTTATACATGGTATTTGAAATATATTACACACACCACCTTACTGATTACTGATTACTCATTACGTATACATATGATTTCATTAGATTACATTTAACCATCTTAAAAGGTCATAAAACATGTTTTATCTATCTATATGAAAAATGGTAAAATTTACGTTAAATTATTTAAAAATATTAATTCTTATTATTCTTTGATATGGTTTATACTGCCAATATGTATTATATTATTTACTGTATAAGACATTTTATAATTTGTTTTCGTATTTTGAATTAAGTGAATCCTTTTTCCTTGAGTACCGAATACGAATTTTACAAAAATCTTTAATGCTGTTCAAATATCCGACCTTCGTTAAAACTTCTGAGAAATTAACACCCCCTTCTAAAAAACCTTGTCCTGGATCCTAGGTGCAGAGCTGTTATTTCAGGATCTAATCAAATTTTAATTACTTCATTTATACCACGATTTCCATAATTTACCTGAATGTAATTTAATTGAATGATCATAGTTCATTTCGTGATTAGTTTGTACTATAACCCGAAATGGAACTGCACCATGAGAAGAAAGATGTAAGAGTACTTGGCACTGTTACACAGAGGGAGCTTACTTTTTCATCTTTCTCTTCATGGTGCAGCTCCATTTCGGATTATAGTACAGGTTAGGTCACTTTCATGGTGGGATCTTTTCTTTTCTTTAGAGAGGAAGGAAAAATGATATTGGTGTCATAATGACAGTTGCAAATATTGCAGGAAACTTATATGTATTATGAACGATATCCAGAGAAAAGATAATTAGTTTTTCCTCGTGTGTTTTTCTTTGCCAAAATCTATATTCTGTATTAAAATGGATTAATAATATTTTTACAAGACTGCTAAACTTGTTTCTGAGTTTAAGTTTAGCCAAAACATTTATGTTGACAATTATTAGAATTGTTGTGCCCCACTGGAAACTTAATGGGTTCTTGGGATTGGAAATCCAATTAATACACTGATTCCAATTATAGCTACTTAACTAAAAATTAACTGGGATTAACTAAAAATCAGACAATGAAACGGAGTACTTTCGAGGTGAAGAGATGTTGCGCTCACCAGACGAATCTAGACGAATGCCCTTATCTTTGTATTTTGTATAGTTATGCCTTTAAATACACCTACGCAAGTTCTATTCTAACGGGTGACACTATATCATACAAAGGGCGATATTCCCAGCGTCTTTCATTACGCTAATTTGCGCGTCAACAATTTTAAGAGAAGAATACCAATAACTGGTGATATCTAAAGACATAAGTTAACACTATCCATTTTGATACAACACGAAAGAAAACAATTACACGGTACAACATTAATATAAGAAAGGGGGTTGATATAGGGGGCTACAACAGAATACTGCTCATAGAGAAATTTAACTCTACATAAGTGTTTCCCAACCTTTTTTGTGCCATGCCCCATCTTAAGTTTTCTAATATTGTTATGTCCCTCTAAGGTATCGCGAGGCCCCACAATGTAAAAATGTGTTGGTTTGGCTCTGTTTACATATGAAAACAATATAAAGTTGAAACATGAAATGTTTCAAAAAAATGTAATGGGACACAATCGATGTCAAAAAGTTGCCCCCCTGTGGGGCGTGTGCCCCACGTTGGGAAACACTGCTCTACATAAAATCCTACATAAAAAGTTGCCTTGGAAAAGTTTTCGCAGAATATTTTCTAATCAGAAAAGAAAAAAAATCATGAAGTCTTCGAAAACACACTTTTTCTAAAAATACTTTCTATCTCTGAAATCGTAAGAGATGTCAATATAGGGGTTTGACTTGCAAGTTTCTTATAATAGTGAACAATTAACCATCAATTTTATTCTCCTTTTATCTCCATTATACAAGTTGTCCCACCAAAGTGAACTAGCCAAAATATCTCTTAGACTACAAGTCCGATCATTTCGAAATTTTACACACATATGTAGTGCATATTAACATTTTGAAAATATTTTCAGTCATCATATTTTCATGTCTGAAACATTTTTTTCTATCATTTGTTGTTTCACAGAAAAAAATATTCTTCATTATTTTTACTTTTGATTGAAGTAAAAAAATAAACCATAACTCCTAAAAAAGTACGTCCGTAAATTGATACTCGTTTTTCATGACTAAGAAATTTCTTTTATCCCAATCAAACGTAAATAATTATGAAAAATATTTATTCTCTGAAAGTACAAACGATGAAAAGAAGGTTTTAAGTAAAATCAAATTAACCAACCTAACGAAAAATAAATATTGCTTTCAGAAAAAACGAGCTACAACCTCAAAATGTCAACTTTTAACTTTAACCTCAAATAATTTAAAAACTAAACTAGATTTAAAAAATATTTGAAATAAAATTTGTTCATTATTTAATTGTAAACATTTTTGATTCTAAACATTTTTTCTAATTTTTAATATTAAGAATATTATAAAGTAAAAACGAGTTATAACTTCAAAAAGTCAATTTTTCAACTTTAACCTTAAATAATTCAAAAACTAAGCTAGATAGAAAAAAATATTTTAAATAAAATTTGTTCCTTATTTAATTATAAACATTTTTTATTATAAGCAATTTTTTCAAATTTTAACAATTCTTTAAACACTTCCGGTATAAATGGAAGTTAGATAGAAAAGGATATAGGAAGCTAGATAGAAAAAAATATTTTAAATAAAATTTGTTCCTTATTTAATTATAAACATTTTTTATTATAAACAATTTTTTCAATTCTAACAATTCTTTAACCACTTCCGGTATAAGTCGAAGTTATAAATGATTGAAAATATTTTCAAAATGTATTATGTGCTAAATCTGTCAATAAAATTTTAATTTTATTGGATTTATAGCTCTCGAGATATTTTGACTTGCCCACTTCGGTGAAATACCCTGTAGAGTGTCCAATTTGGCCCACACTACTTTGGACATATGTAAAAATCTCATTTCAACTCGAAAACGTTAATATAAAGTTTTGCTAATCCAAAAACTGTTACTAAATATTCAGATTTTGAGTTGTTAAGCGTTTCTATGTATAACACGGTGAATATAGTTAAGGTTTAAGCGTTTTTAACAAAAATTCAGTATTAGTCATGGTTCACGGTGAGAGAGAAGTCGGATTTTGTTCGATGTTTAGATGCGTGACACGATGAGGTCGGACTATATTACTTTCACCTTCATTCGTTCACTGTAAATTTATTTCAATTAAATTAAGTTTAATTAAAACGACTTTTTAACCCTTTGCGGTCGGCAGATTTTTCGAATGGGACTACCAGTAAGTCGGGGCAAATTTAGCTTTTCGTCTGTTAATTCTGTTAATCTCATCAGCTTCTCATTCTGTTAACTTCTGTTTTTCTGGATTGCTCGTTTGAGACGTGATCATGTCCCCACAGCGGCGACACCGACTTCTACAACAGTTTTGAAATGCCGCCACAGTGGTGGCACCGACCGCAAAAGGGTTAAATTATAATTTATTAAAAAAATGTTCCAAACAACTTACAATTCGATAAGTTCTCAAGAGCCCATATGGACTCAAGTAGTTTGTGATCCTGAAAGCCCTTTTTCAGACTCTGAAAATGAGGTGGTTGAGAAGAATAATTTTTGTGATGGGTATTATGTTTTTATTTTTTGTGTTAGTCAGAAAATGGGACGACGAATAAAAATAAAGGACTTTCCGGTTTGGCAACCGCGGTTTTTATTGCTGAAAAAATGGCAAGAAGCGGTAGTTTAGCTTTACCCAAGACCATAGTAAACTCAGGTAAAAAAATTTTCATTAGAAGCGCATTTAAAAATGTATATTTAAAGACTAAGTAACTATATCACGGTGTTTCATATCGTTTATTCAATTTACTTAAGAAATTCCCAATTTTGGTCATATTTTGTTAATTCAAGTAAGGAAGGATATTGTCAAATGTATGGTACAAATGATGCAGGACGTTTTGTAAGTTTTAAATCTGTCTGAACCTAACAATAATCTAACAAATTCATGGTGCTTATGGAATAATCTGACCATCACATACAAAGTTACTTAAATTATTCAAGACATGAGTAACTATTAAGTTTCTAGTTTTTTCTTAAAAAAAAAACTTTTATTCAGTCAACTCTTTAATTTTAAAGTAAGTTTATTATGGAAGAATAATATTGGTTAATTTTTAAAGTGTAAGTAACCAGAAATAATCAACAAGAATGATTCCTCTTAGACATAGAGCAGTTAATTTTATTCAACAGTGCTTTATCGCAATTAGAAATTAAGTCTCAACTATTTCTAGTCGCTTTTCAAATTTCATATTAAGTCTTATAAGTGCAATTTTTTAGAGTAACTAATAATATCACCTTAGATATTTTGGTACAAAAATGTTTATTTTGAATTCTAATAAATAATCCAATTTGAATCCTAAAAACTAACTTTAAAGTACATTAAAGTAAAATTTTTTAAAAATAACTGCCCACCCTTACACTGAATGTGAACACACCCTTTAAAAAAGCTCTTAAAGCGGTCGGGAAATAAATTTCGGACGGAAGGCCGCGAACGGCACGAGCTTATCGTCACGGCACAGAAATAAAAATGCATTAAAATATTTACAACAGACAACAGCGCGGCCATTGTCGAATATTACCAAGTGCAAGTCGCCTTATCGCGCGTTCGCGCGTCATTAACTCTTTAAAACGCGCGCGAAATGAGCAGCCCCTTGATTCCTACCGCCCCCGTGTGCCTATTGTTTCCCGGAGAGAGGGTTAAATAATTGCGTTAAATCACAGGGAACAGGGAACGTCGTTATTCCATTTCGTTCCACTTATACCTCATCAGACCGGGAAATTAAGAATATTTTTGGGAAATAAAACGACATTTTCTGAATCGAATCGGTGTCTTTATTTATTGCTTTCTTACACATTTTTCGGTTTTAGTTTTTCCGCCTTATTTATAATTTTTTTACTATTACAGTTATTATATTGCACGTTAACAACATGAGTACATATACATATTTACAAAATATTTACAAGATAAATTCACAACAATTTTTTTTACTAGTTTATAAAATTACTTATTATAACCAACTGGATAATTACTTTTCTTATCGATTTCTTCTTCGTCATTATCTTTATCTTGATGAGCGGTCATATGTCTTGTTAGATGATGTCTTTCTCTAAAAGATTCTTGACAAACGGGACATTTTAATTTTTCTTCTCGTTTCCTTTTTGTATAATCACCAGAATCATTCTTATGGTGTGATCTCATATGATACACCAAATCTGATGTCATTCTAAAGGATATATTACATTTTGCGCATACGTTTTGCGCTGGTAAAGATAATGCAGCTAATGATGGTGGAAGAAGAGATGTTAGAATAGCAGCTGCTGGATTTCTAATATCAGAGGGGAATTTTAAATCCGGTTGAGTTAATTTTAACATTTCTTGGTTTGGAACTTGGTGGTAATAATCAGGACGATATTGAGTCAGCATCATTGGTCTGATTTTTTGAATATCTTGATGGTTAGTTTTCATTAAAAAATGTGGTTCCAACCCTCCTGTTGATTGAGGAAAACTTTCCGGGATAAAATTATGATGATATGAGGAATTAGACTTAAAAATTTGATTTGGAGATGGGATCATATTTGATGGAAAATTTTGATAATTTCTGTTAATGGGTGGTGAAGGACTCAAAGAATTTTGATAAGCTATATCAGGACTAATCGAAAGGTTTGGAGAGTTGGACATTCTTTCTTTCGTAAGACTTACTTTAGTAAAAGCTGACTTCTCTGGAGATATGTTTAGATGATTTTTAATCTTCGTTTCTGGTTTTGGTTTACTTAAATTTGGATCATCAAAAATTTGTTGTTTTTGAGTGATATATTTCGTCGGTAATTTTGTATAGTCTATAATCTTCGGTGAATCAGGATTACCAACTTCAATATCTTCATCATCGGAATCATTTTCATTATTATTAAAACTCCCAATTTCTTCGTTGTTAGTTATAACTTCATAATCGATCACTTTGGGGATTTTTTGCTTCTGCTTGAGTTTTTCATCGGGTAACATTAAAAACGCAACATCAAACGATCTCTTCGTCGGCGACTTACTGCTAATTTGAGTTTGTTCTTCATTCTTCGTTAGGGAAATCTCACTCTTACGATTATTAACGTCCATTGTCATGTTTGCGTCCACCACAGCACAGAATTAACGGAGCACACAGGGCGCGCAATGTGTTCACCTCGAGGCGAAAATACGTAATGTGTAAAAACATACTTGCCCTGTCTAAATATTGTAATGTTTAGTGCCCCTTCCTATGCCGGGGATTGTAGTTCGCGAGACAAAGGGGGTGAGATCGGTCGATTCGCGTTGAAGAAAGGGACGGCGACAAAGAGTTGCCGGGGCGGGTATCCTGAGAACGCACGGCCCGGTCGAATCCACCCTATAGGGGTGAATTTAAGTTAAGGGGTAGTTGCAGGCCAATGGAGCTCTGGCGCGGGGCGTGGCCCCGAAATACGTTCGCCCAATACGGTTTTCACTGTACGGCAACTCCGAAATGTGACGGTTCGCAGTTTTCCACGGCTTGCACTGACGTTCTTTACTTCTTGTCTGGCAGATTTAGTCCATCGTGATTTTACAACAAGAAACTTAAAAGTAAAATTAAAAAAATAAAAAAGGGTTTAATAGGATCATTTCAAAAAATTTTTTTAGAAAAAAATTAACTTTTTTGGAAAATATGAAATGCCAGGAATTGATTTGACAAAAGGAATCAATAAATTTTAATGAGTTTTGATTGTGGACATGATAGTTTTTTTAGAATTTTTCTTTTAAGTTTTATTTTTATTAATAGGGAATACAGGGTGTTTTATAAGTCAGGGCCAAACGAATTGAGGTTGTGAAAAAGATAATTTTCTATTGGGTGTGGTGAATTGATGATTTTTGAGAGTTGATAAGTTCAAAAGAAGTAAAAATACTAATCGGGTTTGGAACATATTTTCCTAAATATGTTTCTAAATGTTGCTTTTTGGTATAGATTTTTATTTTTGATCTAATATGAACTGATTATGCAGAACTAGTAACTTCAAAATTATTTCAATTTTTCTTTTTCGTTTGATTAATAGCTGAAAATTACAGTAGAAGTAAACTTGTAAGAAATTTCTACCCCATTTGGAACATTTTCTCAATTCTTGAAATCTGCTTGTTATGTAGTCTTTAGGAACAAACAGATATTTTGAATTTCATTTTTGAGGTAACATGCACTTGCAATATTGATTCAAATTTTGAAAGAAAAACTTTTTGAAATGAAAAATTAGTCGATACTCTTCAAAAATGAATACTAGAGATAATTAAGTAAATAAGACGAATATTAGGAATTAGTCTAATATCTCATGATGTATATTAATTTAGACCTAGAATCAGGATAGATATTAGTCTAGGTCTAGGATCATGATGGATGTAAGCTTAGGTCTAGAATCATGATACATGTTAGTTAAACTCTAGGATCATGATTGACATTAGTCTAGGTCTCGAATCATAAATTGTAACTTCGAATCGCAAATTTCCGACTCATCTTCGCTACTAGCCGATTTTTTCATTGAAGATTTAATCACTTCGTTCTTCATCGTTTCGTGATTTTGCATTTTCTTTTGACAATTCGGACTGGGAGTGTTACGGTTGTTCTCTGGGGTTAAGTTTCTAGTTCTAACGACGTTACTTCGCGACGATTTGGGCGATTTTCAGCTCTGGACGGATTTTGGCGGCGCGTCGAGCGTTGTCATCAATGAAGGAGTGCTCAGTCTTCCAATTAAAGGTGATGGTCGATAATCTGGACTCATTAAAGATTCTGGAACGGAAACTAGTTTTGATAAGGCTTGTAACGGAATGCTAATCATTTCATTATCTGAAACAATTTTTATAAAATAAATATATTTAAAAAATGAGTAAGAATAAGGATTTTCCGTTTCCACCAATTAGAAATTTTCACCTTAATAAATAATTTGTTGGAAAAATTATATCTTCTTCTAATTTCTTAAAATAATAATTATTTCTATGGCGAAAATTTAGTTTAGGTTTAGATTAGTCTAGGACTAAACTTATGATAGATATTAGTCTAGATTTAAAGTCATGATGCATGTTAATTTAGGTTTAGAATCATGATGGATATTAGTGTAAGTCTAGAATCATGATGGATGTTAGTTTAGATCTAGATACATGATTGATATTAATCTAGGTCTAGAATCATAATGGATATTAGTCTAGGACTTTAATTATGATATACATTAGTGTAGATCTAGAATCCTGATGGGTATTAGTCTAGATCTAGAATCATGAGGTATATTAATCAAGGTCTAGAATCATCATGGATATTAATCAAGGTCTAGAATTATGATAGATCCTAGTCTAGGTCTATAATCACGATGAACATTATGCATGTATGTATGTATGATAGTAAGGTAAGAAAAAATCTTAGCCGTAACCCTAGAAGGACGGATGTGGAATTGTTCCAAACCAGTTTATTGGGTTGTTCACGCAAACTAACAATAAGTTATAATTTACCAGATGATATTAAAGAGATCGAAGTATACATTAAATGTGCCACTGACTCCTTAATTAGCCCATATAAAAAGGCTTGTTCCTTACGACAGGAAGCTGACCCCGGACGCTCCAATATTTGGTGGTACTCTGATCTCAGGAACCTCAGACGTGAAGTGAGAACAGCCTTTAACAGAGCAAAAAATTCAAAATGTGACTCCGACTGAGTGCTGTATAGCAGCAAACGCTTGGAATTTAAGCTTGCGATACAAAAGAGGAAGCTCAGCAACCTCAGACGTGAAGTGAGAACAGCCTTTAAGAGAACAAAAAATTCAAAATGTGACTTCGACTGGGTGCTGTATAGCAGCAAACGGTCAGATTTTAAGCTTGCGATACGAAGGAGGAAGCTCAGCAACCTCAGGCGTGAAGTCAGAACAATCTTTAAGAGAGCAAAAAATTCAAAATGTGACTCCGACTGGGTGCTGTATAGCAGCAAACGCTCGGAATTTAAGTTTGCGATACAAAGGAGGAAGCGGGAGACCTGGAGGAGATTTTGTGAAGAAATTTCTTCCTGTGCAGAGGCTTCCTGTTTAAAGAAGGTGTTAACTACAGACCATTCCTTACATATCGGTATTTTAAGGAGGCCGGACAGTTCTTTCACCGAAGACCTCCTACAAAGTCTTCACCTACTAATGGCTACCCATTTTCAAGATCAGGATCAGTTTCATTTTTCGTTTCTTGAAGACACTGACCTATATCACCTGAAGTGATACACCTACTGAGGAAGATTGGTTGCTAGCCAAGACCATCTGCGAGGAGGACAAAGTTCAATGGGTTGTCAATTCGTTCTCACCTTTCAAAACCCCTGGTCTGGATGGTGTCGCACCTGCTCTGTCACAATGAAGTCTGGACGATCTTCTACCGCATTTGCATAGGATTTTTCAGGGAAGCTTGGATTTTCGCTATGTACCCAGAAAGTGGCGTGGAGTCACCGTGATTTTCATATCTAAACCTGGGAAACTAGATTACTTCCTCCCGAAGTCATTTAGGTCGATCAGTCTTGTGTCATTCTAGTTGAAGACCTTAGAAAGAGTCTGCGATCCTGGTGGGTATTATTATTAGTCTAGGTCTAGAGTATTAATGGATATTAATCTAGGCCAAAAATCACGATAGATATTAATCTACCTATATCTATAGATCATCATAATCATCATTCATCATAATTCTAGACCTTGACCAATATTCATCATGATTCTAGACCTAAATTAACATCCATCATGATGTCGATATTAGTCAAAATATCGACCATGTTTTAAGTTCTTCTTTTTCAATGTTTTGAAATTTTCCCAAAAATTCAAATAAATCAGTATGATTCTTATCATTGTTCAAAATGAGTATGCATGTTATCATGGAAGGTTGGTTTTTACCAGTTGGGATATTATGTGAGCCCGGACACTTTTTGTTCGGGGGTGACTAAGTGTAAGAACTAAATAGTTGTGTGTAATGCTCCGGTTTATTTTTAAGATAAAATCTACCTAAAAGTGAATCAGTTGTGCCTTGTAGCTTGCGAGAGGTAGTCGAATATAATTCCTGGTTAAGGTCAGAGTTGGTTTTATTTCATTTGCGAAACTCTAAAGCCAACATAAATATATGAGAAAATGCTACCATTAAGTGCAAATAAAAGGCGCCGACACACTTGGAATGATAACCAGGTATTCCTGATATTTTACATTTATCAACAGTAAGTACTTATTTTTATTAAAATCAGATTATAATAATGTACTAATCATTATGGCTATTATATCTCATAAGAAAAAAAATCTGGAATACCTAACGGGGTTTTTTAAGAGTGGATTAAGGTCAATTGTAGGTCAGTGATGATTTTATAAATGATTTTATAAGCAACTAATTTTTACAATAGACTAAATTTACGACAAAATATCTAATAAATTTTACCGATTCTTATCTAATCCAACCTAAGTTAATGAATCGCATTAAAAGTAAGGCACATATTTTGAAATATAATCAATAATTAAATAAGAAAAATAAAATTGTATTTTAGTATTAATCTTATAGAAGTAAAACATTGATTGATATCCCTTTCAAGTAACATACAACTAGTACAAATCGATTACCCCAAAGCTTAACAAACGATCCACTTAACGCTTTTCGAAAGAGACTTTTAAAAATCCCGCCACGCTCGATTCTCAAATGAATCCGGCAATTAATAAGCCCGACCGGCGCTCAGCAAATTACGTTTTCATTACGGCGATGATTGATGAGCCCGACTGTATGTTTGCCAACTCACACCATAAGTTGGCGGCGCGAAAAGATCCTCTCGTGCGAGCTTTTTTCGGGCGCCGGCGAGCTTTCTAGCCTCTCTACGTTATTAACGCCGGAGATAACGTGATGTATGACCGTCGCGAGATTTTTAAATGGGGCGCTTTTCGACGCCCATCGCCCGCCGCTTCCGACCGAAATTAACGAGATTCGAACGGAGATTAGATTCCTCTTGTTGCCGATCCGTAAATAGCGCATAAACAAGGGTCGAATTGGATGGATGCTGTGTCGGGGAATAAGGCACCTGTCAACTTTATGGTGGTTTGTGCGCATATGGTCCAAAGGTTTTTAATTGTACGGTGGTTCTCTATGTTAGGGGAATGATTTTAACATATTGTTGAGTACTCGGTGCTTTTCGAACAATCTGTTGTTATGCTTTGGTAATCTTATTAACAGGAAACTTCTTATATATTTATAACTAATAATAAATAAAATGAATAAAAAAAGAAATTTGAATTAAAGCTTAAATTTTGTTATAGTATATTTAAAAATTAATTCTTAAAAAGTTTTTGGATTGGAGATGATGTCATCAACATTTTTGTATGTTAATTCTTTTTTTTTCTAATTTTTTTTTTATGTACCATAGTTTTTTTTTTTTTTTTTGGTACAAAATATTATTGTGGTGTCAAAATATGCACTCGAAAAACAGGTTCTCTTATTAGCAAGTGCACTCTCGAGTTCTGGGGGCACTTGTCAATCGAGTACAATGCGCCCTAATGACTTTTCGTCGTACAAAACCCATCTGTTCGTATGTTCGCGGCCGAATATGGCATATGGCACGGTCGGGGTACAAACCAGCAAACTCTGCAGAACCCCTCGGGCTCCGGGGGTGTAGATGAAACGAATAAATACTCGGTCGGTATTAACAATCGCCCGGCGGATAGAAAGTATAGAGAAATCCTAGTACTTGGTACGTAAAGGAGGGCTATCGAAGTTTATTTCCGCGGGGTTTGGAACTGAACATATGTGCAGGTTATACGATTCATATTGAAAACTATTCGCCGGGATTAGGACGAAGGGTCTTTTGTCCGGTAATGAACAAAAAGGGCCCGGGCTTAAATTGACTGTACAGAAACGAGAGACCTCGACTTACTGTTGGAGCGAGTTGTTTTTCTTAGGGCATCGTCTGTCCCAAGACAGGAAGTTGATTGATTGCGGGTCATGTCCAGGTCACATGTGGTTATAATTGTCTTTGATTCCCTCGAGAATCGACGAATCAAAGATACAAGACCGTGACGAATTGCGTTACACAGATTTTCGATTTATCCTTCTAAATGGTATGTGTTTTCTTTGTCTTTTTTGATCATTTTTTAAATCATTTTAGATCATTTTAGAAAATAAAATAGTTTTAACCTATCTCAAGTTTTCTTCAACATATGGACGAGTGGTATTATGTATAACCCCAGAGACTTGTCAATGCCCATTTATCCCCAATACAATACGTATGAATCTCACCCTCTGAATGTTCACCCTTTGTATTTGCCGTTTGGATACGTTACTCACCACTGTGTACTCAAAAATAAACAGAAATGTTTAGAAACATTATTAATAACTAATAATGTGAACTTAAATTATATAGAAAAGTTTTTAATTTAGTAAAAATTAGGGGTTATTAAGTTTAATATTTTTTTTTTATCAATAACTTATGAAACAAAAAATGGCAGAATTTTTTTATTAACTTTGCCATATAAGTCAGAAAGTTTTATTAAAAATTGTATTAATACCTATTTAATAAATTTTAAGGATATAAATTTTCCAAACTAATTTAAGATTTAGTTTTAATTTTGTTATTTCATTATTTGAAATTTTCATCCTTATGACCTTTATGAGATTTCTTTACAGATAAGTTTCCTTTTCATCTAAAATATTAAGAAATCAATATAAAAAAAACTGAGTTTGAATTGAGTTTGAACTGAGTTTGAATTGAAAGACAAAAGTTTGAGTTTAAATTAGAATAGTTATCTGAATTACATTCTCTCATAAAAGAGATTTTGCTTACGTCTGAAACAAGTAAGTTTCTCAACCGATTTTTATCTATAATATTAGAAAACCGACAATTTTTTTTAGCGTAAAAGGTTGAACCTTGAAAAGTTTATTTTTTATTATTGCATTCTGCTTGAAAATGAAATTTTTAAAAAGATTTTGTATTGGGGTGATATGACATCATTTTTTCGGTGTCTTTATTACATTTTCTTCTGTCCTTAAGTTTAAGTTGGGTTGGTTTAGATGTAACTTAGCAAGGGAAGACTCCAAGTTCATCGTCGTTTATTAAACATTTAAAATAAAGACTCAAAGTTGAGCAAACGACGACAATTTATTTAAAATATTTTAAGTGCTATATGTGTCTCGCCTTCTTGGTGTCATAGAAGAACGATGATCTAATGATCACGCTTGAACTTCAAACATATGATCAGATTGAATCGAGTAACATTTACTTTGAAGTTATACCTTGGTTTTTACTATTATTTTTAAGTTCATTCTTCTTTTTAACCAATATATCAATTTATTAACTTAGCACACCTTCACCTATTTTTTTCTAAATTTTAAATATTATATTTCTAATGCATCAGCAGATGTAATCTTGTTCAACCTTATCCAACGTGTCTTCAGCCTTAAATAATTTTTGTAACATTGCTCTGATGCGTTTTAATATTTTTAATCATACATTCTTCGATGTAATGATTGTAATGAAACAACAAATCGCCCTTTAAATTTTTGACGATGTGTCTGATGACACCAAGAAATTAAAAACACTTTAAATAAATTGTCATCGTTGGTTCTACATTGAGTTTTTATTTCAAATATGGTTTAGGTGTGTTTAAGTCAAATCTCCACATTTTTCTGTAACACTTAACTCAGAAATTTAAATTGGGTATAAATTAAATACCCAGTATTACACTTGAATGTAAAGTAGACATACACGGTATATTATTTAATTGCTCAGTAAAAAACTAACCGCTCAGTATTAATATAAATATTCAATACGGAAACTAAATGACTAAAAATGTTAAATGCAGACTCAATATACTAAACGCAAAAATCCTAAATGTTCAGTACAAATCTTAACTGGTCAGTAATTATACCAAATGATCAGTAAAAAATTGAAACTACTTTAAAAAAAATAATAATATGCTCATACTCAACAAAACAAATTTAAAAAATCATACTGAGGCTATTTCTGGAAATTCAGAAAAAAATTTTAAATAGAAATACATTAATCCATCTATTTTATGCTAAACAAATCAAATTTATCGTATTTGTTTCCAAAAAAATTAAAAAAATTCCCAGTCATCGACGATTTTTGTCCGAACCCAAAAAAATTTGAACAAAAATATAATAAAATTTGAAAAATCGTACTGAGCTTATTTAAGAAAATGTTGAAAAGCTTTTTTAAATAGAAATACATTAACATATCTATTTTATGTTAAACATGTTAAGTTTACTGTAGCTCTTTCCGAAAAAATTTAAAAAAATCCCAAAAAAAAGTCATTTTTGGCCAAATTCAATATAACCTGAAAATTTTAAAAAAATCGCACTGAGCTTATTTATGAAAATTTTGAAAAGATTTTTGGAATAGGAATATATTAAAGCATCTATTTTATATAAAACAAATCAAATTTACTGTAGCTGTTTCCAAAAAAATAAAAAAAAATCCAGAGTAATCGATAATTTTCGCCCGAATTTAGTATAACTTGAAGAATTTTGAAAAATCGCTCAGAGTTTATTTATGAAAATTTTTAAAAGATTTTTGAAATAGGAATATATTAAAGCATCTATTTTATATAAAATCAATCAAATTAACTGTAGCTGTTCCTAAAAAACCAAAGTCATCGACGATTTTTACCCAAACTAAACATAACTTGAACAAATTTAAAAAATCGTGCTGTGTTTATTTATGAAAATTTTGAAAAGATTTTTTATATAGAAATACATTAAAGTATCTATTTTATACATTACAAACCAAATTTACTGTAACTGTTCCCAAAAAATTTAAAAAAATTCGCAAAGTCATCGATGATTTTTTTCCCAAATTCAACAAAATTTGAACAAATTTGAAAAATCTCATTGAGTTTATTTATGAAAATTTTGAAAAGATTTTTTGAATAGAAATAGGTTAAAGTATCTATTTTATGTTAAACAAATCAAATTAATTGTAGTTGTTCCCAAAAAAATTTAAAAAATTCCCAAAGTCATCGATGATTTTTTTCCCAAATTCAACAAAATTTGAACAAATTTGAAAAAGCTCATTGAGTTTATTTATGAAAATTTTGGAAAGATTTTTTGAATAGAAATAGGCTAAAGTATCTATTTTATGTTAAACAAATCAAATTAATTGTAGTTGTTCCCAAAAAAATTTAAAAAATTCCC
Source organism: Digitonthophagus gazella (assembly GCA_036711955.1). NCBI lineage: Eukaryota > Metazoa > Arthropoda > Insecta > Coleoptera > Scarabaeidae > Digitonthophagus > Digitonthophagus gazella. Next base: position 33,307,758 of record JASCIT010000007.1, on the reverse strand, counting down.
AAAGTCATCGATGATTTTTTTCCCAAATTCAACAAAATTTGAACAAATTTGAAAAAGCTCATTGAGTTTATTTATGAAAATTTTGGAAAGATTTTTTGAATAGAAATAGGCTAAAGTATCTATTTTATGTTAAACAAATCAAATTAATTGTAGTTGTTCCCAAAAAAATTTAAAAAATTCCCAAAGTCATCGATAATTTTTTTTCCCAAATTCAACAAAACCTGAACAAATTTGAAAAATCTCATTGAGTTTATTTATGAAAATTTTGAAAAGATTTTTTGAATAGAAATAGGTTAAAGTATCTATTTTATGTTAAACAAATCAAATTAATTGTAGTTGTTCCCAAAAAAATTTAAAAAATTCCCAAAATCATCGATGATTTTTTTCCCAAATTCAACAAAATTTGAACAAATTTGAAAAATCTCATCGAGTTTATTTATGAAAATTTTGGAAAGATTTTTTGAATAGGAATAGGTTAAAGTATCTATTTTATGTTAAACAAATCAAATTAATTGTAGTTGTTCCCAAAAAAATTAAAAAATTCCCAAAGTCATCGATGATTTTTTTCCCAAATTCAACAAAATTTGAACAAATTTGAAAAATCTCATTGAGTTTATTTATGAAAATTTTGAAAAGATTTTTTGAATAGAAATAGGTTAAAGAATCTATTTTATGTTAAACAGATCAAATTAATTGTAGTTGTTCCCAAAAAAATTTAAAAAATTCCCAAAGTCATCGATGATTTTTTTCCCAAATTCAACAAAATTTGAAAAATCTCATTGAGTTTATTTATGAAAATTTTGAAAAGATTTTTTGAATAGAAATAGGTTAAAGTATCTATTTTATGTTAAACAAATCATATTAATTGTAGCTGTTCCCAAAAAAATTTAAAAAATTCCCAAAGTCATCGATGATTTTTTTCCAAAATTCAACAAAATTTGAACAAATTTGAAAAATCTCATTGAGTTTATTTATGAAAATTTTGAAAAGATTTTTTGAATAGAAATAGGTTAAAGTATCTACTTTATGTTAAACAGATCAAATTAATTGTAGTTGTTCCCAAAAAAATTAAAAAAATTCCCAAAGTCATCGATGATTTTTTTCCCAAATTCAACAAAATTTGAACAAATTTGAAAAATCTCATTGAGTTTATTTATGAAAATTTTGAAAAGATTTTTTGAATAGAAATAGGTTAAAGTATCTATTTTATGTTAAACAAATCAAATTAATTATAGTTGTTCCCAAAAAAAATTAAAAAATTCCCAAAGTCATCGATAATTTTTGCCTGAACAAAAAAACACTTTCTTCGTGTTCACTTTCTCTTTCATCACTCTCGTAATGAGATATTTCATTCATTTTTAATCTAAAATTTTGATAAACAATTTTGAGGTTAGATGAACACATTGTAATTCTTTACTGGGAGTTATTGAATTCCATACTATGCTTTATATGTTTAATATTTCAAATATTTTACTGAACATTTTTTTGTTTTTATACTTACCATGTTTAAAATTAAATACTGAGCGTTTCGTATTTTTTACTGACAATGAGCAATAAGGTATAAAAATACTGAGCATTTAAATGCGATCCATTTAAATTTTGATACTAACCTCAGAAATTTTCTGAGGTACTAACTAAATACTGAAATTGCTTTGAAATCTTAACTTCCTAAAACGGATTATTTATTTTTGATGAAATTTTTACCTTTTTCTTGTCACATTTTATAATAATAAATCAATTCAATCATCATTTCAGATTCTCTCCAAAATTTTTAAGATGATTGTTTCCTTAACTCATTGGGTATAAAGACAACATTATTTTTTTAGCATATAGGTGTAAACACGTACGATATAGTGGTTAATGTGTTACAATTTAATTTAATTTAATACTTTTTATTAATTTTTAAAATATTGAAACATCAATTTATTCACTGTAAAATACAGATTTTTAAAATTTGCAAAATGATTTTTTTAGGATTAGATTCATTATGATAAAAGGTGATAAATGAAGTTTTTAGTTTTTTTTCGTCTATTTTTACCATTAACAGATTTACCATTAAAATTTTAAAAGACTTCATAAAATTCCTTATAATTCTCTCAACCCTACAGAAAATAATATCCAAACATAATAACAAGAACTGAATAAACAACTAATAATAACACAATAGCTATTCGTATACAAACATAAACACATAAAAGGGAAATAAAGACACCCCTTAACTGCTAGTTAGTATCTTCCTTATTTCTCTTGGCGTCTTAATTCTCCGTTCGAATCGATTTCGTGAACCGCGCGCTCGGTTATAAAATATGATTCGCCCCCATACGGATACAGTCCATCTAATAATTTCGGGAATCATATAAAAATAACCGTAAATCAATGGTATTAGCATAACGCGACGCTTATGCAGATAGGGACCTTCGCCTATCCGGAAAGTATTCGATATTTTTAGACGAGGGGGAGGATTTTCTTCTTCGCGGTTCTTTTTATTAACCGAAAGCGTCAACTTGGAGTCAAGTGTGGGGTAATAAACATGATAAAAAAACGATTTAGATCGGAATCGGAGCGCGCGAGCTAATCTCAGACAAATGTCGAATTCCCTGCGGACAGATTCGCGTTCGGTATTTTTTTAACCTAATAATCCGATGAGATCTTGCTCCTTGTCCGGACGGCTCAGCTCACCACCCGGAAAATTAAGTTTGCTCCCGCTCACCCCGAGTAAAAAAACGGGTGAGCATAACCGAGAAAGGGAGAGGAAGAGAGGTTCGGACGAGCGTCCGGGGACAAGTGTCGGGTTGCAGCTTACTTTTCCCAGTAATTTTCGCCTAGCTTTCGCTCCTAAAATTGATTTCTTTCCCCTCTCGGTTTTACCCCGCGAAGACCCATCCCGGAAATTGCAATATAACTCGGTTTTAAACGAAATGGACAAAAGGATTGGTAAAAGTAACCGGGTGTGTATTAAGAATCTCTTTAAAAATGACTTCAGTAAGAAGAGAAAATACGCGATGTTCAATCCTTTACTCTCATCGGTTTTATGACCATTTAATTTTTTGATAAACTGAAAGGTTGATTTAATTAAAAAATGTGTTTTAATGCTTTTTAGTTGGATTCAAAAGGAAATACATCAAATATAAGTTAAACCCTGATGTTTTTAAGACTGCTGTTGTACTGCTTATTCATAAAAAGGGCCTCACTGATAACCCTGTCAATTATTGTTCTATCAGCATCCTATCGGTCTTCTCAAAGATTTTCGAAAAGATTCTCTACCTGCAATTGATGGATTTCTTTGAAATACATAACTTGCTTAGCAATTGCCAATTTGGCTTTAGGGCTGGGAGATCTACCACTTCTGTCATAATGTGTCTCACCAATCAGATAGTCGACTCGTTTGAGGACTCAGTGTTCCTTACAATTGCTTTTTTTGGAGCTATCTAAGGCTTTTGACTGTATCTCATATGACTTGCTTGTACCTCAGGGTTTAATTCTTGGTCCCTTGTTGTTTTTGAATTTTATTAACGATTTGCCTGATTCATTGAAGTCGGGCACATCTATTCTTTATGTCGATGATATTACCATATTTACGAAAGGCAACTCGCTCAGTGAAACTTGGGTTGGGTTGGGTTTCCTACCAATCTCATTTGCTGAGTTATGCACAGAGGTGGTTCAGGGCTAATTTGGTGACCATATATGAGGAGAAAACGGTATATCTAACCTTCATTCTTAAGTGGGAGAGTTATAATGAACGTCAATATGTTAAATTTTTGGGTATTTTCATTGATTTTTCATTCAAAGATTTTTTAAAATTTTTTAACCCTAAAATTATCTCTTACAACGTTCAAAAATTTTTCGACTAATTTCACAGAGGAATACGATTAATGTTATTAATTAAGATAATAATTTGAAGTTTTACATTAAATATTCTAAAAACTTTGTACATATTTTATTTTATGAACTAAAAATCTTTTTCCATATTCACCCAAAAACGTCCACACACTCGACTTCCTTATGAATATAACATGTCTATTTTTCGCCCTCAAAGTGTTACATCTCAATAATGATTTTTACGGTCGATCTTTCTCTGTTAGCGATCGCGTCTCCAAAGGCCGTTTGAGTTTGAGGGAAAGAGAGCGAGGATAATTTGTAAACGGATCCGACCACTACAATAGCTGAGGGACCGCGTTCGATAGCGAAAAGAGGGGCGTCGGTGGAGACCTTTGAGAATCCGAAGAAAATATGATTCGTTTTGGGTCCCGAGTCATAATTCACAATTGAAATACGCTCTGTGAACCTTTTGACCAATAATATATGCCGATGGAGGCATCCGGGCATCGGTTTCCTATATTTCACTTAGCATTCAGACGCCGGGGCGCGTCGATGTTTCGTTCGGACGGGAAAAGAGGAAATGTATTCTCGCTTTATGTGAGTTTTCGCGAGATATACGAGAGCGGGAATTTGAAATAACGGTTGGTGTGATCAACTGTAAAGACACGGATATTATTTAAATGAAATTCCTATTAAAATATTGAAACTTTTGATCGATGGTAGTAAAGGAAAAATGATAATAACGCGAAATGCCAAGAAGAGGAAAAGTAGGGCAAAAAGAACCTCCTCGTAGCTGTATTCAAATTGCTCGCGATATTTTACAAGACAAAAGCAACGAGGCGGCGTAATACTTTAAATGCAAGGTACCCCGTAAAAATGTACGTTCTCTTTTCCGTTTTCGGGGAGCTTATTCAGATCTCGGTTCCGGTTCGGGGGGAAAAAGTACGTCTGGTGAAACAACATGGAGGATTCTACTTTTTAGAACTTTTTTGAACAGACTTCTATAGAGTGCTGGAATGAAGATTAGTTTATAAAACTAAAAACTTTTTAAATTATATATCAGAATAATACACTAAAGAAAAAAAGTTTAGATGATATCTAAATTTATTTAATTCTATAATTTAAGCTCTGTAATTTTTATCTTAAAGATAGAAAAAGTATATTATCAAGCTGATTGTAATGTCTATAAAATGTTATTATGATCAGACATCGTTTTTTTTTTAATATTTTTTTATGGAAACTGGTAATATTAATTAGAAAAATGAGCTTCCAAAAGTCCTTGTAGGTCTTCGATCAGCTGTTAAGGAAGGCTTAGGTTGCTCTTCTGCTGAGTTAATTTACAGACAGCTTATAAGACTTCCTTGTGAATACTTTTCTCCATCTTATCCATCGATGGATACAACACCTCTTCTCGAAAGTTTACGTAATACATTTACCAATTTGAAACCAACCCCAATTCAACATCATACCCCAAAAAAACCTTTTGCTGATAATCTTAGCAAATCAGATTTTATGTTTATTAAACTTGTTATAGTCCTTTTAAGTCTTCGGTCAGCTATTAAGGAAGACTTAGGTTGCTCTTGTACTGAGTTAGTTTACAGACAGCTCCTAAGAGTTTCTGGTGAATACTTTTCTCCATCTCATCCATTGATGGATACCACACCTCTTCTCGACAGTTTACGTAATACATTTACCAATTTGAAGCCATCCCCAATTAAACACCATACCCCAAAAAAACCTTTTGTTCATAATCTTGACAAATCAGATTTTATGTTTATTAGACTAGAAGGTAAAAAACATTCTGTGTCTCCTAGATATGAAGGTCAATTTAAAATTATTAAAAGACTTGCAAAATGTTTTTGCAGTTTTAAAAATAATATTGAACAATTCATTAGCATTGACAGACTCAAACCCTCATTTATTCTTTATGGCAATGTTGCTCAACTTAATCAAATTTCTAAAGAGCGTTTTAAAGTTTCTTTCAAATTACCTTGAAATATTTTTGGCTCTTGATTTTTGTTTTGTAAGGGGGAGTACTTGTACTGTTTATAAAATCTTATTATGATCAAGAACATTGTTTTTTTAAATGTTGATATAGAAACTGGTTTCTATAAAAAAATATGTTTCGATAAAAAAAAATAATAATAAATATTCGGTGGACGTTTGAAAGAACCTCTTATCGAAGAATCGCATTTTTCTAACTTTGAGTTTACAATTGAAATTTATTTTAAAGACTTTACAATCTCTATACTGATAATTTTTTTATTTTTTAGCAGAATTTGAATTAAAGCTGGGAAATGGAAAACAGAAAGAAAAATCTTATTTACAGCTATTAACCATCACATTTCGGTTACAACCTGGAGACAGTTTCTTCAGCTAGTTAAAATACAATATTAGGAGACGAGAAATAAGCCTAAATTACTTAATAATACCCAAAAATACAATTCTAAAGTCAAGAAAAATCAATCGAAGAAGGGCCTCTTGTTGATGTAAAATATCACCCTCTGAAAAATTAAAGAAAGTGGACATACTAAATTTTTTGCTTTAAACCAGAGATATTTTACATCAATACGTTTTGTTCAACATTTTCTGAACAAATAATTTTTTTGACATATGTTTGTGGTTTAAACCATCGATTTATTTCAAAGAAAAGCAAACTGAAACGAAAAATATTGATATACGATAATTAATATCATATCAAATATTTAGTTGCTTTTTTGCCGCTATACTTTTAGCGTGTGTTCAAAATACAGAAAATTCTTTCTTCAAAGTTTTGTGGAATTGAATGAGAATCCTTTTTCCTATTTTTCACACTTCTACAATTGAGGACCTTGGTGCAAGAACGGGATAAGTCACTATTTTTGTGAAATTGAGATATATGTTTTACAACATTCTACAAGACTTTATTTACCTTTTGGCGCAAAAACGGGAGGTGTGCTTTCATAAATAGCAATAAGTTAAAGAAAGTTTTATATACAATTTTTGCGCCAAAAGGTAAATAAAGTCTTGTAGAATGTTGTAAAACATATATCTCAATTTCGCAAAAATAGTGATTTATCCCGTTCTTGCACCAAGGTCCTCAATTATATCTATTTACTACTTCAGACTTCTTAGTTTTAGATTAGGACACTGAAAACCAGATGTGAGAGTGATAGTAGGGGAGCAATTTTCTAACATCTCACATGTACCAAGCTCCTCAAACATGGACTTGGAAACACCACACTCTATACGAATTGTCCTGGCCAACAATGATCACACCTTCAGCTTAGATAAGGTAGCTCTTTCTAAAGTCCTTATGAGAGATGAAATTAAGGATTGATATGTTGTCGTCGTCCCAGTTGCCGGAGCGTTTAGAAAAGGAAAATCATTTATATTAGACTTTTTCTTACGATATATGAAAGCAAAATATCAACAATCAGAAGGTGCTGTTTATTGGCTAGGACCAGATAACGCTCCCTTAGACGGATTTTCATGGCGGGGTAGTTCAGAAAGAGACACTACAGGTATTCTAATGTGGTCGGAAATTTTTTTGTCTCACAACATTTTTTTGTCAGTTAACCACAGGAGAAAAGGTTGCCATAATCCTTCTGGATACTCAAGGAGCCTTCGACAGTGAAAGTACCGTTAAAGACTGTGCCACAGTATTCACTCTAAGTACCATGATTAGCTCTGTACAGATTTATAACTTTTCGCAAAATATTCAAAAAGATGACTTGCAAAATTTACAGTTATTTAGGGAATATAGTAGGTTAAGATTCGGGTAGGTTAAGATTCGGGTAAAGCTCCATTTTAAAGGTTACGATTTCTCGTGAGTAATTGGAGTTTTCCATATGAGGCGGAATATTGAGTTGTTGGAGGTAAAAAATTTTTGGATTGTCGATTGCAAGTCAAGGACAAACAACATCCTGAACTACAAAGTTTAAGACGTTACATCCAATCGTGTTTTAGCGAAATTGCGTGCTTTCTTATGCCTTATCCGGGCTTAAAACTCGCTACAAATCTTAATTTTGATGGCAGAGTTTCTGATAATGACCCAGAATTTAAACAAAACCTCAAAATCTTGATGTCAATGCTTCTTGGGCTTGAAAACTTAGTCTTAAAGATAAGGACACTGTTTAAAGTACAGCAGAACCTAGCTGATCTGTTATTTTTGAAACTGTGAGTTTGGTCGGAATGTAAAAAAGTCAAAAAAACAGAGTTCAACGTTATTGTTTTTCACTCTACCTTCAATTTCCAACATCCGGGACTACAAAGTTTAAGACGTCACATCCAGTCGTATTTTAGCGAAATTGCGTGCATTCTTATACCCCATCCGGGCTTAAAAGTCGCTACAAATCCTAATTTTGATGGCAGACTTTCTCATATCGACCTAAAATTTAAACAAAACCTCAAAATCTTTGTGCCAATGCTTCTTGGGCCTGAAAACTTAGTCTTAAAAATCAGGACACTTTTCAAAGTACAGCAGAACCTCCCTAATCTGATATTTTTGAGACTGTAAGTGTAGTCGGATTGCAAAAAAGTCAGAAAACAGGGTTCAACGTTCCTATTTTTCATTTTACTAATCAATTTCCACTTTTATCACCTTTATTTCTTTCTTTTTTAATCTTCTTTCATTTGTATGGATGTTAAGGTACTTCTTCGTTTTTAACAAGTTTTATGGTTTTATTTTCGTCGTTAATGTTATTTTTGTTTAGTACAGAGGCAGGAATTAACACGGGTTAATTTTCCTAGTTGTGCTCTTTGATTCGACTAGGTTTTATGTCCAGGTTCTGAATCTAAAATGGTTCTGAGCTTCTATTTTTCATTACCATTTCATATCCATTTTCTTTTCAGGATATTGCGGAAATGAGTTAAGCAAGTTTCGTTGAACAGCTCCGATGCAAGATCAGTTGCAACTTTTTCGTGGTGATTTTTATCCACGAACTTTACAACTTTCCCCCGCATTCCCAACATCTCCTTTATATCTGTTGTAGAGATAACCTCCTCCATCTCTGGCTTCTCTTAAAAACTAATTTTTCGTTGAACCACGGTATACTGCTGCGAATGTAGATCGTGTAATTACTCGGTTGTCAGTTCCTGAGACTGTTCCTCGGCGAGTTTATTCACATCTCTCTCATCCACCTTCAGACTTATGGATTTTCCCATAGAAACAATCTTCTCTACCAATGACACTTCAGGTTCCAATCCTTCGAAAAGCCCTTTCAGCTATAGCCTCAGGCCACAACTTCTTCCATGCAGAGGTTAAGGTTCTTGTTCTAACTTTCATGTGCTTGGTGTGCATCAGATGTCTTATGTCAAGAAAAATTACTCATATAATACAGGTGATGTAAATTGTGAATTTAGCTTGAATTTACATTAACTAGTTTTCATATTCTCGAATGCAGTAATATTTTTTATACATTTACTGCAGATACCCTATAGAACATTAGTATTATTGTTCGAATGTTCTATATCAGCAATTGGTTTTTGGGTCAACTATTATAACAGGACAATTGTAGTAAGGTCGTCATTTCTCAGTTAACGTCCTGTTGATCACACCGACTAACGCAGACCTGATGATTAGAGAGGCGCAAAGTGCGTTTCGGCGGCAAATCGGTCTGGTCTGAATTCGCAATGAACCAATCAGTATACAGCAAGGCAATAACCGTAATCCCGTCTGGGGTGGGCAAAGGTGGCGGCGAACCGCACAGGACAGCAGCTTTATCCCGCGCCGCCGCCGCCTCCCCGAACGCCCCCGCCTCCATCCCGCGCTCATTCAATAATCGCGTTACCGCATTGTAGCACAAAGCGGATCAAGTGTGCCTCTGATTAATGGATACCCAATATGACGTCACATTAATTTAAATTTATCTCGGTGGAAACGGCGGCGGCGCCGGCGAGCGACGTCCAACCAGTTTTTTGCCGCAAAAAAGCTCCGGGACGCCCGCCACTGCCGACGCCGAAAACAATTTACGACTCTAATCGGATACACAACGCGCGTTTTATAAATGCGTGTGTCGAGTGACGTTCCAACGATAAACGGTCGATTGATATTGCAACGTGTTTTCGCCGATTACGTTTTGGTTAAATCGTGGTTTACGAAAACGTAATTTCGAGGGTATTATATTGTAATCGTTAATTTAAATCTTACGTGACCACGTATTTATGTAGTTTATCTACGTATAATTCGGTGGTTATCTATTGTTGTTTCTGGTCACGTCGGTCGGATTAACAGGTACTTAAGGGTCGCCGGGGAAAATTTACACCTGATTACATCAGTATTCCATGCGCACTGTGCCAGATCTGTCCCTGTCCACTCGACTTGCCCTCGAACCGTGCAGTTTCGTTATTCCGCAATCCGACCGCTCGCCAAAGTTGAGCTTAGGGTTTTATCGGGCCACAATAAGGACTCGCTTAGTTTCACTCGGAATTGTCCGCACGATAAATTTACCCAACCCACAATTTCCTAAGAGACAAACTCTAACGAACCTCAAGATGGACTTAGTAATCTTCTAATATTAACATTCAAATTGAAAGAAAAAATCCTACAAGAAATGTACATCTAGTTGTTTGAATGGATAACGAGGATTGCTATTATTCAACCACTTGCCGAGATAAAGAAACAATTTTATCAGCGGAACAGTTGAACTGCTAACCGAACGCAATCTTGTTTCGAGACCATTAAGTTAATTATGCCAACCCTTTCTCGGAGTGGGATGGCGTCGCGTAGAAGGGAGATTAGACAGAGAGCGGGCGCTATCGCTCCAATGATTTATTAGGTGTAGTGAATATTAATTTGTTCCATCTGAAATGAAGCAAATATTACACTTAACGGCTACTGCCGGTCGAACGCCTCATGGACGATCGTCAAATGGATATTCACGACTGATTTATCACATATTAACCGTCATTTATAACCGAGATATAAGATTAATATTTACACTCTTAGATAGAAACAAATGTACAATAAAAAGAACTTTACCTTCCGTATTTTAAAGTACGACTTTAATCTAAATGACGTTTCCATTTGGTGTGATAAATTTACAGAGCAGAAAGTCTGTAGCTTGCGGTGAAAATCAGCTGCCGCTTATACGGTAATTTACGACCGTATCAGTCGGGGCAGCCATAAGCGCGAATGGGAAAAAAGATAACAGAATCCGCTTTACCTCGAACGGTCTTCGTTCAGGTTCAGTATGCTCAGAGCGGTGAGAAACCGCCGTAGTTCGGTTTTGTCGCTCTATAAAGACATATCCGCGAATAAGATTTAATTTAAAAGCAAGAGAAAAAATTGTCAATTTAAAGCTGCGATGGAAAGGAAACGCAATTTTGAAAACTGTGTGGAAAACGTCATCGAGTGGGATAGATTTGATTACTGGCGGGGTCCTGTAAGCTGATTCGAACGATCTCAAAGGTCTAAAGAGTGGCAGAAAAGTCCTTAGCTCGATAGCCGAGGCTGTCCTTTTAAATTGCTTCCAATAAATGACGTCAGAGAGCATATAGCTCGGGGGAGGAATATGGCTGCCTTTTCGACGACAGATTTAATACCCATTTATTTCTATCTCGCCCTCTTCTTCCGACGATTTAAGTTCGTTCTCATTTTAATAAAATCTTCTCCGAAGGTAACCCAAATAATCTTATTTCCACTTAAGCACATTTTAATGTCACCCCCGTTAATTTCCCTATTAAATTTTTCATACACATCCAACGAGTAAATCTAAAACAGATGAAAAGGAAATATCGTTTTATAAAAAAAATAAAATATCACCCTATGATGTGTAACTAAATTTTATCTCCGAGTCGTAAGCAAATCCCTTGGTAATACCCGATGGAAGGTGACCATCTCAATTCTATTACGGGAATAGATGGACACACAGTTATTTTATGTCCTGTCATATTGGCAACGTTGCCCGAAGCGATCACGTCTCTTATCGCCCCATCCAATAAGTACTAGGGATCTTTTTTTATATCGAAAAAAATGAGATATAAATTTATCATTGGCTTACTTTTTTTTAGGGTTGATGTCACAGTTTTATAATTGGTTCGGTTCACTTAAAACTCTTTAATTAATTACTGAACTAGTTAATGTTAGTAATTATAATAATGAAATAATAATAATTTTGTCATATGAGAACTAAATAGGAGTAGTGAAGAAGAACTTAATAAGTATAATGATGATAGATGTGTTGTTACAGATTTATAGTTGATTCACTAGTTATTAGTGAAATATTAACTCTTCTTAATAATTCTGTACCTTAGAGCTAAAGGGACTTAAGTCCAAAATGACATAATTGTGAAATAACGAAAAATATACTATTTTTAATTTGAAATAACAATTTTCATATTCTCAGCTCTCAAACAATTTAGCTCATAATCGCGGAAATATTGTTATTTAATACTAATAGTCTGTCTTTATTCATTAACAAAACATTTTTATGAAAACTTTTTATTTTTACGAACTTATTGGACTTACTACATTTTGGCTTGAGAAAATTATTTCTGAATGACTGTATGGACTTACAACAAAACAATAATTTGGGACAATAATAACATGTATGAACTTATTACAACAAAGAATAAATTTTAAAATATATTAACTCATAAACTCACTCATCATCAGGGAAATCTGATGCTTCTTCAGTATGGGGTAAGTTTCTGAAATAATCCTGATATTCTTCAGGGACCCACTTAAGGAGAGTTACAAGATTGTCGTACTTTGCTTTACTTATAGATTTTCTAAAAAATCTTAATTTGGTCAAACTTTTTGGTATATTTGACGGTTTTCGAATATTTCTATACAAATTAATGGAACAAAAATTGTCATTAAATGATGTTTTATAAAAAAGAGTTCCATATACTTCTCGCCGAAGTTGAAGCCAAACAATGTTGGACAATTTAAACTCTAGGTCATCGTTGCTTTTCTTTCTAGATATAAATGGCGCTGTTGATAAGGAATACAATGTACTAAAATTTTTTAAATCTTCTAGGGCCATGGGGTACACATTAAATCTAGGCTTTTTACAATTGCGAATAAAATTTAGCAAAAAAAAATAAAATAAAATAAGTTAAAATAAAAAAATAAAAGGTTAAAATAAGTTTTAACCTTGATAATTAGATTTTTTGTGGACATACGACTATTTGGCGCTAAGACGGTAAGGATTTACTTATTTATAACCCAAAGAATTTTTTTCGTGATCAATTTTTTTAGATAATGTTGTAAAAAATGAAATGTTGTGTTTAACGAGATACTTATTTTAAGCATATCTCATTTTCATAAAATTTGGACTTACGTCCCTTTAGCTCTCAGGTACAGAATTAATTATTGTTAGTGATTTTCTTAGGGATGAAATGTTATTCATTTTTATCGTATGAAGAGATGTTAGGGTGAGTTTAGGATGTCAAATTTTACCGTAACCTTAGCTGTAACGACGAATAATTTTGCCGTAACTTCTAGCTGTTGCTTAAACGCTACTATTTAAACAAAATAGTTGAATTTTTTTAAATACTGCAGCCACTGCTATGATTACGGTTACAGCCTTTATGTTTAGACATCCTAAATCCGTCCTTAGTAACACTAAAATCAAAAAACAATCTTTAAAAATATACATTAATAATAGCAGGTGGTGCTTAAAGTTTTGATTTAAGTTCTTATTTAATTTCAATTTTAGTATTAAATTTTCACTTTCCTTATTAGTCATTTTTATTTTTTTTATATTTAAGGTTTTACAATCCGGTTCAAATTCTTTTTGTTTACACAATTTTCATTCGATAGTTTTCAGTTTTGTTTTACTCGTTCAAACTTTTCGTTGTGTGTAATATTTTCGTAATTTCCAAACTTATTAGTTAATTTCTATATATAAATAATGTTGCTAGTTAAGTTTAATGTAGTGTAAATTTTATTCCAGGTGCTTGATTTATTCAAAGGACAGTGAACAAGATGCAGAACTAATAATAAGTGTAAGTACTTTTCGATTTATTCCTTCGTAAGAAAGGTCTTAATTAATTCGAACTCTACTTTTTAATAAACCGGTGGGTTTACTTCTTATTGTTAAAGGGAAGTGAAATGAATTTCTTCAACAATAAAAATGCTATTTTTGTCGGTTCTACAAAATCATTAAATAAATACTGTTCTTTGATCTTAGATTTTAAGGAAGTACTTTTTTATAGTTTTATAGAGGTACCCAAAGAAACACCTTAATTTAACAAAGTAAAAAGATAATCGTTTTCTTGTAGTAGGAAATTTGTTGTAGTAAGAAATAATTAAACAACAATATCATAGGTTTATACTTATATTTGTACTTCGCTTTGCCAAAACCTTTTTACTCAAAAGGTCCTGAAAGTTTCACTAGACTATGCAACCAATATTGCAGACTTACCAGATTTATAAAATATATTCGATGTAAATAAATATTAGAAATTTTTAAGACTAATGGTTGATTTAATAGTGATATAAATAAAACGTTTCTCACCGGAGATTTAAGGACTGTTTGCTTGTACGTATTTGCTAGAAATATCTTTAAATTTAATTAGGTATAATATAGAAATATGCTTCTTATAAAATACAATGAAACTATTACTTGCTGTTAAAAGATTTTATCAAGTTAAGATCAAAAACACTAGCAATGAGTTAAAGCAAATTAATTTGTTATTTCTTTAAAAACTAGCAGTCTAGAAACTTTCATTTAAAGCTCTACACTTTCTACTGTCTTTATATTTGATCATTTAGAAGTTTTGTTTCAATGAAATTCAGACTAAATTACTGTACTACTAATTACAAGGATATAATAAGAAATATTAACGATTGCTAAGAATTCCTTTCAATATAAAATGATGTTAAAGTTTGAGACGTTAAGAGATACTTAATTGGAATAATCTTTTCTAAGTTTATTACTTTCATAACGAACTCATTTGCAAAGATAAACATTACTTTTATATAAAACGAGTCATTTCACAAATACACTGCTCAACAAAAAAATGTTACTTCGGTGTCTCAAATTTTATAACCAATTTTAACTGTACTCAAATAGGATGCGGAATTAAAACTCAGGATGCTAGTTTTAAATATAATGTTTGTTTTCTTTTTGTATCAGCTATATTTTTGAAGGTATGGAGATCTGACTATCAATGGCCAGGGCCGGATCCAATAAATGCGGGGCCCAACAAAGTTTAAATAAGAAACGTAGATTTTGCTGTTGAAACAATACAAACTTAAAACATTTACTTGCAAGAAAATCTTTCTAAAAAAATACACAAGTGATACACAAGTCGAGGTTTTTTATATTATAAAATGTTAACTTAATGGAGCTTACCTTACATATACATGTACAAATTTTAAAATGCAGGGCCTCTTTAAGCGCGGGGCCTGATTGGGCGCAATAGCTTCAATCGTCTCATATCCGGCCCTGTCAATGGTCTAAATATAAGATCTTTGAATACACCCATACCCCACTTTGCGTCAGGGTTACGTTCCAAAAAAACACGACGCAAAGTGAATTAAGATTTTCTATGGCAAACCATGTAAAGATCGAAGTTGGTTCCAGGATTCCGAAAATACTACTTTTTAAAAAGAGAGTTGAACAAAGTAAACATTTTAAAAACAAAAATAATATAAAATTTATTATTATATAAGATTTGTCCAAAGTTTACTAAACAGCTTTTTTTTTCAACGTAAAATAAATTTCCTTGTAGCAATTGATATTCGTAACTACTGCCTGGGATACTTTAAAAATTCCTTCTGCTGTCAGGATCGTTTTTTAAAAAATCTCTATAGCTTCGACAAACACATTGCTTTGGAAATTTGTTTGGAGGCTAAATTTTGTTCTTCGGAGATTTCTTTTAAACGGTCACTGTCGTTTTCTTCTTTAGCAAACTGCAATTCCAGTTGCAATAGTTCTTCATTTTTTCAGAATTCTTGGTTGTGCGAGGTTAGCAATTCATTTATGTCAGTCTCCATTTCAAAAGAGAATTAAAGACTCGAACCCAAAACAACGCAACTTCGAAAATCTAACGATGCAGAGTGAAAATTAGTACTAGTTAAGCAGCGACGCAACTTCTAAAAAACGCGAAACGAAAAATATATCACTTTCGTGGTCGTTCTTATGTGATTCTTTATTTAGAAACATAAATGAATCTGAAATTTGTATGTTTACAAATATTACCTATTGTTAGAAATAATCAAAGATTCTAACAGATTTATGGTAATTTATTTCACGAAACAGTTGCTGAGATATCGATGTTCAAAGTTAGAAATTTCGTTGCTACATCTTTCCTTTTTAATTCTTTGTTGAGTAAAAAATGGTATAACGTAAAATAGTAGTATAAATTTTTGTAGGATTTCCCACGAATCAGGGCTCAAACCATTTAGAAATCGAAAACTATTACACAAAAACGTTCAAAGAAGCTGAGAAACAGCACCATTATTTGTTTCATTATTAGTTGAAAAGTCACCAAGATATCAATATTTAAATCCAAATTTTAATTGTAAGGCCTCTATTACACTGTCAAAGGTATTATAAAAGGTTCATAAAATACGTTTATTAAATAAGATATTTTATTAAATACTTATAAATCTTTTATCAAATGTGAGCCAATGCAACTCAAATCTTATCAAATCAACCAATGATGAAAAATAGTTTATGCAATAAATCTTTTATAAAATTCAGTCTATTATACTGCAACATTCCTTTTACAAAAATACTTTATAAAAGATCTTTTTATAAAATCTTTGACAGTGTAATAGCGGCCTAAGTCATTCTTAGTAAAATCTCTGTATTTCTAAAAATATAGCTTATAGGTGGATACTGATTTTGTCATTTAAAACTAGTATCTCGAATGTGGTAAAAACCAGCTATAATTTTTTTTACATTAAAATGTGTTGACCAGTGTTATTTAATTGAAGATCACAGACAAAGAATATTAAAGTCAATTTTTCACAAGATAGAGGTATTAGTGTTATGTATCAGAAAATTTTCAAAGTTTTGGCCCTATTTAATCGTTCTTGTCATAAATACGCCGAATCAAAGGTTATTTTAATTTGTAATATTGTAGAACAGACTAAAACAGCCTCGGTGTTATTGTAAAAGTGGATAAGAACAGTTTCATTTCGTCCTTTTGTTAAAGCTCAATAAAAGCGATGAGAAACGTGAAAGCTACGTTTGTGTATCATTTATCATTATTCACCAAACACAAAGAAAGATATAAATTCTTAATATTTTAAACCAGGTTTTCTCGAATTCACATTTTTTGATATAGCGCATTCTTCACCTGTGGTCTTTACTTGTATTTATTATTTTAATCACAAATGAGAATTATTAATATGTTAATTGAAGTCACTAAGCCATTAATTGAAGAAAATTATTCAAACAATTTGAACAAGGATGTAAGCTTTATATGAAAAGTTGGTTTATTCAGCTTTGTACGATTTATGGATACATTGTTGGCTTAAACAACAAACCTAATTGATGTCTGAATCATAAAATAGATTAACCAAACAACTAATTTACCTGAGTGTTGTATAAATTAGAATTATGCCGGCACCTCCACCATAATTTATTTTATTCCACTAGTAGTAAATTTGGTGAATGCGCCGGTTAACACCAAATCTAATAATGATTGAACACATGACATCTTACTATTCGACATTTAACAAAGGAAACAGAAATGACCTATAAATTTGTATGATTTACATGTGCTATATTACAGAATACTGAATTCGTATTAGCTTAACGTAAACAATAAATTATTCGATGTCAGAATTATAAAATTTATTGACAAAACGAGTGATTTTCTCATTTACTTTAATACTATTGAGAATTAGATCTAACAATAAATTTAATGAAGTGACTCAATAAATGAATCCTTATTTTAATATTTTATTTTCTAATATTATTTCTTTTTGATTTGATTCACTTTGCTATATTAGTTTTGTCTCAATAGAAAATAACAAGAATTAGCTCTTTAGGTATTCTATTAATATTTGGAATGTGCAAATAAAACAACTAAATAAATTTTTGTATAAAAAGTCGATATATATATTTATCTTTCTATATATACACGAACATAAAACTAAAAATACGCGGTACATCTGTAAAGTAGAACAGAAACTCGTCTCTGAAGCGACCATTTCATTCTTTATTAATATTATTTTTTTAATTCATTGTTTTCTCCGGTGATTTGTACAAAAACATGTCTAAAATATCTAGAAAACTACTTTTGATTCTTTCATATTTTTCTGTATAAAACTCTACAAGTATTTCGACAATTACTCAATTATTTTTACGCTTCCATTCTCATATTACGTTAAAACTAATACGTTTCGCTGTATCGTATCGCGTACAATTAGGAGTAGAGAGTTATTTCCTTTATCGTTTATTATTACGTTTTGCCTTTTTGAATCGGTGCCTTCATTAACAAGTGGTGAACAGTTGTAGTTTTTTCGATCTTCAGTTTACACCCAACATCATTACCAAGTGTCATTGTAATACAAGTAATATACATAATTGCACAATCATTCTTTTACATAAAAACTATTATGTAATTTTTCTCATTTTTTTTTTCTTCTATAAATATCGTTTACAACTGTTTTTAGAGTAACGTAATTGGCAAATAGTATCGTTATTATTTACAATGAATCAACAGGTTAAATTATTCGATTTATTAAATAATCGTTAATAAATCGAAGTGTTTCTCATTTTCGTTTAATTTTTCTATAGCCAATTTGGCCCCAAAATATTTTCCATTACTTTCACAGCATCCGGTCGTTCCATATCTTTAAAAATGTTTATTAATTCAGTCATAGCGTTACTTTGTCTATTTCTGGCTTCCCAAAGATCTAAAATGCAGTCAGTTGGGGATGGTTTAGTTGCAAAGAAATTGATGTATCTATCCACTGATAACGCATGTGCTAGCATACGCCAATCATTACCTCTTTGTGTAGGTGGATCTAAACATTGACATAATTGTTTGCGAATGTTTCTATCTAACCTAAATACGAAATCATCACACGTGGAAACACCCCTATCGGTTAGTATTAAATTTTTCAACTTTGGCGGATTTGGTTCTACGTTTTTGGCACTTCTCGGTTCTTCGGAGACCGAGTTTTTATAGTTTCTAGGCATGTCGTTGGCAGATCTTGTCGTCTCACTTTGTACGGTCACTTTTGGCAATAATTCATTATATGTTTTAGCCGAATTAGTTCGATTGGACATTTCGGTATCGTCCCGACAAGTAATATCGAAAATTTGGTAGCTATCGGACGATTTTTGGTTTACCCTGATTTTAAAGTTTAAAATTCTATTCATTTTCGTTGCTTCTAAAGAAAACGAACAGTGTAAACTGTTACTGTTTGCTTGCCACAGGTGTTTAAATGGGATTTCTTGGTAGTTAGAGCTAGGTTTGGCTTTCCAGCCGTCGCTAATGTTCTCTAAATGTAAACATAAGGCGTTCCCGCCGTCTTGGAAATTTATCGACTTCGGCTCCTCGAGTAAATAACCGCCTAGTCGTTTTTCCTGGCTAAAAACGGTCTCCAGTGAGCTTTCAGTATCCTCAAGTACGTAAACTCTAATGTTGTAATCCATACAAGATTGCGTGCATAATTTAGGTGCAAATACGGCTAGTTTTAGCCGTTTTATAGCGTATCCGTTCACGGAATGTCCAACTATAACAAATCTAGATAAAGTATCTGTAACAAGATACACTTTATCGCGATCCAGCTGGCAGAAGACTTCCGTGTTGATCGTTTCTTGCCCTAAAGTTACGGCCGTTTGCCACTGAGAGTCACTGCAATCGCTTTGCAGGACTATTATCGACCAGTTATTTCGTGTTAAATCCGCGCAATGGGGGATTTTTATTATTACAGATTTATTTAAGGAAATATTCGGCCCGCAGGATATTACAGGACTTAGTTGGGTTACTGTTTCTGCTACTCTTGGACGAAAACAATCTTCGTTTAAAATCGATAGGAACAATTCCGATTTACGTCCTCTTCCAACGGCTCCCTCTGGTATTAAGAGGCTGATTTCGTTTCCGGGGAGATTCAAGTGAGTTCCTGCTGAAGTTACTGTCGCTACTGTGTAGGTTCCACTTGTAGCAGGACTTACAGCATAAGCTGTTGGTAGAGATGGTAGAGGTAAAGTTACTGATTCGGTTGCTACTTCATAGGTGGAATCAGCTAAAAGAAAAATGCATTTTAAATATTAATTTTAAATATTTAAACCATTTTAAAGACTTACAGTTATTAGTAAATCCACTTAGTTGACTTCTTTTTCCACTAGAAGATTCTAACGTAGAACTCGTAGCAGGAGACATTTGTATATCACTACCAGAGGCTAAATGAGGTACGTCGTAATGATGTTCAGACACGGATCTTGTTACTGATGAAGCAGGATACGGATATTCGTAACAAGGTGGAACAGTTTGAGTTAAATCCGGTTGTAAGGCAAGCGATTTCTTGTCGTGTTCGGGAAAAAATTCCGGGTGAAAATCTAAAATAAAAAATCGTTAGTAAACGGAAAATTAATACAACGTGAAATTTTAAATTGGAAAAATAAAAAGTTGTTGAAAATTGTAAAAGGTGAAAAGTGATATTAGAAATGTCGAGGGTAGAAGTTTTAAGAGTGGGCGGAGGCGAAAGGCGGAGTAGTTATGAAACTGATACTTCCGCCAACAAATTTATAAAGCCGCATCAAAAATTCTTGGGATAGCTGTGGCCGTTCCCACGGGACTATAACGTCTTAAACAAATACTGAAGTTTTCGAGTTGTCTTGACAGCTTAGAAATAGTTTAAAGGAACTTTGGATTTGAAATTAATTATAAATTCTTTTTTAATGAAAAATTAAATTAATATTTCAAGAATTTCAAATTATAACAAAGTAAATATAAATTTGTATAGAAATTGAAATGAAAAGAGTAGGAATACAAGCCATAAACTTGTCAATGACGTTGAAGATATTTTCGGATAACTGAAATTTCATTCTGTAATTAGGCTAGTTTATGCCTGACACTTTAACCTCGACGGTCGTATATTAAACTAACTGACTGCGTTTTAAAATAGTCAAGACTACAGAAATCGACTCGAATTTAAGTTTTCGACCCCTGATGTTACTCTTGTCTAAAGATTTTCACGTCGAAAAAAGCCCCCGATGTTTAGAATAGGTAAATGCGACTTCGTCCCCTTGAAATCATTAATTTCAAACTGTCTAAAACTCCCGAGCGGGACCGTTCGCCTTGTTCGGAATTTATTTGGAATTCTGGAAGACGTCGTCTTCTAGAAACTAAGGTTAGTGGTACAGAAATATCCCCGTTAGATGAAGGCGTCGGACGATTTTAAGGGTACGCCGCGCCCTCGGCATGATAAATCGCACGGTACGTGACTAATCACGCGGCAAAGTTCATTCGTCACGTGAGATTTTCATCCCGCGTATTAATGAGCTGGGAGCCCGCGAGTTGCTAATTGCCCGTGTTATTTATTGCCGGCGCGTTTCCTGTGAGTACGCTTTTTGGTCTTTATTGGGGGCCCGTCGCCGCGTCCGCGCCGGATTTGGAACAAAGGCCCGCGGAATAAATGGGTTTTTGTCACACACTTGCCGACGCCGAGGCTTCTCTGACAACCATATGTCACACAACCTCTGTTTTGCCCCGCATGGTTCATTTTTAATGTTAATTAGGACGCGAAGACAAACTCAAACCATGTGTTTTAAAACGTTTTGGACAATTTATTTTTATACATATTTGATTTTGATAAGTTCTGTCAGTCAAAAAGGGTAATCTAAATTTAGAGTTCTTTGAAAATATATTTCATCCATATTTCTTAGAAGGAAGCACTGAGAAATACCACGCTGCAGAAATGTATTTTATTTTACTTTATGGAAGTGTAGTTTTATATGTTTACAAGTGACTAACCTAACTTTCTTAAAAAAATCACCCAGACTTTATTTATTGGAATTAATGAATAATTTTTGGTTTAAATGAAAGATAAAAGATTCTGTTTTGAATTAAAAATGACAGATCTTTCCTAATTCTTACCAAAAAAAATTAAAAAAAATTTTAAAGTTGGTGAAAATTTTTGACAGTTCTAACCAAACTTTTTTAAAAAATCACCCAATTTTAAAAAATCACCCAGACTTTATTTATGAAGATTGAGGAAACATTTTTGGTTTAAATGAAACTTCAAACATTCTGTTTTGAACTAAAAAAGACAGGTTAGTTCTAATTATTATCAAAAAAATTAAAAAAATTCTTAAATTTGGAAAAATTTGTTGATATGTGATTAACCTAACTTAAGAAAAATCGACCAACTTTAAAAAATCGTCCAGACTTTATTTATGAAGATTAAGGAAAGATTTTTGGTTTAAATGAAACTTCAAAGATTCTGTTTTAAATTAAAAATGACAGATCTTTCCTAATTCTTACAAAAAAATTAAAAAAAATTTTAAAGTTGGTGAAAATTTTTGTCAGTTCTAACCAAACTTTTTTAAAAAATCACCCAATTTTAAAAAATCACCCAGACTTCATTTATGAAGATTAAGGAAACATTTTTGGTTTAAATGAAATTTCAAAGATTCTGTTTTGAATTAAAAATGACAGATCTTTCCTAATTCTTACCAAAAAAATTTAAAAAAATTTTAAAGTTGGTGAATATTTTTGACAGTTCTAACCAAACTTTTTTTAAAAATCACCCAATTTTAAAAAATCACCCAGACTTTATTTATGAAGATTGAGGAAACATTTTTGGTTTAAATGAAACTTCAAACATTCTGTTTTGAACTAAAAAAGACAGGTTAGTTCTAATTATTATCAAAAAAATTAAAAAAATTCTTAAATTTGGAAAAATTTGTTGATATGTGATTAACCTAACTTAAAAAAAATCGACCAACTTTAAAAAAATCGTCCAGACTTTATTTTTGAAGATTAATGAATGATTTTTGGTTTAAATGAAAGATAAAAGATTCTGTTTTGAATTAATAATGACAGATCTTTCCTAATTCTTACCAAAAAATTAAAAAAAAATTTAAAGTTGGTGAAAATTTTTTTCTAACCGAACTTTTTTAAAAAATCACCCAATTTTAAAAAATCACCCAGACTTTATTTATGAAGATTAAGAAAACATTTTTGGTTTAAATGAAATTTCAAAGATTCTGTTTTGAATTAAAAAAGACAGGTTAGTTCTAATTATTATCAAAAAAATTAAAAAAATTCTTAAAGTTGGAAAATTTTTTTGACAGGTGATTAACCTAACTTAAAAAAAAATCGATCAACTTTAAAAAATCGTCCAGACTTCATTTTTGAAAATTAAGGACTGATTTTTGGTTTAAATGAAAAATAAAAGATTCCGTTTTGATTTAAAAAAGGCAGATTTTTTATAATTATTACCAAAAAAATTTAAAAAAATCCCAAAGTTGGTAAAAATTTTTAACCGTTTCAACCCAACTTTTTTTAAAAAATCTACCAACTTTAAAAACTCACTGAGACTTTATTTTTTGGAATTAGAGATTAATTTTTGGATTAAATTAAAGCTAAAAGGTTCTATTTTCAATTAAAAGAGATATTTCTTTCCTATTGTTACCAAAAAAATTTAAAAAAATTTTCAAAGTTTCTTCTGAAATTATTTTATTAAAATTTTTGTCAGATTTTGTAGAAAACTACTTAAATTGATTTAATTGAAGGGGGGGAGTGCAACAGAAAACTACGTTCGAAAAGGCGTTATTTAACCAATTTGGGCCTAGAAATGGCATCAAACTTATAAATCAAGTTGTATTTTAACGTTTTATTTGTCAACATGAACGACACCTAAGGCGTCGAGGTCGGAAAGAGTGGAAAGAGCGGTTAGTTTGACGTTTAGAAAGGTAAAAAATTCGCTTGTCAGCAATTCTGCGCCGAAATTGGTCGATTTTCGTTAGTTCGGTGCAAACTGAGGGCAAAAAAAGACGACGCTGCTCGTTTACTACTTTATTAAATGTGCCGCATTAGGTAGTACTAATCATTTTTGAAAAATTCATATCTAAGAAATTAATTATTGTTGAGATTTGAAATATTATGAGGATTTAGATTGAAACTTAGTCTTTATTTTTACCGAACATGAGTTTTCCACAACATTTAGTTTTTCTTTCAGAAGAGAAAATGTAACATATTGTCGATTAAAACTTATCAAAGTTTAAAAATTCATATCTAAAAAACTAAAGGTTGTTGAGACTTGAACTTATACAAGGTTTTAGGTTGAAGCTTAATCTTTATTTTTACCAAAAATTAATTTCCTACGATTTTTACTTTTTACCTCAGAAGAGAAAATGTGACTTAATGTCCTTAAGTGAAACTTTTTAACATTCTAAAGATTAGGCTATGTTCTGAAATCGGAATTATCTTTAGATTATGATAGAATATGACGTTTAAAAGTTAAAACTTTATTGTATAAGAATAGGTTGAATAATGAATGGCCAAAAATGGAGTATAAGTATTTGATGTCCACTCATCATTGATTACATATAAATAATTTTTAGTATTTTTAGAACACTATCACATAATTGAATAGCAACCACTTATTTTAAGTAAAAGCCCTATCCAAGTGAATGTAGCTTTTAGAATTTTCAAGGTTTTTAAATCCCACTATTAAAACCTATACAAAGATTGTATGTCTTAAAAGCAAAAATCGTTGCTTTTAACCGGTTTGTAAAGATATCTTTTATGAGCTGTCAAACTCCCATTGAAAATTTTATTCAAACATGGACAATTTTAAGTAGTACATAAGCATTGGTACTTATGTGGTGCCTTTGAAATGAAGGTTTTTATAGTCGGTTGATGTCACGCATGAAATTCTGGTCGTACACCGTGAAATTCGCGTAACAGGACTCCTATCGGGCAATCAAACCGGCCTGGCATTAAAAAACGGACTTTACATTCGACGGACCGACAGGTCAGCAGTTGGTTAGCCTTGTTATCCGAGACGTAAACTGCTCCGGCATCCGCTTAACCGGCGAATGACTCAATTACCCGCAGCGGTGGTCCACGGGACCAAGACGAGGAACATTTGTTTATCCTTGCCCAATTAAAGGACCGGCGACATTTCCTGCGGCACGCCGACTTATCTGCTATCGTAAATTTTAATTACAGACCGCACGTGTGGGCGTGCGAAATTGAAACTCTTTCGTCCTCAATTTACTCTCCATGTATGTACGTACCGCCGAAGAATTCTAAAGATTTCTAGATAAAACAAAGGAAGCCAAAGAGATATTGTCTTATACAAAATGAAAACACACCCTTTATTTTGCATCGTCCAGGTTTGGTTTACATTTGCATGGCATATATCGTCGGGAATATCAATATTAATGGCCGCAAACACACATACCTATGCGGCCGGTCTCCATAACGTCGCCCTTAAACGTTACCGAGAACCGTTTGTCGTGCGCTTAATTTATTGCGTTTGCGGGGCCAAGAGAGTACAAACAAGACCCCTTCTTGAGACGCCAGATGGCACCGCGGCCTCTTGCTAATTCGCTTTGCCCGGAATCAATAAGCGCGCTGCTTGGAAATGCATGAGGACGGTAATTGAAAGATTGAAACGGATACACTCCGGAGGTGGTCACAATACATCCCACGTTAAACCGCATTACAGATACGCAAGCTCACGCATTATCTCTGCGAAGAGAGGTTGTTATTTTAACGGTGGAAAAATCGTTAAGTAAATAAATAATCTCACCAAGCATTAATGAAGCGGTATTTGTACCTGACGCTCAATTAAAACTGAAGTGACTTAGCGCGATGGAGATCTATTAGGGTTTAATCGAAAAAAACCCGGACCAGAATGAATCCGGCGTACCTATTTAATTTATTCCGCAAATAGCGCGGGAGAGCAGACAACGAAGAGCTCTTACTCCTGGTCCGAAATTGAGCGCCGACGCCATCAGTCGTAATTACAACGCGCTACATATGCGATAACAATCGTGTTTGCCTTCCAATGTTTGGTTTACATCCTATCAACATAATGGCACCGCATTTACCTCGGTACCATCGACATTTTAAACCGATCAGAGGGGATTTCCGAATTGATATTCACATTGAAACTGAATAAATATTTAAACTTTATTTTACGCATAATAAACAATCGAGACGTTATTTCATAGTGTCTTATATCGATTTCTGGTAGTAAAGGATGTCGTTTACGATGCACTGTCCGTCGACCTATAAAACTTCGTCGGCGCCGTAATAAAACAAGTTTCCTCGCGGCGGGAAAAAACTAACGCTTCATTATACGCCGAGCCATAGATCAAAATTAATGAACCTTATTTCGGAGGGCATATCGAAGGGTACCTACCGTTGGCTGTCATGTTGTACAAAGATTGATGTTGCCCCTTCTTCCGCCAGGCCCTCAGCAGCAGGAAAGAGAGCAACGTAACCAAGAAGACTGCGAGGGTGAGGCCGATGTACAGGGCGAGGTCCGACTGCGTGTTCGCCAAGTTCGCTGTAACAGAGATTAGTAAAATGAGACGACTTTCAATCAAATCGAAAAGTCGGTTCAATCGCGAGATTGTTCAACTGAAAGTTTAATTCCTCAATAGCGAGCTCGTCTTTTTGACGTACCTAAGCGGAACGGTCGAAATTGGCTCCGTCTGTTGACTTTAACAGACAGGGCCGGGTTTGCGTATATAATATTCATAAATCCCTAGACACGGTTAGCTAGCGGGCGTTCGCAAATACACCACGAACCGACTGCGCCCGCGAAAATTACCGCCATTACTCATATTGCCCCGTGTGCAGACGCAGATGTAGTTGTTACTACAGCCGCAGTTGGTCTAGAGTAGTTTATATTAGCGGTAGCCGGAGCTATTCCTCTACGCAAATTACCTTTGGGCAACTGGGCAATTGCCCAGTAACTTTTGATGATTCTCTCTTCACACGAGAACTATGGAAAAGTTTACGGTTCAAATAAGATTGGTATTCACTTATAAATCTTCTAAAACTATCACCGATTTTATGATTTTTTTTGGGTCTTTATCCATCAAACCTCATTTTCGGCAAAACAAGAAAAACCTATAGTTACTTATCAATAAGTATGGCAGTTAATATTTTTTTTTTCAAAAAATTTATAAAAAACATTGAATTGCTTTGAAAAAAGGATAATCTTGTTTTATATAAATTTATAAAGGAAAAAACGTTTTCAATGTTGGATGAGGATGGTCTTGGAACAAAAGCGACTATGAAGGTTTTGAAACTCCGACTAATTTATGAGATTTCTTTTGGAACATTCGTAATAGTGATGAAACAAGTTTGGTTCTGAATGGTTATTTATTTAATTAAAATATAAACCCAATATTTTGGACACTAGTTTAAGAAAATTGAATAATTAAACGTTAACGTTTCAAAAAAAGAAGAAGAAATGTTGTTATTGTTGTTTTCATTCTAGATTCTTAGATCTTCTTCATTTTCTTCATTCTCATACAGGTTCTCGTTTGATGTTTGTAGATTTTCCTGAAATTCATGTTCCTCTCTATCCAATACACTTATGTAATAATCTAAATCCGGAAGCTGCCCCCATTGTTCATTAAAGTATGTCTTTAAAAGTTTATCTACATCCTTCAATTTTTCAGACTTTATTGGAAAAATATTTGGTACTAAAAGTGGCTCAATGTCACGAACAGTTTTTGCAGTTTTAAGTATACTTTTATAATTTTCAGTATCACACCGATAATTTACTTCACCTCTGACCAGAACCTTGCCAGTTTTGATAGATTTTTTTTAACAATATACGTTTTGACGGGGCGAACTGGAAATGCCAATTTGCAGATTTCTTAATAGCATCCTGGCAAGCACTTTTCCAATCATACACTTTAAAATCACACATTTGACAACTCCTCCAAATCTTGCAAAGGTATCAATATACTTACTAGGTTTAATAATGGTTTCGGACTTTCTTAAGACTTTTTCTATTCGTCCGAATACCCGATCTGGTGATTTCTATGGCCTACGACGGGAAATATAAAATAAAACTCTTGAACTTGCTTTGGTGCTGATTCGCTTAACCACTTTTGGATCACACCCACAACAATTGAGTTTTTAGTTTGGGCTGGACCCGTAGCAAATAATTAAGAGGCTAAAACACCTTTAAATTGATATTATATAGTGATAGGTTTCGGGAATGAGGTTTGTTTAGAAACAAACGTGGTTGTTGAAAAGCCATCTTGCATTGGATGAAGATTGGTTTGGAGCAAATTATGGGAAATGGTTGAGGATTTATTTGGAACAAAAGAGGAAGCGGATGAAGAAGGTTCTGGAGCATCAATGGATTTTTAAACTCACTTTCAAATAGCATAAAGAATTTTCTGGAACTTAAAAAAGGCACAGGCACATGCAGACCAGCCATCTTTATGAGGAGATACCCATAAGCAATTTTCGATTTTTTTTTTGATAAGGAACGATTTGAAATCCAGTGCCTCAATTTTGTCAACAATAATATCTTTTATCCAAAAACATGCAGGAATTTTTTGCTAGAAATTGAATTAGTATTTTTTTAGTTTAACACCAAAACTGAAGATTATAACTATGTGTCAATAAAATTTTCAACAAATTTGTCGATGTAGTGGTTGGCAAAACCGTTTGTTATAAATTTTCTGAATCCAGCACAATGACGACCTTCTAGGGTCTTATTTACAATTGAACAGATAATCGTTTAGAAGAAATTCTACGAAAATCAGATGTTCGACGGCTGAGTTACGCGAGTTCAAAGTCAAAATTTCAAAATTTTCGGCTAATTTGTCGATGTAGTGGTTGGCAAAACCGTTTTTTGTAAATGTTCTGAATCCACCACAACGACGACCTTCTAGAGTCTTATTTAGAATTGAACACAGAATCATTTAGAAAAACTCCACGAAAATCAGACGATCGAAGACTGTGTTACGCAAGCTCAAAGTCAAAATTTAAAAATTTTCGATTAATTTGTCGATGTAGAGGTTGGAAAAACCATATGTTACAAATTTTCTAAATCCAGGATAACGACGACCTTCTAGAGTCTTATTTAGAATTGAACAGAGATCAAAATCAGACGATTGAAGGCTGAGTTACGCGAATTGAAAGTCAAAATTTCAAAATTTTCGGCTAATTTGTCGATGTAGTGGTTGGTAAAACCGTTTGTTACAAATTTTCTGAATCCAGCACAATGACGACCTTTTAGAGTCTTATTCAGAGTATTTTAGGAACGACGAAAGAATTTTAAATTCTATGACAATTTGTAGTAAAATACTTCTAACGAAACTTTTTTTAATTGTATAGTTTCCCTAATGATGGTTTGAAATGATGTAAAGTGGTCAATAGTGTCGTGCTGATATAAAATATTTAAATCCCAAAAATGAAGAAAGAGGATATAGGTTACACGAACTCAAAATCAAAACTTTTTCATTTTGATCAAATTCTTCCGCGTAGAGGTTCAGAAAAATATTCGTCAAAAATTTTCTGAACCCGGCACGAAAACGCCCTTTTAGAGACCTATTTAGAATAGAATTCGGAATCATTTAAAGTAAACCATTTGAAAATCAGACCATCAACGGCCGAGTTACGTGAGCTCAAAGTCAAAATCTCTAAATTTTCTAATTTTTCGCTGCGGAGATTCGGAAAAATATTTGTCAAAAATCTTTTGGACCCGGCACGAAAACACCCTTTTAGAGACCTATTTAGAATAGAATTCGGAATCGTTTAAAGCAAACCGTTTGAAAATCAGACGATCAACGGTCGAGTTACGTGAGCTCAAAGTCAAAATTTCTAAATTTTCTAATTTTTCTCTGCGGAGATTCGGAAAAATATTCGTCAAAAATTTTCTGGACCCGGCACGAAAACACCCTTTTAGAGACCTATTTAGAATAGAATTCGGAATCGTCTAAAGTAAACCGTTTGAAAATTAGACGATCACCGGTCGAGTTACGTGAGCTCAAAGTCAAAATTTCTACATTTTCTAATTTTTCGCTGCGGAGATTTGGAACAATATTCGTCAGAAATTTTCTGGACCCGGCACGAAAACGCCCTTTTAGAGACCTATTTAGAATAGAATTCAGAATCGTTTAAAGTATAACGTTTGACAATCAGACGATCAATGGTCGAGTTACGGGGGCTCAAAGTCAAAATTTCTAAATTTTCTAATTTTTCGCTGCGGAGATTCGGAACAATATTCGTCAGAAATTTTCTTGGCCCGGCACGAAAACGTCCTTTTAGAGACTTATTTAGAATAGAATTCGGAATCGTTTAAAGCAAACCGTTTGAAAATCAGACCATCAACGGTCGCGTTACGTGAGCTCAAAGTCAAAATTTCAAAATTTTCTAATTTTTCGCTGCGGAGATTCGGAAAAATATTCGTCAAAAATCTTCTGGACCCGGCACGAAAACGCCCTTGTAGAGACCTATTTAGAATAGAATTCAGAATCGTTTAAAGCAAACCGTTTGAAAATCAGACGATCAACGGTCGAGTTACGTGAGCTCAAAGTCAAAATTTCTAAATTTTCTAATTTTTCGCTGCGGAGATTCGGAAAAATATTTGTCAAAAATCTTTTGGACCCGGCACGAAAACGCCCTTTTAGAGACATATTTAGAATATAATTCGGAATCGTTTAAAGCAAACCGTTTGAAAATCAGACTATCAACGGCCAAGTTACGTGAGCTCAAAGTCAAAATTTTAAAATTTTCAAATTTTTTGGTGCGGAGACTTGGAAAAATATTCGTCAGAAAATTTCTGGACCCGGCATGAAAACTCCCTTTTAGAAACCTATTTAGAATAGAATTTGGAATCGTTTAAAGCAAACCGTTTGAAAATCAGACCATCAACGGTCGAGTTACGTGAGCTCAAAGTCAAAATTTCTAAATTTTCTAATTTTTCGCAGCGGAGATTCGGAAAAATATTCGTCAGAAATTTTCTGGACCCGGCACGAAAACGCCCTTTTAGAGACCTATTTAGAATAGAATTTGGAATCGTTTAAAGCAAACCGTTTGAAAGTCAGACGAGCGAAGGTTGAGTTACGCGAGCTCAAAGTCGAAATTTCAAAAAATTTCAAAATTTTCGACTAATTTGTCGAAGTAGAGGTTGGCAAAACCGTTTGTTACAAATTTTCTGAATCCAGCACAACGACGACCTTCTAGAGTCTTATTTAGAATTGAAAACAGAATCATTTAGAAGAAACTCTACGAAAATCAGACGATCGAAGGTTGAGTTACGCGAGCTCAAAGTTACGAGTCAATAATTCTTTGATACTTATTGTTAGATTCTACATATTATTCTTTAATTCAAAAACAAGATACCATTATTTGTCCTAAGGTACATATTTAGGAACTGAATTTAAGAAGAAAGAAAGCTCTAAGATATTCAATGAATATTGCCTATAGATACAATAAGTCTTTGTATCTATGTATACCTCCATACACATTGTTATTGAATTTTGGTAACCTCAAATTGTTTGTATTCGAGTTTAGAGGGCAGAGTAGGAGAGCAACGGACCGATGGCGATATTACTTCCGGTGGAAAGGGCTTAACAACCGTGCGGAGACTGCAAATAGAGCCCTTCGCGACCGATGCTGGGGTTAAACCCCTAATTGAGACGCGGTCCTAATCTGGATTACAGATTTGACCCGGTCCTGTTGCCATTTACAAAAGCATCTTGTATGGCTTAGAGATCACTTAACACCTTGAACACACGTGCGAGAACATTGTTTGGGGATAATCTTCTTATTGAATAATGTAATTAATATATCAAGACAAATGTAATTAATATAATATCAAGACAAATGTAATTAATATAATATCAAGACAAGTGCATGCAAAATGTTATTATCGAGATGTTCAATGATACTTATAAGGTCTAAAGTTCTATTTTCTTAACAAGACCGAGACGTCGCCGTTGTCTAAAACTTGGCAAAGCCGGTGTGCTTTTAAGGGAATTGGATCAAAGCTGTCACGTGCGACAGAGTACTGCACTTGGTAGCAAAATCCCCCTTAGAGAGTGAGCAAAGCACCCGCTCTCCCTGACAAATACCTACATCCTTCTCTAAGTTTAACGTTACTTAAATCGGGGTAACGAAAAGAAATTCCCCAAGATTATTTTTCAATCGACGTGGGAAACGATCCTGCGATGTCTCCTAAGAGCTCTTGACGCAATAATAATAACTGTCGACAGATGGATGATAAGGCTGAAAGCAACAGGCCGTAAAAGTACGATAACAAACCCCTTTCTATTCCAACTAGAATAGAGAAGCCAGCGGTTGAGCGGTAATTAGATCCAAAGGATTTATAGGTTTAATATAACCGACGATGTGAGCAGTTAAAGCATATCGACAAGACAAAATTAGTAATAAAGCTGTTAAGATTGCGGATGCGGTTATCGAACCAGAGGACAACACAAACGCATTAATGCATTACAGAATCGAGATAGGACTATCTGAGGATAATTGTGGATTTCATTCGGCTGTTAAAGTCGTCCCAAAGTAAGATTAAAAATAACGGGTGGAGTTCGAACATATTTCAGGCGGCAAGTACAAAAAAAAGAAGAAGAGGGTTTTAATCTGTAAAATTGAGTGGGTTTCCATACTTGGGAGTCGAGTTCGGGTTGGTTGATGAAATTATTACACCGGAAGTGCCTCTGGCAGCTCGCAGAGAGACGGTCGCTACGGGCGATATGAATAACAATGTAGACGGCTCGGAGAGAGCGTGGCGCTGTCATACGTATTAGGGAATTTATATTTTGCATAATTATTCGCCGGGAACAATAGTTGGAATTCGCGAGGTGCTCGCCGTCTAGGTGCTTTAAATAGATTGAATAGTTGAGATGTGCCGGTTGGGACCGAGTAAACTATTATTAACGCCTCGCCGAGTTTGTATAGCACGAAACTGTTTGTATGTGGCGAGTTTCAACAATGGTGACGTGACATATCTAAGTTTTTATAATAAAAGCTCCAGCTACACAAACACTTCTTACAGAAAACGTATTACATATAAATAGCAAAATGCTGGATTATATTGTTTCTGACATATATTTTATCAAACAAAAGCTCCAAAGTAGAGATGAAGAAGGGAGCTTTTCATTTTTAATCTTTAATTTGACGCTAATTTTAAATTCTATACTCTCTCTTTAAAATTATTTTTGGTTTATTATCAAATTGTTGTTTGTTTTCACTTGCAAAAAACATGTTTTACAGTTTTTAAGTATTTAACCCCCATCTGTAAAATGTGTGGATGTGGAAAATTAACCCTTAAAGGTCTTTTATATTTTGACACATGACATTAACTGAGTTTCACTACTTCGAACATTACATTTGTTTTGCCTTAATGTATTGTCCACAACTTCTGGACAAAGGACTTTTAAGGGTTAAGAGAATATTCCAGATGATTATAATCACTGACTTGTAGTCTACAGTAATATTGCATAAGAAAGCACACACTGAAATGAGTTAATGAACAGTTTAATTTTGCTAAAATTATATACAGGGTGTCGCGAAATTAAATGGCCATACACTACCAGTACATTCTATATTCAACAATAAGATTAAAAACTCAAACAAACATCGGTCGAAAAATTCTTCCCAAGAGACCTGCAGATACTTGAAGGAGCGTCAGAAAAATGGTTTTTAAGGAATATCCTCGGAATGGTTTGGGTTAAGTAAACAAAAATTACTATACTAGCCTAAAATTCAAAGAGAAATTCGATGGAGAGTATCAATTTTACATGAAACTCATCAGTAGCGTGCGTGTAAAAGGGTGACATGGTTAATTGTTTATCTAACGTTTTTACATGTCAACTTTTTACTACTCTGACTTAAAATTTAGATATCTTAGACCAGTGGTATTCAAACATTTTGGTTGCATGCCCCTAAATTAAAACAATAATTTAATTCTAATTGTTCCAAGAATTGGGAGAGGTATTATATCAAGAAGATGTTAATTTGTTTTTATTTTTATTTTTTTCGTTTCATACATAGCAAATATATTATGTTAAAACAAGTACTTACAATAAATAGAATATCAACTCTGCAGTTAATAAATATTAGGTTCAAAATCAACATTAACGATTTATAATTATTAAAATTATAATATGGCGTACACGTAGGAACTTAATCAAAAATCAATACAAAAGAAAAATATTTATTGAGATCTGTGAGCCTGTTTCTTATTTACATGTGCTGATGTATCTGGCTTTATTTTGCTCAATTTGAGTCTTAAAGGTGGCTGCATTGCTAATTTGTTTCGATATTTCAATTTTAGGTAGAGAAATTGGGAAAATCCCAACTCGCACATATAAGATGACGCAAATGGTAATAATACTTTCAAAGCTTCATCAGACAGTTCTGGGTATTCATTTCGAACTTTAAGCCAAAAAATTGCTCAATTCAAGTTCTTTGAAAATTAATTTTAATTCGCTATCAGACGATAACTCAATTAGTTTTTCACTAAAATGAAATGACACATTTTTGGGTAATTTACATTGAAAGGGATTTCGAATTCACTCAAAGTTAGAAAAATCTTCTGGAAAATAAGTACTAAATTGACATTTTAAATCTGTCAAGTGAGATGTTATATTTTTAACAATCTATTGAACAACTTTGAACTTGATTTCTATAACAAAACATTCTAATGTTGGAAATGCTGCAAAATTATTCTCCTTGCAGTATGAGCACCACAAATCTATTTTTTTGTAAAGTCTTTAATTTTATCATTGGCCACTGATATATTTAATTGTTCACCTTGAAGACTTAAATTCAACAGTTTATTGTCTGTCAGCGTGGAAATCGGTCGAGTTAAATCCTAGTCACTTTTCAAATTCTGGATATTTACGTTTTACATTTAACATATTTACAACGTGCGGATATTACATTAAATGCTGATAACTTTAAAAAAGATTTTTCAAGTTCAATTGTATTCAACGATTTTCATGTATGGTTCTAATCTTCAACATTGTTCTTCATCTATGACGCAATGACCTGAAGACGATCGCAAGATCGAAACACGGGTTGTCAAGTGTGAAAAATAAATAATTATCTTCAGTATACTAAATTTTATTTTATAAATTCAACTCGTTTAATTTGAGAATAATATCTCTTAAGTAAGCTAACCTACATAGCCATTCTTCATCGGTTAAAAACTTATAAATTTTCGTCTTTATCATTATCATATAAAAACACAAACACCTCTTCTTTAACTTCAAATATTCTCGTTAGAACCCTACCCCTCGAGAGCCACCGAACCTCTGTATGTAAAAGAAGATGCTGATGCTCACTACCCATTTCTTTGCAAAAGTGCGCAAAAATCCTCGAGTTCAGAGGACACGCCTTTATAAAATTTATTATTTTAACTCCAGTATCTAAGACAGACATTAAGTTCGGTGGCATGTTGTTCGATACAAGTGCTTCTCTATGAATCATACAGTGAACCCATGTTACATTGGATGAAATTTCTTTGATTCGGGCTAAAAGTCCGCTGTGTTTTTCAACCATGACACGAGCTGAAATTTTATTTCTAAATAACAACTACACTCGTAAATGCACCATGCTGAACTTGTTTGCCAAGTCATGTGATTCCCGGAGAACGAAGTACGCGACGTCGTTCCATATACAGGGTACGAGAAGTCAGTTAACCGATATTAATAAAAAAAATGAAATTGCATTAAAATGTTTGTACTTATTAAAAAGGATTAAATTTGACTAAATTTACAATAAATTACTGATTATTAATTAATTGTCAATAAATTATTAATAACAGTTATCTGACTTTTCCCACACCGTATATAGTTCGTTCAAAATTTGTTGATTTTAGAATTACAATAATTTATCAAAAATTTAAAATGAAATTACACGTTTTAGAAACTAACATTTTTTCCCAAATAAGTTGGAAATGATGTATGGGTATGTATTCTATTAAATTTATTTGAAATTATTTCATCCACCTTGCGACCCCAAGAAAACTTTTCGCGACCCCATTTTGGGTCGCGACCCATAGTTTGAATACCACTGTCTTAGACCTTTTTACGCAAGAACGGTCGTCTGGTCTTCACCAACTAATTTCATCTTTGTACTAACAAAGTAGGATTCTTTGCTAAGAGTGTGCTAAGTGTTTTAACAGCGCAGTGTGTCGTTATTGTTGGGGGTTTAATTTTATGACTGAATTGCATAACCATGGAAATTACAAAATTCTGAAAAAGTTTATTTTACCATTGCCCCCTTCAAGGAACTGTAATTCCTTTAGGAAGCATTTTTCGACCATTGTTTATTTGTACTTTTATTCTTATTTTTGAACTTAGAATCTTTTCATAGCATTTTGATGACGATTTTATAATACCTACTAATTCACATGATTTATGAATTCACATGATTGCACTTTTCGTGCAATTCAAGTTTACATAGTAAATCATAGAAAACGAAAAAGATTTCTTAATGAACATTTTCCTTGAATTTTCTAAAAAAATTACTTTAAAGAAGGTATATTAGAATCTGTCGGTGTTCAAGGTAAAATTTCATTAACATTTAATCCACTCCCCGCCAATATTTCACGAGAAGATTTACTCCTTCGGTTCACATCTAATATTCGCCGGCCGCGTACATCCCGGTCTCGGGAAAGGCGACCTTTGACCCGCCGTCCTCTCTCCTCTTCCCGTAATGGCCTCTTGGTTCTACCCTCACGCGTCCTCCGGCCACACATGCACGAAGCCGCCGCCATATGCGGTACGTTGGTGAATTTATGTCGAAGATGGTTCGGTATTTCGTCCAATTTTTACAAATCCGTACGTGTCCGTACAGGAACCGATCGCGCCCAACCCGTACTAACACAATATTTCCCACGCGCTACTCCCGGCTATTACCTAAACTGGCAATCGCACATTCACTATTAGGCACTTAAGGCGATCTTAATATGAGAAACGTGCCCGCTCATTAGCGGCCTCTGAAGATGAAAAATTCGCGACGACTTTCCTCGAATCTCTGGCCACACGTGTCCTCAGGTGCCGTCGGATGAATATCTGATCTATGTTCACTGTGTAACAAACCGCTTTCATCTTCATATCCTTAATATTTCACCGCACCTTGAGCTACTATCCCCTTTTTAGAAGGCCGTTATATTTTCCTTTTTTAAATTTATTATTTTAAAAGCGTAAGTATGTCACCGTGACAGACGAGTTGAGTCGGAAAGCTTAAATTTGGAACCAACAATTCGGTCATCAAAGGGTCCTTCCGGCAACAGAACGTAACACGGCGCAGATTGCATCCCACGCTTGCATCCGTAACTTACGCCAATGTAAACACGCCCGGCGACTGTTTGAAATAAACATGTAATCATGAATCGGTAACAACATTGGTGCGTGCATCTGTGAACTTGAACGCGCCGTTTGGGCGACGTTACGGCCCGGTTTACGACGTATAAGTTTATATCTGGGGAGAGTCGTCGGACGAGGCATATTTACGCATCGAATTGTGCACTTAACCGGCGTCGGACCGCTATAAATTCCGAAATAGCTCGTATCTTTCCACGGTCGCCGACTGAAAAATCACGTGTACCTCCATAGACGTTACATTAATACAGCTGTAAAATTGTACTTTAATCGAGACATGGTTAAAGCAAAAGAACTTGATAAAAAAACAAACACGTTTCAAATGTACAATCATCCGTCTGATACCTTAAAATCTATATTTCCATATACGTACTTTAATCGTCTAAAGAAATTGCTTAATTTTATTAATAAAGTTTTATGGATAATAAAGATACCATAAAATCACTACATGAAATCCTTGAAATGTTCAAGAAGATATTAAAGGTTGTTTTAGATATCGAACCGGTCACATAATGACGAATACAGGAATTAAGGGACGTTTTTATTTTTTATTTTTTTCATTTTTTAATGTTAACTAGGATAAATCTGATATTTATTACAGAAAATTTTTTAGTACCTACAAATAAAGTGGCTGTAATTTGTTAATATTAGTCAAAAAAGTTAAGTTAGGTTCGGTCAAATTTTTTTAATTTTTTCAATTTTAAAAGGAATTTTTTTTGGTGATAATTAGCATAAATTTGACTTTAAAGTTAAAAATAAAATTCTTAGGTTTTAATTTAACATAAAAGTCTTTTCCTAATCTGTGTAAATAAACTCTCTGGGATTTTTTTTAAGATAATTAGATCTTGAAAGAATGTTGATGAACCCCTTTTATTCCTGTATCCTTCAAATAGTACCTAGTTAATTCCTCCTAGAATCTTATTTATAGCTGCATAAAAAGCATTTAGCCGTCGCCGTTTACTACGTGCGGTACGCGATCTGCATGTACAGTAGGGAAAATAAGTAACTGTGTGTCCGGAAACCAACTCCATTAGTAAGATTACAAATCTGTCATTAACGGATACGTGATGTCTGCGAATGTCTAAGCTTGGCTTTCAATTATCTCAAATTAAAAATTGTTGAACTTTAAGTTGGAAAATTGCAAATTTTGAGGTGAATACAAGCTTTTTTAAAAATTTTGTTTTGTAACAACCAGAACGAATTTGACTTGAACTTTTAGCTTTAAAGGGTTCTCTGAGGTTAATTTTAAAAAAAGTTCTTGCGGAAATAATTATACATTTTCCATTTTTAGGTACTGTCCTGACATTCCTTGGACCAAAACGAAATGTTTTTCTGGTTAAGTTTTTGGACATCTGTGGAAACTGAATGAAGTGGGTGAAGGATTTGAGAACAATTATGAATAAATCTATGGTAAAAATTTACCATACCGAGAAATCTTTGAAGTTGTTTTATTGTTTTCGGAAGAGGGCAATCGTTAATAAGAGAAATGCGTTCAGGTGAAGGAAGAATGCCCTTAGAAGAAACCATATGACCCAGAAAATTTAGTTGAGAGACTCCGAAAACACATTTTGATGGTTTAAGAGAAATTCCAAATTTATCTAGACGGCCGAATAATTGTTGAAGATGAGGAAAATTTTCATCTTCACTTTTACTTTAAATAAGGATGTCGTCTAAATAGACGAATGCAAAATCTAAACCTTTGGTTACTTCGTTTATGAATCTTTGGAATGTTTGAGCTGCATTACGTAAACCAAAAGGCATACGAACAAACTCAAATAGACCAAAGACATTTTACGTATAATCAAATGATGTGTCTCACATTGGAGCAATTCAATATTGCAAATAGAGAGGCGATATTGGATTGCTCCAATGTGAGACGTCTGCTTTAATTCTATGTAAATTGTCATTAACTGGCAATACAGCTTGTTGGTGGTTGCTAGTTGCTTGTTGCTGGTTGCCTCAGTATGAGACGTACACTCTTAGACACTGGAAATGAACTTCAAAGCTCTGTGCGAGAGCGATAACTAGAACGGTCTCGGGTTCGGTCGGCTTTCGAGATAATAAAACCTGGGGTGAGGCTATAATTCATCCAAGTCAATGTTCGTTTACATGCTTCGTATTTATGGATAGCCGGACAAAAGTCCAAAAAGGTTTGCATGATCATAAAAAAATTAGATTTTTATGTTTTTCAAGTCGCTAAAACCAAATTCGCAATCGGAAGTTTCAAATAAAAAATGGCTGACACAAAATGGCCGATATATAGCGTTAATTGTTTGAATCGGTTTGCAATATTGAGTATATCTGGTATCGAGGCCGCGTAAAACGTATGTAAGGTCGGAATTTAAGATTTTTTAGGTAGGACTTCCGGTTAAAAGGAAGAGTGAAAATTTAAAAAAATTCTGAGAATGTAATAAAATTATCCGAAAATTTTTCGAAAATATCCGAAAATTTTTCAAAAATATTCGAGAATTTTTCAAAAATATCCAAAAATTCTTTGAAAATATCCGAAAATTTTCCAAAAAATTCTGGAAATATAAAAATTTCTGAAAATATAAAAATTTGCGATAATCTTACAGAAGATCCTGAGAATGTAACAAAATTATCCGAAAACTTTACTAAAAAATCAGAAAGTTTTACTAAAAAATCCGAAATTTTTTCTAAAAAATCCGAAATTTTTCCTAAAAATTCCGAAAATGTAACAAAAGTTTAAATTTTACAGAAAATTTTTAATTTTTCGAAAATTGTTAAAAAAAATGCGAAAATTTTACAAAAATTCCCTAAAATCATAAAAAATATTCAAAAATGTTACAAAAATCCCAGAAAATGCTTCAAAATTTTCCAAAAATATCCCAAAAATTCGAAAATATTCAAAAAATTCCAGAAAATATTCAAAAAATTTCAGATAATTTTTCAAAAATTTCCCAAATTTTTTTAAAAATTCTGGAAATATTACAAACATTTCTGAAAATATAAAAATTTTCGATAATCTTACAAAAGATCCTGAAAAACTAACAAAATTATCCGAATATTTTACTAAAAAATCAGAAAGTTTTACTAAAAAATTCGAATTTTTTTTTCTAAAAAATCCGAAATTTTTCGTAAAAATCTCGAAGATGTAACAAAAGTTCATGAAAATTTTGAATTTTCCGAAGATTGTTCAAAAAAATCCGAAAATTTTAAAAAAATTCCCGAAAATCATAAAAAACATCCAAAAATGTTACAAAAATCCCAGAAAATGCTCCAACATTTTTCAAAAATATCCCAAAAAAATTCGAAAATATTCAAAAAATTCCAGAAAATATTTAAAAAATTTCAGATAATTTTTCAAAAATTTCCGAAATTTTTTTTAAAATTCTGGAAATATTACAAACATTTCTGAAAATATAAAAATTTGCGATAATCTTACAGAAGACCCTGAAAATGTAACAAAATTATCCGAAAATTTTACTAAAAAATTAGAAAGTTTTACTAAAAAGTCCAAAAATTTTTCTAAAAAAAACCAAAATTTTTCCTAAAAATCCCGAAGATGTAACAAAAGTTCCTGAAAATTTTACAGAAAATTTTGAATTTTTCGAAAATTGTTCAAAAAAATCCGAAAATTTTACAAAAATTCCCTAGAATCATAAAAAATATCCAAAAATGTTACAAAAATCTCAGAAAATGCTTCAAAATTTTCCAAAAATATATCAAAAGATTCGAAAATATTCAAAAAATTCCTGAAAATATTCAAAAAAATTCAGATAATTTTTCAAAAATTCCCGAAATTTTTTTAAAAATTCTGGAAATATTACAAACATTTCTGAAAATATAAAAATTTGCGATAATCTAACAGAAAATCCTGAAAATGTAACAAAATTATCCGAAAATATTACTAAAAAATTGGAAAGTTTTACTAAAAAATCCAAAAATTTTTCTAAAAAAACCAAAATTTTTCCTAAAAATCCCGAAGATGTAACAAAAGTTCCTGAAAATTTTATAGAAAATTTTGAATTTTTCGAAAATTGTTCAAAGAAATCCGAAAATTTTACAAAAATTCCCGAAAATCATAAAAAATATTCAAAAATGTTACAAAAATCCCAGAAAATGCTTCAAAATTTTCCAAAAATATCCCAAAAATTCGAAAATATTCAAAAAATTCCAGAAAATATTCAAAAAATTTCAGATAATTTTTCAAAAATTTCCCAAATTTTTTTAAAAATTCTGGAAATATTACAAACATTTCTGAAAATATAAAAATTTGCGATAATCTTACAGAAGATCCTGAAAATGTAACAAAATTATCCGAAAATTTTACTAAAAAATCCGAAATTTTTCTAAAAAATCCCAAACTTTTCCTAAAAATCCGAAATATTTCCTAAAAATCCGAAATTTTTCCAAAAAATCCCGAAGATGTAACAAAAATTCCAGAAAATTTTGAATTTTTCGAAAATTGTTCAAAAAAATCCGAAAGTTTTACAAAAATTCCCTAAAATCATAAAAAATATCCAAGAATGTTACAGAAATCCCAGAAAATGCTTCAAAATTTTCCAAAAATATCCCAAAAAATTCGAGAATATTCAAAAAATTCCAGAAAATATACAAAAGGATTCAGATAATTTTTCAAAAATTTCCGATTTTTTTTTTTAATTTTGGAAATATTATAAAAATGTCTGAAAATATAAAAATTTGCGATAATCTTACAGAAGATCCTGAAAATGTAACAAAATTATCCGAAAATTTTACTAAAAAATCAGAAAATTTTTTCTAAAAAATCCGAAATTTTTCCTAAAAATTCCGAAAATGTAACAAAAGTTTAAATTTTACAGAAAAAATCCGAAAAATTTACAAAAATTCACGAAAATCATAAAAAAACATTCAAAAATGTTACAAAAATCCCAGAAAATGCTTCAAAATTTTCCAAAAATATCCCAAAAAAATCCGAAAATTTTCAAAAAATTCCAGAAAATATTCAAAAAATTTCAGATAATTTTTCAAAAATTTCCGAAATTTTTTTAAAAATTTCCGAAAAAGTTTGAAGTCGTTCAATTGATATAAAATCAAGAAATAAATCATCAATTAAAACCACTAGCGATTTTATTCCACCAAAAAGCGATTTAAACCTAACTGAAAATCATCCGAACAAACCGAAAATTTTGTTAAAAAAAGTTGATTTAAAACCAAGCGAAATTAAAAAATACGAAAAAGACGTTCCAAGTATAAACTATAGCTTAAGAGTTCACGATTCTATATATTCGGGTTCGGTTGATTTATCCGAATTTGGTTTTCCGGATAATTCGCATAATTCTCGCGAAGATGACGATACGATCGCCGAAATACAAAGTATTAAAGATGATACGACGAAAAATGAAGTTGGGTTAATTTCAAATGAATCTAATTCAAACCAATCAAAAACGATATCAAAAATTAATAATAGTTTAATGACTCAAAGCTAGAAATCGGCGAAATAGTTTTCTCTTCTGATATATAATCTTGACACTCTTGTGTATGATTTCCAAGAATCAATACTGCAGGATCTCTTGGGATCACAACTATTTCGATGATTCACTAGTAATCTGAATTCAATGAAAATCGCAAGGGGTTTATATGCTAAAAAAACTTTTGAAAAATTAGGTTATGGATACATAAATATATTACACTTATCTCCAGGAACGCCTTCCATATTGCAGATAACGATTCAATCTCTAATACAAAATTTGACCATATTTTCAATCCACTGGTTTTTAAGAGGTATTTGGTGTCAGGTGCTAATGAGATTCAGTAAACTTCCGATCACTACCGCGGTCCATACACGTGGGCAAGTGCTTTGTTCTTTCATAGAACGATGCACTAGCTCCTTCTGTACGACATTTCATTGTATTAACGCGAAAACTACGACTTTGAAATTTCGACCTTTGTCCAGCTTTTTCGCAATTCCGACCACTGTGCGTCGACGTGTTTCTACGCCCTTAGCCTCATGCTAGGATTCATTTACTGGAAAACCGATTGTACCCGAGACCGTTCTAATTATCACTCTCGCACAGAGCTTTAAAGTTCATTTCTATTGACCATGAGTGTACCTTATAAAGAAATGTGTTTTAGAACTCGAATGATTTAAAATTCCATCACAGTTTCAGATCGATTTATTTTACATATCTCTCAAAATCCAAGATATGTAGTTACCACCCTATTACTAAAAAGCATTTTCTATCTCATTTCTTTTAAAGAAACGCTTTAGCACTCCGCGTCAATATCCCACACATCTAGACGATAATTCCGGAGTCGATTTGCAAAGGGTGCGTTTCCAGTCGGTTGAGTTTTCTCGCAGTACATCTCGGTCTCGCAATTTCGGGCGAGTTTATTTCGCACTTTGCGAGGTCTACGAGGCGATAAACCGGGCGAGGTGCGTTTTTTCTTCGCGCCCGTCTACCCGGGAGCCGCCGGTATAAATTGAAAATTTAAATTGCGCGAGGAAGACATCCTGCGGGGACTCGGCCCGGTCATTACGGCTTCTCGAA
The DNA here is from genome assembly GCA_036711955.1 of Digitonthophagus gazella. Classification (NCBI taxonomy): domain Eukaryota; kingdom Metazoa; phylum Arthropoda; class Insecta; order Coleoptera; family Scarabaeidae; genus Digitonthophagus; species Digitonthophagus gazella. The sequence goes on along the minus strand of JASCIT010000007.1, from coordinate 33,264,197 downwards.
CCGGGGAAGGAACTCTTTCGCCCGAGGCTGTCGCTAAACGTAGAGAGCAGTCGAAGCAGCTGAACCAGCCGAACCAGCCGAACCAACCGAGCATCGCGACGCTTTCGAGAACCTCGTCGAACGCGCAAAGCCACTCGTGTTAATTGTAGAGCCATTGCGTGCACCAGCACGTCAGACAGCAGTGGCTCAATTACGAGATTCGTGCGAAATTGTTTGTGCTTGCGGCTTCTTTGATAAATTTAAAAGATAAAAGGTGGAATAACTTACCTACTACATTTTAAGACTAAAAGATTTAAAAATTATCAAAGAAGCACCGCACTATAAGAAGCAATTAAATTTTAAAGCCGAAACGACCCGAAGCTTTTATAGCCGCCCGACCTTATTAATGTTTCAGTATCGTAAAACTTCTTTTCTAAGAAGTATATCCTTTTTGCGGTCAACCGGCGGTCAGTACATTCCGCTTGATAAACACTTACTTCGTACAGACGACTTTTAATAACTTCAGTAACCGTTGTTAGCTGTGAAGGACAAATTAGAACAATTTAAGCCTCCCTTTTTCGCTGAAAAGCTCGGGTCGTACCCGTTTTCCTTTTTTTTTGATTCGGGCTTGCTTCAATTATCGGGCACCGCGACGACTTATGGGTTAAATTAAAAGCGGCCAGTTCGTGCGGGAAAAACCCGAGTGGAAATAAAAGATTAAAGCCCGAAAGGTAGAATGGGGCGGGCCGTTTAGCGGTCAGCTCGGTAATTTAGTGTTTCCACCCTTGTATTGTTCTCTCCTTTTTCTATTTCGGTTCGGAAATATATTGAACGTGAGAAGTGCTTTACTTGTTAGCATTAACGCCGACAAAATAGTTTTCACATAAAGGTTTTTACTCACTTGACCATCCGGTCGGTTCCTTCACTTATTATTTATTCATGTTGGGATCGTACAAAATAACGCTGCGGTTTCGGTAATCCAATTAACTTTGGCTCCTTTAATAAATCAACTCGGAGTTCGGAAACGTAGAGTTTTTAATTAGCCGCGGTCGACTTCAAGTGGTAATAAGTTGGAGCTTCGCCAGACCATCCCGAAGCGGCTCATATTTACGTCTCCAGGTGGCCAAAGTTTCACCGACGGAACCGTTCCCATCTCAATGTTCTAAACGAAAACCTTTCGGTGAAACCTTTCGGTGTCGCTCGTTATTGGGGTCTTATGATGGATCGCCGCGGATCGTTTAGTAACCAGTTTGAACGTGACCTTTGTGTGTAAGTACACGCTATGGTACGTACAAGAAACGACCGGACACCTCGCCACGACTGTTTTGATTGCCGTTTAGTCTCAAGACGTTCAGATGAGAGCGTTAGATGACCACCCTCGTCGAGTATGATAGATCGTGCTGACCGTGTACAGATGGAACCTTCAGATAACGATGGGTTTTTTTTAAAACGCCGGACGCTAACCAGTTCCACCTTTCACGAGATTAACATAATCTACTGAGCGACGATCAAAGTTAAATCTTAAATCTCTACTTTATCGAATTCAAGTTGGTGGTTAAAAATTTAATAAAAATTGTTGCACATTTTGATTAATGATCATTGCCAACTAATCAATTTGAAAATCAACAATCGTAAAGCCACTCTACATTCGTAAAGATTTATCGTAAACTAGAGTTTAATTTAATTTAATTTAAACGAGATACCCCCACGAAATTTAATCGCACCAAAAGCTAATTTTGCCGAATTCCAGACATTCTGTAATTGGCCCCCACCGAGCTCGACAGGATACAACGGGATCCCCTAGTTTGTAAGTGTCAATCTTTGCCGAGCTACTTGCTAGTACTATAAATACGACGCCTTAGTCGTCTTCGAAGTACACCACACGTCACTCACTCACCGAATCTCCTTCCGGTTTCCGCCATACGATTCCGATCGGATACGTCACGCAACAACCTCCAGAACAAACAGATTGATCGATCAATTTCTAAATAAACCGACGATTTTTACAGGTTGCGCGTTGCAACAACTAATTATCGTCCCCTTTTTTGAGTGTTATAACAGGAAATGAATTAATTTTCTAGCGTGTTCAACAACTCGATTTAACAAACACGTTAGTGTCACGATAAATTCAAATTAGAGAGAATTATTTAACCCTTTCGCAGATATTGGTATACATACTTACCACTAACCTTACGTGCGACTAGTCAATTTTTAAAAATTCATTTCTAAGAAACCAATTATTCTCAAGACTAAAAATTTTATCAGGATTTAGATCAAAATTTAATCTTTATTTTCACCAAAAATGAATTTTCTACGAATTTTAGTTTTTTCTACAGAAACGAAACTACAATCTATTGTTCAAGTTTTAAAAATTCATATCAAAACAACATATCTCAACTTTGACTTCCTCTAACTCAAAAACTAAGTAAGTTAACGAAAAATGTTTCAAATAAAAGTTATTCCTTATTTGACTGTGAACATCTTTTGTTATAAATATTTTTTCGTACAATCGATATTTATGAAGTTGTAGCCCAAAAGCTGGAACAGCCCTAAAACGGTATACCTCAACTTCCGCTTCTTTTACCTCAAAAACTAAACCAGTTAGGGAAAAATACTTTAAATAAGAGTTATTCCACATTCGATTTCGAACATATTTTGTCATAAAAATTTTTTCGTACAATTGATATTTATGGAGTTGTAGCCCAATAACTGGAACAACCCCAAAACGTCATACCTAAATTTTGGCTTCCTCTAACTCTAAAACAAACTAAAATTTCAGATAATTTTTCAAAAATTTCCGACATTTTTTTAAAAATGCTGGAAATATTACAAACATTTCTGAAAATATAAAAATTTGCGATAATCTTACAGAAGATCCTGAAAATGTAACAAAATTATCCGAAAATTTTACTAAAAAATCAGAAAGTTTTACTAAAAAATCCGAATTTTTTTCTAAAAAATCCGAAATTTTTCCTAAAAATCCCGAAGATGTAACAAAAGTTCCTGAATATTTTACAGAAAATTTTGAATTTTTCGAAAATTGTTTAAAAAATCCGAAAATTTTACAAAAATTCCCGAAAGTCATAAAAAACATCCAAAAATGTTACAAAAATCCCAGAAAATGCTTCAACATTTTTCAAAAGTATCCCAAAAAAATCCGAAAATATTCAAAAAATTCCAGAAAATATTCAAAAAATTTCAGATAATTTTTTAAAAATTTCCGACATTTTTTTAAAAATTTCCGACATTTTTTTAAAAATTCTGGAAATATTACAAACATTTCTGAAAATATAAAAATTTGCGATAATCTTACAGAAGATCCTGAAAATGTAACAAAATTATCCGAAAATTTTACTAAAAAATCAGATAGTTTTACTAAAAAATCCGAAATTTGTTCTAAAAAATCCGAAATTTTTCCTAAAAATCTCGAAGATGTAACAAAAATTCCTAAAAATTTTACAGAAAATTTTGAATTTTTCGAAAATTGTTCAAAAAAATTCGAAAATCTTACAAAAATTCCCGAAAATCATAAAAAACATCCAAAAATGTTACAAAAATCCCAGAAAATGCTTCAACATTTTTCAAAAATATCCCAAAAAAATCCGAAAATATTCAAAAAATTCCAGAAAATATTCAAAAAATTTCAGATAATTTTTCAAAAATTTTCGACATTTTTTTAAAAATTCTGGAAATATTACAAACATTTCTGAAAATATAAAAATTTGCGATAATCTTACAGAAGATCCTGAAAATGTAACAAAATTATCCGAAAATTTTACTAAAAAATCAGAAAGTTTTACTAAAAAATCCGAAATTTGTTTTAAAAAATCCGAAATTTTTCCTAAAAATCTCGAAGATGTAACAAAAATTCCTGAAAATTTTACAGAAAATTTTGAATTTTTCGAAAATTGTTCAAAAAAATTCGAAAATTTTACAAAAATTCCCGAAAATCATAAAAAACATCCAAAAATGTTACAAAAATCCCAGAAAATGCTTCAAAATTTCAATTTTAGTTTTTTCTACAGAATCGAAACTACAATCTATTAATTGTTCAAGTTTTAAAAATTCATATCAAAACAACATATCTCAACTTTAACTTCCTCTAACTCAAAAACTAAGTAAGTTAACGAAAAATATTTCAAATAAAAGTTATTCCTTATTTGACTGCGAACATCTTTTGTTATAAACATTTTTTCGTACAATCGATATTTATGAAGTTGTAGCCCAAAAGCTGGAACAGCCCTAAAATGGCATACCTCAACTTCCGCTTCTTCTACCTCAAAAACTAAACCAGTTAGGGAAAAATATTTTAAATAAGAGTTATTCCACATTCGATTTCGAACATATGTTGTCATAAAAATTTTTTCGTACAATTGATATTTATGGAGTTTTAGCCCAATAACTGGAACAACCCCAAAACGTCATTCCTAAATTTTGGCTTCCTCTAACTCTAAAACTAAGCGAGCTAGCGAAAAATATTTTAAATAAAAGTTATTCCCTATTCAACTGCGAACATCTTTTGTTATAGATTTTTTTTCATATAATCGATATTTATAGAAGTATATTCCAAAAACTGGAACAACCTCAAAACGGCATACCACAACTTTGGCTCCCTCTAACTCAAAAACTAAGCGAGTTAGCGAAAAATCTTTTTCCTCAGAAGAGAAAATATAAGTTAATGTCCTTGACTGTAAATTTTAAGCTTTTTAAAAGTAAGGCTAGATTTTAAAAGCGGAATTTTCTGTTAATTACATTAAAATTGGATGTTTAATAGTTAGAAGTTTATTATATTTTAGTGTATTGGTATACAACATTACCACTACGGGTCGATTAATTAAAAAGTGGCGAAACTCTCAAAAATATAATTTATCCCCGAAAGGGTTAAAGAAAGCTTTCTGAAAGCATTAAAAATATTTATATGTATGGGAATCTTTAAAAAATAACTATATAGAGAGGAACCTATCGGGTATTATAAATCACTAAAAAGGGAGCTCCTAAAGGGCGCAGAGCAAACAAGGAAAATGCATTATGTAATAATCTCCGCTACGAATACCCTACCAGCTCGAGCTTTTAGATGCGTTTAATATTGAATAAGAAACATTCGGGTGGAGGAGTAACCCCACCATCGAAGCTACGGGTTTAATAGTTAATTTAGTTCAAGAAGCGACAATGGTACCGAATACCTACTAGCTACTATTAAGGGTTTAGGTACGGATATTAACAGGAAATTGCAATAACACCGAAGCCCCGCCATCTGCATAAACTTACAGCCAGTCCAAATATCTCAGAATTCAACCCAACCCAATCCAAACAGTACCGAGAATCGTTGTATAATTCATTACGTAATTTAATCAAGCTATAAAAATTTACAACGAAAAAATTGTTGGACATAGGATCGTTGACCGGACGATTCGGACAATGAGCAACCAAAAAAAATTCGTCCGCCTATCATTTATATTCAGTGTTTTAATTGCGATTGCGTACGCGAACGGCTAGTGAGTCACGTTCGGCCGTAAAAACGGGCGGAAATACCGAAAGGAAGGGATTTATAAGCAATAAACTGGACGTTACCGCCGAGTTCGTTTTATGTGGCATTCATTAGGGAATATCGAGTCTTTTATACCAGAGGGAGCTGCTATTTATGCTAATTTCGACATGTACGGAGGGTATTTTATTACTAAAGTAAACCAATTGAATATCAAATACAATTTAAATTTTAAAACTAACTGTTGTATTAAATGTATCTGTTTTTTCTAATTCTCTCTAATTCTACCAAAAACTTACTGATTTTTAAAAAATACTACCAAAATCTTACCAAATTCATAAAAATTTTACTAAAACTACCAATATTTTTAACAATTCCACCAAAAATGATTAAAGTTAATAAAAATTCCACCAAAGTTATCAACTTTTTTAACAATTCCATCAAAAACATACTGAATTTTATAAAAATTCCACCAAAAATTAATAAAATTGGAAAAATTTCGCTAAAAACTCACTAAATTCGTAAAAATTCCATAAAAAACACTGAATTTTTAAAAAATTCCATAAAAAATGAATAAAATTCGCAAAAATTCCACCAATGTTATCAAAATTTTTGATAATGCCACCAATAACATACTGATTTTTTAAAAAATTCCACCAATAAACTTACTAAATTCATAAGAATTTTACAAAAACACTGAATCTTTTTTAAATTCCACCAGAAATGAATAAAATTCGCAAAAATTCCACCTAAGCTATTAAAATATTTACCAACTACACCCAAAACTTACTGATTTTTTTTTTATTCCACCAAAAACTTAGAAAAGTCCTAAAAATTACACCGAAATTGTCAACATTTTTAACAATTCTACCAAAAACTTACCAAATTTTTTAAAAATTCCACCAAAATGTCCAAATTCTTTTAAAATTCCACCAAAAATCAATCAAATTAGAAACAATTTCATTAAAATTTTACTAAAACCTTGAAAATTCCATCAAAAATTTAGTGAATTCATAAAAATTCCACCAAAGTTACTAACATTTTTAATAATTCTACCAAAAATAATGAATTTTTTAAAAATTCCACCAAAAATTAATACAATTTGCAAAAATTCCCTTAATGTTATCAACATTTTTGATAATTCCACCAAAAACATACTGAATTCTTTAAAAATTCCACCAAAAAACTTACTAAATTTATAAGAATTTTACCGAAAATAATTTTTTTTAAATACCACTACAAATGAATAAAATTCGCAAAAATTCCACCAATGTTATCAAAATTTTTGACAATTCCACCAAAAACATACTGATTTTTTTTTAAATTTTACTAAAAACTTACTAAATTCATAAGAATTTTACAAAAACACTGAATTTTTTTAAATTCCACCAGAAATGAATAAAATTCGCAAAAATTCCACCTAAGCTATTAAAATATTTACCAACTACACCCAAAATTTACTGATTTTCTTTTATTCCACCAAAAACTTAGAAAAGTCCTAAAAATTACACCGAAATTGTCAACATTTTTAACAATTCTACCAAAAACTTACCAAATTTTTTAAAAATTCCACCAAAGTGTCCAAATTCTTTTAAATTCCACCAAAAATCAATCAAATTAGAAACAATCTCATTAAAATTTAACTAAAACCTTGAAAATTCCATCAAAAATTTAGTAAATTCATAAAAATTCCACCAAAGTTACTAACATTTTTAATAATTCTACCAAAAATAATGAATTTTTTAAAAATTCCACCAAAAATTAATACAATTTGCAAAAATTCCATCAATGTTATCTACGTTTTTGATAATTCCACCAAAAACATACTGAATCTTTTAAAAATTCCACCAAAAAACTTACTAAATTTATAAGAATTTTACCGAAAATAATTTTTTTTTAATGCCACCACAAATGAATAAAATTCGCAAAAATTCCACCAATGTTATCAAAATTTTTGACAATTCCACCAAAAACATACTGATTTTTTTAAAAATTTTACTAAAAACTTACTAAATTCATAAGAATTTTACAAAAACACTGAATTTTTTTTAATTCCACCAGAAATGAATAAAATTCGCAAAAATTCCACCTAAGCTATTAAAATATTTACCAACTACACCCAAAACTTACTGATTTTTTTTTATTCCACCAAAAACTTACAAAAATCCTAAAAATTACACCGAAATTGTCAACATTTTTAACAATTCCACCAAGAACTTACCAAATTTTTTAAAAATTCCACCAAAGTGTCCAAATTCTTTTAAAATTCCACCAAAAATCAATCAAATTAGAAACAATTTCATTAAAATTTAACTAAAACTTAGAAAATTCCATCAATAACTTAGTAAATTCATAAAAATTCCACCAAAGTTACTAAAAACTTTAATAATTCTACCAAAAATAATCATTTTTTTTAAATTCCACCAAGAAACTTACAAAACTTGTAAAAATTCCACCAAAAATTTACCAATTTTTTTTTATTCCACCAAGAACTTAGAAAAATCCTAAAAATTACACCGAAATTGTCAACATTTTTAACAATTCTACCAAAAACATACCAAATTTGTTAAAAATTCCACCAAAATGTCCAAATTCTTTTAAAATTCGACCAAAAATCAATCAAATTAGAAACAATTTCATTAAAATTTAACTAAAACTCAGAAAATTCCATCAAAAACTTAGTAAATTTATAAAAATTCCACCAAAGTTACTAAAATTTTTAATAATTCTACCAAAAACAATTTTTTTTAGAAAAATACTAAAAATAACACTAAACTAGTTTTATAAAAAAGAAGTTCTTAGAAACTATGGTTCAAACTTCATTGGAAATTCAAGTAACTTAAATTAAATCTCCCACAAGCTCTATCACATATTGAGAAATCATTAAGCTTCCTTATTTTAAACATGGTTGGATTTTTTTTAAAACTCTAATGGTTTTACAGCTACACTGAGGGTAAATTAAGGTCTCTGAACCCCTCCATCTTTCATCCCCTTCATCAAGTCCTTGGAGGTCCATCCGGAACGCCGTAGGGGTATTATGTAAATAGCACCAGCCACATTTACCGATGTAACGACCTACACACGCGCTTAAGGGCAGTTTTAGCCCCGCTCTATTAATTCAATCCTTATCAGATCACTACCCCCATCCACCGGTATTAGATTTTAATTACCCTCGCGGCCGCGGGTTAATTTATTTTTTGTTCGCCCGCATAAATTGTGCCGGGCGGGATATTTTTTCAGGGGAAAACGAAACAAGGGAATGCACTAGCGGCATTGCGGTAGGATTGCAAACTACATAAGAGTGTCGATCGGTGTAGTGCGAAATAAAAGTACACTTGTTTGTTGAACGTGAATCCGAACGGGTCGGTATTTATAACGCTGGCGCCATTGGATTGTTTGTGGAAACTCGGACGGATTACGTTTAATCTGAACGGCTGCGAACCGTCCAAGAGTAGCGTGCGAATACTGGGCTGTTTTGAATTTCAACTCGGGCTTCCCTTATAAATCTGCCCCGCGCTTTAGTTCGCCCGTTTTTGCAGTCGGGCGAGTTTCAACGAAAACGCTACAGAGACGGCGGGCGGAGAGAAGAATCCGTCCTTTTAATCCATTCTCTTTTCGAACCCGCTTTAAGAGCTATCCTTCGTGCTAAGTTTTGCATCAACAATCGCCTCGCTTTCGACACCGAGGTGTAGCAATAACAACGAAAGTCCCAGAATGCATTAATGAAAATCGTGACCCGTCCGAATGGGCTGGTTTGCTAACCTTTTTAAGGTTCACTTTATACCTTGACGGCTATACCGCCCACCATTAAACTAAGATTATTCAGGTGTCTGTTACATTCATAAGAAAGTTTAATTACAAATATTTGAAACCTATGAAGCTTGAACCATAGTTTCTAAGAACTTCTTTTTTATAAAACTAGTTTAGCTTTATTTTTAGTATTTTTCTAAAAAAAATTATTGTTTTTGGTTGAATTGATCAACATTTTGGTAACTTTGATGGAAGCTTTACGAATTTAGTAAGTTTTTGGTGGAATATGAAGTTTGAACCATAGTTTCTAAGTACTTCTTTTTTATAAAACTAGTTTAGTTTTATTTTTAGTATTTTTCTAAAAAAAATTATTGTTTTTGGTTGAACTGATCAACATTTTGGTAACTTTGGTGGAAGCTTTACGAATTTAGTAAGTTTTTGGTAGAATTTAAAAAAAAATTGGTAAATTTTTAGTGGAATTTTTACAAATTTTGTAAGTTCTTTGGTGGAATTTTTAAAAAATTCATTATTCTTGATAAAATTATTAAAAATTTTAGTAACTTTGGTGGAATTTTTATGAATTTACTAAGTTTTTGATGGAATTTTCAAGGTTTTAGTTAAATTTTAATGAAGTTGTTTCTAATTTGATTGATTTTTGGTGGAATTTTAAAAGAATTTGGACATTTTGGTGGAATTTTTCAAAAATTTGGTAAGTTTTTGGTAGAACTGTTAAAAATGTTGACAATTTCGGTGTAATTTTTAGGATTTTTGTAAGTTTTTGGTGGAATAAAAAAAAAATTGGTAAATTTTTGGTGGAATTTTTACAAATTTTGTAAGTTTTTTGGTGGAATTTAAAAAAAATTCATTATTTTTGGTAGAATTATTAAAAATTTTAGTAACTTTGGTGGAATTTTTATGAATTTACTAAGTTTTTGATTGGATTTTCAAGGTTTTAGTTAAATTTTAATGAAATTGTTTCTAATTTGATTGATTTTTGGTGGAATTTTAAAAGAATTTGGACATTTTGATGGAATTTTTAGGATTTTTCTAAGATTTTGGTGGAATAAAAAAAATCAGTAAGTTTTGGGTGTAGTTGATAAATATTTTAATAGCTTAGGTGGGATTTTTGCGAATTTTATTCATTTCTGGTGGAATTAAAAAAATTCAATGTTTTTATAAAATTCTTATGAATTTAGTAAGTTTTTGGTAAAATTATTAAAAAATTCACTATGCTTTTGGTGGAATTATCAAAAATTTTGATAACATTGGTGGAATTTTTGCGAATTTTATTCATTTCTGGTGGAATAAAAAAAAATCAGTGTTTTTGGTAAAATTCTTATTAATTTAATAAGTTTTTGGTGGAATCTTTCCAAATTGTATTAATTTTTGGTGGAATTTTTAAAAAAATCAGTATGTTATTGGTGAAATTATCAAAAATTTTGATAACATTGGTGGAATTTTTGCGAATTTTATTCATTTTTTGTGGAATTTTTAAAAAATTCAGTGTTTTTTTTTTGATGGAATTTTTACGAATTTAGTAAGTTTTTAGTGAATTTTTTCCAATTTTATTAATTTTTGGTGGAATTTTTATAAAATTCAGTATGTTTTTGATGGAACTGTTAAAAAAGTTGATAACTTTGGTGGAATTTTTATTAACTTTAATCATTTTTGATGGAATTGTTAAAAATATTGGTAATTTTAGTAGAATTTTTATGAATTTGGTAAGCTTTTGGTAGTATTCTTTAAGAATCAGTAAGCTTTTGGTGGAATTATTCAACATTTTTGTAGCTTTGGTGGAAAATTGAAAAAAAATAGTACGTTTTTGGTGGAATTGTTAAAAATGTTGGTAATTTTAGTAGAATTTTTATGAATTTGGTAAGTTTTTGGTAGTATTTTTTAAAAATCAGTAAGTTTTTGGTGGAATTATTCAACATTTTTGTAGCTTTGGTGGAAAATTGAAAAAAATTAGTACATTTTTGGTGGAATTGTTAAAAATGTTGGTAATTTTAGTTGAATTTTTATGAATTTAGTAAGTTTTTGGTAGTATTTCTTAAAAACCAGTAAGTTTTTGGTGGAATTATTCAACATTTTTGTAGCTTTGGTGGAAAATTGAAAAAAATTAGTACGTTTTTGGTGGAATTGTTAAAAATGTTGGTAACTTTGGTAGAATTTTTACGAATTGTATTAATTTTTGGTGGAATTTTTAAAAAATTCAGTATTTTATTGGTGGAATTATCAAAAATTTTGATAACATTGGTGGAATTTTTGCGATTTTTATTCATTTTTGATGGAATTTTTAAAAAATTCAGTGTTTTTTTATGGAATTTTTACGAATTTAGTAAGTTTTTAGTGAAATTTTTCCAATTTTATTAATTTTTGGTGGAATTATTATAAAATTCAGTATGTTTTTGATGGAACAGTTAAAAAAGTTGATAACTTTGGTGGAATTTTTATTAACTTTAATCATTTTTGATGGAATTGTTAAAAATATTATTAATTTTAGTAGAATTTTTATGAATTGGGTAAGTTTTTGGTAGTATTTTTTAAAAATCAGTAAGTTTTTGGTGGAATTATTCAACATTTTTGTAGCTTTGGTGGAAAATTGAAAAGACTTAGTACGTTTTTGGTGGAATTGTTAAAAATGTTGGTAACTTTGGTGGAATTTTTACAAATATAGTAAGTTTTTTTAATTTTTATCAATTTTATTAATTTTGGGTGGAATTTTTAAAAAATTCACTAAGTTTTTAGTAGAATTGTCTCCAAATTTAATAATTTTTGGTGAAATTATATTCAATTTAACTAACTTTTGTGGAATTTTTATTATTACTTTTTTATTTTTGTGAAATTTTTAAGAATCTAATCAATTCTTGACGAAATTAATCAATTTTTGTATATTAAAAATTCAGTTTTTGGTGGAATTGTTAAAAATTTGGATAGCTTTTGTGGAATTTTTACAAATTTTGTTTTTGGTGGAATTATTAAAAATTTTAGTAGCTTTGGTGGAATTTTTACAAATTTACTTAAATTTTAGATGATATTTTCAAGAATTTAATTAGTTTTTAGTGAAATTTATTGGATTTTTTGCTCTGCATAAATTAAATATTTGATGATTATTAATAAACCGATCGTTTTGACATTTCATGTGGCATTAGCGTGGTTAGAATAATAAATAACGTTGTTGAAAATTGAACCAACTGTTTTATCGGCCTAAATCGAAAATGACGGAAAACGAGGACTTCGTTTAGGGCTTAAATCGGCCGTTTCGGGTCCAAAGGAGTCCCGATTCGCATATAACGTAGCGTTATAAAGCCGTTCAGAAGGTTAGCCGGAAGCATAGTCGCGGAGTCGGTGGCTTTTTGGACAAAAAGTGCGTTCGAAAATTAACGAAAATGACAGGCGGACGATCGAGAATTTTAATTTCAATTAGGGCTACCGCAACGTCGTTCGATTTTCAGGGCCGTTTTTCCGAAATCGGTCACGGACCCTCCAAAATCGTCAGGGAGGTGAATATAATGGTCAGCAGAATGACATAAAACCATTGAATCGTCCGGAAAACGATTTCAAAAAAAAACTATTAAAAAAATTGCACGCAATTCTACCAATTTTCTTTTTTAACACTCTTTAAATTTTGAATTTGCAAAATCATTATGCATAATGATTTATTTATTAGTGGAGTTTCTTTTTAATTTTCTAAGCTAGGTAATATTTTTTGTTCTATTTTCTTTTCATTATTGTTACTACTTAATATGATAAAGTGAGTAAAAGTAAAATAAAATTACCTAGAATCCGTTCCTGTATCGCGTTGATTATATTAATGACCTACCATCAGGCGGCGGAACAAAAACCTCGCCCGGTAGTAATAACGATAAAGTGCGGACAATTTGCGACAGGCAAAATACTTCAATATGCAAATGCGTTTCCGAGAATAATTGAGGCCCGCAATGTCGTCTGTCGACTCAACTCGAGCTCTGCCCTCGGGATAACAGGCGAAAGGAGCGCAAAAATATCCAACGTCGGACCGTCAGCGAATTATAAACCGACGAACCGGGAAGTTGAGAGTCGCAAATTCATTCGTACGTACATCTTGATGGGAAAGGTGCGGGAACTAATGAGAGAAGACCGTTTATAAGTCGAGAAACGCACTTGTCGCAACACGTGCCTTTCTAATCCGTAACGCGTTTGGAATTTAGTGAGAACTCAAGCGAGAAGAAAGGTCAAGCGAGTCCTATTCTTTCAACCAACAATTCGTCTCAGTTTTACGAAACGTTTACGACCGTATTAATCCGATTAATTCGATTGTGGACGATTAAATCCGGCCGTAAACGTCCTCGCGTTATTAAGAGTCCATCAACGGATTAGAAAACCGGAGGAATCGCGCGTAAATCTGGATTCGTTTAATCCTTTGTTATGGCAGACTGTAACCGGGAAGTTATTAGGAATTAAGTAAAACCTTGTTTGCTATTGACGACCTTATAGATGGATCGATTTGCAAGACCACCAGACCAGAACTCATTTTCTAATTCGCCGGGCGATAATTTCCGTCGCTTCTCGCCTCCCCAAAACCGTAAAATCTTTACTACCGCGGCATACACAAGAGTTATTGCCCGAAATAATGGAAGAGTAACGGCTTAATTTGGCGCCGCTTGCATAATATAACTATTAAAGTCTCCGCAAAGACGCGAATGACAGCCTACGAAGGGGAGCGTAGAAAAACACTGCCGATGAATCATGGTACCAGCAACTTTGTTGGCTTTCCCCTAGGAAAACTACCCAACGACTTTGTACTCGGGGTAAAACGTTTCCTAACCTACATCGAACTATAAATTAGAGGGTAAATTAAATTGGTTAAATTACATACAATTTATTGTTCTAATCGGACCCATACAGCGATGTCCACCCTGAAACTTCAACCCTTATCAAAAGGCAGAACAATTTAATTAATAACCTCCGACTTATTAATAGATCTAATCGCCCCTATTGACTTGAGGGAATTAAATAAAGACTTAATTCACGCACTTCCTCTTCTTTTCAATTAAATTATTTTTAGAAGTAAAAAATAAATCAATAAATCGTTTTCAAATATTGATGGTAGAAGGTTGAAGTTTAAAGATGGAGCTTCCGTCACCGAAGCGCGTTTAATGGGCATTTCCAATAGGCAGACGGTATTTACTTCAAGATCTTTGGATAAGCTTCAGCCGGGGAAATGGGCAACTTTGATGTTTGCAGCAAAAGCTATCGCCCTTATTGCAAAAGCTCGGATACGACGCACACGTCCCGCTAAAATCCGATGAATGCCGAGACGACCGAAACTTCTTGCGTTACGACCAGCACTTGCTCAAACTCGCCAATGCCCGTGCTTTGAGGCGAAAGTTCGGTTCAATAGATAAAGACCGTCATCCCGTCTTCCGGAATGCAAACGCGAAACGGTCGGCAAGTTTCGGGGTAAAATCTGAAATTAATCGCAAAAAAGGGCATTAAAGGTGCTTCCGGAATTAATTGCTGCAACAGCTGGCTTCCGCAATTTCAAGTAACGCAAAAATGATTGGCCACGTACGTGTCGTAAATTCCACCGGTAATGGTTGTGTACCTCTTGCCCGGGTCGTGTACGATCTATGAATTAAAAAGCTCGCACAGGGAATACAAAATTCCTTCTGTCTCTGGGCAATACAAAACAGACGTGTGACCGGTCCGGTTTGTCATTAAGCGGACTGCGTGTTGGTAATTAGAGGGGGAATGTCGGGAATTTTCCGGAAAAAGCTGCTGGCAGTTGTCAAAGCTACTCGATTCGTAGCGGGCTTTAAACGACACGTCAGTTTGAGCTTTGTAGCGGGGGGCGCCACGTGCCGTTGCTAAGAGGGGACAAATGCCCTAATAAAAAGCTCCCCGTAGTCGAAATGAATGTTACACCTTTTCGGACGACGCTCGCAAAGCCCGGTTAATTTCCTCGATTATTGGGTTTTAATTGTTGCCGTTGGTTTCGTATTAAATTAGATTACGCTAGAGGCTAGACTAATTAACTGGTACATTTTGTAATTTGTTTTGTTACGATTTTTGTTACGCTTTTTATTACGCTTTTTGTTACACTTTTTGTTACGCTTCTCTACAATATGCTTTGAAACGCTGTCAAAGATCATCACAAAGATCGTAAAGAAAAGTGCTTGTTATTATCGATAAACAAAAGGAATTTTTGTTCCCGTGGAAAACCTTTATTAAAAGCCCTGTCATCGTCAAACGTAACGACATCAAAAGACTCGTATATCTCCTTACGAAACGTTAATAAAAATTCCCTCCCCGGCTTATTACACGTCACCAGGTCGGAGTGACGGGCAAAGATTTCACCGACGACATTCACCGACGTCTTTTCTAGCGTCCCGACGCAACGACCCGCTAATTACACATTGTGCACAACTCCACGGTCCGACATGTGTGTAGGTCTACACGGACATGTTAACCGCCGAGGTTGTTCGTTTCTATATTCCTCTCTCTTACTCCCGTTTCTTCGGAACGATTTTCCGTTTGGGCGATTCGGAGAAAGGCAGTTCTTGTCACTGACCTGTCCGCGACTCGGAGGTTTGTTCAGCACCCGCTATTAATAGGACCGGATAAATATATTAGGGCGGTTTTACGCCCGAAACGGCACGAAATATCGTAAATTCACACGTCAAATAAAACGGATAATGGCGTATTTATTGACCCTAGGTGATTACTGCGACGCCCGGTATAGAGTTTAGGAATGTTATTCCGGAGCCCGACTCTACTTAGATTGTGTCAGAGATACACTAACATTGTTTTTTATCCACCCTTATATCTTAAAAGAGTTTAACTCAACTACCAAAGCTGACTTAAATGGTGTTTGGATATAAAATGTGGAAGTCACTAACTACCATGAATGCCAAAAAAAGACATTAAAATGGTGAACTAAGTATAGGTTAAATCCTCGTTCAAAAAAGCTCTAAAAAGAAGCTAATGAAAAGAAACCAACTTAAGAAAGTCATGGTGTAGATCCGTTTAACCAATATGTTGAATAAAATATAAAACAAATTTTTATGCTTGTACTGGTTATATATTTAATCTCTTACCTAACGCGTTTCGGCTTAATTTGCCATCTTCGGAGGCTTTCGTCTGGAAATTATTCTTTACTACGTCGGTACATAAAATTATTTTCTTTCTTAATCCGGGGATATATTTTCTTCGTATGTAGTGTGTATTTGTTTTGTTTGGAATAATTTTCAGACGAAAGCCTCCGAAGATGGCAAATTAAGCCGAAACGCGTTAGGCAAGAGATTAAATATATAGCCAGTACAAGCGTAAAAATTTGTTTTATATTTTATTGTAACTTAAGAAAAGTTCATCTTTTGGAAACAAAGAAACATTTGATCAACAAAGTTCGTGATTTACAGAACTAGTTTTCAAAAATAATTTTTATTGTTTGTGGTTATAACCAAATGATAAGATTATTACTGGAAGTGATTTCAACATTTAAACTTTTTTAGATTATTAATCGATTAATTCAAAATATTAGTGTAATAATGAAAGCTTAATGAATACAGTAGAACCTCTATTATCCGAAACAGTTTTAACCGAAATAGCGTTTAATCGAAACAACCAGAACGGTAATTAAAAAAATATATTTATGATGTAAGTCATCAAACATTGTGAATAAACAAAGAGAGACAATTTTGTTCTGCAGCAATGCTTCAGGAACTTATCGACTGCGGCCCATGTGCATAGAAAAATCTAAAAAACACAGGGCATTGAAAGATATTGCGGCAAATGCTCTTCCCGTCTTCTATCGTAACCAAAAAAATTCCTGGATGTCCGCTGATTTGTTTACCGGATGGTTTAGTAATGAGTTTGTCCCCAGTGTTGAGTCTTTTTTAAAGTCTAAAAATCTTCCAAGAAAAGCAGTGTTGTTAATCGACAACGCCCCTACACACCCACAGAATCTGCAGAATGGTGACATTGTTATTCAGTTTCTACCTACTAATGTCATAAGTCTGATTCAACCCATAGATCAAGGTGTAATAGTATGCTTCAAAAGTCACTATCGGGCGTTGTTTCTTAGATATCTATTACAAGAGGCACACGAGTCAAAAAGTATTCCTGAAATCCTGAAAACCATTAACATGAAGCATGTTGTTTATTGGAGTGCTGAAGCTTGGGAGAAGATAAAATTATCAACCCTACAAAAGTGCTGGAATAAACTTTTTGACGGAATTTTAATAGATGACAATACTGAGAACGATGAGAACCTTGCAAACTTGATTAAAAAATTACAAGGATGTGAAGGAATCAGCGAAGATGAAATGAGTGAATGGGTAAATGGTGATGACTCAGAACTAAATTTCAATGACCAAGATTTTATTGATATGATACTCCCTGAATCACAAGACAACAACAACACTGTAGCCGACGAAGACGGTGATTTAAAAGAAAGTACTAGCCATGACACCGCAAACGAAGTATTCAACGCCTTAGAGGTAACAGTTTAAAACATGAGATATAAAATTAAACTCTATAAATGGTGCGTTTTCTCACAATTTTTTATATTTTCAGATAACATTAAGGTTCGTCGAAAGATGTGACGAATCAAAATCTTCTGACGTTCTGTTAATGAAACGGTGGCGTGATATAGCGGCTAGAAAACGGTATGATAACAAAAAAACAAAAGAAAATAGAAGACTTTTTCAAAAAAATAGCTGTAGTGTGCATACACTATACTCTATATGCGCTATTGAAAAGTTTTCTTTTAATACAGAGTTTGGACTTATTAAAATGCTGGGTTAATATTGTATATGTGTTGTATTTTCATTTATTTTTTATTCAAAACTTCAAAAAACGATTTCTGATTACCAAAAATTACATTCTGATTATTATCCGAAATTTTATTTATCCGAAACACATTTTCCCCCCTTTGTTTCGGTTAATAGAGGTTCTACTGTATAAGTATTATACCACTTTATGTAGAGCTATTGATTACTTCAGACAGTTTCTAAAAGGGTTACTTTATTGGTGAGGGTTGTGGAAATCGTTTTAGTCATAAATTTGAAAGGTTATGAAGTTATGAATTTATTGTGAAGGTCAAATAGCTAGGAAATAGCTTTGAATCACTGAAATCTGCTTTTATCATGTAATAGAATTATAAGAGATTTTATTAAGAAGTTATATTTTAATCATAAGGACATACTTCAATTTAAAAATTAAAATTAGTCTTCATATTGGAAGATTTTTGGTATTTTCTCAAACTTGAAACTAATCCCTGTATTTGAAGATTCTATCAATAAGCTTGTCACTAGATTGAAGAAGTGATGTTTTATTTTTTCACTTTTCCATGCTTTTCAAAGATAAATGCAACGATTACTAAAGAAAACATCGATAAAATTAAAATAGCATTTAGGTAGTTTCAGCAGTGGCGTATCCAGACTTGACCCTTGGGGGGGGATACTAAAACTATTATTGAAATATGTATATATATATATATATATATATATATATATATATATATTATATTTGAATTTAAAAAATTAAAAAGTGAGAGCTAAACGCCTCGGTTTTTGTGAAAAATTATCCAATACCTCTTCTGTAGAAAGATGTTGATCTCTATGGATCGACAACATAGCCAATTTTTTAGATGAAGTAGGTTCTCTTTCTAAATCAAAGGAATCAACTGTTGACGCAGACGTAGATTTACCACCGGTTTTATCTGCTGACTTTCTTTTCAGAAAACTCGAAAAAGACTTTGTTTGCTCATTATGAATTTATGAAATATCCGACGATATATATTTATTTCCAATATACGTACTTTAGTTAATGGTTTAACTTGAACGTTTGGATCAACAAAGTAGTACGTCGAACGTAATGCATACGAGGGCTCAAATAACCTAGAATTCTGGTTGTTATCGACTGGGATTTTAGGCAATGTCATAAGGAATTATATTTAATTATTAGATGGCTATGTAGAAAACTAATGGCGTATTCGTTGGGTTGCACTGGTGCGCACCATAATTTGACCTTGAGTGCATAGTGAGTGCATACATCACATTAGCTTAGTACAAAAAAGTGACAGTTTAATACAACACGCTATTATGCACTAGTGCACACCAGTTTTACCAAACGAATACGCCATAAATCTTTTTTCGATTTACACCAATAGCGACAAAATATTTTAAATATTATTTGGTTTTTAACGTCACGATCTGGGATTTAAATCAAATTCTGGTTTTTCTATTTCTCGAATGTCTTGGACAATTTAAATATTTTAAAAAGGATGGCGGAGTCGATAGATGTCATGGGGGGGGATATATCCCCCTTATCCCCCCCCGTAAATACGCCACTGAGTTTCAGAAAATAGTGATCAATCAATTTTGAAGTATTATAAAAAAATTCCAATAAAAAAAAACATTCTAACTTTCGCAATAATCGCTTAGCGTCGAAAGTCAATACCAACTGCAATTTTGTAGCGAACCATTAAAACCTGATATTCCCGGAAATGTATTCGATAAATATTAATAAGCCGACTGTCATCGGGGGCGGTACTTTGTCCCATAATTATGGTAATATCGCCGCACTTCCCCGCTTTCCAACCGCTTATGGCGGCGGCTCATTGATTTCCGGATTGCTCCCGGTAAATATCCACGAGTATTGGTAAATATCGGCAAAGTTGCCTGGCCGGCTGCCAACCGTGAAAAATGAGAAATAAGTCGGGTGTTAAAAAAAGTTTTTGCATAACTTTCTCGTAGCCCGAAAGAAGACCAGGAAAGTTGTAAGTTAAGAACGACCGTAAGTTGTCGGGACGAGGAAACGCGCCCATGGAAGTTAGTTACAGGATGAGCAAGGACTTCGGCTTCCAGGAAGAGCGGGGGTGCATTTATAATTGAAGACGTCTGTGTAAACTAAAGGGCAGTAGCTAACTCGATTTTCTGACGTTTGAAATACCGGTTTAGCGGAAAATTAAAGCCTTGTTACGCAAATTGCCGCAGCGAAGGCGTTAACCCCCCAACACCAAGAAAGAACCGAGTCTCGTACACCAAGATCTTTTATGCAAAAACAATCCTATGAATAGAGACGTCTTTTGAGTTTCACTTAAAAGACTTTCCATTCAATTCGAAGATTGAGTGGGTTGTTTCAATGTAAAAGGAATTCAGGGCAGTCAGAGAACTCTTCGTGTGAAATAGTATGTTCACATGGATACTTTAATTGGAGTAATTCTCCAATAATCGTTCAACTTAATTGAGATCCGTAATTAAAACACGCTCGTAAAGCTTTCAATAGAAATGTCATTTAGTATTTAATACGGAAGTTAATTTTTAATTAAATCGTTTAGTTTTATGACACATTTACGTGTAAAATATTAAGTAGTAAAACTTTATTCGTTATTTAAAACGAATAAAATCTTTTGTACAAAGTAATAAAATTAAAATTTCCATTTTTTAAATTTTTAATTTAATGTTATTATTAAATTTAATTCCATAAAAATTTTTTTGATAACCATGAAAATCATAAAAGCATCTGTCACACGGCTAAATTTGTCACGTGCAGCGACACGCGAAGTCAACACGGTGCGAAAAACCGTCACGAGGGGGCGTAGTAATTAATTCGCAAGCCGGCCGTCGGGGACATCGATAGGGGGCGCAGTAGTAGCGCGAGATTAGCGCCCTCCCGCGACAGTCAATATTAACATTTCTGGGCGTCATAAGCGACTGCGAAATGTCGACGGTAATCCCGAGTTATGTCGGTGGCGGTATGACTTTCGGCTCGGGGCCATACCCGCCCGGCCGAACGCTTCGGTATTGATTTCCCGGCCATAATAGCTTCCGCGCCCGCGGCCGAAGCAGTTATGGAAATCATTTGAATTAGTGCCGCCGCTCTGGAGCTTGCATGACGCCTCAAGTCAGCTACCAACCAGCGCAACGCCTGTGATCGACATTGACACGCGCTTGTGCGCTACACTACCGATATACGCATGTCGCTACATGGAATGTTTAGGAAATATTTTCAAATAGAAAGAAAAACTAACAACAGTTTAGGTGACAACCTAATTTCAATATAAACGGTATTATTAATAGCAACCACGTTTATGACTAATGACACGTACCGCAAAGTTTAATATTAAAGAGGTCTGGGGTGTTAGTAAAAGGAAGTTGGGGAATTTGTCATGAGGAAAACTGACGTGTGAACGAATTAAAAGAGAAATTGCCATCATCACTCCGTTGAAGAGATACAAAAGTCGTGAAGGTCATTTTTTTAAGTAGATTCAAAAATGTGGCATGATTTAATTCTAAATTGAAAAATTGTAAAGTTTTAAGAAAAACAAAATCACGAATCTAAAAGGAGATAATGCTTAATCAAAAAGAGATGTAACAGTGCATCCACACTTGTGACAAAATCCCGTGACGTGACAACAACGCGAACTTCATCGCGCGTATTCTGGACGGTACCACGTAACCACAACACGTTACTACTTCGTGTTAGTTGCGTGAGTTAACTTCTTGCCAATCTACAAGTAATTTACAAAGATGCTTTGTGGACGATGACTTATTAAATATTAAAATATAATTGTTTATTTCGGGCTATTTATACGATTTCGTTATCTTCTCATTTTCCTTCTAGAAACTTCTATGATTCTTGCTTGTTCATCAATAAAGCTATTGGATTGGGGATTATAACTCGTGTCATTAGTCCATTCCACGTCTTGTCGGTTTTTATGTGTTACATCAAAGGGATTATACGTAGTTTGGTTCAATAAGTCTGGACGTGATCGAGTATCATCATTATTGCATCTTGAAAGTTGCACATTGGGTGTCTTGTTCAATTTAGTGGTTAAAAGTATGGAGTGGACAAACAATATTTATGCAATTGAAGGGCCGCGGCTAAAAAGGATCAAAGTCCATTTTTTTTTTAAATGAGATAATGTCACTATAAAATAGTTTATAGTATGTATCATCCAACAGTTATCACCTACTGCTAAAAAAATAATATTCTTCGAAAAAAACGTCTTTGAAAATAATAGGTACCGCCGAAAAACGATCAAGGACCAGGTATTAACAGGTATAAAAGATCAAAGTCTTTTCTTAGAATACAATGCTTTTTATTAAACAACAGTTGTTCGTTTGAAATCACATTTTTGTTTTATTCTACTGTACTAATTAATAATAATAATAATCAATTAAAATTTTTCAAATTTAAATACTGTAAAATGTAGACGTTTGGACTTTGATCGTTTTTAGCCGCGGCCCTTCAATTGTACAGAGGCGAAGATGAGTCTATCTAAATGTAAGAGTTACGATTTGTCTCTCTTGGGTAGTTATAGCATTCCAAAAAAGGTATCTTTTTAGCAATTTTTGGTCCAATAAAACTTGTAAGGTATTCAAAATCGAATGGTGGTATCCGCTATTTCCGGAATTTTGCCAAAAGGTTTATTACTGCTACTATTTTAATTTTGTCTATAATCTTTTCTAACATGCTCCTCCTTTCCACAATTATAACATTTAACCGATGATGCAACTACTTGAACTCCTCTATTTCGCTATCGTAAGGAAAACTGGTGAAGTTCTTCTAAATTTATTAATTCGGCGGCTTTACTTAATGTAGACTTGGTTCTCTTAATAAAGTGGATACTTTGCGATAATTCACGCGTAATACCGATTTTTAATTGGTTCAAGACCATGGCGCTTACTGTGTCCTCTATGCCGGCTTTACCCTCTGCCGATTCGCGACCTTTGCCCTTGATGAGACCCATGCAACCTCTTGTACGCTTCCTCAGGAATCTTTTTAACCTTAAACTTGTTAATAAATTTTTCCTTAAGCTCGCCATAAGTCACGTTCAGAGATTGAAGATTGATTTCTCCGCGGTAAAATCGATAGGCTTCGCCAGTTAATCTAAATTTCACGATACGCAATGTTTCTTTCTCATTCCATCCGTCCAACACGGTGCGTTGCTCTACTCTATTGAAGTATATTTAACAAACCTATTGAACTTAACATTTTCACGACCCGAGAACGGCTCGGCCGAACTGGCTATCATCCCCCACGACATGGAGGTGACGCTCCTAGTTTCTTCTGGGGCTAAATCTACAGGATTAATATTACCGTCTGTTATCGTATCAACTAGCAATGAACTTTAATTTAGAAAAAAATTTAGATTCACACTCAACTTCCCCTTTTCTTTTGCAAACCCCACACCTGATACCAATTTGTCGCTACCCAATAGGGTGTTGACGGCGAGTGGCTACCACCAACAACGACAATTTAAATTTTCATTGCGTATTTAAATGTTGTTGTCAAAGTCTGTTTTTTTCTTTTATTACCTACAAGCTGATCAATAGCTTCGTTCGTTGGGTTAAGGGGGAACAACAGGGTGGAGATCGCGAAAAAAGGCGATAATTAAGATTTTATTTTGGTTCACTCATATATTTTAGAAAAATCTGCCTTAGAATACATGTATGGAGGATGTCCAAATGTACTAACAAAAAAAAAGCATCTTGTTGGTTGTCACAATAAAACGTGTAAAAATAATCTGAAAATAAAAAAGGAAACGTCATTTTAATCTATATTAGTGTAGCTTCAGTTAAGCGTACCCGATTTAGAAAATAATAATTGCTGTTAAAATGGCACCCCTGCAAAAAAAGAGTTAAGAAAATCGATGAAATACTTAATCTTTCCAGGGGGCAAAGAGGCAGCAAATATTAATACAAATAAAAATCCGTACGCTTAACTGAAGGGAATTTTATATAGATTGAGGACGTCTCAATAAAATTTGAATGCGATTCTCGTTGGTAAAGAAATTGTGACAACAGGTTAAAAAAATTTTACTGTGAGAAAAACGCATTTAAAAAGTTAAGTTTAGTTCTAGATGATATAATGGAGGAAATTTTAAGAGTTACCACAATTCATCGATTCCTGCTCCATAATAAAGGTCTTTAGAATTTCTAGAACATAATTCGACTTTCTTCTTGTTGTCTGAATTGTCTAAAACACTTGAAATTTAACGCACTTGAGCTCGACCTATACGGTGTTGGTCTTTAGCTGTACAAAATGCGTACATTTGGGGACTAATCTGGATTTGTATTTCATTTGCCACCTTTAGTAAAGATACCATTCCATTATTAAAAATGGAAACCGTGAAATAAGTAGCAATTTGCACAATACTGCCCCACTTGATAAAATTTTCGGAGCGAACTTCCAAATGAGGGCATTAAAGCTCTCATTCGAATTTTGCGTAAATCCGCCTATACAGCGCTCAAGCAACTCCGTCTTGGACAAATCCATATAAATGGGAGTAATAGCATCGATAACATTTTGTGACAATGGTTGTTTATGTTCGTATTCAAGTAATGGCTTCGTGCGCGCGAGCAGAAAAGAGCTATAATTCCATTATTTGTACAAATTTTGTTATAATATTGTAGGACAATATTCTAAAAGGTACATACTTTCGAATTACGTAAAGAAAAAAAATCGATTTTTCAAAAAATTTACCCTGTTGTTCCCCCTTAAAACTTGCACTATACTAACTTACACTATGGTGCAAAGGTGCAGTTTCAAGCAGCATTTAAAGGAGAATGATTGTAATTCAGTATAATTTGGTGCTCTTTAATTCAGGTATGAACTGTGATACAACGAATGCAAATGTAAACAAAACTTAATAATGCACTGAACTGCTAAGTGCAAGCAGTGCAGCCCTAACGCACGAAGCTAATAATAATATACGCGGCTGCCGCAATATCCATGAAGACAGTTTATGTACTGACATTAGCTTTGTTCGTAGAAGCGATTTCCAACCTTTGCTCATTTTTTCATCCAATCGACTTATTTAATTTTAATCATTTGTAACAATTTTAACTTTTCATTGGTTGCAAAAATCAAAAACTGTTAGAAATCGCTTCTACGGACAAAGCTATTAACTAATTGGAACGCATTGAAGTTCGCGATGTGGATACGCAATGATAACATATATGCAATGATGATACGTGCACATTTCAGATACGTGTCGAAGAGGAAAAGGCGTCAGAGAAAGGCATGCCATGTCGTCATACTATGAGATTTTGTCACAACACTGAACGCACCTTAAAAGCTAGTTTTCAAATCCCATTACCTTACCTTTATTTTGAGAAGAAGAAGAGGAGGTGCTTACGTGTAAAAACGGATACATTTATTGTGTTGTCTTTTTAGGAAACACAAAAACGTGTTTATTTTTAACTTTGGCTCTTGTATCAAAAAACTAAATGCATCATAATTTTCATCAATGTGCGTTTTATTTATATATCATTTTATAGGTTTGGAGGTATTACAAGAGACAGTTGAATATTTCGTTTTGATTATGGAAAAATTAGTAGAGTAGCAACCTACATCTATTTGGAAATAACAGAAAGAAATCTTATGCTAAACATATTGTTGGGCTTTTATTAATTGTAAAATTTGCACTCTTTGTTATAGTGCAATCCTATTTTTCAATTTAACCGACGAAACTTCAGAATTTTTGGGATCTAACCAGTGATAAACTTTGTAATTTTAACAATTGTGATTTTGATGAAAATGTAAAGATTTTTATTCAAATTCCTTTCCTAAAATATTCACACATAGTCCAAATCTTAATGTGAACTTTTGATAGGGGGTTACTGCAATAAACTTGAGTTAAAGTAGAGAAATATCCATCTTTTATAGTTACTCAAATATAAAATCCTTGAAGATCATTTATTTTATTAGTCTTTTTAAAATCGTCTAGACAGGATTTATTGCTAAAATCCAAGGGAAAAAGTCGTAAATGTGAATTTTCAAATCGCCAGCTAAACAATGTATTTAAAACGTTACCTAATCTAAAACTGTAACTGTAAGATGTTTTTAAAAACATTTTATGAAATAGTAAACAATAATAATATTTTCTAGGCTATAAATTATACAAGAGCGCGAGTTTAACGCAAACGGCGACGACGATATTGCGCAGAAGAGCGATGAAATTTTTAATATCCCACTAAAGTTGCGCCCTGGGTTAATAATAAGAAGAGTGCGGTCCCAAAACAGGGCCCGGCGCTAAATTTAAATTCTCCGCCGACAAGGCCGACTATGCAAATTTCTTTTTGATAAATTTTTGCGGCGCAGCGCAATATGCGAGGGCGGCTTATGAAGTTATTACTTCGGCGGTGGCGCTGCGTGAATGAGAGGCCTTCACAAAAACTTGCTTAGCAATATGAAAAATGCACACGTAGTGGTTGATAACGTTTTGCATACTATTTGTCCAATAATTCTAAATTTTTACCATTCATAAATCCTCTTTTATTTAATATTTACTATTGTTTTGAAACTGTAAATGTCAAGACTTATAAGCACTAGAGAAACAATAACAAGAATCAATTTAGACTTGTTCATAAAAAAAGTGACACTTTGTAACAGTTGCGGTTCCAGTAAAACTCCAATTCCCCACATATTTTCGTACATGCCCGGTTTATAGTTACAAACTAACCTCGCCCAGTCGTTGTAGCCTAACGTGTAATTATACACTTTCGTCCGGACGTCCATAAAAAATGTAAGAGCCCTCGTAAAAGGTACTGTAAACGCGGCATTACGTGATGCCGCGGTTAAACTGGCCGTTTTGCCCGGACGAGTCTGTTCGGGCAGTAATTTCCAGAACTATCTACGAGATGAATCTGATAAAGTGGCGCCATACAACCTCCCCAACTGGAGATAACGAAAGCAAAGTAGAAAAAAGTTCGTACATAACTTCAAAGTAAAAGGAAAAATATCCCAAAACGTATTAAAATGGTTTTAGAAACTTGTTTTAAGATGTGATCCTCTTGTGAATATACAGTAAAAATATAAAGTATAAAGTACGTCTATTCTTCGAGTTGGTACGAGATGCTGTAATCGTATTCCATAACTATTCACCCTTGTCACATATGGAAATGCCGCACGGTTTCCCTTCTCCCTTATAGGAGGCACCGTTTCCTAGCACAAAGGATCCCAGTCCCTTTACGTCCTCGGGGGACTTTTTATTTAAATCTCGCAAAATTCCAACGCACCCCACGGCAAGGCACCTGAATAATACACGGTATTTGAATATTTAACATCTTTAAGCTTAATACTACTCCTCGAAGAAAGTCAAGGGTGAAATACGCCACTTTAATTGTACAGTAGGTCTGTCTGAATAAATTAATTTTGAAAAGAGCGAATGAGTTATGTAAATGAAAACATGAATACGTTTCATGTTTTTAAAAGATTAAACTAATCGTATTCTTTTATGAATTA
Organism: Digitonthophagus gazella; assembly: GCA_036711955.1. Taxonomy (NCBI): domain Eukaryota; kingdom Metazoa; phylum Arthropoda; class Insecta; order Coleoptera; family Scarabaeidae; genus Digitonthophagus; species Digitonthophagus gazella. The sequence continues at coordinate 33,236,746 of JASCIT010000007.1, read as the reverse complement.
TTTTCAATTTGCTTTAACGTAAACAGAGAAGACACAAAGGGTAACCTTATAACCCCTGGGTAACAACGTTCCGGTGACCACTGGCCGGGCGAGACGAGCCGCCACTGATCCCACCGTAATTACATTTACAGGCGAATTGAATATTTAATTGTCCATTAGCCCTATCCCCATCGCGTCGGCTAACTGCAGCGAAACAGATCACGTTTCAGCCTGTAATAACGTACCCTCCCTCGTCTGAAATTCGCGTTTCAGGGCGAGCATCTAACGATTACAGAGGCTGCGGCTCGAAGAACATCACGGTCCGGCGGTGTCACGTTGCTCACGCAATTACGCTTTAAATTAACCTTAAACACGTACCGACCTAATCGTAAAGGAAACGTCTGTTTCTGTATCTTAATCGGAGAGATAACGGAGGATTTGGGTTAATGTTGCTCTTACCTTCTCGCACGCTGTTCAACTGGGTCGTAGGGCAAAGTTCGGATGTACACGGAGCGACTTGGGTGTCCCTCCCAGGACAAGACCTCGGAGGACCGCTTAAACATTGTCTTCTTCTCGTACGGGTACATTCTGGCGTGCATTCAGACCATTCGGACCAAGAAGACCATTTCGGTTCTAGAGAAACAAATTGAAATAATTTAGTTTGAGCAATTTAGATAAAAGTACTATCGTGGCTTTAAGGCTTTATCCTTACCGTACGACAGGTCTACGTCGTTAAATTCATTAGGGGCGTCCACGACCACTTCTTCTAGCAAGTACGTAAGCATTGCGGGGTAGAAAGCTTGTTAACATTGACGTATACTAGGTTCGGGAAAGCTTAGAGGCTTTAAATCGCACTCAAATTAATTTATTATTCAAATTCGGCGTCTGAACCTTCTCGAATAGTATAAATTAGCTACTTATAATGCACGAATTGGAGTTGAAACGAAAGCGACATCTGTACGAATACACGGGGGCGTTGCGTGGGACGTGGAGGGTTCTTTTGAGAGGGAGGCGGGGACGGAAAATTAGACGGGTTTGGCTCCAGATTGGAACCGTCACTTTACCTGGGGGACAGGGCTGGCATTCCTTGTTCCTCTGGATCTCCGGCCCGACGCAATTACTGCCTCCGTTGCTCGGCGGCGGCTGCGTGCACGTTCTTGTCCTCATTTTTCCTTTAGGCAGGCTCGCTCCGGGACAGCTACACTCCTTCCAGGGCGACCAAGCCGACCACCCACCGTTCACTGCAACGAAAGACGCCATTAGCACATGCGGTCCTCGTTAGCGCGTTTTTCGACCTCCGACTACTCGCAGACGACCGTCCTCTCTTTCATTCCGGAAAGATTTTATTAAAGGGAAGCAATAACGTATTGGTAATAAGTTATTTTGAAACAAAGTATACAGTTTGGGAATCTTATCAATATAAACATTAAATTTCATATCGACAAAAAAAATATTCTGTCATGATTGTAAAAAAATAAGAGTACGGGAATAAAAGATGTTTATAAATATTTTTTCTTAAGTTTTAACTTACTTCACAAAATCGTATAGAATTTATTTGTGAAAATTTCAAAAAATTCTTACCTCAAAGTAGGGTCAAATGGAGTAATCGTAAACCAGGGGTAATTGTAAACAAGACTTTGTTTTACTAAATATTCAAAATAAGTGACTTTCGCGTACCTACTGTAGTCTACACGTTCCTGCTAGCTAGGAAGTTGCAATGTTTAGCTTACTGCAGTTAGTCAGGAGCTAACAGTAGCGTAAAGATTTTGTTAGTGATTAAAAATAGGAATTTCGCTTTAATCGTATTGTCTTACACTTGATATTAAATGTGTTGAACGATACGTTCGACATTGTTTAATGTATTTGGAAGTGACAGTATATTGTAAATAAATGTATTTTGTTAACAAAACCACGAAATTGTCAATCAGTTCCTTGCAAATAAGTGTTTGCAATTAATTGAAGAACTCAGTGCAAAAACCGGTCAACTTCACTTTTTGATGAAATTGCTTTTTTGCCTGAACTTGGCCCTACTCACAACTAGTGCGCATCGTTTGGTATAAATAAACGGCTATCTCCACCGTTGTAAACTGGAAGGTGCATAAGAAATGGAGCTGGCATTAATTTGTTTGGATGCAACAATCGATTAGTTTTTTAGTGACACTGTAAAATTTGAAAAAATGGAGATAACCGCTTTTTGCACCGAGCCCTTCAATTATACCCCTCTTAAAAACAGGGCTGGCGTGAGTGCATGTGCAAGTGTGCAGTTGCACATGGCCTCGCGTTTGAGACTGGCCTCGCGGCTCGCCTCGGTTCTGAAAGTAACTACTTAGTTATCGTAAACAGGGGCTGAATATTGCGCCCCGCATTCTGTGGTGTTTGATTTTATAAAGCTGTGACCTTGTTTTTAGACATCGATTAGAATTTTTGAAAAATTCAATGTTTGAAGTTTATATTGTTTCAAATCTACATTTTTTACTTTGTGGGGGTCCGCGAAAAGAAATTCATCGTGTCGCACTTACTGGCCCTTTTTCTAAATATAATTATAATGAATGGCCTCGCTTTTACAGTTTGCACTTGGCCTCGCGGAACCTTGCGCCGTCCCTGCTTAAAAATACATGTGAGGAAAATGTATACGCTAATTTGGGATTTTTCTAAACAACAACTTGAAAAATATATTAATTTAACTACATTGTTGCTGTTAATTCAACAGGAATTGTTAAAACATTAAATATAGACTAAGACAAAAATTCTACGGAGTCTAAAAAGACATTCCCAAATTGAGACCAGCCCAATATGTAGAAATTTTAACAACTGCTGCGGTTGTTAACTTATGATACGCTTCAAAGAAGCCGAGCGTATAAAAGAAGAAAAAATAGCGAAAAAGAGAGAAAAAAGGCTACCAAACAGAAACTAAAAGGAAAACGAAAGGAGTGCAGTGAAAGCGAAAAAGAAAACAATGTTGAATTTTCAGAATTTTGCATTAATGAGTCAGATGAAGAAATTAACGAAACGCAATAATGGGCCGAAGAAGTCAACAAACAGCTATCCAGAGATTGACTATCTAAAGCCAGGCACTTAATTAAGCCAGAGGTGTACTTACTAGTAAAATTTCGTGGAGGATTCAGAAAAAGGACATATTATAAATAAGTTTGTCGTATACTTTATGTGGATGAAGAAAACAGAGACATTGAAGTTATTGAATTTAAATGCATCGGTGCCTTTGGAACTGAATTAATTGAAAAAGAACGTGATATTTCAACCACTGAATTTGAAATGGTTGAAGCCCATCGCCAAAACTTATCCAAGCCAAAAATTATAGTGCAGGCCAGAAAAACTGCATGTTTTTCCAGGCAGAGTAAGTGTTTTCGAAAAATAACTTCTTTGTGTATTACTTTTCTTATTTTTACTTTTATAAGATATGTTTAAACTACGTAAAATTAATCTAAATAAAGTGTTTGTTGTTCTTTTATTATTGGGGTAATTGTAAAGCGCCCCTAAAACTTAAAAAGTAAGTACAGTAAGGCCTCAACATTCGCGAGGGTTAGGTTCTGAAAATACGTCCCAAATGTTGAATCCGCGAATGTTGAAGCACTCTTATAAAAGAGAAACTGCTTCTGTGCCATTTTAAAAATTAAAACGAAGACGAAATAAATCAAATGGAGAGATGTTTTATTTCAAAATAGCACCAAAATTAAAAATTTGAACAAATATGATTTTTAAAATTAATAAAATTAGTTACTTATGTTAAATAAAACACACACAATATTTCAAAATAAAACGACTAAATTTTCTGCAACAATATTTGTATTCAAATATAATATGTACAGTAAAATAATCATTTAAAGTTACAAAAATAAACTCTGTCAAATAAAAATAAATACCAAAGAAATAAACTAAGAAAAAAAAAACAAATAAAAATTAACTTAACCTTTCATCAACATGTTCAGGCACTGATTTAGAACATGATGGTTTGAAAAATGAATGTATGGTAGGTTGTACAGCTTCATTTTGCATATCCTTTTGAAGCTGTTTGTAAGAAGCAAGAAGAGTATTTAACCCATTTTTAAATTTTATGTTACGTTCGATTACTGGATCCATTGCTACTATCTTTTCAGAAAGATGATCGCGAATAATCGAAACGCGAATGCTGAAGTCGTGAATGTCGGGGCCTTACTGTAGTATGAACATGATTTTTTTGAAAAGTTGTTTGGGTTGCCTTTATTCTTGTATGTTAGTAAATAATTTAAGAATACAAGAGTAAAAAACATTTATAAACTTTCTTTCATGTTTTAACTAAATTTACAAAATCGAATTTAATCGAACCTACTTTTATAATGCTTTGAACAACTTTAAAAAATCATAACGACTTTATTTACTAGAATAAAAAAACGGCTTTTACATCAAATTGAACTTCAAAGATTCTATTTTAGATTAAAAAAGCCAATTTTGTTCTAATTTTTATCGAAAAATTTAAAAAAATTGTAGAGCTGGCAATTAAAAAAAAAAAAATGTTATAAAAAAACTGTTCATCTTTAAGAAACCGTTTAGAGTTTATTTATAAGGATCAATAATGATTAATAATGAAACAAAAAAAAATAAGTAGAACAGGCCGAAGAGTTTTGACCTCACTATTGATTAAATAATATTGATTTAAAAAATCGTCAAGAAAACCCTATTTATAGAAAATTATTACACATCTTTCACCTCACTGAGTACTTACTTATATATTATGCAGATTATAATGTAAATGTAGTACAACCTAAGTAAGAAAAGCAAGTAATGAATTGCAAATAATAACAGTTTAAAAACCTTGATGAATTGTAAATAATAGTAATTTATCTACAAGCGATAATCTATCAATTATGGAACTAATCGATTGATTATTATAATAAGCAGCAGTTAAAATCCAACTGATTATAAATAAACTCATCTATCTCGATATTCTCCATCACCTTTAAAATTAACTACTGGTCTATTCACTGATGTCACTGATTTATTATTTTTTCGCAACGTAAATAGTGGAAAATGGTTTGCATTGAGTATAAAATGGAAATGTCACCCGTAATTGAAACTGTAACCGAAAGGAAATTGCAATGAAACATTTACATTGAAATTATAGGAAAGGTTCTGACCGAGTCAATTAAAAATTTTATGATGTTTGCATTTCAAATATTCATTATATCGATTTAAAAGGAAAATTATTAAATATGGTCTTATTTTTTTTTATTTTTTCTTGGAAGCTTAGAAACCGTTCGTTCTTGTTAGTGTGGTTCTTTTTTAACTTGCTGAAACGACACATCATCAAGCCATAAACTTATCTCAAACTGGAAAAGTTTGCGAATTTAACTTTCCCCTCCCTTCGAGCGACTTCGGTTCCTCCACTTCGCAACTGCTCGCCGGTCTCCAGAAGTTCTTTCGGCCGCACGCGGAGGCGGAAACAAACTTAAGGAGTTAATAAGTTGCTCCGCGGACGTTCGAATGAAAACGGGAAACGCTCGCTTGTATTTTTTAGGGGGACTTCTCGGAAAATCGTTGAAAACAAAGACGTTCTTTCGCAGGATTACCGAACCTTTAAGACCGCAAAGACGAACGAACACTTAACGTACTGTTTACACGTGTTCTACCTCTCGCTGAGCCTCCTTTCGTACAAACACCGACCTGCAGATGTTTTCTCGACAAATAACTTTCGGAAATCACCGAGGACGTGTAAATATTGTGAGTACCTCTTAAGAAAGCAAATACGCCTGCAGGAATTTCCTAGTTTCTCTCCATAGGTGACGCTACGATTCGAAACATAAAGTTTCGAATTTGATATAAAATTTCGAATTTGATATAAAGTTTCAAATTTGATATAAAGTTTCGAATTTGATAAAGTTTCGAATTTGATAAAGTTTCGAATTTGATATAAAGTATCAAATTTGACATAAAGTTTTGACGTTTTGTAATACTCAAAATTTTCCACAATGTTCAGCTGGTTAGCTAAAGAAAATAAAGACGATCAAGAAGTGTTCGATAATGTCCTCGAAGGTTTAAAGAAAATCTACAAAACGAAACTACTTCCACTTGAGGAACATTACATGTTCCATGAATTTCACTCCCCGAAGTTAAATGATGCCGATTTTGACGCTAAACCTCTAATACTCCTCGTTGGGCAGTACTCAACCGGGAAAACGACATTTATCAAGTATTTATTAGAGAGGGAATTCCCCGGAATGAGGATAGGACCTGAACCGACGACCGATCGTTTCATTGCGGTTATGTATGGAGAAAAAGAGGGTGTAATACCGGGTAACGCTTTGGTGATGGACCCCAAGAAGCAGTTTAGACCGTTGTCAAAGTTCGGTAACACGTTCTTGAACAGGTTTCAATGTTCGTTGGTAAAGTCCCCGGTCCTCAAAGGGATCTCCATTATAGACACTCCCGGGATACTGGCAGGCGAGAAACAACGCATCGACCGTGGTTATGATTTTGCAGGAGTTCTCGAATGGTTCGCCGAAAGAGTAGATAGGATTATTCTTCTATTCGACGCTCACAAACTCGACATTTCCGATGAATTTCGTAGATCTATCGAAGCCCTTCGCGGACACGACGACAAAATTAGAATAGTTTTAAATAAATCCGATATGATCGACCATCAACAACTTATGAGAGTGTACGGAGCTTTAATGTGGTCTTTAGGGAAAGTTTTTCAAACACCTGAAGTAGCCAGAGTGTACATCGGCTCTTTTTGGGATCACCCATTTAGATTTGATATAAATAGAAGACTTTTTGAAGACGAAGCACGCGATTTATTCCGGGATATTAAAAGTCTACCCAAATATGCAGCTTTGCGTAAATTAAACGATCTAATTAAACGAGCTAGATTGTGTAAAGTTCACGCACACATCCTTTCTGATCTTAAAAAAGAAATGCCTAACCTTTTTGGAAAAGATTCCAAGAAAAAAGAATTAATTAAAAACCTAGCTAGAGTATATGAAAAATTACAAAGGGAACAACAAATATCATCAGGTGATTTCCCCGAACTTTGTAGGATGAAAGAAAGCTTATCTAAACACGATTTTACAAAGTTTCATTCATTAAAACCTAAATTAATCGATACAGTTGATTCGATGTTATCCCAAGATATCGCACAATTAGTAGCAATGATTCCCCAAGAAGAATTAAAATATGAAGTAGAACATAATTTAACCGGGGGTGTTTTTGAAGTCATCGAAGATAAAATTTCCCCGTTTGGTTATAAAAGAGGTGAAGGTATTAATGCTGGGTATGGAGAATTAGAATGGATTGTGGGAAGATATAAAGACAAATATGATGCTCTTTTTGAATCTTTAAACCCTATAGATGGAAAATTATCTGGTGGTGCTGCTAAAGTTGAAATGGTTAAATCCAAATTACCAAACGCAGTTTTAGGGAAAATTTGGAAATTGGCTGATGTTGATAAAGATGGATTTTTGGATAGGGATGAGTTTGCGCTTGCACAATACTTGATTAGTGTTAAACTTGAAGGTGGTGATTTACCTGAAGAGTTACCGATACATTTATGTCCACCGTCTAAGAAAAAATATCTTTAAAATTTAAAGTTTTTAATTTTATGTTTATTGTTTTGTGGAAATTATTATTTGAAAATTATAATTGAGTTTAAGATAGATGTAACAAAGTGGGGTGGTTTAAAAAAATAAATAGTGTTCATCAACATTCCTACAAGTTTCAATTAGATGTAAAAAATCGTATAGAATTTATTTGTGGAAACTAAGAAATGATTTTTGCCTAAAATAAAAGCTTAATGATTTTAATGTTTGGCTATAGAAATTAAATTTGACAAATATCTAAGAAATTTAATTGGATTTAAAATTTAAACGGTTTTTGAACCTTTGAAAAATCTTAATGAACCTTGAAAAATCGTAATGACTTTATTGATGAGAATTAAGGAATAATTTTTATATGAAAATGAATTCAAGAAATTCTCTTATGGATAAGAAGGGAAAATTTGTTGTAATTGTTAGCACAAAAATAAAAATAAATAAAATAAAAAAAGTCTTGGCTTGGTTAACTTAGCAAAAATTCTCAACAGTTAACTAACCAGAGAGTAAACAGTCACTAACCAAATTTTAAAAACATTCATTGATTTTTAAAAATCTTGGAGTTTATTTATGGGAATTAAGAAATAATTCCATAGTTAGATTAAGGGATATAGATTTTATTTTTGATTATACAGGTCAAAATTATTCTAATCAACAGGTAAAAAATAGAAAAAAAGAAAATGAAGAGATGAAAAAAATTTAACCATGACAAGTTTTTTTTTTTTTTTAATTGCCTAGACATCAATTTGTATAAATTTATTTATATAGGGCGTTCATACAGTCAGCAACAAAAGTCTTGATACCCTTACATTATTTCATTTCTTTACGTAAAAAGTGACACCAGAAACAAAAATATAGCGGTTTTTTATGTATCGTAAAATAAAATTACTTGTATTCTTTTATGAACAGGAAAAATAAAACACACAAAATTTATACTTGAATAACTAGAAACGAAAATTTTGTTAGACTGCATGAAACGGCGTTGTAAAACTGTTGATACTCCTGACAGAAGAGGGCAAAAATGTTAGAAACTTAACACAATTTCGTTAATTTTAATATTTTGTAGGGTATCCTTTCAGTCGAATGACCTCCTTTAGTTGGTTGGGCATTGAGTGTGCCAGCTTTTTTGTCTAATCTGCGCTAATTTGTTGCCATTCTATTTGGAGTATGTTTTTTAAATGACCTTTCGAAGTTATATGGTGTTTCCTTAAACGTTTTTCCAGGTGTTTCAATAAATGTTCAATGGGATTAATATCCGGACTTTGTGGAGGTGGTTTTAGAAGGAGGGGTACTCTATATATTAACCACATCTTAACTATTTAAGCTGTATGCTTCGAGTCGTTATCTTGTTTGAAGTGAAAATTTGTAGAGAAACCCGTTTTTTCCGCACGTTGCAATAAATTTTCTTGCAAAATTTTCAGGTAAACCTCTTTTGTCATTATTTCATCAATTACGACAAGGTTACCGACACCTGAGGTGGGCATACAGCCCCAAACCATGATACTGTCACCCCCATGTTTCACTGTTTTAATCGTGTTTTTTGGATTTAAAGCCTCGTTTGGTTTTCTCCATACTCTTAGGCGGCCATCACTTCCAAATATATTAAATTTAGATTCGTCGGAAAATATTATCGTATCCCAAAAGTCTAATCCTCGATTTTCATATGTTTTTGCAAATTGAAGTCTTTTATTTTTATTAATCTCACCTACGAAAGGCTTCTTTCTACCAACACATGATTTATAACCACCCCTTTTGATGGACCTTCGCACTGTATCAGCAGAAATAGTAATGTTTGTAGTCGCGTCAAGAGCAACAGCTATCTTGAGAACACTTTGAAAACGATCCTTTTCGATAAGTTGTTTAATAACATGATCGTCTCTGTCAGTTAATTTTCGGGGACGTTCAGCTCGTGGTTTATTTCCTATCCTTTCTTCATCGATGAATTGTTCTATGACTTTTTGTATCATAGCTTTACTTCTTCCAAAAATTTTTCCAATTACTGCATATGATTTTCCATCTTTATGAGACTTTATAACAATGTTTCTTTCTTCAATTGTCAGCTCTTTTCTGCTCATTTTAGAAAATTAGCTTTTCGAAAACTAGGAACATAGAATCTACTAAAAATTACACAGATGCGTGATAAATACTAGATGACAAATAAATCACCAAAAACAAAATAAAACTATACAACTCGCGCATAGCGTTATTATTTTTGTTGCTTTTCATCGCTATACGAGGGGTATCAATACTTTTGCTGCGTAACTTTTTGAATTTAAATTATGTTTTCGTTTGTAATTATTAACGGAAAAGCCTAATATGCTTGTTTGTTGATGTTCTTGGAAGGACATAGATAGATTTATTTTATTATAAATAAAAAACAATATAATTTGATTAATTCTGCAAATTTTAGTTAAATAATATAAGGGCATTAAGACTTTTGCTGCACACTGTATATTTGGTGTCTAAATTTAGTAATTAGTAATATTTGATGCTCAACATTGTTATTTGTGAAGTGTCGACATTGTATCTTTGACATCACTGACGCAGACTGATTTATTCATGATTTATTTCTTTCAGAATTAAGGGTACCATCGGTGCTCATAAAAATCGGTGTCCACTTTGGATTTGTCAGTTAATTTTCATTTGATATGCCGAAATTTCAAAATCAATACAGCAACATAACGACATTGTCTGTAGCTGGAGTGTGATATGAACTGAGGGCTCAAATCCCAAAACCCATCCGAAGGAAAGCTAACTAACTAACTAATAAATTGATATAATCTTCCTTGAAAAAGTATAAGCTTCGTTATTTTTGACATTATCCAACATCGGACTTGCCCCAACATTTTGGGCACTGATAGGGCACTTGTAGACACATTCATAATTATTGGATATCAGAAATCAATTGAAATGGCACATATTATATAATACATTAAAGTAGTAAGCAAGCAGCGTAACTCCAGTTACCAACATTTTTAACAATTCAACCAAAAAGCTACTCAATTTTTTCAATTTTCCACCAAAGCTACAAAAATGTTGAATAATTCCACCAAAAATTTACTGATTTTTAAAAAATACCACCAAGAACTTACCAAATTCATAAAAATTCTACTAAAATTACCAATATTTTTAACAATTCCACCAAAAATGATTAAAGTTAATAAAAATTCCACCAAAGTTATTAACTTTTTTAACAATTCCGTCAAAAACATACTGAATTTTATAAAAATTCCACCAAAAATTAATAAAATTGGAAAAATTTCACTAAAAACTTACTAAATTCGTAAAAATTCCACAAAAAAACACTGAATTTTTTAAAAATTCCATCAAAATGAATAAAATTCGCAACATTTCCATCAGTGTTACCAAAATTTTTAATAATTCTACCAAGAATATACTGAATTTTTTTAGAATTCCACCTAAAATTAATACAATTTGCAAAAATTTCACCAAAAACATATTAAATTCATAAGAATTTTACCAAAAACACTGATTTTTTTTTTATTCCACCAGAAATGAATAAAATACGCAAAAATTCTCCCAATGTTATCAAAATTTTTGATAATTCCACCAAAAACATACTGAATTTTTTAAAAATTCCACCAAAAACTTACTAAATTTCTAAGAATTTTACCAAAAACACTGAATTTTTTTAAAATTTCACAAGAAATGAATAAAATTCGCAAAAACTCCACCAAAGCTATTAAAATATTTAACAACTACACCCAAAACTTACTGAATTTTTTTTATTCCACCAAAAACTTTAAAAAATCCTAAAAATTATAGCGAAATTGTCAACATTTTTAACAATTCTACCAAGAACTGACCAAATTTTTTAAAAATTCCACCAAAATGTACAAATTCTTTTAAAATTCCACCAAAAATGAATCAAATTAGAAACAATTTCATTAAAAATTAATTAAAACCTTGAAAATTCCATCAAAAACTTAGTAAATTCATAAAAATTTCACCAAAGTTACTAAAATTTTTAATAATTCTACCAAAAATAATGAATTTTTTAAAAATTCCACCAAAAAAACTTACAAAATTTGTAAAAATTCCACCAAAAATGTACCAATTTTTTTTTTAATTCCACCAAAAACTTACTAAATTCGTAAAGCTTCTACCAAAGTTACCAAAATGTTGATCAATTCAACCAAAAACAATAATTTTTTTTAGAAAAATACTAAAAATAAAACTAAACTAGTGTCAATAAAGTTAATAAAATATCAACCATTAAGTAATTACGTGACGCGTTGAATACATTTATTAACCTATAATTTACATCAAAAAAGTCTTAATAGCTTTTAATATTTTTCATTATACATTCATAGGATATGATTAACATTATTCTGTTTATACCAAGCTTAAAAATTAACCTGTAACACGCTAAATTTAACACCTTACAACTATTTATGAACGCTTTGTAGTACTTAAAAAATGATATTTGTTATATTAAAGTTTAAAGATTATTTTTACTCTATCTTAAATTAACCCCTTAATGCACATTTTTTTTAATCAATTTAGGTTAAAGAAAAATCATTTATTTTTTTTACAAATAAAGTAACCGTGACGTTCACGGAGCTGCACAATTCTGCCGGTAAACGTCACCCGTATATGTCACGGAGGTGTGCATTAAGCGGTTAACAGCAAAAAGTTAAAAAAATCTTTTTGTAATAAATGTCAATGACCCTCCTTTTATTTCTTTATCCTTTATGTGTTATGCCTTTGTTGACAAATTTTAACGAAATTCGAATTGTTTAGTACAATACGAAGAAAACATATGATTCATTGAAACGCCTACACAGAACAACCCAAATTCCCTTTAAAAGCACAGATGGTATTGTATTCAAAGGTCTTTCAGGCGCAGCATCCGAGTCACGTTCTGCGGTGCACCCCGATAGTTAAAACGCAATAAATTGCAATTAAACCGCGACCGGGCCCCTTTGTTTCGCGTAAACCGGACGGATTGTCGCACAGTTCGACCGACCAACAAACACAAAATAAACCGGATTAAGCGCCAATATATTTATTATGACGCGGGCTGGTGCTCAGTGCCGCTTTTAATTGGATTTAATTCGTAGCGTAAATCGCGCCTAACGCCGACGCTTAATTGTATTAGGACGATTCCCCGCGAGTTATGCGGTAAATATTTAGTTGTGTTATGGGGAAAAGTAACCAGACGCGTTGCGAAGACAATATCCAAGCGCGGTCGGTCGAATCTTCTAGAGAAGTGAAAATAAACAACAGTTCCTTTGTTGGAATGGGAAGAGCGGGTTTACGGGAATCGAGTCCGGCCCAGTTACGACCTTAACTGATGAATTAAACTTAAGGACAATAGACAGCTGCCTGGAAAACTTTCTTGAAGTTCCTTCTCGTCGAGCTATACGACGCCAACTTTGACGTATTGATTGGTCTAGTCACTGGGAAGGATCAAAGTGCAATTGTTCTAACTTCTTGTTAGCAGTGTTCGTTTCCGAATACTTCCATTTCAATTTAAACTGAAACGAAAGCCTCCGACGAAGCTTTTTTTACTTCCGTTTGTCTTTCAATTAGTTCGAAAAATGACAAACAAAGGAATGATTAAAAGTATTCGAGACGGGAATACAAAACCTACACCTATCTATTTACTGCTTGGTCATTATTATCAAAACACCGAATCAACGCCACTGGTAATTCAACATCAAAAGGAAACAGACAAAAGCCCTCGTTGAATTTTAAACGCGGACCACACCTCGGGACCCTGCCTACAAAACCGTAAACACACAAGGCAAATAATAAATAGACACTCGGAAAGCATCAAATAAAAATAAACTCCGGCCGAGAGACTCTATTCGTGGTCTTCTACCTTTTCTTTTCTCGTGTGGCCCTTCACAGTCGGGGGCTAAGCGCCGACCATTGTTTTGAGATGCTCCGAGAATTTTAAAACGAGACGACTTTCGACTTGCATACGAGTATTTCGCGTCTGTCGGCTTATTGATCGGTTTCGAATCGACAGTTAATAATTCAGTTAAATGAACACAATTTATAACACGCGGAGGCGATTAAATTAATGACAGTTCACCTTCGATTACGCGCGAAATCGATTCCGCAAAATTCCACGGCCCGCATTGCTAATTTCGCGGACAATTTAAGGCCCCGTTGTCTGGCTCAATTAACACATTGATCAATCAGCCAGAACATCGCGTGCCGCAAGCCACGGGGCTTCCGAGCGTCGATAATTAACAAAACCGCCAGAAATTTAGTTCCAATTTTACCCCACGGACGCTTATAAAAACGGATCAAGCTAATAAGCCTTAATTGGCCCTAATTGCCGCAACGTTGCCTCTCCCATAATCTGTTAGAACGCCACAATTTGTTCTTCGTACAACTTACAATTACATGAATACTTGTAATTCTTTGTAATTAGATAAAAAGAACTTTGGTCGTTTAATTTTTTTTACAATTAATTTTCGGTGGTCGTAACACGTGTTTTCCAGTTGAAATTATAAACAACAGCATTCCACGAATGCGAGCCAGTGGTGAATGTGCATAATATTTTAAACGAAGAGGTCGTAAAACAACAAAAAGGGGCCGTGTCTTGCGTTAATCAGACGTATCTCATTAGTAAAGACAAAAGGGAACGTCCGCTAAGGGGCAATCAGGTTCTTTATGACAATGCCAAATCGCCAGGGATCTATATTCATTAATTTCTTCTTCGATCATAAGGCGGGAATATTGATGAGACGAACAAACGCGAATGTTAATCTGGCAATTTGGAACTTTTTAGAATACCATTCCGGTTATGTTGAATAAATCATTCAAATAGTAGTTAATTCCTTCATAGAATCTTATTTATAGCTGCATAAAAAACTTTTAGACGTCGGCGTTTACTACGTGTGGTACGCGATTTGCATGTATAGGATTGAAAATAAGTAACCGTACATCCGGAAACCAATGTCATTAATAATAATTGTAGGATTATAAAGCTTTCATTTCTAACAATGGAAAATCACCTGAGATTTATATTAATTTCTTTAACGATATAAGACGAAAATTTTGATAAGAATAAAAAATAATTTCTTGATTTTTATAAATAAAATCCGAGCGTTTTTTAAAAGTTAATTAAACAAATTTGATGTTATATTAGGTTTTATCAAAGTTTTTCTTTAATTTTTTGGTGATTTATATTCATTGATTTCTTATTCGATGTAAGATGGAAATATTCATAATAGGAACAAAAAATAATTACTTAACTTTTAAGTGAAAGCTCTAATAAACGAACAGACGGTGCCAACATTTTTGGCCGGTTATTGGAGATGTCCGCTTATAAGAAAGAGCTATTAAAATGAAAAATATTGTACTATTTCTGACAATTTTTGATTTTTTAACGTTATAAACAACTTTTTATCTTAAAATATTTTTATTTAAAACAAATAAGGATGCAGAGTGCTGTATCTCAGAAACTATTCATCGTAGAGACTTCCGGTAAAAAATTTAATAACTAAAGTGGCCACGGGAAAATGTTGGAAATTATTTTTAAGTTCCTAAGATGACCGCCAGGGGGCGTAATCGCCATCTTGAATTACAAAATGTGGGTTTTCCCGGAATTCCGCTATATTAAGATAAAACAAAAATATGCGCATCTTAAAGTGGAGATAAGTATCATTTTTTTTTATTAGAAACTTTTTTCCGTAACTCCAAAAATAAAGTGGTGGAGGGCGTTCGAAAGTGCTTGTAAACAAATGCCTATAATTTCAAAATGGCTGAACGAAATTTAATAAAATTGGTGTCGTTGAAAAGAGCTTTTCTTGGACTATGAATCCTACCGTTTTGGTGGTGATTGTAAATTCACATATCGCCGCTAGATGGTGTTTTCGAAATTTTTTTAGAAATTGCGAATTTGCTCCGAAAAGTTAAATAGAACAGTATCACTTTCTCTTCACGAAAAAATAGTATAATAAAGCCCAAACAAGTTAATGAAAACCGCACCTCGATATTGTATTCCTAACCTAAGATATTGGTGAAAAACCATTCATCAGGAAACTGAACGGGTTTCGCCCGGTTTTTATTCTGTTATTCCAAAAATAACACAAGAATACTATATTCAAAAATTTGTACCATGGATTTTGAGAAGCTCAAGAAAAAACACTTCATTTTTCTAAAATGAAGTGTTTTCTCTAAATCTAAAATACTTAGTTGACGATGTGAAGCTTCTCTTTGTGATAGGAAACAACGTTCTATATGTGTTTCTTTATTTCTTTAGATGTTGGAAACCAGTAAAATCATTCTTCATGAACGATTTAAATCTGGAAACTACATCCAATGCTTCTTTATAAGACTTGATTGGATTGAAGTCCTCCTCCACATCACCTGCTTCCGACTCATTTTCACTTTCAATGTTTTCTATTTCTTCTGTTTCTTCCGAAAATTCCAAATCTTCTGTTTCGATATCTTCGTCCACATTTAAATATTCTTCCACTACTTTTACACTTTCTACACCCAATTCTTTACTACATTTAAACAAAATAGCTAGTTTTGCGAGTGGTAAATCATCTTCAGCATCGTAGTCATTGTCAGTTGAATTATCTTGATCCATAAGAAATCAAACCTTTTTAAAGCAATTTTTAATTGTTTCTAGAGTGACCTTTTGCCATGCAGATTTAATATAGTACAAGCTCTCTAATATATTAATCGACCTTGACAGGTCTGAAGTCGATTGGGCGAATTCAATTTTTGGTAATATGTGATTTACTATTAAATCGCGGTAATAAAATTTAAAATTTCGTATAATACCCTGGTCTAACGGTTGGCAGACTGAAGTTGTCTTAGAAGGTAAGAAAATAATTTTTATGTTTTTTAATTTTAATCCATGTGGTTGTGAAGTTGCATTGTCAAGGAATAAAATTATTTTTCCCTTCCTTAAACCCATTTTTTTGTTCAAATCACTTAACCACTCCATCATAATGTCTCTTGTCATCCACACTTTCTTGTTTGATTTCCACGTAACCGGTAAATCTTTGTGAGCAATATTTCTTAAGGCTCGTGGGCGTGCCGATTTACCAAAAACTAATAAGTCCTCTTTTTCATCTGCACTATATACACAAAATAAAATAGTTAATCGTTCTTTAGAGAGCTTTCCTCCCTTACATATTTTTCATGTTTTAAAGATAAAGTTTTATTAGGTAATGCTCGAAAAAAGAGTCCACTTTCATCGGCGTTGAATATATCCTCTTCTCGCTAACCTTGCAACAAAACAGGCAGTTTTTTCATAAATTCGACATCTTCGTCATTCACATCAGCTTCTTCCCCGGAGATACACTTAAATATAATGTTGTTTCTCAAACGCCACTTTTGTAACCACCTGTCGGAAGCTCAAAATGTACTCACTCCCAATTTTTTTGCAATTTCCATTGCTTTTCTCTTTACTAATGGTCCTGATAAGGGAATGTTTTTATTTCTTGCTGTCAAAAATCAATCGAAACACACTTTGGCAATTTTTAAACCTTCACTACTTAAGAAGTTTTTCTTCGTTTTTATGTTGGTCCCAGACTGCCATTTCTTTCGAATATCTTCTTTATTTTTAAGTATTTTCGCCGCTTGCGTTTTACCAATGTTAAGTCTTTTAGCTATATCACGAACTGACAGCTTCTCTTCGTCTAACAAACAAACTATTTCCATCTTCTCCTTTAAGATAAGTATTTTTTTCTTGGTTGCCATTTTAACGCATGCTACACCAAAGTGAACAAACTAATAATAGTACCTTGCAGTACCTATTGGAAATTACCTGTCTTTGACAAGCGAAACGCACAGAGAGGGGAATCCCCGAAAATTTGTTGGTAAATATGTATACCTACTAGTGTTTAGTGACGTGTTCGTCTAATTTATCAAAGCTGTGCGTCCGCTTATTAGAGATTTTTGTCCATTATTGAGGAAAAAGAGGTGTTTGCGTTCGCTTATTGGAGCGTCCGCTTAAGGGAGAGCAGTTTGTATGGAAAGACATATCTTTGAGGTTCGTGCCAAGGTTTTTGTCCAGTTATGAAAGACGTCCGCTTATTAGAGCGTCCGCATACTAGCTTTCACATATAATCTGGACGATTTTTTAAAGTTAATCAAACAAATTGTGATAATATCTTAGGATTAAAATTCTTCGGTCGTTTATTTTATTTTTTTATTTTTTTTGTAATGTTTATAACAAAGTTAACTTCTATAATCAAAAATAGAACTTTTAAGCTTTAATTTAATGTAAGAACCGTTTCTGAATCTTTAGAAACAAATCCAGTACGATTTTTTAAAGATAGGTAATAAGAACTTGAAAGAATGTTGATGAACCCCTTTTATTCCCGTATCCTTCAAATAGTACCTAGTTAATTCCTCCTAGAATCTTATTTATAGCTGCATAAAAAACATTTAGCCGTCGCCGTTTACTACGTGCGGTACGCGATCTGCATGTACAGTGGGGAAAATAAGTAACCGCGCGTCCGGAAGCCAACTCCATTACTAAGATTACAAATCTGTCATTAACGGGTACGTGATGTTTGCGAGTGTTTAAGCTCGGCTTTCAATTATACGGGCGTAAACAGGCGTCGGACGCAACTGTCGGAGATAGAATCGGCCGAGTGGCGGATTTGCATGGACAGTATTTCTGGAATAATCGCACGCCACGCGTGGAACTGACGCGTCAAACTTTGCATATAGAGCGGGCGACACAGCCCGACCGTTTAAAATGCGCGCCGTCCGAGTTAACAGTAACACTGGCCGTTGATTCACATTAAAATTTCGCTTGTCGTCCGGTGGATTTATACCCTTTTTCGAGACGGGTGTGGCGAAAACCTTTTGTTTTCTTCTTTTTTCCTTCACTTTTTGTTTTCCTTTTCTTTTTTTTCTCCTTTTTAATTTTTGTTTTCCTTTCGTTTGTTATCTTTTGCTATCTGAATGTTAAGTATCACCACCTGTAAGTAGTAACAAGTAACAAACAAATGGTGGTAAAGTTCGTAACTTGTACACGAACGATCGGCTAATTGAACGTAACGGAATTATGGTAATTGACTTGCAGGTGAATTTTGCATCCGGTCTCGTTACTGCCCCACGTAAATGATATGTTTACGCGTGCGCATTACGCGGTGTAATTATCATTTGTTGGCCTGGGCGCGAATTAATCGCGAGTAATGTCCTCCGAAGGGTTTCCGCTTATTTTTAAACCGAGACCAATTAAAATGCCAGTTAGAGTTGCGGGCGTGGAGAAGCGAAATCGAGTCTTTCCCACTCGGCACACGTTCCTACTTAAAATAAGCCTCTGACTCAAAGGTGGCGGCGGTTCGCAGAAGTGCTTTGCTCTTCAGGCGCGAGTGCCACTCCAAGTCACGGTGGTCGACGTGCGGAGAGACTAAGCTGCCGAAACTAATTATTTTTTTCCGAACCGGGGAGTTACTGTGCGACAGTGGCTTATCTGATCCAATTTAGATTGCTTTTTAACGTTGTCCGCTTTAAATAATTGAATTTTTTATGATGGGGCCTTGTGCAAAAATGAAATATTGAATTGTAAAATGTAACTGTTTTTTTATCTGATTGTACTCTTCTAAATACAAATAGCATACTGCCTTTTCAAAAAGTTCCATTTCAAAAAGTTCCTTTTCAAAAGTTTATATGGAATTTATTAAACTTTTTAACATTTCAATACCTCTTTATGACTTCTATTATTTGTCATTGTTAATTCAATAGAAAAGTATTAAAATCAAAAATGATTCAAAAGACCAACATAATCTAACTTAATTTTTGAAAAATTTTAATTTTCATTATTCCATCGAATAACATTCTTTCATTAACAATCGCGATGCCAGTGGTCCCCTTGACAATTTTGACACCTGTATGGTGGCGGTCTTGTGGGCTTTTCCGGTGGTGGAGTCGCCGTCTTGGTGGATTAAACAAACGTCTTGGTGGATTGGGGACCACTTCGAGGTTGTTTCTGGAGCAATTCCACACTCCGGAAGCGATCCTCCACCAACATGGCCCTTCGCCTAAAGATGACGGGATCCTTAGCCAAATCTAGCAAGTGCAGTTCTATTTGTGGTAATAGCAGCATGCTAACCATCGGTTGGTCCTCTTCTACCTTCCGACCCAGCCTCTTCGCCTGGCGACTCTTTTTACATAGGAAACTGCCGAACGACTCGTCGGGTCTCTGGCTTTGCTCGAAATATTGGCTACTGATTCGGGCGAAAATCTTGGGGTCATTGTGTCTTTCTATTACGAGTCCTTCGAATCTCGCGAAATCGATTTCGAGATCGGCGAAGGACATCCACCAGGTGGTGGCGTCGTCTTTAAATGTCATACCATTTAAAATTGTGCTGCTATTTTGTTGACCTGGATTGCATCCACCTCAATTAACTTTTACGCAAGAGGTGTCTAATTCAAACATGATTGGATCTGACATGGTATTTGGAACTGTCTTCCTAATGCTTCTCGATATAGAACATCTTGTGTTAGTTTTTCTCTATTTATATACAGGGTTAATAATTCAAAACGATTTTTATTAAATGTGTTAAATCCATAAACTACCAAGTAATTTTTATTTTTTTAATTTTTGATGTGTGTATAGTCAAGTGTTAAAATGACTATCCATTTTATCAATAAAAAGGCTAATTAGTTAGTCTTACAAAAAGAAATCTTGCAAATTGTGGACAATTTTGTTGAAAGAATTTGCTTAAAGTCTATGTAAGTGCCTATAAATAAAATGACAAAATGTTTGCAACTATTACTAGAAATGTATTTATTCTTAAAAATATGGTTTAATATAAGAAATGAGTTTTTCACCAAAAATAAAGCCGAGGGTCTATTTTATGTCTAAAAAGATAAATTTATTTAACAAATAAGATAATAAGTAGAAAGAAATTGAAATTTTCCATATGATATCGATTCATTGGGTAATAAATTCTTAAAGAAAAGATAGATTAAAACCTCTATTTTCCATTTAGACTATCAAACTTATTCTATTTCTTATCAAAAAATTTCCAAAGTCAGCGAAGATTTTTACCCAACCTAACTTCCAAAATTTTTATCAAATTTAAAAAATCCCACCGAGTTTATTTGTGAAAATAAAGAACAACAACTTTAAAGAATGATAATTTAAAATGTCTATTGTATATAAAAGTCGTAAAATTTTTTGTATTTATTATCAAAAATTTTTTAAAAATTCCCAAAAAATACCGAAAATCGACAATTCTTGATCAACTTTAAAAATTCATGTAGACTTTATTTATGAAAATTGAGTAATAAGTTCTTTAAGAAAGATAGATTACAACCTCTATTTTCAGTTTAAATTATCAAACTTATTTTATTTCTTACTTAAAAATTTAAAAAAATTCGCAAAATCAGCGAAATTTTTAACCCAACCTAACTTCAAAAATTTTTATCAAATTTAAAAAATCCCACCGAGCTTATTTGTGAAAATAAAGAACAACAATTTTAAAAAATGATAAATTAAAATGTCTATTCTATATAAAAGTCGTCAAATTTTTTGTATTTATTATCAAAAAATTTTAAAAAATTCCCAAAAATACCGAAAAATCGATAATTTTTGATCAACTTTAAAAATCCATATGAACTTTATTTATGAAAATTGGCTAATAAATTCTTAAAACAAGATAGATTGAAACCTCTATTTTGAATTTAAATCATCAAATTTATTTTATTTCTTACCCAAAAATTTAAAAAAAATCCCAAAGTCAGCGAAGTTTTTTAACCCAACCTAATCTCAAAAATTTTGGTCAAATTAAAAAAATCCCACCGAGCCTATTTATGAAAATAAAGAACAATAATTTAAAAAAATGATAAATTAAAATGTCTATTGTATATAAAAGTCGTCAAATTTTTTGTATTTATTATCAAAAATTTTAAAAAATTCCCAAAAAATGTTGAAAAATCGATCATTGTTAGCCAATTTTAAAAATCCACATGGACTTTATTTATGAAAATTGGGTAATAAATTCTTAAAAGAAGATAAATTAAAACCTCTATTTTGAATTTAAATCATCAAATTTATTTTATTTCTTACCCAAAAATTTAAAAAAATTCCCAAACTTAGCGCAATTTTTTAACCCAACCTAATCTCAGAAACTTTGGTCAAATTAAAAAAATCCCACCGAGCTTATTTATGAAAATAAAGAACAATAATTTAAAAAAATGATAAATTAAAATGTCTATTGTATATAAAAGTCGTTAAATTTTTTATATTTATTATCAAAAAATTTTAAAAAATTTCCAAAAAGTACCGAAAAATCGACAATTTTTGATCAACTTTAAAAATTCGTGTAGACTTTATTTATGAAAATTGGGCAATAAATTCTTTAAAAAAGATAGATTAAAACCTCTATTTTGAATTTAAATCATCAAATTTATTTTGTTTCTTACTTAAAAATTTGAAAAAATTCGCAAAGTTAGCAAAGTTTTTTAACCCAACCTCAAAAATTTTGATCAAATGAAAAAAATCCCATCAAGCTTATTTATGAAAATAAAGAACAACAATTTTAAAAAATGATAAATTAAAATGTCTATTGTATATAAAAGTCATCAAATTTTTTGTATTTATTACCAAAAAATTTAAAAAAATTCCCAAAAAATGCTAAAAAATTGACTATTTTTAACCAATTTTAAAAATTCATATGAACTTTATTTATGAAAATTGGCTAATAAATTCTTAAAATAATATAGATTAAAACCTCTATTTTGAATTTAAATCATCAAATTTATTTTATTTCGTACCCAAAAATTTGAAAGAATTCCCAAGTCATCGAAGATTTTTTTAACCTCAAAAATTTTTATCAAATTTAAAAAATCCCACCGAGCTTATTTATGAAAATAAAGAACAACAATTTTAAAAAATGATAATTTAAAATGTCTATTGTATATAAAAGTCTTCAAATTTTTTGTATTCATTACCAAAAAATTTTAAAAAATTCCCAAAAAATGTTGAAAAGTCGACCATTTTTAACCAACTTTAAAAATCCATATGGACTTTATTTATGAAAATTGGGTAATGAATTCTTAAAATAAGATAGATTAAAACCTCTATTTTGAATGTAAATCATCAAATTTATTTTATTTCTTACCCAAAAATTTAAAAAAATTCCCAAAGTCATAGAAGATTTTTACCCGAGTCTAACCTCCAGAATATTTATCAAATTTAAAAAATTCCACAGAGCTTATTTATGAAAATAAGGAATAACTATTTTGACAAATTATTAATTAAAATATCTATTTTTTATAAAAGTCGTCCAATTTTTTATATTTATTGTCAAACAATTTTAAAAAATTCCCAAAGAAATGTCAAAAAATCGACAATTTTTAACCAACTTTAAAAATTCATATAGACTATATTTATGAAAATTACATAATAAATTCTTATTAAAACTTTTATTTTCTATGAAATCCATTAATCTTATTCTACTTCTTTCCAAAGAAAAAAAAAATTTTTTTTCGATCATTTTAAAATTTGAAAAAAAAAAATTTAAAATTGTTTTGAGACGATCGATGATGTCTTAAAACACTTACGTGTTTGATGATGATGCGACATTTAGCTAGTTCTTATTCTAGATACAATGATGTAAGAGCGTGTATTATGATTTTTATGACTACTCCTTTGTTCATGGGGTGGTTTCATCCGAACCATACTTCTTTTGTGGTTAACATTAGCCGATCGGAGGAGCCGATCAGAACGTCATCGGCGATTTGTCACGGACGAAAGAAAACACCGCGGTCGACAGTTCCAGGACAATGGAACCGCCGATCCAGACAATGACGCCGAAAAAGCGGTTCCCCATATCGTGGCGGCCGGAAGGGCCTCCGGCAATGATTTTCCGTCCATAATTCACGGGGTTTTTGTTGCCCGAAAACAATTCGCCCCGCCAATCGGAAGCGTTCGACAATGGGAGCCAATTAATCTGGCAGGAACGCGCCCCGCGGCCCCGGAACGGTCGGAACAAACTGTGTTTACGTTATTTTCGGGGCACAAAAGGCGCGATTTATGCCGCCGTAGAAAATGCAGGCGGTGCTCGTATATCTGGAGGTGAAAAGGAACCCCGCTACGAGCCCTCTGCCGGTGGAAACGGGCGTAACTCAAAGTAAAGGCCACCGCCGTTGAATGGGAGAAAGGCCAATCCCATAGCAGCCGCCGCACTGAAAGACCTTTCTTTCCTTCTTGCCGTTTTCGACTGCCGCAGGAATCTATTTAGATGCAGTTTTAGAGGGAAGTATGCGTTTAGTCAAAGGTTCTGTGGATTTTCTCGTAAAACAACTTTAATCTTGCTTTATACGTATTTTAAAGGTTATAGAATAGTGTATTTATCTAAAAGTTTTTTGATCTTTCGTTGTAAGAATAAATTTTATATAATCTTATTGATAAAGTTCTCTTAAAGTTTACTTTTAAACTAAAATACACATCCACCAGATGGTCTTATACTTTAAGGGCGAATTACTACTCACATTTTGCGGTATTTGCTCTCCACGAAACCGAACTTTGGTCATAAAATCCAAATTTATGTCAACGAACGTTGTCATGAATGTGCCCGGTAATGGGTCCGTTATTGGTTCTGGTTGACGTAACGCAATTAACGTCGAGTCTCTCGCGCGGTGCAGATGCATCCTTGTCCTTAATAAATTTAATACGTTAAGTCCCGTAAAAGGATGAGAGAAGGCTTAACAGGCTCACAATAAAGCGGATAATTACTTTCGGTCGGTCTTCACCGCTTTTGTGTACTAATTCTTTAATGGGAAGCCACGTAACCGATCGCAAAAGCCAGTATATTTTAAGTACGTTAAGTAATACAGCATTATTGTATGCATTATTGTACGGAATAACTCAATGCTGGCAATTAGGAACACCAGGGGTCTGTTACCAACAGCTGATGTCGATCGTCACATAAAAAAAAAAACATCTGGCGTTCATTTACCTCACCTATTGTAGCTGTAAAACAGGCGATAATCACCAGAAATAAATTATCATTAGCCGGTCTTTAGTTTTAATGATGTCAGCTGTTGATGAATAAATATCGCACCTCTAAGGCCATATTGCGCCTCCACGGTTATATTATACGAGGAAGACGACTGCCGGCCAGGACGTTTAAGGCCAATTACGCCAAAAGGCGTGAGTTTAACATCGAATGGAGCGGGGCTTGTTTCAGGTTAGGTCGGGATCAAACGCTTGGCTCTTCGTCTATGACCCTCGTTATGGCGCCGTTCTCGGAATCGTACGTGCCGGACACAATGGAAAATTGAATTAATGGCCGGCACGGGCACGCACCGCAGGAAATTTACGTCCAGCGGCCAGGAATTATAAGCAAAGTGACAAGATCTAGCTGCAAGTGTATTCAAATTAAGCTGAAAATATCTCGACGGGATTGTTTCTATTGTATGTCAGCTACGTGAGTCAGCGGCGTTTAAAACACTATCTTAGCATTTTAATTATATTGGAATTCAAGACATCTACATCAATTTAAAAGATTTTTTTTTAAGGAAAGTAATTATTTAGTATCTTATAAATGGTATGAAGGATAAATTATAAATGACGAAGAGAGGAATATTCTTGAATTAATTTGGAAATCTAAAGTTGAAAGTAATAGAAAGTATAAACTTACAAAGCAAAATGCAAACACTTGTTCGTATTCTCTAGTGATTAGTCTAACAATTTAAAACTAGACATACAAAAAAATATGATTTTTGACAAATTGTAAGAACTTTTCCACTTTAAGTTAAGAGTAAATTATAAATCTTCAATCAGAAAAGCCGAACAATAATCATGAATAAGTATTTCACGCCCGTTATTGATCAATATACTTTTACAATTTTTAGGTGTCAAGGTTATAACAAATTCTAATTGGGATAAATCGCAAAACCTGCCCATATTCTCTAGTGATCAATCTTCAATCAAGAAAATCAGTGACTGCTAAAATTAGAAATAATAAAATGCAAATTTGAAATAATTTCAAGAACTCTTCCACTTTTAGTTAATAGTAAAGCATCTTTCTTTAATCAGGAAAGCTGAAGAGACTAACACACATGAATAACTTCTTCAAGTTCTTAGTGGTCAATTCATCGATTAATCTTCTTGGACAGCATAGAAAAAATTACATTTTATAATCGTAGTATACAAGATATCTCCAAAAAGTTGGGCTAACTAATATTATTTATTTAGAAGAATCTATACGTTAGCTTAGGATGTAACCCAACTACGTTCTAACCAGCGACGGATTTAAGCATGGGCTTTATGGGCTGCAGCCCAGGGCCCCGGTCCATCAAGGGCCCCTTTTACACTTACAATAAGTTGAAACTATAAACCAATTGGAATTTATTGATCAAATTTGTTTAGAGACATATGTGAAGGTGAGAAATTAATTAGTACATTAATAGCATTCGTGGGTCTCATAGGAGATCAACAGGACGAAAGATTAAAAGCATATGAAGAGGCAGCAAAAAAAAATTAATACGGATTTAGAAAAAGACTACAGTGATGTATACAAGAGGAAAATTACTTCCAATTTTTCTGACAAATCTACGGAAAAAATCTTATTGGTGGGGGCTGAAAAATTTAAACGAGAGACTTTAATTGTAGTTTTAGATAAATTGATCGTGGAGTTAAATAAAAGAGATAATGCCTATAAAGTATTTAGTAAGAGATTTAAATTTTTAATTGTTTACAAGACAAAAATATAAAAAAAAATTGACTTGGAAAGTGCGCGAGATGTCATCACTTATTATCACGAACATTTATTAAATGATTTAACTCAACTAAAGTCGTATTTGCAGACAATTGAGCCTGTCTTGTATAATTCTTGCAGTGATATATTCAAATTGATTTATGATAAAAAGCCGGTCGATGTTTTTCCTAATTCTTACACAATCTTGAAAGTTTTTTGACATTGCCAATCACGAACTGCGAGGCGGGGTTATCATTTTCTAGAATGTCTTATATAGAAAATAAATTTAGAACAATTATGTCAAATGAAAGATTGAATTATTTAACAATTATGGCAATAAATAATGATTTGGCCAAAGATATGAAATGTCATGATTAAATAAAGGATTATGCTGCACAAAAGTGTCGAAAAATTATCCTTTAAATAATGTTCCTTTATGGGTATTAGTTGTTATACCTACACATATTTTATTTTATTGTTTGTTCATTCCGTTAACTGTTGCTTGTATTTTAGGAAAGTAAAGCTCAAAATGCAATCCTTTTTTTTTAATTTCATATTGTTTGTTTTGTTATTGCCACAACACGTTTTTTAGGAGTATATATTTAAAAAATTTTCCAATCTATAAATTATAAAAAACCGTAAACTTGGTTAGGGGTGGGGTGGGGTAATTAGGGCCTCCTTCAATAGCATAGCCCAGGGCCCCCAAATTCAACGGTCCGCCTCTGGTTTTAACCATTGTTTATAGATGCATAGTTGGTCAACGTTCTGTAATGTGGGTTCGTACTCGAGTTACAAGCCGTTTTCTCGGGAACATTCTATTGTTACTTAAAAATATTTTAATATTCTAAGCATTTTATTGGCGTATATTTCAGCAGCACGCTCCCTGGGTATAAGAAATAGAACTATACACCGTTAGTCGACTATACTACTTTTTTTTAAATATCAGCAATTACCAAATCACCATTGCATATGTTTTTTCATGGTTTTATGTCATATATAGAAAGTCACAAAATAATAATAGCGCGGGACAAAAATATCTTCCTGATCTTATTCATTATTTATCATATGTTATCTTCCTCTGCCAGGATATCTTGGGGAAGTTTCCTTTTTAACCCGATATGGATTCCCACTTTTCCCAATTGATGATTTCGCGCACTCGAACATTTTTGCAAATTTGTAAGATACTTCCTTGTTGTTCTATTAATAAATTCAGTGATCGTTTCTAGACCCACTTCATCGTGTATTTGGGAATTCCGCACTAACCATGGTGCGTCCACAGCAATTCTCAATATTTTATTTTGAACAACTTGGATTTTGTTAATATTAGATTTTGTTGCAGAGCCTCAAACTGGGCTTGCATATGTTGTTATAGGTCAAGACATGTTTGGTCTTATTAGTGATTTGTAGAGCAATACTGCGCATTCAATTTTTAATTTTGATTTTCTATAAAGAACAGGGTATAACTTAATCTAGCATATGTCTCATTTAGTTTCTTGTTAATATATCTCCATGCAAGTTTCTGGTCTAAGTATACACCCAGATACTTGACTTTATCTTTGGGATTCCAGCTTAAAGGATGGTTTTCTATAGTTATTATTGATGGATTTTTGATTTAAGAGTGAATATTTTGACTTCGCTTTTGCTAGGGTTTAAATGGAAATACCACGTGAACAACCATTTCTGTACCTCGTTAATTGAGCTTTGCAGGCCATTAATAGATTTTTTCAGGACTACATTTTGCGTTATAATAACCATGTCATCCACAAATAAGGCTTTTTGGTCATTTGCGTGAATTGGAATATCATGTAGAGACTATACTATTTAAAACCAATGGTTCTAACCTTTTGGGTATACCTACATATCCCAAT
Source organism: Digitonthophagus gazella (assembly GCA_036711955.1). Lineage (NCBI taxonomy): Eukaryota > Metazoa > Arthropoda > Insecta > Coleoptera > Scarabaeidae > Digitonthophagus > Digitonthophagus gazella. The sequence goes on along the minus strand of JASCIT010000007.1, from coordinate 33,208,654 downwards.
CATTGTTCATATATGATAGGTTTTACACAGAATGACAAATTTTCATAAGGAAAATATTTCGATATCTCCATTCAACTAAAAAAAAGGCAGTTAAGTTATGTTTCAATTTTGTTCTAGAAAGTCTTTTTTGTCTTTTCTTTTCATATGAGTTGTATGAAAATATCCAACATCATATCTTTCAATATTGAATTTCAGTCCATTAAATAAAATAGAAATCAAAAGTTAATTTCCTTTCATATGATATAACTTTAACATTCATTAGCTTTTCCTTATTAGTGTGAAGGTTTTTGTAATAAGTATACAACTATTTATTAATAACAAATGTTAATAACCTGTCTATAAATTAACCAAATGTCTATAAATTAGTTCTTTCAGAAATAGAAACAACTTATACCTTCAAGGTATATAAGTTGATCCACAACAAAGTGCCATAGGCCTGAAAATAAATAGGCCGACCGCAGCCCAATATAAATTTCAACTAAGGCACGCCATCGACGGATTTATGAAGTCGCTTTGAAGTCTCGTTACTCGCGCCACGATATACACGGGTTTTTCTAATTGAAGTTGAATTCCTGCGATGGCGCGGCGATCGCCGCGGGCGATTCGATTTTGTTTTTGTTCATTTGTTCGACTGGTTTTCTCTTGTTTTCAAGCAATATAGCTAACGGTGTTCGCTTTTCTTCTCATTTTTCGTTTTTCTTTTCATTTTTCGTTTTTCTTCTCATCTTTCGTTTTTTAATTTCTTTTAAAACGATAAAGGTAGAATTTTAAAAATTCTTTTGGTGTATTGAAAATAACATTTAAAATAAGGCGGTTAAGGTACCGGTTCGTTGACGTGTAACGCCGCGGGGCGGCTCTGCGAGCGCCAAAAAGGCGGTATAAAAGAGAACCCTGCATGTCCCATTTGCATACTTCACGACACGGAACGTCTGGAACCGTAAGGTCTATTTTACGTCCTTCCCTCGGCGGTCGTCTGGCCAGCTTCTTCTTTCACCTGCTCTTCGGCTATCACCCTTTCCCCTTTTTAGTCGTTTTTTAGCCAAGTGGGTGTCAAAAATAATTTATTGCTTAAATGGTTGGGGCGCTTGGGATGTCTGCATCAAGCGGACACCTGTCCGTTAGATTAGTACCTGATTCCAAAATAGGGTTCGGTTGGAATTAGTCCCAAAAGCTTCTTAACTTTTCTAACATGAAATCCAATCTAGGTAATCAACTGCCTTAATTTTTTTTTATTTAATTTTTTTTTATTTATTTTTTTTTAAATTTTAAAATAAAATAAATAAATAAAACAGAATATTTTATAATTGAATGTTTTAACCTATTGCACCATAACACCATTATATTTAACTCCATCGGACCTAAATATACTTATATATTTTTTGTTTAGTATAAGTGCATTAAACTCGCGGGAAAATAAAAGCGGTAAACGCATTATAAAGGGACGCGCACAAAAAGCTCCCATTGTAAAAAAGTAAACGTTGGGCTCCATTGAATTCCAAATTGGCGAATAGATTAAAAAGGACGCGGCCGGACGGTTCGCGCGCAAAATAAACCGATTACGCCGGCTTGTTTTCGCGCTATCCGACTAGGTTACAATCAATTTTGGCCGTTTCGTTGAAAGCTCGCCCCGGAATACCGTTACGTTTCACGTGCATGATTTCGCACCGTTTCCGTATTTGTCTTTCATCCAACGTCGCCTGGGAATAGCAAAACTGCCTGGTGGATTTGCAGAATTGTCGATCGTCTAACGGCCAAATGGAACTACGTGTGCATGACTTAAATGTTAAGTGTGTACTGGATGGAATCGAAACGAAGAAGAATAGGTGCGTTCGCTTTACAAAAAAAAACGACCAAGCCTTTTTCCCATTCTACGAGTGGATCTATAACAATTAACTTTCCTACACGCATTTGGTTTTATTTCGCTAACGTTGAGTGACACTCGTCACTGAAATGAAGGGATCCTTGACAGCTACTCCATTGTGCTTTAGAATTACTCACAAAGGATTTGCAATGGATACGAATTCAATTTAGAAGTATTGTTCAGGATTGTTAAAAAAAACTTTCCCCATTTAACCCTTTCGCAGATATTGGTATACATACTTACCATTAACCTTACATGCAACTAATTAATTTTTAAAAATTTATTTCTAAGAAACTAATTATTCTCAAGACTAGAAATTTTATCAGGATTTAAATCAAAACTTAATCTTTATTTTCACCAGAAATGAATTTTCTACGAATTTTAGTTTTTTCTACAGAATCGAAACTACAATCTACTAATTGGTCAAGTTTTAAAAATTCATATCAAAACAACAGATCTCAACTTTGACTTCCTCTAACTCAAAAACTAAGTAAATTAACGAAAAATGTTTCAAATAAAAGTTATTCCTTATTTGACTGCGAACATCTTTTGTTATAAACATTTTTTCGTACAATCGATATTTATGAAGTTGTAGCCCAAAAGCTTGAACAGCCCTAAAACGGCATACCTTAACTTCGGCATCCTCTACCTCAAAAACTAAACCAGTTAGGGAAAAATACTTTAAATAAGAGTTATTCCAAATTCGATTCCGAACATATTTTGTCATAAAAAATTTTTCGTACAATTTATATTTATGGAGTTATAGCCCAATAACTGGAACAACCCCAAAACGTCATACCTAAATTTTGGCTTCCTCTAACTCTAAAACTAAGCGAGTTAGCGAAAAATATTTTTAATAAAAGTTATTCCCTATTCAACTACGAACATCTTTTGTTATAAACATTTTTTCGTACAATCGATATTTATGAAGTTGTAGCCCAAAAGCTTGAACAGCCCTAAAACGGCATACCTCAACTTCGGCTTCCTCCACCTCAAAAACTAAACCAGTTAGGGAAAAATACTTTAAATAAGAGTTATTCCACAATCGATTCCGAACATATTCTGTTATAAAAAGATTTTCGTACAACTTATATTTACGGAGTTGTTGCCCAATAACTGGAACAACCCCAAAACGTCAGACCTAAATTTTGGCTTCCTCTAACTCTAAAACTAAGCGAGTTAGCGAAAAATATTTTTAATAAAAGTTATTCCCTATTCAACTACGAACATCTTTTGTTATAATTTTTGTTTTCATATAATCGATATTTATAGAGATATAGTCCAAAAACTGGAACAACCTCAAAACGGCATACCACAACTTTGGCTCCCTCTAACTCAAAAACTAAGTGAGCTAACGAAAAATGTTTCAAATAAAAGTTATTCCTTATTTGACTGCGAACATCTTTTGTTATAAACATTTTTTCGTACAATCGATATTTATGAAGTTGTTGCCCAAAAGCTTGAACAGCCCTAAAACGGCATACCTCAACTTCGGCTTCCTCTACCTCAAAAACTAAACCAGTTAGGGAAAAATACTTTAAATAAGAGTTATTCCACATTCGATTCCGAACATATTTTGTCATAAAAAATTTTTCGTACAATTGATATTTATGGAGTTATAGCCCAATAACTGGAACAACCCCAAAACGTCATACCTAAATTTTGGCTTCCTCTAACTCTAAAACTAAGCAAGTTAGCGAAAAATATTTTTAATAAAAGTTATTCCCTATTCAACTACGAACATCTTTTGTTATAATTTCTTTTTCATATAATCCATATTTATAGAGGTATAGTCCAAAAACTGGAACAACCTCAAAACGGCATACCACAACTTTGGCTCCCTCTAACTCAAAAACTAAGTGAGCTAACGAAAAATGTTTCAAATAAAAGTTATTCCCTATTTGACTGCAAACATCTTTTGTTATAAACATTTTTTCGTACAATCGATATTTATGAAGTTGTAGCCCAAAAGCTTGAACAGCCCTAAAATGGCATACCTCAACTTCGGCTTCCTCTACCTCAAAAACTAAACCAGTTGGGGAAAAATACTTTAAATAAGAGTTATTCCATATTCGATTCCGAACATATTTTGTCATAAAAAATTTTTCGTACAATTGATATTTATGGAGTTATAGCCCAATAACTGGAACAACCCCAAAACGTCACCTAAATTTTGGCTTCCTCTAACTCTAAAACTAAGCGAGTTAGCGAAAAATATTTTTAATAAAAGTTATTCCCTATTCAACTACGAACATCTTTTGTTATAATTTTTTTTTCATATAATCGATATTTATAGAGGTATAGTCCAAAAACTGGAACAACCTCAAAACGGCATACCACAAATTTGGATCCCTCTAAGTTAAAAACCAAGCGAGTTAGCGAAAAATCTTTTTCCTTAGAAGAGAAAATATAAGTTAATGTCCTTGATTGTAAATTTTAAGCTTTCTAAAAATAAGGCTAGATTTTAAAAGCGGAATGAACAATTTAATAAAATTGAACAATTTAATAAAACTGAACAATTTAATAAAACAATAACACAAACGGTCAAAACTGAAACATCTAACGCCCTCATTAATTCAAAAATAACAAAAACTTTTATAACAGAATTTCACAGGTATAAAACCGCCTCCTCAATTTGGAATTCAAAAGAGTCCATTTCCCTTTTAAAACACGCTGGGGTTTTATTTATTCTGTTTTAATGCGTTTGGTGGTTTTGTTGTTTTCCCGTTCCAAATGTAGTTTGGTGTTTACTTTGGTCGGTTCGGTTTCAAATTCGAGTCGGACACGAAATTGGACGAAGAATTATTTAGTGAACATAAATTGAATGAAGTTGCAATTGATGTGAGTAACCCTTAAAAGCTAAGGTTACAAATAAACGTAATCGCTTGTAGTACAAAGCCTTTGGCCTTATGCACTTCCGGTCCAGCTGCGGCAAGACTGTAAACCAATTAAAACAAAGAACAACGCCGCTTTTGTCCTAATTGTGTCTGTATTAGCCGTGCTTAATGGGACCCTTTGCTCGGATTAGTTTCGGTTTTATACGATAGTTGAAGCGAGCAGAGTTCTAGGAACTACTCTTGGCACTCTTTGTCCCTTTTCATGCAACCCCTACTTCTAATACGTTCGTTTTTTTCGGTTCGAATCGGGGGGATTCCTATAAAAGGAATTGGCGGTGTGTGTGATTGACACTATCTCGAATTTTTGACATACGTCGCCCTTAATCTTTTTAGGGGAGATTTTACGCCCGTCTGTTTCAAAGGGGAAAAAGTCGCGCCATCGTTTTATTAAAAATGTCAACTCGTAATACTCACCGAACACCGTAATTTGCACCGGGGGTGCCATCCTTTTCGCGGCTAAATTTTCGGCTACGCAAGTGTAGTTTCCCGTGTCTTGGGCACGTGCTTGTCCTATAAGAAGGTGTCCTTCGCTGCTCACCAGCACAGATGTGTCGGATTGTAGGGGCATATCCCCCCTGAGCCAGTAAACCCTCGGGGGTGGCAAACCTTGGGGTGGCACGCAGCTGAGCTCCATCTGCTGACCAAGTTCTACCTTCATCGAAGGTGGGCTCAGCCCGAATTGCTTCTTCAGATCTGAAACGAAACGTTAAAGTCAGTCGGGAATCTATGCCAAGGCCTTTTTCGTTATTAAAGCGTCGAAGGGCACAAAATGGGAATAAAGCTCCCCGCTATAACCTGGAAGTTTGCAAAAGTAGGTCAAAGACAGAACTTGTACGACCCGTAACGCGAGAATGGGCGTAATCCCATTATAAATTCAGGACACCGATCTCCGAGGATAAGAATCATGTGTATTACCGCATAATAAAAAAATATTAAGTGCTTAGTTGTGTAGATAGGAAGTTTGGAATCGTGTTCGTATAAGTATGCGGATATGTTGCGGAGAAAGAGTAAATTTTACATCGGCTCGATGTTGATAACGGAATTTAGACGGTAAATAAACTCCCGGAAAAGATTAAATCGTGCAAAAATACACTTGCTGACAGAAAATGTAAACATGATGTTTGATTAGGTGGTTGGAGATTAGAGGAAATGCGGAGGATGTGTACTAATACTTTTAGTATGTTTATAAGTTAAAATTTTAGTGAAAAACAACTACTGCGCAATATTTTGTAAGATTTTATAAAAACATGTTATTAAATTTAATTATTTATTACATTATTTAACTCCAGGTTATCAAATATTTTCCAATTTTGAGTTTTGAGAAGGATTGAAAATAAGCACACAGTTCATAGAGCAATTTAGAAAGTTTGTTGAGTTAACAAATTTTTCTGTGTATTTAGTTTAAGATCCTCACAAATTTACGAAGTAAAAAAAAATCTTTATATATGTTTGTTATGTTATTATACACAGATGTACCAAACCTTGAGTTGTTTTTCTACGTAAGATACTTCAGCTTACATAAGCAGTTAGTTTTGGAGTCAAATTCCTCTTAAAAACAAAAGTGAAACCGTATCCACAAACATTTCCGCGAAACGGCTAATGAATCATAGCCCGTGATGCTTGTGGTGGGTTAGCAGAAACACGCGTTCTGCTAATCTAAATAAAATTGATGGTAACCCGACAAACCGCGAGGCGCCGCTCCTATAAATAGCTCGAAGGACTTCCAGGAATAATAGAGCGAACGTCGTATTCGTTTCGAAATCGAAGCCACCAAGATATCGAACCGAGTTTCCGGGGAATATCTTTTCCGCGTATTTTACCACATTTGTCAAGAACTACGGCTACAAAGCGGGCCAATTTCCCGCTGACTGACGTCCCTCGCCCCTTTTTACTCGCCTTTTAGACGGACCCGCGCGCAAAAATACATTTCAAAAGGATTCCTTCGCTTGCAACGTGCAACGGTGCGTCGCGACGCTACTGTTCTCGGTCCCGCGTGTATTTTTAGAGCTTTAAAGTTTTCCCCTCAAAGCTTCGATACGCGCTGCATGTGTATCTATGTAGATGCACGCGGTGGAAGCACCCCGGGCGTTAACAGTTCGATCTCGCCTCATTATAAATTAAACGTAATCGCGCAATTAAAACGTCAACGAGGATTAACAATTGTACGCGTTGTTATCGGTTTAAATCAAACTTCACGGTGAATTATGCTTTCGCCCGCGTGCGATGCGAAAACCGACCGCTTTGCGTTCCGTAGTAATTGAATTTCCCGCTCTATTGCCTCTATACCGCGTCACTCCGCGTCATTAAATTATTTTAATAATCACGATGTGACCGAGCTGATTTTAACCCTCTATATTTCATTGATTGCTTTTTAACTAATTGGATTGATATATGTGTTTTAGGAGAAATCTAATTCGAATTATTTGTATTTGATAAGCTTTTACTACTACTAAAATATAAAATTTTACTTCTAAAAGTTTAGTTAATTTGAACAAAATTACATTTGAATCCTTAGGATAAAAAAAAATATGTTACCAGAAGAATTTTGATATTATTCTAAATCTTACTAGTTTAGTTTTATTTTTAGTATTTTTCTAAAAAAAAATTATTGTTTTTGGTTGAATTCATCAACATTTTGGTAACTTTGGTGGAAGCTCTACGAATTTAGTAAGTTTTTGGTGGAATTTAAAAAAAAATTGGTAAATTTTTGGTGGAATTTTTACAAATTTTGTAAGCTTTTTGGTGGAATTAAAAAAAAAAATCATTATTTTTGGTAGAATTATTAAAAATTTTAGTAACTTTGGTGGAATTTTTATGAACTTACTAAGTTTTTGAGGGAATTTTCAAGGTTTTAGTTAATTTTTAATGAAATTGTTTCTAATTTGATTGATTTTTGGTGGAATTTTAAAAGAATTTGGACATTTTGGTGGAATTTTAAAAAAATTTGGTAAGTTTTTGGCAGAATTGTTAAAAATGTTGACAATTTCGGTGTAATTTTTAAGATTTTTGTAAGTTTTTGGTGGAATAAAAAAAAATTCAGTAAGTTTTGGGTGTAGTTGTTAAATGTTTTAATAGCTTTGGTGGAATTTTTGCGAATTTTATTCACTTCTGGTGGAATTTAACAAAATTCAGTGTTTTTGGTAAAATTCTTATGAATTTAGTAAATTTTTGGTGGAATTTTTACAAATTGTATTAATTTTTGGTGAAATTAAAAAAAAATTCAGTATATTTTTGGTGAAATTATCAAAAATTTTGATAACATTGGTGGAATTCTTGCGAACTTTATTAATTTCTGGTGGAATTTTTACATATTTTGTAAGCTTCTTGGTGGAATTTTTAAAAAATTCATTATTTTTGGTAGAATTATTAAAAATTTTAGTAACTTTGGTGAAATTTTTATGAATTTACTAAATTATTGATGGAATTTTCAAAGCTTTAGTTAATTTTTAGTGAAACTGTTTCTAATTTGATTGATTTTTGGTAGAATTTTAAAAGAATTTGGATATTTTGGTGGAATTAAAAAAAAAATTGGTAAGTTTTTGGCAGAATTGTTAAAAATGTTGATGACTTGGTAAGTTTTTGATGGAATTTTTAAAAACTTTCACAATTTCGGTGTAATTTTTAGGATTTTTCTAAGTTTTTGGTAGAATAAAAAAAATTCAGTAAGTTTTGGGTGTAGTTGTTCAATATTTTAATAGCTTTGGTGGAACTTTTACGAATTTTATTCATTTCTGGTGGAATTTAAAAAAAAATCAGTGTTTTGGTAAAATTCTTATGAATTTAATAAATTTTTGGTGGAATTTTTACAAATTGTATTAATTTTTGGTGAAATTAAAAAAAAATTCAGTATCTTTTTGGTGGAATTATCAAAAATTTTGATAACATTGGTGGAATTTTTGCGAAGTTTATTAATTTCTGGTGGAATAAAAAAGAAATCAGTGTTTTGATAAAATTCTTATGAATTTAGTAAGTTCTTGGTGGAATTTTTGCAAATTGTATTAATTTTTGGTGGAATTTTTAAAAAATTCAGTATATTTTTGGTGGAACTTTCAAAAATTTTGATAACACTGGTGGAATTTTTGCGAATTTTATTCATTTCTGCTGAAATTTAAAAAAAAAATCAGTGTTTTTGGTAAAATTCTTATGAATTTAGTAAATTTTTGGTGGAATTTTTACAAATTGTATTAGTTTTTGGTGGAATTTTTAAAAAATTCAGTATGATTTGGTGGAATTATCAAAAATTTTGATAACATTGGTGGAATTTTTGCGAAGTTTATTAATTTCTGGTGGAATAAAAAAATCAGTCTTTTTGATAAAATTCTTATGAATTTAGTAAGTTTTTGGTGGAATTTTTGCAAATTGTATTAATTTTTGGTGGAATTTTTAAAAAATTCAGTATATTTTTGGTGGAATTATCAAAGATTTTGATAACATTGGTGGAATTTTTGCGAATTTTATTCATTTTTGATGGAATTTTAAAAAAATTCAGTGTTTTTTATGGAATTTTTACGAATTTAGTAAGTTTTTAATGAAATTTTTCCAATTTTATTAATTTTTGGTGGAATTTTTATAAAATTCAGTGTGTTTTTGATGGAATTGTTAAAAAAGTTGATAACTTTGGTGGAATTTTCATTAACTTTAATCATTTTAGGTGGAATTGTTAAAAATATTGGTAATTTTAGTAGAATTTTTATGAATTTGGTAAGTTTTTGGTGATATTTTTTAAAAATCAGTAATTTTTTGATGGAATTATTCAACATTCTTGTAGCTTTGGTTGAAAATTGAAAAAATATAGTACGCTTTTGGTGGAATTCTTAAAAATGTTGGTAACTTTGGTGGAATTTTTACGAATATAGTAAGTTTTTCGTGGAATTTTTACCAATTTTATTGATTTTGGGTGGAATTTTTAAAAAATTCACTAAGTTTTTAGTAGAATTGTCTCCAAATTTAATAATTTTTGGTGAAATTATATTCAATTTAACTAACTTTTGTGGAATTTTTATTGTTACTTTTTTATTTTTGTGAAATTTTTAAGAATCTAATCAATTCTTGACGAAACTAATCTTAATTTTAGTATATTTTTTAAAAATTCAGCAAGTTTTTGGTGGAATTGTTAAAAATTTTGATAGCTTTGCTGGAATTTTTAGAAATTTTATGTTTTTGGTGGAATTATTAAAAATTTGAGTAGTTTTGGTGGAATTTTTACAAATTTACTTAAATTTTTGGTGATATTTTCAAGAAGTTAATTAGTTTTTAGTGAAATTTATTCGAATTTTTGCTCTGCATAAATTAAATATTTGATAATTATTAACCCGTTAAGCGGCTTGATGTATTGAAATTACATGTAATCATGACGAATGTATACGTCATAGCCGCTTAAGGGGTTAATAAACCGATCGCTTTGTCATTTCATGTGGCATTAGCGTGGTTAGAATAATAAATACCGTGAGTTCAGAAATGATTGTAGACCATTTGAATTTGGCGCGCTATAGATTAATTTTTAAGATTGGTATAAATACAATAATGTTAATCATATCTCATAGGCGTGTCACGGAAAATATTGAAAGCTGTCATAAGTTGCCAAAAAACCGTAAGAGAAAGGTATTTTATTGAATTTATTGATATATGCCATTGCAATTGGTATCCGATCTCCAATAATTATGAGTGTATGTACATATACACTTAATACTGAAAGGAATACATCATGAATAAATCCGGCTACGCCACTGATATGCAAGATACGACGTAGGTAATTCACAGGTAACAATATTGACCATCGAAAATTACTAAATTACGAGCGCGCCAAATTCAAACGATCTACAATCATTTCTGAACGCACGGTATAACGTTTATGAAAATTGAATCAACTGTTTTATCGGCCCAAATCGAAAATGACGGAAAGCGGGGACTTCGTTTAGGGTTTAAATCGGCCGTTTCGGGTCCAAAGGAGCCCCGATTCGCATATAACATTGCGTTATAAAGCCGTTCAGAAGGTTAGCCGGAAGCAGAGTCGCGGAGCCGGTGGCTTTTTGGACAAAAAGTGCGTTCGAAAATTAACGAAAATAACAGGCGGACGATCGCGAATTTTTGTTTCAATTATGTCTACCGCAACGTCGTTCGATTTTCAGGGCCGTTTTTCCGAAATCGGTCACGGACCCCCCAAAATCGTCGGGGAGGTGAAGATAATGGTCGGCAGAATGACGTAAAACCATTGAATCGTCCGGAAAGCGATTTCCAAAAAAATTACTAAAAAAAGAGCTAGGCGCCTGCGGCGCCCTCTTTTAAAGAGGCGTTGCTTACTTACTACTTTAATATATTATAATATAATAATAATTGGTAGTATGTTATTTCTAGTTTGGAATTAACCTAGTTGTTAATTTCGTAATATCAGAAAATCCGATCCAATTACATAGGATTTACAGGATATTGAATTCGTGATATATAAACTTTCCCCTGGCATCATTAAGAAAGTATCAAGCGTTGATCAACGGGTAGTTAGCGAAGAGATCCTGCAAAGCTTTGCGAGATAAACTAATCCAGCTTTACTACCCATGAGGGAATCTCCAATAGTCAGATCAAGGCGAAACGATCGCCGATTAATCTGACCCGGAATTCGTCTTATTGCAGCTGCGTTCTTATTGACAGCACAGACTTCGATTGCCTCCGGTCCTTCCCGTTCTATGTTTATATCCTCGTCCAATTAACGTCACTATTACAGCTACTAAACGTCCATCCTTCGGCCTACGACTCGGTTCTCATTACTTTGCCGTCTTGTTGGCGCATTTCTCCATCCCAAACGAACAAATTAAATATCCTCATCCACGTTCCCTTCCTTCTTCTACTCATCGAGATTTCGCCTCCGCATTTGACTGCATCGAGTGGTCTTGAAATAGGCGTATCGGGTTTCCTGCGCGATGAGTAATTCAAAGAGGTTTTAAGGGACCAAGAAGCCGCTCTATTGACTTAGTATACCGTGTCTTAAATGCGTTATGATTTTCCAGTTAAGCGCTGCCTATCCAGTTACGCGTTCGTGATTCATGAAAGGAGTTGCACTTAAGTGGGTTCCCGACTTGTGGAAGACGAGCGAATATCGAATAGCGTTCCGACCAAAAAGTTGTTACTTCTCGAAAAACTTAGACGTGTTATTTTTGAAGACGCCTTACAAATGGTTGTTTCGGATGGAAGCCATACCGTTCGAAAGAAACTATGTAGACGTTTCCAACGGTTCGGAAATTGACATCAATGAGGCCATCTAAATTTGAATACGGAAAGGTTTTTTTGACGAGAAACACTTGTAGGAGTTGTATATAATTTTAGCTTTAGTTACTTCAGTGCTACATTTAGATACCTCCCTCCATTTTTCTTTTATGATTTTTTGGTGCTATGCTACAAAAGAATCTTTCAACCCTAAAGACATCTCATTATTATCAACGTCGTTTTATTATTCGTTATTACTATACAAGTCAGTAGATGTAAAATTGAAATTTCCAAACACATGCATATAAAACAAGAATTATTTCTTTGAAAAACAATTTTGAGTTGTCTCTGAAAACGTTTAGGTGTGACGCTAGTGTCGTTTTTCCCCCTCCAATAACAGTTTGGCTTTTGTTTTACTACGCCATCAACACCGCCTTCGGTTGTTGCCCGAACGAAATTGTATTTTCTATTAGAGCATCAAACGAAATGAAACGTGAAATTTATTCAAAACGCGAATCCGTTTACGTTGCGAGATCGGCACGAATGCCATGGGGATGCCTGACGCTTCCCTCCGTCGATACTTTTATTAAAAACGCAATACAAATCGAATTACGACCCGAAACCGGAATTGGTTTTTATCCTTCTTCGCGTCCATCCCTAAACCGCAAACTCAACTCGTTGACCTAGAAATATCGGAAACCTTTTGCCGGTGCAATTATTTAGTTGAATAAGGAGGATGGTAGTATGATGTAAAGCGGTTGGTTATTCAACGGTGATGCCGCGAGACCGCGGTACATTGTTCGGAACTGGCTTACATGCAAATGCAGTCTAATAAATAAGCCGCGTTTCGTATTCATTTGAAGGGGAGATTGTGCAAATGTTACCGTGCGAGTAGCGAGACGGGCCTGTTGTGGAAGATTAAGGGATTACGTTCTACACCTCGAATCCTTGGCTATTCGACTCAAATGAATTACAAATGATTAACGCGAGGAATCGATGACTGGTTACGACACGTTTTCGTAATCGTTCTTCGATTTCTTTCATCGACCGACGTCAACTATGTGGATAAATAATCGTACTCTCCAAATAATAAGACTCTCCTTTAAAGACCTTTACTTGTTATAAAATTTCTCCACTAAAATTACCTCTTTTTGTATTATACGGCCTTGGAGGAGGAAACACCCAGCCAATTTAACCCCGGACAACAATGTCTCCCAGTATAGGTGTTACCGAATCAACAGCCTTCATTAAATTCTTGTCAGACTCTTTTCCGGGCGCATCTGGGCCCCGTTTCTCAATTTCAGCGTCTTGCTACTTCCGTCGTCACCCCAACATCGTCTACCCCATTTCAGTGTTATACCCGAGGAAGAAATCTTTTTCCAGACTTTAGAGAGCAGATGCGCGAACTTAGAATTCGTTTTAAATTTAAAAGGTGGATTAAATGGGGACTAATAAGTCTATAAAAGGGATGGCAAATAACTGTGATAATAATATTATGTATACATTTAAAAGGTATTTGAGTATTCAATTAATTTTTCCTATATATAGTAAAATATAGATATAGATTATATTTTTTATTAGAAAAAATGAAGATATTTTCATTTACCCTTTCGCTATTAGCCTTAGGAGAAAAACTGCCACCATTGTCCAGATCTGATCTTATTATTTCAATATAATGCCAATTGTCATTTATTTTTGTGGGATGCATCTATAATGTTCTTCGTGAAATGAACAATTTTGCAAACTCACACACATAAATGATACTGAGCTCAGGCAAGAAAATCGGATCGTCACATACCGTCTGAACGCCGATGAGTTGTGGATACGTTTACCGTAAGTGGGAAAAGGACGACAATAAGGCTTCCATTAGTTAACACAGGACAGATATACCACGTTTACTTATCTGGCCGATTGGTGTTGATATGTGCCTCTTTATCTAACTCATTAAAATCGTATGCAATTCGATGCCTTGTCTAACACATTGACCTCCAATTTCGCAGCTCCCCGGCGTGCACACGGTATATGACGCTGGTAGCGAAAGGGTTATCATAATGTATTCAATAAATTTTAAATGTCTCTAAGAATAAGATAAAATAAAAAGATTTGAATTAAAAGATTTCTTCAGCACTTACCTGGTTTATTATTATAAAATAGCCTTACATGTTTCGACTTTTAAGTCATCTTCAGAGGTAACTACAAATTAATATAAAAAATATAATTTTTTTTTGATAGATAATTGAATTGGTAAATTATGTCAAATGTATAAAATTAAATCTAGAAACTAAGGCAAAATGAAGCACTGACAAAGTTATGTTAAAACTAAATATAAAATTATTAAAGTTAATTAGAAAAATTTTAGAAAAATTTAGAAAAATTTTTAATTAAGCTTAAGTCTAAAATTAATGTGGTTTACAAAAAATGTTACTTAGTCTAAAATTAAATTAAAATTATTTGAATCAAATAATTTTAGACTAAGTAAGTAAAATTTTTTGTAAACCACATTAATTTTAGACTTATTTACAATTTTTCTAAATTTTTCTAAAATTTTTCTAATTAACTTTAATAATTTTATATTTAGTTTTAACATAACTTTGTCAGTGCTTCATTTTGCCTTAGTTTCTACATTTAATTTTATACATTTGACATAATTTACCAATTCAATGATCTATCAAAAAAATTTTTTTTTATATTTTTTATATTAATTTGTAGTTACCTCTGAAGATGACTTAAAAGTCGAAACATGTAAGGCTATTTTATAATAATAAACCAGTTAAGTGCTGAAGAAATCTTTTAATTCAAATCATATTACTTACTGGTGAAAAGATGGATCGAAAATTCTCTACTCCTGAATAAAATAAAATCTCAAATAAAATCAAGAAAGATTTCTTCTTCGATTTCTGCTGTGTTCTCTACCCAACTTAGGTTGGATAGGAAAAGGTTGATTTAGATCAACCTTTCCTCAAGAATAAAAAAATTTGACTTTGTCTTTAAATTGAGTTCATCAAATATTTAATGAATTTAATATTTAATAAATGTTGTTTTCACCTCTCTCTTATTCCCATTTTTAAGAAAATATATTTTGATGTTTGTTTTGTTAGAAAATTTTCTTGGAATAATCCAAAATTTCTTAAGCTGAATTTTAACCAACAAAAAGATGAATTTAAGCTATTTCACATTTAACATGTAAGCGTGTTTCACATCAATTTTAGATTAACAACATTCTATTAGACAAAATATGAAATTTGAACCTAAATCAACAATAATTTCTATCTTGTTTGTTGGGTTGGGTAATAGATAGCAGGTAAAAGTGTTTGAAATGTGATCTGATGTCATTACTTGTATATTACTTACTATACGACCTATAGTTAGTTACGTTTAGAAAGTTAGTTGTTTCAAGATTTTTTCTATATTTCAAGAACAAAGCAATGACTGCAATTAATTTTCAAAGAATTTTAGTCGAGTTTGACAAAATTCCTATAGCTTTTTTCTAAAGGCTTAGGTTTGCTTCATATAATTCTTGGGTCTTTTGTCAAATATTTGTAGAATGAAGCAAACTTTAAACCAAATCATTGAAAATCTTTGACTTGTTGCTGGAGTAGACAGAATCTGGGAGACTAATGTCTTTGTAATGTGGAATATTGGCTTTATCATTCACAGAATTGTTCTTAAGGAGACTTAAAAGTACTAGAAGACGATTCTAAGCCTCACCATGAAGATAAGGGTGTAACGGTGGAAGGGAGAACCGGAGTATCAACCGGTCCTCGCTAACGCATAGGTCTTTAGGCAAAAACGCTGTCGAGGACAGACCTAGCGCACCTTGCTATTTTAACGTTTTCGGTCAGACTTTTTGCCCTTTTTCGAGTCTTACAGCAAAAACGAAAAGTGATAATTCTGCAAGCGCAATTAGTGGTTATAGTTTTAATCAAATTTTATACAGTTATCCATTTGTGATCAAATTAAACGATGAAAATTTATCAAAAATTAATATTAAAATAATAAATTTGTAATAATGAAGGAAATTTTGTGACGCCTTATCCTAATATGTATAAAATTTGATTAAAACTACAACTAATGATTGTGGTTTGATGAGTTAACACTTTTCGCTTTTCCTGCTTACATGAAAAGCGAAGGTTTTAACCTGAAAAGGGTCAACAGTCTAACAGGAAAAGTTAAAGCAGCGAAATGCGGTGGGCCTGACTTCAAAAGCGTTTTTGCCTGAAGACCTTTGCGTTAGCCAGGACCGGTTGATACTCCAGTCCTCCTTTCCACTGTACTCCACTCGAGCCTACACGGTAAGGTTATGGGGAGGAACCCCGCTCTTGCATTCTTCTCTCCATGGTGAGGCTTAGGATTGTCTTATAGTACTTCTGGTTTTTTATCCTGACCACAAAAAATTACTGCAATCAATTATCAAAGATGTAGGACTCCAATAGACTGACCAAATTTCCACATTTTTTATTACTCACTCGTGCTTCATATAATTTTTGGATAATCTTATTTCGTATAATTTTTGGATGCTTTTTTCAGTATATTTTTAGAATGAAAGAAACCTCAAACCAAATCAATGAAAGATTTTGACTTGTTGCTGGGGTAGATAGAATCTGGGAGATTAATGCTTTTGTAACGTGGAATATTGCCTTTATTACTCACATAGTTCTTCTTAAGGGAAGTTAAAAGTACATCTGGCTTTTTATCCTAACCTTAAAAATGATTGCAATCAATTCTCAAGAATCTTGGTAGGTCTCTAATAAACTGACTAAATTCTCACGTTTTTTTAAGACTTACCCAAGCTTCATATAATTTTTGGGTAATCTCAGGCTCACTCAGGCTTCATATAATTTTCAGATAATCTTGTTTCATATAATTTTTGGATGCTTTCTTCAGTATATTTTTAGAATGAAAGAAACCTCAAACAAAATCAATGAAAAATTTTTACTTGTTGCTGTGGTAGATAGAATCTGGGAGATTAATGCTTTTGTAACGTGGAATATTGCCTTTATCACTCACACAGTTCTTCTTAAGGGAACTTAAAAGTACATCTGGCTTTTTATCCTAACCATAAAAATGATTGCAATCAATTCTCAAAAATCTTGGTGGGTCTCTAATAAACTGACCAAATCTCACATTTTTTTAAGATTTATACATGCTTCATATAATTTTTGGGTAATCTTACAAAAAATTAAAAAACTTTTAAATAAATTTTTCCTTGTAGTATTCATCTACATCAAAGAATATTAAAAACAAGCCAATTTCTTTAATTACATTTCATGATTTTCACTCATGGTATATAAAGTAGTTTTGTAATTCGGCTAATTCACTAAATAACTCATCTAAAGTACGTTGGAAGCTCTGTAATCCAGTACTTGTTTTATCTCTACAGACTGTATCTTTTATTTTTTAATTTAACTGATTGCTGAGTAATTTTCATCGCGTTTGATGAGGTAGAGTTTCGTATAACTGCTTAAAAGTGTCGGATAGCAAAAGGGTCAGGAAAAACCGCAACTGCCCTTTTAATTTCGAGTTTAATTAGAGACATAGCAACCCAGAACGTCCCGGAGCAGCGCCGTATCCGCTTTCTAAGCCATTATTTCCCTACGCGGTGCGGTTAAGCTCGTCCGAAATTCACTTATAGAACCGTACGAACACCGCCATTTCCGTTCCGCCGCGAATCCCGCGCTCTTTTTGCGCGCAGTTTCCACCAGGAAAGTTGAAATTGCCGAGTTAATTGAATCGAAGTTCGTCGCGATAACATCAAGCCGAAAATAATTGATGTGCTTTCGCCCGGACCGGCCGGCAGTTCTACTCGTGCGCAACAAAAATATACAAACGAACAAAAACCCGAAGTTCGCGTGTGTCCTCAAGGACGTGTTTTGATGTAGGGCCTAATTTAGGGAACACGTCCTCTAAAGAACCCACGCGAACGCAAAAGACGAGAAGCTCGACCTTAATTGGCGCGAGCTCCCGGCTTGATTATGCAAACGAGAAACGTCTTTAATTGACAATACCAACGGTGACACATTTTTTAAGCCATCACCAACGTTGATTAAGACCTGGGAGTAATGGGGCTACCTTCACGATGACAACGATAATTAAATACAACTCTTGACATCTCCATTCCGCAGGGGGTATAAAAAGAGGATCGAAAGTCGGTTTATACCGGCTCTACACAGTAGGATTAAATAAAACAGGACATTTTGATCGCTCCGGGACACGTTTCGGCATCCGTATAAATTACCCGCAATGTCACAATTAAGGAAGATCGAAGTTGAAGGACTTGTTTAAATATGTATTATGAAGCCATCATTATCCCAAGTTTCTTTCTTTTTGAGATAAAACCTTAACTTAAAGTTTCATAAAATTTATCGCTTAAAAGGTTCTCCTTATTCAATCTTAAATAGTTTTTAGCGGAAACGTCATCTTTCCAAAGTTCTTTGATAAAAGTCCCAAGTTCCATTTGCATCAGTGAAAGATTGCATTCAGGGAGTTAAAACTTGCATTAGCCAACAATGACGCGTCGAGGGCCATTGTTATAAACGTGGGGCGTGCGATGCGGCGATGAATCAAATTAAATTGGGATTTCTGAGTGCCCTGCGAAGTCTCTTCGTAATGGCCGGTGGATTAAAACGGCCGGAACGGGAAAATTGCATTCGCAATTCGCAGGTTCGGCGCGGCCCGTCTTCCACCGACCCTAACGTAATCGCGCGGCCGGAAATGAAAACAATAACAGGGCCGGACCGGGACCGGAAGTGGACGCTAAATTAAAAATTCGCCCGCCGGGTTACATGTATTTCTGGCGGCCGTTAATTCGCACGGGCGATTTCCCGGCGAAATCGCAGTATTTTCGCGCAGTTGAATTCAAAAGGCTCCCGGGACAAAAGGTCTTTATGTAAATAAGTCGTCGGCGCTTAATTGCTCGGTATTTATTTAGGATGGGGCGGGAATGGAGACAATATTGGGCTTGAATCCGTTTTGAGTAACCGGAAATTACTCTGTAAAGACTCCCTGATTTTAAATTTACATTCTCACCACTTTCAATTTAAATCCAGTAATAACAGAATATTTTTTAATTATGTTCGTAATGCATAAAATCATTTTACATTCTACAAAGTAGGAAAAATAATGAGTCAGAAGTCCTTCAAACTACAGAATAAAATTAAATTAAAAAAAACTATATGTATATTACATTTAGATCTTTGTTTTTCAATTTTAGCACAATTTAAGGATTTTTTTTCCAACAGTCAGTCTTTTAATATCAAGAATTTGAAAACACTGCTTATGATTAATGCTCATAATCGTAGTACATTTTATTTAAAAAGTTCTCTATCTGGCCTAGAATTCCATTTACTTGATATTAAAACTGCACTTTGATCGAATATCGGTTCAAGTCAATTACTATCGGTGACAAAAGTCAAGTGAACTTTCTGATGCTCATACTCCGAAAGTTTTGGTCGGAAAAAATCGGGGTAAAGACAGTTATAATCGGTGGTCATTTCTTCCTAACACAGTTAATGTTCAAAATCGTAAATCATGCGGTTTAGGAAATGTGACTTAAATGAAAAAAGGTCATTGATCATTTTTTGGTCAATCCGCGAAAAACAAATTTTGGAAATTTTTATCTCACAAACCACTGAAGAAAAAAAATTGGGACCTTTTGTGGGATTGTATCTTTATCTGTTTACTACAACTATAACATGGCATTTTTTTTCTTTTTCAACAATTTCGTTTATTTTCTTACAATCCCATTAGGATACGACCAGCGGTTCTGGAGATCGACTATTATGGGAATTAAATCTTTTAGCGAAAATAAAAAAAAAATTTGAAAAAAAAAGAAATGCCATGTTATAGTAACCAGATGAGGCTACATCATGCAACAGCTCTCGCACTAGAGCACGTGTTGATGTTGTTGTAGAACTTTTTGGTTACGTTCTCAATAAACTCACTAATAGTTGGCACTTTTAGGTATTCATGTAGATCACTGTTCCTTATAAACCATGGGGCATCTACCGAGATCCTAAGGATTCTGTTCTGTGGGGTTTGAATCTTTTTCATATTTGAGGCTGCTGAGTTACTCCAAATCGAGCAAACGTAGGTGACCAGTGGTCTAATAAGAGCTTTGTAGAGGACGAGAGTGCACTCTATTCTCATAGGAGATGTTCTATTAATTAGGGGATAAAGCTGTCTAAGCCTGGCATATCCTTGGTTGAGTTTTGCGTTGATGTATTTCCAAGTTATGTCAAGGAATACTCCAAGGTATTTGATAGTCTCGTCTTTAGCGCTCCACGACATTATTTGGTTGTTGATAACAACGCAAGGGGCATTACGTTCCGTGCAGGTGTCTAAGCGTAAAGATCTTGGATTGACATTGCCATTGAGCATAATGTTCCACTTTGCTAACCAGTGCTGGATTTTATCCATTGATCTTTGCAGTGATTCGATTGCGTCGCTAAGGATGTCACTTTGTGCCATTATTAGCATATCATCAGCGAACATTGCCATTTCGAAATTTGGCTCAGAAGGGATATCATGCACAAAAATGTTAAATAGAGCTGGGGATAAGCAGCTTCCTTGGGGGACCCCAGCAGGAATTTTCCAGTTGCTGGAGGAGAATCCATTGATGACAATCATAAAAGGTCTTTCCTCCAGGAAGGATAAGAATGGTAAGTAGGTAGTTGTTGATTCCAATTTTATTAAGTTTAAATTTAAATTCTTCAATCCAGACTGTGTCAAACGCCCTTGCTACATGCACAGAAGCAGCAGCTGTAATTTTTTTGGCTTTGAAGCCTTTCTCTATGAATTCCGTCATTCTGGCTACCTGATGAATTGTAGAATGCCCCTCTCTGAAACCGTACTGGATGTTTGGTATAGTTTTGAGGAGACTTAGCTCATCTCGAAGTCGGCGGTGGATAGTTCGTTTGAAAAGTTTAGGTCAGTGATGGCGAACCTGTGGGCCCGCGGGTCAGACACTGACCCACACAAAGCTTTTAAGTGACCCACTAAGGGCTGGATATGAAACGATTGTATAATATAGAAAAATGTCCACTTGTGCATCATGACTTTTTTTTTAGGCGTCGATTGTGGCCCATGACTTTTTTTCAGAAAGATTCAAGTAATGACCTTCTTCTTTTCCAAGTGATTTGAAATAAGTGACCCACTAGGAAGCACTAAACAAATATACCGTCGTTTGGGGTGAGATTGATCACCGGGGGTGAGATTGATCACCAAGTTGCTTCTTCATAAATTTAAATCTAGCGCGCAAACCAACTATTAGATTGGTTTTTTCGCCAAAGCAACACAAACCTAGTGACGAAAAAAGAATCTAATAGTTGGTTTGCGCGCTAGATTTAATTTTATGAAGAAGCAATTTGGTGATCAATCTCACCCCCAGTTATCAATCTCACCCCAAACGACGGTAATTAATATAATGTTACCCACTTCCCAAAAAGGTTCGCCATCACTAGTTCAGGTAGTGATGAAAGCAGCCTTTGCGAACATTAGAATTTGAGCCTTTTTTCCACTGTATCAGAAAATAGCCCATTTCTAAGCAGCGATTAAAAATTGCTGAGATGTATGATTCAGCAAATTCTCAGGAATATGTTTCATGACTATGTTGGGTATTTGACTTGAGTCTGGGGCCTTCTTAGTGGGGACCTTTCCTATTTCTGCCTTAAGTTCCTCGGAGGAAATGGTATATATTTCGGTAACCGCGACAGTTAGTTGGGATTCATTGTATAACTGGATTGCGGTGAAATATCGGATATTGTTATTATTGGTGTTCGAACGGAAAATTCTCTTAAGATAATCGGCGAAGGTGTTGGCCTTGTCTTGATCGAAGAAAACTGGGGTTTCATTGACTAGGAGGGTAGGTATTTCTTCATACACTCGACTTATTATTCTTTTTTGTAGTTTTCCATAAACCGGGGTCATTTGTTTCGAAGCTTTGTATTAGGTTTCGGTAGTTTTTGATTCTACAAGCCTTGAGTTCCAGCGGCATCGTGTGAGTTAGTCTGTTAAGAATAGTTTTCAGCTCTGGGTTTCGCGACCGCTGCCAAATTTGGACCCAAATTTTTTTGACGAAAACTTTTGGTTTATGAGCATCCGAAAAATCACTGACTTTACTTTTGGCACAAATAGTAGAAGATTGTAGGTCATAAGTAAAAATTTAGCTGATATTCAGACAATAAAATGTGGATTTAAATGCTCTTGCAGTTCGGGACACTTTTTTCATAAACCATCTCATAAACCCTATATAATAAAATCTTGTTTTTCAAGAAGTACATAAATACCTATAGTATACGATTTATTTACAAACTTTTTTTGAAAAATTTTGGAAAAATTTTATAGACCCTTTAACTAAAATTTAAGTTTAACAAATCTTCTTAATTGAGTATATAATTCCTTTAAAGGATATTTCCTTTCAAAAAAAAAGAACAAAAAGAAAGATAATCCACATTATAAATGATTGATATTAAAAACTACTTTTAAATCATCAATGATTTCTTATAAATAAATACATTCTCTATAATTATTTATTTAAACTGTCGTATTTCAAACACGTTTTCCACCAATTTTAATATTGTTTAGTTTATGAAGTATATTGAATATAAAATTAAAAATTAATCTACTTAATACAATGAAGTAATTAAATATAATAAAAGATATACTCTCTTTGTCATTATATCACCTTTTAACAAGGAAGAAACGACTTCCTTATTACCATCGCGGAGTCTAAAGAAACTCTTGGTGCCATTCGAAAGTTTAATGCAGATTTACGAGTCCGTAAAACAGGTTATAATTTTATAGTCGCGCGTTAGAGACCGACGCGCCGTTTTACGACTGCGGCATATTTATTTGCCAATTTGCATTAATTACCGTAATAGTCGTTATTAACTTGTTATTAAACCGAGGATCGTAAATAATTTTTCCCGTTCGTAGGCACGATTTTCCTCCAAAAAACACGGACAATAATACGTGAGCGCTGAGCGATTTCGCCGCTAAAATGTCGTTAATGACCGAAATGGAAATGAAAGCGAAATGGTCGAGCATTAAATTTGGCCGTTAACGTCGTTATTGAAATTTTAATATCATCGTGTTAAGTTTAATTAATTCGTAGAGTCATACGTCGCGACGCCCTTCTTTGCATACAAACGACTCGTTTAAATATTTAATTTTCTTCCCTTGGAGATTATGATTTTTTTTTAATAATGGGAGAAATGCACCTTATGGTTATAGATATCTATGACAGATGGCGCGCAATCGAATAAATCCTTACAAGGATCTCATTATGAGAACTTAATGAGATAAGGAGAACGCGATATCCCCGGGAAATAAGAGCTCCGGCGTCTTATCCAATTACCTGACGGCGATGTCCGGTTTGTGGGGAAACCGCCCCCTTGGTCGATTTACGATAATCCTTGAGGAGGACTAAGGATAATTTCAAGGGTTTCTTTCGAACCGCTAATAAGCGTACGGTGGTTCCTTAAGGACCAGTATCAATTACAACTTTTTAACTGTATTACCATAGTAAAATACTTAAGAAATAACTAACGTAAGGTTTCTTTCAATCCCATAATTAAACTAGATTTAAAATAATTTTCTTTCTTGCAGTTTATTCTTTATATTTTTATTATTCAATTAACATTTCCTCTGTTTACATTTACTTATATTTCACTACACTTGTTTCTATAAAATATACAAACTCTAATTTAAAAATTCTCGTTAAACAAACAAAGGCTGTAGAAACTCATATGTATCCAGAAAACTTTTAGTAATACAAAATTACAAAATAGTCGACAACGTGACTGGTTCCGTACAACGATACAGAAAGTTTAGACCCTCATACATCAGCGTTGGACCTTTTTGTGTCTCCCATTAATTAGCGTCGGCCGAAAGTTGCTCAGCATTGGGACTGTTTGATTTTTAGTCTTCACACGAGACGTCAGCAATTAATTACGGCTTAGAACTAATTAATTACCGCTAGGTAACTATGATTTATGCGTCGCTGAGGCGCGAGGTGACCGATCGTGGGTTACGGAAAATGGTGCTTTTTTCTATGCCCAATTAAACAAGATTGATGGTCTATTTCGATTCCTGCACGTCTAATGCTTTCCCGCGATCGTTCTTATACCGCACAAGAAGAAAATAGCGGCTTTCGCCTCGAAACAATAAGTGTGCTCGGTTTGACTTATGATTTATGACCAATACATCATTCGAGTTATGTATACACGTATATGTGTTTGCCGTATTTTCGACGTCGACTTGACGCTACTTTGAACCTTCAAACACATCCTGAACGACGTGTTTTGAAGGGGCGTACGTGCTAAGACGAAAGGCGAAGGTAGTAGACTCAACTACAAGCCTATTTGCCCTTCTTATTTAAGTCAACTTAACGTCGTTAACCGAGGAACACGTATATGACACCAGAACCGTACCCTTAAAACGTTCTCAGATGTGCTAAAACACAATCCGAGACAGTTATGTTAATGGCATACTGTGGCACGAACACGTGAGCTTCCATTATTGCTTTATGATAACGTTTTAGAGCGTATACCTCGATCTATTGTAGATGGTAATTAAATTAATTACATAATTTGATAGTACATACGGATATAATTGTGTTGCGATTTTAATAATGTACATTTGTTAAAAAGAATCGGAGCGTAATTTCCGTACTATTTTCGGTATGATTGCAAGAAAATTCATTCGTCGACATAACGACCGCTAATTGCACTTTTGCAACCGCTTGGTAATTAGCATCGATTAAAACGCTGGCACACGCCAATTATAATTTGATTACAGCATTTCACCTTGTAGCTGGTCGGATGGTCGGGTTTGCTTTGTGCCGGAGGAAACTGCAGGGATAATTTTGGCGCCACCAAGGGTGTTCAAGAGAGAGGGAAGGAACTTGGAACCCCGAAGGACGGGATAATTAGTAACGCTGCTGATGTCGTATTCAACTTCCTGATTACGCGAAATCTTCCGATCTAATAAAACCAAATAAGTTAGTAATTTGCCTCCTTTCAGTGTTCTTTCCTCTTACTTTCGCTTCAATATACAATATTTTCTCAAAGATAATCCTCCCATCATATTGCTCTTCCCGGTGCAATATGCGGTATTTCAGATTAGAGTAAAGCCAAGCCGGATTAAAGTCATAATTGTTTCCTGTACAGCTCGTCGCGTCACTTTATTACAGGGAATACGCAAAGCTTTTCAGCTCCCACAATTTCCAGAACGTAAACTTTGTATATACAAAGTACGTATATACGTACTCAGTTAATTTATCGAAGTTAGTTTCGAACGAAACATGCACAGAAGCGGCCGGGATCATGTAGGTGGCAAAACGTTAAAAACCCCGCCTCCCGGTTTACCAGCGGAGGTGTAAATAAACCGCGTAAGCTCGTACGTTTCACAAACCCACTTTCGGAGGGGGTCTGCTTTGAACGGAGCCGCATTTCTCGCTATTTTCCCGTGCAAATTGAAACTGAGAGCGACCGGCCCGTTCCTAGCATAATACCCAATTAGCACTCGAACCCGTTCTCGCACAAATAGCTGCCGCAAACTACCGAACGCCGAGATACGTTCGATATTTCGTTATTTATTGCTGAGGCAGTTGGGTGCAACCAATCGAAGATCAACCGTCCGACTACAAACCAGTTAATTTACTACTCATGGTTGGTAATAACTTCTAATCATCGACGGGTAATTTATAGTCAAGATTCCAAAATATAAGCAGTTTTTGAAATTTAAATTAAGAATTATCATAAATTATGGTCATAAAACGATTTTTATTAAAATAAGAAGTTTCTATAAAAATGGATAATGTACTTGAGTCACTTTACAGACTTATTTTCTAATTATACTTACTGAACAACATCGTTTGCCCAATGAATTCAGTCACAAGTTAAGAATTATCATAAATTATGGTCATAAAACGATTTTTATTAAAATAAGAAGTTTCTATAAAAATGGATAATGTACTTAAGTCACTTTACAGACTTATTTTCTAATTATACTTACTGAACAACATCGTTTGCCCAATGAATTCAGTCACAAATGATTTTTTTGTAAAACCTGTATTTTGTAAAGTCAGTAGTTAGGAATTTTAACTGTAACGACAAAAGTTATAATTTTCATATAGGATAATAACATAAATTGTTACATTTGATCGAATGTTGAATCTTTTGAACAAACAACATAACCTTAAGAGAAACTTATACCGAGCGTTCATAAATGATTGTAAGGCGTTTGAATTTGGCGCGGTAGAGATTAATTTTGTAGATTGGCATCATAACCCATAGGCGTATCATGGAAAATTTCTAAAGGAGTCAAGAAATTTATGATAACAAATTCATTCAATATGTAATAATTACTGAAATTAACTAACAATTATAATTTTTGACATGTAGCATTGCGATTAATATCCAATATTTAATTACCATGAATTTTTCCAACCGTCCTTATTCTGAAAAAGAATAGAAAAATCGTATACCGCACTACTGTTGTCAAAGTGACGATGTAAACATTCTGAAGGTAACAACCTTTAGCATCAAAAACCACTGAAGTACAAACGCGCCAAATTCAAACACCTTTCAATCATTTATTAACGCTCGGTACATAATTTTTGGTAAGCTTTGACAATACAGCCAGTAAAATGAAGGAGCTATCTTTGGAAGAATCCGTTATTTGACATTATTTTTGACGAATTTGCTTTCAAAATAGTTTTGATAGCTTATTTAAGCATCAAAGTGTAATGCCACAAAAATTTGTATATAGTAAAATTTTTGTACCGTTTTGAGGAAAATAGCGAAGCTTAAGGAAAAATCGTAGATATGATAAATTTACGCGTAATTTGTATAATTTTCGAGAAAAAATATGTGGCGTTTTAGATGGTATGGGTTGGGTTGCTGACTTCGCTCAATGTATATCAAGGGCTGAAACTAGTAACTTGCAAAAAAATTAAATATTACAAGAAATAATGTTATACGACGATCCTACACACAAAACACAATTAATGTGATTTCTACCATCAGTATAAAACTTATTTTAAAATTTACTTTTGCTAGGCTAACGACTGCTCTGGAGATATCGTTCATCAAACGACCAAATCTAACCAGAAAGTCGATGAACAACAATGTCATTAAAATTTACAAAATATGAATTGTTCATAAATGACAAACAACTCATAACGACGTTGCACATAGGGGTATTTAGCCGATCTAGGTGACCAAAACTATTTACTTTAATAATTAATTGAGAAACTGATTTTTTTTCAATCGTTTGTCGTACCTTGTAAAGAGCAAGCAATATGTTGGTTAACTCTTTGAGGAGCGAACTTTTTCAAATAAAAAAACCCAAAGTGGGCACAACATCTCTTAGCAAAAAACATAATCTGAGCTTGCAGTGGTGAAGTGGTATGCGCTCTCAACTACTGTACAGCAAAAGGAGCAGAGATTAAGAAAGTGGTTGATTTTGTGTACCAGCGAGCACAAAGGTCAAAATTTGAAGAGGTATATTAAGCCACCCACTAACTCTCAAAGAGTCAAAGAAAACATATTCATCTTATATGGACATTATAGAGGCAATTGCTTTGTAGAGGCAATTTCCAACGATTTGGAATTTTTTTAACCAATCAAATTATTTCATTTTGATCACATGCAAAAAGTCCTAAAGTTTGATTGGTTGAAAAAATGAGAAATCATGGGAAATCGCTTCTATGCACGAAGCCTATATTTATACAAGATACATCTGAATACACGCTACTCTCTGTAACTTTTGCACAGCTAGAAATTTTATCAAAATTTTTCTAGAATTTTGAAGAAGCGGACAGTGTTCTACATCTTATTGATCTCTTTTAGCAGTAGAGACGCATTTAGTTCTTCCGTGTTGTATAGTTTGGTTTGGATAGATGGACAAGAGTTATCAAATCGGGCTTTCCAAGACTCTCCGTTGTTCTCGTCTTTGTCCTTTCACTACAGACTTCAAAGTCTCTTGCTGGTCAATCTGATCGCATCATAACTTTGACAACTCAAAAATGCGTGGTAACCAGTTCTTACTTTTCTAAAGAAATTTATCAACTTTATAACTAGAAGCTTTCAAAATTTACAAGGAAATTTTTTATAAAACCCTATTTTTTGTTAAAATTGGAGAAATCTTATTCTTACATTTTATTACAAATATGCTTTCAGATTATCAACTTCAGATTTGAAGGATCTAAGATAAAAGCTTATCCACCTTAAATACGAAAAGTCTTTAAAAGTAATGGCAAATTACAAAATGTTACTTCAAAAATAAGTTGAAAAATGTTTTATGTGAAGTACAAACATTTACATAAGTAGGTGATCGAATGTCGATCACTCGATATAAAGCTAGTTAAAAGTTCACTGTTCTACATCCGCTTCTTTTATTTAATATAATCATTAGAGAAGAGAATACGATAGTTTTTTCATTTGTTAGATTTTACTATTTTGTAACTTGAATTATGACCAGTTAGATTAGCTATATACCCCTATGTGCGTTGTTGAGAGCTGAGACATAATAAGTCTGTTAATGTCTCTACAGATTATCTGACTTACTTGACAACTTGTTAGATATTTTTACTGCTATACTCACCCCAGTTTTTGTATTACATACATATATGTTAGCTTTAGGGTTTCGTAAATGAAATAAAACCAACTCTGACCTCAACCAGGAATTACATTCGACTGCTTCTCGTAAGCTACAAGGTGCAACTGATTCACTTTTAGGTAGATTTTATCATAAAAATGAACCGGAGCGTTACACAACAACTAGTTCTTACAATTAGTCACCCTCAAATAAAAAGCGTTCGTCACATAACATCCCAACTGGTAAGAATTAACCTTCCATGATAACATAGGGTAAACTCACCAAATCTCGGCCATGCGCCTAAAGTCGGCCGTCCAGTTTTTCTATATGGATTTCTATAGAAAGGCTGACTTTAGAAAGCATTTTTAGGGAGGCCGACATTTAGGCAGTTTATATGGTAATTTTAGAAATGGTCATCACAGGTTTATCAACTTTTAATGAATATTATAGAAACTTCTTATATCTTTGAAAAATCAATCTAAAGTGTCCGTTAATAAAAATGTAAGAAAACATGCGATTTTCTTACAAATAAAATATAAATACGGGAAATTCTTTTTGTTTAGGTAACCAGCATTTTCTTTTACTCGATTTTTTTTTCGATCTTTTTGTTTAATTTCTTATCTTAACAACAGATCACTGAAAAACTGACGTTCATCTAATTGAATTGATTGTGTGAACGAAGTAGTTTTAGTTCAGGTGATCTATCTTAAAGCTGAATAGATCTCACATAGGGGTATTTAGCCGATTTAGCTGGCCAAAATTATTTACTTTAATAATTAGTTGAGAAATTGACTTTTGTGAATTCTTTGTCATACCTCGTAAAGAACAAACAATATATTGGTTAAAGAAAATGCGTTCATCTTATATGGAAGGTATATTTATACAAGGCATATCTGAACATGCGCTACTCTCTCTATAACTTTTATACAGCTGGAGATATTACAAGAATTGGTATAGAATCCTCAAGCAAAATACATTTATACATAGTGTTCCATAACAGAAACTTTTTTAAGCTCGCTTTGAGGATATATTGATCTCTTTTACCACTAGAAAAACATTGAGTCTTCCCATGCTCTACAGTTTGCTTTGGATTGCAAGTTCGAGAGCTTCCAAATCAGTCTCTTGAAGACTCTCCGATTTTCTCATTACAGATATCGAAGTCTTTTGCTGGCCGACCAGATCGCTTCATAACTGTTGGCAATTCAAAAGTGCCCTGTAATCCGTCCTAATTTTTTAAAACAAATTTATCAACTTTATAACTAGAAATCTTCAACATTTACTAGGAGGTTTTCTGTAAAATCCAGTTTTCGTTAAAATTACGCAAATCATATTCTTGCATTTTATTAAAAATATAATTTCTGGTTATCAACATCACATTTGAGGGACCTAAGATAAAAATGCAGATTATTATGGTAATTGATTAAACCAAATAACACATTTTTATTCATTCAGGTTTTTAGTTGCACGTATAATTTTTAAAGAAAGTGGATAAAGTCGGAAAGGATTATTACTATTTCATGAAATAGTATTACGTTGCTATCAATTTATATTAAAAAATATACCGGGACGCACCCTGATATACAACAAATTTATTAATCTTTTAAATAAATTGTTGAGAGTATTTAATAAGTAACTATTGTATAATAAATTGAAATATTAACACACCACAAACATGGCAAATAGTCAAAAACATTGCAAATGAATTTTCCTACATACTGGCTTCATCCATTTTAATAACAAAAAATCTTTAAAAATAGTGCCAAATTTCAAAACCTTTCTTCAAAAATAAGTTGAAAAAACGCTTTTGTAAAACGTAAGCATTTACATAAGTGGATGATCGTCAGTCGACCATTCGGTACGAGACAAGTTACAGGTTCTCAATTGTGCATCCGCTTCTTTTGCTTAATATAATCATTAGAGAAAATAATAAGATTGTTTTTTCGTTTAGATTTCATAATTTTCTAATTTGATTTATGACCAGCTAGATCAGCTATGTACCCCTATGTGCGCCTGTCGAATGTTATATTGGATTGTTTGATACCATGGTGGTCAAAATAGCTTAAAAACTAAAAACAATTTTAGTATATTTTTTAAGATTTAACTCATTTAACTTGTAAATATGTCAACAAAATAAACTTCGCACTTTAACTTATGTCTAATTAAGTTTATTATATTTATATAAAAGATATATTTATAGGTCTATTTTTCAAGTATACCGATCTTTCTTTGTAATATATTAGAAATTGCTCTGAAGATAGGAAAAACATTTCTCAAGGATACCGTAGATAACGCTTGGTTATAAATAGACATACTTTAGGGTTTCTAAATAGTTGCGAGTATCTTTTGGTAGGTTATATGATGCTTATTTGAAGTGCTCTCACGTTTCTTATCCAGTTTAAAATAAAACTGTCAGTTATATGTTCAATTATAAACTTACAATTAGTGTCAAGTGTAAAACTTAAGAATGTATCTTACTTTTATACCTACGATAATAAGTTCAAATCTTACTGTTAGAATAATTAAAAATAAAGGGGAGATTTTAACAGCAATTTGTTAAATAATGACCGTCCTATTTGTTAAAAGCTTATTTCTACATAATGTTTTATTTTATGATTTTTTTTTATATTTCTGGCTCGCTAAGTCATGAACCCAAAAACACTAGTTTGTCAAAAAATTATAAAAGTTTCGTATTGTTTTGTCACCTCAAATCATTGTCGTTAGAGTGAAATATTCAGTTAAGTTTTTATTTTGTGTTTCAATTCTCGTTGTAAAAAGTTTTCGTGTGAGTTGAATGTTTCTTATAAGCACCCTTTTTTTTTTGGTTTTAAACGAAACTTTTGGCCTTATAAAGCCAAAGTGACTTTCTTTTATCTAGACATTTTTCTTATTATCTAAGCATTATTTTCCAATAAAATCTCATTTTAATGTATTCCTACGTACTTTCAAAAAATAAAATATTTTTTAGAAAAATAAAAGAAAATTTTCTACCAGATGTTTATCAAGAATATTTCTGAAATTTATAATGCAAAATAATGCAGATTTATGAAACTACCTACAGGTGAACGACATATCATTATGTTATTAAGCGTAAGCACTGTGGCACGATAGCGACATATCATTGAGTGAAATGATCAGGTTCCACCGGCAATTTCTGATCGTTCTCCTGGGAAAATCAAATTTCCTGTAGACGACGTGTGATAACGTTTTGTAATTTATACGTGAAGTTAGTCCGAGAAGAAGATAAATCGTACCTACTTCGATGCATCAACATAATTTGCGACAAAAAGGTATTCACGATTATCTACAATTGAATCGGAGCGTAGGCGTTAGAAATGATCTCAAGGAGGAAGTTTCGCCGACCGGGATGTTAAACTCACGTCTACCGCGCGTTTGATTGATTGGCAATGGGATTTAACGATCCCTTGATTGGCAAAGCGAATCAATCATTGAACAAATTAGTCTAATTCACTCAGAGGCGAGTTTATTTTTCAATTACACCGATACACGGTTTGTAGACCATTAATATTTATTATGAAGTGGGTTAAGCGATTGCCGCGAGCTTAGAGAAGAAAAAGAGTCGCGGATAAACGACGGTTAACGAGTTAACTGCAAGGCAACTCCTCGAGTGATTGATAGATTGCGACAAATGATAAATTGTGGCGTTATTATTTAATCTAATGGTACCGGTTTCGATCTTTTATTTTCGCGTAATAGCGGGGGGTCACGGATCCCATTGTGGAGGGTTCGCGGGGCCAAAGAATAAAAATGACAAACGCAGGCGAAAAACGAGAAAAACGACACGTCGCGGTGATGGTGGGGCGACCAATTTATTATACAAACAAACGAATACCGCGACCGGCGACTGTCGTAACTCACCACTCGGCAATAAAACGCCTTTGTTCTCGACACGGAGCCGACTTCGACGCATTATAATATTTTCCGATGCCGCCCCGTGGGGTTGAAATTTACGGCGATTTTCTGGGGCCACGCGTGAGGTCGCATTCAATTTTCGGACCTCTGTCGCAAAAAACTCTCCACCGAACGCGATTAATTCACGGCAAAAACAAAAGCCCGACATCCGGCGGTAAATTCGAATTTACGAGAGGCGGTTCCGGACCGAAATCAGTTTTAACGATGGCACGAGGCGCTATACGAGAGAGCTTTATCGGGGTACGTATAGCTTAGTGCTTTTATGGAAGACCGGGTTGAATGAAGTGGATCAGTTATACTTCGTTTATGTGCTTTTGAAACGATTGAATTTCGACTGTATTTGCGGTAAATACCTGTATGTACGTTTTTCACAAAGCTATTTGATGGGTGTTCACAAAAAATTAGCTACATTGCAAATTTGTTTTTACTAATGAACCGCATATGTGTTAAATTTAGCTCATATAATGTTGGGTTTTACACTTTTTACACATCGTTACTTTATTTTCTATTTTACGAGTTTTACCAAGCAGTAACATTAGGTATAAAAAGTTAACAGTGACGCACGTTCGACTAAATATAACTTTCAAGGAAACACGCCTCCCGGAAACTGCCATCAATTACACAATTTTATATATAAGATGAATACTTTGATCGGAGCTTTTTAAAGTTATCTACTACAAACGAAAGGAGATAATATTTATGTTAAGAAATTAACGACGACACTTTATCGGTACTATATAAAGAGATAATGAAGACAGAATTACATTCAAGTACTTATACACTAGACTTTAAACGTGCCTTTAGAATATATTCTCCATATAATGAAGACATGTTTCATCCTCATTAATTACACTTCTGAAAAGAAAACAAAAATCGAAATATATTTTTTTCGCTTAACACTAGATATACCAGACCAGTCAAAATGTTTTTGTATTTCATTTAAAATTCCTACTACGTGTAATATATTTTTTTTTTCGTAATAATATCATGACTTTTCTAGTTATAACTAAAGAATTAATTTTATAAAGTTTATATTACTGTATACATGTTTTTAGAAAAAATAATTTGCGTTTTTGATACGTATACCAGTACCAGTCAAAATGACTGGAGCAAGTTGCTATGCAGTGAAATGGACATGAGTCAAAAACAACAATTAATTATTGTTATGCAAAGTGAAACTGAAACGGCTGCAGACGGTACTATTTAGAAAAGAATTGAAGAAGAAGGGATTGTTGGAAGATTACCAATTCATACTATTTTCGAGGACTCACCTGGGCCCACAGCACATGCAAAAAGAAATATTATGAAAGGGGATCTAAGTAGCGCATTCCTTTTACTAATTGACCATCACATCTTAGAACATATAAGAACTTGTACAGAGTTAGAAGCCTCCAGAGTTTTGGGAAAAAATGGATCCTAACACAATCAAAATTGAAGGCGTTTATTGCAATATTGTATGCACGTGGGGCATACGAAGCCAAAAATTTAAGGCATGAATAAGTGGGGACCAAGTTTTTTTTTCTACAACTATCAGCGGACGTAATTTTACCCAGATTCTACGATTCATTCGCTTCAATAAAAAAAAATGAGAGAAGTCAACGTTTACAAAGGGACAAATTTGCTTTAGCTTCAACAGTTTGGAATAAATTTATCCAAAA
The DNA here is from genome assembly GCA_036711955.1 of Digitonthophagus gazella. Lineage (NCBI taxonomy): Eukaryota > Metazoa > Arthropoda > Insecta > Coleoptera > Scarabaeidae > Digitonthophagus > Digitonthophagus gazella. The sequence continues at coordinate 33,174,512 of JASCIT010000007.1, read as the reverse complement.
TAGTCAAAATTGCTTCAAACCAGGAACTGACATTCGGTGGATGAGCTCTTTATATGCCTAACAAACCTGGGCAGAAATTTGGCATAAAATTCTAGCTGGCATGCGACATTGAGACCAAATATGTAGTAAATGGCTTTCCTTATTTAGGAAAATGTGTGGCTCGAGATTCATCAACCCTATTAAGTGAATTTGTTGTACTGAAAGTTGTAGAACCATATACTGTGAAAGGTAGGACCATAACAATGGATAATTTCTTTACCAGTGTTCCCCTGGCGTTAAAATTAATGTCTAAAAATACTTCTATACTTGGTAAAATATGTGCAAACAAGAGGGAGCTTCCCAAACATTGCAAACAGAAGAAAGATAACATGACTCGTTTCTCAACTTTGGTGTACGAATCAAATGGTTGTACACTTACAGTTTACAAGAGTAAACCAAATATGAAAGTGCTGCTACTAAGTACAAAAAACAAAAATATCAAAATTGATAAAACTAACAAGAAATTACCCGAAATTGAGTCGTTTTGTAACAAAACAAAATATGGGGTCGATGTAACTGACCAAATGGCACGAAAATATAGTCTCAAATCAGCTTTCAGCAGGTGGCCAGTTCACGTTTTCTTCAATATGTTAGATCCAGCCGGAATAAATTCCTGGATATTATTTACAAATACAACAGGGGACAAAATTATCAAGAAAAAACCTTCTATTTCGTCTAGCTTCTGAACATCAGGCTTCAAAGGAAAAATTGAAACGCGCTGATACATCAAAAACGAGTACTAGCACTTCTCTTGTGCGAAAATAGTGTCAAATAAGACAATGTAATAATAAGACAAATTTCATTAGCCCTAATTGCAAGAAATATGTATGCGCGAAATGTACAAAGAGAAAAATGTATGTTTGTAAAAATTGCGACAGATTAAATACGAAGAAAATTAATATTTTTATGCTAGATATTATTTTTATATTCTATAATAAACAGCAAATTGGTGGATTTATGACTTCAATAAATTTATTAAATTAATTTAGTACTCTTTAAAAGTAAATAAAGACTGCAAACCTCATCAACCTCTTCCTTTTTAAGAACAGTCATTTTGACTGGTTTGGTACAAATAGGTATACTTCAATCGCTAGTATATCTAGCGTTAAGTACTTCAAAAAATACGAAGGCTTTCACGGCAGGTGTTTACTGAAGTAAGACTAAAACTAACATTAGAGCTAACTCTAACATTAGACCTAGAACTAGGACCTTTTAGGTTTAGCTGTGCGTCTTTTGAAAAAGCATTTGATGACGTTTCGGATGCCATGTTGCAACCTTCTTCAGAAACGTATTAGTCTTAGACATCATCGAATGAAGTTTCTTTGTTCTTACCAATGATTAAAATAAACTCCATGAAGAGCAATTTCTGTAAGCTGGATGGATTCTATTTCCAGACAAAACTATCACCTTCCTTGTACACAAATACATTACTATTATTAACATACATACATATCTCTATAAGAGTTGGCGTATGTACATGGTAAAAGATGTCACGATGGTTAAAGAGAAGACTTTCAGATAACATTTCTTGTACTGTCCCGGGTAGGCGATAAAACGCTATTTCAACTTAATTTTATTATAGTAGACGAAGGATATCTGTGATGGAACAAGCATTCTATTCTTATTAACTTGACTAATGGAATGTAAAAGAAATCCTTTCCAGTATCATTTACGTTGTCAACCAACAGATAATCGAATCTACATATAATCCCGCCTTCGCGCGATCACTTATACACCGATCCACGTATTACGTGCGCACACACGATCGATCATACATGCTAATACATGCGTACTTTATTAATAGGCGGCGGTCGGTCGGTCGTACACAGACGCTCTCCTAAAAATTAATGGGTTAGGTTAGACCGGCGCCTTGGCATGTGGGAAGGATCGCAGAAAGGCGAAAAATCACCTAAGCTATTTCCACGTGGGTGTGCGCGGAGAACACGTGGGCGTTACCCTGTAATTGCGACTACTTACTTCTCTTGTATGTACTTTCTTGCGTTTCACTACTAGCTTGGACTAAACTCCGATTTCTAATTTCTAACTCCCTTGTTATTAATTTGCAGGGACAAATTAGGAAGTAAATAAAACGGAACGAGCTTGGGAGTAATTGTGACACGGAGGTTGTAATTTGTAATTATTTCCATTGAGAATGGACGGCGGTTCATTGATTCAAATCTCCCGCCGCTATTTCTCCCCTCTCTCGAGGGACACGTGTCCTCTCAATCGAACCCCTTTGAACGGCCGCGACGTTGCCGCTGTTTCCGAGACTGTATCTACGTGTCAGGCGCTCGTGCAGGCCTATTAATTATCAGGGATAGATCGGGTTATTAAGCCTATTATGATATTACGAACAGCCGGCGATAAATCAATTCGAAATTAAGTTTGTATGTTAATTACCATATATACATATCAAGTAGTACATATTGTACATAATTTCAATATAATCAATTTTCTTTTTGTTCTTTTTGAAGTATTTATTGGAAATTCTATGTCTTCTCGATTCTCGGAATTCTGTATTTATAAGCAACAAAAGATTCTTTTGGTCTGGATGAGACGATTCTGTTCATACCCAAGATTGCCAAGCGTTCAGTACCAGAGATTTCACCAAAAGTATAGACTCCCACGAGTCCATTCAAACGTACAAAGGCACTTTTATGGAATCCCCGCCGCTTTCAGCGCATTTCAGAGGCTGGTTTTAAATTAGGCAGCGGGCGCCGTATCGATGAATAAGGGATATTTTATCCTGAATCCCAAAACACGGTTCACGGAATCCCGAATTCGACGCGCCATTCAGTGATTTTAATTTTGGAAAAATGCCTGCACGCACCGGGAGATTCAATACGATCGGGCATTCGTGGAAAATTCTGTCCGAGTTAGAAGAAGTAGTACCGTAGGGTAGAAAAAGACGGCTATATACGTCAAAGACGCTCCGCTGAGTCCTATTGAACCCGAGGGTCCCTATCCCGAATTTATCTCTATCCGATTTCATATTTAAATGAAGGAGTTTAGAATTTATGTAACCATAAATTTTGACTTTGTATAGTCGAGTGAACCACGCGGAATTCCCAGTTGTAGGGGGTACACGAGATGATTAATGTTTTCGTAGCATTCCGAACACTTGGAAGGACTTCCTTGTCATGATTTGTCACGTTAAGAAAATCTGACTTTGAGATAAAACTTAAGGTATGTAAATATATAACAATAAACTAGTTTAGTTCTATTTTTAATATTTTTCTAAAAAAAATTATTGTTTTTGGTTGAATTGATCAACATTTTGGTAACTTTGGTGGAAACTTTACGAATTTAGTAAGTTTTTATTGAATTAAAAAAAAATTAGTAAATTTTTGGTGGAATTTTTACAAATTTTGTAAGTTTTTTGGTGGAATTTTAAAAAAATTCATTATTTTTGGTAAAATTATTAAAAATTTTAGTAACTTTGGTGGAATTCTTATGAACTTACTAAGTTTTGAATTTTCAAGGTTTTAGTTAATTTTTAATGAAATTATTTCTAATTTGATTAATTTTGGGTGGAATTTTAAAAGAATTTGGACATTTTGGTGGAATTTTTAAAAAATTTGGCAAGTTTTTGGTAGAATTGTTAAAAATTTTGACAATTTCGGTGTAATTTTTAGGATTTTTCCAAGTTTTTGGTGTAATAAAAAAAATTCAGTAAGTTTTGGGTGTAGTTGTTAAATATTTTAATAGCTTTGGTGGAATTTTTGCGAATTTTATTCATTTCTGATGGAATTTAAAAAAATTCAGTGTTATTGGTAAAATTCTTACGAATTTAATAAATTTTTGGGGGAATTTTTAAAAAATTCGGTATGTTTTTGGTGGAATTATCAAAAATTTTGATAACATTGGTGGAATCCTTGCGAATTTTATTCATTTCTGGTGGAATAGAAAAAAATCAGTGTTTTTGGTAAAATTCTTATGCATTTAGTAAGTTTTTGGTTGAATTTTTGCAAATTGTATTAATTTTTGGTAGAATTCTTAAAAAATTCGGTATATTTTCGGTGGAATTATCAAAAATTTTGATAACACTGGTGGAACTTTTGCGAATTTTATTCATTTTTGATGGAATTTCAAAAAATTCAGTATTTTTTATGGAATTTTTACAAATTTAGTAAGTTTTTAGTGAAATTTTTCCAATTTTATTAATTTTTGGTGGAATTTTTATAAAATTCAGTATGTTTTTGATGGAATTGTTAAAAATATTGGTAATTTTAGTAGAATTTTTATGAATTTGGTAAGTTTTTGGTGGTATTTTTTAAAAATCAGTAAGTGTTTGGTGGAATTAGTCAACATTTTTGTAGCTTTGGTGGAAAATTGAAAAAATTTAGTACGTTTTTGGTGGAAATGTTAAAAATGTTGGTAACTTTGGTGGAATTTTTACGAATATAGTAAGTTTTTCGTGGAATTTTTACCAATTTTATTGATTTTGGGTGGAATTTTTAAAAAGTTCACTAAGTTTTTAGTAGAATTGTCTCCAAATTTAATAATTTTTGGTGAAATTATATTCAATTTAACTAACTTTTGTGGAATTTTTATTATTACTTTTTTATTTTTGTAAAATTTTTAAGAATCTAATCAATTCTTGACGAAATTAATTTTAATGTTAGTATATTTTTTTAAAATTCAGTTTTTGGTGGATTGCTAAAAATTTTGATAGCTTTGGTGGAATTTTTACAAATTTTATAAGTTTTTGGTGGAATTATCAAAAATTTTAGTAGCTTTGGTGGAATTTTTACAAATTTACTTATATTCTTGGTGATATTTTCAAGAATTTAATTAGTTTTTAGTGAAATTTATTCGAATTTCTGCTCTGCATAAATTAAATATTTGATAATTGAAGCATTGGGTGGAAAAACAGCGTTAAGCTATTTAGGTTGTTTTTTAAATTATTGGCCCAGTATCTTTTTGGCGCCATTTAGTATAGAATAGCAAAACCTCAATGTATAAAGTTGATAACTACAGCAATTTGTAAAGCATTTAAAAACATTCTCTAACGTTGTTTTTCCAATGAACGCGGAAATCAGGGTGGGCGAACTCAATATAAAATATTTGAAATCGTTGTTTAGTACGTAAACCGAAACACCTTTAGCGCTGATGTATAATTTTTTAGTGAAATCCCTAGATTTATAAATCCAGGAACATTAATTTGGCGAAATTCACTGGTTGGCGAAAAATCTGAATGTCACCGTAGAACATGTATTTCCAGTAAGGGGCCACTCTCACAATCAATGTAATCGTAACTTTGGCAGATATAGCACTCTGTTAAAAAAATAGAAACAGTGGAAACACATCAACAGTACCTCCGAATCATGTCTTCATGTAGGCAAAACCCTAGTCCACTTAACGTTACAATGGCCAGTCATCTGATAGAAGATTGGAATACTGCATTGAACAAGATTTTTTCTAAAACACCGACAGAACGGTCAAATATTACCTTCCAAATTCTACAGTGCTGTAGATGTCGCTCTCTCTTTTAAACAAAACCTGTCCAATCAAACAAAAGATCAACTTGGTTTGCAAAAAGTTCCATATGCAGGGTTGAAGGAAGAAAAGAAAAAAGATGTTTTGGCCCTCACTGCGTTTTGAAACCAGAAAATGCAGAACTGTTAAGGAATATAATAACATTTCAACCAGAAACATGCCAAATATCTATACCCATGGATGCAAACAAAGAATCAGAACATTTCGATTTATCGAGTGAATGGGAAAATTATTAATTTTATGTGTGCTTTTTTTATATTTCTACTCTTCAAAATAAAAAATTAATTTTTCATTTAAAATTGCACTATATTTTGCTTACTTTTATAGTTATTTTTGGTTGGGTGGAAAAACAGCGTTATCTTCTTGTATTTAAACAATGTTTTAAAAGAAAATAGAATAGAAAATTTACGATTTTAATATTGCAAAGTGAATCTTAAAAGACAACATTTACATCTAATATACCGTGAAATATGATAAGCAAACGAATGCAGCGAATGGAGTGGTACTTAAATTTTAAACTTTAATATCTCGAAATGTGATTTTTTAATAACGCTCTTTTTCCACCCAATGCTTCAATTATTAATAAATCGATCGTTTTGACATTTCATGTGGCATTAGCGTGGTTAGAATAATAAATAACGTTTATGAAAATTGAACCAACTGTTTTATCGGCCCAAATCGAAATTGACGGAAAACGGGGACTTCGTTTAGGGCTTAAATCAGCCGTTTCGGGTCCAAAGGAGCCCCGATTCGCATATAACGTTGTGTTATAAAGTCTTTCAGAAGGTTAGCCGAAGGCAGAGTCGCGGAGCTGATGGCTTTTTGGACAAAAAGTGCGTTCGAAAATTAACGAAAATTACAGGCGGACGATCGAGAATTTTAATTTCAATTAGGGCTACCGCAACGTCGATCGATTCTCAGGTCCGGAAAGCGATTTCCAAAAAAACTATTAAAAAAAGAGCTAGGCGTCTGCGGCGCCCTAATAATATAGAAAATAATGTAGAAAAAAATCAGAATATCAAAAAAGAGAAGATGTGGACGAATATATAATACAGAATAAAAGAGATGACTTTCAAATGATTCCCAAAATGAGATATGTAACTATCTAATTGATGTTGAAATAGTCGACGCTGTGTGTGCATCCTCGTGACCGAGCCCGGAAAATTATGGCCCGTAAACTTTCACATAAAGTTTCACACGTTTTCTGGCAGACTTGCACCTCGTCAGCAGTTCTGCGAGCCGCGATAGTAGCTTTAATTGCCGTATAAGGCGGTTTAATTGGTAATTTAGCCGTTCGCGCAGTTACATTTTGAATAGTTGCGACGTGCCTCGCAGAAATTGATTCTCCGGAAAATCAACCTTTAATTACGTCACGTACACGGTAATTACTACTTTTACGGGCGTCACGAAAGCTATTTTATGGATAAACACTCACACCTTATTATTTTTCTTAACGCCAAGTCGAAAAATGACGATTCCAAGCGACAAAATGATAGAACTTGAGCCTTCCTCTCTCGGTCCAATTTAATTTGACCCACTTATGGAAAAAAAGAGGCCCCGACGACGCCCTAGAATCCTAACGAGAAGCGTCGCGACGCTTTTCCATGACCTGGGGCGCCATGCGCCCCCTAACGAGAACACTCGGCGCTAAACGAAGCGAATCGCGTGTCTTTGATACCGTCAATAACGCCACCTGGCAAAATTGCAATTATTTGGCGTCGCGACGTTAAACGACGCCCCTTCCTTCGGAGCACCCTTAATTTTTCAAAAGGGGAACGTTGAAGTCTTTAATAAACGTGTAGACACGCCATTTTATGGGTGCGTGCTACCTGGAAATTGGAAAAATTATAAAGGGGGACATGAAAAATTAGTTATCATTAAATTTGAACTTTTATTTCAAGATAATGAATCAAGCATTTATATCAAATAAGTGGTCATCGCATATAAAATTGCATATAAAAAAATGTTCGGTGATGAGAACACATTTTTCATTTTTCTGTGTGATTCAAATGGATTACAGGAAAGACAATTTTATTCCCAATTGATAGCCTGATAATGTTAAATACTGAAAAATGGTATTCATATGAGAAACTCTTTTTTCATCTGGTAAAATATGCTAGCGATTAATAGCTGGAAGCCTTGGGCACTTCGCCGCAGACAATTCCGCCAACATAAATATATCAAACATCACTAGCAATGACAAATAGTGCGAGGGTGCCACCCCTGGATCTGGCTGGTGCGCAGTTATGCGTACCCCCTTTTCACTTACCCTTGTTGTTGGGGATCCCCCGCTTTCGAAGAGGCATCTTGCGGGAAAGCACTACACTTTGTCCGAGAGTTGTCCCATCCTTAGATGACGTTTTGATATGTACAAAGCTTTCTTTATCTTGCGGAGGGTTGTATTGATTCATTTTCTTGACGGTAGGGTGAAGTGAAATGGCCCGAAGCCCCCTTTTATACTTACAGATTTTCAAGTGAAAAGACGCAGTTAAAACAAGCATTTTGTTATATCAAAATCTGTGTCAACCTACTATGACGATGAAGGTAGCACCAATTAATCATATTGTATCTTAGTCGGTTCGTTTGACAATTTCATCAAGACGTAACATCGGTCGGTTCTTCTTTTAATTAACGATGATTTATTGACGAACCGGCGAAGGTCAACAAAATGTTCCCCTCTCGTCCAATTAAGAGCGTTCAATTTAAAAAGTAAATATAGTTATGCATCTATTTTTCATAGTCAATTACAATCCCTCCGACGTCCAGAAAGTTATTCTTATTTAAATAGAGGGCGACTTTGATTAGGTTAAGGCGGAATATGAATTATTAAAGAAAAGTCTTGTTTAACCTTTGAATTAAAGGATGAAATGTAATAAAAAGAGTTCCGCTTTGAAATTTCCTGTACAAGTTCCGTGTTAATAATAAAAACGAAGAATTAAAAGCCTATGCTTATCGATTTCGACATCTAAAAGATCTGGTCCGTTAGATTTTAAGAAGGAAGCGAGAGATTAAAGCTAATCACTTCAGGAAACCGGTAGGCGTTGATTAATAAACGGAAATCGTTCGGCAAAGAGACCAAAGAGGACGTCGGGGTCGGTCTCTTGTAGGTGTTATTACGGGACAAGAGAGAAAATGATGAAAAGCGAGGGCGGAGCAGGTCTTGTCAAGCAAATTGAGGAGGCCTGAAAAAGCTGAAGCCCTGAAATATTACAGGGTGTGCTGGCACCGCCTATAGTAGGCTCGAAATAACAGATCTTGCGACCGGCCGGTTATAAATCGCCGAATGAATTCCGGGAGAGAACGCGGAGAAGAGGTATTCGTTGAATTTAGCGAACGCGTCATAATAAAACAGGCGTCGATGACAAGCGGCCCAATTAAACGCTTTGAATCGGTGCGGGCGTTAATTGAAACTATAAATTAGGGGGTCCGCGTTCCGCTCGGTTCACCTTTTGTGAAATAAGCCGGTCGTTTCAGTATTTCGACCGTCGCGTCGCACATTGTTTCGCGAGCGCTTTTCAAACGTCGGGAATTATCACAAAGCTCGATTATCGTCGCGCGATTTCGGTCCGGCGATTTCGCGAAACGAAATTCCGCACGAACATGAATAAATGATATTAATTACGAACCGCTCGGCGCGTTACCTAACGCCAATTACGCGATACCCGGGTCGTTAATTAATTAATTTATAGAAACGAAGCCGTAATGTTGCCCCATAATTCCCCCGATTATGCCTCACTGTAAACTCTCCGCCGACGTCGAGGAACTCGTCGTCCTCTTGCGCGCCACTGGGATTTGAATTTCAAACGAGGCGCGAGACAATTGAAAGTCGACGGCAACTGTTTTCTTGGTCTCGGGCCAATAGTGTTTTCCAATCGTTTTTAAATCGCCTCTCCCGGCGTAAAACTTTCCTAAACGATCAAATTTTATAGCTCCCCCGATAGTTCCGCTGCTTACCCGCTTGTTTGTTTCTGTATATCGATGTGTTGATATCAATAAATGTTTATTCTATTGATAACGGTAAGTTTTTCTCTTTGACAAAGTTCAAGAACACCATTCAATTTATGTCTACAAGATTAATCACCCGATCGAGTTACGGGCATTAAATAATCCGTAGGAATAGATCAAGGTTCTGAGAAAGAAAGTGAACTAGAAAAATAAACTCGAATCAATAAATATATCGTGTTATTTTCAATGCCTTTTATATACACTAACATGAATTAACAACTAATCATTTCTTTATTTAGATTGTAACAGAAAAAATAATGTTATGCATATTTATTTCAATATATAGTAATGTTCACTTATAACGAACCTGGTTAAAGCGAACTCGCGGTTATAACGAACCAACTTTCAAGGTACATACCAAAGTTCCATAAAAACAGTGTTAATTTTTACCTAATATAACGAACCCGTATAAAACGATCTTTCCAATAAAGCGAACCGGATTTTATGTATAAAATCTTAGAAGTTTTCTATTATAACGAACTTTTAACGATAAAATACGGGATTTCCCCAGAAATCAACGGACTTCGCTAAATGTCTATTTAACGAAGTCCGTTTGTTTGTCTGTTTGTCTAAACAGCAGTCGGCAGTCAACATCGAACCTCTCATTGTGCCATACTTTACTTTACTTTGTGAATTGTAAAAATAAGTGACGTTAACACTACATTAGATAAAAAACGAAAATCATTTTCATTAAAATATAAATACGATATTATAAAACGTTTACAAAGAGGTGCAAAACAAAGTGACATATGTCGAGAACTAAAGCTAAATAAATCAACGATTGCTACAATTTGGAAGAAAAAAGAAGAAATACTGGAAAATTTTGACCATTTAAATTCAAGCATTAAAAAAGTTAAAAAACCTGGCAACCTAGAAGTTGACCAAAGTTTATTAAAATGGTTTAGCCAACGAACAAATAATAATGTAACTATTACTGGATCTATGTTGCAATCGAAAGTTGAGTATTTCGGAAATAAATTAACAAACAGTAAATGTACATTTCGACGCTCTCAAGCCAAAACGGCATAAACGCCAAAATGGTCATTTTTTAGTTAGCTGCACCGTTGAGTAACATTTTTAAATCTGCATGCAACAGTTAAAGTAGCATACCCGCAAACAAACTTTATTCGCTATAAAATTGGTTTAAAGTTTGCGAAAAACCCATTTAGGATTCATTATGTCAATCGTTTTTTGCGTTTTCTGAAAAATTAGGTTAATGGCGTTTATGCCGTTTTGGCTTGACAGCGTCGATTTAATAGAAGTTGGATTGAAAGTTTAAAAAACGACATAACATTACCAGCGGAAAAGTTGTTGGCGAAGCAGCTGCAGTTAATATGAATATTGTAAACAATTGGCTGCAAAACAGTTGGCCACTTATTAAAGAAAACTACAGAGATGAATATATAATTAATGTGGATGAATCTGGCTTATTTTACAAGCTAACACCTTATTACTAATTGATAATTGTCCAACACACCCTTATGTTAAAAATTTAGACTACATTAAATTAGTTTTTAAGCCACCCAACGCAAGTTCGAAATTGCAGCCCATGGATCAGGAGATTAAAACCAACTCCAGTTTAAAAAGCAACTACCGATGACTTCTAATTGCAAAAATGATAAATTGTATTAATTCTGACAACGAAAAAATTAGTATTGATCTCTTAGACGCTTTAAACTTAGTTCATATAGCATGGCAATGGTGAAAAGACAAACAATCGTTAATTGTTTTCGCCACGGTGGGTTTGTCATAAGAGAAGATGAATTTGATTCAAATGATGATCTACCATTAGCCGAATGGCTTGAAAGGAATCGAGAAGACGACACATTAGCCCACGCTGACTATGACTTCAATGAATACGTCCATGTTGATGACAATCTTGTTAAGGTGGAGTGTTTAAGTGATGATGCTATTATTGCTGGTGTAAGTAACAAGAATATTGATAGTGAAGCAAAAAATGAGGAAAGCGATGAAATAATACCAGTTTCAACTACATCAGATACAATTGCACAAATTGATACTGCCCAATATTTTCTGCAGTCGCGGAACACTCTTCAGGATATTATTAACAAATTAACTGAAGTACAATTATATCTTGATATAATTAATTTCAACAAATAAACAAAACAAACTATGTATACCATTTTTTTTGTTGTATGATTATTTGGATTTGTTCCACATGCTCATACATATCGACGCTCTCAACCCAAAACAGATTCATTATGTCAATCATTTTTTGCGTTTTCTAAAAAAATTAGGTAAATGTCGTTTATGCCGTTTTGGCTTGGTAGCATCGATATATTGCAAATGAAAAAAATAAAATAAAAGAGTTAAATCTGCTAGTAATTATATTTTTCTTTGAGTTTTCACTTAAAACGAACCTCGGTTAAACCAAACTGTTTTCGAGGGTCCGTTCAAGTTTACTATAACCGGACACTACTATACAGGGTTTTATTCAAGGACAAACACAAATATTTTACCAAACCAACAATTTTACCAAGCGAAAACTACAAGAACTGTGCAGAGTAACCACCTCAAGCTCGGATGCAAGAATCCAATCTTCTCCTCATTGACTGGCGAACTCTCTCAAAAACACTAGGATCTGTTGTAATTGAGTTGCACCCAACAATGATTCGATTCCTTAAGTCTTCTACGTTTTCCAATGGAGTAGCGAACACCAAGGACTTCAAATGGCCCCACAGGAAAAAATCCAGGGGATTTAAGTCGGGGGATCGTGCAGGCCATAAATGAGGTCCACCTCGGCCAATCATTTCCATATGCTTGTGTTAAGAAATCATGAGCAACTTGACTAAAATGGACTTGTGTGCCATCGTGCATATGCCACATTGCATCTCTAATTGCTAATGGTATGTCCTCCAGAAAACCAGGGAGCGTGTTTTCCAGAAAGTTGCGATACACCTCTCCGGCAAGTCTTCCTGGTAAAAATACCGGTCTAATTAAGCAGTCATATAATTCCAAGCCTAATGTTCAAAGAAAATTGATGGTGAAAACGATCTTCATTTCATGTGGATTCTCGTCACACCATACATGGTTATTATGGAAATTGCGTATTGCATTTCTTGAAAAATTCGTTTCATCGGTGAACAGAATCAACATCAGGAATTGAGGGATTTCAACCATTTTCTGCAAAAGCCATTGACAGAATGCAATGCAAGGAGGAAAATCAGCAGGAAGTAATGCTTGAACGCGTTGAAATGTTTCAAAATATGTAAATTTTTACTGTTTTTTTTTTAATGTTTTAGGACTCGACTTCATCCTTTTTCATCGTTCCAGGGGAGGTTTTTGGATCAAAATAGAAAGCTTTAACACTTTGGTGACCGGTGCTGAGTTAACTCTTTAGTTATAAAGTAATAGCCGGTGAGATGACTTAGTTTCTATGTAAAATTTCCGGTCAATAAAGTGTTAATCAGGTTAGAATCCATTAAAAACTAGTAAAAATGTTGAATAAAGGAGCCAAATTTGAAAAAACGGATCGGTGTGTTCTGATTCAGTGCAAGTTATTTATACTACTGAATATTGTACCTATCGTTGTATGTATCCCCTGTATGTTCTGTTTGGCAACAAGGCCCCCAAACACAGAACACGCCATGGTATAACAACGAGTACAAGCAGGGGTCGTTCTGATAACATTATGATGAATAGCGAACTGCAGCTGCGTTTTAGACTGGGTACAACTCGAGGATCGAAATTGAGTACGCGAAGTGGCGCATTACGAGCGTGTAACCTTCGAAATTTCATTACGGTAACAGTCATTCGCAGGAGCTGCGACGCAATTATAAACGAACCCGAGGCCCGGAGGAGGGTTTAATTGGTCGCCGGAGAACAACGTCCGATATATAAATTTATCTGCAAACTTAAGGGCGTAAACTATATCAAACGCGCATTAGCGAGTGCCCCTACGGCCACTATTTCAGCCCCGGGGCAAGTTTGCTCTTGCATGAGCCATTTAACACGCATCTTTGGCGAGAGTCGACGCCCTTATCTGTAATATCCTGTAGACTGGAGCGCTTCGCGGCTTCGCTATCTTCGCACCGCTCACGGCCGATTTCTCTCAAACAAATGGGACAGGTGCGATTTGTGTTTACAAATGAAACGGTGCTGTGACGAACAAAAATGGTTCTCGTGATTTATGTATTCTCCCAGGAAACAGTTGCAATTCGGCGGAACGGAAGTTTGTACATACACACAACTGCATCCGTTTAAACTCCCTTAAGAATGGGGTGTATTGTTTTAAAACTTCCTTATATAAAAATGCATGGGTGTATTTCCTTATCTTTCTTAGGTGGAAGTTTCCTCTTTCTCAAAATTTATTATTATTTAAAATTTATTTTCATCACTATAAGTGTAAAAATTCCATCATCATAAAATTAATGTTAATTGGAAATGAAAAAATAATAAAGAAATATTATTCTATCTACTCTAAAAGACGTCACATCAAAGTATCTCATGCATTTTCCATCCGTGAAATAGGAAGCCGCTTGGGCATTTTTTGAAATTGATCCCTAACAACCGCCTGCTTTGTCTGAGGTAAAAACAAGTTGATTTAGAAAGGAAAGGGAGAGGAAGAGAGCGCTTAAAGAAATTCAAATGGAATGCGCATAAATTGTAACGACCCCCTAATATGATAAAGTAGTTTCCGAGAGGGAATGAGAACAGCGACATGGCGAGGTATTTGTTACCGGAAAGATGGGCTGACAAACAGCGTCGGAGACATCTTCGGGCGACATCCTGGTGCGGTCGCGATTGTTTTCCTCTTTTCTTTCTTTTCTTTCTTTTCCTACCCGTAGTATTTCTCCCCGTCAACGTCGCACTTTAAATTCCGGCCCGGAGGTTCGGAAGTTCGGAGGTTCGCCAAAGTGAGACGTTCACTTTCCGCGAAAAACCCACCGATTGGGGAGAAAATTAAATGTAAATAATACATGGTTTGAAGGCGTCGCTCGGATCGATAAGTCGCCCCGTCCTGTTGATTGCGTTCGGCGAAATTGAAAAGTTGCGAGAGGATAAAACCGCGACCCGTCTTCTAACTCTACGGAAACCGGCGATACATCACCTCCTTTGACATAAATGCATAACATCCTGCGACGTCTCAAAGCGAAATTGCGCGCCGAATTGATTTACGAGACGCCGCATAAATTTCGCGCGTGGAAGTCGACCGCTTTTGTGTATGTTCGTATCACGTATCTCGTATGCTGTTTTAATATGACCTTTAAAAAGAATCCATGAAACTTTAGCGCTTCACTCGTATTACAAATGAATTCCATCAAAAGCACACCTATGCTCAGAACTAACAATACCTTTAACAACAATACAAATGAAATGAAGTCAAAATTAATTGGAATACATGATGTGTAAGTATGAAACCGGAATTCGACCATAAGTGATTGATATTCGATAAAGATTTCCAACTCACAATAACACGAGTTTCATTCAGTAGTATAAGTTTATTAGAGATAAACATGTCGAGTTTTATGCCAACAAATTACAATTTCCAGACAGCACTACTTTTCTGTTTTTATCTGAAAAAAAAATCGCAGCTGAATCGCATCGAATATTTGTGAAGGCGTTTGGTGAGCATGCTAAAACACAGTGTTTCGAATAGTTCAAACGGTTCAAAAGTGGCAATTTTGACGTGAAGAACAAAGAACGTGAAAGATCACCGAAAATGTTTGAAGACGCTGCCCTGCAAGCCTTGTTGGACGAAGACGACGCTCAAACACAACAACAACTGACGGATCAGTTAAAAGTGACCCGAGAAGCCATCTTCCTTCGGTTGAAAGCCATGGGAAAGATACAAAAGGGAAATGGGTTCCACACGAACTCAACGAAAGACGAAAACTACAAAACATTATGCGAAATGCTGCTCGCCAGGTTCAAAAGAAAGTCATTTCTCCATCGAATTGTGACTGGCGATGAAAAGTGGATATATTTCGCAAATTCTAAGCGCAAAAAGTCATGGGTTACCCCGGGTGAACCATCAACATTGACGGCAAGACCAGATGCTGTGTGTTTGGTGGGATCAAAAGGGCGTAATCTACTACGAGCTGCTGAAACCTGGAGAAACAGTCAATGCTCAACGCTACCGACAACAAATGACCGATTTGGATCGAGTTTTAAGTGAAAAAACGACCAGAATATTAACAAAGACAACACAAGGTGATTTTGCTGCATGACAATGCACCAACACACAAAGCAAAATAGGTCCAGGAAACGATAGAGTCGTTCGGTTGGGAGATTCTTCAGCATGCGCCTTACTCACCGGACCTTGCCCCATCCGATTACTACTTGTTTGTAGTTTGCATCGATGGGACACGCGCTTGCTGAGCAGCGCTTTACTTCTTACGAAGATGTACGAAAATAGTTCGATGATTGGTTTGCCTTAAAAGAGCAACAGTTTTTTTTTGGCGCGGAATCCAGAAATTGCCAGAAAGATGGGAAAATGTATAGATAGCAACGGACAATACTTTGAATAAGTTGCTTTGCATCATATCATTATAATAAATGTGTTTTTTCTGTACAAAAATTCCGGTTTCATACTTATACACCTGGTAAAACCAAAAAGTGACATATTTTAAACAAACCTTTTTGTAAAAGTCATTTCATTAAGGATGTTCGAAATTTCTTAAATTCTAGTCGCTTACAACTTTCAAATTTGTGTTGCATCCAAGACGTAAACTGGCCATCAAATTCATGCGATTCAGTTCCTTTAGATTATTACCTTTGGGGATATCTTAAATAGCACATCTATGTGACTACACAGCAAATAATTGATGCCTTTGAAGTCAACATAATGAATACCATCCAGCAATTTTACCAGTTTTATAGGACAAAGTCATCAAGGATAAGATTCTTGCGATTTAATTCCTATAGATTATTTCCTTTGGGGGTATCTTAACCGTTTGGGTCCGGGAGAATTTTATATCGATACAAATGAAGCGCGATAGCGCTTCCCCGGACTCAAACGGTTAAATAGCACATCTATGTGACTACACAGCAAATGATTGATGTCCTTGAAGTCTATAAATACCATCCAACAATTTGACCAATTCTATGGGACAGTCATAAAAAAAAAGTTGACTTTAAAAAATCAAAAATAAAATGACTTGAGGTGTTTTCTGGCGCTTCCAACCTTTCCAACGCTTTCATATCTACATTCTGATCAATTTGAAACTAAGCTACATCATAGCTTGGGCATTCCCACAAATGTTGATTTTTAAACCACTTTCAAATCATTTGGAACAGTTTATAAATAACCCAAAGAATTTTCTTTATATTGGTGTTGGTTTCCAAAGTGATTATCAATTTTTTTTATGTTTAGTTAACGATAATAATTTCAAATTTCGAAATGAGAATACATTTCCAGCAGTCAGCGGAATGTTTATTAGAGAAGTTATTGAAGTTTGTGTTTAGATAGCGACGGATAATACTTTGAATAAGTTGCTGTGTATCATATCATTACAATAAACGTGTTTTTTCTGTACAAAATTCCGGTTTCATACTTACACACCTGGTATGTATGATTAAGAAACTTAAAGCAAGTTTTAACCAACTTCTTGTTTACCAACCGAAGTAAACGTGAGTTTAAGATAATCAATCTCAATCGTAATCGATCACTAGAGATCCTTGAATCATATTAGACTCAATTTATGCTGCACCAATAAATAATTTTTATTTCTATCTGAACAGTAACAGCAATAAAAAGGTAATGAATTGAAAAAATGATTGGAAACATATAACTACCTATAACTTACACAATCGAAAAACTGTTTCGAATCGAGTGTTTAGAAAATAACTTTTTAATATATTTTTTAGAGTATTAAGTATTGATACCGTCCTTATAAATAATTTTCAATCGATTTGCTTAATTCGTGATATCTAATCACGAAATTCGAAAACGTTGCGTGTAGCCATTACGGGCAATTTGGCCAACAATTGCATATCAGCACGAAACGCATTACGTTCCGGCTTCCACGTGCATGAGCATGATGACTCTGAAGCCGCTACCGCCGGCATATCGAGCGTCATATCGCGCTTAGATGGAACTATAACAGTAAACGTCGTCGTAATCTAGATCGCCATAGTCGATGTAGCGGCCGCGTAACATGGTCATACAACGGACGAGCCTCGGCGTAGATGATTAAATTGAATAACCGGCGCGTGTACCCGCAGGTTTACTCCTGCGCTAACAGGTTTTCGGAATCTGGGTTAACGGAAATCGCGACGTTTCAAAACAAACTGAAAAGTTCTACTTACATGCAACTTCTATGGTGGCAGGTTGACTTTTGCTGGTTCCCCGGGCGCCAGCGTACGCTAGACACTCGCACTTAAACTTGTCTTTGCCAAAGTACTCCTCGACCATGTCCCTTGTAACGTTGATTTCCGCTTCAACTATGCGTACACCGCTTTGGGGATCGACAAAACTCGACGGGATTGTTTCAACGTCCAATCGTTCGCCGTTGCATTTAAAGTACACTTGAAGGGCGTGTGCTGCCTTACATCTTAATGTTGCTGGCCTTGCTTTCACCACGAACGCATCAGAAGGTTCCTGTAGGAATAGTGGTTCTGAATCTTGTATTGTAAGAAGTGTATCTTCAGGTTCTTCGGATGATTTTGTTGGTGCAGGGTCTTCTATTTTATCATCTAGAATATGATCGTCTGTAAATAAAAATTTAAAAGTTATTTCCATTTTATTTTACTTTTATTAATTTTTTTTAAATACTAGTTTAGTTTTATTTTCAGTATTTTTCTAAAAAAAAATTATTGTTTTCGGTTGAATTGATCAACAGTTTGGTAACTTTGGTGGAAGCTTTACGAATTTAGTTTTTGGTGGAATTTAAAAAAAATTGGTAAATTTTTGGCGGAACTTTTACAAATTTTCTAAATTTTTTGATGGAATTTTAAAAACATTCATTATTTTTGGTAGAATTATTCAAAATTTTAGTAACTTTGGTGGAATTTTTATGAATTTACTAAGTTTTTGATGGAATTTTCAAGGTTTTAGTTAATTTTTAATGAAATTGTTTCTAATTTGATTGATTTTTGGTGAAATTTTAAAAGAATTTGGACATTTTGGTGGAATTTTTAAAAAATTTGGTAAGTTTCTGGTAGAATTGTTAAAAATGTTGACAATTTCGGTGTAATTTTTAGGATTTTTGTAAGTTTTTGGTGGAATAAAAAAAATTCAGTAAGTTCTGGGTGTAGTTGTTAAATACTTTAATAACTTTGGTGGAATTTTTGCGAATTTTATTCATTTCTAGCGGAATTTTAAAAAAATTCAGTGTTTTTGCTAATATTCTTATGAATTTAGTAAGTTTTTGGTGGAATTTTTGCAAATTGTATTAATTTTTGGTGGAATTTTTATAAAATTCAGTATGTTTTTGATGGAATTGTTAAAAAAGTTGATAACTTTGGTGGAATTTTTATTAACTTTAATTATTTTTGGTGGAATTAAAAAAAAATTGGTAAATTTTTGGTGGAATTTTTACAAATTTTGAAAGTTTTTTGGTGGAATTTTAAAAAAATTCATTATTTTTGGTAGAATTATTAAAATATTAGTAGCTTTGGTGGAATTTTTATGAATTTACTAAGTTTTTGATGGAATTTTCAAAGTTTTAGTTAATCTTTAATGAAACTGCTTCTAAATTGTTTGATCTTTGGCGGAATTTTAAAAGAATTTGGACATTTTCAAAGTTTTTGGTAGAATTGTTAAAAATGTTGACAATTTCGGTGTAATTTTTAGGATTTTTGTAAGTTTTTGGTGGAATAAAAAAAATTCAGTAAGTTTTGGGTGTAGTTCTTAAATATTTTAATAGCCTTGGTGAAATTTTTGCGAATTTTATTCATTTCTGTTGGAATTTTTAAAAAATTCAGTATTTTTGGTAAAATTCTTATGAATTTAGTAAGTTTTTGGTGGAATTTTTACAAAATTCAGTATGTTTTTGGTGGAATTTTAAAAGAATTTGGACATTTTGGTGGAATTTTTAAAAAATTTGGTAAGTTTTTGGTAGAATTGTTAAAAATGTTGACAATTTCGGTGTAATTTTTAGGATTTTTGTAAGTTTTTGGTAGAATAAAAAAAAATTCAGTAAGTTTTGGGTGTAATTGTTAAATATTTTAATAGCTTTGGTGGAATTTTTGCGAATTTTATTCATTTCTGGTGGAATTTTAAAAAAATTCAGTGTTTTTGGTAAAATTCTTATGAATTTAGTAAGTTTTTGGTGGAATTCTTAAAAAATTCAGTATATTTTTGGTGGAATTATCAAAAAACTTGATAACATTGGTGGAATTTTTGCGAATTTTATTCATTTCTGGAAGAATAAAAAAATTAAATTTTTGGTGAAATTCTTATGAATTTAGTAAATTTTAGTGGAATTTTTGCAAATTGTATTAATTTTTGGTCGAATTATCAAAAATTTTGATAACATTGGTGGAATTTTTGCGAATTTTGTTCATTTTTGATGGAATTTTTAAAAAATTTAGTGTTTTTTTATGGAATTTGTACGAATTTAGTAAGTTTTTAGTAAAATTTTGCCAATTTTATAAATTTTTGGTGGAATTTTTATTAACTTTAATCATTTTTGGTGGAATTGTTAAAAATATTGGTAATTTTAGTAGAATTTTTATGAATTTGGTAAGTTTTTGGTGGTATTTTTTAAAAATCAGTAAGTTTTTGGTGGAATTATTCAACATTTTTGTAGCTTTGGTGGAAAATTGAAAAAATTTAGTACGTTTTTGGTGAAATTGTTAAAAATGTTGGTGACTTTGAATTTTTACGGATATAGTAAGTTTTTTGTGGAATTTTTACCAATTTTATTGATTTTGGGTGGAATTTTTAAAAAATTCACTAAGTTTTTAGTAGCATTGTCTCCAAATTTAATAATTTTTGATGAAATTATATTCAATTTGACTAACTTTTGTGGAATTCTTATTATCACTTTTTAATTTTTGTGAAATTTTTAAGAATCTAATCAATTCTTAACGAAATTAATCTTAATTTTAGTATGTATTTTTAAAAATTTAGTTTTTGGTGGAATTCTTAAAAATTTTGATAGCTTCGGTGGAATTTTTTCAAATTTTATAAGTTTTTGGTATAATTATTAAAAATTTTAGTAGCTTTGGTGGAATTTTACAAATTTACTTAAATTTTTGGTGATATTTTAAAGAATTTAATTAGTTTTTAGTGAAATTTATTCGGATTTTTGCTCTGCATAAATTAAATATTTGATAGTTACTAATAAACCGATCGTTTTGACATTTCATGTGGCATTAGCGTGGTTAGAATAATAAATAACGTTGTTGAAAATTGAACAAACTGTTTTATCAGCCTAAATCGAAAATGACGGAAAACGGGGACTTCGTTTAGGGCTTAAATCGGCCGTTTCGGGTCCAAAGGAGCCCCGACTCGCATTTAACGTTGCGTTATAAAGCCGTTTAGAAGATTAGCCGAAAGCAGAGTCGCGGAGCCGGTGGCTTTTTGGACAAAAAGTGCGTTCGAAAATTAACGAAAATGACAGGCGGACGATCGAGAATTTTAATTTCAATTAGGGCTACCGCAACGTCGTTCGATTTTAGGGGCCATTTTTCCGAAATCGGCCTCGGACCCTCCAAAATTGTCGGGGAGGTGAAGATAATGGTCGGCAGAATGATGTAAAACCATTGAATCGTCCGGAAAGCGATTTTCAAAAAAACTATTAAAAAAAGCTAGGCGCCTGCGGCGCCCTCTTTTAAAAAGGCACTGCTTGCTTACTACTTTAATATATTACGAGCTCTAAACCAAAATTTCTAAAATAGCCAAAAACCCGAAAAATCGAAAGGAGTGGGAATGGATTTTCTTTTTCAAAAATCGAAAATTTTAGATTTTGCTGGAACTCACATTCTTAGATAATTTGAGAATAATAAATAATAAATATTCAAAATTCTTTGGATAAGAAAAAATGGTTTGGATAAGAATAAAGCTACTGTAAGGTTGTTAAAACGTCCAAATTAATATTAACGACCCACGGGCCTAATGCAAATGGCCGCGGGTCGTTCCAAGACTGGTTGTACTAGGTAGTCATTGTCTTGTGGTTGTGCAGGATGCGTGCGTCCTTTCGGTTGGTCTTTTTTCGGTCCGAATTAAAATTCAACCCCGCTAATGTCGCGTCTTCTTTTTGCGGCTGCCGTCCCGTTCGCCGGCGGTTTTGTAATAAAAATGCAAATCCGGAGGAGTTTGTACAAAACCCTCCTTCACGCTCGCCGACCCGCCGCGTTTCTCTGTGTATTTTGGCGAGTGGCGTTCCGAAATTAACCGGGTTTCCATATTTTTTTGTTTCGGTAGGAAGCAGACAATAGACGAGCCGACCGTGTTCTAAAAATATCATTACAACCCCAAACGGCAATATATTTCCGTCCAAATTCCTCTCTACAGACTTTGTACGTTCCCGGTGAAATATAACGGCTTTAAAATACCTCATTACGTTTGTCGAGTGGAGATTTAACATTGTACGTCACCGTGGTTTAGTGTCCGGGTGTGAAACCGATTCAGGTAGTAGCAGAAGTGTGGTAATTTTCACTGATTATAACCGCAATAAAAAAGTTCTTTTAGTCGGCGAAAAAGTATCTCTACCTGACGTTCAACTTTCTTGCCAAGGCCATTTATTTCCAGAGATATTGCCCGGCTTTGGTTTCGACCGCAGGTCTAATTAGCACTTAAGTGTTCCAGAGTAAAAATCCCCTATACCTTTTTGATACCATAAGAGCCTTACATGAAACGAATACCTGAGCGTTAATCCCCAATAAATTTGGATGTTTGTAATGCTACTTATTCGTTAAGTTAACCTTAATTCTTTAACGCTTATCCAGTCTATCTTTCGAGACTATAATTAATAGCATTCTTTAAAACACAATAAACGTTTTATTGGGATGTTTTTTCTTATCTTATGTACCATCTGTAGCTGGGAGGAGATTAAAAAGATACGTATGTTTGCGAACGATTTTTCACTGAAACGTGCCGTCGACGTTTGCGGTTCGCCACAGCAACAAACAACACCGGTGCGCAGCCGACCATCAATTATCGGAAGAGTAATAAAAAATGGTCACGCCCACGCGGCCATAAAGCTGCTAGCCACTAAAAACAAACTGTTCAGGCCACTTGCAGCCCGTTCCCCGTATCCACACGTAAATGTGGACGACCACGGTTGAAAAATCGCGTTCCGGAATCCAAGTGCAAAGACGGCCCTTTGGCACGCAAAGTTCGTCCGAAACGGATGCTGCTCCGATTTATCAGAAGATCTTAGAGCCTGCGGTGGGGTCCCGCGCGAACAAGTTTATACCGGCGGCGAATCCCGCGAAATAAATTAACGTAATTAAGAGAATCATGTCAGCAGATACGTATTTAATGATATGTTGGACCAGATGAATCTTCGCCATTAATTATTCCAGTTCAACTGGCCATCCCCGACGTATTAATATGTCGTTAAGCTCTGTACCAGCCTCGCCGTGCCTAACACGGCGTATAATGCTCGGAGAACGCTGATTACCGCCGCCTTTTTGCGCTTGTCCGCCTGTCGTTGCCTGCAAGTTTATTAAATCGCGCAATTATTAACTGTCGTTCCTCGGCGATATCTCTAAACTAGTATTTGTCGCTTTCTTGCGTCGGCACTTTACGTCCTTACGAATGCAACACGCGACTTCATCGAAACGATCCTATTTTTTCCATTGAACTGATTGGAAGTAATTTGTTAGATTCACTTTGTAACTGTCTTAATTAACTTGGAAATCGAACGAAATCAAATTAAACTTCTTCAAATAATTCATGAAATAATTACATTGTAACCGTGTTGGATTTAAGCTATTCGATAAGAGACCTGCACTCGACAAAACTTGAGATAGGCTTATTTGGCGCCAGCCGCCACCGGTGGACCGCGAAAGAGATAACTCCACGGAGGGGACTCTCACGAGAGTTGGCCCGACAATGGACGTCTCAATCGGAAATGGCAAAGCGCGAGATAAGGTCGGTATCTCTATTTGCCGTTGCACGATTGAACGGCGACGTTCCGAATCGAGCAAAAATCGGTCGAGAGGCCAATTTGTCGAGCGTTCGATCAATATTTGAACGAGTAGCTGGCGAAGATTCATTGATTTTCTCTCAATGAATGAATTGTATTTGTACCATCCAGAGAAATGAAATTTAAAATTTAAGAAACTTGTAGGGTAAACCTACCAGTTGTTGGACACGTGCGAGGTATTGGACATCCCAATTATTTCAACTGAAAATACGAATTCTGTATTCAGTAGTTTGCTTAGTTTTGTTGAGATAGTCCCATTGTACTGTGAGTATCGATATTAACATAAATAACATTTTATTGGCGTTTCTATTTTGACGCCAATCGTGAGATTCTTTAATCATGCACAAAAAAGCTGGTTTTCTTGTGCCTATCTTAAGAAACTTTAGGTGAAGTTTAGTGTTATAATTTGTGGTGGAATTTTACTTAAATTGGCCCAATAATACCCAAATCCGTATAAATTTACAAGGTACTAATGCAGTAAAGGGAAGTATTTTAAGGTTTAAACCAATATATTTGTAAGTTAGGTTATGTTCTAGAGAGGTGTCCAATAACTGACTTTAAAATATGATTATTTTCATTTGTTGGACACCTGTCCAATAACTGCATTTTGCCAAGTTTGTACACTTTTTGCGTGATATCGTAGTGCATCTTCTCTGTTTCCAGTATTTCGCTTTTGGTGTCAATATTCACAGTGTAACCAGTTATTAGACGCCTGTCCTACAACTGGTTTACAATCTGTCCTATAACTGAGTTTTTTTATGTGTCTAGTTTTCAAGCATGCCAAAGAAAAATAAATATAGGGCAGAATCGATGGAAGCAGCGATAAATGAAGTCAAAAATAACAACATGTCATATAGAAATGCGGCACACAAATTTTTTTAGATAAAAATGCCACTCAAATTTTTGGTTATTTGAGTTACATTGCCTAAAACATTTATTTTCAAGTGGTCTTCCGATGAACAAAAATTCGACGTGTAGTGAAGACGAGGATGAGAGTGTGGAAGAAGAAGAAATTGAATAACAAACAAAATAAATAATATTGGAGGTGGTTCAAAAGTTTTACTTGATTCATCTCCAAAGTTCAAAATTTGAGTTAGTACAGTCTTCGTTGGGAGCGTCGATTTGTCAGTTTGACTGGAGAAGATTTAATCAAAAGATTTAAATCTTTCGAGGATCTTTTGATTAAGAAAGGCATTACCGAAGAATGTTTCACTTTGTACAAAATATGGAGTTATTTTGAAAAACCAGATTCGTTGCCAAATGATAAAAAATATCATTTGGATATGACAGACGTGGCAGAATCATTTAATAATCAGGTATTGAAATTGACTGATTGTGAGGCTGAACCTTAATTAGATACATCTGAAAACCAACCATCAAAAGCGCCAATTAAAATAAATTTGGATCCTGAATTGAATTCATCTGAGGATCAACTTTCAAAGGAGAAAAAAATTAATATAGCACAAAACATTGTCATAAAACCTGGCAAAGACAGTACCCTCAGTTTGCCTTCTACTAGTAAAAATATGGGTGACTACTTAGTACGTCCAGAAAAACCATCAAGAAAGAATAAACGAAATATCGAAAAAATTTCCTTTGCTATAACATCTAGATAGAGAGTATCAAGAGAGTTTTGAAAAGAAACGTGCTATAAAGTTAGAATTAGAAAATAAAAAATTGGAGAGAAAACGAAAAAGAGAAGAGAGTGCAGCAGCTAAAGCTTTAAAAAAGACTGCGCGAGATACTGACAAAAATAATAATTTATGTTTTGTATGTAAAGTTCTGAAGAAGGTAATAAGGATTTATTCTTGAGTCACATGTGTTTCACTGAGGAAAGTGATGATGATGATATTTCAGAAATAGAAAGTGAAGAAGGAATCAAAACAGACGGTAAAATAAAACCTGACAGCAAAATGTGTGAGGAACCAAAAATGGGAAGTGAAGAAGATTCGGAAGACTATGGAACAGAACATGACGACTTGGAAGTCGAAGAACTATTTAATATGTACCAAAAAGGAAATGAAAAATAGGTACACCTAAGTGATTAGTTTTAAGTTAATAAAAGTTTTGAACACTGATTTCAATTTTTTATTTGCTTTTAATCATTACTTTGCCAGTATCCAATAACTGAAAATATTGTATCTAGTAATTAAATTTTTTGTCAAATAACTAATTTTTTGGAACCCTTTCATGTTTTTTAAAATTTTCTTAAAGAACTGTAATATTAGAAATATTTAAAACCCGTTAGCTTAAAATAGGATATATGTACTAAGATCTTGCATAGGCAGAATAATGTCCGTTGAAAAATAATCCAGTGGTAGCGACCTGAAATTGAAGAAAAGCTTAACTGTCCAATAACTGGTATGTTTACCCTATTAACTTACTTAAACTTATAAAACAAAAGTTGTGTAACATTAGAATGTAAAATTTGTACAGGTTCAGAAGTAGTTCAAAGTGGCTTTTACCAAATCTGCTTAAGGAAAGTAAGTAGGATTAAATCAGAGCATCGAAAGTCGGAAAAGCCTAAAATTTATCGTCATGCCTCAGTTTATACTCTCAGCTAAAATATTATTTAAGCAGCGCTTAGTGGCCGCGACGGTACCGGAGGCTCGCGCAATAAATTGGCTTCTTCTCTCGCGGCTGCTGCGTGGGCGTCACTTAATTTTAGCCCGCAGGTACTCGCTCGGTTATTTAGTGTTATGAGTTCGATAAATTGCGCATTCCTCGACGGCTACTACTGGTATTCGAGGTGCATGAGAGCTCGCCCGCGGTCCGCCGTGGAAAAAGGAGTAGCTAATCGTAGCATCTCTCGCAATTCACCATATCTCCGATCACCGACCGTCGTAAACGCTCGACGTAGTCTCGAGAGAGTCCGGTGCCTATCAAGACCGATAGGATCTTTATGTTTTTCAATTTAAACCGTTTTTCGTTCCGGTAGCTGCCGCGACGCGTTTAGACTTTCAAAGGAGGCAAGTTGATTGGGTATTTTGCATAAAATCAATGACGCCACTCCTTTTTACTAACATTCTTATATTTTACATAGGTTTTCTAGCGTTTTATCCAAATTAAATAGTTAAACCACTATTATATTATGCGGCACATATAATAAAATAGTAAACCAGCAGCGCCGTGTTTTTTGCCCTCAATTTGCACCGAACTAACGAAAATTGACCAACCACGGCTCGGAATTGCCCACAAGCGAATTTTTGACGCTTCTAAACGTCAAACTAAGCGTTCTTTCCGACTTCGGCACCGTAGGTGCCATTCATGTTGACAAACAAAGCGTTAAAATACAACTTAATTCATAAGTTCGATGCCATTTCTAGACCTAAATCGGTTAAATAGCACCTTTTCGAACGTCTTTTTCGGGGTCCGATTTAGGGAAGTTAGGGTATGATTTCTATTGACCGTTTTTCGTATAACAAATTTTTCAACGAAAGCGGATAAAATCCAATTTGCTTATTGAAAAGATTGTTCAAAATCATTAAAATTGAGTAAAACAAACACGTTGTTGTATCCTTTTTTCGAAAAAACTGTTTCGAAAATTTCTTCGACGGTTTGTTTCACGGCTATTATTTGTCGACGGTACGTTTCTCGGCTAAACGCCAAAATATGCCCATTTTGAAATGCTATGTTCGTCTGAAAAGAGGCCGACTCCGCAACTCTCCTTTGGGGTACCCTTCTCGACGGTCCTATACCTTACTTTTCTTTGCGAATCTGGGCTTCCGCGACCCCGAATCGTCTGATATACGCTTCAAACGGAACCCGCGTTTTGCCTTGAATTTCCGAATTTCTCGATGGTTCATTTCTCGTAATTTCGTAATATATTAAAGTAGTAAGCAAGCAGCGCCTTTTTAAAAGAGGGCGCCGCAGGCGCCTAGCTCTTTTTTTAATAGTTTTTTTGGAAATCGCTTTCCGAACGATTCAATGGTTTTACGTCATTCTGCCGACCATTATCTTCACCTCCCCGACGATTTTGGGGGGTCCGTGACCGATTTCGGAAAAACGGCCCTGAAAATCGAACGACGTTGCGATAGCCCTAATTGAAATTAAAATTCTCGATCGTCCGCCTGTCATTTTCATTAATTTTCGAACCCACTTTTTGTCCAAAAAGCCACCGGCTCCGCGACTCTGCTTCCGGCTAACCTTCTGAACGGCTGTATAACGCAACGTTATATGCGAATCGGGGCTCCTTTGGACCCGAAACGGCCGATTTAAGCCCTAAACGAAGTCCCCGTTTTCCGTCATTTTCGATTTGGGCCGATAAAACAGTTGATTCAATTTTCATAAACGTTATTTATTATTCTAACCACGCTAATGCCACATGAAATGTCAAAACGATCAGTTTATTAATAATTATCAAATATTTAATTTATGCAGAGCAAAAATTCGAATATATTTCACTAAAAACTAATTAAATTCTTGATAATATCACCAAAAATTAAATTTGTAAAAATTCCACCAAAGCTACTAAAACTTTTAATAATTCCACCAAAAACTTATAAAATTTGTAAAAATTCCACCAAAGCTATCAAAATTTTTAACAATTCCACCAAAAACTGAATTTTTAAAAAATATACTAAAATTAAGATGAACTTCGTCAAGAATTGATTAGATTCTTAAAAATTTCACAAAAATAAAAAAGTAATAATAAAAATTCCACAAAAGTTAGTTAAATTGAATATAATTTCACCAAAAATTATTAAATTTGGAGACAATTCTACTAAAAACTTAGTGAATTTTTTAAAAATTCCACCCAAAATCAATAAAATTGGTAAAAATTAAAAAAACTTACTATATTCGTAAAAATTCCACCAAAGTTACCAACATTTTTAACAATTTCACCAAAAACGTACTAAATTTTTTCAATTTTCCACCAAAGCTGCAAAAATGTTGAATAATTCCACCAAAAACTTACTGATTTTTAAAAAATACCACCAAAAACTTACCAAATTCATAAAAATTCTACTAAAATTACCAATATTTTTAACAATTCCACCAAAAATGATTAAAGTTAATAAAAATTCCACCAAAGTTATCAACTTTTTTAACAATTCCATCAAAAACATACTGAATTTTATAAAAATTCCACCAAAAATTAATAAAGTTGGAAAAATTTCACTAAAAACTTACTAAATTCGTAAAAATTCCATAAAAAAACACTGAATTTTTTAAAAATTCCATCAAAAATGGATAAAATTCGAAAAAAATCCCCCAGTGTTATCAAAATTTTTGATAATTCCAAAATAAACTGAATTTTTTAAAAATTCTATCAAAAATTAATACAATTTGTAAAAATTCCACCAAAAACTTACTAAATTCATAAGAATTTTACCAAAAACACTGATTTTTTTTTATTCCACCAGAAATGGATAAAATTCGCAAAAATTCCACCAATGTTATCAAAATTTTTGATAATACCACCAAAAACATACTGAATTTTTTAAAAATTCCACCAAAAACTTACTAAATTCATAGGAATTTTACCAAAAACACTGATTTTTTTTTAAATTCCAGCAGAAATGAATAAAATTCGCAAAAATTCCACTAAAGCTATTAAAATATTTAACAACTACACCCAAAACTTACTGAATTTTTTTTATTCCTCCAAAAACTTCAAAAATCCTAAAAATTACACCGAAATTGTCAACATTTTTAACAATTCTACCAAAAACTTACCAAATTTTTTAAAAATTCCATCAAAATGTCCAAATTCGTTTAAAATTCCACCAAAAATCAATCAAATTAGAAGCAATTTCATTAAAAATTAACTAAAACCTTGAAAATTCCATCAAAAACTTAGTAAATTCATAAAAATTTTACCAAAGTTACTAAAATTTTTAATAATTCCACCAAAAATATCCTGAATTTTTTAAAAATTCCACCAAAAATTAATACAATTTGCAAAAATTCTACCAAAAACTTACTAAATTCATAAGAATTTCACCAAAAACACTGATTTTTTTTTATTCCACCAGAAATGAATAAAATTCGCAAAAATTCCATCAATGTTATCAAAATTTTTAATAATTCCATCAAAAACATACTAAATTTTTTTAAAAATTCCACCAAAAACTTACTAAATTCATAAGAATTTTACCAAAGACACTGAATTTTTTTTAAATTCCAACAGAAATGAATAAAATTTGCAAAAATTCCACCAAAGCTATTAAAATATTTAACAACTACACCCAAAACTTACTGAATTTTTTTTATTCCACAAAAAACTTACAAAAATTCTAAAAATTACACCAAAAACGTACTAAATTTTTTCAATTTTCCGCCAAAGCTACAAAAATGTTGAATAATTCCACCAAAAACTTCCTGATCTTTAAAAAATACCACCAAAAACTTACCAAATTCATGAAAATTCTACTAAAATTATCAATATTTTTAACAATTCCACCAAAAATGATTAAAATTAATAAAAATTCGACCAAGGTTATCAACTTTTTTAACAATTCCATCAAAAACATACTAAATTTTATAAAAATTCAACCAAAAATTAATAAAATTGGAAAAATTTCACTAAAAACTTACTAAATTCGTAAAAATTCCATAAAAAGACACTAAATTTTTTAAATATTCCATCAAAAATGAACAAAATTCCCAAAAATTCCATCAGTGTTATCAAAATTTTTGATAATTCTACCAAAGATATACTGAATTTTTTAAAAATTCCACCAAAAATTAATACAATTTGCAAAAATTCAACCAAAAACTTACTAAATTCATAAGAATTTTACCAAAAACACTGATTTTTTTTATTCCACCAGAAATGAATAAAATTCGCAAAAATTCCACCAATGTTATCAAAATTTTTGATAATTCCACCAAAAGCATACTGAATTTTTTAAATATTCCATCAAAAACTTACTAAATTCATAAGAATTTTACCAAAGACACTGAATTTTTTTTAAATTCCAACAGAAATGAATAAAATTTGCAAAAATTCCACCAAAGCTATTAAAATATTTAACAACTACACCCAAAACTTACTGAATTTTTTTTATTCCACAAAAAACTTACAAAAATTCTAAAAATTACACCGAAATTGTCAACTTTTTTAACAATTCTATCTAAATGTCCAAATTCTTTTAAAATTCCACTAAAAATCAATCAATTTAGAAATAATTTCATTAAGAATTAACTAAGACCTTGAAAATTCCACCAAAAACTTAGTAAATTCATAAAAATTCCACCAAAGTTACTAAAATTTTTAATAATTCTACCAAAAAAAAAGAATTTTTTAAAAATTCCACCAAAAAACTTACAAAATTTGTAAAAATTCCGCCAAAAATGTACCAATTTTTTTTTTAATTCCACCTAAAACTTACTAAATTCGTAAAGCTTCCACCAAAGTTACCAAAATGTTGATCAATTCAACCAAAAACAATAATTTTTTTTAGAAAAATATTAAAAATAAAACTAAACTAGTTAAATTGTTAAACCACTAATTAAATAGTTAAACCATAAAATAAAAAAAATCAATATATCCTCAAAAAATGCTCCCTAAAGCTTTTAAAATAATGAAAACGTATAGGCAAAGTAGCACACGTAGCATCGAACGCGGAAGCAGTATTTCACAATTTTTCAAACTCGAGCTTGATGTATATGCATCCACGGCGCTACATACACTCGGATTTAGGCCCAGTGCGAACCGCCATAAATTATAGCTTAAAGTTTTTTTACCAGACCGCATTTTTCAGTTTTCGATGACGCCACGCACGCGTCCTGTTATTATAAGCAATTTGCGGTTGATTTAGGGAAATCTCGGCGCCGGGAAAACGGTAATTCGAGTCCCATAGAAGCGAGACAATTTGTGGATAATGAAGCCATCGAAACCAGCAATAAACGTACGCGGTAAGCCTACGAGGGAAGCCGATTAATCGCCGTTATTATAATAATTGAGGAGTCAGTCCACTTTGAAGCGAGCTCATTATGAAACCGATTGTAAGTGAAAAAAGAAGTTAACAACTTAATGCTCGGTTAAAGAAACACCACCAAAACAAACTCGAATTTAATTAAACCTTTAGCGCAACGTAACTTTCGGGTACGTTACTTGAGACTTAACCCGAATTTTCAAGTTTTAAACGGTGCCATTTGAAGGCGTGAATATTTGATGAGGGAAAACTAGAATTCGCCCGCGCGCTCAACACGGTTAATATTTAACGCAGTCGCCGAGCTTTCGAAGCTTTACCGGTGCCGGTTTCAATTTCATGCACTGAAAGCGTTCAATTTCCTGTTTTACATCGAAACGACCAACCGGGCCACGGCCGATCGTACTCGAACGAAACCGAAGCCAACCGCAAATTAATTAAACAAATTCTACGTAGGTAGTCGATTAAAACCGAAAAAGTCGACGCCCCAATGATTTAGTAGGAAACTCTTTTAGCCAACTTTGTTTTCCAAATGAAAACTAAATATTTACCCGCTTTTAGCTTTCAATGCGTTCGATCGAATGGATTTCAGGAAAGTTTTACGAATGAATTCGCCCTGTGAAGTTCGAGTGGTTCGATTTGAATTCCAATGAGACTTAATTGAGAAGTTTAAATACCATGAAGAAAATATAGGAAAAATAATCTCACGATGATCACATTCCGGTTAATTTTAAATAAGGAATATAATTCTAAGAAATCTTATATTTTACAATTTTTTATATTGTAATTGCTTTAAAAAAATTTAAGTATTTTAAATCTCATTTCAACTACGTTTAATCTATCAATTGCTCAACTAAATTGTAATAGGTTTTGTATT
The DNA here is from genome assembly GCA_036711955.1 of Digitonthophagus gazella. NCBI lineage: Eukaryota > Metazoa > Arthropoda > Insecta > Coleoptera > Scarabaeidae > Digitonthophagus > Digitonthophagus gazella. The sequence goes on along the minus strand of JASCIT010000007.1, from coordinate 33,142,149 downwards.
TTAATTTTTTGTTTCTTGTGTTTAAAAAGTAGAAAATTAAAAAAAAAAAATCGGTTAATTTATGAGAATTAAGAAAAAAGTGTTTAATTCAATACAAACTCAACTATCGATTTTGGTGACACATTTGTGTCAAATATTAGCAAAGGTATTTAAGTAAATTTTGAGCAAAATTTAATCTTTAAATAACTTACAAGTTTAACCGGGTTATAAAATAATTGTAATGACTTTATTTGTGAAAATTAAGAAAAAAGATAAAGCAGAGTATCTGCTATCATTAATGTGGTTTTGATCCATTTTAACCAGTAGTAATGATTAGGGAATAAAAAATATTTGTACCATGCTGGTTATTAAAAAAGTTAACATAAATGAGTTGTGACTCATTTTATGTTAACTTTCGACATTGTTATCGTCAAAGTTATTTTAAATTTTAAAGTGTAGTAATATGTTTTTTGATTTTATTATTATTTTGGTCAACTAAACTAAGACTTTTGTCTCTGAAGATGGCATTTTAACGCCAAAACTAGTAAGACAATAAAATTTATAATAACCAGCACGGTACAAATATTTTTTATTTCCTATCTACTATCAGTTCCAAAAGTCAAGTCAGTCAGGTTTGGAGTGCTCGTACTTCGAAAGTTTTCGTTGAAAAAATCGGGGTAAACACAGTCATAATCGATGATCATCTCTACATAATATAACCAAAATTCAAAATCGTAGATCATGCTGTTTAAGAAATACCGCGAGTTAAATGAAAAAAGGTCTGGATTCTTGACTGATCCGCGGAAAACTCAAACTTTGGGAATTTTTTCCTCAGAAACCGATGAAGAAAGAAAATTGGGATCTTTTGTAGGATGTAGCCTCATCTGTTTGTTATAACGTAGTATTTTTTTTCTTTTTGAAAAATTCGGTCTATTTTCGCTAAAAAATTCAATTCCCAAAATATTCATTAGGTTAGGAAAAAGTGTGTTTGGATAAACACTAAATAATTTTTTGTTATTACTTAACAATCGAAAAATGAATATATTCGTAGGAATTGAGATAGTTATTAACATTCTCAACTACCACCTGATGGCAATTTTTGATAAGATGCGATCCGCGGTTCTCAAGATCGGCTATTTCGAGAATTGAATTTTTTAGAGAAAATAGACGGAATTTTCCAAAAAGAAAAAAATACTTCGTTATAGTAAACAAGTGAGGCTGCAACCTGCAAAAGGTTCCAGTTTTTTTCCTTTAGCAGTTTCTGAGAAAAAAATTCCCAAAGTTTGCGTTATTCGCACACCGCACAGTGTGTAATTTTCATGATGTAGAAGGAAAAAAATCTGAATTCTAAAGCTAATGATTTTAGTGACCAAAATATAATTTAGTTGCATAAATATATGTGCTTTATACAAAAGTTGTCAGTTTAAACGGTACAGAGTGTCCAAGATTAAAATTAATTAAAAGAGTACAGTCAGTGGACATAAAATGTTGGGACACCTAAACATTTTTTAGTTAATTTTAAAGATATCTTCAGAAGAAAGTGGAGTAGCCGCGAAGAAAACGTATTCGACGTCTTCCAACTTTTTCCCACTTAGCATTAATTTGCTGAGAAAATTTTTTTAGCTTTTTTTTAAGTTTAAACCCTCCTCTGATTTCGGGTTTCCCAGTTCTTGCAAGGTATATTTCAGTAATGCGTTTAACTTGAAATCCTTCGCATTTTGGACCTAAACATCAAAAAGCGTCTCGAGAGAGTAACCGTGTCATACTGCAAAACTGAAAGAAATCGCAAATATTCGCAATTTCTTTTTTAATATGTAGATTTTCACAGGTGTTAGCTATAATATTTATATAAACTCAAAATGGAACTTGATGGTACTCTTAACTAAAACCTTGTGAAATCGTATTACTTGTTATCCTCAGTCGACTTACCTTTTCCGCGTAATGGTACCAGCAAATTAAAAGCAAATAATTAGATACAAATTACGCAAGTAAACATGACAACAATAACCATCAATAACTTTACAAGTAACACTTTTGTTTTGATTAACATCAAATATCTATAGAGTTCATTAAACATCTCGACGTCATTACTTAATTAGTTTGCGTTAGGCAGACCTACATTTTTGTGCATAATATCGCTTGTTCCACTATAGCTTTACAAAATTATTGTGATTTCTTATGCTAGAAACATTTTTCTATTAAAATATAGTTATCAATGTCACCTGCGGAAAGGTGAAAAAAATAATTTTTTCCACCTAGATAATGAACATTACACACTGTGCACCGGTCAAAAAACCAGTCCTTTTTCTCATTTAACTCGCGATAGTTCCTAAACGACGTAATCTAGGATTTTAAATTTTGGTTATGTTACGCAGAAATAATCACCAATCATGAGAGTCTTTACCTCTATTTATTTCAACGAATACTTTCGGAGTACGAGCATCCCAAACTTGACCGACTTGATTTTTGTCACCGATAATACTTTCGTTTAATTTTCATTTAAAATTTACAAACATGAATCATAACAAGTACAGTAAATTTCGGCTTATTTCAAAATTTAAAAATAAAACGTCGAAGAGGAACCCCTATCATTGGCTCAATTTTGATTCAAAAAGCATTCTTAATTCATAGTAAAATCGAGAATGCACCAGCATTCTCTGCTAGGCTGGGATGGCTTGACCGATGGAAGAAGCGTCACGGGATTACTTTCGCTCATAAGAGTGGTGAGAAAATGTCAGCAAATGAATCAGCTGCTGGTGAATTTAAAACTAGATTTATGGAAATTATCAATGGTGATGACTTACTTCCTGAACAAGTGTATAACATAGACGAAACAGGGCTCAATTTTATGATATTGCCAAATAAAACATTTGTATCTAGTCTCGAGACATCATCCGCGCCAGGTTTCAAGAAAAATAACGTACAGATTACCATTGGTGTTTGCTCTAATGTAGGAACTCATAAAAACCTCTTTGTTTGTAATAGGAAAATCGGTTAAACCAAGGGCATTCAAGAATTTTAATATCTCATCGCTTCCAGTGTACTACAGATCCCAAAAATCAACATGGATGAACTCCAGTTTGTTCGAAGATTGGTTTAAATCCAAATTCGTTCCTAAAGTGAAGGTACATTTGAAGAATAAAAATTTACCAATGAAAGCAGTCCTTCTCCTCGCCAACGCTCCAACTCATCCTCACATGCCTGATGTGGATGGCATAAAAATAATTTTATTGCCTCCAAATATTACTAGCTTAGTACAACCCATGGACCAAGGAGTAATAGAGAGTTTAAAAAGACGGAACCAACGTAAGTTTCTTTTTGAAATTTTGCTTACAATTAGGTGCGAAGATGAAAACTTGCCTCTCCTGAAAAAAGTTAAGAAGATAAACGTCAAGGATGTTATTTTTATGTTGGCCAGTGCTTTTCGGGAAATGTCCTCTGATACTCTGCCCTGTTAATCGAAATGAGCATATCTGCACAAAACCGAATTCTGAGCAAAATGAACTTTTGTGTTTTGTGTTATGCCATGATGAAGTTTATAAAGAAATAAACTTCTGTCTTTAGAAAGTGTTAGAGTTTAACTTCTATTTTCCATTACAAACTTTAAAAACAGAAGTTTTATATTATAAATTTGATTCTTGATAGATACGCCCTTTTCTTCTAACACAAACTATCCCCATAATTTGGAACAAAAAATCGTTTTCTTTTATTAACTGTTTTCTCTTACGAAAATAATTGATACGTCGAAATTTCTTAACAGTGAGATGTATTAGGTGCAGGTGAACCCAGAAACGTGTTTAACTCAAAACCATCAAAATTTGTAGATACGCCCTTTTGAATTAACAGGGCAGTACTATTGTGAAGTCATGGAAAAAAATTTGGTCTGATATAGAAAACCTGATGCAAAACAATAATTTGGAGAATGACGAAATCGAAACTCAAGATATTTTACACGACCTGCAGTCGTTACTTGGTGAAAACCAAATGCCGTTTGAGAACACGGAGAAATGTATAACAAAAAGTGACTAAGAACTCGAAAATTATTTTTTTACGGTCGGAGAAATAATCAATATCACAAGTAAAGATGATAATGGCAATGCAAGGTGACAATGCAGCTATGGAGGACTTACAAAAAATAAGCCACAAAGAAGCAAAAAGAGCTGCAGAAGTTTTACTGCAATACGTTGAGCAACAGCGAGATTCAGGAGATTTAGCTTTCAGAAACTCTTTGAAAAGTAAACAAAAGCGTTTTCCAATTGGAAACTAAATATTATTAACTAAAAGTGGGACTTTTATCTTTCAATATATCTGAATAGATTTTAAAAAAATTGTAACAGTTAAATTCGAACCCTTCTCTTTAAATTCTAACAAGATTTGAGAAGTTTAAATACAAAAAAAAATATATTAATTATTATTTTTATAATCTGATTTTAACTAGTAATCTGAAATTAAAAAATGTAATTCTGAAAAATCCTACATTTTGTAGTTTTTAATATTGTAATTACGGTAGAGAATCCAGAGAATGTTTTAAAATCCGCTTAAAAGAAAAAAGCACAACAGTACAAGACAATAATACCAGAAATCCCAGACAAAAATAAAGCACAATGACGCCGTGAAATACGTCAAAAATCTCTGTTTCCAGCATATCCCTTTCAGTCCGGATGTAAGCCGCGGAAGACGGGAAACGGGGTCCCGTCTATCCGAGCTGAAATATTTTTTCCTAAGCTGATCGCATTTGCATCTTCCAGAGGCGCATCCTCCTGAAAAAAAGCTAATAACGTGTATTAAATTTATGTCGCCCGATATTTCCTTGTCGACAGGTCCGGGAGGAAACATAATGGAATTTCGTCCCCCCAATAAACCCATTGACTTTTATTATCGGGAGCAATTTCTTTCTGACGGAGGAATGCGCGAATTACATCGTCTTTCCGTCGGCGGGAAAAATTTTAATTACAGGAATGTAGGTCGTGTCCTCCCGCCCGACAGGATAATTACCGAACGCCTCGGGTTAGTGACGTCTGGATGGCGGAAATTCCTGCGACAAGTTTGAAGGAGTCGCTCGCCCTTATGAGATCTTCATAAGGACCAGACTTTATGGTGGATGTTAAACGCCGGAATGTACATTTTAAAGAAACGTAGAATTTAGAAAATTAATTTATTAAATTTATTATATACATCTACGATTAAAAGGATCCCAATTTATTATCAACGCCATAAAGAGAAAACGAAAAAAATTAAAATTACAAATGTCGACCGACCTCCGAGAAGACATAATTACAAGTCCTTTAAGGCAAAGCAAAATTCTTGAGTTAGCGAGCGAGTAACAAAGAGTAATCGCCGAACATTAACCGAGCCGTACGGTGTTACGTGGCGGAATCCCGCCCAAACGGGCGGTAATTAGCGTCGTTAATTTTCGAGAAGTATAACGTAACGCTTAACGATCGTTCGGACGTCCCTCATGGCTGCAACTCGACGTTCATAAACAACGCAGAAAGAGGACCGACTTCCACTCCTTGCGAGGACAAACATTCGGATGGCTCCCAAAAAGGACCGCGATAACCCTAAATGCGCATTATGCATGTGCGACGTCGAAATTTCTCCTGTACCGCTCGGACGACATGTAAATTTATGCAAAGGCATCCGCGTTTTTGTTCCGGCCAGTTAATTGTTATATATACAAGTGAGGGATGGCCCGGAGGATTACGCCGGTTCGGACGGCTGCCGAGGATTTTTAAAATTAATACCAGCTTTTTTAAATTACACGACTGGGAAGCGGCTCCGACTTCGGCTACCAACGGTTTAAACGGAGATTGCTACACATGTCGTATCCCAAGGTAAGATTAATCAACGCAATACCTTTTTCTTTTGCAAACTTAAGCTGATTACTATAAGTACTTTTTTGGCAAGAAATATGTAGGTATCTAACTGGGATGTTACTCAAACAGTTTTTACTTTTACCTTGTTAGGCTAGTTTAGAATGATGCGAAAAATAATCTTATGGTCTCTTCTCTACTTTCAGTTTTAAATTAAGGAATCAGTTTTTCAGATTAGAAGTAACAGACTATTTAGCAATTTAATGTAAATTCGAGATAAATGTTTTACTTCCAATTTTATTGGTCATCTTCTGCTGTAAGTTCATATCTGAACGAATAAAGGAAGAGATTCAGCTCGTTTATATAAAACTGGTTCATCTATCTTTGGAATGATTTTATTGCCTTGAGGGTTACGTCGGCTAGTGTTTATTAGGGCCATAAAATGACTCCAAGTAACATGGGTTATATTCGTAATGATTTATTAGTTATGCAACAAACTTTTACAGTTTGTTTAGTTCCCATCACTTTAACTAATTTGTTTTGATTTTGTGTAAATCACATCGAACAAATATGAGAAAATTAAATCATTAAAAGAAAAATTTATGTTAGAACCGTAAATTGTCTTAAGTTGACCGATTTTCTAAAGTTAGGTTAGAAGTGTCAAAAATTTTTACCAATTTTGAAATTTTTTTTAATTTTTTTGACAACACTAGGAATAAAACGGTCTTCTTTAGTTAAAATTAGAATATTTTAAGTTTCATTTAGAAAAAAAAATCAAACCAAAATCTTTAAAAATGAATTTTTTATGAATTTTTAAAGGTAATTTTCTAAAGTTAGAAAAGTGTCAAAAATATTTTCCCAGTTTGAAATTTTTTTTAATTTATTTGACAACACTTGGAATAAAACGGTATATTTTAATTAAAATTAGAATGTTTTAAGTTTCATTTAGGAAAAAAATCAAATCAAAATCTTTAAAAATGATTTTTTTATGAATTTTTAAAAGTAATTTTCTAAAGTTAGAAAAGTGTCAAAAATCTTTTCCAACTTTGAAAATTTTTTTAATTTTTTTGACAACACTAGGAATAAAACGGTCCTTTTTAATTAAAATCAGGATGTTTTAAGTTTCATTTAGAAAAAAAATCAAATCAAAATCTTTAAAAATGAATTTTTGGTGAATTTTTAAAGTTGATCGAATTTCTAAAGTTAGAAATCGTCTCCACGAACAAAGTTACTTTCTTTACGAAATAGTAAATAATATAGTTAGTATCATTTTAAACAATCTAGTCTTAAATAATCTTATTTAGGTTTTAGTGGACTATGTCAAACAAAAATAAGAAAATGAAATCAGATAGATTCAAAAAATTGTATCACTTCAAGGATGGTCAATGACGACCTCCTTAAATGAAGCAAGAGACAATCCAAAAATTCCTGATTCATTCCTTGAACTTCAGGTTGTGGTTTCCTCTTGCATAACTCGTGTTTTGAAGTCTTGTGTTGATATAAAGTAAACTCCAATTATTAGAAAATGTTATTCACGTGAAGTTCAAACTTTAAAATATCTCTACATAAATAATATATGATATATGTATATTTTCTGTTTTTAGGAAAATGAAATGGTTTTCATTAATCTATTAAATTTAATCATGGTAAAATAAAAATATGCTATTCCACTGAATCATCCAGTAATAAGCTGAACCAAGTTGACCTTTGAACATTTTCAATAAACAACATTAAAGCGATCCCACAGAAAATTCATTAATAATCTCGTCAGGAAGATACATTAAGTATTAAATCAGCTGTGTCACGTTGTTTCGATACGAGCACAGAGTACGGGAATTCGCGCTTATTTAGTATTGTACATAGGTGCCGCTATCGGTGAATTTCGGTCGACGTTCACCTGATTTATCGCCCGCAATAATAAATCGAGCGGAACGGTTTAAAATGAATCACGGACGGTGCCGCAGATCAAACGCAGATTTCGGCTAATTGAAATCGCCCTAATGGTATTTCTATGTAACTAAACAATGCCCGGTTCGGCGAAATTCATTCGGGAGCGATCTGTCACTTATGGGGAGGAAGCGTTCCGGACACAGAGAAGGCGGTCCTCGACATTTATTTATGCCCGGCCCTGTGGGAAGAACACGCTCAAGTGACATCTGTGGGAGGCGATACGCGGAAAAATCGACAACCGTACAGAGCCGGGTTTGTTTTCGTCCCACTGTTTGATTTAGGACGATGTACGGGTACCGGGATTGAAAAAATCCCGTGTGTGCACGACGATTTTCCGCTGAGGAAACGTGAACTCGCTTTAATCTGGCCGCTCCGTGTAAAGTGGACGACGACGCCGACTCCGGATTCGCCTACGCGTCCACGCGGTTCTCCATCACACGGTAAATCATACTTATACACGTGAGGTGGTACCTTGTTCCCAATAACGTTTGCCCTCGGGTCATTTTTAATGGATGTTTGTTTGTACCTACTACCTGGGGTTTACTCCTGGCTGTAGATCGGCGCGACTAATGTTTCTTTCTACCATAAATATCTAACATATGACGTGCGAAATTACCATTTGAACATTATACTTAAAAAAATTTAGTCTTCATATACATTAAATACAAGAAATATTAAATAAATAGTATAATATTGTATATATATTATGTCTACATTAGATTAACTGTTGTATAGGACAAGATGTTGACTAAAGATAAGAGGAATAGGGACATAATTCGGGGATTAATTTACGTCACATGTGACAGGAGAAATTTGATACTTCAGCTGTAGGATAGTGGCTGATTTACGGCGACGAAACGGATCCAGCCGCGATGGTGCCATTGTTGAGATTAGCCGTAATAACTTAATGCAAACGTCACCTGTTATGTCGCCCCAGATAGCGTAATAACCGGTATAATTCACTTTGGGGTGGCCGACGTTAATTTACCACTGGCTCTGTTATTATTATGCTAACCGGATTGGCTGTCGACTCCGGTGACTTTCACTTTTAAAGCGTCCATATCAAAATATTGAAATCGGCACGTAACATTGTTCCACATGAATACCTGCAGCTGGTATCAATTAACCGGCTTAATAATTCTGATAAGAGTTACGAGAACGGGCTGTCGGGAGACGTTTATAGCCCGGACTGGAATGTTGCGCAAACATTAACCGATCTTGTTACGGTGCACGCATTAGTAATAACTATTTCGACGTTTATCCCTGGATTTATGCAAAAACTCACGCCCCGCTCAATCTGCATTTCAATTTTACGATTAGATCTGTTTGCATTCAATTTTACCAGTAATTATTTACAGTACGACTTCCAATTTATTCAACCAATAACGCTTTAGTGCTCGACGCTCGATATTACACTACAAGCATTACGTTTAATAAGCTCCCAGATGACCTGCAGCGTAAATTTCCCCAGTCGCGATTTGCATTCTTCCCTAATTAAATCCTTGATGAGCAGGAAGCCACGTATCCGTCGTCGTCGCCACCGTGCTCACTGCCCTGACTATTTTAATCCTGAAAGAAGCTGCCTTTCGGAATATCCACAATTTCGGGAATAACCATTTGTGACCGAGTCCGGATTATTTTGGTCGAAGGGACGCCGTACGTCGACGCGTTATTGATATTTCGGCATGGCTTAATCGCGGGCATTGCGTCAAGTCACGCCGGGATGGTTTAGCAGATGAACGTTTTAATTTCATGCCGCAGTTCACAAACACAGATATCTTATAATTGAACCTCTCTAAAAGTTCAAAGGATTTCCACTCAAATTCGAAATTATAAAATCTACAACCAATATTGATCCTTATAATACTAAATTTAGTATTGAGGGGAAGAAAGATTGAAAAGTAATAGCGGAAAAGGGATGAAAAGATTAGTGAAATAGATATAAAATCAGCAGTATGGGAAAAGAGAAAGTCAAAATAAAAGAAAATGTAAGAGATTGATGTAAAAGGGAGTGCAGTAACATTCCAAAAGAATGACAATAAAGTATTGAAGAAAACGTAACTATATACCAATGAGTATGAAACAAATAAAAAAATTCCTTAAAGTAAAATTTAGACCATTTTTAAAAAATTCCCCCGACTTTATTTATAGGAATTAATGAAATTTTTTTTAACTGAATGTAAATTAAAATGTCTAGTTTCAATTAAAATAGACGGATTTTTGCTAAGTAGTATGAAAAAAATTAAAAAAAATTCTAAAAACAGGGAAAATTTCCCACCTAACCTAAAATTCTCACCATCTTTGAAAAATCGCCTCGAATTTATTTATAGGAATTGAGAAAAAATTTTTGAACTGAATGTAAATTAAAATGTCTAGTTTCAATTAAAATAGACGGATTTTTGCTAAGTAGTATGAAAAAAATTAAAAAAATTTTTAAAAACAGGGAAAATTTTTCACCTAACCTGAAATTCTCACCATTTTAAAAAAATCCCCTCGATTTTATTTATAGGAATTGAGAAAAAATTTCTGAACTGAATGTAAATTAAAACGTCTAGTTTCAATTAAAATAGACGGATTTTTGCTAAGTAGTATGAAAAAAAATAAAAAAATTTCTAAAAACAGGAAAAATTTTTCATCTGACCTAAAATTCTCACTATTTTTAAGAAAGCGCCTCGACTTTATTTATAGGAATTGAGAAAAAATTTTTGAACTGAATGTAAATTAAAATGTCTAGTTTCAATTAAAATAGACGAATTTTTGAAAAGTAGTATGAAGAAAATTTAAAAAAATGTCTAAAAACTGGAAGATTTTTCACCAAACCTAACATTTTAATCATCTTTAAAAAATCGCCCCGACTTTATTTATAGGAATTGAGAAAAAAATTTTGAACTGAATGTAAATTAAAATATTCAAGAGTAGAGACTTTTGGATCCATCTTTTCACCAGGAAGTAATATGATTTGAAATAAATGATATCTTCTGCACTTAACTGGTTTATTGTTATAAAATAGCCTTACATGTTTCGACTGTATGTCATCATCAGAGGTAATTTAGTCTTAAATACATTGATTCAAAAGGTGGATTAACATTATTCAGTTGGAATATAAGTTTTTTACCATTAATACACACAAGTTACCTTAACAAACTCTTAAGTCAGCACGAGGATATGTGAGAAGTTAAAATGAATGAATGATTAAAAAAATTAATCATTAATCAAAATTATTAAAATGTCATTCATTTTAACTTCTCACATATCCTCGTGCTGACTTAAGAGTTTGTTAAGGTAACTTGTGTGTATTAATGGTAAAAAACTTATATTCCAACTGAATAATGTTAATCCACCTTTTGAATCAATGTATTTAAGACTAAATTACCTCTGATGATGACATACAGTCGAAACATGTAAGGCTATTTTATAACAATAAACCAGTTAAGTGCAGAAGATATCATTTATTTCAAATCGTAAATTAAAATGTCTAGTTTCAATTAAAATAGACGGATTTTTGCTAAGTAGTATGAAAAAATTAAAAAAAATTTCTAAAAACAGGAAGAATTTTTCACCTAACCTAAAATTCTCACTATTTTTTAAAAATCACCTCGACTTTATTTATAGGAATTGAGAAAAAATCTTTGAACTGAATGTAAATTAAAATGTCTAGTTTCAATTAAAATAGACGGATTTTTGTTAAGTAGTATGAAAAAAATTTAAAAAATTTCTAAAAACAGCGAAGATTTCAAACCGAACCTAACATTTTAATCATCTTTAAAAAATCGCCCCGACTTTATTTATGGGAACTAATTAAAAATTTTTTGAACTGAATGTAAATTAAAATGTCTAGTTTTCACTGAAACAGACGGATTTTTCCTAAGTTCCATAAAAAAAACTAAAAAAATTCTTAAAAATAACGAAGATTTTTCACCTAACCTAAAATTTTGACCATTTTTTAAAACTCGTCCAGACCTGATTTTGAATTAACACAAATTTTAATTTGGGTTGTTTCAAAATTTTAATTTATGACTTTCTAGATAAACAGTTTTAATAAAAAAATATTACACCAACCAAACAAATCAATTTTTCTTCATTCAAACCTACTGAGTTGCATATGATGTAGGAAAACTTAGTTTAGTCTGACGTCTATCGTCTTAAATTTCACGCCTTGCTGTATTATGAAAACTTGCTTCATAGAAACTCTCCCACAAGTTTTTGAATTCCTCTAATACTTTAGTACAAAATACCCTACAGAACATTTTATTCTCTATGGTTATTTCTTATATTATTTCTTAGATTTTAATATTTAAACGAAGCATGATTATTACACCCACATTCTATTCCCAGTATGTTGTATCACGATTAGATTAAACAACGTCATTTAAAATTTTCTATCCCAAAGAAGGTTGATGGACATTTTCCTCATTTCACCATGTGCCCTTTTTAACCCGTCAACACACGGGATCGGTCGTGATCGTGATAAAACGTAAATTGTCCAGATAACCCGGCGCCCGGCGGGGCGTCGCTTTTTCATTCTTTGTTTCGCACGCGTTGACGCACGTTAATAGACGCCGAGGCACGCGTATAAATTATTCATCCGCGTTCAGCGATTGCGTAAATCGGTCGTCGCCTGCGGACTCCGACTTAATTATTTCGCTTGTAATTGTCGCGAGATAATCTACTGCTACCGCCTTAGCCTTCGTGTTTGTGTGCGCCGTGGACGGAATTCAAAGGGAAAATACGGGCCTTGTTCGCGCCTCTGCGCACGTGTTGTGTATTTTTGGACTTGGGGACGAACATACGTATCCTTGCACTCGGGCGTGACTACATTACGAACTCCGCTCACCGACTTTGTACGACCAGAAAGAAAGGAACTGACAAAGATTATCGTTGGTTAGTTAACATGGAAAGCATAAAAATTAAAAAGAGAAGGATAGAAAAAGGGGGAGTGAAATCAGGATGTTTGGAATAGCGTAGACAGTGGAATGAAAGCGTATTGTAGATAAAAGCGGGCAACTGTTCCAAATGCTCTACGGAATTTGCATAAACGACGCCGGCGTCGATACTTCATGCATACATCACCGCCGGCTTAATGCAGTGAAAATTGCACCTCGATTACGAACTGAAACCCAACGTATTATCCTACATCCTCTTTGATTATTTCCATATTGCGACTATACAAAGAGTGATTTTCTATTTCTTCCAGCAGTTATTAATCCTCTACATACAAGGTGTAACTTAAGTGATGACATTAGTTTCAAAGTTGAGAAAATAAGTTGTATTTAAATGGTAAGTGTCAAAATTACTGTCAGTTAAATTTATTTTGCAGTTAACTATGAATAAGGTTGAATTAGCTGAAATGCATTTCATTTATGAGCTAGCAGATGGAAATGTTGCAGAAGCCTGTTGACTTTACCAGGAACGATATCCCAATAGACCACTTCCAACAGGAAGAATGTTCATAAGGCTACATGCTAGACTGTGCGAAACTAGATCTGTAAATACTCACGCTGAACGTATTGGTAGACCGAGAACAATAATGACACTACAACTAGAAGAAAAAATCTTACAAGAAGTGGAAGCTAATCCGTCAAGTAGTACGCGAAAATTATCTGCACAATTTAACATCAGTCATCAAAGTGTTTGGAGGGTTTTGTACAGAAGTTTACTTTATCCATACCACATTCAACGCGTGCAACCACTGTTGCGGATTTTCCTGCCCGATTAGATTATTATCGATGGTTTCTCCAAAAAACTACACAGTATCCCAAACTTACGTCTAAAATTCTATTCACAGATGAGAGAAGTTTTCCACGTGATGCGAAACTTCCACAACAATCATTTTTGGGGCTATGAAAATCCCCATGCCATTGAAGAATATAGAGCAGCAGTTTTCGGTCAATGTGTGAGCTGGAGTTCTTGGTGATCATCGGACCGCATTTTCTGCCTCCTTGAATGGTGAGACTTACAGACAATTTCTAGATGATACATTGCCTGCTCTGTTAGATGATGTATCATAACCAGAAATGCGGTTTCTGCACGACGTACATACGTAGATTTTATAGATTTAGGCGGCCAAAAGTCAATTAAAAAAAAGTATATCATTAAATTAACAATTACTTGAAAATTGTTGTTAGTACACACTTCTAGGAATAATATGACACCAGTCAGGCAAACGGAATTCGATAGTTACTTAACGTGTACTTATCTGCTCTCGGCGTTTGCAAACTTGCAACTTAAGTGCATAATTATTTTCATTCAGGTTGTTTTTAAGTGACAGTGATGAATTGCGATAATTCAAGTAAGGAGCAATATTTTTAAATACTCATTTACTTAATTTTAATGTCAAATATTGTTTTTTTTGTATTAATTAATTTTCAAAAAGTCTTTTAAAGTACTTCAGTGTTCGTCCCTGTACTAATTTATTTTGTACTCAATATTTAACATATTAAGCTATATGTTGACAAAAAATTTAGCCGCTGAAAGCCGCGCATTTTCAATTTAACAGTATTTGAAACTTTTAAGTCGAAAGAAGGCAAAATGTCATATTTGTGGTATTTGATATTAAATCAACTTTATTTTTGTATTAGGTCAGTTTAGTGCTTCGGGTACTAAAATGGTGACTCGAAAATATTTGTTTGATTAAATACAAGCGCAAAATTTACAAAAACTGGATTTTTATGAAAATGATCTTATACTTCGTTATGGAGAAACTGAACACGATACAAAGTGTTTAAAGCAAAGATTTTCTTATGTGAAATTACAAATTAAACAAAGATGGTTGAAAGCCAACAAACACGAAGACGTTTCTCTTAAAAACAACCAATCTTGGTTAGAGGGAACGTTCAAAATCGCAGTAAAATCGCCTTCCCTACAAGATCGACCTCCCAAACCTTTTGGAGAGTTAAGTGAGCGAAACATTTTTGCCTAAAACAATAGCACTATTGATGTCTGCCGAACCAAATAAAGAGCTGATGGAAGAATGATCCGAAGATAAAGATGATGTTTTTTAGTTACAGTTATGTTATTTTATATTTAGTGCACGATATTTTTACGTTATAATAGGCAAAAAGTATTTTTTTCATGTATTTTTTGTACTTGCCCTAAAAATTGCTATTTCCTGCCAAAAAAAAAAAAAAAATGTGTAACTATGAAAATAAAGATTTGTTTTTTTAATAACGTTTTGTTACATTATATATCGTATATTTAATCAAAAAACACCATAAAATATTTTTGGCCGCCCAATTCTTTAAAATCTACGTATGTGCGACGGGGCACCTACTCAATTCAGTCTTGCTGTTCCCCAACATCTTAATGATACTTTTACTCAGCGATGGATAGGTCGAAGAGAACCTGAGGCGTGGTCACCATGATCTCCAGACCTTAATCCGCTGGACTATTTCTTTTGGGGACATCTGAAGTCGCTTGTTTATGCAACGCCAGTTGAAGATGAACATGATTTAAGAAACAGAATTGTAAATTCTTGTAATGTCATGTATAACACTCCAGGAATTTTGGAACGTATGCGACAGTTGATGAGCAGAAGATTACATGCTTGTATTGAAAGTCGTAATCATGGCTATTAAAATTACAGTAACTATGAAAAATATCAGATAGATTAATTTATTCGAATAAAACTGGGGCTAAGGTTCGTATTCAGAGATGTTAGTTAAGCAGCTCCTCACCAAGCTTTTTATTCAAGTTTGTCTGCTTTGACAGTTGAGCAAAAAATCTCGGTGAGGAGCTGCTTAACTTGCACCTCTGAATACGGGCCTAAGTTACGTTGACCATTGTACAAGTTTTTTTTTTTTTGACTTTATTACATTGACTTAATTCTTTTACAAATTTGACTTCCATATTATTAAAGTGACCATACGTCCCGGATTGGCCGGGATAGTCCCGGATTTCCACCATGCGTCCCGGATTTTTCTTGAAGCAACATTTGTCCCGGATTCAGGTTTTTTTTTGTCCCGGATTGTCCCGAATTTTTGAAAAGGTTCTTATTTTCAATATTTATTTTAAATATATTTTAACTACAATTAGTTTACAAAATTTGAACCCAAAAAATTGTGCATATCAAAATACACGGCACGCTTTAAACCATTTGAAGTATTGAGTGAACTCTCGATTATGCGAATCCCCTTCAAAGAAGCACTAGTTTCCAGCGCCTATGGTACACATCGTGTCTCTGAGCGTTAAGTGGAAGACGAAACGCAGAATCGTGGTGGTTGGACAGTATGGAGGGATCTCCTCAAGAGATATCAAACTATCCGCTACGGAAGAGAAAATTGCCGAATGGAAAAATAACCGAACTGCATCAAATCCAAAGCTGGGATGAAATGGTCTCTCACTTTAATAATCGTGAACTTCCATTTTCAAATTCACGAAAATTAGCAGAGTTCTTTTTTTCTCTGCCTGGCACAAATATTTCTACGGAAAGAATATATACATAAAAAAATATGGTCACTTTACTAACTGCCCTCCGCTGCAAGATTCTGTCCCGGATTTGAAATAAAAAAAATATGGTCACCTTAACATTATTCAATTTTAAAATTTTGTCTAAAACAGCTAGAATTTGATATTTCACCTAAGAATCAAAAGTCTCAATAACTATTTACTTTCAACCGTACTCATGGAGGGTTAACTTTCTTGCAATTTAACTCCCTTATCAGCTTCTACAAATTATACGTCGAGTTACAAGTAATCCTATTCTACAAGTTCCTACAAGCTCGACCTAATTCAGTCTGTGGGCGTATTGTTTCAAGATCAGCATATAATTCTTATCTAGTTTAGAAATTCTGAGTCATCATTTTTATTAAATCTAAATGAGATGACACAGTTATAAAACAATTTGATTTGTAAGTAAATTTCTCGAATGCCCAGGAAACTAAAAATATTTTATCACATTTTTTCTTCATTAGTCATTATTAGCTGTATGTACTACCTACCACATTTCTATTTTATTGTAGAATAATACGTGAACCATATATAGAAACAATGCAAAGAGACATATTAAGTGACTCAATATTTTTAATTTTTTGCATTTTGAATTTCGTTTCAGTTTAATACTCTCATCAGAGTATATTATTGAAATTATACTTAAACTTCTTTTTGAAGCTCCAACTGAACGCATTTTAAAAATAAAATATTGATATATAACACAACTCAATAAAGCATGACAAAAGAAAAAGAAGAAAGAAATCAAATGCCATTTCAATATTGGTTTGGTTTTCAGTTTCAACGTTCGTGCGATGAAATATCGAAAAGAGGGAAGGGTAGGTGTATCACGACACGGTATTTCATGTTCTATCTTAATCAATATTTCATAATGCGATACGAACCTTGATTAGAACGGACGGTCGCCAGAAAAAACGCCAATATCAGTGTGAGTGACAGCGCCACGCCGGGGGCCGCCATGGCAACTCGGGGGTCGTTTCTCTTCGCAACGGCAACACTAGGGGCCAACACTGAACGGCATCACAACCCGCACCACTACACGATCTGTCACATTTCCTTGTCCTTCTGTCACAATGTCCGATTAACTCTTGCACGTTCCACCAAGATATCCCTTCGGTTTATAAATATATAAAATCTGAAACAAATAATCTATAAAAGTCTTTTGAAAATTAATTATGTTTAATGTGAGTTAATTAATATACTATTGTATGCTTGGCTTTTATGTTTGCGTAAAAGCTCGTACTACGGAGAAACTCCCCATAATCATTTCACGTAACCACCTGGGACGAACACGACCAAAAGGGCATTACCCTAGACGCAGAGAGCTCTTCGATCTCAATTACCAACGTGAATAGGTACATAAACGTCAGCCCAACTTCCCCGTATGATTGATAAGTGCAATAAAAAAAGACTTGTACACATATTTGCTCCCGATCGGTTCGGAAACGTTATAACGCTCTTTGACGTACCGCTTCCTCTCGGACAAAGTACGTAATTTACAAGCCGAAAGAATTACGTTTTATAACTACGAAAGGGTTGAGAGCAATGTAAACAGGTCCGTGACGGATTCCGGAGTCGCTCAGGAGCTTCCCATTTAAGCGTAATTTATAACGGGGGATCTATCGGATTTCCAGCTATCACCGTAAATTTACGATTGTTTACAATTGATTTTGAAGTAGGAATGTGCACAGCTTCGGCTTGAAATCTACTAGAAGCTTATGAACAGTCGAGTTTATGAACAGGTTGTAATCGCGTTCGTTTTTAATTCCCACGGACGAACGTGCCTTTTTCAAGAATTCAAATAGAAAGTTGTGTTGTAGTTAAAACATTAGTGTTAGAGTGTGGATAAGAAAATAAATTAGTTAGAAAGTTTAAAGTTTCTATTATTTCAATTAACACTAGTCGTCAGTGTATTTTTAATTTTCTTTTTAATTTTCTTTCTATGATTGTAAAACAAAGATTAGTAATGAGCTTTTATTTGTAAACTCAAAGCTTTTAAATCTTTCTCAATCCCAAAAAGAAATTAGAAGAAAAAAAAATGTGTTTGTGCGAGCGTAGATAAGAAAATAAAGTAATTAGAAAGCTTAATGTTTATATATCTAATATTTTTCCTATTAACGTTTAGTATTAATAATTTAATTTTTTTATGTACCCAATAATTAAATTTATAAATTTAATTATAAAAAAACAACCTATTAGTAATGAAACTTTTAGTAAATATTAAATTATTTGAAAGTTCAATCTGAAATAAATTTTCCAACAAGCAGATAAAAATGTATCTTTAAATTTCTTAACCCAAACCGATACAATTAACCTGGTTAATGGTAAGTTTGGAGAAGTAACGATAGCAATAGAGGAAGTAATAATATTAATTATTATCAAAGTAATGGTGATTTAACCCTGAATATGTTTTAAGTTAACATGTTAGAATTGAGTTGCCTGATTTCAATATTCCCTAAATCCATTTTTGGGCAAAAATTAGATATATACGCCATCTGTTAGAAAAAGTTGTTCTCTATAAAATACTCAATGATTTGTATTAAAAAACGTACGAGTCCCTTAAAAATTCAAATCAAATAGACAGCCTTTAGATTCAAATCCCACTAAATCCATTTTCAATAGATGCGCAGTTACAAAAACTGTACAATAGATTCAAAGCAGTTTTTAGGAAAACCCAAACCGTCATGAATATCCAGCCAAAAGAATTTCCTACCGGAGTGAAACCAAAGATCTGAAAATGAGAGATGTAAATAACTTGTTAAGCAAACATTATGGAAAGAACTGGATAGAGGTAGAAAATTTGGCTTATTATAGAGATGTGTTGGTAAAATTTCAGAACAATAATATTCCTGGCGATTCCCGAGAAGACAGTGGGGACGAAGAGCCTAGTTTATGTGAATCAACCGAAAATATACCTGATGTTAGAGTTTAAGAGTTTTTTAAGTACAGTTTTGAAATAACATATCTTTCAAAAAATAAAGTTTCCTGTTATTAGCTACAAAGAGATTTGATTCACTTCCAATTCATGCCTAATCCATTTTGTTCAGATTCAAATGAGCCTTAATCCACAGTTTGGTAGCAAATGCAACCATACACCATTTTTAAATCCACTTTGTGATTTTTATATCTAATTCAAAAGACGTGGTTATAGAATTTTTGAAACTTCAGTAAGTCTTCTAATAACAAATAAATTACGTTTGAATTAATAACGCTCAAATCATCCCAAAATACTGTTTTACCGTTTTCTCAAAATCGAAAAATTTGGACTTAAGGGGATTTGAAACCAAACAACTCAATTTACCACGTTTTATAAATGGCCTATAATATGGAGAACTAACAAGTAAGAGCAGTTTTAATAACATAGAGATAAATATCTGGATAAACGCTTCAAAGTTTTTTATTGAGTGAAAACTATAATCTTAACGAGAAACTTCTTTTAATTTACAAGAGATAGAAGAAAGTCTATCATAATGATACGATATAAGTCTAATGGGTATTTATTAAACTTAATAGCAGAAAAACGCACACTCATATTTATTGCAATTTTAAAGATACAGGTGTGTCAAGAAAACCAGCACCTTTTAGAAGTTTCCATCACCATTTCTTGAAAATCATTGGTTTCTACAAAAGTAAGGTATCATTACAATAAAAAAAATGTTATAAAGTCCATTTCACTTTCAAAATGTTTTTAGCATAAATTTGTCTTTTTTGCTTTCTAAAGTGAAGCAGTTCTAAATCACAGATATGTACTATTAGGTTGGGGAAAAAGACATCCATTACAGTAAGACCCCGCTTAACACTGTTTCAGTAGTACGCGTATTCAGTAGTAGTATTGGGATTATCTTAAATCGCATACTGTATTAATTATTTTTTGTTAGTCTGTCCAAAATAATAGCTTCCAACTGCTAATTGAGACTTTAAATTAAAACCACTGCTTATCTACCATTCCGAAACCCGAAGAGCAATGAAGGGAATTTCAATACCAAGTTTGAATTTTTTTTTTAATTTTTTGACAACACTTGGAATAAAACGGTCTTTTTTAATTAAACTTAAAATGTTTTAAGTTTCATTTAGAAGAAAAATCAAATCAAAATATTTAAAAATAATTTTTTGATGAATTTTTAAAATTGATCGATTTTCTAAAGTTAGTTTAGAAGTGTCAAAAATTTTTACCAACATTGAAAATTTTTTAAATTTTTTTGACAACACTTGGAATAAAACGGTCTTTTTTAATTAAAATTAAAATCTTTTAAGTTTCATATAGAAAAAAAATCAAATCAAAATCTTTAAAAATGAATTTTTGATGTATTTTTTAAGTTTGTCGATTTTCTAAAATTAGATTAGAAGTGTCAAAAATTTTTACCAACTTTGAAATTTTTTTTCCAGAATTGGTTTACCGAATATTTTTCCCCGTCTGTTAAACGCTACTGCGAATTTAAAAACCTAGAAAGCTTTACTTTTGATTGATAATGCTCCAACCCATCCAACGCATTTGTCCGATTTAACAACATGCATTCCAGTAGAAGTGTTTTTTCTGTCGTCAACTACAACTTCGTTTAATCAAAATGCATCAAGGAGTAATATTAAATTTTAAAACTTATTATCCCCAACGGACATTTCGACTACTGATTGATAAAACCGATAGAAAAGACAATCTATTAGAGACTTTTGGAAAAACTAGAATATCATGGATGCTGTAGACAACATCTCTTCTGAAATAAGGTGACCGCGAAATGTTTGAAAGGACTACGGAAGAATGTATGGCCGGAGCTAAGCAAAGATGTTAATACAAGATAATCCATTGTTGATGTCGACGAAATTGTCAAGCTAGCTGATGAAACAGGGTTGGATAATATAAATGCACAGGATATTAAAGAATTATTGCAAGTTATAACTGGTGAAGGCCTTTCCAACGACGATCTTAAAGAATTCGTGGAACAACAAGTGCATGAAGATGATGAAGTTAGCGTGTATGAAGATGAGGAGCAAAGGGAACTCTCAATGACTTTTCTAAGAAAAGTTTAACCACTACAATGGAAGTTATGGATCAATTTGAACAAAATGATTTAAATTTTGACAGAAGTTCAAAAGCAAGACTGTCATTGATGCGGTATCTTGTTATCGACTACTGTTTGCTGAACGCAACGGGAAAGGACAGACGATTTTAGACGACTTCGTCACAAAAAAAGCAAAGAATATCAAACGAAGAAGAACCTTCCTCGTCATAAACATGAGATCCTTATTTATTTAACAATAAATGTCACAAAATACATAAAACAAAAAAAGAACTGATCAATTTTCTTATTCTCTGTTACTTTTCACAGATTTCCATCACATATTTACATATCGCTCATTTGTGACAAGGTCGTCATAAATCAAAATTCGGGTTTTCAAGATTTTTGTCCCTTTGTAATTAAGATATATGTTACATCCTTCCTGTGAGAACGAAATTTGCAAGGTTCCTTTAATAACGACGCACAGTGGTCCAAAAGCGCTCAAAACGTGATCGAAAATCGATTTTTCAAAATTTTTTTTTTTGCGTTTCTTTTATAGATTACATATTCTTCACCTATTAATAGGCTCCTAGGTGAAGGAAATCGAATTCTATATATCTTCCACAACTAACTGTGCGTAAGCAAAAAGTACTAAAATTTCTGTATTTTGAATAACGTAAAAAGGTACAACTTTAGAATAAGAAAAAGGATTGAATAACACTTTTTCAAGACATTACGCTATTGCTATCTTATAAAGTATAGAAAGGTCATAATATGTTACCTTTCCAAATTTTAAAATGTTTTTGTGGGAATGATTAACAGACACTTCTTTTGATACTTATTTCAACTTAATGTTAAATGTATTGAAGTAAATATCTAACAGAAGAACACAGAAGAACTGATGAAACTGGATTTGTATTATTGGTAGAGGTGTAGCTTAGACAATATGAAAAAAAAATCTTGCGCAAACTTGCGATCTTACAAGATATTGACAGTCAAAGGTAACTCTGCTATTTAATTGTTTTCATATAACCTACATATGTTTTACCAATATAATTGGTATATATTTGGTATAGATTCATATAAAAATAAAAAAATTAATATCAAACAAATATGGAATTTTGGATATATGTATGTATTGCGTAACCGGAAGTGGTAGTTTAGTGTACCGAATTTTGTCACGTAAATTATATTTTTGTGGAAGAATTTATTCATAATTCGAAAAAGTTCATGTAATAACAAACAAAAATAAGGTGAAATTTTAAACATATCCTGGTTCTATCGTTTTTAAAGAATCTGTACTACCCATTGGAGAGTTATCTGAAGAAGTACAAAAGCAAAAAATTCGTAAATTTAGGGAGAGTCACACGAGAAAATGTAATAGACTACAGACGAACGAAGATTTGTTTAAAAGGTTGCTTCTTAGCTCTGACCCCATTATAAGTAATTTTCAAAAAGAAAGTTCGGCGAAGAATAGAAATATGGATAGAGACATTAGAAGATTACTTATGATGGGCGAGTTTTCAGAAGAAGACGAAGAAGAAGATTTGGAGGAAAAAGATGGGTCAGAAGAAGGAGAGCACGAAAACTACGACTCCTCATATTAAGCATTGTTCCGCTTATGATTTTTTTTCACTTATATAACCTTAAGTTAATAAGTAAATGTTAAGTTAATGTTTTGTATTTTAATAATTTTTACTTATAACTTTTCCAAACTTTAAGCGGAATTACGCTATCTAAATAACACAACCGAAATTTGTTAAACCGAAACTGATATTCCCTTAAAATGAGATAGCTGAAATGATCCTATTAACCCCTAGAGATATATTTGCAAAATTTTAGGTTCTTGTAAATTTCGTTCAATTTCTTGAAAATTCTGCTAATGTTTTTTAATACTTTTTTAATATTATTTGCTATCGTTATGCAGTTTCACTGTGAAGTTTACGAATTCTATTTGTATATAAATTCAAATTGATGTATGATTATGAAACAATTTAGATATGTGTTCAGGTAAACTACCACTTCCGATTATCCAATTCTTTTAAAATTTTATATCTAGTTATTTTTCATCATTTAACACTGGTGTATGAAATTTTGTGTGGTTATCTCAGTTTGATGTCTTAGTTTGTATGAAAAAAATTGACTAAGTGTTCAAGTAAAGTACTACTTCCGGTTGACGGATTTCGATCAAAACTTGACATAACCTTCAGCTTTTGCTCTTATGACTATATGTCAAGTTTCAAAAGCCCATCTAATTGTAAACATCAAAAAAATATTTTCGATCAGGTTTTTATTACGTTCAGACCACTGTGCGACGAGAAGTGCAAATGTCGTTCTAGTTCTATCTAATGTTCGCGCACCGTTTACTGCAATATTGGTTTATTTTGTTATTGGACATTTTTTGTCTTGAAAATATAACTTAAATTTTATGTCAATATATTTCTGTTATAAATGGCTTATTGTATGTTAAATCGTTTTTGTTGGAAGTAGCTATGGAGAATGAGATGTAGTATATTTTAATATGACGTTATTCTCGCAAAATTTTAACTGGTGTTTTAGGTTATTTAGAATGATGACGTTATTGTAATAGAAATATTTCGTTAGTACATTTTAAAAAACGACACATTTATAATTATGCCATTCTTTCAGTTACATCAAAACAAAATGTTATAGGAAAATTATCATTATTTTTTTACATTCTTTATGGTAACACAAACTAACTTTTCTGATCTCCTAGGTAGATAATTAGCCAAAACATTTTTTTAAACTTAATTCTTTAATATTGCTGGAAAAAAATAGATAACCGTGGTATTCGATCTAGCATACATAAGTTTTTAATTAAAGGGCGTACCCAAAACGAAGGCGATTCTGCGCATTCTCTCATAGAGAGCCAGGTTAACCCTTTAACGGTCAAGACTCTGGGGGTGTAAAATAATCAAATTTTTTCTAACGTACATGTTGTTTAAGCTTCCCGGGGTAACTGTGAGACTGAGCTGTATGGTACAAGTGGTACATATTTGTACCAGCAAGCGTTAAAGGGTTAAAAGAGAATTCAAAAGTGAACGTATTTATACGTCCGATGCATTTTTCGCGGCCATTAGATCGGCAAATGAAAAAGGCAGCCCTTCCATGTTCAAGAAATGTGCTATGACGATTTTGTTGATTGGAAAGATACTTGTTCTCAAATGGGTCTAAATGTCAATAAAAATGAGGACAATGAGTCCGTAAAGTTATCAGATGTTAAAATTTTAAAACTAGAAAAATTATTTCACTGCTGAGTACTTTTTCATTTTTCTCTTCATGGTGCAGCTGCATTTTGGATTATAATACATGTTAAGTTGCCTCGTTTAACGCTGTTTCGCTTAGCGCTGGAACTTATTCGAAGGTATCCCCCGCGTTAAGCGGGGTCTTACTGTACTTTTACGTGTATATCGAAGAAATAATGGATTTCTTTTTCCCCAACATAATATAACCCGAAATAGAGTTGCTCCATAAAGAGAAAGATGAAAAAGTAAGCCCCCCCTCAGTAACATTGCCGAGTACTCTCATCTTTTTATTCATGGTGCAGCTTCATTTCGGGTTATAGTACATAAATTCATCATCGAATTTGTGAGGAAATTTTTGAAGTAAGTACACATTTTTAATAATTTTTTAAACATACAGACTTCTCTTTATAAAAACTTCACCACCCACCACTGCCATAAGGAGTATCATTTTAATAAAGTCATTTTAATTAGTTAGAAAGCTTAAGATTTCTATATATTTTTGTTAATTAACTCATCAAACACGATATTTCATTTTATAACCTAATCATAAACAACTTCAGATAAGTAAGATTAATAATGGAAGTTGTAGTAAGTACTTATTACATTATCTGAAAGTTCAACGCCATATAAGCCCATTAACAACAAAGATAAAAATAATTTCTGAAAACGTTTGAACTCACCCCAATTAGTACATTTTACGATAAATTTGCAGTAGAAATGATAAAAAAATACAATAAAAAAAAGCCAACAAACAATACACGACGCCATAAGAGTTTGAATACTAATCACTTTGCGTTAAGGAATGCTTGCGCGTTTATTTTTAAACCTCGTTAAGATAACGACTTAACAACCATTTAAAATACAGTAGTTTCCTTCTGTTTTAATCTAAACCCGTCATACACAACAAAAACAAACCGTAGATTTCGTGTCTAAACGTGTACACCGTCTCGTTAAAATCCGTTTGTGCGCGGGCAATCCATTTGTAATTCGCGGCGTTGATATTTTATCCAGCACTTAGAAACCTTCTCCATTTAAAACCGTTAACTGCACTTAATGAATTTACAACGCATTAAAGCGGACGTATAAGTGTAAGCGTTCATTTCGCAAATTGTGCTGCACGCATTCGTATAAATGTACGTCCGTTTAAAGCTCCCGCTATTATTAACTAACAATAACTGTAAACATGATAAACACGATAACCGCGCTAATTGCTGCAGGTATACATGAAGATCGTACGTCGTAACGGGCGGTTATCGTAATTGGAAAGTTCTACATCTTCCACGAGGGGTACACGAAAAGCCACTTCGTCAGAAGTAAAGTTTCGAGTTACTTTTCGAACGAACTTGGTAACGTTTTTCCCCGAATTAACATCCCGATACTATCTATTGATTATCCTCGTCGGCCGTTTGTTCCAAACTCGGAACGTTGAAAAGTCCATAAAGTACAGGATGAAAAATCCATTTTCGCAAAGACCGGCGAAGTTTACCGTTTCCCAGAAATTGCAGATTCGGAAGCGACAACGCGATAAGCTCGCGGAATTGTTGACTTTTCCGGGTTTCTAGAACTCCGATACGTTTTCTTTTTTCAAGCACTTTGTGCGATAAGAGTCGGTGCGCTTTCAATACACGACTTGTTGACCTGACTTTATCAAAACGAACTAATTGATCGTTTATAAAGAAGATTTGTAATAATTTTCTGCGTGCGTAAACTTATGTTTATTATTTCATTTCATTTGATTTGATGGTTTAATTTATTAGTAGATAAATATTTATAAATTAATGATAAATTAGTATTTAGAAATTGAACGTTTCTAGTACGTACTATATAAGGATGGGAAATTATAATAAATCAAATGATTGTCTAAAATGAGTAAGTAGGCAATTATGCCGAGCAGATAATCATAGGGATAATATTTATCTTAGAGCGAAAGATTAATACGTCGGTTATAGCTCAAAATCGCCTACATAAATTACTCTAACGAGGGCAATACGGTCCTAATTCATTGCAGCGCCGACAGCGGATAAACGCGAAGATAAGGAACGTTAAAATTTTTCAAAGAACCGTCGCCCACCGAGATTACCGCCCGCAAAGGAATAAACCGTAGCCCAACATCAGAAGACATCAATCTCCCCTTTTATCGTTTCCCGATAACTCCACATATTAATTATGCCGTCCGCGAGATAATTGCGGACAACATCCTACTCGGGTATTTTAAACTTTCTACCGTACGTTTAAACGTTCAATCTATATGGTAATACACTTTTGCCGGCCGCAATTGGGCGAAATATCTTTACCGCCGCCTTTTCAGTTCTACATTTCAATTTCTCTCCTCATACCAATTTATTTTTTAGTTACCTTTAAGTTCTTAAATTTCCAGCGAAGTATCCAAAACGGAAATCCAAATTTAAGTTTTAAAAAAATACAAGTTTAAAAACTTCACTCAAAACAATTTTTTTTGAGAGAAATTAGTTAAATTAATTGAGTAATTTTCGCGGTAATCGCTTAAAATTCTTTTTTCAAGTTTCAGTTTGGGTTGTCAACAAATAGTTCGAGTACGACACGTGCGCGGTACGTCTGCGGAACTGGTGAGAGCACGTTCGTGCTCACCATGCGGCGGTTCACGACAAACTGAATGGTTTAGCCCTCGGAATACGCTGTAAGCCTGCACGGACAGGCGTGTTGCAGCCGTTTCCAGATGTTGGAACTTTGACTGCCCCACACCGAATTTTCAACTCTCTTTACTGAAGAGAGAAACTATTAGAACACTTATGTCTTCTATATTAAAAAAAAAGATAGAAAAAATTGTTTCATTTCAAAGACATTTTCAATAATGTATCAAATAAATAAATTTATATATCGCCGAGGTATTCCTCTTAATCCTAAGAAAAGTTGTGGGAAAAAAGTTATGTTAAAAAATTGAATTTTTAGATATTTTTGATTTATTGTTAACCCAGTAAATAATAGGAATTAGTGAATAAATCCAGCTATAATTGCAAATACAACTCCTATTGATAGAACACAATGAAAATGTGCTACTACATAATAAGTATTATGTAAAAGAATATCAATATAAGAATTAACTAAAACTACACCTGTTAATCCCCCTACAGTAAAAAGAAATATGAATCCAAAAGCTCAAATTATTGAGAGAGAATAATTTAGTTGTGTTTCATAAAGACTGGCTAGTCATCTAAAAATTTTAATTCCAGTTGGTGCAGCAATAGTTATTGTAGCTGATGTAAAATATGCCCGAGTATCAACGTCCATCCCAACTGTAAATATATGAACGGCCGCGGCTAAAAACGATCAAAGTCCATTTTCTTTCAAAAATGAGATAATGTCACTATAACATAGCTTATAGTATGTATCATCCAACAGTTATCCCCTACCGCTAAAAAAAATAATATTCTTCGAAAAAAACGTCTTTGCAAATAATAGGTACCGCCGAAAAACGATCAATGTCCAGGTATTAACAGGTATAAAAGATCAAAGTTTTTTCTTAGAATATAATGCTTTTTATTAAACAATAGTTGTTCGTTTGAAATCACATTTTTGTTTTATTTCTACTGTACTGACTAATAATAATAATAATCAATTAAAATTTTTCAAATTTAAATACTGTAAAATGTAGACGTTTGGACTTCGATCGTTTTTAGCCGCGGCCCTTCATATGATAAGCTCAAAAAATAAATCCTAAAAGGCCAATTGCTATTATAGCATAAATTATACCAAGTATACCAAATGTTTCCTTTTCTCTTCTTTCTTGACTAATAATGTGAGAAATTATTCCAAATCCTGGTAAAATTAAAATATAAACTTCAGGGTTTCCAAAAAATCAAAATAAATGTTGGTAAAGAATAAGATCTCTTCCACATATAGGTTCAAAGAATGTAATAAGATTTCGATCTGTAAGAAGTATAGTGATTGCTCCTGCTAATACAGGAAGAGATAAAAGAAGAAGAAATGCAGTTGGAATGATTCTCTTTTAAATTGTTTCATTTAAAACAGAACTTCAATAATGTACCAAATAAAAAAATTTTAACAAGTTGAGATGAAAAAATCCTTCTAAGAATTTTATTATTTAAAAAGCTAAATTTATTATTAAATTATCTAAATTTGTATTTAAATTAAAATTATTCTCGGTGCACTTTTCTGTTTATCTATAAAATGTTATCATTTTCAGCTTTGTATTTCAAAATTTTTCGATATATTTGCGTCGTTGCATAATGTTAACCTACCTGTTTTTGAAAGGTAAATATTTTTAAACTTTAAATATTTTAAATTTTAATTTGTACAATTAATTTTAATGTTTTTTTTTTTTTAATTTTATACGTTTTCAATTTTCCGATTCAGTGACTGACCTGATGACGATTAATTTTATACGATAGAAACCTTAGGTTGTCAAGTGGTACAATAAAATCTCTTTAATAAAAGCTTTCACGCTTTCAAAAGGTTTTCCTTTATTTCAGTAGATTCAGAAATTGAAACGAATAAAGGTATTCTGATCACTAACGGATTTAGAGTTGCACAAAGAAACATGGAAACTTCGATAAATCTAAAATCAAAATACCATTTTCAGAATAGTACTGAAAGAAAATAAGAATTTAACATATATTCTTTTTTTACTCTAACAATAAAAAAATACATTTTTTTAAAATTTCTAGGACGTTTTTTAAAATTTCTACCGCCGAATTAAAAAGATAAGTTTAAACATTGACTCCACACTATTTTATTGAACCACATAAAGATCAACTACTGTAGAGTTAGAATTTGAAGTGAATAAGCATTTTGATTTCAATGGATCTTAGGTTGCACAGTAAGTATTTGTGCAACGTGAACAGTTGTGCAATTTGGAAAAGTTAACTTTCATCGTTCTAGAGGGGTGATTTTCGCCGTAAGTCGAGATAAAAATAAACAGGTCATGAATGGAAAAAGATACTTTTTCAAAAAATTTGACGAATGAATTAAAAACGACTTCTGTACTTTTACTGGGTTATTAAAAAAAAATAACTTTCTAGTTTTGGCTTTTTGCCATCCTCAGATAGAGTCTAATTTTTAAGCTGCGTATACATTTGCGAGTCGAACCGTTCGTGAACTACTGGTAAACCGTTCGTTGAAATTATTTTTACAACGAACCTCTTTCGATCCATTGGAATCGGATCGAACCGTGAACCGTTTCTAGTACTTCGGTGTGTTTATCTGTCATCATGACCTCGAACCACGAAATCTACGGTATTTCCGCTTTGAGTGATCACTAACAAGGGAACATACCGAACCCGACCATGCCGATTTTTTTCAAAATCGGTACATTTGTAGAGGGTCTCAACCTAAGTAAAACCGTACTTTCCGTTGCTGCCCGAAAACAGTTTGAAGGGGTGAAAACAACCCCTGAAAATTGAGCAGTTTTTGGAAAATAATTTCTTTCTCCTAAACGATTCATGATATCAAAAAAGTGTAAGTGAAACTTTAGCTATGGCAAATGTATACAATAATAAGAGAAAACAGGCACGTTGATGGCACACCGATCTGTACAAAAAACGTACTGGCACAGGGCTGATAATCGACTTGCAATCACGGATAATACAAGAATTTTACACAAACGGCTCTTTCTCATTTCGAAAATTTAAGGTTTTCTTAAAATGATCCTTGTGTTTGGGATCACATAAGAGTGTCTTACTTCTATATAGATCAATAAATGGTAACATAATTTCAATATAGGCGCGATTGTAATGTCTTCCTACAACCAAGTTTCCTAGCAATAAACAAAGGTCACGAAGTTTGTAAACACAACAATTCTGCACAAAAACTGTTCAAAAACGAGCTGTTCGTTACTGGTTCCAAATTATGTCCCAACCTTAAGAACAGATAGTTCGCAAACCATTTGCGATCGGTTCGACTCGCAAATATACAGAGCGTCCCAGAACTCAGTTGCTAACCACGCATTCTAAAGCTGATTTCATGCCAATTATTAAGGATTAATAACGTATAAGTTTGCTGTAACAATGGAAAAAATTATAATATAGGGAAACTACTCTGTCAATACATTCTGAAAAATGATGTCGATTCTTGAATCCGATTTTTTATAACAAACTTAACAACAGAAAACGTATCATATAAGTAAAGCTGTTGCGATCATAATTTTCCTATTCTGTAACAATATGTTGACAACACTGACTTCTTACTGATATTAAGAGATTTTAAAACAATTAACATTAACCAAGGAAGCTAGTAATGTATATTATCATCCAAATTAAGTGATCATTACAACCTATACTAGTCTTGATACCCAGAGTACGAATTATTCTAAAGAAGTTTCAGATTACTGTGAAAATATTTACCGTGAAAATAAATCTTTGATTTATTATCAAAATCGATAAGATTTCTATTGTAACACGGGAGACATTCTAGAAAATGGAAGTATAATCCAATTAAACATACCTATTTTAGTACCTAAAATGTTAGTAGGCAACAAACGTTAAAACCTTAGTAGCCACTAAAAAAAGCTATGCATACGGCTGATAGACTTTAAAATTAATGTTGATAACATTTAAAGAAAAACGTTAAAATTGTATCTCGAACATGACATTATCAAGAAACAACTTACATTCAGCTGAATACAACTACAAAGTAGTTAAGTAGTAGTAAATAACTACATCACTATTAAATTACGACTTAATTATGACTTTACAATAATGCTAAAATTATACGAAATAATAATTCTAATCAAAAAATGAAAAGTATATTCGTTTCTCCTAACACTGCTGACCGATGACGAGTTAACTCTTCAATTACAAAATCAAAACTGATGACATGTCGTAGCTTCTGTGTAAAAATTAGTTCTTTGTAAAAAGTATTAAAATTATCTTGGGTTATATAAAACTCGACAGTACTAAAACAAAATAGATAAAAATCTCTTTTTTATAACACATCCTGTATACTTTGAGGATATGAAAAGGGTACACAATTTCCATAACCTTAACACACTTTACATTGAATTCCAGTCTCTTTTGAATTATAGTACCTACTTTAAAGATGTTCAAGTGCGTAATTATTAATTATAAATTTAAGGGATAATAAATCCTTAAAAATTACAAGGTAGCCTCAAGTTATAAATTGATAATTAGGTCAAAACGACGGCGAAAATTCCCACCAATTAAAGAAGTTTAAAAGAAACCTTACGACAGCTTTTAATAAACTCCTAAAGAAGATTAATTTTTACAGAGCTGATTAAAAACGTCGGAATTTCAATTTATTACTTGGGTTACCTTTAAAAGATCAAACTTGAATTAAAGTTTTTTAACATAAAATGGCTTTATTTTATTTCCATAGAGCAAATATTTTCCATATAAGTTTCATTCACATTACTCATCTTTATTGAGACAATAGATCCGAAATTAAACCGTTAAAAGATAATAAATGCAAATTTAAAGGTTGTCTCCTTATTATAAATTTATAATTAAGTCAACGACAAAAACGAGAATGAGAACTTAATCAACTCGAAAGGTAATTAATTCCAACCTGATTAAAGGTCTTGTTCTTTAATTATTTCAACTCAATAGGATTTAAAACGTACACTCAAAAAGATTTTTTTTGTATGCATTATACATTCATTACGTATGTAAATTTGATTAATTATTTTCTCATACTATGATAAATCCCTTCAGATAACACTTCCAACTCGAACATTCTCTCATCAATCAATGAAACAATCACGATTTACAAGCGATACACGTATATCTGCGTATCAGTAGCGATTACTACAATTGTGTTTACATTATCTATATATACATTAGGTATACTGGCGTGTATTGACACAAATTGTTAATTATTCAAGCGGTAGTTGTTGCCGGCGCCGTTCCAGTGGTCAGTAACGAGGATATGATACCGAGTTTCTTGCTCTATTATGCTAATTGAGTTTATGAATATGCATATCAAAGAGAAAAACGGTGTAGACACGTGAAATGAATCTTCTCGGCTTCGTGTGCGTTTTCTTGTCGAGTATGATTTTCGATTCCTCAGGTTGGATCGTTCGTTGGCATTTAATTAGACGCGTTCTTACCGCGATGATAAATAAAGCCATCAACGTGAGTACCACCATCCGGAGCCATAAATCACCGCCACAATAACATAAATCAAATTATTAATTACGGTTTGGTTTATAAATCGGCGACGAGACAAAGAGGAGGAGGAGGAAGAGGACGATCGCGGTCGGTTAGTTTGTTTGTTGATGTCTTCGTCGTTTCGTTCTTCTGCTCCAGCCGGCGAGTCGCGTAACGCGATATGTTATTCGAAATGTCTTTGAGAAACGCTGAGGTCGGTAGTTTGCCCGTACCTCCTAACTATATTAAGTTTCAGCCGATAGTGGACCTTTTTTTGCCGCCACAAACGAGGGGGGAGGAACCGCGCAGGTAGAGTCTTCTCTTTTTTTAATGGAGCTTAAATTCCACACGCAACACGAATTGGTATGTGGGAGCTAAAGACACGTTATAGAAATTATAAAAGAATAGATGAGAGATACAATAGAGGTTTCTAAAGATTTTTAAAGTTAACTACTTGAATTAAAATTTAGGTTTTGTTAACTTACAAGAAGTAATCTTAAAATCCGATTAAAATATAATAACCCATAATCGTAACAATTTGATAACGTAATAACTACGTGGAGTATGGTTGGTTACGGTTGTGTCGAGGAGTATTTGAACATAGCCGACCCCAATATCCCGTCTACAACCCTCTGGGGCATTTCACAGCTGCGCAACTGGTTAGGGTTGCGAGAAATAGGGCACAACATGTGTACAGGTAAAATAAATCTTCTTGAGAGACTTATTAAGATGGCGGTGCTGAATTATGGCCATGTGTGTTCGTTTTTCGACAAGCACGTTTTCTATTATTCTCCTTAAATTGCTCTAGCATTGAAGAAAATCTAAAATGAAAGGTACAGCAATAAAAGGATTTCATCGAAATTTTTACTAACAATAAAATTTTTTTGAAAATTTTCTGGCAACCTTTACAATTTAGGCAGACTTTATTTATGAGAATTATGAAAAGATTTTGCAATCTAATATAGATTAATGTGTATATTTTATCCTCAATTAGTCAAATTCATCCTGATTTTTATCAAAAAAATTAAAAAAATTCCCAAAGACGACATTGATTTTTTGACCATTAACTTAAAAATTTCAGTTTACTTTAAAAAATCGTATAGACCTTATTTATGGGAATTATGAAAACATTTTGCAAACTAATATAGAATAAGGTGTCTAGTTTAACCCCAAATGATCAAATTCATTCTAATTTTTATCAAAAAAATTAAAAAAATTCCTAAAGATGTCCATCATATTTTTGATATTACCTTAAAAATTTGAAGTAACTTTAAAAAACTTTCCAGATTTTATTTATGGAAATTATGAAAAGATTTTGCAACCTAATATAGACTAAAGTGTATATTTTATTCTCAATTTGTCAAATTCATTCTAGTTTTTATCAAAAATACTAGAAAAATTTGTAAAAACATTGATTTTTTGACAAATCCTAACCTCAAATTTAGGACAACTTTAAAAAATTGTACAGACTTTATTTATTTGAATCAAGAAGTGATTTTTCAATCTAACATAGATTAAAATATCTAATTTCTATTAAATAGGTCTAATTAGTTCCAATTATAACCAAAAAAATTTAAAAAAATCGGAAAGACATCAATCATATTTTTGACATAATCTTAAAAATTTGAAGTAAGTTTAAAAAAAATCCAGACTTTATTTATGGGAATTATGAAAAGATTTTGCAATCTACTATAAATCAAAGTGTCTATTTTATCCTCAATTGGTCAAATTCATTCTAATTTTTATCAAAAAAATTTAAAAAATTTCTAAGGACGTCTATCATATTTTTGACTCAACCTTAAAAATTTTGAAGTAACTTTAAAAAATTTCCAGACTTTATTTATGGGAATTATGAAAAGATATTGCAATCTAATATAAACCAAAGTGTGTATTTTATCCCTGACTGGTCAAATTCATTCTAGTTTTTTTCAAAAAAATTAAAAAAATTCCTAAAGACGTCTATCATATTTTTGGCATTACCTTAAAAATTTGAAATAACTTTAAAAAAATGTCTAGACTTTAATTATGGAAATTATGAAAAGATTTTGCAAGTTAATATAGATTCAAGTGTCTATTTTATCCTCAATTGGTCAAATTCATTCTAATTTTTATCAAAAAATTTAATAAATTCCTAAAGACGTCTATCATATTTTTGGCATTACCTTAAAAATTTGAAGTAACTTTAAAAAAATGTCCAAACCTTATTTATGGGAATTATGAAAAGATTTTGCAATTTAATATAGATTAAAGTGTCTATTTTAACCCTAATTGGTCAAATTCATTTTAATTTTTATCAAAAAAAATTAAAAAATTCCTAAAGACGTCTATCATATTTTTGGCATTACCTTAAAAATTTGAAGTAAGTTTTAAAAAAAATCCAGACTTTATTTATGGGAATTATGAAAAGATTTTGCAATCTACTATAAACCAAAGTGTCTATTTTATCCTCAATTGGTCAAATTCATTCTAATTTTCATCAAAAAAATTAAAAAAATTTCTAAGGACGTCTATCATGTTTTTGACTCATCCTTAAAAATTTTGAAGTAACTTTAAAAAATTTCCAGACTTTATTTATGGGAATTATGAAAAGATTTTGCAATCTAATATAAACCAAAGTGTGTATTTTATCCCTGACTGGTCAAATTCATTCTAACTTCTATCAAAAAAATTAAAAAAATTCCTAAAGACGTCCATCATATTTTTGACATTACCTTAAAAATTTGATGAAACTTTAAAAAAAAATCCAGACTTTATTTATGTAAATTATGAAAAGATTTTACAACCTAATATAGACTCAAGTGTCTATTTTATCCTCAATTGGTCAAATTCATTCTAATTTTTATGAAAAAAATTTAAAAAATTCCTAAAGACGTCCATTATATTTTTGACATCACCTTAAATATTTGAAGTGACTTTAAAAAAATCTCCAGACTTTATTTATGGAAATTATGAAAAGATTTTGCAACCTAATATAAACTGAAATGTCTATTTTATCCTCAATTGGTCAAATTCATTCTAATTTATGTCAAAAAAATTAAAAAAATCCTAAAGACGTTCATCATATTTTTGACATCACCTTAAAAATTTGAAGTAACTTTTAAAAAATTCCAGATTTTATTTAAGGAAATTATGAAAAGATTTTGCAACCTAATATAAACTGAAGTGTCTATTTTATCCTCAATTGGTCAAATTCATTGTAGTTTTTATCAAAAAAATTAAAAAAATTCCTAAAGATGTTCATCATATTTTTTGCATTACCTTAAAAATTTGAAGTAAATAAAAAAAAAAAAATCCAGACTTTATTTATGTAAATTATGAAAAGATTTTGCAACCTAATATAAACTGAAGTGTCTATTTTATCCTCAATTGGTCAAATTCATTCTAGTTTTTATCAAAAAAATTAAAAAAATTCCTAAAGACGTCCATCATATTTTTGGCATTACCTTAAAAATTTGAAGTGACTTTTAAAAAATCTCCAGACTTTATTGATGTGAATTATGAAAAGATTTTGCAACCTAATATAGAATAAAGTGTCTATTTTATCCCCAATTGGTCAAATTCATTCTAATTTTTATCAAAAAAATTAAAAAAAATTGCTAAAGACTTCCATCATATTTTTGATATTACCTTAAAAATTTAAAGTAAATTAAAAAAAATCCAGACTTTATCTATGGAAATTATGAAAAGATTTTGTAATATAATATAGATTAAAGTGTATATTTTATCCCCAATTTGTCAAATTCATTCTAGTTTTTATCAAAAAAATTAAAAAAAAATCGTAAAGACGTCCATCATATTTTTGACATAGTCTTAAAAACTTGAAGTAACTTTAGAAAACTTCCCAGACTTTATTTATGACATTAACTATTTAATTTTAAATTTACGATTTTTTTGTGTTAGTAGAGACCTTCAGAGAATGTTAATGAGAAATCACGTTGTAAGTTTCAAGGAATTAATTAGCAATAATTCTGGACTAAGCAACATGAAATAGCATTCTTTAGTTTATTTATTCATATTAATAAAGTAAATATTGGATGTTAAATAAACTGTAGCAATTAATATTCCAAAAAATATTATATTAAATACTTCAAAATGATTACTTTTTCAATTTAGATTATGATATGGGTTAAAATACTATTTAAATTATTCCGAGTGTTTCATCGATGCAAACTAAATAATCGAAAATTATCTGGTGGTATTTGTTTAGCGTTTTAGCTCGAGGGTATCGAAGAGGAAACCGACAGAGGACCGATCCCAGTTTTCATCCCACGCAACGACGAGCACAACAATAAATTTTAAATATTTATCAAATTATAAAATAAGCGGCGAGTCATTGTCTCCCAATCAACGGCCGCCGACAAAAAATAAAAATAGCTAAACGACCGATTTGCATATAATAGGTGATTCATTCGCCTGTGTATATTATCCTTCGAGACACGTTGATAAAATTTCGTTATTTAGTGGCGAATAAATAACTCGGTCTCCGGACGTGTGCCCCATGGGTTCGTTTTGTTGGTTCGAAAATATAAGCGGCAGCCGATCGCCACGTAATTTTCTAAGTCGGAGAACAAACCGTCGAGATTTACCTGTCCAATGCGCCGCTTATCGGATATCTTATCTCGGAACTAACCAAACGAGTGAAGAATTCCAATAAATCCGAGATGCCTTCGTGTTAAGCGTAAATACTGTAGGGGAAACGTGCGTGGGTTTAGGAGCGTGTGGCGTCTTTCTCTGTGGTTAAGAGAAAACAGGTTGGGTCGGTCTACACCTTGAGATGTTTAACTTGCATTGTTCATTCGTTTCCCAGTTACGTGCCATTAAGCAGCTCGTTAATGATCGTACAAGAGTGTAATTATTTTCCACTACTTTTATTTCTCCAACGTCGATAATTTACGGTGGATTTTTACCCGCTCTATCTGAACGTCCCGAAGGCAATTGCCGCGGTGCGATGATTATCTTTTAATAAAGTAATTATTCAAAGAGACTCCGGCAATAAATAAACCCATTAAAAACGACACTAGGCTAAAAGGTGAGGTTTAATGTATGGAAATCGACGTTTAGATCGCGGTCGTATGTTAGGATGCGCGCCTAACCGTTCTACTAGACCGATTTTTAGATAATGAAACAACCGTTCTGTGCTTAGAATTAATTAAACCTTCCGTATACAACCGATATTTCAACACTTTTACTTTATTAGTCATCCGAATAGAGAGCGTAAAAAAAAGGAAACCAACACCTTCATTCATACTCGACCCACCACTTCATTTAATTCAAATTATCCAAGCCGTAGTAACCGAGTCCATTTTTACCGTCTCGTGTTCCATTGAAAGCTGCAGACAATGCGTCCATTCTTGGTTGACACCCGACTCGATCCGGAGGAAAATTTCACGCTTATTAAGCGTTTTAATTATATTCGCCAGGAAGTGGCTATGCCGCTTAATTATGCTTGCAGCCGTTCGTTTTTCCGACGCCTTTTCCCGCCTAAACGTCGAATGTTCGCGTAGTAATTGCCGATAATTTATTTATAATTGAGCGGACGCGGTTCGGCCGGCGCCGCGCCGTTTGCATATAAAGATAACTCTTAGAATTGTAAATTACACATTGTTTAGCGGTGGTCGGTGCTGTAGCACTTAACTGATTGGGCCCCATTGTGATCCTGCACAATGGCCGATGCCTACCTCAGCCTTTGCACCGCTAATAAGAATTTTATTGCCCCATTCAGTATTAGAAGTGTGCACGCGTACACAACCAGTATTGATAAAATATGTCGCGCATAAATTACAGGTAATCGTTGCTTATAAACGTTAATTTACGACCGGTTAAAACTAAAACGTTCGCCTTAGAACGAACATAATTGAACGTAATCGTCATTTGCATAGATTAATAGAGGTGTATACCTCTAAAATTTGGGAGGATCGTCATAACTTATTTTATTTTTTTATTAGTCTTCAACTGGCACTATGTTGCAGGGTTTTTGTATGCATCACTGTTAGTTATAAGTTAGGTTAAAAGTGTCAAAAAAATTTTACCAACTTTGAAAATTTTTTTAATTTTTTTGAGAACATTTATAATAAATCGGTCTTTTTTGGCTAAAACTAGAGTATTTTAAGTTTCATTTAGAAAAAAAATCAAATCAAAATCATTAAAAATGAATTTTTGATGAATTTTTAAAGTTAATCGATTTTCTTAAGTTAGATTAAAAAGTGTCAAACATTTTTTACCATCTTTGAAAATTTTTTTAATTTTTTTGACAACATTTAGAATAAATCGGTCTTTTTTTAATTAAAACTAGGATATTTTAAATTTCATTTGGAAAAAAAGTCAAATCAAAATCTTTAAAAATGAATTTTTGATGAATTTTTAAAGTTAATCGATTTTCTTAAGTTAGGTTAAAAAGTGTCAAAAATTTTTTACCAACTTTGAAAATTTTTTTAATTTTTTTGCCAACATTTAGAATAAATCGGTCTTTTTTGGCTAAAACTGGAATGTTTTAAGTTTCATTTAGAAAAAAAGTCAAATCAAAATCTTTAAAAATGAATTTTTGATGAATTTTTAAAATTAATCGATTTTCTTAAGTTAGGTTAAAAAGTGTCAAAAAATTTTTACCAACTTTGAAAATTTTTTTAATTTTTTTGACAACATTTAGAATAAATCGGTCTTTTTTAATTAAAACTAGGATATTTTAAATTTCATTTAGAAAAAAAGTCAAATCAAAATCTTTAAAAATGAATTTTTGATGAATTTTTAAAGTTAATCGATTTTCTTAAGTTAGGTTAAAAAGTGTCAAAAAATTTTTATCAACTATGAAAATTTTTTTAATTTTTTTGACAACATTTAGTATAAATCGGTTTGTTTTAATTAAAACTAGGATATTTTAAGTTTCATTTAGAAAAAAAAAATCAAATCAAAATCTTTAAAAATGAATTTTTGATGAATTTTTAAAGTTAATCGATTTTCTTAAGTTAGGTTAAAAAGTGTCAAAAATTTTTTACCAACTTTGAAAATTTTTTTAATTTTTTTGACAACATTTAGAATAAATCGGTCTTTTTTGGCTAAAACTAGAATGTTTTAAGTTTCATTTAGAAAAAGATTTAAATCAAAATATTTAAAAATGAATTTTTAAAGTTAATCGATTTTCTTAAGTTAGGTTAAAAAGTACCAAAAATTTTTTACCAACTTTGAAATTTTTCTTAATTTTTTTGACAACATTTAGTATAAATCGGTCTTTTTTAATTAAAACTAGGATATTTTAAATTTCATTTAGAAAAAAAATCAAATCAAAATCTTTAAAAATGAATTTTTGATGAATTTTTAAAGTTAATCGATTTTCTTAAGTTAGGTTAAAAAGTGTCAAAAATTTTTTACCAACTTTGAAATTTTTTTTAATTTTCTTGACAACATTTAGTATAAATCGGTCTTTTTTAATTAAAACTAGGATATTTTAAGTTTCATTTAGAAAAAAAATCAAGTCAAAATCTTTAAAAATGAATTTTTGATGAATTTTTAACATTAATCGATTTTCTTAAGTTAGGTTAAAAAGTGTCAAACATTTTTTACCAACTTTGAAAATTTTTTTAATTTTTTTGACAACATTTAGAATAAACCGGTCTTTTTTAATTAAAACTAGGATATTTTAAGTTTCATTTAGAAAAAAAGTCAAATCAAAATCTTTAAAAATGAATTTTTGATGAATTTTTAAAGTTAATCGATTTTCTTAAGTTAGGTTAAAAAGTGTCAAAAATTTTTTACCAACTTTGAAATTTTTTTAATTTTTTTGACAACATTTGGAATAAATTGGTCTTTTTTGGCTAAAACTAGAGTATTATAAGTTTCATTTAGAAAAAAAATCAAAACAAAATCTCTAAAAATGAATTTTTGATGAATTTTTAAAGTTAATCGATTTTCTTAAGTTAGGTTAAAAAGTGTCAAAATTTTCTTACCAACTTTGAAAATTTTTTTAATTTTTTTGACAACATTTAGTATAAATCGGTCTTTTTTAATTAAAACTAGGATATTTTAAGTTTCATTTAGAAAAAAAGTCAAATCAAAATCTTTAAAAATGAATTTTTGATGAATTTTTAAAGTTAATCGATTTTCTTAAGTTAGGTTAAAAAGTGTCAAAAATTTGTTACCAACTTTGAAAATTTTTTTAATTTTTTTGACAACATTTAGTATAAATCGGTATTTTTGGCTAAAACTAGAGTATTTTAAGTTTCATTCAGAAAAAAAATCAAATCAAAATCTTTAAAATTGAATTTTTGATGAATTTTTAAAGTTAATTTTCTTAAGTTAAAAAAATGTCAAAAATTTTTTACCAACTTTGCAAATTTTTTAAATTTTTTTGACAACATTTAGAATAAATCGGTCTTTTTTGGCTAAAACTAGAATGTTTTAGGTTTCATTTAGAAAAAGATTCAAATCAAAATATTTAAAAATGAATTTTTGATGAATTTTTAAAGTTAATCGATTTTCTTAAGTTGGGTTAAAAAGTGTCAAAAATGTTTTACCAACTTTGAAAATTTTTTTAATTTTTTTGACATTTAGCATAAATCGGTCTTTTTTAATTAAAACTAGGATATTTTAAGTTTCATTTAGAAAAAAAATCAAATCAAAATCTTTAAAAATGAATTTTTGATGAATTTTTAAAGTTAATCGATTTTCTTAAGTTAGGTTAAAAAGTGTCCAAAAATTTTTAAATTTTTTTAATAAAATTTAGAATAAATCGGTCTTTTTTTATTAAAAAATCAGAAGTGTTCACGCGTACACGACCAGTATTGATAAAATATGTCGCTCATAAATTTCAGGTAATCGTTGCTTATAAACGTTAATTTACGACCGGTTAAAACTGAAACGTTCGCCTTAGAACGAACATAATTGAACGTAATCGTCATTTGCATAGATTAATAGAGGTGTATACCTTTAAAGTTTGGGCGGATCGTCATAACTTAGAGTGGAAGAATGAAAGGAGGCATAAAACACTGGCGACTTTATTCGGAAACAGATACAGAGGAGGGCCATCGTGACGGTCACAATCTCGAAGAATTATAGAGGGACCCAGCGGAGATAGAATGATAAATGCATCGGGAATGACTCTCAAATGCAGTGCCTAAAAGTCTGGTCTGGTTTTTACGGGATAGCTTATCTATTCGATAGTATGTTAAAGAGGGTTTATATTTAAATGGATCGTTGACAGTTCTTTTAAGGAATTTTAAAACCCTTGTTAATGTGATATATGTACACCTGTACGCTCACGATTATAATACATATTATAACAAGTGGATCGCCTTAACATGTAACATTTTATGTTCGAGTTGTTTTTTAAGTATAGCCTCCAGTGCCGCGATAATGTATTTTTAAAAGCAGGGCACGACATCGGGTGAACATTTCAAGTAATTTATCGCCCCGGGCGTCCCGTAAAGACAATGACGAAACACCGAACCGACAAGACGAAAAACCAAGCAAAATGTCGGAAGTGAAAGCAACCGATAATTCTGGTTTTCGCATCGCGTTATTACGAATCGTGCGACTCCAAAAAACTAATAATTTACGACGTCATCAACGCATACCAGAAATATTCCACTTAAGTCGACCGTATTTCAGCCGAAAAACTGAAAGAGGGCCCCGAGAGAGCGCTATCTCCCGTTTTAAAAATAAACTCCTTATTTTTATTAGGAACATGTGTTACATTGATACATGTCTTTTTTTACTAGCCCTCTAACAGGGAAAAAGTGATTAACGACCGACCGAGCGAAAAGCCGAGCCCTTAATGACGATTTGTATGACTGAAACGACAGCTGCAGGGTGATATAATAATTGTTTCACAATCGAATCGGTTTCTTTACGTGGGCCTAATACCGCTCAATTATTGTTAACATGAACTAATAAATATTCAATTTTATGTGACACCAAATGACTATTACAAAACTACCGGTAACTGTATGTAAATACTCTTCGATACAGATAGCATTCAATTAATCAAGTTACTATTATTAAATCCGACAAACTATAATTTTCGTTTTTATTACGTAATACATATAAACGATGAAAGTGACTGTGGATGATTATTAATTTAATAGTTGAGTGCATTAAAGTGTTATATAACGGCGCCAAATCTGGAGAGTGTGACATTTACTTGTATAGATCATAGTTATTATGACACAAGGCGGTGTACATTCAATAAAAGTATCAACGCGAGGCTTCGTCGTAGAAACGGGGTAAAAGAGATGCTCAAACGAAAAAGGAGAAAGGAGAAGCTTTCTTAATGGTCTGACTCAATTTATGTCGACATTTCGAAGTTGATATTTAGGTTTCCTTTAAAACGAAAAGGTTGCAACAACATTTCTTTTTG
Organism: Digitonthophagus gazella; assembly: GCA_036711955.1. Taxonomy (NCBI): domain Eukaryota; kingdom Metazoa; phylum Arthropoda; class Insecta; order Coleoptera; family Scarabaeidae; genus Digitonthophagus; species Digitonthophagus gazella. Next base: position 33,099,255 of record JASCIT010000007.1, on the reverse strand, counting down.
TTAATTTTAAAAACTATTAAAGCCAAGATGGTTCTTCCACGTGTTAATGGGAATAGCGCTTGAGAAGAGCACCTATTAGCAGGCAAGAAAAGCTAATCTAGATGCATTTAAATGCGTCGTTCGTATAATTAACCGCTAACGTGGAAACCAGGTAACAAAAGTCGTAGACAAGAGATATAACGGCGAATTTGTTGTGGGGCCCAGGTAATAAAAACGGGGAAACAGACAGTCGTAAAATTTTATGGGATTTGAATAATGTATCCCGGACTACAGAGGTTTATACAATTTTCATCGGAGAAATCCTAACAAACTAGATGAAAAAAGGTGGAGACACAATTTCAAACCTAAGATTAATTAATTACGGTAAAATAGAATTTCGACGAGAAAACGCAGCGAGTTAATTAGAAATCCGTTTAATACGCCAATTAAATCCGAAAATCGACCGAAGGGCGCCAGGAACGGGAATAAATCCGTAAATGCGAGATTTACGGTTGACTTGATCGCGCTAATTCAGATGGCAAACAAAGAGACGACAATCCCTTCAATCTTACTTAGGAGACGACGTGAAATTCACGACCTTGACTGCTTAATTCGACAATAAAAATTCCTATCGTCCGAGGTATGTTAACTGCAGAGAGGGAATTAAAAGGGCATTTTTTAAGCTAATAATAGTCCCCCAAGGCAACTTCACTCACGACTCACAATCAACCTCTTGGGTGGCCAAATTCTCATAGCACATGCTCTTAGTATAATTATTACATGGACCTTTTCAAATTGCTACTTCAAAAACTTGTAATTAACAACTTTATAGTGATTGGTACTGTTCTTTAAATTTTCTTTTTTTTAAGGGTGCAGGAATAAAAAGGGTTCATTAACATTCTCTGGAGGTTTCTACTAACATTAAAAAATCATGAATTTAACCCGGCGTGTGTATACTATATTTTTTGAGACACAGTGTGTATACTAGGTCTTTTAGGGAACAGGCATATTTTCAAAGTTTTCTAGGCTTTCAAAAATTCTAGAAAAATTCTGAGTTACTTATTGAAGCGTTTGCTACATGGCCGAGCAGTTACCAAATTCAAAAGTTTAAAACTGTTGGCAATAAAAATGGAACAATTGTCTGAATCGTCTGAAAAGTCATAAAAACGGAAATTTTGACTGTTCCTTCAAAGACCCAGTGTACACACGGAGGGTTAACCCGTTAAGCGGCTCGATGGATTGAAATTACTTGTAATCATGACGAACATATACGTCATAGCCGCTTAAGAGGTTAAAATTAAATATTTGTTGTCATAAATAAAGTCTGCGAAATTTTTTAAACTTACTTCAAATTTTTAAGACTGTCAAAAATACGATTGATGTCTTTAGGAATTTTTTAAATTTTTTTGGTAAGAATTGGAACAAATCTGATTTATTTAACATATACTAGATATTTTAATCTTTTTTTGGTTTTAAAATTAAACCTTTATTTTTATAAATAAAGTCTGGAGAATTTTTTAAAGTTACTTCAAATTTTTAAGGTTATATCAAAAATATGATAGACGTCTTTAGGAATTTTTTCAATCTTTTTGGTTTTAATTGGAACTAATCAGATCTATTTTACATAAATTAGATATTTTAATCTATGTTAGATTGAAAAATCACTTCTTGATTCCGATAAATAAAGTTTGCACGATTTTTTAAAGTTATCGTAAATTTAAGGTTAAGATTTGTCAAAAAACCAACAATGTCTTTAAAATTTTTTTTTATTTTTTGAAAAAAACTAGAATGAATTTGACCAATTGGGTATAAAATTTTCTCAAAAGTTTCTACGATTTTTTAAAGTTAAATTTTGAGGATTCTGGGTTAGGTGAAAATTTAGGAGTTTTGAAAGAATAATTTTCTCAAAATTTATATAATCTCTTAAAAAATCCTTGCAAATTATTTTAATAAAGATATTCAAGACTACAATTTCCCAAAAAAAATCATAATTCCTAAAAATAAAGTCTGTATGATTTTTTAAAGTTGAATTTTGAGGATTTCAGGTTAGGTGAAAACGCAGAGGTTTTGAAAAAATTCTCTTCTCAAAATTTATATAATCTTTTAAAAATCCTTATAAGTTATTTTAATAAAGATATTCAAGACTACAATTTCCCAAAAAAAATTTTTCACAATTCCTTAAAATAAAATCTCTATGATTTTTTAAAGTTGAATTTTGAGGATTCTAAGTTAGGTGAAAATTCAGGGGTTTTGAAGAAAAAATATTTTCTCGAAGTTTATATAATCTTTTAGAAATCCTTATGTTATTTTAAAGAAGATATTTAAAATTACAATTTCCTAAAGAAATTTTTTCAAAATTCCTAAAAATAGAGTCTCCACGATTTTTTAAAGTTGAATTTTGAGGATTCTAGATTAAGTGAAAATTCAGGGGTTCTGAAAAAAAATTTTTTTTTCTCGAAATTTATATAATCTTTTAGAAATCCTTATGTTATTTTAAAGAAGATATTTAAAATTATAATTGCCTAAAAATTTCTTTCATGATTCCTAAAAATAAAGTCTCTACGATTTTTTAAAGTTGAATTTTGAGGATTCTAGATTAAGTGAAAATTCAGGAGTTCTGAAAAAAAAAAAATTTTTTTCTCGAAATTTATATAATCTTTTAGAAATCCTTATGTTATTTTAAAGAAGATATTTTTAAAATTATAATTGCCTAAAAAAAATTTTTCATAATTCCTAAAAATAAAGTCTCTACGATTTTTTAAAGTTGAATTTTGTGGATTCTTAGTTAGGTGAAAATACAGAGGTTTTGAAAAAAAATCTGCCCTCATAATTTATATAATCTTTTAAAAATCCTTATAAGTTATTTTAAAGAAGATATTCAAGACTACAATTAGAAAAAAAAAATTAACAATTCCTAAAAATAAAGTCTCTACGATTTTTTAAAGTTGAATTTTGAGGATTCTAGTTTAGGTGAAAATGCAGGTTTTGGAAAAAAATCATTCTCAAAATTTATATAATCTTTTAGAAATTCTTATGTTATTTCAAAGAAGATATTTAAAATTACAATTTCTTAAAGAAATTTTTTCAAAATTCCTAAAAATAAGCTCTGTACGATTTTTTAAAATTGAATTTTGACCATTTTAGATTAGGTTACAATGCAGAGGATTAAAAAAAAATTTTTTTCTTAAAATTTATAGAATCTTTTATAAAATTTTATCAGTTATTTTAATGAAGATATTCAATACTATAATTTCTCAAAAAAATCTTTTCTTTATTTCTATAAATAAAACTTGGGCGGTTTCTTAAAGTTCATTTTCAACTTTAACACTTTCACAACAGATCGACTCTCATATAATTTGCATTGCATTAATCGTCTTTTGGACGGACATTCTCTTGAACGAACGCGGACACTAGAAGATGTTCTCTTAAACGGACAAGCGCGCAACGCGCTGACTTGGCTGTCTCCCATAAATAAAAGATTTTCCCTTTAACCGGTGTTTTGCCGATTTCAATATTTGCAAGGTACAAGCGCAACCTATGTTCAGGGTTGTCAGATTAGTGATTTTCCCCAAAAATTAGGGGTTTTTTCTTTATTGGGGTATTTTTTGGGGATAGTTTTTATTGGGGATTATTTGTGAGAAAAAAAATTTAGATAGGTATTAACAGGGGATTTTATGTCTGGCACTACTCGATGATATAAAAACTTCATAAATATAAAAATTCAATTCTGCACTATAAAACGCAAGAATACGTGCAGTAGAATTTGAGTTTTGTTTATTTTTTTAGTCTTCAAGTGGCGCTATGTTACAGTGTTTTTGGGTGCATTGCTGTTATAAGTTATTTTTTTAATTTGAAAAATTATTTTCTGAATATTTCCCAATTCTTGGGGATTTATTTCTAAATTGGCTTATTTTTGGGTATTTTAGAGATATGCTTCAGTCACGAAAATTGATTAAAATTTAAAAGTAACAAATTATAATCTACAAAAACAATAAAATTATTTTCTGGGAATTTTTTATTGAAAACTTCCAAATTTAAGGTATTTTTCAATTGTGACTGGGGAAATCTAATCGAACGATCTGGCAACCTTGCCTATGTTGTGCCTTTTTGCTTAGCTTGAATGAGGGACTTCCCCGAGTACACCGAAATGTAAACGTTCTCATTTTTTCGGTTCATATGAGGTTCAATACTAGTTATTTTAACAGCTATTCCCTTTATAATTGAATAACTTTTTTTCAAAACTAATAAAATCCAAATTAAGAGATTTTCTAAAACTGCCTTAAATTCATTTTTTAGTAGGATACTATACTATGATAATCTGAATCTCATTATAAAATTTGGACATAATTTTGGAAGAAAAGCTCCTTAATTAGAATTTGAAAACCCGAGTTTTAGGAATTAAAGTAAAAGTTGAACAATGTCTTACTTTTGAAGTTTACTTTTGAAGACTCATTCGTTTTCTTTGACAGTGAGACACTGAATAGTACTGATATTTAAAAAATCAAATAAAATTAGCAATAAAAACTTACCATTCCCTCTATCTGATTATAAATTTTAACCGCCTTACTATCACGAATTAACTAGTTTTATATCACCATAAAGTTGTAAGGTTAACGATTAAAGTTGTAACATTTATAAATATATCGACTAATTAACTTGTTTCAGTTGATATTTTTGCTTTTATATATCGCATGTACAGATTTCAAAAGAAATTTTATTACCACGTTCATTTATAGAATTAGGGTTGAACCCAACAAAATATATGGGTTGATTTGATTAAATAAAATAATGTTAACGCCATAGGAAACGACTCGTACTACAATAAAAATACAGTAAAAACGACTATTGCGTGTTTATTTAGAGGCCAAACGCAACAACGTTAACTGTCAGCACACTCAAGGTTGTTGGTTTTGCAACAATTATCCGGCGCCCGGCAGTAAATATTCATTACAGCTCATAAATAGAATTCAAGCGTTGTAAAAGCGCTTGCCAATAAACAAATCAAACCGCGACCGTATCAATTTGTTTTACATTCGCATTTCTAAACTATGTCGTATTTCCCGATACGATCGTTCGTCGACTGACCTCAGACAAGACGTCAACGTCGAGGATAAATAACAACTTATTAGCACATCTGCGAGCAACAAACATCGCGTCCTCAATTTTTATCGTCACCCTTTAGTCATAACAATCGCGGGTACGAAGAAGTTTAGGGATGGTTCGCATTTAAGGAAGTCATTGTAAACCGTCAGTTCGTGGAAGAGGAACTACTCCCGGGCCACGGGACGGTTCGCGTAGCGGCCACATGTTCGGAAATCTACAATATATTTACGTCTCCCGGACAGGCAGCCTTTTAGATGTAGCCTTAAGTGCGTTTTAATGTTGCTCGGACTCTTTTCCCCCGAGAACGGCTGCCTGTACTGCTATTTAAGATAGACAGTCGGGTTAAAAGGAATGGTGAATTAGTGGATGTTTGGAGAACGACCTGTCTGCATCCGCCTAGACTTTTTTTTTGACCAGGTAGAAAAGCTAATAGTGATACGATTTTTCAGCTGTTTTTTTTGCGTTTTAAAATTCCTGTAAATTACGTGTTAAATGAACGGGTTGGTATCTTCCGTAGGTAGATCGACAAAAACAATCCCGGAGTATTTGAAAAATGGCGCAGTAACGTTATTTATCAAACCGAGCGGGCGAGCCGGCGGTCATTCCTGTTCACCACTAACAGATAACAGAAAACTGAGCCGCGTTATTTATGACGACCCGACATTGATTAGTTTTACTTTTGCGGCCGATGCCGGATGGGTGATTCATCGCCTCGAAACGGACGTTTTTGAAACGTACCAAACGCGTTTCATTTTGATACGAACGGTTTCCCCCGCGAATTAAGGCGGTTACACTTAACGGGGTAGAACGACGCGTAATTCGCCGCCGCGATGCAAATAAATAAATAAAACCGACCCGGCATTGTTCCGCTCGCCGTATTTGGACGCTGAATTATGTTTACTGCGCGCCGCTTTCAATTCGAGGCGATTACAGATATTGTTACAAATTTGATATAATTTATAGCCCCATTCGGACCGATATCGACCGTGGAGGTTGCCATCTACGTAACGTGCACCTCCGGCCGATTTAACGTTTATATAAGAGCTCAAGCAACACCGGACCCACGTTTGACAGATAAGTACGAGAGGCCAACACTCCGGTACACTCAGAATACGACAATTAGGAACCATAAAGATGTTGAATAATGTAGCTATAACAATATAACCATACCTTTTGTAATCACGCAATTGCTTTCACAATCTTATAATAAATTATAGATTAGTTATACAAGCAAATACATTTAAATTGATAATACTAAATGTATAACAACTCCTTATAGACGAATATATACACTATACAGAGTAATTCAATTAAATGTACAACACTCAGAGTTTCTTCGCATAACTTTTGAAACCGTAAGTTTTTTTTCTTGTTTTTTTTTTTTCTTGTTTAATGTCGTTTTAATTTAGATTAGACACGGATGCATAAATGGATGCAGGTTACTCGTTTTATAAATGGACAAGATGGCAGGAGCATAGCGAGCTTCAGAATTGTTACCAGTCACATTATATTAAAGGCGAAACGCTGGCAAACGTTCACAAAGCCTTTGATTAATTAAGTAGGGATTTCACTTGAAAACTTAAGTGGACTCAGACCTAGATTCAGGATAGTAAAATTGAACTAACACCGAATTCAAATCTATCCTTAGAATTTCTCTTCTTACCTATCCAGATTTAACCTATCTATAAAGATGGTAGGTATTTGTGTCTTCACCTATCGTGAAAGGGTTTTTTTATTTACTTTCTTTATTCCTATTCTTAAAATCCCATGAACCCAGTCTTCACTATAAATCCACAACCTGATATTGGTTACTTAACATCTGTACGTATGAATCGCTTATGTATGATAATAAGCTCATAGAACGAACTTTACCATGGTTTGTATCATTCTGACCTATGCAATGTGATATGTTTACTATATGGCAAACTTTTGCAGAAAAAAAAACTAACGTGTTTCTGAGGAAAAATATTATATACACTGTTCGGTGAAAGATGTTTCATGCATCATTAATTGTGGTATCATAGATGAATATTTTCGGTTTTTGTTTCTTTCTGTCATATGGATAGCGCTTATCTAAAAGGTACCAACCGCCAAATCACGTTTTTTCATATAAATGCACTAAACGCCTTTTATAACAAAGACTTAGTTACTCTAGAAAGATCGAAGCACTAAACTGCTCGTAGGGATCTCTATTAAGGCTGATCCGTTTCATCCACAAACTTATTTTTCAGTATTATAAAACTTTAATCACCATTTGCTGAAAACTATAATTTGGCGATTGGTACCTTTTAGATAAGCGTTATCCATATACAATTATGTACATAAAAAAATTTTTGGCGAACGTCAAGAAAACGATTACAAGTAAGGATACATGAAACATCTTTTTCCGAATGGTGTATAGGTACCTAAACTAAGACTAGAACTAACATTAGCACTAATTCTAACATCAGACCTGGAACTAGAAGCTTTCACGTTTAACTGTGCGTTTTTTGAAAAAGGGTTTGAAGTTTCGGGTGGCATATTGAAACCTCCTTCAGAAACAGTTCGAAGTGAGTAAATATTCATTCACTTCGAAATTGTTTCTGAAGAAGGTTCCTACATGGCATCTGAAAGATCAAATCTTTTTCAAAAGACGCACGACTAAACCCGAAAGCTTATAATTCTAGATTTGGTGCTAGAGTTAGTGCTAATTTTAGTTTAGTTAACACACGTCATGAAAACCTTCGTATTTATATGGTGTATAGGTACAATAACCAGAAATGTAGCTGCATCGTGAAGAGAAAGACGAAAGAGTACCCGGCAATGTTACGGAGAGAGGACTTACTTTTTCATCCTTCTCTTCATGGTGCAGCTCCATTTCGGCTTATGGTACGTAGGTCTCATCTTCATTTCTTTCAAAATAATAACATTTTGAAGATAGAACAAACGAAGTAGTATTTTGTTTGACATATATTGCGAAAGTTTCATTCATTCACAAGCTTAGTAAAGGATTGGTCGAATATAATGTTACTCAAACAGCAGAAAGAGAAAAATGGTACCTATGTTTTCATACATCTTTTAACCACTTCTTGGTCGGTTACATATTATTGTTATGGGTTATATCTTGGTCGTCTTTTTTCTAATTTTCGCTCACAGAAAAAGCATTTTTTTTTATTGTTGAAAACAAATATATTTATTATGTTCTATTATTCGAAAATACAAAAAAAATATTGCTAAGATAAATATCTCCATAAAAATAAATATTAATCATTAGATAGTAAAAAACAGAGAATAAACAATTCATTGTAATAATTTATTGCAGATACATTTATTACTTACTTTATAAAAACAAAATCATGGTTGTGATAAGAAATATGCCGAAAAGATTTTTTCACTTATATTTTTTAGGCCTGAGAGAAATCACGCTTTGTGTGATAAATTTCAAAACATGGTACAGTGCAAAGTCCCACATCACACTGCTCACAATAGCACGGCCTTTAGTTTCTTTCCGTATCCTTTTATTTTTACTACCGCGTTTGCTACAAGAAACGGCACATTTTCTTGCTGGTTTTTCTTTTTTCAGTTGGTGGAATAAATTTAACAAAATGTCTCTCAGTTAATCGAAGTGGTGTTTCAATTGATGGCCTACCTTTTTTGCTGGTGGACATTGATTGCGAATGGTATTTTATAACCATTTCATTTACCAATGATAGTCGAAACTGAAGCTGCGTTATAGTGCCTCCATTTTTTTTATAGAGAACATAAGAATTCCAAACGCATTGATCGAATAAGTGAAAAAATATTTTTTTATAAAACTTTTTTCCGTATTTCCTAAGGATGGCATAAGGCGACAAATTTTGGTCAGCACGATCGACACCACCCACGGTATTATTATAGTTGACAACCACCTTTGGTTTCAGTTTTTCTCCTGCATAAGATTTCACTGCAGTCATTTCCATATTATGAATGGTTGAAATCAGTGACACATCTTTTTTATCTTTCCATTTCCAAATTAGGGCTTTCTCACGTCGAAATGCTACTGTGTCATCTATTTTAAGTTTTCTTCTTACAGTATTAGGGACTTCTTTTCTTTTGAGTCGGATGGTCCCATAAGTGTCCGTTTTTGTATTTGACAAGTGTATCAGTCAACATTGGAGAAGAATAATAATTATCTAACGTTACACAGTATCCTTTATACAGTAAAGGCTTCATTAGCGCCAGAAGCACTTGCATGGAATTAGAAAACTATTCTCTATCAAAGTTTGTCACAGAAGTAATAATTAACCCTGCAGATGAGGTTTGTAAACAATTAACGGTTACGATTAAATCTGCCGTAATTTATAGCGGTCGTAAGTCGTTGTCTAAACGATAGTATTTGAATAAATATGTCGAATTTTTTTAAACGTTACAGCCACTGCTATGGTTGCAGCTACTGCCTTTAAGTTTGACATCCTAAACCCATCATTAAATAGCTAACAGTATGCATTGGGTTTGTGTTAGAGTGGATTAAGAAACGTACTACAGTCATGAACATTTCATATTATTCTCATTTTATCTCGCTTCACCTCTAGTTTTGTTTAAACGTCTACCCAAAGCGCTGTTCAAAATTGACAGGGTTGAATCTCAGCGGTAAACAAGCGATACGGTTCAGAAATATGATGGCACTCAGCTACTGATTGTGAGTTGCTGTGTACACTGAACGCGCCCATTTTCAATGATAATATGTGTATCTATTCGTCCACTATATCTAATTATAGTAAAAGCGACGTAAAATACTTAACAAGATTACAATAAAATTGCTTCCTGTCAATGTCAGAAAGAAATTCCAACTGTTAATGATGTTGTTTATATTCCCAGACAGCTTTGCGTTTAAATAAGTATTCCAGACTGGGATCTTTCAGTGACTCGCATAAAATCTTTCATTAGTCGGTTACGAGCGGCGTATGAACGTTTAATTTTTGGCGGAGTACTAATATTGAGGAGGCCGTCAGAGTAAACTAGGCGCTGAAGGGAGGGACCCTTTGAGTTTCCTAGTAATTATTTTCACAGTTAATGTTCCGTGGTCGCATAAAACCAGGTTTACGCGGTTCTCGCGAAAAAACGTCGGGCGTTCAACGTCGGGTCGGTCCGGGTCTATAAAATTTCATACGCAAATAACAAGTTGGTCGAGCCGGGCCCCGGTCGGGCGTGCAATTAAAATAATAACATAGCCTCGGTCTGACCGCCTTGTATTTTTCGTCCGTACCGCTCCGGCCGTATTAAAACATATATTATGGGCAATCGACTCGAGCGGTGATCTCCGGAATTTATTATGACGGTCCGTGGAATAAATTTCTACTCGATCTTTTGGTTCTTTGGTTCTCATCCGTTTCGATTGAGGACACCAAAGATGCAAGCCTATACGAACCATAACTCGCTAGACTTTAGCGTTTTCGTAGGACGAACCACCCTTCATAATTTAAAATGTAACCGGTGGCGTTTTTTTTTTACCCAACCGCAAACTTCGGGAGGAGACACTTATCTCGTTTCTGGGAGAATAGATACAAAAGTCGTTAGGGGCGGCATTAATTGTTACTTTTCAACGCAGGCCATCTATCTTATACCCTCGGATCCCTACCACTCATCTACCTGATTTTGACCCCTGAGGGTATCACTTCATCTAGGTCGCTGAATTTCCCCACTAACAGTTATAACTTGAAATTTCGACTACCTATGTATTTTAATTGTCTCTCTTGTAACCGTTCAAGGTTTAATACTCTCTCTACACGACCTCTTCCGTTTCGATTTAGATTTAACGTCCCACGCCGACAACTTACTCGGATTCGTGCGTGGTTCGGCACAATAGTCAATCGACGCGCCCCCGCACCGGCTACAACCATATAATGGGGCCGGGATCAGATCAATATGTTGTCCATGAATAGTAATACCCCTACTTACGAAGCATTTAAATGTATTAGGGCACTAAGTTCCGTGTCAGCCGCGCACAGACCGACGTGCGAATAGAGATAGGACAGAAATAGTTTAGTACCGCGTTAAATTCCGATATAGAGACCTTTAATTTCGACAAGAGCACCGTCGTTACTTTGACGGTACATTACATTGTAGATGTTATGGCCTCCGTAAACTTACTTGTTTAAACGAGTTCTTTGTTGAGAATGATTTAAATGCCAAACGGCGAATAATAGCCTCTGTATATTCTATCTCAACGTTCTTAACTTACTTAACAATTTTGTTGTGATTAAAGAAATCGGGTAATTTTATGTTTAAAGACGTACGCGTTCCCGTAACAGCGTCCCGAGGTTATCTCGCGGTGTGATATCGGCGCTCTTTGTGCTTAGCAACATTTTTCCCGAACAAGGTCGGGCATGCCGCCCAGAACGGGACGAAATAAGAGAAAAAAATCGAGATAAGGAACGGCGCAAAACAGCGTGCGGTCCGTATCTATCTATAACTATGACGAGCGCGGCCGCATTGTTTACGAGATAGACATCGTCGGAACGTGGTTTAGCCATCGTTGACCGGTTGTTGGTCACGGGCTACATGGAACGAAGAAATGTGTCACCGAAAATTACCGGCAATAAGAAATATTTCCCAGCATTACTATAGTAATGGAGGTAATTATTTAATGAATATTTGAATAGACTGACATTGGAAATAAATATTGTTTACCAACAATAAAACGTGTATTTTACACTGGTAATAAAATAACTTACAATGGCGTGCAATAAGCAAATATACGTAAATCAAAAGTAATTCATGGCGTTATCTAATTGTGAAATCAAGTTAAAGTTGTAGGAAAAATTACTTCAAATAAAAATTAAAATAACATTAGTCATGAATTTTAATTTATTGCCAACAAAACTCAGCAGTATAGATATAAGATTGAATCAGTCGGGGAAAATGAGGATATTAAGGGTTATTAGGATTAATATTAATAGTTGATATCCATATTAATAGAGTTGATATCGTCATTCTTGATACTAAAGTCAAGAAGGCAAAGTTTATGAACATTATAACTCCTTTATATTACAATATAAATACGATCGAACAAGAAAAAGTTATTAAATATATTGTATCCCTTTTAATTTGATAGCTTAATTAGAGATCATCAAATCTTAATGGTAAAAAAATACATATACCCAATTGTTTATGCAATAGTCTTTTATATTAGTGTTACAATCTAACGGGATAAACCAGCCGAGGATTGACAATACAAAACTCAATAAATCTGTATTACAACAGTGACTTAATTACAACATAACGTTACTTATATTATTTCAATTAATGTAATTGGCTAAAATAAATATAAATATTAGCAATTTAGTCCACTACCAATACTGGGATTTATCGATTTTTGCATGGTAACTCCTCAGTTAATTTAAATATCAATTAAATAAGTGAATGTCGGATGGTGTAAAAATAAAAAAGATTTGTTTTAACACTCGCGACGATTATAACAACTCTATAATATGAATTACAATTTCACAATAGCGTAACTACGTCGAAGAAGTAACTAACTTCGTTCTAGGCATGCTTATAAGTGCAGTGAAATCTCTCTTGGGCAGACACCAATGTGATCGACCGAAAGTGTCCGTTCAAGAGAATGTCTGTCCAAGAGAGAATTAACGCAACGCAAATTGGTCCGTTCCATGAGAAACAGAAACTGTCCGTCCATGGGGGATGTCCGTTCAAGAGGGGTGTCCGCGAAGGAGAATTTCACTGTACTCAACTTTACAATTCCATTAAAAAAAAAAATAGAATTTACTTTGATTGTCTTTATTACTTTTATTGTGCTACTGGTTTTGGTAAATAACTATCAATAAATTAAAGATAACCCAATAATGGGTTTTATATACCAAATTAACCACTTAAAACATTAAACAGGTTTTGGTTTTATACAACAAAACAAGTAGGTTAACAAGAAGTAAGTGTAGGTAAACATGTTAAAATTGTAATGTGTCACTGTGTACAAGTCTTTCAACTTTCATGCAGAGTGTTAAATCACTGGTAAAATGGATTACTTAAACTTACGTACAACTTCAATTCCATTTGAAATTGAGAAGGGTCAACATCTTGTAAGGAAAGTATCAGAAGTGTCAATCACCGATTTTGATGAAATTTGGTACAGTTGTGAAACGTTCTTTGGCGTTTCCAGTAATCATTTAACACTTTTTGTTTTCCAATTATAACGAAAAATGTGTTTTCGACCCTCAATTTTCAACCCTTATAACTTCTTCCAGAGGCTTTTACCGCAAGTATAAAAAATACGTCAACCCTTCTGCAACTGTATCAAATTCCATAAAAATCCATGAATGACACTTCTGATACTTCCCTTGTTAGTAATAAAAACTATAAAGAAAAGTTATTTCTTCAAGGAATTAACATATCAATAAACTATGAAGTTACTTTATAAAATACTTAAAATAAATAAAGATTAATATAGATATTTAACAGTAAATAATGTTTTGAGTCATATTCATGTAGGTGTTAAAAGCACATTTGAAAATAATTTTATGTTGGCTTAAATCAGGCGATGGGAACGAAATTTTGGAAAAGTGAAAGTAATTCTTTTAGCTTTTTCACATAACCGTGGTAAAAGTGAAGTCAAATAGTGAAAAGTGCCCACACATAAATATTTCGTGTTATTTTCAGTACGCAAATGTGTGGTGTAAATAACGACATACTGTTTGACAATGCAATTTTACTACTTTTCATGGATTTTCAGTCTATAGCTCTAAAGGGAATTTAAAGTGCTTCTTTACTCGTCCATTGAGTTAAACAATGCATCCATAGTACCATATTATGCTAATTGCAAAACAGATTTGAAATTCTAATCAAGTACAAAATTATAATTTACCAGAAAATTATATTTTATTTTTTACATTTCACTAACAATAAAATAAAATCATTCTTATTGGTACTTTTATAGTTATTATAGAAAATATTTTAAGTAAAGCAATACTTTATTAATCAACTAGCTAAAATTTCATTGATAAAGACGTGGTTTAACACTCGACTATCAGGGGTGGACAAACTCCCAAAGGAAAAATGGAATTTCAGGGGTGGCAAATCCCTTCGAGGGAGATTTTAGGGGTTGACAAACTTTGTTGAGGGACATTTCAGGAGTTGTCAAACTTTCTAGAAACCAAATTCAAGGATAAGTAATCCCTTTATTTTTCAAACAAGCTTCAGGGGTAGGAAAACCTCGTCGAGAGACATTTCAAAGGTTTGCAAACTTCGTAGATACCTAATTCAAGAATAAGTAAACTCTCAATTTTTCAAGCGGGCTTCAGGGATGAACAAACCTCATCGAGAGACATTTTAGGGATTGACCAACTCAATTCAAGGATAAGTAAACCTTCGATTTTTCAAACGGACTTTAAGGGTGGGCAAACCTCGTCGAAATACATTTCAGAAACAAGTCGAAAAATTGACATTTGAGGTTAAAATTCAATTTTGAATTATAATTCCATAAATATTAAAAATTCCACAAAATTATTTATATTAAAAAGTGTTCAAAATAAACTAAGCTATAACTTTTATTTGAAAATTTTTTTCCTATATCATTTACTTTGTTAGTTATTCCAAGTTAATTTAGAAAAATTGACATTTTAGGTTATTACTCAATTCTAGGTTATAACACACTTAATATTAAAAATTCAATAAAATTGTTTATAACAGATAATATTCACAATAAAATTAGCTACAATTTTTGTCTAAACAATTTTCTTCTATCTAACTCAGTTTTTGAGTTATTGAAAATTAATGTTGAAAAATTGCCATTTGAGGTTATGATTAAATTTTAAGATATACCTCCATAAATATTAAAAATTCGACAAAATTATTTATATTAAAAAGTATTCAAAATAAACTAAACTATAACTTTTATTTGAAAATTTTTTTTCTATATCATTTAGTTTGTTAGTTATTCCAAGTTAATTTTGAAAAATTGCCATTTTAGGTTATTACTCAATTCTAAGTTATAACACACTTAATATTAAAAATTCAATAAAATTGTTTATAACAAATAATATTCACAATAAAATTAGCTACAATTTTTGTCTAGACAATTTTCTTCTATCTAACTCAGTTTTTGAGTTATTGAAAATTAATGTTGAAAAATTGCCATTTGAGGTTATGATTAAATTTTAAGATATACCTCCATAAATATTAAAAATTCGACAAAATTATTTATATTAAAAAGTATTCAAAATAAACTAAACTATAACTTTTATTTGAAAATTTTTTTTCTATATCATTTAGTTTGTTAGTTATTCCAAGTTAATTTTGAAAAATTGACATTTTAGGTTATTATTCAATTCTAGGTTACAACACACTTAATATTAAAAATTCAATAAAATTGTTTATAACAAATAATATTCACTATAAAATAACCTACAATTTTTATCCAAACAATTTTTTGCTATCTAACTCAGTTTTTAAGTTATTGAAAATTAATGTTGAACAATTGCCATTTGAGGTTATGATTAAATTTTAAGATATACCTCCATAAATATTAAAAATTCGACAAAATTATTTATATTAAAAAGTATTCAAAATAAACTAAACTATAACTTTTATTTGAAAAATTTTTTTCTATATCATTTAGTTTGTTAGTTATTCCAAATTAATTTTGAAAAATTGACATTTTAGGTTATAACTCAATTCTAAGTTATAACACACTTAATATTAAAAATTCAATAGAATTCTTTATAACAAATAATATTCACTATAAAATAAGCTACAATTTTTATCTAAACAATTTTCTTCTATCTAACTCAGTTTTTGAGTTATTGAAAATTAATGTTGAAAAATTGCCATTTGAGGTTATGATTAAATTTTAAGATATGCCTCCATAAATATTAAAAAATCGACAAAATTATTTATATTAAAAAGTATTCAAAATAAACTAAACTATAACTTTTATTTGAAATTTTTTTTCTATATCATTTAGTTTGTTAGTTATTCCAAATTAATTTTGAAAAATTGACATTTTAGGTTATAACTCAATTCTAAGTTATAACACACTTAATATTAAAAATTCAATAAAATTGTTTATAACAAATAATATTCACTATAAAATAAGCTACAATTTTTATCTAAACAATTTTTTTCTATCTAACTCAGTTTTCGAGTTATTGCAAATTAATGTTGAAAAATTGCCATTTGAGGTTATGATTAAATTTTAAGACATACATCCATAAATATTAAAAATTCGACAAAATTATTTATATTAAAAAGTATTCAAAATAAACTAAACTATAACTTTTATTTGAAAAATTTTTTTCTATATCATTTAGTTTGTTAGTTACTCCAAGTTAATTTTGAAAAATTGACATTTTAGGTTATAACTCAATTCTAAGTTATAACACACTTAATATTAAAAATTCAATAAAATTGTTTATAACAAATAATATTTACTATAAAATAAGCTACAATTTTTATCTAAACAATTTTCTTCTATCTAACTCAGTTTTTGAGTTATTGAAAACTAAAGTCGAAAAATTGACATTCAAGTAAATAAGTAAATAATAAGTAAACCCTCGATTTTTCAAACGACCTTCAAGGGTGAGCAAACCTCTTCGAGTGACATTTCAGATGTTGACAAACTTCGTA
Organism: Digitonthophagus gazella; assembly: GCA_036711955.1. Classification (NCBI taxonomy): domain Eukaryota; kingdom Metazoa; phylum Arthropoda; class Insecta; order Coleoptera; family Scarabaeidae; genus Digitonthophagus; species Digitonthophagus gazella. Next base: position 33,082,578 of record JASCIT010000007.1, on the reverse strand, counting down.
AAAACCCGATTAAAGGATAGATAAACCCTCGATTTTTCGATCTTACTTCAGGGGTGGGCAAAACTCGTCGAGAGACATTTTAAAGGTTGGTAAACCTTGTCGAGAGACATTTTAGAGATTGGCAAATTTCGTAGAAACCCGAATCAAGGATAACTAAACCCTCGATTTTTCAAATAGACTTCAAGGGTGGGCAAATTTAATCTAGAGACATTTCAGGGGTTGACAAACTTCGTAGAGACATTTTAAGGGTTGGCAAACCTTGTCAAGAGACATTTTAGAGATTGGCAAATTTCGTAGAAACCCGAATCAAGGATAACTAAACTCTCGATTTTTCAAATAGACTTCAAGGGTGGGCAAATTTAATCCAGAGACATTTCAGGGGTTGACAAACTTCGTAGAGACATTTAGAAGTTACAACTTTATTAGATATAATTATTGGATATTTACTTTATTAAGGTTTATTAAAGGAAAAAAACATTTCTAAATACCATTACCATATTAATCGTGCTCGTTCTATAACATTTTAGTGAACGGCAAAGATCTTGTAACAACAGCATGACTTCAAAGCCATAAAAAAAGAACGAATGTTAGAGAGTAAAGGCCAAGAAGACGGCGCGTATGAGATTCCCGTAAACGTCTCGGCGTAGAAACCGTTAAAATTAACTGTTCAATGTTCCGGCAATCGCGGGACTATGGAAAGCGACGTGATTGAGTCGTAATTTTTATGTCCTTTTTACTAGCCGTTCTTCCGGGAACCCGCCTGATTGTTTGAACGCGATTCGTGCCGTCTAGCCGCGGATTCCATCGGAAAATTAATGACCATTAGATACGGGCACAGTCTCGGACCGATGCCGATCCCAATCGCAAAACCGACGATACTTCGGCGCCGTAATTAACGCGCCGTGATTGATTGTCTCGTTCTTTCACATTTTTTTCCTCGTGTTGCAACTTCTTTATAGATATACGATTAAAAAAGTGATACGATAAATTTTGCTAATAGAAACACGTTTAAAAAGAGAAAATCGATCGATATCTAACGGCGCCATCGCCGGCGCCTCAAATGAGCAATTTGTATTAATGCGAAGGAATATTGATTGAGCTAGAACGGCTAGAGGGAGAGAGTTCGAGCTGCTCAAACCGCTGTTTCATTCATGAGCCGAGCTGGTTATTTCTAACGGGCCGTTATTTCTGGATTGCAATTCGTAAAATCACGGATCGTTTGTTAGTAGCCTCGCGTTCCTTTACGAACCGGGGATGTTTATTTGATGGGCTAATTTCATTAGAGGTTGTTTTGGCGGTATTTTCGGACTCAGGTAGCCGGGCTTCGTACAAATTGCTCTCATTAGTAACGCTCCGGATATAGTTCGCTCGAATTGGTCGGACTCGAGAAGAAAAAACTCCAGCATTCTGAATAATTTAAGCTTAACGAGGTATCTCGAAAAAGCTTACCTTTAGTCACCGTTAACATCCGCTTACTGTTTACATGGCAAAAATGTAATTATTTACGTAAATTTAGTTTATGCGCTAACAGAACAAGGTTAGGAATTACGCCCTTCACTAGAGATTACAAACACGAGCTGGCCTAACATCAGCGGGAGGCTTGTAACTACATCGAGGTAAACGGCTCACTAAATTAACCAATTTAAATTATACGTTAAATGACCCGTGGCGGAATGTCGGCGATAAACAAGCGTCGCCGGTAGTCCTTGTCACGTTTCAGGTTCCAAAATAAACCTGTTCAATCGATTAGTCGAATCCCTAGTCCTTCGTACCTTCGTGTATTCCTCAATTATTTAGGGGTATAAATCAAATACCCAGTATTACACTTGAATGTAAAGTAGACATACACGGTATATTATTTAATTGCTCAGTAAAAAACTAACCGCTCAATGTTAATATAAATATTCAGTACGGAAACTAAATGACTAAAAATGTTAAATGCAGACTCAATATTCTAAACGCAAAAATCCTAAATGTTCAGTACAAATCTTAACTGTTCAGTAATTATACCAAATAATCAGTAAAAAATTGAAACTACTTTTAAAAAAATTATATGCTCATACTCAACAAAACAAATTTAAAAAATCGTACTGAGACTATTTCTGGAAATTCAGAAAGAAATTTTAAATAGAAATACATTAATCCATTTATTTTATGCTAAACAAATTAAATTTATCGTAGCTGTTTCCAAAAAAATTAAAAAGATTCCCAGTCATCGACGATTTTTGCCCGAACCCAAAAAAATTTGAATAAATTTGAAAAATCGTACTGAGCTTATTTAAGAAAATTTTGAAAAACTTTTCTAAATAGAAATACATTAACATATCTATTTTATGTTAAACATGTTAAATTTACTGTAGCTCTTTCCGAAAAAATTAAAAAAATTTCCAAAGTCATCAATGATTTTTGGCCAAGTTCAATATAACCTGAAAATTTTTAAAAAATCGCACTGAGCTTATTTATAAAAATTTTGAAAAGATTTTTGGAATAGGAATAGGAAATTTGGAATGAATATATTAAAGTATCTACTTTATGTTAAACAAATCAAATTAATTGTAGTTGTTTCCAAATAAATTTAAAAAATTCTCAGTCATCGACGATTTTTGCCCGAACACAAAAAAATTTGAACAAATTTGAAAAATCGTACTGAGCTTATTTAAGAAAATTTTGAAAATCTTTTTTAAATAGAAATACATTAACATATCTATTTTATGTTAAACATGTCAAATTTACTGTAGCTGTTTCCGAAAAAATTAAAAAAATTCCCAAAGTCGTCAATGATTTTTGGCCAAATTCAATATAACATGAAAATTTTTAAAAAATCGCACTGAGCTTATTTATGAAAATTTTGAAAAGATTTTTGGAATAGGAATATATTAAAGTATCTATTTTATGTTAAACAAATCAAATTTACTGTAGCTGTTTCCAAAAAAATAAGAAAAAAATCCAGAGTAATCGATAATTTTCGCCCGAATTTAGTATAACTTAAAGAACTTTGAAAAATCGCTCAGAGTTTATTTATGAAAATTTTTAAAAGATTTTTGAAATAGGAATATATTAAAGCATCTATTTTATATAAAACAAATCAAATTAACTGTAGCTGTTCCTAAAAAAAACCAAAGTCATCGACGATTTTTACCCAAACTAAATATAACTTGAACAAATTTAAAAAATCGTGCTGAGTTTATTTATGAAAATTTTGAAAAGATTTTTTATATAGAAATATATTAAAGTATCTATTTTATAAAATACAAACCAAATTTGCTGTAACTGTTCCCAAAAAATTTTAAAAAATTCGCAAAGTCGTCGATGATTCTTTCCCAAATTCAACAAAATTTGAACAAATTTGAAAAATCTCATTGAGTTTATTTATGAAAATTTTGAAAAGATTTTTTTAATAGAAATAGGTTAAAGTATCTATTTTATGCTAAACAAATCAAATTTATCGTAGCTGTTTCCAAAAAAATTAAAAAAATTCCCAGTCATCGACGATTTTTGCCCGAACCCAAAAAAATTTGAACAAATTTGAAAAATCGTACTGAGCTTATTTAAGAAAATTTTGAAAAGCTTTTTTAAATAGAAATACATTAACATATCTATTCTATGTTAAACATGTCAAATTTACTGTAGCTGTTTCCGAAAAAATTAAAAAAATTCCCAAAGTCATCAATGATTTTTGGCCAAATTCAATATAATCAGAAAATTTTTAAGAAATCGCACTGAGCTTATTTATGAAAATTTTGAAAAGATTTTTGGAATAGGAATATATTAAAGTATCTACTTTATGTTAAACAAATCAAATTTACTGTAGCTGTTTCCAAAAAAATAAAAAAAAATCCAGAGTAGTCGATAATTTTCGCCCGAATTTAGTATAACTTGAAGAATTTTGAAAAATCGCTCAGAGTTTATTTATGAAAATTTTTAAAAGATTTTTGAAATAGGAATATATTAAAGCATCTATTTTATATAAAACAAATCAAATTAACTGTAGCTGTTCCTAATAAAAACCAAAGTCATCGACGATTTTTACCCAAACTAAATATAACTTGAACAAATTTAAAAAATCGTGTTGAGTTTATTTATGAAAATTTTGAAAAAATTTTTTATATAGAAATACATTAAAGTATCTATTTTATACAATACAAACCAAATTTACTGTAACTGTTCCCAAAAAATTTTAAAAAATTCGCAAAGTCATCGATGATTTTTTCCCAAATTCAACAAAATTTGAACAAATTTGAAAAATCTCATTGAGTTTATTTATGAAAATTTTGAAAGGATTTTTTGAATAGAAATAGGTTAAAGTATTTATTTTATGTTAAACAAATCAAATTAATTGTAGTTGTTCCCAAAAAAATTTAAAAAATTCCCAAAGTCATCGATAATTTTTGCCTGAACAAAAAACACTTTCTTCGTGTTCACTTTCTCTTCCATCACTCTCGTAATGAGATATTTTATTCATTTTTAATCTAAAATTTTGATAAACAATTTTGAGGTTAGATGAACACATTGTAATTCTTTACTGGGAGTTATTTAATTTCATACTATGCTTTATATGTTTAACATTTCAAATATTTTACTGAGCATTTTTTGTTTTTATACTTAACATGTTTAAAATTAAGTACTGAACGTTTAGTATTTTTTACTGAGCAATAAGGTATAAAAAAAGCATTTAAATGCGATTATTTAGTAGAGTCCGTCCAGAAGCCACGGAAATAATCGGTTATTTGAAAACCACAAAGGGTATTGAAAGAACCGCGATTAATACCGAAAGTTATCTTTTTGCTTCTTCTTTTTATTATTTCTCTATTGTTCTTAGCCCTGGGCGACGAGCTAATTGATTATTTTATGAGCTTTTGTTTCAGAAAAGAGCGGAGGCTGGAATTTGTGGTAAAATAAAAGCAGTTTGAAAAGGTATTGTCTTTTAGAATACCTGTAATAGGGGTTTTATGTAGGTGGGATTCTATTAAGAATCTTTTCTTATTCCATTTTTTTTTTTTTTTTTTGGGTAAAATCATTTTTTATCGTAACTGTGTTAGGAAGTACGGAAGAAGAACCAAAATAGAGAAAGACGAAAACATTCAATTCGACTTCTTAAATAACCCACGTACAATATAGCGTCGCATGAAAATTCGCAGACACGAATCCAATACATCTTTTCGTTACGTGCAAAACGTCGCGCGGATGTGTTAGGGCATAAATAAATAGCTGACGGCCGTCGAATCGCATGGTAATGTTCGCAATACTTGGGAGATCTAACGTCCACAATTGTAGACCCCAGTCGAGGAATTACAATGTTCGAAGGTGCGTCCAAACTTCTCGTTTTATGGCAAATAAAACTAGGAATGTACAATTCTTGGCGAACAATGGAAAAGACGTTCGCTCAGTTATGATTGCAAACTTGTGGCTTTTATGCGCATTTTAAGAACGGCGTTATGTATGCTGATGACACCGACCCGATAGCGTGCAAGTGAGAAACAAACGTGAATTGCAAAAGGACGCGGAAACGGTGTAGGTCAAAGGTTGAGTTCTACTATAGGTATAAGGTCGCGTATAATGTCGTGAAAGAAGAACAAAACAACCAAGCAGACGATACGTAGCAGCCGTGCATCGGCCTCTCTGTCGTCGGGAACGTTAAATTTATCATTGCCCCAAAAAGTATTCTTCCCATATTTCATATTTATGCGTTCCGCACCGCGAGAGCTTCTCATGCATTATGTGATTCGGATTCCACGGCAAGTGATTGTCTTAAGTGCCGGGAAATGATGTGAATAAATTGCGCCGGCCGCGTTTATCATGTAACGATGTTGCATGAGTGTGTCGATGACCTTTTTTATGCCCACCAACCCGCACGGTGTATGCGAACGCGTTCTATCACTGTTGCAAAACTTTACGACCGTTTTACGCGCCCTATAATGGATGTTTGCCTGGTACAGAATTGATTTTACCCTGCAAAAAAGCCTCGTAGAATCGTATTTTATTAATTAACGTTTTTGTACGCATTATTGATGCCAGAAGTACTTATTTTGTAACAATACCAGTTTCGATTCGTTGTTCTCTAACGATACGCACCGGTAGTTAAATTTTATTGTTATTGGGAAATTTGTGACCGTAATTGTGGAAATGTATTGTTTTATACGATTTTTTTTTCGGTGGAATTGATCGGTTCTTTTATAACCAAGTTTTAATATATGATTTTTTGCTAAAAAATTTACAATCTTTTAATGCCTTTTAAGTTATTCCCAACCTAATTCATTTTTACAATTTTATTTGCCCTTGATTTATTGTTAGTAATATAAATGAGGTAAGTAAAACGAAAAATAAGATTTCATTGTCAATTTTTATGAAATTATTTATTTTTTGTAATAATTAGAATAAATTTTACATTTGCTGAACTAAGACTAGAGCTAACATTATTACTACTAACACTTAACTAAAACTAGGAGCTTTAGGAAGGTTGCAACATGACATCCGAAACATCATACGGCTTTTCAAAAGACGTGCGGCTAAACCTGAAATCTCCTAGCTCTAGGTTTAGTGTTAGAGTGAGTGCTGATGTTAGACATGACTATGACTAGCCGTGAAAGCCTTCGTATTTAAACTTTAAATTTATTGTAGAAAATAGAGTCTTTGAGCTTTAATTTAACGTAAATATCATTTATCAATTCTTATAAACAAAGACTTGGGTATTTCCTAAAATTGGTCAAAAAAATAGGGGGTCAAACAAAATTCTTCAGTCACTTCAAAAGCTCGTTTAAAATCCAATCTACGGTTTTTAGATTTATACAAGTAATATTTATAATAAAATAAATTACAATTTCCATCAACCCAATTTTTTCTATCTAACTTAATTTTTGTATTATTGAAAATTAAATTCGAAAAATTGACATTTAATGTTAAATTTCAATTTTGAATTATAATTCCATAAATATTAAAAATTCCACAAAGTTATTTATATTAAAAAGTGTTCAAAATAAAGTAAGCTATAACTTTTATTTGAAAATTTCTTTTCTATATCATTTAGTTTGTTAGTTATTCCAAGTTAATTTTGAAAAATTGACATTTTAGGTTATAACTCAATTCTAAGTTATAACACACTTAATATTAAAAATTCAATAAAATTGTTTATAGCAAATAATATTCACAATAAAATAGGCTACAGTTTTTATCTAAACAATTTTTTTCTATCTAGGTTAATTTTTGAATTATTGAAAATTAAAATCGAAAAATTGACATTTGACGTTGAATTTCAATTTTAGATTATAATTCCATAAATATTAAAAATTCCACAAAATTATTTATATTAAAAAGTATTCAAAATAAACCAAACTATAACTTTTATTTGAAAAATTATTTTCTATATCATTTAGTTTGTTAGTTATTCCATGTTAATTTTAAAAAATTAACATTTTAGGTTATAACTCAATTCTAAGTTATAACACACTTAATATTAAAAATTCAATAAAATTGTTTATAACAAATAATATTCACAATAAAATAGGCTACAAATTTTATCCAAACAATTTTTTTCTATCTAACTTAATTTTTGAGTTATTAAAAATTAAAGTTGAAAAATTGACATTTGAGGTTAAATTTCAATTTTGAATTATAATTCCATAAATATTAAAAATTCCACAAAATTATTTATATTAAAAAGTATTCAAAATAAACCAAACTATAACTTTTATTTGAAAATTTTTTTTCTATATCATTTAGTTTGTTAGTTATTCCAAGTTAATTTTGAAAAATTGACATTTTAGGTTATAACTCAATTCTAAGTTATAACACACTTAATATTAAAAATTCAATAAAATTGTTTATAACAAATAATATTCACAATAAAATAAGCTACAATTTTTATCTAAACAATTTTTTTTTATCTAGCTTAATTTTTGAATTATTGAAAATTAAAGTAAAAAAAGTGACATTTGAGGTTAAATTTCAATTTTGAATTATAATTCCATAAATATTAAAAATTCCACAAAATTATTTATATTAGAAAGTATTCAAAATAAACCAAGCTATAACTTTTATTTGAAAATTTTTTTCTATATTATTTAGTTTGTTAGTTATTCCAAGTTAATTTTTAAAAATTGACATTTTAGGTTATAATTTAATTCTAGGTTATAACACACTTAATATTAAAAATTCAATAAAATTGTTTATAACAAATAACATTCACAATAAAATAAGCTACAATTTCTATCTAAAAAATTTTTTTCTCTCTAGCTTAGTTTTTGAGTTATTGAAAATTAAAGTTGAAAAATTTCCATTTGAGGTTATAATTAAATTTTAAGATATACCTCCATAAATATTAAAAATTCCACAAAATTATTTATATTAAAACGTATTCAAAATAAACTAAACTATAATTTTTATTTGAAAATTTTTTTTCTATAGCATTTAGTTTGTTAGTTATTCCAAGTTAATTTTGAAAAATTGACATTTTAAGGTTATAACTCAATTCTAAGTTATAACACACTTAATATTAAAAATTCAACAAAATTGTTTATAACAAATAATAAACTAAATAAAATAAGCTACAATTTTTATCTAAAGAATTTTTTTCTATCTAACTGAATTTTTGAGTTATTAAAAATTAAAGTTGAAAAATTGCCATTTGAGGTTATGATTAAATTTTAAGATATACCTCCATAAATATTAAAAATTCACCAAAACTATTTATATAAGAAGACATTCAAAATTAACCAAACTATAATTTTTATTTGAAAACTTTTTTTCTATCTCATTCAGTTTGGTAGTTATTCAAAGTTAAAGTTGGAAAATTGTTTTTTGAGGTTATAATTCAATTTTAGATTTATAACACCCTTAATATTAAAAATTCAACGAAATTGTTTATAATAAATAATACTCTTAATAAACTAAGCTACAATTTTTATTCAAAGAAATTTTTTCTATCTAACTCTATTTTTGAGATATTTAAAGTTAAAGTTGGAAAATTGTCTTTTGAGGTTATAATTAAATTTTAGTCGAAAAGTTATTAGCTTATAGCTTTAATATATTTAATGAAAGTAACTCGATTTTTTAAAATTGATCAAAAAATTGTTAATTCTTTGTTGTATTTCTTTATTTTCGTAATTTTGTGGTAAAAATTAAAATAGATTTAACATCTATAATAAAAGTTAGAATCTTTAAACTTTATTTTAACGTAAAAATGATTTCCTAATAGCGACATATAAATTCTGAAGGATTCTCACAAAATAACTAACCTTAGTTTCCATAATATTATTATTAGAAAACTTTTTGATTTGTGAAAGAATTCACAACTCTTCAAACACAACATTTCAAAAAATATTAATACTAATAATTCATGACCCAATTATTAGAATAGTTAAGCATTTATAGAATAAGCTTTGAATAGCTTACAAGATCGTTCTTGCCAATTATCTATAGGTCATTGAGAGACACGAGGTCCTTTCAAGTCTCAATAACCCGGAGCCATGAAAGGGTTACACCACAATTAAGTTTGAGTAAGGGTCAGCGATAAATGAAAGGAACAATCTAATGTAAACGTCGAAGCCGGCCAGATGATAATAGAATTTGTACAAAAAATAATCAACGTTGAATTGAACAGAACCAAAGGTAAAAAATCAGCAAATAAACTTCTCCCTCACTTCTTGAAGTGAGGAGCCTCTGAATTACGTTGTGTTTAATTCCGCACAAACAGTCGTTCCATCACGAAACGCCGAAAAGCTCTCGGAAGATGCGAAAATTCCGACAAATGCTCGCCGAGCGCAAATCCGATAAAGTATGAGACGTGTCAGAAATGGGACGAAACAAAACGAGAAATAATTGCTTTCGCCGCCAACTCCGCGTTTCGTTTGCTTTTCTTTTTTCTTTTTTTTTTTGTTTTTTGTTTTTCATTTCATTTGTTTTCCATTACGCCGCCCCTGATCGCATTAAATTCGATTGCACGCGGTGTGTATCACGTTATTACAGCACGACAAAATCGGACGACCTCTTGAGCACGAACAGACTTTATAGGGATCGATCAAAAAGTAAATTTTATTACATATTTAAATCTCGTGAGAAAATTCAAAGAATAAAACTGCTGACTCAAGAGTATAATTAATGTACCCTTTTAAAAATAGTCTTTGAAATATTAAAAAAAAATTATGTTCCTGGGAAATGTTAGTGTTCGCTAAGAAAAATTTATTTCCCAAGAAAAGAAATGAAATATTACATAGAATATACAGGGTATTTAAAAAAGATGCGGCAATATTATTATCCAGGTAATTTTATACAAAAAAGTTTACAATAAACATGGCTTGGAAACGTTTCGTTACCGATGTACAGCGTGTTGAAGTTTAATTAAAAAAAGCAGTAAAATTTTACATATTTTGAAACAGTCCTGTTTTATTCACTGACATATTTGTCGAATTTCCTTATGATAAATCGCTATATGAATGCTGAGATGACCAACATGCACTACATTTATGGACTTGCTGATGGCAATGCATTAGAAGCTAGGTGGTGGTATACCGAAAGATTTCCTGGCCGTATTGCTCCTGATAGAAAAACTTTCGAAAATATTCATCGGCGTCTTTATGAAACAGGCACATTTAAACGAAATGGAGGAGCAGAAAAGCCAAAGACAGCAAGAACGGTAGTGATGGAAGAGGATGTGCTAGACATGATTGAAGAAGATCAAGGTACTTCTACTCGAAAAATTGCTAACGCTTTGAATATAAGTAATGGGACTATTTGGCACATTCTGAACGAAAATTGGTTGTACTCATTCCATATAAAACGTGTTCAAGGATCCTGCTGATTTTCCTCCTTGCATTGCATTCTGGCTTTTGCTGAAAATGGTTGAAATCCCTCAATTCCTTGATTCTTTTCACCAATGAAGCGAATTTTTGAAGAAATGCAATACTCAATTACCATAATAACAATGTGTGGTGTGACGAAAATCCACACGAAATTGTTGAAGATCGTTTTCAACCAGCGGCGTAACTAGGGTATGGCAGGCATGGCACGTGCCATGGGCGCCATCTCAAGGGGGGCGCAAAAAATGTAATGTGAAAGAAGAAGTAATGATGGTAGCTTTTTTCGGAACTACCAATTCACTTATGTTTTCTTCTCTCGGTCAACCCAGCGCTGGGAAAAGCTCAAAGCTGTTGTACCTGTGGCTTTAAAGTCCGACTCCGACACCAGGCGAAGGGCAAAAGTAGAATCTATAAAACCTGTTTGTAAATACCTCGAGCAAATAGTGGAAGTTCTTCAGAATATAATGGACGACGAAAGCGCGATTAGTGAAACTAAAAGCGACGCAAGACAACTCTGTAATAGAATGTTAACATATGACTTTTTAACGTTGCTAGGGTTTTGGAACAAGATTTTAATTCTTATTGACCGCGTTCAAAAAATGTTGCAAGATCCTAAAGTGAATTTTCACGATGCAGCTTTGGATTTAAAAGCGTTCCAAAATTATTTTAAGGGTGAAAAAGAAGTGTTAGTTAATGACTCACTAAACGAAGGAATTCGAATTTGCAGTGAATAGGGCATTCCGTTTGAAAGACGTGAAAAGAAGAAGGAAAAGAACGGATGGCGAAAAATCTAGAGACGCCGGTTAGTCAACCAAAGAAGAAATAGAAAGAGTTAGGAAAGGGACTGTCGACCGTTTGTTCAGTGAACTAAAGAGTAGGAGTGTTCGCTTACAAGAAATTGATGAAAATTTTAGATTTCTTCTGGATATGGAAGGGTTATGTTTTAAAGTCGAAAGAGGATTCTTGAAAGAACATTGTGAAAATTTAGAACAACCTACAGTTGTGATGTGGATGGGCGTGAATTATACAAAAAAATTATGGACTTTAGAACACTGCTGACAAGCTGTAACGAAAAAATATCTATAGCCCGAAGAACTGCTTAATTTTATAGTCCAATATGAAGATGAAACCGTTTTTTTCCAATTTGCGTGTAGCATTGCAAATATTACTAACAATTGTGGTTTCTATTGCTAGTTGTGAAAGATCGTTTAGCAAATTAAAACTGATTTTATCATATTTGAGAGCATCTATGGGCCAAACTCGATTGTGTGATCTTGCTCTATTAAGCATAGAACGCGAAATGACCGAAGATATTGATTTTGATTATGTGATAAAATAATTTGCCTCAGCTAGAATAAGAAAAATATATTTGTAATAAAGCATTAAAGATTTAATTAGTTTTTTTTTATCCAATTCTAAACTAGTTCTTTTAGAAGATAAAATGTAGCAAGTTATCGACTTAGGGGGGCGCAAAGTAGGTGTTTGCCATAGGCGCCATTTACTTTAGGTACGCCTCTGTTTTCAACATCAGTTTTCTTTGAACGTTTGGCTTGAAATTGTGGTTGACTGCCTACCTGGGCCAGTATTTCTACCAGGAAGACTTACCGGAGAGGTGTATCGCAACTTTTTGGAAAACACACTCCCTGATTTTCTGGAAGATGTATCATTAGCAATTAGAGATGCAATGTGGTATATGCACGATCGCGCACCAACCCAATTTAGTCAAGTACAGTGTTCCAAGGTCAAATGGAGTGACTCATCGGGGTCTCTAGTAAATTTCATGTTTGTCGGTTTGCGTCCTTAACTAGGACCCTAGATGTCGGATGTAAACAATATCATAGACGTCCCAAATTTAGTTTCTACGTTAGAAATTACATTTTCCTCTAAAAAAGTTAAGGTTTTTGGTGTTAAACATATTTAAATATTATATTTTCTTCTTTACGTGCCATACTTATTGTGATTACTCTATTTTATAGGCTTAAAAAGAATTATATCAACCTTTGGAGGTTAGGTGTGTATTTAAAATTGTTTTGTTTTATTTCAATTGTTTCTTTTACAGATGTACATGTCGATTACTGATCACAATATGCTAAATAAAGTAGATCTGTGTGGTTTTAATGTTATTGAACAAAAAGTTCTTTTTATTTTTATATCAGAATTAGGATGTCAGCTTTTACAGACTCTAAAACTTATTAAAATAGTGTCACTCACATTTAAAATTGTGGTGTACAAGCTTAAATAAACAAAACCACACCTTGGAAGACAACAGAACCCAATTCAACATGAAATAAAAACATAAATTCTCAAACAAATTGGAATATGTTTGTGAAAATATCAAACATATGTAGATGGTGATTTCTTAACACAAGCATATGGAAATCGGATTGGCCGAGGTTATACTTATGGCCTGCACGATCCCCAGACTTAAATCCCCTGGATTTTTTCCTGTGGGGCCATTTGAAGTCCTTGGTGTATCCTACTCCATTGAAAAACGTAGAAGACTTAAGAAATCGAATCACTGTTGGGTGCAACTCAATTAAAACAGATCCTAGTGTTTTTGAGAGAGTTCGCCAGTCAATGAGAAGATTGGATTCTTGCATCCGAGCTCGAGGTGGTCACTTTGCACAGTTTCTGTAATTTTTGCTTGGTAAAATTCTTGGTTTGGTAAAATATTTGTTTTTGACCTTGAATAAAACCCTTGTTTTTAAAAAAAAAAAATCTTTTATTTTAAACTTTTTTGTATAAAATGACCTGGACAATCACCCCCCATTAATATTGCCGCATCTTTTTTAAACACCCTGTATATGAAGATTTAATGCCGAATTTGGGATCTCTTACAAGTTATAGTGTTCGTCTGTGTTTTAGTTTTAGTCGTTAATTTTGTTTGATTTGTAAAGAAATAAGTGTAGAGAATGTAAGTTTATGGGTTTAGGGGATCTTAGAAAAGTTTAGGGAGGGTGACCGTGATATACGTGCCAATTAAAACTCAGCGGCGTTTAATGTAATCCTTTCGCATCCGCCATAACACAGTCGTGCGTGTCGAAATAATAGCCGGCGAACCGATAATATCGCTCGCGTGTTCCGACTCGATTTATACGAAACGAGTTGCCGCCGGATTACATCCTAGAACACGAGTTCTTAGCGAACCCCTTCCTTCCCCGTCGGATCCCGCGGGCAATAATTTCAGGAGCGAATCTCCCGAACGCATCGTTTTTGCCCCGTTCCGAAACGCAAGTATCTACACGAGTAAGTTTTTTTTTTCTTTTCTTTTTAAGCTCCCCGACGCATCCCAACTCCTTCGTATTATTTATCTCTCGGCTGTACTTCACAAAGCGACAAGAGTTCTTTCAGCGGCTCGAGAGCGTTGCGTGCCGAAGAATGGGAACCAAATGGCAGAAGCACTTGAGTGCCGGCTCCTTTTAAAAGCGCGATTCACCCCCGCGAAACGACGTCGCGCCCTTCGTTTTACCAACCCCGATGGTTTCCTACCGACGAAGGATAAATTAATTTAAGTTTCCCCAAAATCGGTACGGCTTCGGAATTTTTTCAGCACTCCTGTAGTTTCTCCCCCCTGTCAATTACAAATTCACCACCCAGTCTACGATAATTACCGATTATAAATTGAATTCATTTCCTATTGGTCTTAGAACTTACATGTTTGCATTGTTAATGGACACTGCGCACTTCAATAATATTGACGTGCATTAGAATTAAGCTCATCCCGCATTATGGAACTGTTTACAATGATAACTGTAACGTTAATTTGTAATTTGTAACAGTATTATTAATTAATTTTTATTTTAAGTACGATAAAGCCACAATTAATGATTACGATCAATTTGTAATAATAAATCGTGTTAGTTTTCATTAATCTTTTTGTGCTATTTTTTTAACAAACTCCCAAGCTTTTATATAGGCACTGATGGACATAACAAAAGCTTGTTCTCTTCGAAATAGCATTGACATTCGACACGATTTGTTTGAACACAACGCTACAGGAAAAAATATCGCTGAGTAATGTTATGGCATTTAATATAACGCGATGACTTGCGAATGTATCTTTGTCGGATTCGAATGGTCATTGTTTAAGTGCTACGAACTCTTTAGCTTCTTAGCCAAACCTTATTTCTTTGAATTGTATTTCGAATATTTTCTAGTAGATATTTTTTAGTAGATATTTTCTAGTTTTCCGTTGTCGTGTAATTACATACAACTTGGTATGATATAGGCGGAACTTAATTAAGTCTCAATAGGGTGTCTTATCAACGTCGAACGTTCTCTATTGGAAAACTTGGTTACTTCATTAATTAAATCCCTAATTAAACGTCCCGAGCATCTCGCATGCAATATAGCTTCGAAACGTGTAAAACCGCTGTGTTTTTCGCCGAAAAATTCATTAACAATTTTTCCTACGCGACATAAATATTCAAACATCGAGGATTAATTATTCATGCGGCGCCCGGAGCGCTTCGCCTCTTAAGCGGTAATTAATCATCGCTGTTTACGTTATTATCCTGGGAAAATCGCCTTGGACATCTTTGCGGGTCCTCCAAAGGGAATACTCGACGAAAATACGTCGGGAAATTCGGCTTAATTACGAAAAAAGTCTATTGTCAGGCGATTTCAATTGATATGGCCGAATCCTTAGGCGGGGGCGAAGGAGTATATCCTTGTCAGGCTCCCCGGGCAGCGAAACAATGCGAGGAGCCTTAATTTATCACCCAGTGGGCCATTTCCTTCCTTGCACAATCGAAGTCGTCCTGGATTGGACCCACGGCCGCCTGTCATCGCTCTTCTTTCAGAATGGATCGAGAAGGCGCTGGAATCCTGCACACTTGTCCGGAAACGGTTTGTGGCCAGCTCGTGACAGGACGAAAGTGGGATAAATAGCGAAGAGCTTGCCAGAAATAAATAAGGGACGCTTTTGGAACGACTTTATCTTCCTGCCTTTCCTGATCAATAAATTCTAATAAAATACGAAGATGAATTTTACTACGGATTTTAGTTCAAAAGTTGGGCATAGGAACCAGTGTTAAAAATCGTTTGACGCTCCCTTTAAAATTTGGATCTCAGATGTTCAGCATCGACCCATAATGAGAAAAGCTATTAAAAGGGGCCGTTCCAGATCCATTCTTCAGTCCAGAAGGGATCCCTTCTAAACAATAACGACAGCTCTCAATGCTTAAAACGTACCCGAGGAGTAATGAAAGATCTCCATTATGGATTACGCGGACAGGAAATAATCGCCGAGGAAAAAAAATGATGAACAATATGTGCATCGCGTGGAAATCAACCTAAAAAAGCCAGCTATTTCAGGAGCGCCTTTTCGCTTTCATTTCGTTTGAAAGCACGGGCAAATTGCGCCAGCTAAACGTTAGTAACCGAACCTCGTATGCTCCATAACTTCCATAATTAAAGCCCTGAAATAGAATCATAGATTGCCGGCAAACGACCGCCTATAGACGGTTCTAGGGATTATTTGTTCATTTTTCGTTGTAAAATAATGGCACCCATGCTCGGATCGATTATTATTAATAGCGGCCGCGCTATTGGAACATAAATCTTTCACGTGATTTTCCTTCAAAAGGTCGATCACGCACCTCCAGACAAAAGAGAGGAAGTTAATTTCTCAACGAAGACATTAAATCTACGAGAACATTCGAGCCGTAAGACATTAAACGCAAATTGTAATCGGCGAGAAAGTTCCTCTTAGTACTCGCTATGATTTACACTCGCTGCTGCCGACTTCAGCAACCCCAGAATGTTTCAATTAAAAGTTTTGTAGTCCGCAAATATTGCCTCGGTTTAATACTAGTATTGGAGGAGAAATAATTATCCGATGGTGCTTCGAGTTTACATTAAGCTCGCAAACGAGTAGTGGGAAGTAGTTTCAACCTTTCCACTTAGCTATTAAAAGATTAATTTCTTCTTCGAATACCTAAAAGACTTTTGCAATATACGTGACACCGACAAAACGATTACTCCATCAAAACACCAATTTGACATTTCAAGCGTTCAACCTCTTCAATAGCTCATTATTACATAGTTTCGCAACGATTGAACGGCGTTTCGTATAACTCGAAACGACACAACTATCCAAGCAATTTCCATACAAGGCGATTGATAAACGCGTGTATTTCAACAAGTACGAACGAGCGAAATTGCGCAAGTCCGTCACCTCGGCAACATCGGAGTTAACGAAGCTAACTGCGTTCAATGACTCATTAGAAAATTAAGGGCCATTCAGCGATTACCGAGTGAATTATTAATCGGCCTTTTATCCGGAAACGTGAACTCTATTACGACTCTATCAAACGGAGAGGCAGGTGTTGACTCGGTGAATGACCAATCAACATTTTTACTAGGTCGTAATTGGAAACAAACGCGATGAAGTTATCCCGGACGCGTTCGTTAACCCACTTTTCGGACAAAGACGCTCATCTAATACTCTCCGATAAACCCGTTAATAACAATCGAGGACGTCGTAAAGACGGTTTTAGTAGGTGTTTTTCTTTATGTCTATTTCCGATGTAGGCCGACTATTCGGTGTTTGTTTGGATCGCCGTTAGTGAAGTCGAAATAGTTCGCTCCGACGATCTCGATTCAACATTGTATGAAAGGCGACGCATAAACAATTCAGTACACACGAAAACATTAATACTACTTTGAATGGGCGTGCATCTGCAAAATGTTTATAATACCGAAAATACACACTATGCTAACATGAATTCAGGTTTTCAACACAAGAACTAGATTTAACGTTGTTTCTGGTCAGCAGAAATCTGTGTTGTAACTATGGGATGGGTTGAGGGCGTCAATACATCTTCCAGAAAGGTATACACAAAGGTAGTAAAAGGTACTATAAATATATTCTTGGTAAGATTTAATAAAAATCATGTCTGGTTTTTCCACTAATCTAAACACAAAAGCAGAAGGTCGAATAGAAATAGTAAATCCTTTCAAAAACAAACACAGAAACTAAAAAAGTTGTGCAAAAATAAATGGTCATTTAGAAATAGAAAAACCAAGTTTATAGAAAAAAAAAATCCCTTAACCCTTTGAGCGCTGAGTTGCCCGACGTTAAGTGTGTGCCGTGGACTGCCCATTCCGTATGGGAAAGCCTGCCATAGACTGCGTACTTTTTACAAAAAAAAAAACGCAATTTGAGCAGACTTCTTTACGCAATCCAAATAATCTAAATCAAACGGTTTTTCGAAAACACATATGAGCCGTTTTGAAAGTGACTTAAGTCCATTTATCTTTAATTTGAAATACTTAAGGTTTTGCGTTTTTACAAAATTAAAAATATACATAAGATATCGACCTATGCAACGAAAACTATTGTAAGTCATTTTTGATAGAACTGACAATGAGTCAGATATAAGTGTTTAAAGGTTTTGAACCGACTGCATTTTAAGAAATAAAATTTTCTAGGTATAAATTTCCTACTTAGTTGCTATAGATATCTTATAGAGGATTCCGAAAGGATTCACCATAGAAGAATAGCAATTAATTCTGTTTTCTTTTCAAATTTTTCAAAATCACCATTTTTGACTTACGATAGTTTTCGTTGCATAGGTCGATATATGGTTGACTTGCAATGTTAAACCGCATTTAAAGGATTTAATTTTATACATCCTATTAAAAAGTCGCTGTTATTAAGTGTATAATATGACCTTGCTTACCTTAAAAGGACTTAGGTCACTTTCAAAATAAAAATTTGTTTTATTACAAAAAGTGAAAGAACTTAAGGCCGTTACATATAGCTTAAAAAATAGCTCTTGAGCTTGTTTTGACGCATTTCTAGCCGACTCTGCTAGCTTCAAATGAATATCATCTTCTTCCATAAGTTTTTTCTGTTCTTCATGGTTTTCTGATGCTTTGACTTTAATGTTTAATAGATCACATCTTTGACATGAGTCTTTGCGTGGTTGGTGGAAATGTAGATTAAATCCTTTTTGAATATTTTTCCATAAGTTCATTCATTAACTGCTTTTAAATTATTTTCTTCACAGTGAAGCTCATAAACATTAAACATTTTTTTAATAGTCAGTTCAGGATGAAGATATTTTCTGTCGGGATTATGGCCCCTAGTATAATGGGAATCAAATTTCGGGAACCTGTTAATATGGTTTTGAGCAATCATATTTGCTTCATCACATACTTTTTCCAACGATCCAGGCAAACGCCCACGTAAATCGTTGCCAAAGTTTTTAGATTTTAATACACGTTTCAATCGTTCTTCGCTTATTTGAAAAGTTACTAAAAAGATTTTTTTACAAACAGCAACTTTGCCTGTTTTAGAATTTAACCCATACATAAAACTCTCATTTCTACATGAAACTTTTCCGTTTCTCTGATGTCTTCTTTGTACAACACTGCGTCCGGTCGCTTTTTATAGCAACATATTTTGCTTATTAAAGTCTCCTAAGTTCCAAAACATTTCGAAAATACGTTCTCTTTCTGTTTCATTTAAATTTTTCAAACAGTCTTTGGCAATTGGTAATC
Organism: Digitonthophagus gazella; assembly: GCA_036711955.1. Classification (NCBI taxonomy): domain Eukaryota; kingdom Metazoa; phylum Arthropoda; class Insecta; order Coleoptera; family Scarabaeidae; genus Digitonthophagus; species Digitonthophagus gazella. Next base: position 33,063,280 of record JASCIT010000007.1, on the reverse strand, counting down.
TTCATTTTGAAAAACTTTGGCAGGAATAATTTTTCCCAATTTTGTATCGTATCTTTTCCCTGAATTCCGTTTAATTTTACGAGTTTTCTGAATATAAGTACCACTTCTGTGTTCTCTGAATCCTTCTTTGAAGGTGCTGTTTTGTAAATTCTCATTCTCAATTACTTCCACTTCCTCTGTTGAAGAATGAACGTCTAAAATTCTCCTTTTTTAAAATCTGTTGTATGAGTTTAATTCCTCTTCACTTTCAGAATCAAGAAATCTTGTTATTTTATCCTTTCCCATGGGTTTAATAATTTCTTTAAATTAAATGTTATTTTTTAAATTTCAATTTAAAATCAAAACGTGATTTAAATTATCTTCATCACAGCTTTCAACATTTTGGGCCGCACTTTTTGACATCGTCAATAAAAAGTGGACTTAGGTCACTTTCAAAATTAGGATTTTTAGTATTTATATTATTTTGAAAATGTACGTGATATAAAATTTTCATATGTACTAAGTATATTTCAGTATTGATTTATTTTTTTAACACTCCAGAATAAACTATAAATGTTACAAGTACGAACTTGATAAAAGATGAAAATGGACTTAAGCCACTTTCAAAATAAACGGTTCATATATGGGTTCATAGCCAAAATCGAATGGTTGTGCGAAAACGCATATATGGGTTCTTAGCCAAAATAGAATGGTTGTGTGAGAATACACATATGTGTTCATAGCGCTGAAAGGGTTAAATATAAAAGTTGGAAAATTCTATATTTCAAAAATAAACAAGAAGTTTAAAAACATCATAAAGTCAGCCGGGTTAGGACATTTAGAAAATCATCTACGTATGCCGGTAATTCATAAGTTACCAGGACCATGAATTCGAAAAGAAATAATGTAAAAAAGGTAAGAGTAGCCAAATTTAATAAGTTAGAAAAGTCTAGAAAGCTGCTCACAAGACTAGCATATCTTTCCTAACGACTACAAATATTAACAAATCTTCTAAAATGCTAAATAACCTTATAAGAAAACAAGTTTTAGAAAATAGTTTAGGCCAGTACTTCCCAAAGTTGTATTGACCGCGACCCACCTAAAAAAAATTTAACATCTGAGACGCACCTGATACAATAACGGTAATAAACATAAATAATAAAAACCAATTATATTGCTGTTGTAGCATTTTCATGGTAACTATGTGAGGGACTAATAAGAAAATATCCAAACATTAATTGATATTTTTATTTACTAAATATAAAACGAGACATGTCAATGAGAAGGGTGTAATTGCTTCCTATTTCTTGCGATTACAGCTTTAGCATCGACGTCGGTGTTAGTCATTTTTAATCGCAATGAATTTGATACGTCGAATTTATTTCGGTATTTAGTTTTAATATGAACCATAGCTGAAAATACTTCTTCGCATAAATATGAGCTAGTGAAGGGGAGCAGAACTTTCTTGGCTTCGTCAACTAGCCAGGGATAGGTGTCAGCAACTGAAAGCAATTTCGTTAACTGTTTGCGATTAAAAGACGTTTTCAGCGATGTATCTTCTAATAAAACAATAAGTTCTTCATTGGCTTTTGTCGATGTTAAAGTTGGAAAGTTGTCGTGAAATGGATTACATACCCAGTTCATTGTAGCAAACTTTTTCCTTTCTTCTCCGAAATAGACATCAAAAAATTTTTTTAACGCCAATAAATGACTGGAAATTGCGGTCATTACATTTCTATCTGACTGCACTTCATTTTCTGTAATAAAATTTTCAGGTGATTCAAAACAATCACACTTCTCTTCTTCGACACATTTCTTCCACAACATAAGTTTTTTCATAAACGCGCGAATTTTATCGTGAACTGCATATATGTCGGATTCATTTGATCCTTGCAGATACAAATTGAGTTCATTCAACTTTGCAAAATATCCGCCAAGTATGAGAGCTTAAGGATAAATTTTTCATCCAGCAAAGATTCAAGATATTCATTTTTTCCTTCCAGGTAAACTGTAACTTCATTGCGCAGTTCTATTAATCTTGTTAACACTTTCCCTCTGGATAACCATCGCACCTCTGTGTGAAGAAGAAGAGATTTATGGGAACTACCCATCTCTTCACACAACTTTTGAAATAAACTTGTTGGCAAAGGTCTTGTCTTAATGTAATTTATAATTTTCACAGCAGTGTTTAATACAGTTTTTAAGTCATCCGGTAATGATTTTGAAACCAGTGCTTCTCTATGAAGGCTGCAGTGTGTCCACGAAGCATTGGCACTTCTTTCAAGAACCCTCGTGACCACACTCCTATTTTTGCCGCACATAGCTCGAGCTCCATCAGTGCATATACCGACACAGTTTTCCCATTCCAACACTTTTAGGTTGATGTCATTCGTGTTGCACCGTCGCGTCGTTCAGTTGATTTGTGATAAAACAGTTATTTTACGTTGGTCTCGTGACCCACCAGTGGGTCACGACTCACACTTTGGGAAACACTGGTTTAGGCGAATTGTTCAACAAGACCAGATATTTCTTTACAAAGAATTTTTTCAAGGTTTCAAGGTAAAGAATAAAATGAAGTACAAAGATATTTTTGTTAAAAAGAGCTCTAGATAATTGTCAAGAAGATAAAAAATCAACCAGCAAAATTTCCTAAAAAGACTATAATGTCATCCATGAAAGTCTTAGAAAGTCATTTAGAAAAGTAAACATAGTCCAAACTGCTACAAACTTTTTCTAGAAACCCAAAACCTAAGCTAATGTTTTGAAAAGATTATAGATTAAAAAACATTAAAGACCTGGAAAAAAGGATAGAAATGTTCCAACGTTAATAGACAAATTTTTCAAAGAGACCAGAAATTTTTTCATAAAAGAACAAAATTTTGTTCATAGAAACTAAAAATCTTCACACAGAACCAGAAGAAACGCACAGATGAAGCTCAGAAAAAAAAACGTCTAAAAATCACTATAATAGAAAGACCCTTCAATAAAGAAAGACTTGGTAATCATTCATACATATTATAAAAATGATTGAAATCGTCCAAAAGAATACAAACTATGAAAAAAAAATTGTAGGTGTTTATCTATTTTGTTCATAGAAACTAGCAATCTTAACACAGAATCAGAAGAAAGGCACATATGTAGCTCAGAGAAAAACCGTCTAAAAATCACTATAACAAAATGACCCTCCAACGAAGAAAGACTAATTGTAAGTAATCATCCATACACATTATAAAAATGATCGAAATCGTCCAAAAAATATAAAATTATGAAAAATACTTATGCTCCGAAAAAAAAAAATTAGAAATTTTCCAACGTTAGGAGAAAAATTTTTCAGAGACCACAAATTTTTTCATAAAAGAACAAAATTTGGTTCACAGAAACTAAAAATCATCTTCACGTAGAACCAGAAGAAACACATAAAAGAGGCTCAGAAAAAAGAAATCGCCTAAAAATTACTATAATAAAAAGACCCTACAATAAAGGAAATTATTATGTTCAAGAAAAAAAGATAGAAATTTCCCAAAATAAATAGACTGGTTTTTCAAATAAAGAAGAAATTTGTTTATAAAAACTAAAAATCGCCAAGAATAAAAAGCGCAGAACAAATTCGTCCACAAAAATTAAATAATCATCAAAAAATCACTGAGGATTAATGAAAGAAAAAAATCCTTAACTAGAAACTAGGTAATCATTGAAATATTCAAGAAAAATGGTGAAGAGACTGAGTAGATAATAGTTCGGAAATTTAAAAATCGCTAAAGATTATTATAATGAGAATGTCATTGACTAAAACATCTTTTAATAATACTAGAAAATTTCTAGCACATAGATAGCAGATCTATAAGTTCAAATGAGCTATAATAAGGATATCATTGACCAGAACATCTTTCAATAATACTAGAAAATTTCTAACACATAAACAGTAGATGTAAAAGTTTAAATGAACTATAAAATTAACCAGAAATCAGAAATTTATAAAACCAGATAATCATTAAAACTTAAATACTAACCTCATAAGATTATTATATGATAACAAGAAAATAAATAATTAAAAACTCGTCTATATAGATTTATTCTTATCTCTTCTCTCAAGGTTCAACTTTACTATGCTACCACTGTCAGAGATTACAAGATATGATAGCTATAAACTTGCTGTATCATAAGTGAGAACAAATCAATCGATCTATCTTCAATTTGCAACGTATAATTGTTCTAGGAAGCCAATAACATACGATGACGCGTAAAATTGTTTATCTATATCCTGTCCGTTAAAATTCATACCCTAGAGCGATTCTTAAGTTATAAAAATTGCTTCTTGTAGCAGGTGGTCATATTACTCCTCCACCTCAAAAAGGAGATGCGAATTTATCGCCGGACGGGACAACCGTCCATTGATTGCTGTTTACTTAATATTCAGTCATAAATTTTAAGCTCAGTTTTATGCAGGCGTATCACTACAAATGTAAACATACACCCTACATAATATACGGTTATTATGATTGCGAGATTAGTGTTTTGCGCTCTTCGGTCTTCACAACCGGTTTCTTAAGTACCGTCACGGTGAATACGAGTGCGTTTGGAATAGTAAGTTATAGTTTATTAGTAAAACGACATTGACTCTAACAATTTTTTTTAGTCCGAGAAACGTTGCTAGGTTTCTTGCGCATCCGCCTTTTTTATGTTGTTTTATTGACGTTTTATTAAGTGAGACGACGGAAAAGGGATACTTAAAAGAAACCGCGTCTCAGAAAAAGTGTCCTGGAGGGAATAGCTAGGGTATCTCAGATGAAATTAAAATTGCCCGTTTTTCCTGCTTGGCAAACACGCAAATCCTTTTAAGTTGGGACAATAGCTTGAGATGGATTCCTTTGGGATTACAAACTCTTATTATCAAAAAATTCTTAAAAATAATCTTTAAAGTTATATACTAAATTTAATTTTTATAAATTTTATTATTTTTTATAACATTTTAATAGAATAAAAAAAAAATATAAAAAATAATAAATGGTTAAATGAATTAATTAGCTACACTTACACTCACTGCGTATAAACGAGTAATGATAAACGATAAATAAACTCGGAGCTAATGAATTTCAATAACAAGCGATTGCTAATCAAATTAAGCCAATTAAACGTATTTCATTACCGCAACATATATGACCATTGCTCATTTATATCGTAACCGTACAAAGCGCATTTGTCGATCGGAAAAGCAAAAAAATCACTAAATTTCCGAGCGTAATTGTTAATTAAAACTTCTTGTTTATGTCATCGCTCGATTCGAGCTCATAATTGCTTGTTAGCGAAACGAGGAAATTTGTTGAAACAATAATTATCCTTCTCTTAATATGCATACAGTTTGTTTCTGGAATAATTCTACAAGAGATGCGACTTACTAAATAGTAAACATTTTTATTTTCTAAAAAAAGGATTAGTTAGAAAAAATTAGCTGGTTTGTAGACTGGTTTGTTTACATTTTAATAAATTAATCTGTCTGATATTTTCCATATTTACTAGAATTTCACTTATCATGATTGGCTATTTGGTTAGGAACCATGGTAAATATCAGATAGATTAATTTACCCAAAAGGTAAATAAATCGTTCTTTAGCTCAAAAAATCTTCTACAAAAAAATAAGAAGTCGCTTATAAAGGAAATAATATAATCGTTAAAAAATCATTCAGGTATACTATGTTTCAGAAATATAAGAGAAATGTCTACAAATGGAGAGTTAACATTCTCTTGATAAAGCAAAAATGAAATATTTTCAGTGTGACAGAAGATAAAGTATACAATATTCAGTCAATTATAGCCATCAAAAGATAGCATAATTTTGTTTTGCTTAGTCAACTTAAAATACTTTAGAACTTTCTGTTTATCTGGATATTTGAGTGATCATCACTTTGTGATGTGCCTGTATCTAAATCATATTCAGAAATTGAACTTTGAATTTCTATATCAACACTATCATCTTCATCAACATAAAGTTGTGCAAAATTAGCAGAATATAAAGTACTTGGTTTTGGTTGTTGTTCCGACTTACTACATTCGAATTTGATTTTTCAGTTGTGAGCTATGTACGTAATCTTTCCAGCTCTTTCAGTTGTCAATCTATTTCGTCTTTTATGATGAATGAACGAAAAAGTTTTAAAAGATCGGAAAGAACAATATCGGCGGTGGAAAATAAGAAAGGAACCAAAATTAAGGGTAAAACCGCCACAAGGATGCAACCGTAGACATAGTTTGGAAAACAGTTTGGTGGAAACATAAGTTCCCAGCTTGCTCCTTGGCTATACCGTACTGATGAGAACTAATAAGTTTGAAACTGTATCTACGGTTGCATCTTTGTGGCGGTTTTGCCCTTAATTTTGGTTCATTTCTTATTTTCCAGCGCCGATATTGTTCTTCCCTCATATTTCTGTGCTTGGGTTCACGGGGAGTGACGTTGTTGCCTAAGTTGCGAAGCTTGTTTGTTGTCCTCAAATTGAGGATCTTACAGCTGAAGCACCAAATTGGTGATTAGTCCTCTGACTGTGTTACCTTTTTGTGTTTTCTCCAATGAGTTTCCACCTTGCTTCTTGGCTAAACCGTACTGATGAGAACTAATAAGTTCGAAACACGTGTCTACGGTTGCATCCTTGTGGCGGTTTTGCCTTTAATTTGGATTCCTTTTTTAAAAGATCTTTCAGTTTCCGCCGATGAAACTGGTGTAGTTAAAATTCTTACAGCAGGTTTAGATAACTACGTTGTACCATACAGTCCTCTCTACCAAGAAACTGGAGATGTAGAGTGGATACAACTCCACAGGAAACTTTTGGACCATAAATTGTACTTTGAGTGGTAATTTGCTAAGTCTGTCATAACATTTTCAAGAGAATCGACATTCATATCGGCGGTTACTTTATATGTGAATTCCATCCCATCAATTTGTTGTTCTTGAGTAAGGTTTGAACCTTGATCCAATGGACCCAGTAACTCAGCTGCAAAATGGAGTGGCTTCAAAGCACGTTCTTTCCTCTCTTCAAATGATTTCAAAATATTGGAAATATCGTTTTCATTCACGTTCATTTCACTTCCGGAACGATTTTCTCTTAAATTTTCTTCTACATTTGACATGTATTCACAAACTTTGTGAACAATACAGTCTTGTGCTTGAAATTTATCTAAAACTTCCACAATTGGTTTCAGTATTCGAATATTCGCATCAATTTTAGACCACTTTCTCATTGGAAGACCTTTTTTTTATTTTTTATTTTATTATTATTTTTTTTATGGAGGGGTTTAGGAAATCTGTTGACAGACGAGTGATCCGAATCACTATCTAAGTGATTCGTATCGATGACCACCCTGTGTTGGGTTGATGTACTCATCTTCAATACATCGACCAACTAAAACCCTTTCCCCTCCGCCTCCGGAACCACCCATCAAGGTATAACTTCAGAGGTATATAAATGTTTTTTTTTTTTGGGTCTACTGTACATTTCTTCTTCTATTTTCTAGTTCTCTTTCATACTTTTCCTTTTTTTTCATGCTTGTTACCACTTCATTCTTGGCACTCCTTATCTCATTTTCGTTTATTTTTAATTGTATTTCTTTTAGCTTTCTTCTTCCTTGTACTAATACGATTTCTGTTTTTTCTGGTGCTACTTGAAGTCCCATTCTATCAAGTTCTTCTGTGACCCTTTGAATCGCATAATTAGCCTCTTCTCGTAGAAGAGTGCTATCTTTGTGTGTAATTACGAGCGCAAGATCGTCCGCGTAAGCAATAAGATGAATATTTGGTTCTAGATTAATTTTTAGAAATTTATTATAAAAAATAATCCAAAAGAGAGGTCCTAAAAGAGAGCCTTGAGGAACTCCACAAGTTACCTTGTAGATTTCCTCGTCTTCAGATATCACACTTCTGTTTGAGAAATAGGACTTTATTATGTTCATCAAATAGTCACTAATCTTAACCTCTTCTAAAGTTTTTATAATTCCTTTCCAAGGAGCAGAATTAAATGCGTTCTTAACCCCTTGACTTACGATTTCTTTCGAACATAATGCAATTATGGCGGGCCAGACTCGTCATTGTAAGTTAAGGGGTTAATATCAAGTAGCACTCATTGGAAGACCTATAATCGCACCACCAGACCCCCATATCATTAGAGGTAGAGACGAATATATCATCCCATTGGAGGCAATTACAAAAAATTAAAAGAGACTTCTGGCATAAATTGTCTACAGATCATCCAACAAATCTACAGCAAAGATACAAATGGAAGACGCGGGAAAAAGATATGGAAGTAGGAGACATTGTCATCATCAAAGAGAATATCACCCCAACAAAATGGCCGCTGGCAAAGATTATTGAGACACATCCAGCAAATGATAGAACTGTTCGCGTTGTATCAGTTCAAAAAGCTGGTGGAGCAATAACAAAAAAGCCAATACACAATCTAATTCCGCTACCAATATCAAAAATAGATGAAACTGAAAAAAGAAAAATCAAAGCACAACCTGGCCTGCCTTCCAGTAAAAACCCAGAAGGTGATCAACCACTGCAGTTGGAAGACGAAGTGATCTCTCTGCAGCCATTGTACTCTGAAGTTTACCTCAACAGTATCCACTACGAGTGAAGAGACTGAATTGACTCAGTGTTTGTGCAAAATTAGCAATAAGTGGGTTTAGTACGTTAAAAAACTTTTTGAACTTTAATTCCGGCGGGCAGTCTGTTTAATTTCATTAAAACAAGATTTTTAAATTTGTTAATTATTGATTCTTTACAATAATTAAAATGTCTTACGTTGCAATAAAAAAATATATCGAAATATTTGCGACCCAAATTTACCGCAATTCGGCGGTGCCGACGCAGTGCAAACCGATGGTCAAAGTACGACCGCTAGACCAACGCTGCTCAATAAATGTTTGACCTAATTTATTCCAAAACACATATAATTCAATTAGTAACACGCTATTGTTTTTAAACCGCTGTGATATTATTGTATAAGTTTTTTGTATATAAGGAGAATTTTTTTATAATAAAATCAGTATTAAAACGTCTGTTTGGTACTCAATTCCTCCCAACGTCTGTCTTGTCCGGAGTTAGATTCACCTTTCCCACAAACGTCTGGCTTGTCCGGAGTTTGTTCATCTAATAAATTTCTTTTCATATGTGCAGGTAATAATCCAGATGATTGTTCTTTTATAGCTAGGTGCTGAAGTGACATTTTTGATTTTTTAAAGGATTCGAGGCAGGTGAGTGAACTACCCCAACGTGTTACACGTATACACCTGTAAGGGTGTATGCTGTGTGTATATACCAGGTATATACCGAAATTTTATTTATATACCCGTTAGGTATTTACCCATCGCTGGTCAAAATTAAGCGAATTTATGCTAATTGAGTGAGATGTTTTGCACGAGTATTATAAGGGCAGGTTATTGCTATGTGATCAAAGTACAATAAACAATAAAACATTTTTAGGTGTCCCATTTTTACAAACTTTGCCTGGTCATCGATGATATTTGAATAATTAAATCAAATCAATTTTAAAATTTGTCTTCTTATAGAAACGAGTTTCTGAAATTTTACGTTTTAAATTATTTAGAAAATTATGTTTATTTATTAAAGTGTCACTTAAGATAGATTAGAAAATCTTTCAGGAAAGTAAAAAAATGTTAAAAAATGTAACATATACTCTTTTCGCGGAAAGATGTCTCATGCGTCATTAATTAATTATATTATCCTAGACTACTATTTTCGATTTTCGTCTCTATCTGACATATATGATTAAATAAAGAAAAAAATATTTGACATATGTCGAGAAAACGGTGACAAGTAATGACGCATGAGACATCTTTCCGCGAAAAGTGTATAAAAATTTACCTTTAAATCCAAGGTAGTCACTTAAAACACCAAAAATTTATCAGAGTATTTTTTGTTGGCAAAGATCTCCAGAAATGTTAGAAAGTTGGACAATTAAAAAAATAACGAAAAAAAATTAGAAAAATTGTTTAAAAAAGTGAAACATTGCAATCAATTCTTACACTACAAGAAAAATTAACTAAATAATCCTTTAGTAGATTAGTTAAGAAAACTTCCAAGCATTCTAATAGCACTAACCGACATTTTTTTAAACTCACAAGTGAAGCAATACTTTCCTAAAAAAATAGGAATTTTCTAATCTTCTAGTAGACCAGTTAAGAAAACTTCCACGCATTCTGATTGACAGCACTGATCGACATATTTTAAATCCACAATTCAAACAATACTTTCCTAAAAGAATTAGGAATCTTCTAATCTTCTAGTAGACCAGTTAAGAAAACTTCCAAGCATTCTAATCGACAGCACTGATCGACATTTTTTAAATTCACAGTTCAAACAATACTTTCCTAAAAAAGTTAGAAATCTTTAATCTTCTAGTAGACCAGTTAAGAAAACTTCCAAGCATTCTGATCGACAGCACTGATCGACATTTTCTAAATCCACAGTTCAAACAATACTTTCCTAAAAAAAAATAGGAATCTTCTAATCTTCTAGTAGACCAGTTAAGAAAACTTCCAAGCATTCTGATCGACAGCACTGATCGACATTTTTTAAATCCACAGTTCAAACAATACTTTTCTAAAAAATTTAGGAATCTTCTAATCTTCTTCTAATATTCTAGTAGACCAGTTAAGAAAACTTCAAGCATTCTAATAGCACTGATTGACATTTTTTAAATCCACAGTTCAAACAATACTTTCCTAAAAATTTTAGGCCTGTTGAATCCAAATTCGGTATCAGAATTAGTTTACCAGATCGTGGTTTTGAAATATTTTGCCTGAGCATGGTGCAAAAAAAAAATCGGTTTTAGAACATGTTCAGGATTAAATAACATATCGAATAAATTTCTACCTACATGGAAAATTGATCGAAATAGAGCTAAATTTCATGCAAATAATTCGTTAGAAAACTAAAAAGCATCCATAAAAATGATTATACTTAAATAAAAAAATCATAAAAAAAGATTAGTTAGGACTTCCAAGCATTCCAATAGCACTGACCGACATTTTTTAAACCCACAGTTCAAACAATACTTTCCTAAAAATTTTAGGCCTGCTGAATCCAAATTCGGTGTCAGAATTACTCCACCACATCGGATTTTTGAAATATTCTATCTGAGCAAGGTGCAAGAAAACTCGGTTTAATAACATGTTCAGGATTCATTAAGATATCGAAGAAATTTCTACCTACTCGGAAAATTGAACAAAATGGAGCTAAATTTCATTCAAATGATTCTTTAGAAAACTAAAAAAATCGTTCAGAAAAAATGATTATACTTAAATAAAAAATCATTAAAAAAGAGTCGAACATCTTTTAGAAAAATACAAGAAATTTTTAAAATTCTCATTTTAATGTTGTAATATTAAAGTCTTCTCATATAATCAATTTAGGAAAGTCTTTTGAAAATCCAGTCGTTCTCAATAATGAAGACTGAACTTTTCAAGTAAAGTATAATTTTTCCAAATCCATAAAATTAGTTATGGATAACTACAGAATTTTTTGTTCTTGTTATCAAAAAATTTTACCATGGAATATTGAGGAAAAACTTGAAAAAAATGTTTTTCTTTATCAATGGTGGGCATATAAATATTTATTTTTAGTTAATAATTTATTACAAATTGTACAAATAAATTATAAGAATTCTCTATTTTAATTCATACTCTCCCTTATAAGATAAATCTAATAAAATGCTTTTATTAACTAATACAAGTTCCTTACAGTACTACAAAGCTGACTTAATTAAATAAAGAAAATTAACCAATTGAAACCTAATTGTTCCGCCCCACAATTGGAACAACGTCCGAAATGGGAGCTAATAGGGCAATTTAATAATAAACAGAACGGCCGTTGGAGTGCGTGGGCAAGTGATTCGCGTTAGAGCGTTGACATTTTTGACGAGAGCCGGAGGCCATTAAAATTTATTAGCGTTTCACCATCGGAATCGCCGGTGAATGGCATCTCCCACCAAGTACACAGGAGTCCTGCGACCGCAAGAGTAAGCGGAAACTCTGAAAGCCGTGGTGTCAATTTATTAAAAGATGGCAGAGGCCGCCAAGTTTTAGACAAAAGTCTGAAAGGGAGCCACTCACTAGCGCGGCATGAAAGATTAAAAATTTTAATTATCACGGTAATGAAAATTTTAATGAAAGGCCGGAGAAGTTTCCGGGGGGAAGTTTTCGCCCCTTGTCTTCCGTAAAGTTGTCGTTTCTGCTCTGGAGGTTTAGTGCAGTTGAAACTGTATCAGCTTTTCGGTTCAAGAACTTTTCAAGACAACGAAAACTTTTTAAGATTCAAATTTGGCAACGAAAACCGTAATAAGATTTTTTTATTTAGATATCTACGAGAGAGGAAAAAATCTGAGAGAATATCGAGGTGAGATGAACCGCGTACAAAGGTTAAAAGCATCAAAGGACTTCAAATAACGAAAAATCGAAACGCCACTAGTAAACAACCCCGCGCAAATTGGAATATACACTCCAATCACATTTCGCGTCCACAAAAGAGTTACTTTTACATTTATGATTGGCACGGAGGCGGCCGGGAACATCAAACGAATCTCTCATCCTTTTTAAAAAGGGAACACCACCGGGAAGGACATTGTTCCGTAGGGCGGCGCCTACGGTGCGATAAAAACAATTGGTACCAGGAACTTTAAAGGACTTGTCTGAAAAATTCAAAGCTTTCGCATCCCCTTCCTTCGTTTTAATCGTGGAAACAAAGAAACTGGGTAGATTGAATTAAATTTTCAATGATACGGTGTATAATAAACGAGGAGTCAACGTTTCAGTAATGTCCTATGTGTTCCGGAAAATCCGGAAAATCCAAGAAAGAAAAATGGATGCGTCTGTTTGGCGAGGTCGTATTTAAAAGCGGGTCCCATTTAATCCCTAAAGTGGATTCAAATCCGACAAGTAATTCCTGGGCGGATCGTGCTCTGTGTCACTTCCAAGCATGGACGACAGAGAGGAGACATTCACTAAGATGTTAAGGAGGCGGAATCGCCAGAACGGAGGAAGAGTCGTCCGGGATGCTCCAACCACGTCCCGACGGAATTAGAGCCACGCTAAGCTGATTTTACATCGCTTTCCGCTGAATTGTAAATGCAAGTTTTGTGTTGGAACGAATTTTCACATAAAAGGAAAGTTTTTAAAAATTTTCTTCTTAGGCAAGAATAAAAGGCTTTTATACATACAGCGTTGGTCAGAATTCCCAGAACGATCAAATAAATTTATTATTTCCCAAGTATCATATTTGAAATTTCACTTGCGTAGCTTAACTATATTTTCATTTTCTATTTCTAGTTTTATAAGAATATTTTCAAGTACATAACAAAAAGTTAAATTCAAAACTACTGCCACATTTATTTTTTATTGAAAAAACCTCAAAATAAATTAAGATAAGTTATAACTCAAATAAAAAAATACCCACAATTTATTGAAATTTGGTGAATGTGAGACATGATAATCCAAGGAAAGGGTAACAGTGCAAAAAACTTAGTAAATATTTCCAAAGTTGTGATGGACAAATGAAAAAGTTCATTCCAAAATGTAATTACTAGTAAATTGACTCGTTCTATGTAATTTCGTTTGAAGCATTAAATTACACTACAAAACACAGCAGTGAAATCTGTTGCTAATAAAATACCAGACTGAAGTAACGAGAACAACCCCAACTAATACGATAAAAGCATAGAACATGCAAAGGTCAAAAAAGAAACACATTACAAAAATGAATTAAAGCGTTGCATTAAAAAAAAACAGTTGTGACAAAATATAAAAAAGAAATGTGTTCCTTTGAAGCAGATTTTTGATTAGAGACCAAAAGCGTTGTAAAGAAAATTTTATTATTGACATTAAAATTCACAAAATGACAAAAAAATTACATTAAAATCCATAACCTGGTTAATAATTGTCAATTTGGCTTTAGGGCTGGGAGATCTACTACTTCTGTCATAATGTGTCTCACAGATCAAATGAAGCGTATAAATGCAAAAGCAGACATTCGACACTTTCTTCAAAAATTAGTTAGACACGGATCTGTATTGTAAATTTAGAAAGAAATCAATTTTTGTGGCCCCCAGGAGCATAACAATACATTTAAGCGAGCTATTGCAATAATAAATTCCGCTTTAAATGCAAAAGCAGATATTTGCGCCAAGTAGTTAGGTGCAAAAGCAGACGTTTGTGTTTGAACCTATCCAGATCTCGCATTGCCTCACGGGATAGCCGTGACATTAAAGTAGCTGTTAGTTTTGCTCGCTTCTCCACGATTAGTTTAAACGAGAGCGTGGCAACGAATCAATTACGGAGTTTTGATTACCTTCAACAACATTACCATTGAACCAAGTCCTCGTGGCAAACGGCGAAAGAGAATAGCAAATAAGCAAGAGTGCAAGCGTGAAAAAGCCAAGACAAAGAGGCAGAGGTTTAAGGCAGAAGGCTTAAACCTGACAAGATAAGAAGCATTTCCTCTTTGCTAGCCAAACACTATGGTGCAGAATGGGAAAACGATGAACGTTTAGAGTTCTTCAAAAAACGCCTTTCAAGACAATCCAGCCAATACTTCGGAAACTCAGGCGGATGTGAATGACACACTAGTGTTTTCTGATAATGAATCTGATACTGACTTACGAATTTAAATTTGTATATAAGAAACTAATTTTGTACCTTTTTCAATAAAACCAGCTTCTTTAAAATCTCTTTTATCGCAATTCCAAATTTGGTTAGTGCCAGATACTGCTAGTTTTTGTGCAGAAACGTCAAATCCAGAACTTTGCACTTCACGAAGCAGAGATTTCCAAGCCTTACAAGGAGAGTGCAAGGTCTTGGGGTCGTGGATTTAGTTCAAATTTCGTAGAATGGTAGATTTAATTTCCCTGATGATGAAAATATATGGTTATAGGGGCCACTATTCAATAATTTTTAAAATATTTGCAATTAAAGATGCAATTAATTCGTTAGGACAAGTCCGGATAACGTCAAAATTAACCGAATTTATACGGATTAAGTCAGGCTTTTTGAAGAAAGGTTATTTATTATTATTTATTTATTTATTTTTATTTTACAAGGTATTGGATTTGGAGTTTCAGTGTTTAGCTCTTCTTCTCCAGTCTCAGGGTTTATGCTTCACTTTTTTCCATTAAAATCTGCGATCTGAGTATGATGAGTACATTTTGATTACTTTATTCGTACTATATTTTAATTTGCCTACTATATTTAATCATTTATTATTTTCTGATATATTCTTCAAAATTACCAATTTCTTCGCCAAAATAACGATTTTTACATCAAATTTTATAAAATAAATTTCATTTAATTTTGTTTAATTTGACAGTTGTGTCAGGTTATGAAGAAAGGTTATAATGCCAAGTCATATTCCTGTATTCATTTTGAAGTCTTGACAGATCAAAGGACAACTAACTGACAAATCCAAAGTGCGGTGCACACTCAAAAAATGCTTCGATGTCGCAAAATTTTATATCCACCTATGGTATCTTTATATGTTAAAATGGACACTCTCAGAACTCGAACCTGGCGCCTAATGATGAGAAACACCGATCTATTGCTGCTACGCTACACCCATTATGTTTAATCGTTTGCTACAGACCTCAATTTAACTAGTGAATTACATCTTCACTTGCAAATATCTAAAGAGCCATTGAATAGTGGCCCCTACAACCATATATTTTTTTCAACAGGGAAACTAAATCTACCATCCTACAAAATTTGAACTAAATCTATGACCCCAAGACCTTGCACTCTCCTTGTTAGATGCAAAACAGGACATTCTCATTTTTTTAATCAAAATAACTATTTTACTATAAGCCTAACTTGCGCTTTAAAGCACATAAAGACATGTCAATGTATTATCTACTTTTGGTTAAAATATCAAGCCGATTGAGTGACTTAAACGACAATGAGAGGTTTTTCGCGCTTTACTCAAAACTATTTGAATGTCAAATGTTTGGTTTTGCATTTATACGCTTCAGATAATCGACTCAGTTGAGGGCTCGGAGTTCTGTATAACCGCTTTTTTGGATCTATCTAAGGTTTTTGCCTGTGTCTCACATGACTTGCTTGTATCGAAATTATCATTATATAACTTCAGTGCGTTTTCTTGCAGTTTACTGCAGTCTTATTTGTCCAATCGTATGCAATCTCTTCGAATAGATTCTACATCAGAGCTTGGACATATCACCAGCGGCGTGCATCAGGATTCAATTCTTGGTCTCTTGTTATTTTTGATTTTTATTAACGACTTGCCTGATTCATTGATTTCACATCTATTCTTTATGCCGATGATACCACCATACTTACGAAGAGCAATTCCCTCACAAACAATGAAACGGTCTTCAACCAAACTCATCTGCTGAGTTGTGGACAAAGGTGGTTTAGGGCAAACTTGCTGACTTTGAATGAGGAGAAAACGGTAAATCTAACCTTCTCTCTGAAGCGGGAAAATAATAATAAGAGTCAATATGTTAAGTTTTTGGGTGTTTTCATTGAATCTGGGATATCGTGGTACCATCACGAGGAACAACTCGCGGCCTATCTACCTTCTTGTGTGTTTCTCCTGCGTCTATTGTCTGGAACTGTCTCTCAGAAACTAATGACAACTTATTTTTCACTGTTTCAAAGTCACCTGCTTTATGGCTTCTTGGTTTGGTGTCATGCAGCGATCCTTCATCGTGTCTTTGCTATACAACGAAAAGCTGTTAGAGTTCTTGTGAGTCTAAGCTATAGGGACGAATGCCGCAACAGCTCAGAAACCTAAAGATTTTAACTCTCCCCAGCCTTTACATCTTTGAATGTATCAAGGTTTCATTCCGTGTGGATAGTTTCCCAAAACATGAACTTTTGCATGATTACGCTACTTGTCAACGAAGCAATCTCCTTCTGGCTCCCCACCGCTTGAACAGGTCAAGAACTGCA
Organism: Digitonthophagus gazella; assembly: GCA_036711955.1. Lineage (NCBI taxonomy): Eukaryota > Metazoa > Arthropoda > Insecta > Coleoptera > Scarabaeidae > Digitonthophagus > Digitonthophagus gazella. The sequence goes on along the minus strand of JASCIT010000007.1, from coordinate 33,046,342 downwards.
CTAAAGTTTTATGAAATCCATTTTTATAATGCGTAGGATGCAAACTTTAGAGAGCTGCTGCGTAGGGCGCTGTTAAGACACTTGAAGACTTTCTTTATTGATGCTGCTATTTACAATTTTGATGAGTTTTTTCACAGTCCACCAATGCTTCAATCCAATACTTAATTTGGGGACTTATTTCAATTGTTTTTTTATCTGTTGTTTTTTGTATTATTATGTGTTACTATGTAATTTAACCTTTATGACGTGTGTATACCTTCTGGTTTAACATGAATAAATGATTTGATTTGATAATTAAGATGGGTGAAAAATAAAAAAAAAAGGATTTTGATTACATTGAAATATATCTTTTATTGAAAGCCAACGGAACAAATGTTTTTAAATTTCGATACTTTGAGTTCATTAAAAACACACAAAGCTTTTGAAGAGTTTGTCTTTAACAATTTTAAGGTAACACAACACAATCTAAGTGTGTATTAATTGAAATGCCAATTGTAGACACCATAGGCAATAATAATAATTAATAATGGCTTAATCCTTTTATTGACACATTATAATTTAATATAGCAGAGAAATATTATGATCCAATGGCTTCTATCGATTCTAACAATAAAATTCACTTCAATTTGTGACTTACTGACGTGCGACCTAAAGACAGGGTAAAACTCGAAAGAGGTTGTCGATCTCTCATTAATAAAATCTCATCAGCAACTTTGCGTTTTTTATGAATTTAATTATCTTCCTGCTGAAGCAGATGGAGTTTTTCTTAAATAAAAGTTAAGGCTTAGTTTTTCTTTGACACCTTATTTTAAACATAAAATGACACAAGCCTACAAAATTTTATGAAAGGTGGTACCCATAGATCAGGCAACACTTTTCTACAAGATTGTGACATCCTGAATTTAAATCCCTTCTCAGATTTACTCCATAACGTTAGGTTTTCAAGATATCTTAACCTACAAGTGTTAAAAACACTGATTTTGAACAATTTTAAAATGAAAAAACGTAGCGTATAAATTTTTATTCCCCAAACTCCTTGCGGTATCTGAACATACCATTCTTCCAATTTAAAATGCATTTTGAATTTTTTCATTACCTTAATTTATTTTGAAAATCATCTTTCTATAATTGTTTAATCGTGATCGTAGGTTCAGTAGACTTGTAAGCAATAGTTTGGCCATAATAAAAAAAAAATGTAAGGTTTTCAATAAAGGTAGATAATAGAGATGAGTTTTTAAGTTTTTGGGTTCAATATCTATAAAGTCTGCATTACTTTTACGACCGTTTCTTGTATCAAAACATCTAGAGATATAACAAAACTTATTAATTTTTTTAATACTTGGGTTCTTGGTAGTCATCGTTTTATGTAAATTGTATCTTTAAATTGTATACGTTAGGCAGCTAGAATTACATTATAGGTCTATTAAATCAAAAAATTTAAAACATGTTATTTGATCCAGAACATGTTTAAAAACCGAATTCTTTGGATTTTTAGGTATATCTTTGGGTATCTCTAGAATATTTCAAAAACCTGATGTTATGGAGCAATTCTCAGACCAAATTTGAATTCAGTGCGCCCCAAAATTATTAGGAAACTATTGTCTGATCTATGGATTTATAAAATATCGACTAGTGTAATTAACAAATCAATAGCAAAGTTTTAGTAAGAAATATTTTATGGCCCAAATGGTTTTTTTTTTCTTTTTCTTGAAAAATTTTATTTTGTTACATAATATTCTTTAAATATCAATGCTTTTATTATTAACATAAAATAGCCTATAAAGTTAGAAGACAACCCAACCCAATCCATATTAAAATAGTGCAATATAAGAACACCTATATAATTTATCGGCCATATAATCTATCTTTTACGATGTTTACAAAGTTGGGATATCTATGAATCACTAGGTAGTTATATTCCACTCGATAAGAGAAAAAATTTCGACAATCTGAACACTTAATAGAGTACAATTCCGACCCGATACGTGTCCATAACCCGTTATCTAGGGGAATTTTAGATAGACTTCGTCCATAAGAAACAACAAACTCCACCCTCAGTCTATAGCATTTCGCATGACTCCGTTTCGTGCGAAGAAACGGAAAGGTACTGTTTGATGCGCGAAATGAGGGGGTTCGGCCGCACGTAGAACCGCTACATCTGGCACTTTCCTACATGACTAATTCATAAATTGGAAACACACCGGGCGCTGAAGGCTTCAGGGGAAAGCGGCTTACCGTAAGCCCTCGGTAACCACTTTCAGAAAGGTCCGGAACTATGGTATAAAGCGCGATTTCGATTTAGAAAAGCCAAATAAAGGAGCGGCCTTCGAGAGCCTCGCCAAATAGTTTCACCAAATAGTTTCACGGCGAGTTTACGTTTGTGTACGGCTTATTAAATAAACAGATCGCGTGAGTTTCTTCGTAGGTAACTTCAAACTAAATATCTCATCGGAGGTAGAGCGCGTGCATACATTTATTTTTCCCAAATATTGCGCTTCCGGGGAATCAATGAACGTAAACTCGGTATCGGTATTAATTAAAGCGTACATAATTTACAGGGTCTAAAACGCGCGTTACATAATTTATACGTTGTAAATGTTTAATTTCAATTAGTGTCGAAATATTTATACCGACACGACATCGTGATTTTCCCCGATCCGTCGACATTGTAACAGAAGCGGAAACATGCTCTGCGGTACATATTTCAGAATTTTATCAATATATTAATGGTGTGGAACCCTTGCCAACTGTAATTTTAACATATACGCTCATATTTTTCCTTCCAGTCAAACCGTGCATGTCCATTACGGATTAATACGGGAAAATAACGATAAATAATTTCTTCTGCGACAGTATTTTCCCCGAAACACGTCTATTTTCCGCGTTGCAGAGCGCAGCTGCATGTTCCCGTTGCAAACGGTGTTGGGTAAATAAAATTTTATTTGTAAATATTGGAAGATCGTGGGCAAATATAAAATATTAGTTTTGCCAGTAATGTTAAAAATAGCGACTCCACACTCTGTACCAAATGTGTCGACTATAGATTACATACTAAAAATAACTCTCAATTCCAATTATCCAGTTTATTTTTGAATTGATCTTCCGTAGAAGGTAAAAACTAAAACCAGAATTGTAATATATTAACACGTCGTTATAAAACCGCGTGGCACTCAACGTGTTAAAGTAGTAAGCAAGCAACGCCCCTTTAAAAGAGGGCGCCGCAGGCGCCTAGCTCCTTTTTAATAGTGTTTTTGGAAATCACTTTCCGGACGATTCAATGGTTTTACGTCATTCTGCCGACCATTATCTTCACCTCCCCGACGATTTTGGGGGGTCCATGACCGATTTCGTAAAAACGCTCCTGAAAATCGAACGACGTTGCGGTAACCCTAATTGAAATTAAAATTTTCGATCGTCCGCCTGTCATTTTCGTTAATTTTCGAACGCACTTTTTGTCCAAAAAGCCACCGGCTCCGCGACTCTGCTTTCGGCTAACCTTCTGAACGGCTTTATAACGCAACGTTATATGCGAATCGGGGCTCTTTTGGACACGAAACGGCCGATTTAAGCCCTAAACGAAGTCCCCGTTTTCCGTCATTTTCGATTTGGGCCGATAAAACAGTTGGTTCAATTTTCATAAACGTTATTTATTATTCTAACCACGCTAATGCCACATGAAATGTCAAAACGATCGGTTTATTAATAATTATCAAATATTTAATTTATGCAGAGCAGAAATTCGAATAAATTCCACTAAAAACTAATTAAATTCTTGAAAATATCACCAAAAATTTAAGTAAATTTCTAAAAATTCCACCAAAGCTACTAAAATTTTTAATAATTCCACCAAAAACTTATAAAATTTGTAAAAATTCCATGGAATTTTTGCTGCAGCAAAGCTATCAAAATTTTTAACAATTCCACCAAAAACTTGCTGAATTTTTAAAAAATATACTAAAATTAAGATTAATTTCGTCAAGAATTGATTAGATTCTTAAAAATTTCACAAAAATAAAAAAGTAACAATAAAAATTCCACAAAAGTTAGTTAAATTGAATATAATTTCACCAAAAATTATTAAATTTGGAGACAATTCTACTAAAAACTTAGTGAATTTTTTAAAAATTCCACCCAAAATCAATAAAATTGGTAAAAATTCCACGAAAAACTTACTATATTCGTAAAAATTCCACCAAAGTTACCAACATTTTTAACAATTCCACCAAGAACGTACTAAATTTTTTCAATTTTCCACCAAAGCTACAAAAATGTTGAATAATTCCACCAAAAACTTACTGATTTTTAAAAAATACCACCAAAAACTTACCAAATTCATAAAAATTCTACTAAAATTACCAATATTTTTAACAATTCCACCTAAAATGATTAAAGTTCATGAAAATTCCACCAAAGTTATCAACTTTTTTAACAATTCCATCAAAAACATACTGAATTTTATAAAAATTCCACCAAAAATTAATAAAATTGGAAAAGTTTCACCAAAAACTTACTAAATTCATAAGAATTTTACCAAAAACACTGATTTTTTTATTCCACCAGAAATGAATAAAGTTCGGAAAAATTCCACCAACGTTATCAAAATTTGTAACAATTCCACCAAAAACATACTGAATCTTTTAAAAATTCCACAAAAACTTACTAAATTCATAAGAATTTTACCAAAAACACTGATTTTTTTTTAAAATTCCGCCACAAATGAATAAAATTCGCAAAAATTCCACCAAAGCTATTAAAATATTTAACAACTACACCCAAAACTTATTGAATTTTTTTCATTCCACCAAAAACTTAGAAAAATCCTAAAAATTACACCGACATTGTCAACATTTTTAATAATTCTACCAAAAACTTACCAATTTTTTTAAAAATTCCACTAAAATCTCCAAATTCTTTTAAAATTCCACCAAGAATCAATCAAATTAGAAACAATTTCATTAAAAATTAACCAAAACCTTGAAAATTCCATCAAAAACTTAGTAAATTCATAAAAATTTCACCAAAGAAACTAAAATTTTTAATAATTCTACCAAAAATAATGAATTTTTAAAAAATTCCACCAAAAACTATTTGTAGACAATTTGTAAAAATTCCACCAAAAACTAACTAAATTCATAAGAATTTTACCAAAAACACTGATTTTTTTTTTAATTCCACCAGAAATGAATAAAATTCGCAAAAATTCCACCAAAGCTATTAAAATATTTAACAACTACATCCAAAACTTACTGAATTTTTTTTATTCCACAAAAACTTACAAAAATCCTAAAAATTACATCGAAATTGTCAACATTTTTAACAACTCCACCAAAAACTTAACAATTTTTTTAAAAATTCCACCAAAATGTCCAAATTCTTTTAAAATTCCACCAAAAATCAATTAAATGAGAAACAATTTCTTTAAAAATTAACTAAAACCTTGTAAATTCCATCAAGAACTTAGTAGATTCATAAAAATTCCACGAAAGTAACTAAAATTTTTAATAATTCTACCAAAAATAATGAATTTTATAAAAATTTCACCAAAAATTAATAAAATTGGAAAAATTTCACTAAAAACTTACTAAATTCGTAAAAATTCCATAATAAACACCGAATTTTTAAAAAATTCCATCAAAAATGAATAAAATTCGCAAAAATTCCACCAGTGTTATCAAAATTTTTGATAATTCCACCAAAAACACTGAATTTTTTTAAAATTCCACCAGAAATGAATAAAATTCGCAAAAATTCCACCAAAGCTATTAAAATATTTAACAACTACACCCAAAACTTACTGAATTTTTTTTATTCCACCAAAAACTTATAAAAATCATAAAAATTACACCGAAATTGTCAACATTTTTAACAATTCTACCAAAAACTTACCAAATTTTTTAAAAATTCCACCAAAATGTCCAAATTCTTTTAAAATTCCGCCAAAAATCAATCAAATTAGAAACAATTTCATTAACAATTAACTAAAACCTTGAAAATTCCATCAAAAGCTTGGTAAATTCATACAAATTCCACCAAAGTTACTAAAATTTTTAATAATTCTACCAAAAATAATGAATTTTTTTAAAATTCCACCAAAAAATTTACAAAATTTGTAAAAATTCCACCAAAAATTTACCAATTTTTTTTTTAATTCCACCAAAAACTTACTAAATTCGTAAAGCTTCCACCAAAGTTACCAAAATGTTGATCAATTCAACCAAAAACAATAAATTTTTTTTAGAAAAAAACTAAAAATGAAACTAAACTAGTAAAAAAATAAAGGTCGAGTTTAAATCGCAACTAGGAGGGTGAAATCGGGAAGGAAATGACCGGAACTCTACCTAATGGTTCGAAAACGGAAGTGAGTAACAACTAGACAGCGTTGGGGAAAAGGGAATTTATGACTTCGGCCGCGGTGATGACGCATGGCTATAAAATAACAGAAAACCCAACAGCCCCTTAAATATCAGATCAGATACACGGATCGTGCGTTATTTATTGCCTCGAAGTGTAGTTAGTTTTGATTTGAAAATACAACTCCCTATTCTTTTCCATTTCACCACTTGTAACTATGATAAATTATGCTTTTTAGTTCGAGCATTTAGTAAATCCATTAGCAAATTTAAGGGAAATCGAAAGGAAGTTGAAAAACAAAATTTTAAAGAAAATCACTTTAATGAATCAACGCGATGTTCTGTCAGCTATCAGATTTCAGGAAACGTGCACAAAAGGATTCGGAAGGATTCACGCGCCCCCCTTGTTTATATATAATAAGCTGACCGTTACCCAGTGACACTCTAACAGCTGCTCTCCAACGACCTGACAACCCTAAAACCTCTTATCAGATATCTAAACATCCCAAGCGCGATAATTTATATAAAAGGCGTCCCTTGTCAAAACACAGCCAAACCCACCCTTTTCCACGATCTGAAACACCTCCTGCTTTTAGGTTAAGCACCGGCTCCTAATGTTCCAGCTTAATGGAAAGCTCAGGAGACGATATTGCAATAGTTCGCACACTGTCGACACTTCAAATAATTAGATAGACTGGCACCTATGCATTAGAGATTCGCTTCCTGTTTGGAACGTGTTTGTTTAACGTCCCCTATATGGGGGCGACATCGAGACGTCACGATTTTTAATGTGGAGACGTACGTCGGGAGGTCCTCAAACGAGCACCATGTGTTAACCAAGAACTGTTTTGAATTAGCGAGAAAAACGAGCGCGTCCCGTAAAAGTGACGTGAGTGGGAACGAGTAGGGAGGAAGTGCAGTCACGGCGAATTTGCTCCGATGGAAATTATGGGACGGCGTGGAAGCTAGCCGCATTGTGCTCCTTCCGAAATAGAACACTTGAAAGGTGCTAAAATTAATCTTCGGTATGAGCTAAATGGTATCGCCGGTAAGCAAGTTATGCGTCATTAAACTGGTGAGTTATTGCGGGGCGCATGCTCTTACTCGAAGATATTACGGGTTAAGTACTCTTCTGGGTCTCCCCCTTCTTTAGATGGCGATCGTTAAAATGTGTAGTTTTAAAATTTGTAACGTACGTTTTGAACACGCTGTAATATTTACAAATTTATTGATCCTTTAGACACTCTAATAGGATTTTTAAATTTAGCATACATATATTATGCTTACTAGTATAGTTTCATTTTTAGTATTTTTCTAAAAAAAAATTATTGTTGTTGGTTGAATTGATCAACATTTTGATACCTTTAGTGGAAGTTTTACGAATTTAGTAAGTTTTTGGTGGAATATAAAAAAAAATTGGTAAATTTTTGGAGGAATTTTTACAAATTTTGTAAGTTTTTTGGTGGAATTGTTTAAAAATTCATTATTTTTGGTAGAATTATTAAATATTTTAGTAACTTTGGTGGAATTTTTATGAATTTACTAAGTTCTTGATGGAATTTTCAAGGTTTTAGTTAATTTTTAATGAAATTGTTTCTAATTTCATTGATCTTTGGTGGAGTTTTTAATAAGTTTGGTAAGTTTTTGATAGAATTAAATGTTGACAATTTCGGTGTAATTTTTAGGATTTTTGTAAGTTTTTGGTGGAATAAAAAAAATTTAGTCAGTTTTGGGTGTAGTTGTTACATATTTTAAAAGCTTTGGTGGAATTTTTGCGAATTTTATTCATCTCTGGTGGAATAAAAAAAAAATCAGTGTTTTTGGTAAAATTCTTAGGAATTTAGTAAGTTTTTGGTGGAATTTTTAAAAAATTCATTATTTTTGGTAGAATTATTAACAATTTTAGTAACTTTGGTGGAATTTTTATGAATTTACTAAGTTTTTGATGGAATATTCAAGATTGTAGTTAATTTTTAATGAAATTGTTTCTAATTTTTTTGATTTTTGGTGGAATTTTAAAAGGATTTGGACATTTAGGTGGAATTTTTAAAAAATTTGGAAAGTTTTTGGTAGAATTGTTAAAAATGTTGACAATTTCGGTGTAATTTTTAGGATTTTTGTAGGTTTTTGGTGGAATAAAAAAAATTCAGTAAGTTTTGGGTGTAGTTGTTAAATATTTTAATAGCTTTAGGCCCGGTCTTACGAAACACAGAATAAATTAATCCTCGAATAATTGCTATAGTTACGCCTTTTTTAAGTAATGTGAGTGGCTGAAATAGAAGTTATTTTGGCAATTATTCCGAGAATAACTTATTCTACCTTTTATAAGACCGAGCCTTAGTGGAATTTTTGCGAATTTTATTCATTTCTGGTGGAATTTAAAAAAATGAGAGTTTTTGGTAAAATTCTTATGAATTTAGTAAGTTTTGGTGGAATTTTTAAAAAATTCAGTATGTTTTTGACAGAATTATCAAAAATTTTGATAACACTGGTGGAATTTTTGCGAATTTTATTCATTTTTGATGGAATTTTTAAAAAATTCTGTGTTTTTTTATGGAATTTTTAGAAATTTAGTAAGTTTTTAGTGAAATTTTTCCAATTTTATTAATTTTTGGTGGAATTTTTATAAAATTCAGTATGTTTTTGATGGAATTGTTAAAAAAGTTGATAACTTTGGTAAAATTTTTATTAACTTTAATCATTTTAGGTGGAATTGTTAAAAATATTGGTAATTTTAGTAGAATTCTTATGAATTTGGTAAGTTTTTGGGGGTATTTTTTAAAAATCAGTAAGTTGTTGGTGGAATTATTCAACATTTTTGTAGCTTTGGTGGAAAATTGAGAAAATTTAGTAAGTTTTTGGTGAAATTGTTAAAAATGTTGGTAACTTTAAATTTTTACGAATATAGTAAGTTTTTCGTGGAATTTTTACCAATTTTATTAATTTTGGGTGGAATTTTTAAAAAATTCACTAAGTTTTTAGTAGAATTGTCTCCAAATTTAATAATTTTTTGTGAAATTATATTCAATTTAACTAACTTTGGGGAATTTTTATTATTACTTTTTTATTTTTGTGGAATTTTTAAGAATCTAATCAATTCTTGACGAAATTAATCTTAATTTTAGTATGTATTTTTAAAACTTTAGTTTTTGGTGGAATTCTTAAAAATTTTGATAGCTTTGGTGGAATTTTTACAAATTTTATAAGTTTTTGGTGGAATTGTTAAAAATTTTAGTAGCTTTGGTGGAACTTTTACAAATTTACTTAAATTTTTGGTGATATTTCCAAGAATTTAATTAGTTTTTAGTGGAATTTATACGAATTTCTGCTCTGCATAAATTAAATATTTGATAATTATTAATAAACCGATCGTTTCGACATTTCATGTGGCATTAGCGTGATTAGAATAATAGATAACGTTTATGAAAATTGAACCGACTGTTTTATCGGCCCAAATCGAAAATGACGGAAAACGGGGACTTCGTTTAAGGCTTAAATCGGCCGTTTCGGGTCCAAAGGAGCCCCGATTCGCATATAACGTTGCGTTATAAAGCCGTTCAGAAGGTTAGCCGGAAGCAGAGTCGCGGAGCCGGTGGCTTTTTGGACAAAAAGTGCGTTCGAAAATTAACGAAAATGACAGGCGGACGATCGGGAATTTTAATTTCAATTAGAGCTACCGCAACGTCGTTCGATTTTCAGGGCTATTTTTCCGAAATCGGTCACGGACCCCCCAAAATCGTCGGGGAGGTGAAGATAATGGCCGGCAGAATGACGTAAAACCATTGAATCGTCCCGAAAGCGATTTCCAAAAAAACTATTAAAAAAAGAGCTAGGCGCCTGCGGCGCCCTCTTTTAAAGAGGCGCTGCTTGCTTACTACCTTAACCCTCATCCGTACTTCGTTTCTAGAACCAAATGCGGACTTGGTGTATCAAATTGACACAATGCCAGGTAATAATTGTATGCCTTTTTTTCTTATGATTGGTTGATTGAATGCATTTGAATAGTTGAAAATAACGATCTTTCTTTAGTTTTTTATATTTTATTGACTATTGGCTATTTCACTGAGCCAAAATATCTAGTGGATTCGACCGTAAATAACAAAAAGATTAACAATTAATTTTGAAAATTGTGCCAATTTGACACAAAATCCGGATGAGGGTTAATATATTATAATACGTTATACTTCATGTCAGTTGTTTCAAAAAGTTGAAACAAGAAAATTGAAAAGACTTTTCTCTCTCAAGACTTTTTTTATTATTAATAAACATTGTCAAAATACTTCATTTAATTTTCTAACTTTATTAAAAGATAATATTATTTTAAGATTACAATCTCATTTCTTGAAATACAACTTTACAAGCAAACTTTACTTCCACGAGATTGAAAGACAAAAAAAAAGATTTTCATTTTGTACAATAGATAACTTTGATAAAAGAGGTGAAAGAAATCGCTAACAGGATTTGTCTATAAAACAAAACCCGGAGAAGGATAGTCGTAGAAGAGGTAGAAGCAACTGGGAAATCAAGATAAAAGTTTTGATGCGAGTATCATGGAAAGTTTGGGAGGCAATGGGGAAATGATTTAAATTTTGTTTTTGCCGGAAGGCGCGGTGGCGCCGCCACCGGCACCGCACCGTCATAAAACGAACGACCGCATAAAACTTGGTCCAAAAACTTTGTTACATAAGTGAAAAAGATCCAAGACGCCAAGGGCGGCCCTACTATGGACGTAATAAATGCCTGCGTTATCCGGTCTTTCGGTAATGAATCTCCCAAAACGTAGAAACGCATCATCGCTAATCTGGAGCTTTATTGCTCGAACGAGTTTGGCTGATAAAAGCTCAATTTGATTTCGCTTTCGGGCTGTTAAACTTTCCCAAAGTGAGCAGTTGACGCAACCCAGAAAGGCACTTCAAAATATTATCAATGGCGTTCTTAAAAGCATCTCCAAAGCGTTCTCCAAAGCGATATTTTAAGTCGAGAGCGTTTCAGACATCTGCGGTCCTATAAGTCTCACTTCCTCTCCGATTTGTTTTCACGTGGCACATCAAAACATGTTGGCCTAGGCTCTTACACATGCTAAGTGCATGTGTGCGTCCCACATCGGAATATTTACCGAGCTTACTAAATCAAAATAACTCCAAACAACCAAACAAATACGAAATTGGGTGTGAATGAAAGTGAGAACATCTGTAAATAAACGGGACATTGAAAGATTTTTTTTTCTAAACTCGAAAGGTGGAGTTACCCCAAGTATAAATAAAAGTACCTGGAAGGCAAATTTCACAACCCGCCCTTCTCTTATTTAAATCTGAAAAACCATTGTCCCTCGCGTACAAAAGTCTGAGCAATTAGCATAATATCGCAATTCCTTTACAAGGGAGACCGTGGGGTATCAGGAAGTCATTATTAATATTTTCCCATGAGTGCGACAGCATAAAGGGCCAACCCTATTGTGTACGAGGGGAAGGGTTCTCGAAAGGTCATACGGGAGGTATAAGGTTACCCAGGGAGACGATTGTTGGCGTCTTAAAACGTGAGGTTTACTATTAATTTAAGGTGAACCTCGTGTAGTGTTACGCCCGCATAAGGGCGGATATAAATTTAGGAAAACGTCTTCGAAAAGGTCTAGGAAATTTGAGATGACGTATTGAACGTCTAAGTGAATTTGTCGGGTTAATATCGTTTTTTAAAGACAGCTGCGTCTTTATAGTTTGTTGCACAAAGCAACAGAAAAGAGATGTTATTCTGGCGTAATGTTCTGGCGCTATATATCATTTCAATTAAACTCTGACAGGAACCGAGGCGTTACAAGAAGTTTTAACTAAAGGACTAAACAAAGTTTTCACTAAACTCGTACAAAAAGGCAAGTTTCATATCACGCTAACATTACATTGTTATCTACAGGATAATACAGTCTGTCCCGGTTTGATTGTCCGATCTGTTACTGACGTATTTGTTGGTTAAAAATAAGCAGAAAAGTCTCTGGTGAAAAAGGTTCGTCGTTGGTCAACTATAAAAGTTAGTCAAAACCATGGAACTTATGGAATTAAAACCTTGAATATCTCGAAAACAAACCACTTTCAGACCTTTGTTAATGTCTAGACATGAACATCAAAAGAAAATTTTTGCTTGTATTCAACCAGAGAAGATATCAATAACGCATCGACAATCAAAACGGGACATCCTGTATAATAACCTTTCTCTGATTCAATAAAACAACGAAACGGTTCCTATAAAAAAAATGAAATAATCATCAAATTAAGAATGTATAGGCCTTCGTGGTAGAGCGTTTCGTTCCGCTATAAAAGTCTCATAAAAGAGAGGAACACACGAGTACCTTGTACGGGAAACAAGTGATAAAAAGTCTCTCTTGGGCGTCGTTAACCCTTAACGCACCTCGAAACACCACGTCTCGCTTCATTTTGTTTATAAATAGTCCGAGGCCCTTTCGACTCGGCTCTTGTGCCCGTTAATTTATGCGGATTTTATAGATTTTTAATCAGCACCACCTGGGCGTTGTAAAAACTTCCAGACCCCTCTTTGTCTCATTCCGTTGGTGGCGACACGGGACGGGAGGAAAATTAGAAACAACGGAATTAACCGCGTTAAACAGCAAGTTACGTCGCGCTGCGTTAGATAATTTAAATTAGCCGACTTCGTTTCTCCTTCTTGCCGTGGTGAGTCAATTTTGAGGCTTGGGGAAGCACCAAAAGAACTCATTATCCCCCCTTTCCTTCTGTAGTCCCTTTCTTTTTTCCGGACCCTTAGTTTTAATTAACGGCGTGGTCTTAACGTTGGTTTAATTAATATAAAACACATGGGTTTAAAGTTGTCGCTTTCTTCTTATAAGGGTAAACTTAAGATAAAGTTAAAAATAATACTCTTATCTTTTTTTCTTTTCTTTTTTTGATGTGTCACAATATATTCCACCAAAACGAAATAATAATTTGAGTCATATCATTTTATTTTAAGCTTTAAGGTTGCCTTTTATATTTCGGGATTGGACAACCCTAGTGTTGCAATCTAGCAATTGATAGCTCTATCGTAAAGTTTGACATTTTTAACTTAAAAGATTCATCTTGGTCATATAATGGAATTAAATCGTGAAGATTTTCGTGCGATTTTTTTTTTCCAACTTTTGACGTGAATTAACTCAGCAACAGTGCATGGATGAATTGAATTCAATTTTTGGCGATGAAGCTCCATCAAGGATCAGTGTTTATGGATGGTATAGTGAATTCAATCGAGGTCGTAGTTCACTCCAAGATGAATTTTTTGAAGGTCGTCCAAAATCAGTTGGTGTTCAGAAAACCGCTGATGCTGTGAAATACCGCGAACTGATTTTGCAAGATCGTTATGTAACCTATCGTGAGATTAAGACAACCTTAGGCATCAGTGAGACCAGCATACGTTCAATACTGCATAAACATTTGACTGTCAAAAAAATTTATTTGCCTTGGATCCCACATAATTTGTCAATTGCTTAAAAAAGGGCTCGTATTGGTCGAAAGAAATGCTGAAAATCGCTTTGAAACACGTCTATGACATCGTAACAGGTGATGAATCGTAGATTTACGCGTATTAGCCCAAAGTAAACAGCAGTTGACTGTATGGGTGCTTCAAGATGAGCCAAATCCAACAAAAAATGTTCACGAATCCAACAAAAGTGCGCATGAAGCACTTCCAAGCAAATGGTCTCCTGTTTTTTTCGGAAAAACTGGACATTTCTCAACCGTACCATTAGAACAACGCAAAACAGTCAATTCTTGGTAGTAAACAACCATTTATTTTCCAGTTGTTGTCTTCCAAGAAATCAGGAAACCAGCCGCCGAAGACGGATCACTCTTCACTACGACAATGCAAGCTCCCACACGTCGGCTCAAACAACTGCATTTTTGAGCACTCAAAACATCGATTTGATGAGTCATCCGCCGTATAGTCCTGACTTGGCACCGAATGACTTCTTTTTATTCCCGTACGTAAAAAACAAACTGAGAGGTCAACGTTTTTCGAGGCATGAAGAAAGCGATTGCTGCGTTTAGAATGCATGTTTTGAAGATATTTCAATCAGAGTGGCAAAAGTGCTTCGACAATTGGTTCAAACGCATACAAAAATGTATAGATTTTCATGGGAAATATTTTGAAAAACAATAAAGCGATTTTCGATGATTAATATTTGTAATACGACTTACATATTAACTACTAATTCACCCCTTTTAAAATCTGGGGAAATGGTTTTTTTCTAAAAAATCTGAAACATTTTGCTTGTCAAGTTAATTTTTTAATTAAACGTAGTACACCAATCCCCCGATTTACACGAAAGTAGGTGCCACAGAAAACCGTGTAAATTGAAAAACGTATTTGCTATACGTAAAACCGTGTAAATCGAACATAGTCTAAAATATACATGATTAGTCATTTCTTTCACCGTTACCCAATGTTGCAAGGTAACTAAATAGTATAACTTTACTAATGGTACCTTAGTTTATCAATTTGGGCTTGTAGGGATTTAGAAAATATTTTTTTGTGGCTAAACTGTTTGTCCAACTGAAATTTTATGAGAGAGAAAATAGTTTTCAAATTAATATAGCTATTCAGAAAAAAATTGGCAGAAAATTATACAGGCTAGTTAAAAAGGTCTGGATGGATAACTTGTCGCGAGAGTGTTTCTAAACACCCTGTATGATTCGAAATTCGAATGTGTTTTACAGAAAGCTGCATCCTGCTAATATAAAGACATGGTCAAAAAATGAATAAAACGTATTGAAGATTTTTCGAGTAATTTAAGAAAAACTCATGAAACATATGATATTTAAAGTCATCTAGAGGCTAAACTAAGCAACTTTGTATATAGATAAGTTGGGTTAAATCATCATATTTTTGACCAAGGTATCTGTGGTATTCTGTTGTACACGATATTTCCGGACACCTGTATATCATTTTCTACTACATACAAGTGGCAATTTGTTTATAAAACACTTGTAAAAGCATGCATAAAGACTTACCGAACGAATGCCGTTTCCAACTAACTAAAAAATAGAAAAAAGAAAGAAAAATTTAATATCATCTTTAGTTACGTTAAATTACAATCATTTTATACCTGCTGGCAATCGCAAAATAGCAATCCGACGACAGCTACACCTTTTGCTACACCTTCCAAAAACACATTGAAACACACTGAAATTGAATAAGAAAATTAAAATGTTAAAACAAATTTTCTTAATATTATTAACCTTAATATAATTTTTGACAGAATATTTAACGCATGCGCTCAAGCCACTTATGATAAGGTGATAACGCTATACCAAAAACACTAATTTTTAACTAACACAAGTAAAAGTGACCCGCTCAAAACGATTTTTATCGGGTTAAATTCTTAAAGAAGCTCGGACATGAAAACGCCGTTTCTTAAAATTGACAGTTCAAATATAAACTGCTTAAAAAAGAAAATTTTCTTTACCGGCAACACATTTTTTGGCTTTAATGTACAGTAGCGTTAATAATTTTTCTTATTAACTTGATAGAAGTCTGAAAAAAGTTTTTCTTGATTATGTTAATATCTCTTTGAAAACTGAGAGCTCATTTCACATTAGGATCATTTTATAGAAAATAATTATTTAATTTCCACTTAAAATCGACAAACTATACTGAATTTGAAGTAAATCGTGAATTTCTTAGATAAAAATTATGTTTTCTTATAACTAACAATAATAATAAAATCGTCATCTAGTAGCAGAAAATTTAATATCACAAGAAAACCAATAATCGTTGATTTTCAAAACTGTGTAAAAGCGAAATCGTGTAAATAGAGTACCGTGTAAAACGAGGGATAAGTGTATATTTTATTATAAATTTCGCTTCTACAGGAATAATAATAAAAGTTCTGTGACGTTCTTTTTCAAGGTCATTAGGTCAGACTTTTCTTTTTGAGAAAAAGTTTGATACAAATCCTTCATAGTCTTCAGCCATTGGCGAAATAGTTGATAGGAAAACAAAATGCAGGAAATTAAAAAAACTTCATTGATTTGAATTTTCCCAGAACTAGAAGTTTAATTAAACTAATCAAACTTCTCGATAGGTATCTTCTCGATCGATTGGTATCGTAATAAAAATGTCTAAATTATTAAGGCGCACTATTCACTGATTAGCGAGTAAGTCGCGATTAAAATGTAGTAGGAGTAGGGGTTATTAGTAAGTAAATAGAGGGGATTAACAGAATGTATCGATAATGTGCGATCAATCAAGAACTGTAATTAACATGGTAAAGAGCAATAAATTTTAAATAAATAAGGTATTTTCCTTCATGAACCGAAGTCACTACATGGCGATCGATTCATAGTTTTATAAAACATGGTAGAACATGATGGGACATAACAGAAATTATATAACTTACAAGGTGAGTGCAAGGTCTTGAGGTCACAGATTTGCTTCAAATTTTGTAGGATGGTAAATTTAGTCTCCCCGTTGATGAAAATATATGGTTATAGGGGCCACTACTGATGAGCTTTTTAGATATTTGCAATTGAAGTTGCAATTCTCTAGTTAAATTCAGTTCTGTAGCAAACGATCAACATAATAGGTTTAGAGTAGCAGCAACAAATCAGCGTTTTTTGTCGTTAGACAACAAATTCGAGTTCGGGGAGTGTAGTTTATTCTTTTTCAATGTTATGTATATATTTAGATATAAAGATATCATCGGTGCCCACACAATGTAATAACATCGATACATTTTTTGAGTGTGCACCGCACTTTCGATTTATCAGTTAATTGTCATTTAAGGTGTCAAAATTTCAAAATTAATAGAGGAATATAAATGACATCATAACCTTCCTTCAAAAAGTCTGACTTAATCGATATAAATTCGGTTGTTTTTGACATTATCCAACTTCGGACGTCCTAGCGAGTGAATTGCACCTTCAATTGCAAATATCCAAAAAGCTGTTGGGTAGTGGTCACTATAACTATATATTTTCATCAATGGGGAAACTAGAGCTACCATCCCACAAAATGTGCATTCTCCTTGTTAGAACACAAATAGTTGCGATTTCTAAACCTATCACAGTCTAATTTTAATACAAATCGCATTTTTACAGATTTTCTTGGTTTTTTAAGAATTTCTACAACACTTGGTTGATCAGGCCAAACGACTGTATCCTCTTCACTATCTTTAGATGTCCCTACTGGTGCGTTTAATGCTCGACTTTGTGCTTATGTCATTACATTTATTACATTTTGATTCATTAACTTTAATTCGCTCGATGATATACATGATAGTGCATCTGCTGTAACATTTTGACTACCTTTTATATATTCAACATGGAAGTCATACTCATCTAAACACAACCTAAACCTCGTTAATCTACTGGAGGGGTCTGTTAAGTTAAATAGATAAATTAAAGGTTTATGAGCCATTAAAATTTTGAAATGTCTACCATACAGGTATGGCCTAAAATACTTTACGCTCCATATAATAGCTAACAGCTCCTTCTCTATAGTTGGGTAACTTAATTCACCTTTATTTAATTGACGACTTGCAAAAGCTACTGGTTTTCCATTACTATTAGATAAAAGTGACCCTATAGCTGTTCCTGATGCGTCTGTTTAATAAATTCATTTTTATTTGAAAAATCGGGATATTGTAGCACCGGAAGTTTTATAAGACAATTTTTTTAATTGTCAAAATATTACTCGAAAGATTTATTACATTCAGGGGTCCAAACAAATTCATTACCTTGTCTCATAAGTTTATTTAGTGGCACAATTATGTCAGCAAATTTCGAAATATATTTTCTGTAGTAATTTGCAAATGCTACGAATCATTTTACATCATCTGCAGTTTTAGGAACAGGATCATTTTTCAAAACTGTTCCTTTCTCTGGGTCGGGTAGTATCCCTTGAACGGTAATTATATGGTCTATATACAATATTTCTTTTTTTTTTAATTCACACTTCAACGGGTTTAATTTTAAATTTACTTTCCTGTCACATTTAAAGCTAAATCGATTATGTCAATGGCTTGCCTCCTACCAAAACCACCCCTCGTTGAGTCATCACGAACCGGCATCTACATGCATACCCAGATGATTCAATTCCTGTAACGTATTTTTTTTATTTTTAATGTAATAAAAACTTTTAAAATTTCACTTTATATTCTCTATTTTGTCTCCAAGTAAATAATATTTAATAATAATAATATTTTATAAATAAATAATATTTTCCTTTCAATTTCCTGCATTTTGCCTTTGGATATTGTATATCCTGAGTGACCAAAATTATTAAATTGAGAACAAAACAACGTTAATTTTTTTTTAAATTTTACCTTTGCATTAGAAGTTGCTTACTTCTGTACTTTATCACATCTGAAACGTTTCATCTCCTAATATATCACGATGATGGAGATACCAATATTCACTCAATTATTTATAATTTAAACTAAATAGAATTTAATAAACATGAAATTGTTGGAGTTTTTGTATTCATTCTGAAGTAGGTAATCATCATCAAATAAAGTGGTAGTTTAAAGTGGTAACCGAGCTTTGATTTTTAATTTAATTATTTTAATTTAAATAAAATTTTTAATTCTTCTTCTAAAAAAAAATAAATAAATAAAAACGTTAATTACATAGAAAATTACGATATTGGTAATTTTTGAAGTTTACCGTATAAGTACACAAATTTAAATTGAAAATAAACATTTTCGGTGGCAATATAGTAAAATAAACTATCAGTGGGTGATTAAACTTTTGTCGTATAGAATGGTAACGACCTTTTCCCTATTGAATCGGTCGCAGGGCAATTCCGGTTAAAACGGAAATCACAGAGGCGGCCGCAACCAAAAGTGAATTAACATATTTAATTTGCATGCACACTCGTTTTAATTTCGCCGCGATTTTGTCACGATCGGGCGTTACACGCTCGCACAGGAGGCCATAAATTAGCGCAAAATTGCGAACCGGTTTAAACAATGAAGTTAAATTGCGATATTATCCGGTCTCGCAAATCGAACGGTTATTTTATGAGTGTTTTGCAATTGTTTTGCATTTCCCGTCGGGGACCACTTGAAATTTAAATGAGTGTTTTCGCCGGCGCGGATTTAATTAATTTAAAAATTAATTGAAATTTGTTTACACGGCCGAGTTACACACGGCTCTAAATAGGCAGCGCGCGGCTTTGTTTGCCGCAGTTAATACAGCTATTCTTCGATGTAGCGACAAATTGTTATTTATTTACAGCGCGGGACCGTCCATCCTTTATGAATTTTTTTTAACCGTTTTAATCGATTTCCGTCTATTTCGGTTCTACGCACGATCCGTCCGGTTTTAATCCGTGTGACAGCGAGGTATAAACTCGATCAAAAATTAAATTGAATTCGGCATCGCACAATGAAAATTTTATTTGGACGCTTGGACTCCTATAAAGTATATTGGGACGATTAAAAATCCATTTACTGAAATTACGTCGAACAATACTCGAAATCGAATCGAACCTGGTAACCTGTTAATTACCGAATTGATTGCATCGCTTTTAATTTCACAAAGAAATATCCAAAACATCAATCTGCTCTCCGATAGATTGAACGAATTTGCTTTATGGCGGATTGGAAATGTCGTCCGTCATTAAGTGGTATATCCATGCGTTAAATTAAAACCATCTCGCCGACGAAAACGCGATTAAATCGCAAACGGAAACGGCAAGCGACCGTCAAACCCATGAATATGGAATTTTCGTCAAATTCAATTAGCGCTAAATTAATTAACAAAGTTTCCTTATTACGAGAAAACTCAATTGTCCGATTCGAGATAACGTCTCCGCTCGACGGCACGAACTCCCCGACGGACGAAACAAAAGAACAAAACAATCGCCGACCGAAGTTATCTCGCGTATCTTGAGATCGCATTCCGTCGGGCCAGCCGGTTTCGTTTGGAATTGAAATTATGAGCGAGAATCCGAGTTCCGCCCGCGCGCGGTTTTAGTTTTGATTTCGCCGGAAAATATCTCCGGGGATATTTCCGCGCGCAAGTTTATCATACGAGATTGTTTGGACGGTAAACAAGCCACCGGAGGTCGTGTTTGCCACAGATAACGTCACGAAGTATACGCCGCTGAGTTCGCATTTTCGGCCGTTATAAATAGACGCGGCGTCGTGTTTCCGTTGGCAATCAATTCCCGCAGGAAGTATATCATCCTTGAACTTGCCCCATTGCAGTATTTCATCCCGGAAACGACGGTATAAATAATATCCCGAACGCGGACTTCCGCGTATTGAAACCATCCGCCGAATCGTAAACCTACTTCACTGCTAGTTATTCGTCCAGATTGAACCGTTTGTAGACCGTCCGTTTACGGGCCCCTTGTATGAATGGGCGCCTTTCACATAGGAGCTTTTAAGTAGTGCTTTACGACGACTTAAGCTCCCGCACAATGGTAGTGCTACTCGACCTCCACTGGCTGCTAACTACCATTGTTGAGATCGATGGCAAATACCGTGACAAAGATACGAAGGCCTCTTCAAGCCAAGAAAAAAAAAACTTAATGCGGGGATTTAATCCTCAAACAGCAGCAAACATCTGCTCTTGAAATTGTAATACGATAACGCTTTTATTTGCAAAACAGAAAATCTTTTGACTCTCCATTTAACCTACCTAGGTAGAAAAAGACCCAAAAATGATAACGAATACAATTGAGGAGCTTGCGTGCAAAAGCGGATATATTCATTTTGTAACATTTTTCAGGAGACACAGAAAACGTATAAAATTTTAGCCCTTCAGTGTATCAAAAAACTGATTACAGGATAAGTTTTGTCATATGGGCTGGCTTTCTATAAGAGTCTGTTTTTTTTTTTGAAATATTTATTATGTTTGAAAATATTACAAAACAAGATTGGATTTATTCGGTTTTGCTTACAAAATTAACGAAATAAATTTGATAAAATTCACTAGGAATGAAACACTATACTTTTATTCAAAATTTAATGAAATAAACACAAATTAGATCCGACCACAGCTATACAGGGTGATTTATAACATACGGATGAGACTAAAAGTGTAAGTTTCATATTTCAATATATTTCATATTTCAATTCATCCACTTTTTAATTTCAATGTGATATAGTCAAACCACTATCACTTGTATTTGTATTTACAATTTAAAATTAAATTTGATAATATGTAATTACTCTTATTATATGGTCATTACCTCCATACTAGGGCTCAAACTAAAAAGATTTTCTTAATAGCGTTTTGTTGAAAACTTAATAGTGACGTAGATATTGAATGTTAATTTTTTAAATAAGTTATCGTCCACTTTTGAGAACCGCTGATATTCAGTAGAAAACAATTAAATTACTTTTGAACGACATCCTCTAGATTATAATTTTTGTTATCTTAGGTTAATTAAAAAAATAAATAAAAAGAAAAAGTAAATGTTAATTCATGAAACGTTTAGTAATAATGTATTAACAAAATCTCTAAAACAAGTATTTACAAGAAATTTTCAAAATGCTGTCCTTGCATTTCGACGCACAATTGCGCACGACGAATCCAATTCATGAATAATCTTGGAAGTCGAGGACGTATGTGCTCTGTAGCGGTATTGATGCGATATCGTAATTCGCCGATTGTATTAACATCGGTAGCATATATTCTTTCCTTCATGAATCCCCATAGAAAAAAGTCTAATGGGTTAAGATCGGGGCTACCTGGTGGCCATGGAATAGGTCCACCCCGACCAACGCATTTTTTGCGGAAAAGTATTATTAAGAAAATCTCGTACATTACCACTAAAATGCGCAGGGCAACCATCGTGCATAAACCACATGTTACGTCGTATAAATAACGGAATGTCCTCTAGGAGTTCTGGCAAATTTTCTTCTAAAAATTGTAAATAATAATTTCCATTTAATCTTGCTGGTAATTCGAAACGTCATGACGAAGAACATGTGGATTTTCGTCCTACCACACATGAGCATTGTGAAAATTTAGAACACCATTTGTGGTAAAACACTATTCATCTGTTACCAATACACTGTTTGCAAAATCTGCTTCCGTGTTAGTATGATTTAGTAGCCACTAGCAAAATTGCAGCCGCAAGAGATAATCAGCGACAGTAAGTCCTTGCACCTTTTTGCATATGGTAGGAGTATAAACCATTACTTTTCAATGTACGCCAAACAAAGTTCTGGGAAACTTCGAGTTGGTGTGAAATTTGACGCGTACTGATATTTGGATCTGCATCAACAATTTCCAGAATTTCTTCTTCCACATTCACTTCATGTCTGTTTGGTCTACCTCCACCAAGACCTCTATTAGGTTGCAAATTTTCTGACTCTCTTCCCCGGCGGATTAACCGAAGAAAAGTGTTTTAAAGACTTCTGTCGATTTGGAAATCGTTCCAAATAAATCATTTTCTCCAGCAGCTCCATAAACAATAAGCATATCCACGTATTCTTCGTTACTGTAAATTGGCATTGTACCTGACGTTAAATTAGACGTTTATTAAATGAAATGACTTAAATGAATCCCGACAGTGATGTTGTCACCGTTGCTAGGTAACCAAATTAAATGGATTGACAGAAATAAAAGCGAGGTATCAGCGGTTCTCAACATATAAACACCAATTTTTAGCATTTCAACAAATTTCCAACCAGCCCTAACTGCCGTATTACTTATTATTATTTTTTCTTAATTATCCATTGTTTAAATAACCTCGAAATATTCGCAGTTTGAATTTAAAAGTAGTGCAATAGCGTATATGGTAATAAATACTCGACAATTAATTGAACTTTGATGTTCTATATCTTTGTGATTATTAAGTTGTGCTCCATATACTATTAAGAAAATGTCTTCAATTTGGCCCCTAGTACCTACACTTTTAGTCTGATCCGTATGTTATAAATCACCCTATATAATATTGTCAGGTAAGCAGCTTTTTGTTCTCACTGGCCTAGGTGAACTAAGTAGCTCTCTGTACCACTGCAAATCTTCCCGTTCTTTCCATTCAAATCCAAACATTTTTTCCATCAAATGGCCCAAACTTTTTTTCTTCTTTTCAGGTATTTGATTTCTCGGTGGTAAAGTTTGCAAATTTATTATATCGGATTTGCTCTTTCTTATGAGTTTTTGGCTAGTTCCTGTTATTGATCCAAAGTTATAAAATTCTGAGCAGGTTACTGCAATATCTGCATTGTTACTTTCATCAAAGATTTTGTTTAGCATTATTCTCTTAGCCTCTGCTATTTTTATGACTTTTTGATACACTTTCTCTAAAACCTTAACGTCGAATACTCTCCATTCTTTTTTATGTGATGTTTTCACTACACCTACTTCAGCATACAATCGAACATATTCATTTCTGGAAAGAATTTTCGGGTTCTTATGTAACAGTTTTTTACCCTATCAAATACTCTGTCAGCTGACATAAAGCTGTGCCCCCGAACTGGAAATATTAACTCTATCTGAGTTACATGCTGTGGAGCTTTATTTTTTAACCAGTACATCAATGTATGCACTATGTGATTGTTAAAATGTGGATTTGTCCGCTTTTGCTTGCATACGTCAACTTTAAATACAATTTAGACGTGTTTTACCTAGAAAAACTTGTAAAAATGATTAGAATGGATGAAAATTATAGTATAATATATTAAAGTAGTAAAATTTGTAAAAATTCCACCAAAGCTCTCAAAATTTTTAACAATTCCACCAAGAACTTGCTGAATTTTAAAAAAATGTACTAAAATTAAGATTAATTTCGTCAAGAATTGATTAGATTCTTAAAAGTCTCACAAAAATAAAAAAGTAATAATAAAAATTCCACAAAAGTGGGTTAAATTAAATATAATTTCACCAAAAATTATTAAATTTGGAGACAATTCTACTAAAAACTTAGTGAATTTTTTAAAAAATCCACTCAAAATCAATAAAATTGGTAAAAATTCCACGAAAAACTTACTATATTCGTAAAAATTCCACCAAAGTTACCAACATTTTTAACAATTCCACCAAAAACGTACTAAATTTTTTCAATTTTCCACCAAAGCTACAAAAATGTTGAATAATTCCACCAAAAACTTACTAATTTTTAAAAAATACCATCAAAAACTTACCAAATTCATAAAAATTCTACTAAAATTACCAATATTTTTAACAATTCCACCAAAAATGATGAAAGTTAATAAAAATTCCACCAAAGTTATCAACTTTTTTAACAATTCCATCAAAACATACTGAATTTTATAAAAATTCCACCAAAAATTAATTCCACCAGAAGTGAATAAAATTCGCAAAAATTCCACCAATGTTATCAAAATTTTTAATAATTCCACCAGAAACATACTGAATTTTTTTAAAATTCCACCAAAAACTTACTAAATTCATAAGAATTTACCAAAAACGCTGAATTTTTTTAAAATTCCACCAGAAATGAATAAAATTCGCAAAAATTCCACCAAAGCTATTAAAATGTTTAACAACTACACCCAAAACTTACTGAATTTTTTTTATTCCACCAAAAACGTACAAAAATCCTAAAAATTACACCGAAATTGTCAACATTTTTACCAATTCTACCAAAAACTTACCAAATTTTTTAAAAATTCCACCAAAATGTCCAAATTCTTTTAAAATTCCACCAAAAATCAATCAAATTAGAAACAATTTCACTAAAAGTTAACTAAAACCTTGAAAATTCCATCGAAAACTTAGTAGATTCATAAAAATTCCACCAAAGTTACTAAAATTTTTAACAATTCTACCAAAAATAATGATTTTTTTTTAAATTCCACCAAAAAACTTACAATATTTGTAAAAATCCACCAAAAATTTACCAATTTTTTTTTTAATTCCACCAAAAACTTACAAAAATCGTAAAGCTTCCACCAAAGTTACCAAAATGTTGATCAATTCAACCAAAAACAATATTTTTTTTTAGAAAAATACTAAAAATAAAACTAAACTGGTCATATAGTTAACATGTATAACTCAATTTCGTCAAAATATGGATTTATCCGGTTTTGCAGGCAAGCTCCTCAATTACACAACACAGTAGTTTATATTTCATTTGAAACGAGGGGATTTCTAACTATTAATAAAGGTCACAATTGTTCAACTTTGAAACATTAATGTCATATTGCACAAACGTTTATGAAAAGCGATTATAAGTTAATCGACTGTTTCAACCAATGCATAGATCAGGCTTCCTGTATCAAACTTAACTCAGACCTTCATCAATCTTAATTGGCATTTGTGCAACCAGGCATAACCGTTAGGTAGTTCGAATGCTAAGTTCGAATTGTTGTTGAGACTTGAAATTTTATAAGGATTTAGTTTAATACTTAATCTTTATTTTTACCAAAAAGGATTTTTCTGCGACTTTTAGTTTTTTCTAGAGAAGAGAAATTCTAACCTAACTTAATTTCCATGTCGATTAAAATTTGGCAGTTAAAAAAAATGATATCTAAGAAAATAACTGTTTTAGAGATTTGAAATTTTACGAGGATTCAGATTGAAACTTAATCTTTACTTTTACCAAAAATGAATTTTCTACGACTTTTAGTTTTTCTATTGAGAGAAAAAATGTAACTTAATGCTTGGTGGAATTCTTAAAAATTTTAACTTTGGTGGAATTTTTACCAAGTTAGTAAGTTTTCGATGGAACTGTTCTCAATTTTAATTATTTATAGTAATTAGAGAAAATAATTGTACATTTTTATTGGAATTGTTAAAAATTTTGATAACTTTGGTGGAATTTTTACCAATTTAGTGAGGTTTTGGCGGAATTTCGGCAACCTATAAATCGATTATTTTAACCGAATCCAACAAGTTATTCCATCAATTTTAATTTCAACTCTAAAAATATCTTAAAATATACATCAAATGTTTACACATAAAATACACAGTCGTTTCTGATTCAAACCAAATGCTTTTTCCATTGATTTTTTTCATTTCTTCTTATTTCACCAGTGATTTCAATTCCTTAAAGGAAATTCTCACTTCCTTGAATCGAATTTCTCCAATATAAAACTTCAAGGAGTTCTATGTAAAATGCCATCAAGTGGCAATATCGTACGGTGCTGATTGCTAGTTGCTTGTTGCTCCTCCAGCAGTGTGAAACATACCTTTGAATTTATAATGTGAATAATAGCTTAATCTACATTACGATGGTCATTCCTCAAAGTATACTCTCATTTCACCATTGATTTCAATTCCTTAAAAAAATTCCCACTTCCATGAATTGAATTGCTCCAATATAAGACTTCTTATATTAAAGACTTATACTTCTTATATATAAGACTTTTGGTGACTGCTAGTTGCTTGCTGCTCCTTGCCACAGTGTGAGACGTAATTTTGAATTTATAATGTAATAACACCATCTACATTAAGATGGTCATTCCTCAAACTACACTCTTATGAATCATTTCAAGCTATATTATTAAACTGTATATTATTTTTAAATTCATTGTTTGAAAATTTGTTCAGATATTGCCTTCTAAGTGAATCTTCTTTAAGGTGGTACATTGTTTCTAAACCTGTGTAAGTATTAATTCACTACATTAAATTGAATACCCCTTAGAGCTGTAAATCCCTCCAAAGGATGAAAATTTAAAGTTAACACTAGAGTTTGGGCATGGGAGTTACACGAGAGGCGCGTTTCTTGGGTAAAGTTGCGCCACCGCTTTAATTATTTGTACGCAAGCCGCAATTACGTCTTATGCAAGCCCGTACCTCACTCTACAGCTCGGGTATAAATCGTGAAGTTAGCAGACGCATGAAATACTATCGCGTCCAAGGGAACGTATTAATCTCCGCGATCAAACTAGTAATTGCGGGATTATTTGAGTTTCAAGAAGTTCGCAGATACGACGCCGCCATATCTCAAAGTTCCCGGTCGGAGATCGCCATATTTTACTCGCCAGGTTACTTACCGGCGCGACGTGGCACGAGCTGGCAGTAAAATCTCAAAAACTCAAAAACCTTCGAGTAATAAAGCTTTCTTCCTTCTTTCTCGAATCCTTTTTTGTATACTTACCTAATTATCGCGTAACGTTTTTGCCGGCCACTACTAAATTATGCGCGGTCGTAAATCAAGAAGCGAAAGTTCAAAATTTATTACTTAATATGAATGGGCTTTTAAAAACGTTTAAAATACCTTCGCGATAACTCATCCTGTCTTCCTTTTAGTTAATTGGTTGCCGCGTACGTTCTTTGGGTTTCCTCTTTTCTGCATAGGCTGAGTATAAAATGCAATTTCATTTTGGACTTACTTCTTAATTTATTACTTTACAAATAGAGGCAATAATAAATTTTCTTATAAACGAGATATTTAAATTTAAATGTATATAAAGGAAGCTCCTATTAATTACACTATCTAATCAAAATAGCCTATAAATTTCCAACTAAGCATTAACCGTTACTTCGATCGCCCTTTCGGTCATATATTCCTTTTGAAGCACCCCTAAGAACTGCCGGAGGCATAAAAGATGTCATCCCACCCCCATATTATCAGTGGAAGCAGAGCGAAGAAGGCGGTTTGGCTCCGGATTCTACGTATCTAACGACGCACACGTAATTGTTGCGACCCCCGGAGGCCCCCTGTTCGACCAGAGAAGTCTCGTGGCCCGTCATATCGCCGGGGGGTTCACAACGGACCTGAGCGACAAACCCCGCTTTTCGACAAGAGGACTGATTGCGGTATTTCAATTCGCCCCCATACAATGTATAATGACAAGATGGCTATCCGATTGCGCTGAGGCTCACAAATAGCGGCAAATATGTGCGCAATTATCCATTACTTGTGTGTAATTTAACCGCTTTTGTGTAGGAAGTACAAAGCCCGAGTGAGTTGTTTGTCGAAAACAAGAAGTTAATAAAATGACGACGGTTCTATCCAACATGTGATAATATAATTTAGAGGTTCTTGTTCAAATTTATAGCTAACGTATCATTACTTTATTTTCAAAGATCCTTCTTGTTGACAATGAAGTGCATCAGATCTCGTTGGCTGGAATAACGTATGGAGTGTTCGTCCAAAGCGCAGATATGTCTCGTCTTCTCATACATCTAAAGGTCCTCACGCTGAGCGTGAAATATTCCGTACACGGCCCCGGTCTCGTGCCCCCGCGTCGGACAAGAATGGGCCAACTCGACCATGGTGTCCAGGAAACCCACATTACTCAGCCGAGGGGTCCCATTATAACTCGGCCGTGCCCTTAAATTAGGCGAATTGAATCTCGAGTCTCGTCGACGCAGCAGGACATCTCAAAATCGCGCGGGTTTAATGACGCATTATATTTTAATGGGGCGAACCGCGTTACTCCCGGCCCCGTGATCTTCAATGCGACAGCGATATCGGCAGGAGAAGGCTGTAATTTATCCCAGACATATCACAAGGCGGTTAATTTCTCGCAATATGCGCCTAGGATGAGGAGTTTGATTGCTCGAACGTGACATTTACACATTTCCGAATAGAAAGGAGTATCTCGATGAATTTTATTACAGGCCAATGTTAAAATTCATTAATTTTGGATTTCCGGTAGTTATTAGTTGGGTGATTTGGTTGACTTTGTTTGTCATCTACATTTATTTACGGGTTATTTAAAGTCATCTATTATTTTGTTAGGGATTTTATTTGTTTGAGGTCTGTATTTCTTAGTTCTTTTCTCGAAAAACTAGTTTGGGGAGGCATATTGGCGTCGGCCTCGAATTCGTTCTCTTCTCACACCAACTCTCACGGAGTACGCATCGTTGATATAATTTTCAAAACCGACATTTTGGATTGAAATCATTTTGGTTTGGGTTGGAGAAAGTAATCCGCTGATTGTGGGATAATCATCGATGTTAAGAATTTTCTTCTGTTAATTAATTTATTAACAAATTACGGATATTCCGAATTTTGGACTCGTTAGAGAAATTATCTTCTGTTTGGTGCAAGGCCTCATATCATCTTGAGGTATGTTTTATTTTATTCGTGTTATGTGTCTTCTGATATATTCTTTTTCATTTTCTATGCAGGCTTTTTTCCCTTGTCTCCTTTTGAATTTTCTTTACCTTACGGTAAATAGAAATTATCGTCCTCATTGAAACCCGTTGTGGGCGTCATTTTGGCCTACAATAAAGAACTAAGGAATTAAACAGTAACCAGATCTGAAAGCTCATAAATTTACCAGTATTGAAGAAAACAGCTGAGGAAACGACATCCTGCTGCGCAATTTGATTTTAAGAACAACTACGTCAAAGTCATTCATCAAGGTCAACGATCCTGAACAGCATAAAGGTCAGATATTTACTATGTTTTAATTTTTAATATTTTGGGTTGCTATCT
The DNA here is from genome assembly GCA_036711955.1 of Digitonthophagus gazella. Classification (NCBI taxonomy): domain Eukaryota; kingdom Metazoa; phylum Arthropoda; class Insecta; order Coleoptera; family Scarabaeidae; genus Digitonthophagus; species Digitonthophagus gazella. Next base: position 33,016,676 of record JASCIT010000007.1, on the reverse strand, counting down.
TCATAATAAATTTTCTTTTTTTTTGCAACCAATCACAGCTGTTTGCTTATTCTTTGTTCACATACTTGTACGTTTGTTGTAAGTATTGATTGTTTTACCGGAATTAGTTGATCCGAGATTTTGTAGACCACCACCGCATAATGTCATTCGAAATCCCGATAGAGCATAAGCAACAAAATTGTTAAATTAGGAGAGCTAAAGGGCATAAAGAAATTGGAGTATTAGAGAAAAATTTTTAATTTCGATTTCAGATAATTTGGAAACAAATAACTGTTTTTTGCTATTAGTTATTAAAGTGTAAATGTAATTTTGTTAATGTACCTTCAAAATATCTTTTTATTGTTTTCAGCAAATTGTTGAGGATCTTTAAAACATGCTCCTCGGTGTCGGGCAAACGTTTCTTTCGTATGTATACCCTATTTGTTTACACAAGACATAATAAAAAGAAATCCGGTATTGCGATAAAATCTCAGCCAATAAAAATATTTCATTAAATAAACACACTAGTTTTAGATCATGCCCACCAAGTCCGCCTTCGAGCTTCCTCCCCCCACACAGCGAATCCCCTCAGAAACTTTAGGACCGTGATTGAGGCACCTTAATAAGATCGTCACTTCGCAGTTAGTGAAATTGTCGCAGGAAGAACCGACCTGGCGCGTTATAAATCGAACCAACCCTTCTTCACTGATTGTGAGCTGGCTTGGACCTGCGATATTTCCTCGATATTTGGTTGATATTTGTGTAAGCGTGATTTTGTGTCGGATAAGGCGTTACAATTTGTTATTAGTGTCAAACGTACAACATGATTCAAGTTTTTCTTTATCTTCGAAACACTTTATCAAAGCTATGAACCAGTAAATGGACTGTGCTTTGAGGTACGTACAAAACGCGCGCGCGGTGAATGTGGCGACATTTATCTTAGTAGTCTCGTTGTCGAAAAACCGGACGCATTTTATAAATCTCCCGATCTTCCGTCCCCGGCGGATAAATCTATCCGTTTCCGGCGTTCAGCGGCGACAACCGCTCGTTTTTCTCCTGGAGGCGGCGGCTGTGGCGGAGGTTCTTCCCGGCGAGGTCTCTTTTTCTGTGCCCGTGGGCGGACGAAGTCTTCCTCGGGCGGAGAAAAGAGACTCTGGCGTGCATCAAAGAAACGCGCCGGAATTGTTCGGGCGGACGTGACGAATAAATCACGCGCGTCCTCCACCGCCGCCGCTTGTAAACATCCCATTGTTTCCATTTTCTTTGGGGAAAACTGCCGTAGGGAAGAGGGCGTCTCTCCTCTTATTCACCAACGTCTTTGCCAAATTCAAACCGAGACTGGTTTTTGCTAAAATGGAAACATTTACAGACATCATTTAATTGCTTTATTTTTTGTTAAAAAGATGTAAACCTCGGGACGTAAACTGTTGAAATATATACATAAAAAGAAGTATTATAAATTAACATCAAACTCGACCAATTACCGAGAGTGAATTCCGGTTCGAAACGAAAGCAGGAACGTCTATACGTCTCAAAGAAGCCGAGAGAGGTTCACTTTGAAATTTACGATGACTTCGCCTCTAAAACAAAACAGAATTACAGCAGCCGGCCGGTCGTATATCTCTCGGTTCAGCGCCGGTGTACGGTGTGCATGTGCGAGTAAGACGTTTTAATTGGTTCATCACGTGGAAATGTTGTTATTAACATTGCTGGTAGCGGGCCAAGAGCCAGCGCCGAATGACAAATGTATTTTGTTCAACTTCTAATTTACTTTCGCCAATTTAATTACGCGAACAGATATATGGACGTCTGCTATTTATAAAGGAAGCTGTCCGCACTATCCACGCCTCTGCGAGTGGTTATTGTCCTTGGACTCTTAATGAAAAAGGACGGGCCCCTACCAGCAAATGTCATCCTGGTATTTGCTTATTTTGACGTGTTTAAACCTGCTTTACGGATCAATGGATTCCTGTCAATACCTTCACGCTTGATATTCCTTACCCCATGCTTTATTTCTAAAGACAACGTCTAGACTAATTCAATCTTCACCCGATTATCCTAAAGAAACTTTGGTCTATAATCACGCTTACAAACCACTCTGCAATTAAATAATTATTTTAAGTCTTGTCATTCAAAACTTAACTTCTTCATTTTTTCGCCTTATAAAATACTTAAATGAAGTTCAATACAAGCATTTTAATTAGTAGGATGATCTTTTTTTAGTAGTAAAGATAAAGTAGTGAGTTCATTGGCTTGATGGAAAGCCTTTATAGTTTTACTTATATTTTTATTCTAAAATTAATTTGCTTGACCGAATTCTTAAGATTAACATGAAATCAAAACCAGTGTATAAAATAACTAACCAGCTGCTTTCTACCAAAAGCCATTATTTTTAGTCGTTCATTTTATATCTGTTTTAAGTTTCAATTCTCATTTCTCCCGCCTCACAGTGGTCGAAATTCCGAAAAAGCCGGACAAAAGTCCAAAAAGGTTTGCATGATCATAAAAAATTAGATTTTTATGTTTTTCAAGTCGCTAAAACCAAATTCGAAATCGGAAGTTTCAAATAAAAAATGGCTGATACAAAATGGCCGATATATAGCGTTAATTGTTTGAATTTGCTTGCAATATTGAGCATATTTGGTATCGAGGCCGCGTAAAACGTATGTAAGGTCGGAATTTACGATTTTTCTGGAAGGACTTCCGGTTAAAAGGAAGGGTGAAAATTTCCTTCAATTTTTCGAAAATATCCAAAAATTTTTCAAAATTATCCGAAAATTTTACTAAAAAATCAGAAAGTTTTACTAAAAAATCCGAAATTTTTTCTAAAAAATCCGAAATTTTTCCTAAAAATCCCGAAGATGTAACAAAAATTCATGAAAATTTTACACAAAATTTTAAATTTTTCGAAAATTGTACAAAAAAATCCAAAAATTTTAGAAAAGTTCCTTAAAATCATAAAAAATATACAAAAATGTTAGAAAAATCCCAGAAAATGCTTCAACATTTTCCAAAAATATCCCAAAAAAATCCGAAAATATTCAAAAAATTCTGGAAATATTACAAAAATTTCTGAAAATATAAAAATTTTCGATAATCTTACAAAAGATCCTGAAAATGTAACAAAATTATCCGAAAATTTTACTAAAAACTCAGAAAGTTTTACTAAAAAATCCGAAATTTTTTCTAAAAATTCCGAAATTTTTCCTAAAAATCCCAAAGATGTAACAAAAGTTAAATTTTACAGAAAATTTTGAATTTTTCGAAAATTGTTCAAAGAAATCAGAAAATTTTACAAAAATTGCCGAAAATCATAAAAAACATCCAAAAATGTTACAAAAATCCCAGAAAATGCTTCAACATTTTTCAAAAATAACCCAAAAAAATCCGAAAATATTCAAAAAATTCCAGAAAATATTCAAAAAATTTCAGATAATTTTTCAAAAATGTCCGAAATTTTTTTAAAAATTCTGGAAATATTACAAACATTTCTGAAAATATAAAAATTTTCGATAATCTTACAAAAGATTCTGAAAATGTAACAAAATTATCCGAAAATTTTACTAAAAAATCAGACAGTTTTACTAAAAAATCAGAAAATTTTTCTAAAAAATCTGAAATTTTTTCTAAAAAATCCGAAATTTTTTCTAAAAAATCCGAAACTTTTCCTAAAAATCCCGAAGATGTAACAAAAGTTCCTGAAAATTTTGAATTTTTCGAAAATTGTTCAAAAAAAATCCGAAAATTTTCCAAAAATTCCCGAAAATCATAAAAAACATCCAAAAATGTTACAAAAATCTCAGAAAATGCTTCAAAATTTTCCAAAAATATCCCAAAAAATCCGAAAATATTCAAAAAATTCTAGAAAATATTCAAAAAATTTCAGATAATTTTTCAAAAATTTCCGAAATTTTTTTAAAAAATCCGAAAATTTTCAAAAAATTCTGGAAATATTACAAAAATTTCTGAAAATATAAAAATTTTCGATAATCTTACAAAAGATCCAGAAAATGCAACAAAATTATCCGAAAATTTTACTAAAAAATCAGAAAGTTTTTCTAAAAAATCCGAAATTTTTTCTAAAAAATCCGAAATTTTTCCTAAAAATCCCGAAGATGTAACAAAAGTTAAATTTTACAGAAAATTTTGAATTTTTCGAAAATTGTTCAAAAAAATCCGAAAATTTTACAAAAATTCCCGAAAATTATAAAAAACATCCAAAAATGTTACAAAAATCCCAGAAAATGTTTCAAAATTTTCCAACAATATCCCAAAAAATCCGAAAATATTCAAAAAATATTCAAAAAATTCCAGAAAATATTCAAAAAATTTCAGATAATTTTTCAAGAATTTCCGAAATTTTTTAAAAAATTCCCTAAGAAGTTTGAAGTCGTTCAATTGATATAAAATCAAGAAATAAATCATCAATTAAAACCACTAGCAATTTTATTCCACCAAAAAACGATTAAAAACTAACTGAAAATTATCCGAACAAACCGAAAATTTTGTTAAAAAAAGTTGATTTAAAACCAAGCGAAATTAAAAAATACGAAGAAGACGTTCCAAGTATAAACTATAGCTTAATAGTTCACTCTTCTATACATTCGGGTTCGATTGATTTATCCAAATTTGGTTTTCCGGATAATTCGGATAATTCCGGCGAAGATGACGATACGATCGCCGAAATATAAGGTATTGAAGATGATACGACGAAAAATGAAGTTGGGTTAATTTCAAATGAATCTGATTCAAACTAATAAAAAACGATATCAAAAATTAATAACAATTTAATGACTCAAAGCTCGAAACCGGCGAGAATAGTTTTCTCTTCTGATATATAATCTTGACACTCTTGTGTGTGATTTCTAAGAATCAATTCTGCAAGATCTTTTGGGATCACAACTATTTCGATGATTCACTATTCCAATAATCTGAATTCGATAAAAATCGCAAGGGGTTTTTGTTTATATGCTAAAAACAGGCAACTTTTGAAAAATTAGGTTATATATACATAAATATATTACACTTATCTCCAGGAACGCCTTCCATATTGCAGATAACGATTCAATCTCTAATACAAAATTTGACCATATTTTCAATCCACTGGTTTTTAAGAGGTCAGTAATTGGTGTCAGATGCTAATGAGATTCAGTAAACTTCCGACCACTACCGCGGTCCATACACGTGGGCGAGTACTTTGTTCTTTCATAGAACGATGCACTAGCTCCTTCTGTACGACATTTTATTGTATTAACGCGAAAACTACGACTTTGAAATTTCGACTTTTGTCCAGTTTTTTCGCAATTCCGACCACTGTGCAGCTGTAAAAATTTAAAAATGTTGAAATTTTCTTTAATTTTTGTAATGCTTCTGAAGACGACAATTTAAATAAACATATTCTGCTTCTCATCTGCTATGATTATCTCACAAAATATTAGTAAAACTAAACTAGGATTTGTTCGACCCCATCGATCTTTCTCTTTACCCTTAATACTCCGTACTTATCGCAAATGTAAACTGATGGAGTCATAGAATTTCGTATTCGATCGACTCGATACGAACAATGAAGTTCTGAATGCGTACTCGAAGGCCTACCGAAGCCGGATGGTTGAATGCCACTCGAGGGTGATTTGCAAACGGGTAGAACGTTATTAAAATCTAGTCGTTGCCGGTTTGTAACATGTGTTGAAGGAGTGCGTCTACACTGATTGTTTCGCGCCGCGAATCCGGCTTTTAATAAGACGCTCCAAATTGAAATTTTGTTTGTTCAGGCGTCGTTAGGCTTTCAGAATGTTTGCGCCTGATGTGGTCATTAAACGGGAAAACTACTTTTCTTTGGTGTTCCGAGTTCCTTTGGAGATGACGCGGCAGACACTGTATAAATCTACCCGGTTCAAGTTCTAATTGTACTTTTTTCCAAGCTCAAATTGTATTAATAAACGTTGGGAGAGTAGTTTCTGTAGCGGGACATGTTTAAACGAAATTGGGCCAATTTATGGAGTGACAATTATTTCGAGTACTTCAGCACGAGCTTTTATTCTATTTCTGCAGTTGACAGCCGCGCAAACTTGTTAAAACATATCTCGCCCTCTTTCTCCTTATACCTTGCTAATTTGCTTAGGGGTACTAGCAATTACTCTCTCCCTTCATCTACCACTTACTAAACGGTTTAAACAGAGATGAGACACAAATCAATGCTCTGCTGGGTCGATTATCATCGCGGGCGAAAGAAAATGTGATGACTCAAGAGCGGGTCATTAGGGAACCCGGAATCTGATGACCGCTTCAAAAAAGTTAAGCGATATAGACGAGGGATGGGGAAAAAGCGGACCAGTTCGTTTTTCAAACGGTTATATCGATTTTCCCGGATACTCCGACGTCAGGAAATTGCAGGTCCTTTGTAACCGCCGAAAGATGCTTTCAAACACATACAGCGCTTTAATATTTACGACAAACAAGTCGGTTGAACGCTTCGGCAAAGAATTCAGATGGGAAACAGAATTGGAAAAGTTTTGGATTACCGGCTGAACAAAGCGCGGAGGAATGGAGCTATAATTTGAATGTCTACCCGTAATGACTTTGTTATTAGTTATTGATTTTGTTGTGAAGGAATCCTGTTTGATTTTATTTTCCGTGATTTTATTTTCCATGAAATAAATTGCAAGATAAAAATTTTCACTCGTTCTCGGTTTACATGTATGAGTTAAAATCTTCTTTTACGGCAATATAGAAGTAATCCCTTCGCCATTGTTTAACTTTTTAAGCCCAATTTCCGCAATTAAAGCCATTCTCTCCCCGTTTCGGAGATTACGCGATATTAAGTTTCTTCTCTCGTCTGGAGCAGATTTAGCTTCGCTTTTACCTACACAATGTTTGCATTGTGGATAGTCCCCTCGCGAGCTTTGAAATTAACTTAAAACGGTCTATTGTTGCGATTATTGCAGGGAGATTTCAAATAGGTAAAGATACACCTACGTTTACGGATAATTGTATTCAATCCTCGTCTAAAAAATTTCTCTAAATCCGTTCTTACGATCGTTGCTGATTGGAGTTTAATTAAAACGTTCGGAGAAGGATAATGAGACCGAATTCGACGGTCTAGACGGGTGAAGGGAAACAATGAGTACCTGCGCCCTCAAAGAATCCATTTCAATCGAACAATCGCGTCTCGCGGGATTAATCGCGGGGAATTTGAACAAATCGGCCGAACAAGAGGGCCGAAATTAAACAAGTTTGCAGCTGGTCGCCCAGATAACCGCCCTCCGACGAGGCGCTTCCCGAATTCCCGCAGGTTCCACACCCCCCCTGAGAAGAGACGGACGAAATTCCGCTTTAACCGGTTCGTTATGCGAAAATCTCAGACAATGTTATCTGTCGTGCTCGTAACTTTGATCAATCGGCGCCGTCCGAGAGTCTCTCCAAACCTGGTTTGCCAACTGTTCGAAACTATGTCTAATGACATTAAATTGACGATAGTTTGTGCAAAACGATAAAACAACTTTATACTCATATGAAAAAGTAACTTTTTTTTCTTCTAGATTAATGTTCGCAATATATTTCTACTCGCTTTGTACATAACGTGAATAGAGTAGAAATGGCAAAATATGTCATTGTGCGTGAGAACAGGAAACAGTCTAAATAGCAGCAGTTTGTTTTCGCAAGACAAGAGTCGGTAATATCCGCTTGGTGGAATCGTGAAAAACTTCTCTACTCCCATACGTAGCAATAAGAAACACTTATCTCCGGTAATCTGATAAATGTGGACCTCGCCGAAAGGCGAAGGTTTCGCAAGCTGAAACTTAATTTTCTCTGGTAAATGTGCGGTCAGTGCTCTTTAAATTTGAGTTTTCTCTCTTTTGCTTGACATTAATATTCCTTACCGGTTAATACGCCAATTTGTACGGCTCTATTAGGAACGGGGAGCGAATTAAGCTGACGTCCGGTTTTAATTATTTGTCCGGCGCCGACAAATTACCTCTTTTAATATTTAATAACAGAAACAAAACGGTGAGAGTGCAGCGTTGGCCTTTCGTCGGTAAATTTCGCAGTTAAAGCAACTCATCAGACGATTAAGGAACGGCGGTTCTGACCCTTATCATCCCCCACGTAGAGACCCATTGTGATGCAAACGATGGAAGTATTTGAATATGCGCTCCGAGGCCGTATTTAATAGTCTGTGAGTTTACAGGATTATTCGAGTTTATATCCTGGAAGAGGACCCTCATTAATTGTTCACGCAACTAACAATAAATATAACAGAAACAAATAGCCATAAAATAAAACAATAATACTAAATCATTTCTAATAAAGCGGTAAATCAAAACGATGAAATAATTTAAAAATCGGAAATAATCTGTCCAAAATCCATAATTCAATCAAAATAAATCACCGCGTTTTCACTCACAGGCAAAAAAAACAACGGTCTGGCTATAATCAAACTCATAACTCAATTACACAAAATATTTTAATCGGGTCGCAAATCATATACGCGAATCCCGCCATGGCTTTTTAACAATGGATCGGGGCGGAATTAAAGCTCGTCGCAAAAACGGCCCAACGGATAATTTACAGCGGGATTCAATATAGGGCCATAATTTCAGCTGCAGTTTGCTTTTGGCCCCTCCGGTCGGAGGCGGGGGATGGTTTATGGCAGTCGGGTTCCTTCTGTTGGCGCTGCGCTCGCTACGGTATAAAAATCTCGAGGCTCGAGACTCGGATATATGACCCGTTCGCCGACCCGCGTACATATAAAGCAGTGCTGAAACACACGATCGCATTATCGCCGTATTCTAGGCGATTATCGTAATCGCATCGGTACGTCTTCCACGTCGTCGTAAGATTTCCACACTTTCGCCCGCTACGGTACCCGTCTCTTCGGGTTCTTTGTCTCGCCCTTCTGGCCCGCTTCCACCTCGGTCACTGCATCTCATGAATCCGTTTAGTTTAGACGTGCCACACGACCAACACCTCATATCATTTCTTATGTGTCAATTTTAACACTTGGTCATAAATATGAACTAAGGTTTTAAGCAAACAAATCATTTTTGTTCAATTAGATTAATAATCAACTTTCATTAGTTACCATATTTATTATTAATGCCGATATATTGATAGGCTTTCCAGAGTAAAGTTCTTTTTGGGTAAAATTTAAAAAAAATACATTTTATAAAAGACTATTTTATAAGGAATGTCGACAGTTATAGTAAAAGCAACGGTTAGAGTGAACATTCAATCAGAGTTTCGACAAATTATTATGTATGTTTATTGGTGTATAAACCGAAAACATGATCTTCTGAAAAGTTGCAGGTTAAAATTACCTTCGTTGAATCACTTGCAAGATAATATGAAAATTAGCCCATCTTAATAATAAATAAAGGCATGAAACGGGAGAATTCCATCGTTCGCATGAGAAACTGAAAAGGTACTTCGCAAAATTGACCTATTATTTTAAATTATTTTTTCAAATATTAAAGCTACAGTGGAACGTCAAAAATCCGAAACGACAAAAAATCCGAACGCCTTTAGACATTTTAAAAATTTTTGCACACCCAAACCAATTTCAGGACACTTACTGTGCGAAAAATCCTTTTTGTAATAAACAGTTAGGAGGTTCTGCTGACCTTAAAGCCAATACCGGCTGGTTAAAAAAATTCAAATTAAGACATGGCATAAGGGAACTTACTATTCAAGGAGAAAGTTTATCTTCGGATAGTTCTGCTGCAGAATCTTTCAAAATCAACTTTTTTGAATTTTATAAACAATTGTGGCTTTACTAGAGAAGATGTTTATAACTGCGACGAAACCGGAATAAACTGGAAAGCTCTGCCACAAAAATCCTTAGCTTACCGCCGTGAGAAAGCGGCTCCAGGCTTTAAGGCGAGTAAGGGTCGAATTACAGCGATGGTTTGTACAAACGCTACTGGAGATCATGCATTACCTCTATTAGTAATTGGAAAGAGTAAAAACCAAGGTGTTTCAAGAACATAACCAGCCTTCCAGGTATTTATAGAGTACAGAAAAGTGCCTGGATGAACAGCAACATATTTACAGACTGGTATAAAAATGTGTTCATACCAAATGTGAAAAATTTTCGAAAAGAAAAAAAACTTCAAGGAATAGTGTTGTTAATGATAGCTAATGCGCCAACACACCCGTCCGTTAAAATGTTAAACCCAACCGATGATGAATCTCACAAATTCAACCAATGGACCAAGATGTAATTGAAAATTAAAGAGATTGAATAGAAAACAAATGTTACCAAGACTTCTTTTAAGTGAAAGTAATGAAGAGGACGTTCTTGAGTTTTGCAAAAAGCTAAACTTAAAGAATTCGTTGTACATACTAAGTGATTCATGGAACTTACGCACTGCAGAGAATTTAAAAAAAGGTATGAAATAAGCTTTGGGTTGGCAACCCAGATGAAATTAGAGAAGAGAATAGTGAAAATGAAGCTGAAATGCTTGACAATATAAAAGATGTGGTTTGACGTAAAAACTCAAGTCAAAATTTACAACTATTAAGACCTTTAGGCTGGATTTGCTGCTCAACCGACGATCGGTACTGATGTCAGTACAGACAAAACGGTCTCACCGTCGGTTAGTTGGGTGTTGTTCAGTGCTTAGCTGATTGAGAGACGGAAGCAAACTTGTACATTCTCAAGAAAAATTTGGCACTCTCCGACATATTAGCAAAATTAGAAAACAAAGCTTGACACACCTCAAGCCAAGCTTTTAATTGTACATCCTAGTCTTTATACAAATTACGGGAAAAGTCTCATCATTCTGGATGCAACCGGACTTCGATTATTAGTCGTACCCTATCAATGTTCGTTTTGTTGTTTAAAAGGACTGATAGTTATATTTCTAAAATTTTACATGAACCAGAAAGATTGTCTACTTTAGTAGAAGAAGAAGTTCTCGAAGATAAAGTTATAAAGGCATTGGACGATAAAGTTATAGAGACTGGAAGGTATTCTACTTAACCAAAAGAGCTTAGAAGAACTCCAACTAGTAACTCCAACAAAAAATTTTTTGTCCCGCACAATTTCCGTAAAATAACGTTGTAGAACTTTGGAAGTTTCTCATTGTTTTTGTACTTTGTGATTTAATTATTACTTCAAATGCAGTTTTATATTAAGTTTTCAGTATTGTAGTCATGACGAAGCGCTTTCTGATGATGGAATAAACGATTCCGAAACCGGTAAAAGCACAACTTTTGTTTTATTTGATTCCTACGTTTAAGTGCGAATGATACATTTAAAGTAAAAGAAATGGTGAACGAAGAAATACCTTTAAAACCAAGCAATGGAATTCATAATAATGGAAATGAAACGTTAAAAGTATTGGAGGATAATATTAGAGACAGTAGAAGTACTTTCCCCAATCAGAAGAATTTGGAAGAAATTAAAGGAAGTGGTGAACGATGAAATGCATTTGATACCAAGCGATATCATTCAACATAAAGCAGATGATATGGATGAAGTTGTAGAGGTACTAAATGATAAAGTTATAGAAACTGTCGAGGATATTTCACGCATACAGAAGAATTTAGAAGAAATTCAACCAGTTCAAGAAGTTATTAATGAAATATCTTTGAAACAAAGCAATGTTGTTCAACCAATAAATCCAAACCAAAATTATACGGATGAAGTTTTAAAAATTATAGAAAATAAATTTATTGAGAATGTAGAAGATATTCTTCATAATCAATGTAGTTTAGAAGATTTGCAACCAGTTATAGAAATTATGAATAAAGAAATATCTTTCAAACCAAGTGATAATACTCAAAGCAATGCAGATGGCAACGAAGTACTTAAAGTGATTCTGGAAAGCAGTAATGATCTTACACAAACTTCTTCTGATCCTCAAATGAGTATAGTTGAAACTGTTGAGACACGTTAGCCAATTGACCATCTAAGCTGTTCAAGCTCATCACACCAGACAATTTATTTGCACAACTGAAAATGTTGCTGGAAAAACTTCTTATTCAGCTTATCTGCACGATAATGGTACTTAAAGATGGTTGTAATTTTTAATTAATTAGAGATTAATCTAAATTTTAATAGGATTCTTGCACGTTTTCAATTTACCTATTCACTTCTCAAACCAGTGGTTCCACAAGTACCTCCTTTCGAATTTGGAGAAAAAGAAATGAATTCTGGGGACAGCGCTTTCGCCGCCTGTTCAATTTCCAAGGGTGATCCTCCTATTAACATATCTTGGCTCTTAAATGACAAACCGATAGCTGAAAATCAGGGCATTTCTATTTATTTAAAGTAAATAACTAAAGAAGAGTTTTTGCCACTTAATGCGTTAAAGGAGAAAAAATGTCTCGTTACTGAACTGGGATCCGAACCCAGGTCTCCTGCTTTCCGGGCAGACGTTCTACGCAGCTCGACAAGATTTCTCACAATTTCTGGCTACGTAACTGTCGCAAATACATGCGCACGAGAAACTTACCAAAGTCAACGTTATCCCCGAAGGTGGATAATGCACAAATCTCCTGCTTTCCGGGAAAGCAGGAGACCTGGGTTCGGATCCCAGTGCAGTAATGAGACATTTTATTTCCTTTAACGCATTAAGTGGTAAAAACCTTCTTTAATTATTTACTTTAATTAATTATTGTGCGTTAATAATTCCCAATTATTTCGTTATATTAATTTCTATTTATCTTGTGAACAAAAAATTGAGCACTCTAACCATAGATTCAATCAGCGCCGAAGATGCTGAAAAATACACCTGTCTGGTTAGGAACAAAGCAGGAGAACATAGTTTTTCGGCAAACCTACAAGTTAACGGTAGAATATTGCTAGCTGTGTTACTTCTTTTTAATTAATATTGATATTGGGACATTACTTCCGTTTCTTGTTTAGTCAAAGAAGATTTACCACTGAATATATCTTGGTTATCAAATAGAGAGCGCTGATATCGGTCGTGCGTAGCTATATCAACGTACGTGTATATTTCTATTCACTGCTGCACTGATGAACAGTCTCATAAACAGACGTTGCATCAGTTGAGCACTAAAACCAGCCTTAAATTTGACCCACATTTCATTGAACCTTAAAAGTTTTTATTTTAACACATGACATTAGCTGAGTCTCAGTACTTCAAACATTACAGTTGTTTTACCTAGAAGTTATACCCCCAACGTCTGGACATAGGACTCGAAAAAGACCAACATACACAACGTCTGGACAAGAGACTTTTAAGGGTTAAGTGTGGTTCCATTCCATAATTATAGAATTTTGTATTAATTTTAAAAACCCACTGCTTCTGCAATTCATATTCTGAAAGTCATAGAAAAAATATATAATGTTGTATAACATTACCTAAACGCAATTTTCTAAAAATGGACTATTTTGACTTCCTAGGTTTTTGCACCAAGCTCAAGAAATTATTATAATTCATATTATATGGTTTCTAGTAGCTTTACTTCAATGTAATTTTATGACGATTGTGTTTTAATAGTATTTTTCTTCTTACTGTTAGTTGAAGATTTTGAGGCAGAATGTAATGGAGTTGACAGACAACAAATACAGGGAATCCCGAAATTAGACGGTCATACGCTATCAGCGCTTTCTATGTTAAAAATAAGAATAAAAGCTCAAATAAACACTGGCCGAAAAAGGACCAGAAGGAAAAGAAACCGTTTTCGAGCAAATCGTCTTTGAAGACCGTCTAAGTAATCTTATCTTTGAACTAACAAGTAAGTAGGATTTTTTTTTACTAATTGTAAGAGTATGCTAAGTACTTTAGCAGTATAGTGTAAACTGCAAATTTGTAAGTTAAAGTTGTAGCTCTATATTATCATTGTTTCCTTCGAGGAACTGTACCTCAAGTCAAAATATGTCCCAGAGTTTTCGAACGTTCTTCAGTAAGGTTAACAGTACACTATTTCAATCATCATTATTTTAAACTTCCTATTACTTTATCCACAGCGTTTGACTTAATGTTAGTATTACCCTCGGCTTACACTAGCACTAATTAAAATTGATTGAGGTTTGCTTAAAGTTTGATGGAGGTATCATGGTCCTAGCTTGGTTGAAAGAGCCGATTAACTTAAAATTAATTTTCATTTTATGTGTAGTTATAACTCCTATTAAATTTATAAAATATGTTTTCCCATCTAATTCATCACTATTATTTTATGTATTTACACATGAAAATTTCTTGTATCAAACTTAATCCAGAGAAAATAATCATCAAATATTTAAGACATTTTTCCAATTTTTTTTTTTCGGTAATATTAGTATTATAAAATGGTAAATAAGTACAGAAACCCTTTAATACTAAATAATCTCTCAAAAATAACTTTTTTAACTTCATAAAGTTGAATTTACTCGTCAGATTTTCTCATAAACCGCGCAGGAAATTAGGTCGCCACCCTCTTATTTACAGAAATCCCTCTCCCCAACGAATAAAGTCCGCGTATATTGAAAGTAAATGAACGAAACGTAATTACTTAACCCCTTCTGAGTCCGCCACTAGAAAAATCGGCGACCACTTAACGCAGTTTTATTGTCCCTCGATTCCCATCTCTTTCCTTAAACACCTCAATACGAGAACCAGTAAAAGACGGAAAATAGGGTACGAGCCCCGCTACGCTGGGGAATAATAGAATTTTAGTGTCGGAGCCGTCCCATCTCGTGTATCTCTGGTTTCGGAGGCACTATCTTGCATCCCATCTTTGTTTTGACGAACTCGTATTAAATTTGTACTATCGGTCCTAATGTCTGCTATTGAATTTTCGGCTCGGAGTGTTGACAGTTCCGGTTTTGGGCGTGAATAATTCATTGTGGTCCGCGTAAGAAGAGGGCAACAGCTGTCGCGGTCGATCAGATATAAAGCTCTTGAAAGCTCGAATTCGGTCGCCCGGGGATTTACATCTTAAACGCGGGTTTCATTAATATTCGATTTAACAGCAGTATAGAAGAGACGAAAGCATCTAACTTTAAGGTGTTCAAATACTTTTTTCAAAGATTTTTCCATGAAAGAGTTTGTTCAAGATAATAAATAACTAGATAAACGATACAACAACGCTTTCGAAACTTACGTAAAACTTCCCGTTGCGCAAATACAATTTCAAAACGCTTCAAACGCAGCCCGGCCGAATAATGATGTCACTTTCATGTGTTTACGGCGCGTATATGAAGTTATTACAAAAACTTTTCAATCTGCCGCGCTGTCAATCCTTGCGCAGTGGCACAATGGAGGGCCGGATACGACTTCCGTCAATATAGGCAACCGTGCCGTTGACAGCTTTACATTTCTATACGGACTTACCTCGCAGCTCGCCGCGGAAATAGGCGGGATTTCCCCGGATTTCTTCCACCTTTTCACAGCGAACTCCCGATGGCACTTGATTCTCCGAGCGGCCTTGTTCACGAACATTATGACCACACAATGACGTCGCTGAAATTGCCCCTATTATATCTTCCTTCTGGGTTTTCCTCATATAAAGCCTTTAGAATTTTTTAAAAGTATTACATAAAATAACCACAAAATTAAATTAGTTTTTTTTTATTGAAATCCAAAACTACCTACATTCATTTTATTACTTTTTTTTCCTCGAGTATCATTAGTTCCTTGGCCAAGTCGTCCACGAAATTAATTGTTCCTCTCATAATACATTTCAATTCTTCTCTACTTGATATGATCCCTTCTCTTGCTGCTAAAGTCATCTTCAATCGACCATTGTATGTAAGGATTGAAAGCATCATACCTAAAATAAATTAAAAATAAAATTTTCATTTGCTATAATTTATTAATAATTTATTGTAATACTTATTAGAATTTATTTTCTAAGAGAGATAGAGCCTTTTGAAGATGACGTAAGAGAATAGACTTTTTAGATATCTTTAAAATGTAACTACCAAAATGAAACGCAGGGTATTTATTCATTTGGAAATACTTCATTGATTGCTACCAAACCATGTTTTTATTTTTAACTTAAAGTGTTAAATGGTAACAAAGAATGGCAATTTAGGTGCTTACTTTTTAACGTTGTTGAATTTTGGTTTTAATAGCAAAATTTTAAATATTAAAACTTTTTATTAAAAATAGGAACTCTTAAATCCCTTCAGCGCTTCAAATTTTGTAATAAATAACGCGGAATTCAATGACATTATAAAGCTAACACCTAAAATGTTCTTCGTTTTTATTACTTAACACTTTAATCATGATATTAAAAAAAAATGTTTTGATACCAAACGATGACGAATTGCCAAATTAACAAACGTTGCAAGTTTCATTGTGATATCTAAAGACGTTATTACTACACCTCAAAAAAATTCTTATTTTGTTCAGATACTTCACCTTTAAGAGGCTCTAACTCTCTTAAGGAGCAATTTCAGATAAGGATATTTGGATTGAATCAGCATGAAATTAGCCCCAGACTACAGCTGAGTTCTGGGATACCTGTCTAATAATTTTAGACTGTTGACTTCAAAATGCCTTCAATTTTTATTGTAACTCGTCTTTATTGATGATTACTAGACCGATCTCACACTGAGGCAACACGTGAGGCAACATTGCCGAGTACTCTTTCATCTTTCTCCTCATGGTGCAGCTCCATTTCGGGAGCTGCACCATGTCCTTCTTCATATAGTGCTTCGTTATAGTACTATAACCCGAAATGGAGCTGCACCATGAGGAGAAAGATGAAAAGTAAGCCCCCTATCTGTAATATTGCCGAGTACTCTTTCATCTTTCTCTTCATAGTACAGCTCCATTTCGGGTTAAAGTACCTTAGGAGTCAGAAATTAAGTCAGCAAACATGGAAGAAATTAGAAATGATTAAAGTATGTCTTAGACAATATGTTAATAATTTTCAAGAAAAATTAGGTTCCGATCCATCTTTCCACCAAGAGATTATGAAGTGAATTGAAAGAAATATTTTCAGCACTTATCTGATTTATTTGCTTATCAGCCTTACATGTTTCGGCTTTTTAAGGCCATCTTAAGAGGTAATTTGTCTTAAAACATATGATTAAAAATATCGAAATACATTGAGTGATTTAAAAACCGAAAATTAAAAGCTAATACACAAAATATAAATGTTATAAAATTTTTAAAATGTTACGAAGACAGGTACGCGTTAAAATGAAATCAGAAATGGAGGCAAGTATAAAAAGTGGTTTACATTTTGGTGAATTTTATGTCTCTCGTTGTGAGCAAAGGAAACAGCCTGTTAAATTTATCAAGAATTCAAATTTCAAAAATATTATCAATAAATTAAATTCACTATCAAAAATTAATATTAGGACGGGGATGGGTCGTGAAAATTTGAACTAATCATAAAATGTGAAAAAATGGAAAATGGAAGGGAAGTTTTAAGGAAAGGGATTAATTTAGGATAGGAAGGTTTGAGACCGCTAAGGTCCCAAACAGTGTGGATATCTTACGCGGTCTCAGAAAAGATATCCCTAAGCTGTTTGGGGATAATTTTTAAAATGATTTCAGAGGAATTTGTATAGAGGTGTTTTATTCAGAATTTTGTGAAAAATATTATTTTGTGTATTAGTTTTTAATTTTCGTTTTTTTAAATCATTCAATGTATTTCGATATTTTTAATCACATGTTTTAAGATAAATTACCTCTGAAGATGGTCTTAAAAAGCCGAAACATGTAAGGCTGATAAGCAAATAAACCAGATAAGTGCTGAAAATATTTCTTTCAATTGACTACATTTAATAATTTGCCTCTTCCAAATTTTAAAACATTTTTGTGCGATTCTTTATTTTCTTAAAGGTATTTTGTACCACTTTTAAAAAATTTACCACTTTTTATAAAAGACATTTATACAATTTTTAAAAGTTGATCATATTTTTTAATGTCAAAGAAATCAATGTCTTTGTTGACGCAAATAAAAAATTTTAAGATTCCAATTTATATAAAAATCATTTTTAAATGAACTGTATATGAATTAATTTTGTAATGCTAAATTTAAATAAAAATCGTAAAAAATTAATCACAAAATGTACTGTTGTTTTTCAGAATTAATAATTTTTTTTGAGAATTTAAATTAAAATTAAACATTTTTTACACAGTGAAAAGGAAATGTCCAGGACTTTAAAATTATAACGATTGGAGCTTTATGGGAAGGAAAATGAACATAAAAATAATAAATAAAACATAATAAAATAATAAACAAAAAATAATTTAGTGAAGTATAAGAAAAACAAATAAAATACAACCAAAATTATTAATCATCTGATTCTGAGAGAAAGAGCGAATTTATCGACGGCGAATAAATACAGCGAAAACGACATCAAAGTCTCTATTAACAAATAATCAAACAAACAACTTACTCTACGTGTTTTCTTTTTGTTGAATCGACGACAACGGGATCACAACTCAGGTAACAAGTCACTCGTAACAAGAATTCACTCCGATATATTTATATATTTGTGTGGTGGAACAGGTTTTGACAGGGTGAAAACCAGATGTTCGTAATAGGATTACAATTTCCCGAACGTTAGAGTAATGAACAAAAAGATATTCGACAAAATAATTATTTCACGGATTAAACAAATCAAAGAAAAAATTAGGTACTTGAAAAAGCCATAATTCAAAAGTCCTTTAATAATCAGTGATAAAATAACTTGAGCATGATGGGTCGCCTAACTTTCGGATTTTAGATTTAAATATGGCAAAATAATATTAAAAAAACTATAACATATAAATATGAAAGCTTTCACGACCGGTGTTAACTGAACTAAGACTTAGAACTAACATTAGTGCTAACTCTAACACTAGACCGAGAACTAGTAGATTGCGGGTTTAGCTTAGACTTCGAAGTCGTTTCTGAAGAAGGCTGCAACATGGTATCCGAAACATCAAATACTTTTTCAAAGGACGCACGATTAAACCCGAAAGCTTCTAGTTCTAGGTCTAGTGTTAGAGTTAACATTAATGGTAGTTCTAGTCTTATTCTTAGTTCAAACTATAATTGATCACAATTCTTAAAGTTGGCCAAACATGACATATTAAAGTAAAATCAAAGGTATATTTAAAATCATAAACCCTAAATCAATTC
Organism: Digitonthophagus gazella; assembly: GCA_036711955.1. Taxonomy (NCBI): domain Eukaryota; kingdom Metazoa; phylum Arthropoda; class Insecta; order Coleoptera; family Scarabaeidae; genus Digitonthophagus; species Digitonthophagus gazella. The sequence continues at coordinate 32,997,659 of JASCIT010000007.1, read as the reverse complement.
ATTGTTTCTTTTCAATTTTTGAAAATTCGTCACCCTAAAAGCAGACTATTCTATATCCATTTTTTTTAAGTTTACAGAAACCAATATTTTAGTTTTGACATTCAATGTAATGCAATGGCTATCTATAAAACACGTTTTGATAATACAGTGATACCAATAAATATAAACTAATTTGGAATAAATCTTCAACAAAAGTTTGAAACAGCATAAGTTGGTGTTAAAACTCAGTTTTAAGAAAAATTTAACCAAGAATAGTCTGATTCCAAGGCAACGAATTGTAAAAATACAGTAAAATTATTCCTACCTTTACTGCAAAACAAAGGCATAAAACTGAACACATCAATGACGGTATTTCCAAACATACTTTCTTCCCTCAACTCAAACATATTTGAAAAATGCACGATGTTCCTTGTAAAGCATTCATATTCAAAAGGTTTCTTGACCAACGGAACAGGCAAATAGTTCCATACATAATGAGCCAGGAATTCTACCAACTTCATACATAAATTGTTAGTTTTAAAAAAATAATGTTAGGAGGTCAGTAAAAATAATTCGTTTAATGACCTTTGATTAATCTGATTTACTTAATCTAATTTATTTATATTTACATAACAAAGCTTAAAAAACTTACTTGATCACCCATGGATTCCTTACTATAATTATACTCTTCATTCACATAATCAACAATAGCTAAAGGTGACGAATGACATTTCTTTAATTCCAAAACAACCGATATAATTGTATAACAATTTTTTAATCCTAAGTATTGATAAGTTCCCTTTAAAATTTCTTCTGTTTCCGTAATACTTGAACGGCAATTATAAAATATATCAATTTTATCCCAACCACAACATTTTTCCTTCATAAAATCAGCAATAGCAGAATAAATACCAGCTATTAAAATAATAGAAAATGGTACACGAATCTGCGATTTAATTGCTTTTATAATAGGTACGTATTTAACGCATTCTTCTACGTAGGTTGTTATAAATTGTCTTGGCCAAGTTCTTAAAACTATATTTGGTGATGCTAAGAATTTAATTGGATTATCAAGAATGTAAGTGTCATCAAGATTTACTTTCTTGCTTTTACACCCACACGAAATACTCTCACTTGGAACGACTTTAAAATCCAACAAGTATTTTTTAATCAATCCAATTAAGTGATAACCATCGACCAAACAGTGATTTACTCTCAACATTATTCCGAAAGATCTATGAGCAACTTTAAAATCCCAAGCAATCGGTTGTTTAAAAACTACGACTTCCCACAACTTATCAGATTTTATACTGTAGCTTTCCAAGTAATCCATAAGTTTACCTTTCGTTATGTACTTACATCCATTCATAGAAACATCAGATAAGATATCTTTAGAAGTAAAGTGTTGATTTAAATAAAATTGATATCCACAAAACACGCAAACTTTACTTGAGAGTTTTTGATTCTCAGAACACATTCTGTCAATTGCTACTTTGAGTTGTTTGTAAAATTCGTGATATCTTCCGTGAATGTAAACAATCATCATCGTTACAATTCCAACTTTTTTATGATCGTAAGCTTCGAAAATTGTAGAATGTCCATCGAGAATTCCACCATATAACGATCCGTAAGTTCTTTTTAAATGGAAGTGAACAAAATATTTGAACAAAATGAAAGGGCACATACATAACATAAAAGAAATAAAAGTTATAAAAGCTAAGAACATGAAAATAAAGTGGATTAAAATTTTAAATGTCCAGCATGTATCTATTCTTTCAAAAGTAATTGGTGTCCAAATTAAATCCTAAAAATATAAGGGATAAAAAAGAAGGGATAAAAAAAGAAGGGATTATATATTAAAACCTACCTTTAGAATTGCATAAAAGAGAAGAATAGAAATGAATATGAATTTCATTTTGATTTAGTTTGTTAAATGAAATGAATAATTTAAAATGATCAATAAATTAAAATGTTAAAATGACAGTGATATAAAAAATAAACGTCAAAAGTTCAAGTACATATACAGAAATTTTAATTTATATGGGGTTTTTGGGTTTATTCGTCGGCAAATAATAGTTTAATGTAATCTACCTCTCCTTTTTCTTTTTTGTAGCATTTTAGCTTACGTTTTTTCCTGATCTCTTTATACCAAGCTTCCCACGTTTTTCCAGGAGGTAAACGTAACTTCTTTCTAAGGACGTTTTCTTTCAAACGAAGATTATGAGTACCTATACCTTTGTAAATTGCACAATCATATCGAGGAGCAACCTAAAAAAAGAAATATGGTGGACTTTATTAAATTTTTGCATTATTTTAAGTTCAGAAAGTTGATATTATAGTTAGTTTTTAACAACTGCATACAAAGATATAGTATTTAGAAATTTCGTCACACGACAATATGACAAGAAAGGAAATATCGATTGAATAATAGTAAAATTACGAAATGAGGGACAATCATATGGTGAAATTGCCAAAACTGTGAGAAAAGGTTGAGCCACAGTTCAAACAATTATTCGAAATTTTGCTTCAAATGGAAGTGTAATAAATAAACCGCGCATTGGTCGTCCAAAACACTTAAATCAAGATGTTCGGGCAATTTTAAAAAAAGTAAAAGAAAATTCCTAACAAGTACTCCGCAACTTGCAAAACATATTGAACACGCTACTAATAAAGTAGTACATCCAGAAACTGTATGTAGGGTATTACGATTTAACGGATTTAATGGACAAGTTCTGCGAAGAGAACCTTTAATTTCCGAACAAAATAGGAAAAAAAGTTTGACTGCCAACAAATACATTGAACAAAATTTAGAGTTTTGGAAAACAGTTTTGTTCACGGATTAGAGTAAATACAACATTTTCGAATTGGATGGCAGAGGAAAAATTTGGCGGAAAGCAAATGAGGAAATGAAAGCAAAACATTTCTTCCCAATCATTGAACATGGTTGTGGGTCGGTAATGGTTTGGGGTTCGATGGCGGTTTCTAGACTAGGGAATTAAGTTTTCACAGAAGGTATTATGGATCATAAACAATATTTGAAAATATTGCAATGTAATCTGAAAAAATCAGCAGAGCGCTTAAGGCTTAGAGGTCATTGGATTTTCCAACAAGATAACGACCCTACGCATACCGCGCATGTTGTTCAAGAATGGATCCTTTTCAATGTACCTAAACAAACAGCATTCACCTCCTCAGTCGCCTGACCTCAACCCTATTGAACACATTTGGGATGAGGTAGAACGGAGGGTGCGCAAATACGTCGTTACTAATAAGGAAACATAGAAAGATGCGCTAAAAAAAGCTTGCGCAGAAATACCAGCTACTGTGACCGAGAATCTTGTCCTTTCTATGATGCCAAGATGAGTCCAGGCAGTTCTCGATTTACAAGGTGGTCCCACAAAATATTAAAAGTTTTGTATTCGTCCATAATTAAGTTAATATCTTTAAATTTAATTTCAAAGGGTTCTGTGTATGTAGACTTTTGTGACTGACCGTATAAAGTAATTTAGCTATGAAGTTCTCAATTTTTCAATAGAAAATGAATGCAATAAAAGCGAAAAAAGGTTATAGCAGTTTATCTAATATTCTTGACTGCCTTAGGTTTCAGGTAAATGCCGTTTTCTGGATATAGTGTCCACGTGGATTAAATTGCAAATACTAAGTTGAAAGCAGTCGAAAAATCCAAATGTATTATGTGAAAATTGAAAACCTCAACCGACTCACAGTGTGATATATTGATAATCGACTTCGAACCATTCCAATAATTAAAATAACTTGATATGTGAACTCTATACAGTTCATAATATTAGAAAACGTTAGTTTTAGATAGATGAAAGAAATTAGTAAATAATAATTACAACAGGTATAAATATCAAAGAATTTTCTGTCATTCATAACCAGTGATTCTCATAGTTAAGTTTTTAAGTGAATTGTAGAATTATCAATGTATTTTTTTTAATTTTAGGAATGACCGTACTAATATCACGTGACGAAGTTTTTCATTTATGGCGCACGAAATCAAAAAATGAAAAGATTCATGCAATTGTGGAATACGTACAACAGCAACAGCAGCGAGGCCTATCTCAGTTAGAACGTACTGTTTTATCAAACATTAAGGTGACAGAAGTATTTGCCAGAAATTTCAACAGAGATGGGATAAAGCGGGCCATAATTTAGAAAGATTTTTGAGTTCTAACAAATTGTGGCTGCAGAAACCCCTTTCACTTACAACTATTAATAATGAAATTCTGCCGGGTACTTTAGTTGATGCGTCAACTAAGACGCCTGGGCGACCTAAAAAACATTTTGATGCCAGTAGCTATAGGAGTCGTAAAGGGAAAATGAAAATTCTTATTGAAATAACTAATTTAAATGAATTACAGGTGACTAGTGAATTAGCGCTATGGAAAGCTGGTAAACGCGGTTCAGCCACAATAGCATAAGAACTCTTTACTGCTTCTCTAAGGAAGAGCATAAGTATAAAATAGTACGAAAAACGATTTCGCAGGAATCGAAATGTCTATCTACAAATCAAGCACTGGCACTAATGGGATATTCAAAACTGTCGACCCATCAATAAAACATAATTCGACACCAAGTTGAGGGTATTACTACAAAGTTTTATCCTGCTTGTTATAAAATTAAGGCTGCTAAATAGTTGTGTTATCCCCTTGAAATTAAGATAATGGAAAATTCTGCACATATAAACCTGCAAAGCTTAACTAATCATACTGTGACCCGGTTATGTGAACTTCAAAAAGAAGTCTTTAAAATAGACGACACTGAAGCAAGTTATCTTCAACAAAAATTAATGTCATGTAAAAAATAACTACTTCCGGCATAACCGGAAGTCACAGATGTCAGAGAATATTTTCAGAATGTGTACTTTGACATCCAGTAAATCTATATTGAAATGAAATTTCAGATTTCTCGTAGAAGAAATTACAGAATTAAAAGTTTTCAAAAAGATAATTTAATAACACATTTCCGGTAACACTGGAAGTGGTACAGAGTTACAACTATTATCGAAATATGGGCTCTGATGACCTGTAAAACAATGAATTAAATTTTTCGTACTTATTGTTCTCATATTATTAATTTTGTCCAGGTAGAATTGTAATTCGTCACACTGTGCGACCCTCGGATTTCAAAAGTACTATTATAGACCAACATCACTCTCAAAGATTACTTAGGACTTCACATAGGCTTCAGTCTTAAGTTAGCTTTAAGAGAGGTTTGGATTTTTCGGCTATTTCCAACTTTGTATTTGTAATTTAATGCATCCACATGGAACTACAAATTTTCGAATTTTGATGCGCTTCTTTACTTTAATATGATGACATGACAATGGAATGTAGCTGAAACCTAAGGTAGTCAAGACTTTTTAAATCAACTGCTTCAACCTTTTTAAAGTATTTCCTGTACAAAATATCTTTGTGAGAGAATCAATGTGTGATATCCCTACCAACACGAGTGACATGACATCAAATCCTTAATTTCATATGATTCCTCGAAAATCTTCTTGAGATATACAAGAACACTGCCATTCAGTGTTTAAAACTTCTTTCAACTACAGGAAAGCTTGGGATTAATTATTCGATTGAATTTAAGTCGAGACTAATTTCCTAGAAATACATTCAAGAATTTCTCTATTTTTTTTAAAGCAGTGGATTTAAAATCATGTGATGGAATACCATATACATATACTTATTCAATATGATTATTGATCCAAACGCTGCATATGTAAAATCAAAAATTCTGGACTTCCAACGTTCACAAAACATATGCAAATAAAATTTTACCCCAACGGACCGGCATTTCGTACTGCCGTTTGATGGAGAATTTACATATGACGTTAAAAACGAAAAAGACACCATCCACGGGTCCGAAACGTTTTATTAAACCGGCTGTACACGCAATCGTGCCTCAAAATCCAATCTAACGAGCTCGTAATCGCTATTCCAGCGAGCCAGTTACCGATAAATTCGTTTACCTTGCATTTAGAATTAACCGGGTACTACCGTTCTATTGCGATTGCACCTCTTCCGTATTTGCGTTTTAAAATGCTCATTTCAAAAAATCCACTCGGAATCATGGTAATCTGTGCCTGGGGAAGCCTGAATCTCGAACGTCAGCCCGGAAATTTCGAGTTCCATTTAAATATTAAATGCGCGTCCCGATGGTAAAATCCATCTTGCAGGGAAAACGCGAATGCCCCTTTCGCATTGCCGACACTACAGTCCCTCTATCATTTATTCACGCGTTTAATTCGGACTATTGCGTCCGCATGGACTATCCTTTACATCATGAACTTTTCAAGATGTTGAAACGTGTAAGAAATACCTTTAAGGAATAAGAACCGTATGTTGGATACAACGTGAATGGTCTATATTATTAAATCGTAATGTAGCAACTCTAGGGAGTTAGAAATAATAGACGTGAAACGTTTGTTTGAAACTGTAACGTTCGTTTTAAACATCTATATTAGGAAAATGAAAAGGAAATTGGGTCATGACACATGTAGAAATGAAAACATGAATTTTGATAAACAACTTAAAGCTCGACGTTAGAGTCAGCCCATTTCAATTAAACAGTAGAGGTTTCTACCATAAATCTCAGTGATTTACTCGATCCGGCTCGCAGGAACGCGCCTGAATCATTTATTTCTCGCCGGCGCAACGTTTGAACTACGTGTATTCGCGACCTTTAAAGGAGCAAAAACCAGAAATGTCTTAGATTCACCCTCCGAGATGCAGAAGGAGATATCGCGCGGCGGCATCGGTTTCTCACCCTTCAAGAATTTGCCCTCGGGCGGACGGCAAATGGAAAACTTCGGGGAAAACTTCATCTTTCCTCATTGTGCGCCCTCGACGATTTGTTACAGCCGATAAACACAACTCCGGCTGTTTTTACTGTCGCAACTTCTTCGACTTGTAGCCACCCTATGTACATCCGTCTTTAGGGTGACTTTCGTCTCTTCCGGGGTTCTTTTGTCATACATCCATCCGCCCGAGGATAGTTAGCGACTTTTGCACGATGATCTCGTAAATGCCTACTTTGACTGACTGTCGTCAGTCGTCAGTCCTGACTCTTTCCATGCTCCAATGACAACAACGACAGGAGGGATGCATTTGACGACTTCCAGTTACGATCCTGGGGGCGGAAGGGGGGGAATGAATCACCCCAGTGTGTCATTCGCAGAACCTAAAGGTCATTTGCCGTGAAATATGAATGTATTAGAACGAGACTAAAAAAAACAATACTCATAAAAGAAGAGGATTTGCAAAGATATGAAGCGTCGGTCGAAGTATCGGTATCAATTTACAATGATTCGTACACGTCAACTAATGGCTGTGAAACATGACAAGGTATAATTTATGTACTTTCACAACCTCAGTCGTAAACCGAAGTCATACGTTGTAACCTCTCCGAGCAAGCGTTACAATTACTCTTACTACTGTCATAGCGGAACCGTTTTGTTACCTTTTGTGGATTTTTTTCGTCAGACGACACGCAAAGGATGGCGCCATCGGCCACCTGATGGTTGTCGGTATTAAATTTTAAACGCGCGTGAATTAGGTTTCAATAGACAACATGCGATGTGATTTCCAATAAGGCATCTAAAAGTAATCCATACCGCATAGGAATAAATCAAGGTAGGTTTCAAAATTTAGTTTCAAGTTTATAGTTTAATCTTGGTTGCATCAGTGGGAAATCATGTTACCTTTATCACGGCTTGAAATAAATTGAACAAACTTCGCGTGACGGTTTTGCAATTGAAAACGACATCGCTGACCGCGCTGTAGAATGAAGCAATATCAATTTAAACCGATAGCCTCATACTGTTCTGGGATATCAGTCGAACAGATACCTCGGTTAGTAGCTATCTGCCGCATGCCAAAGGGTCTGTCACAATGAAGTATTTCATCCCATCATATAAACTTCTCTTTGACCAACGCAGAATATCACCCCCTCACCCCCTTCCGTTTCGTTTTATTTTCCCGGTAGCTTGAGTAACTAAATCTCGGTGGATATTACTCCTAACATTATCGTGGATAATTTGATCACGTTCCAAGGACGAAAGGATGTAGAACGTAGGATACAGGACACGTTAAGCTAACGGCAACGATGCCCCAATGGCAAAATAAGCGCACTAAGCCGTCGCCAGCCAACCGAACGATAAAGTTTAACAGCGCCACTTCGGCGGTCGCTAAGTGCATTTCCGGCCGGATAAAATCAATCGCCGTTTCCGATTTGCCGGCCCAATCAAATCAACACTCTCCCCGAGGGTCTGGTGGCATTTGGGAATTAAAATTGTCCGCGACCGGCGCGGTATTCGCTCGCCAATTTGCTAAAACTCTGTTTACGTGTTTACCGCGAGCCGAACCAAATGCGTTTTGACGTATACGCGTTTCTACGACCCATAAATAAGAGGATTTAGTTCAATCCTATTTAGTAAAATGTACCGATTTGATCGTATTTTCAATATTTGCAAATGAGGATTGGATAAGTAAATCCCGCTTTAATCAGCTTGTGTAATTTCCGAAATTATAAATTAATTTTTTTATATTATTTTGGGTAATCCGGAAGCGGAGGAATTCGCACTAATGAGAGCAAATATAACAACATAACTTCGCCGAGTTAGCGGCGGCAGTTTAACTCGCGCAAGACGGGCTCGTAGTTGTGTCTTTGCTTCATTTGCCATCTCTGGAAACTAACTAAGTAGTAAAGTCAACAGCGCCCCTCGGGAACATTAATACGCGGTGGCCTGAGGGCCGCAGCCCTCTCCGCACAGCGTATTTTGGTTAGACATCCGGGTTTTGCCCAAGGCGAGCGCTTAGGACGTGTTCCAACTTGCACTATGCCGAATTCGCAGCCATTAAAACTGAATCACCAATTAATTAAGGTGTTCTTAGGGAACGTAGAATGTGTTGCATCTTGTAATCGGTTGTTTGAGCCACGAACGTAAGAACCCATTAATCAATAAGACCTTTGAGAGCATTCGAGTGCTCTTTGGTCGGAGCGAAGGGGAAAAGGCGTATAAACGACGAAATGCGGCTTTGTCATTAAATTTAATTTCGCGTGTGCGTTTAATTTACGACTGAAGATGTCTAGACCGGGCGATTTGCAATATTTACTAAATTGGAGTCATCCGATTATTAATTGTCAATAGATAAATCACCTGTCGAAATTTATTATTTTCGAACCCACGCGTTTTATTGATTTTAGCGATGTAGTGGACAACGTCCAATAATATTATAACTGAAATTGGATTGTGACTATGTTTATCCGGAGAGTGGGTGGAGTAATCAAAACTATAATAATATTGATGGTTTAAAACGCAAATATAGGGTACAGAAAATTTCTGACAAATATTTTTTCAAATCTCCGAATCTCCGCATCGAAAAATTAGAAAATTTAGAAATTTTGATTTTGAGCTCACGTAAATCGGCCGTTGATCGTTTGATTTTCAAATAGTTGGTTTAAAACGATTCCAAATTTTATTCTAAATAAGTCTCTAAAAGGGTGTTTTCGTGCCGAATCCAGAAAATTTCTGACGAATATTTTTCCGAATCTCCGCAGCGAAAAATTCGAAAATTTTGAAATTTTGACTTTGAGCTCACGTAACTCGGCCGTTGATCGTCTGGTTTTCAAACGGTTTACTTTAAACGATTCCGAATTCTATTCTAAATAAGTCTCTAAAAGGGCGTTTTCATGCCGGGTTCAGAAAATTTTTGACGAATATTTTTCCGAATCTCCGCACGGAAAAATTAGAAGAATTAGAAATTTTGAATTTAAGCTCACGTAACTCCGAATTCTATTCTAAATAAGTCTCTAAAAGGTCGTTTTTGTGCCGGGTCCAGAAAATTTCTGACGAATATTTTTCCGAATCTCCGCACCGAAAAATTAGAAAATTTTAAAATTTTACTTTTGAGCTCATGTAATTCAGTCGTTGATCGTCTGATTTTCAAACGGTTTGCTTTGACCGATTCTAAATTTTATTCTAAATAAGTCTCTAAAAGGACGTTTTCGTGCCGGGTCTAGAAAATTCTTGACGAATATTTTTCCGAATCTCCGCACCGAAAAATTAGAAAATTTAGAAATTTTGACTTTGAGCTCACGTAACTCGGTCGTTGATCGTTTGGTTTTCAAACGGTTTGTTTAAAACGATTTCAGATTCAATTCCAAATAAGTCTCTAAAAGGGTGTTTTCGTGCTGGGTCCAGAAAATTTCTGACGAATATTTTTCCGAATCTCCGCACCGAAAAATAAGAAACTTTTGAAATTTTGACTTTGAGCTCGCGTAACTCGGCCGTTGATCGTCTGATTTTCAAACGATTTGCTTTAAACGATTCCGAATTCTTTTCTAAATAGGTCTCTAAAAGGACGTTTTCGTGCCGGGTCCAGAAAATTTCTGACGAATATTTTTCGGAATCTCCGCACCGAAAAATTAGAAAATTTTGACTTTGAACTCGCGTAACTCGGCCGTTGATCGTCTGATTTTCAAACGGTTTGTTTAACACGATTCAAAATTCTATTTTAAATAAGTCTCTAGGAGGGTATTTTCGTGCCGGGTTCAGAAAATTTCTAACGAATATTTTTCCGAATCTCCGCATCGAAAAATGAGAAAATTTAGAAATTTTGACTTTGAGCTCATGTAACTCAGCCGTTAATCGTCTGATTTTCAAACGGTTTGCTTTAAACGATTCCAAATTCTATTCTAAATAGGTCTCTAAAAAGGCGTTTTTGTGCCGGGTCGAGAAAATTTCTGACGAATATTTTTCCGAATCTCCACACCGAAAAATTAGAAAATTAAAAAATTTTGACTTTGAGCTCATATAACTCAGCCGTTGATCGTCTGATTTTCAAACGGTTTGCTTTAAACGATTCCAAATTCTATTCTAAATAAGTCTCTAAAAGGGCGTTTTCGTGCCGGGTTCAGAAAATTTCTGACGAATATTGTTCCGAACCTCAGCACCGAAAAATTAGAAAATATTGAAATTTTGAATATGAGCTCACGTAACTCGGCCATTGATCGTCTGATTTTCAAAAAGTTTGCTTTAAACAATTCCAAATTCTATTTTAAATAAGTCTCTAAAAGGGTGTTTTCGTACAGGTCTAGAAAATTTTTCATGAATATTTTTCCAAATCTCCGTACCGAAAAATTAGAAAATTTAGAAATTTTGACTTTGAGCTCGCGTAACTCGGCTGTTGATCGCCTGATTTTCAACCGGTTTGCTTTAGACGATTCCGAATTCTATTCTAAATATGCCTCTAAAAGGGCGTTTTAGTGCCGGATCCAGAAAATTTCTTACGAATATTTTTCCGAAACTCCGCATCGAAAAATTTGTAAATTTAGATATTTTGACTTTGAGCTCACGTAACTCGGCCGTTGATCATTTGATTTTCAAACGGTTTGCTTTGACCGATTCTAAATTTTATTATTTTATTCTAAATAAGTCTCTAAAAGGGCATTTTCCTGCCGGGTCCAGAAAATTTCTGACGAATATTTTTCCTAGTCTCCGCAGCGAAAAATTAGAAAATTTAGAAATTTTGACTTTGAGCTCACGTAACTCGACCATTGATCGTCTGATTTTCAAACAGTTTGCTTTAAACAATTTCAAATTCTATTCTAAATAAGCGTCTAAAAGGGTGTTTTCGTGCCGGGTCCAGAAAGTTTTTGACGAATATTTTTCTGAACCTCTACACGGAAGAATTTGATGAAAATTAAAAAAAATTGATTTTGAGTTCGTGTAACTTATATCCCCTTTCTTCATTTTTGGGGATGTCAATATTTTACATCAACACAAAATTATTGATCACTTTATATCATTTCAAACCATCATTAGGGAAACTATATATTTAAAAAAAAGTTTCATTAGAAGTATTTTACAACAAATTCCCTTAGAATTTAAAATTCTTTCTTCGTTCCTAAAATACGGTTAGTGTGTAGCAATGATTTTCGCTGGAACACGTTAAATATACATGAACTCCGGAATAATTCCAACTCCACGGGGACATAGTTCAACGGCGCGTGGAACGGACGCTTCGGCGTCGGTCGTAGAAGTCGCGTAATTTATAGAAGTGGACCATCGGTATGACAAATGCGAACGCCGATAGCAGAAGCTGCAGCCGTAGCTCTCGAGCAGGCAAAAATGGGGGACCGGGGGCAATTATCCTTGAGCCGGGTCCTCGAAAGGACGTCGAATTAATTCGGGCCTAGTTTACAATTTCTGTCGGAACACGGCGGCGATTTTACCGTCGTCGACGGAGAACTATTACGCCGGGATAAATTGGAATCTCTTTGAGATCCCTCAAGATCCGGAGCCGGCGGACTCGTTATGTTTTAATCTTTAAGCCGCCTCTTTGATCCGGCTCCGGTCTATTATACGTCGTCGGCGATCGATCTAAGACCCCGGGAAATCCGGAAAAGTCCCTTTTTCGGAAAGGGGGACGCGTGATCCTCAGCCATATATCAAATGTCACCTCCACTCCGAGGTTCTCGAGCGTTCGTCTGATGAAACGTTCGCAAATTAGAAACCGCGCGACTCGCACGGATTCAGTCGCCTGAAACAAGTACCGTAATCCTCGAGGACGTCGAGGGAAGCCTTCGAGGGCTTTGCATATCCTTGAAACCTCCCTTGTAGACTTACTTCTAGGGCGAGATTTGAGGCGTCGAAAGGAGGAAAAGGGCGGGTCCGAGTGAAAATCGTTCCGGCCGACCGCGGCGTAAATCACTCTTAACCGAATTACGTTCACACCATAAATAGGCGGTATATCACAGGTTAAGCCACTGTGATAATTGGCCGTGAGTCACGCGATCACCGAGCGGCAAGTCGGGCAAAAAATTGCGCCTGTAATTGATTTAAAACTATTGTGCCGAAGGTCTGTAAACGTCAGTCGTGATGAAGCGATTGCCTCTCCATTAAACCACCTTTCTAACAAAATATTAGCAATAAGTTAAAAAAAAATCTCACCGTATACGATCCAGGTCCGGGAAAATCATCGAATTTATCATCAAAGCGCAAAGCATTGCCGAAGGACAATCCACGATTGGTAAATTCATGGTGGCTGCTGTAATCCGCAGGGCCTAAAATCAAACAACAAAACCAAAGGTAACAAAAGTGATGTGACAAGGCGCGAAACAAAACCGTCGCTAACTAAGCGGTCTTGTTTGTTTTCAATTCCGTTTCAGGCCATCTTCGAACCGTCGCTTCCGGCTCGTTTGGATCCTGAAATGCTGAAAGAGCTAGCAACGGGGCAAACACGATTACCGACGTCGAATCAGCGCCCCAATTACCCGAGAAACATACGCTAATTGGCCGTCAACGGCAGCAATAATTAAAACCTTAATGATGAAAGCTTTTCGGAGGGGGCTGGATTTACTTTAGTTGCTTATTAAAACTTACTTGGTTTACTGAGTGTTTTCCTTCCGAGACACTTTGATTGGGTGGATTGAAAAGGAGCTTTCCCGACGCTGTGTGATACTTTATTTCGATTCTTGTTAAAGGTTTCCGAAATGTTGTACGAAGCCGGTCCTACATCGTACTATAATAGAGATATTAATGATTTATCATAAATTTTAGTTGATTTATTTATCATAAATTTTAGTTGATTTATTTGTTATAAATAAACATAAAAATATAAAAAGGAATGTAAGTGCAGCAAGTAAAATTTTAAATTAGGTTGAGAAAAATTGGCCTCTGGTATAAGTAGATGTTTTCCTTATGTAAATTTCAACACTATCCGGTTAATGAATAGTGCACGGTGTGTGGAAAATGTGCACTTGATTTACAGGGAACGAAATTTTATGCAGCTCGCCATATAAATTTGTTTTTTATACGGCGTTTGGTGTTGAACAGAAGCATTCTCAACACTTTGGATATGTTTGAAATTCATCTCATTAAATATTCTTTTTGATATCATCAATATTTTCTACACTGTGTTGTGGTTGAAAATAACTTATTTTAATAACATCAAATAGTTTTAGAAATGAAAGGTGTATTCTATGTAATGTAATAATGTATCAGCATAGTTGAAGTTATAATGAAAAGAGTTGAACTAGCAAACTCCCATGATTTTTTGTTGTCGTTAGCATTTTTAAAAAGTAAATTAATTTTATTTTTGATAATAAAGATGAGAAACATAAAACTCACAGTAGTTGTCAGTAGTCAACTACAGATGAAAATGCATAAACCCGCATATTTGTAACCTTAGTGTAAGTTCTAAATTCCCAGAAGGATTACACATCATTCGCTTATTCAAGGAGGTATCTCAACGTGTCTAATGAAGAGGTATTTAACGAGGTATTTCAGGGACAAGACGCAGATCTTTTTCTTCAGCAGAATGTGTTATGTCTACGGAATAATTTGTATCTTTAACGCCCGATTTTATAAAACTTAAATTAGTCTACAATCTGGTAGTTATCATGGTTACGCCTAATTCCGGTGATGTGCATGGCTGAAAAAGGGTGATTAGCGGAATTTATTTGAGTTTTATAAAACCGGACCTGGATAAATCTCACGCCCATATGCATAGACGATTGCCAGTGACTCACTGCTGCTGATTTCGGCGACTTTAGGAGAAGTCGCCGGCGAACGATTGGAACATAACTTGTGTTGTATCCTCGATTCAGTTTTGACGAATCTCTGGTAAATTGCAACGTGATTTATGACATGTAAGAACTAAAGAAACTAGATTGCCTGACTAATAAAGCCAGAGTCTTGAAGCATTTTTACGGAAATTCTCATGTATTCGTATAGATACCACTGTTTAAATGGCATGAACTTTTCCAATACGTTCATTTAACTACTGCTGTTGATTTTACGAATACAGTAATGTCTCGATAATCCGAATCAATTCAAACAAGAGCCATTCGTATTAAACGATATTGCAGACTGCTAGAACAATTCTTTTTATTTCGGAAAACAAAATAAAACGCCTTTATATTGATGTAAATGCATCTATATTCGTGATATATGTTATAAAAATAATAAAACCGATGCATTTATTAACCCCTTAAGGACCAGGCCCGAGATATCTCGGGATAGAGTGTACGGTCTAAAAAGACCATACCCGAGATAACTCGGCCAGGCACATTTGTACGTTCCAGTACAAATCGCGATTTACTCACGAATCGCTGAATAGTGCGCTCTAATATTTTACACATTTATACTATGTACTCATACCTATGGTACGTATTTGTCCGAAGTAACTTGTAAAAGTACTCTTGTAACTGGTTCCCAATATGTCAAAAAGTTAGCTTTAATTATTTAAAAAAATGATTTTTTTGGTGCATTTTTGAAAAAAAAATCGGTCCTTAAGGGGTTAATAATATAAATAAATTTAAAATCTTATAAATTTTTTATAAAAAATCGGTAATTTTTGTTTGTCTTGTCTTTGGATTCTTGTTTGGATGTTGACTTTTTAAATAAGCATCCTCTCTTACTTTCCTTAAAATTGGAAAATCTTGAGAAGATACATCGTTTTCTTCGACCCATTGCATACAAACACCAAAACATCTACTCGCGTGTTCATCGGTTATTTTTGCAGTAATCAGCATATCATTTTCTGCTGTTTGTTCGTTTTGATCCTCGTCTTCGTTTTACTTCGATTACGTCTTCATCTTCCTCTATTTCATCGTCTACTCTTAATCACATTTCAATTTCATTGGTTGTCGGTACTTCCTCAATATTAATATTCTGTAATATTTCTTTCACTTCATCGGTCTGGTTTGTTACCAAAATTATATTTTGGTTTACAATTGCCAATGACATCAAATTTTCACCTTCCTATTCATCATTGTCTTCGAAGTTTAAAACTTTTCCTATAATTTTGAATTACTGTAGATGTTATTTATTTTTTTTCATAAATCAGGAAGTAAACATATAGCATGGTACAAAATGATTTTTTAAGAGAGTACGTAATGTCTAATTCATCGTTGGATATCACGTGAGTTAACAAATTTTTTCGGTAAAATAGTTTTGTTAGCCGAATTGCATTCTGATCCATTGGTTGGATCAGGGCTGTGCAGTTAGGTGGTAAAAACATAGTTGTTAATAATCCATCGTCACTGATTAACTGGAATTCTGAAGCATGACTTCTTGTTAGTGCATTATCGATTAATAACAAAGCTTTTCCGGGTAAGTTATTCTCTTGAGAATATTTTCTCACTTCTGACAAAAAACATTTTATGAACCACTCTTTGAAAAGCAACGAGATCATCCAGCCATTTGAAGTCGATCTGTAAATTCTTTGTTTTTAAATGCACCTGGATTTTTAGCTTTACCGATTACCAACAGTTTTAATTTGTAATCTCCTTTTGAGTTGGCACACGGAGGAAAAGTCACTTTTTCCTTACTAGTTTTTCGACCTGGTACAGTTTTTTAGTCTGATCCCACCAAAGTTCTCTCTAGAAGAAGTTTGTAAAATAAAGCTGATTCATCCGCGTTATATATTTGATTATGGGCTAAGTCTTCTTTTTTAATGTTTTGTGCCAACTTTTTTTTTGAACGGTGTAATTGCTTTAGAATTATTGGAAAGTTTCTCACTGGTGATATTTAAACTTCTCAGCCCATATCTCTTTCTAAATTTTGCCATTCAGCCTCTACTAGCACGAAAATCATCTTTTCCGTAATACTCGCCTTAATAAAACGCCTTAGTTTGATCAGCTAAGTATTCACATGAAATAGTACAATGATGAGATCTCTTCTTTAAAAACCGTGCATATAATGCATCTTCCATTTTTGGAAAATCATCTGTTTTCAAAGTTTTCCGTTTTCCAGGACCATGGTGGCAGTTTTTCACAAAACTATTAGAGGAAAATTCATTGAAGATAAAAGAGCACCTTCACAATATGACACTTATTAAAAAATACAAACTTTTATATTTACCTCTTGATTTTCAATCTATTACTACCTCTGTCCCATAATAAGTGGCCGATATGGTGGAAATTTAAGTCCCAAAATAAGTGTCCGTTTTAAAATAAAAAAGCTTATAATTTTTTTTCAAGATTTTTTTAATATCAAACGTCCAAAATTGTTAAGAAATATATTTATAACTTTACAAAACTGTGTAAGAGTAATAATAATACTACTTAATTACTGCTACTAATCTTTGCCTGAATAATGGTACAGACTTTGTAAATAATGGTACACACTTTAACGCGCTTCCTGGTTTAGGTAAGGCCTTTTTGGTTGAGGCAAAACTCCTCGACGGTCCATTATGTGACCACTCCGGTACTTTTAGAAATAACAAGACGACGTATGATTTATAAATCACTACTGAAAAGTTAAGTAAACGCGTTTAAATTTTTTAGCAACATTCATGTGTCAGTTTTAACTTAAGTCTCTTGATGGAATACAAGATTGCAACCGACATTTCTAAATAACGTTAAGATTCAGGAAATACCAAAATCGGACACTTATTATGGGACAGAGGGAGTATTTCGTATGTCCGAAATAGTTGAACAACCAACACTACATATTTTAGCTAATTGAGCACCTGAATACCCTTTCGCTAATTTTTCTAGAATTGCATGCTTGTTTTCTAATGATAACGTATTATGCTTTCTTTTTTCCATGATTACGGCGAATTCGGATTGCTCAAATACGAATTATCGAGTACCGATTTCTGTTGCGGACTATGAGGTATAATAACCCGAAATGGAGCTTCCATGAAGCAGTAGCGCACCGAGAAATTTCCCCTAGGGGGGGTTTTCGCTAAAAATTTTCTTGGCTTATACTTTTAATGCAAATTTTTATACAACCTATAGTATAACAAGTTCAAATTGTCTTAATGTCTTAACGAGCATTAACGACAAAATTAAAAATTTATGTTTCGTCTGGGGGGGTTTTTAACCCCCAACCCCTCCCCCCCCCCTGGGTGCGCCACTGCCATGAAGAGAAGGATGAAAAAGTAAGTAGCATTGCCGAGTGCTCTTTCATCTTTCTCTTCATGATGCAGCTCCATTTCGGGTTATTGTACTTCGGATTACCGCATACACGAATTATCGAGACATTACCGTATATCAATTTTAAACAACACGCACATGAATGATTTCATGGCGATTGAGTACGCATCGTAATTTTCAATTAGCGAATGAAGAAATTTCGGCGAATCGCTTGCAATCGACTATGCATGTGAGTATTAGAGTTTCAATTCAAAGATTCTTTAATGAATTAAAGGACATAATGGGCAGGTGTATTGTATTAACTTTATGCAACTACTACTTATTGTTAAGCGCAAAAAGTTACAACTCGAACTTTTATGCTAAGAAAAATCTTGAAAATTCAGTTGTACAAAAGTTATAAAGGAGCTACGAAAAACATATTTCCCAGCAAAATTTGAAATGGCTAACCTTATTTTTGTCTTTAGCGACCCCAGAAAACAAACGTACCAGCAGTCAAAATTATTTATAACTAAACTTTCAGCTACTTTTCGTTTTTATATCTTGGTTGCATTATATTATAAGCATATTTTTGATTTCAGGTATGAACATTGTTGATAGCCATAACTTGCGAAAGGACTAATTGCCAAAAACATTGTACTCAGTCCTGACAGGGTGAAAATTTGTAATGTTTTAGACATGACACACCAAGAGTTCACTCCTACTTTACTACTTTCATTTTTCTTTCATTTCCCGCTTATGTCCTACATTTGAACAAAATGCCTTTCACTTCCAATCATTTTATCCTTAGTTACATTGAGACATTTTATCGATCACCTTACTCCAATTGATTTATTTGATAAAAATTAAAAAGAAATACTTCGACTAAAACTTAATACTATGTAGGTATTTACTTTATTGTTAATCAACAATGTACATAGAAATAAACCTAAACCGTTGTTTGCACTTAATTAGTTTATAACCCACCCGTTTTAATCGTACCATCGTACCCGAAAAACTCGTCTCTCCAGTATAACAACCCGACGATAATCCCTAACGGCGAAATCCGGGCGACCGCAACCACCCGAATATTGCTGTAGGGGGCGTCGTCGTCGACATAAAGTCGGCGCGTACGCGTCGAGACGACCGCGTCGGCAAAAACAATCGCGTTTACGGCGCCGCCCTAAAACAATTGAAACACGTAACTGCCTGCGGGAACTTGAACGGGCCGCATAATCTGGCGCGCGGGCGGGCCAAACGCGAAGGCGTAAATATCGGACAAGTAGCCGACTGACAGCACGCCGTTTAGCACCCGTCGACGTTTGCAGAGGGCGCCCTAGTTAATTGAAATATATTGTCTAAGCGTTGATTGTTTGTCCGGACGCGCGGCAAGCTGCGATCCCGACATTATGGGTTCGGATGTCGCGAACACCAAGTGTTAGCGCTAATGGATATGGGGGAAAACGCGGGAAAATCGAAAGTTTACGGTCCCCGCATTGAATTGTACTCCGGCACGGTTCGATAATCATGTTATCTCCTGGCTGGTAACGACACGACGCTATTACATGGAGTAATGAATTTATTCAAATCGCGATTGGTAACATTGGTTGTTCGAATGTTCGAAATCAAGATATCCTTTATTATAAATTTCCATAAATTTATAATTTACATAAATTAGAAACCAAAATTTTATAATTGTGGAAATAAACTGAAATTAACGTGGGAAAAAATATTATATAAGTCATAATCGTAACTTTTCTTTTTCTCAATTCCTTTCTTGTACAATAATTTTCAGGACAACCAACTTTCGTGCAACCCTTTATTATCGTCGACCGTGATGAATGAGAGGTGGCCAATAAATCAATGTTTTTCGGCGTGTTCCATTACCGGTATTGGACATTAAAAATGATCGGTCTCGCGTTTCATCAATCAAAAATAAATCAACACGCAACCGCAGTGCAACGTAACTAACTAACTCATCAGTTGGTTTGTCCGACTATAAACAAACAATAACCGTTGAACAATGTTATAACCGTTAAAACTGTTCCTGACAGCTTGTACTACTTCTATTTGGTTAGCCCACGGAACTTTTCGCAAGATTACGACCGTTTAACCGTAACTAAGCAATCGCATTCGCGCTCCCTCACGCGCTATCAGAATGTTTGCCAATCGCACGTGCACGTAATCCCCGTCAGATTCACCTCAATGGCGTGTGTATGTACTTAAGGTGTTCTCACGGGTAGATTTCGCCCGGATTTTTCATCATGCCGAAAGGCGCCGTTAACGCCGATCTTTCTTGAAGTCATTAACTGGGATATTGGTTCGGTCCGAGGATAATGATTAACGCACCAATGAAAAATCACTCTTCTCTAAGGCCCCCAACGGTAAAATATGCGCGGAATAAATTCGCCATTCATCTTGCTTCAGTTCAATTAGCAACGTGAAAGGGCAGAGCGATTCTCTCGAAAGCTTCGAGGATTTCTGCTCGCTGAGGAACGGGGACTTTATTAAGATGTATCGTTGTCGAGGAGTCGTGCTTAAATAATTACGAAATGGGATTGGCCTTAGTATAATGATTTTACTTTTGATTCACGAAATAAATAAGTTTAGAACAACAATTACAATATTCAGGGCCAGTTTATTCATCTTTGGATAAGTTAATCTATCAGATATCTTCCATAGTTACTGCAATTTCACTTGCCATGATTGGGTATTTGACCAATAACCATAGTAAATGTCGGATAGATTAATTTACCCAAAGGTCAAATTGGTCCTCAATTTTTTAAAGAATTTGTAATGAGATCTTACCTCAGATACCACATGTTTAAATCTACAAGTCCTGGATTTAAAATTACAACCAGCTGCTTCTTCTTGAGGAATTTTTAAAGGTTCCACGAGATAATCAGCAGAACCAGGCATGTAAAAGCTATCATCTGATACAAAAGTCATTTTTCTCCTTGCTGTGGTGTTAAATGGAACATTAATACTTCCAAAGTATTCTCTCTTTTTTGCAATTTTTTCTTCAATATTTCCATGAAGAACATTATATTCCGCTGCACCTAATTACCAAAATAATTAAAACTCAAATCAGCTTTTAATATCACTTAAATACTTGGAGTTTGGTTTATTTTAGAAAGAAATCTCGGAGCTTCGCTTCCAAACGGTACAAAATTGTACGAAACTGGTGTTCTTTTCAAAGTATTTTGTACATTATAAGACGTTGGAGAAGGAGTATCAGAAACAGTTTCTTTCCAACGTTTAGCCCCAGAAATAAAAGGTTGGGGATAAATACTCAAGCTCTTTTTGAGATTAACAGCAGAAATATTTACGTTATATTCCCCCGGGCCTGGTCGCCCCTAAAAAACATATTTAAATTGCTTTACCCCATCTATTAGACGAAATTTCAATCGGATACCTCTTTAAGTAGTCGCATTTCAGCAGCCTCTATATAACGTGGCACAAAACTAAATAATCGCGCCATCTCTCGAACGTATTCGTCTCTCTCATTAAATTGTCCTATCGTTCCATGGATGTCGTAAGTTCCAGGTCCTGGAATATCGCTTGCAGAAAACGTTTCTCTTTTAGCACGTCTTTTAGACCAAGCGCAACCTTTATAAATATCTGAATAGGTCTCTTTCTAAAATTAAAATTTTAAAATAATAATAACAGCATAAAACTAAATTTATATGATTATAATTTTTATTAGGAAAATATAACTAAAAAAAATTGAGAGTAAAAAATAACTAAAAAAAAATGAGAATAAAACTCACATTCACGTTATAAAACGCAGGACCTAAAGTGGTATCATGATCATCGGGAGGATTTTTTATTACTCCTCCATCATCATCAATGAAATATCCGTTTTCATCGATTTTAGTAGGTATCGATGGTATGGAATTTAACACTCCCTTCGGGGTGGTACATAAGTATAGTTTACCACGACCAGGTGGTCTTGGTTTTGGAGCTGGGCGTTTTTCTGGAATTAAAGGATCATAATCTGCAGGACCAGGACCACTTTCAATCTGATACACTTCCCTTTTTGATCGATTGCGAATCGAATTTCCACCCTAAGTTCAAAAAAAAATACTCAAAATTACACTTCGAAAGAATTAAAAATCTATCAAACCTTGATGTGATGTGGTAAGATAACGTTATAATAGGCATCTCCGTAATCGCATTTTTTCGCGATACTTCTTCTAGCTGTATCACTTAGAAATGGAGCTACATTATCTGCAAGTTAAAAAAAGGAAAATGACTTACTTTAAAACATTATAACGATATAATAAAAGTTATGTGGGTAAATATTATTTAGAAATGTTCACTAATTTATACAGGTATTATTAAAAATGATAATATTTATGAGATTACTTACTTGTAAAAAATTAGATACATACGTTTGAAAGTTTTGTAGTTATCAAAAAAGTATGTGCTAGGACCCACATTATCGGGTGTATCGCCAACTTTTGGCATAAATTTCCTTTTCGCTAAATTATACATTACGATTTATTTTATCAGAAAATCGATCAAATCGACAAGTTTAAATCATTAGATATCAATTTGACGTACAATTGTGGACTTTTTGAATACTTCAAAATAAAAGTAAAGGCACACTAATAATGATTGACTTTTGTCAGATTCTTTATACCGCATTCGTTTTAATCTAACGAATCGTAAGCCGCACTATTTTTGCTGCCCATAAAAATCGAGTGCGGCTTAGATTCGAACCTAATTCATAAATATAAAATACCTAATAAGAAACTTTAATCGTAATATTATGAATTTACCAAATTTATTTTTTTTTTACTAATCATTCACAGAAATAGGGTGCGGTTTAGATTCAGGTGCGGCTTACATTCGAACGAATACGGTAGTTTCAAAGGTATTCAGTGTTGTAGTCCTTTCCACTTATATAAATTTTTCCTACCAACTTTGTTAACTTTTAGAGAACATGACTTAAAATTTTACACGAATTTTAAGATTTAATTTCAATTATACAGCATTGAATTTTAAAATTTTATTACCCCCATTTTGTACTGTATAATCTTAACCCAAACATTAATATTTTTATATCACCAACATGTTCCTAACCTATCAATTAAAAGAAGCTTCTGCAATCATTTTTTAATAAAACCATTTCCAAGAAAGTCCACTTTAAATTTAAAAAAGTGGATTAAATTTTCAATTTAAATTATTGTGAGTAACGGTATAAAAGATTTATTCAAGTCGTGAATTGGCAGCTATAAATTTGATTTATGGGGAAGATCGAGGTACGTACGAGATGCGGTTTTATCAAGACAGGTATCCAAATTATCGTGAACCTCGTTAATAAAATCTGCAGATACTCATGATAAACTCGTGGAAGCTGATCAATTTTGACATCGTCGAGAGTAGGTGACCGACCAATAGTTGCTCATAATACACTACTAGAATTTACATAATTTGTCTCACATTTCAGGAATAACTTTTAACGCATTTCTTACTTTAAAGAAGAAATTTTTTATTTAAGGAAAAAAAATGATAGTTTGATATTATTATTAATTTCTATATTATACTTATACATAACTAATCCATTATATTTTGTGAATAAAAAAATGTCTAATTATTCTCAATAAAACGTTTCGTAACACTCCAGAAGATTCACTGAATATCTTTGAAACTATAAGGGCGGTCGCCCACTAAGGATGCATCAAACACATAACATGCAACATAAAACACACAGTAAATATTGTCGTTGCTTTACCGCGCACATATAAGCAGTAAATGTTTTAAGTCCCTTTGTCATATTATTGTCCTCTCTACCTAAGTATGGACTTTCTTGCGCGAAAGCCCGTTCTAGTGTAGTATGCAAAATGTCTTCAAGTGAGGAAAAAGTCGTTTTCGCTTGGCAATATTTGCGAAAACATAACCAGAGGCGAATAAAGCGTCGTCGTCGTTTCTGGGTTCATCCTTTATATCTACAAAATGCTGAACATAGTCCAGCTTCTGTTATAACACAGCAATTAATGCTGGATCCGGCTAAGTTTAAAGAATATTTTAGGATGAACCTTGAAACCTTTAATTATTTACTGGATATGGTAGAACCTATGATAGAAAAAAAGGAAACACATTATAGAATATTTTAAAACCTATTTTAAAATCTCACGTAGGGAAATTATTATAATTCCATAAACAAGAACGATTTTCTATAAGATGAATAAAGTTAACGTTAAATATAGGATCGTCGGTGTTAGCAGTCATTTTTGAATATTTCCTTCTGCCTGTTCAGACACGCAACAAATACTGCGGAAAGATTTGCTTACTAGAATGCCTCTTGCGACGTAGGTTGTGCGCAGTTACGTTATGCATCTTCGGTGTACGACTCATCCAGAGTATCGCATGCTTTTAAACCGTGCAAATCTACTAGCGGTATTTGCCTGATGTTGCGTGTTGCATGCTAAGTGTTTAATGCATCCTTAGTGGGCGACCGCCCTAAGGTACGCCTCACACTGAGGCAACCAGCAACAAGCGATATTGCCACTTGATGACACGTTACATATAACTAAAGCAGACCTCTCACATTGCAGCAATCCGATATCGCTTCTCTATTTGCGACATCGAGTTGCTCCAATGTGAGAGACATCATTTGATTATAGTAGAACCCCGATTATCCGAATCGCAATTATTCGAGCTCCGGTTTAACCGAGCCACTATGACAGTGAAGATGACATTCCTTTAGTGAATTGGCTTTGAAATGGAGAAGCCGGGGAGAAATGTCCTCTTCAAATTTTGACACCGAAACAGAAGAAGAAGAACAAAATTTATTTGAAGTAATACAAAACTTAAAAGGTTGGGAAAATGTGACAAGACTTTATTGAATGGGTTACAGCAAATGATTTAGAAGAAGAAATAAATGTTGAAAAACTAACGAATGCCCTTCAAGAAACCGAAAAATCAGATGACGACGATGACGAAGCGGTGGATGAACAGCCTCCTACCTAGACCTCCCATCAAGAAGGTTTTGCATCTCTGGAAAAAGCTCTAAGGTATATCGAACAACAATTAGAGGCAACTCATGTCGATTTGGTTCTTCTTAACAGATGGAGAAACATAGCAGCAAGGAAAAGAAGATGAAATATGAAACAGCAGCGCATAGACAACTATTTCAATGTTTTATAATATGCATACACATACATATTTACATGTTAAAAACGTTAATAAACTGATTAAGGGGGGAACCTACATTAAAGTAGTACTTTAAAAGGTTATTTTTGGATTTTTTTTAAACAGGATAATAAGTATGATATTTTTAAAATTTTGTGAGCATTTTAAGGCTTTTATTTAGTATACAAAAATAATGTTGATTTCTTAAATAAAGTAATCTATATATACATATTTAACATTGAAAATAATGCGTCTACTCTCCATTTGTTTTTTCTGTACACTGTAGTTCATGCAACTCTGATCTGAAACAGAGATGGTACGTAAAAATCTAATTTACGTACTCTACTATACTCAATGAACCACAAAAATGAAAAAAAAAAAACAAAAATTAAAATTATATTGAGCTTTAAAAAAAAGGACTAGAATTCTCGTTAAAAAATGATGCTATTTATGCAAAAAGAAAAGTTTAAATAAATAGTATTATCGATTTTTTTGGTTCATCGACGATGGTTTGACATTGTAGAACTAAATATTTTTGAAAAAATTCAATCAGTTAAATATTTTTCTTTCTATCGTGTACACAAATTGCAAAATCCACATTTTTCAGAAAATGCATTTAAAGTAATTAGCACAAAAAAGTACATTTGTTTGAAACTTACAGTGATATTAACCTAGTCGGCTATTCCAGCACTATATAGCAATCCCTCTTCTTGTTCATAAAAGTCATTTTTATGAATTTCAATGTCTGTACGTCGAATATAATATAATGTCGAATATAAGAAAACAAAAATATTTCTAATAGTAACATAAAGCCCTTTCATTTATAGTACTATATCTACACAGAGGGTACGAATTTCGATCTAAAACTTTGCTATAACGTTTTTAAAGAGCTTTACTATTGATTTATAAAATAAAAAAAAATCATGAAAATTTGACCCTGTAATGTAGGTTCTCCCCTTAAAGTAAGTACATTTGTGTTTATTTTTTTAAGACGTAAAAAATAAATCCGTATTATCCGAGTTTTCAGTTATCCGAGGTGTGTGTCTTCCTATCGGGGTTCTACTGTATATGTAAAATACAGTTCATACAGTTGTCAAGCCGCAAAATCGTTTGTTATTGGTTGCTAGTTGCTTGTTGCTGGTTGCCTTACTGAGTCGTGCCTAAGAGATCGAATAAGATTTTAATCTCATTGTCAGTGCACTTAAAATGATCCAAAGAACATACCTTAGCTATTTGTTGGTATAATTTTGGGACACCTCTACAGTTTGTTTTTTATCTAGATCTATTAAATACTCAACAAAGTTCAGTTTGCACTAGAGTTCCAATAAAACCAATCGTATGATTTTAAAATGTACGATTGCAACATGCGTTGTTAACGATAAGTTTAGTCGTGTGTTTTTCAAAATATATCAATTAAAAGTTACTTAATTTTAGAAAATATTGTTGTACTACATTGGCACTTCGCATCCATGGTAAATGGAATCTTGGAATATTTACAGCAAAAGTAACCTTAATTGTTTATTTGCCAGAGAATTAAACCGAAATGAATATTGAAGAGATAAAAATATTATGACTTGTTATAACTTGAAAATTTACTTTGAACTTTTAAGTCAAATTTAAAACAATCGAAAGGCACTTTTTTTAAGAGGATACACATCAACAAACAATCAATTTTATACCGTAAAATCGTTTCTGACAGCTAGCAGCCCTTCAGTTTGATTATCCCACGGTTGAAATTTTCTACAAGATTAATTCTGCTTTACAATAACTGAGGGATCATATTCGTGCTCTCACTCGTATAATTAGAATATTTACCAATCACAAGACTACGTAATTGTTGCCATAATTAAAGTTTAGTTTAAAATGTACCTTATCAGTTATTCTTTAAAATAACTCGTTCTTTACGCAGTGATGTTGCTTTTAAATTAAACGAATTTTATAACAATTTTAACCATAATGTCCTTTTTATATGAAAGAAAGTTAGTTTTTAGATACATCTTTACTGCCAGTTGATAATTGACTCCGTGATTAATAAATTTATTAATCACGGAGTCCTTTTTATATGTATGAAATCTAAAGATACTCGATTTACATAGCTTAGAAATACGCCTCTTCGCCCCTCTCAGCGTGAGGGGCGAGGTTGCCCCTCTTTAAAGCTTTGATGTGGTCTTGTAAACCGTAAAAATACAAGTTTAATCTATTGACAATCTAATACATACTTCAACACAGGATGTTTGTGACATGTCTAGAACCTTATCAAAACCGGAGTTAAGATTAGATGAATATGAACCTTTCAAATAGAAAAAATTAAATTGTGTTCTTTCCGTTTAAATCTATTAAATACTCGGCAAAATGCACATTTCCCCAGTATTTGAACAACATTTGTCCGAATTTAAGAAGCATAAACTGAGCTACGATGCGATTGGTAGCAATAGGCTTATTCATCGTTAATTTGTGTGTTAATTATTCTTCAGGTGAGTAAAAAATCCATGTAACAAACTTATTAACTCATTAATATAATAATTTATACATAAACAGCAGCAAATTGTAATCTGGTCGGTTATGAGGGTTTAACCATCATTAACATTAATACCCCAGTCGACGACGATGCAGAAATATTCCTTATGATAGACACAGAAAATGTAGTGAACGCTCAAATAAATAATCCCACCGACAATCCATACATTGATGTTGATTACTTAGACAACAAATTGATATTTACGCCATCGGCTGTATATCGAGAATCATTTGAAAAGGAAAATTACATGGCCCTAGCTCGTGTTATTACTGAAGTTCGATTAACTTGTGGGGATTCCGATACATACGACATCGTAAGTTACTCTAATATAGATACTAACATTCAGTACTTTTAAACAACTTTTTTGTAGACATATATACAAACTCTAACAGATAAGAATACCTTCGAACCGACTTTTGAAAAAAATAAGTACGAATTTACCGTACCGATGCCTATTGGTGGAAATATAGAGCTTACTTCTAATTTCGGTGATGATATTTATGCCACGGATTACGATGTCAGCAACAATCGTATTGATTTTACAATCGAAGGTGATTATTCAGATCAACTCGAAGTATCATCGTATACAAGTGATACTAACTTTAAAAAGCACAAATGTACCATAAAAACTAAGACTCCTTTCCGATTAAACCAAGATACAACTTACGTTCTTACAGCTACAGTAAGAAATAGTACATCAAATTTACCACATATTTTTATATCGTTGATTTTCCCACTAGGATGTAGGTAATCCAACCCGAAGTACGACAGTTGAAGTTGTCCTTAAAATAGATGAAAGTGGAAGTTTACCTTCAAGGCCTTCCTTTCAATCGGGGTATTACAGAGTTGCCTATCACAATGATAATGATAAACATTCCATCGAGAAGGTACTTATTCCAGTATCCAAAGGCGTAACAACAGCTGACATAGAATTAGACGGAGGTAATTTTGTATCACTTTTAATCACTTCACATCAAATACATATTTTATTTTTTCCTTATTTCATTCATATAGAATACAAAGAGTTTTTTGAACACATCGTCGGAACGGATGATTTAGAAATCAGCTTAAAATCAAATTTACCAGAAAATGTTATATACCAAGAATCATTCATAGCTTTAAGCATTACAGCTTCAATCGAAAATGCTGAAGTCTCAGCTAAAACTTCTTTGATCGTAACCATGCCAGACAAAATAAATCTTACAATTGAAAAATTATCTTATGAAGCCGATTACAACGAGGCAAATGGAATTCCTGAAATAACACCAGTTAGGATTGAAGTAACTGATGGAGCGACAGTTGTACTTGATGGAGGTAAATATCAAAAACTATATCTAACTAATTCTACATTATTTGTGTGTTTTAGATTACAAAGAATATTTTATGTATGATGATATCACCAAATCTATCAAAGCTTCCAAGCTATTACCGCTAGACGTCGTACGTTCAAAATGTTATATTAAAGTCACCATTCAAGCAACTCTTGGAGCATCTGTAGCAGAAGCTCTTTTAATTATTTCTATGCCGGGGAATATATCTTACAATTAAATAAAATGCATTACGTCTTAATTCATTTTCTTTTTTGTTGTAATCAGTAACCAAATCTAAAAATATTCGATTAATATAGCTTAGAAATACATCTAATGAGCACCTCTTTAGAGCTTCGCTGTGCTCCTTTAAACTGTCTAAGGAATAGGGAAAGCAATACCGTTACAAATTTTCGATACCGGTGTTTCGGTATTTTCGTTTCTAATACCGGTATTAGTATTATTTAAAAAAAATGTAAACAAAATTAAAATTTACTTACTATAGATTATGTTATTATTTAGGGGTAGTACAAATGTATATCAAACACAACTAAACATTTATTTTTAAGAATAATTTAATAAAATTAAATCCAACTTTTTTAATATATGCAAATTGAAATATGATTTCAAAAAACATTGATCCAACGTACCGTCGTCTAACCTCGGTCTTATTTTTGTGGTTGTATGTTGAACAGGCGAAAAGGCTGGTTCTGACTCCACACTTGTTGGTGGTATTGTTAACAATTATTCATAAGCAAGCTTTAAATGCACCCCCTATTCCATGCCCTTAAAAAAATGTAATTCTTGTTTAAGTTTATGTTCTGTTTATAATTTTTTCTTTTGTTCCTTTGAATTTGAAACATTCGTCATTGCTTTGCTAATCACATTCTATAATTTGGTTTTTAATGAAACAGTTGCAGTATTAATAGCGGAGAGAGATGTAACTGGTGTATCAAAATTCTTCTTCAAGATCAAAATCTTCACTGTCAGGTTCATTACTTTTAACTCCTAGGCGTTATATAAGAGTACACTCATACCTCGCTATACGGCCGCTCTTTATACGGCATTTCGCTATAACGGCCCTCTTCAACATTTTAAAGAGAATTATTGAAAGATTAAGTTTGTTTAGATTCATAATTTCCAGAATTAATGTTCGAATGTGTTGTAATGATAACAGGAAAATTCTGTGTTAAATCTGATTTTTTTATTTATTTAAGTCCTACATGTTTCGAAGGTTAAACCTTCATCTTCAGCGACGTGTCCAGCGCTTTAAAACATGTAGGACTTAAAAAAATAAAAAAATCCAGATTTAACACAGAATTTTCCTGTTATCATTACAACACATTCGAAATATTGAAAGAGGTTGTTATAAACTTGAACAAGTATTTAACGTAGAGGAAATAGGGCTTTATTGGAAGCGAATGCCTACATTTCAAAAAGCGAAAATTTTGCGCCTGGTTACAAGGTGTCTAAATAACGATTAACTTTGTTACTTGGTGCAAATGCCGCGGATGATTTTAAGCTAAAACAACTTTTAATATATTTGTCCAAAAATCCAAGACCTCCTAAAGGACTAAATAAAAATCAATTATCCGTCATATGGAGATCCAACAAGAAAGCTCGGATGACTAAAGCTACTTTTGAGGATTGGTTCAAAAATCACTTTTGTAGAGAAGTGAAAAAATATTTGCAAGGCAATAACTTAAGCAACAAGGTTTTGCTAATTTTGGATAATGCACCAATGCATCCTACTAATTTATCCGAACTATTTGAAGATCTCGTGATTGAGTACCTTCCGAAAAATACAACAGCTCTGATCCAACCAATGGATCAAGGTGCAATAGCCACTTTTAAAGCATATTACTTACGCCGAACGTTTCAACAACTTATAAGGGAAACCGATGGCCAGTCTTCAATTAAAACATTTTGGAAAAACTATAATATCAAGTCAAGGATCTGTTGACAACATCAGTGAATCATGAAAGGAATTAAAATGAACAACAATGAACCATGTTTGGAAAAAAAATATGGCCAGAATGTGTAAAAAGTACTGACGCAGAAGTTAATTTCTTTCTTGAAATTAAGCAAAACATTTTGGATTTAGCACATGATCTCGGCTTTGAAAGTTTGAACGAACGTGATGTGCTTGATCTACTTGAAGCTGATAGAGAACCCCTTCCATATGAGGAACTAATTCAGTTGTAAGCAGAACCGGCATTTGATGAAGAGACAGAGCCTCTTGTATCCAAACAGCTAACACCAAAAAATTTATCGAAAGCTTTTTCCTATTTCGAACAAGGAATAAACATCCTACTTGACAACGATCCTGACGTCGAACGTAACGCTAACGTTTATCATGGAATTAACTCAGCTATCAACTGTTATAAATTACTGAAGAACGAAATAAACAAGAAGGCAAGACAAACAACGTTGGACAATTTTTTTAAGCTAGGCCCATCCATACCAGCGAAAAATGATGACGGCAGTGATTTGTTCGTATTTCTTCATCGTCTTCAGATAAAAGCCATAAGCCTAAAAATATGTATGTAAAAATACACATATTTTATGTAAAACATGAAGTTGTTTCATTTTTGTTTATAGATTATTGTTGGTTTTTGGAGTCCGTTATTATTTTATGTACAAATGTATGTACTTGTTGTGTATGTGTTTTTGATTTAAATGAAATAAAAAGATAAAATGCATTTTGAATGATAAAACATGTTACGTATTTAACAAATTTGGAACCGATCCCATTGAATTTGTATTAGAATGTGTAATTGATTCCTTATACGGCTTTTCGTTTTGCGGCCAAGTTTCTTGGAACGTATCTAGGCCGTAAAGTGAGGTATGAGTGTAATCAATATTTTTGTAGTAGAACCTTTATGAAGTTTAGGACATAAGTCTGTATCCGCTTCGATTTCGTTTTGTGAAGCGTTGTCTAAATATTGCAAAACTTGAGAATTCGACGCTGCCAAGCCAAAACGGCATAAACGCCATTAACCTAATTTTTCAGAAAACGCAAAAAACGATTGACATCATGAATCTTAAATGGCTTTTACGCAAACTTTAAACCAATTTTATAGCGAATGAAGTTTGTTTGCGGGTATGCCGCTTTAACTGTTGCATGCAGATTTAAAAATGCTACTCAACGGTGCTGCAAACTAAAAAATGGCCATTTTGGCGTTTATGCCGTTTTGGCTTGGCAGCGTCGATATGTTTGTTCGTCTTTGCATTATTCTATACTTCAGAGCATTTATCAATTCAATACTTATTTTACTTTTTTGTGCAACAAGTGTATCAATCATAAATTTAAACGTCGCATCTCCAACAAGAAAATTAGAATTTCTTCTGCATAGCGCTTCGACTACTAATTTAAATGGTGACAATGCAGGATTTCAGAAATTAATAGAAACTCCTCTTCGGAAAAGACTATGTGTGATTTTAAATCACTTAATGCTTTTTGAACACAATACCGTAATCAGTAAAACTTTTCCAACATAATAAGTAAACTATTCCATCGTGTTATGACATCCAACTGCAAATTCAATTCTTTACCAAATCGTAGCTTTAGATATTTTTGTAAATATTGATTATTTTTTGTTGGAGATTTTCTGAATCGGTCGGGATCTCATTTGATTCTAAGTAAATGGGGGATTCCCCCAATCAAGCTTCCGTGTAACGTACATCAATTAGCGCTAATGTTCCAATACCGAAAATACCGGTATTTTTATGATGAATACCGGTATTAATACCGGCGGAAATTTGGACGGTATTCTGGTTTTCGATATATCGGTATACCGGTATTACATTCCCTACTAAGGAACAAAACTGAACCAAAAAATTACAGGTTTAATCTATTGACAATCTAATATATACTTCAACACATAGGATGTTTGTAAGTTGTTTGTAACTTGTTTATAACCTTATCAAAATCAGAGTTAAGATTAGATGAATATGAACCTTTCAAATAGAAGAAATGAAATTGTAAAATTGGATTAATTTAAAAATAAAATAAAAAATAGTTTACATTTTTCACTACTGTATGTAGCAGGTTTGCGAACAACAAACAAGAATTGTAAAATAATTCACCAATTTTTGTTAATCTCTTATGAGAGCATTTTTAATTTTTTTCCGTATAAAAGACATATATATTAACATTGCAAATGGTATATTAAGATATTGATAGATACAAAACGGTTTAAGACAATTCTAGGACTTGAAATAGGGGTGCTATAAACCTTCTTATGATTGAGTTGGGACCATTGGGAAAGCACTCTGTATATCGATTGCAACACTATAAATCAAATAGAGATAGTAGTTTTTTTTCTCGTCTAAATCTATTAAATGCTCAGCTAAATGCACTTTTCCCCAGTATTTGAACAACATTTGTATCAATTTAAGAAGCATGAACTGGGCAACAATGCGATTGGTAACCATAAGCTTATTCATCGTTAATTTGTGTGCTCATTATTCTTCAGGCAAGTAAAAACTTTGTGTAAAGAAACTCATTAATATAATAATTTATATACAAACAGCGGCAAATTGTAAATTGATCGGTTATGAGGGTTATGCTACCATTAACATCAACAACCCTGTTGACGACGATGCAGAAATTTTCCTTACGATAGACACCGAAAATGTAGTGGAAGCTAAAATAAATAATCCTACCAGTAATCCATACATTGATATTGAACTCTCTGACAGCAAATTGATATTTAAGCCATCGGCAACATATGTAGAATCTTTTGAAGAGGAAAATTATATGTCTACACCTCGAGTTAGCACTGAAGTTCGATTAACTTGCAAGGATTCCGGTATCTACGACATCGTAAGTTTCTCTAATACACAAAGGAACATCAGTAGTTTCACAAAAATATTTTTGTAGGCATATATACAAACTCTAACAGATAAGAATACCTATGAACCGACTTTTGCAAAGGATGTATACGAATTTACCGTACCGATGCCTATCGTCGGAGGAATACAGCTTACTTCTAATTTCGGTGATGATATTTATGTCACGGATTACGATGTCAGCAACAATCGAATTGATTTTACAATCGAAGGTGATTATTCAAATCTACTCGAGACATCATCGAAAGTAATTGATTTTAATAATAAAAAGCACCAATGTATCTTAAGTTCTAAGACTCCTTTCCGATTAAACAACGATACAACTTACGTTCTCACAGCTACAGTAAGAAACTACATACAATTTACAACAAATTTTTAAATCGTTAATTTTCCCACTAGGATGTAGGTAATCCTACCCGAAATAGCACAGTTGAAATTGTCCTTAAAATAGATGAAAGTGGAAGTTTGCCTTTAAGTCCCTCCTTTCAATCGGGGTATTACAGAGTTGCCTATCACAATGAAAATGATACACATTCCATCGACAATATACTTATACCAGTATCCGAAGGTGTGACAACTGCTAACATTGTACTACAAGGAGGTAATTATATATTACTTTTAAGCACTTTATGTCAAATAAATACCCTACTTCTTATTTCATTCATGCAGCATACAAATACCATTTTCAATACAACGTTGGAACCGATGGTTTAGAAATCAGCTTAAGATCAAATTTACCACAAAATGTTATATACCAAGAGTCATTCATAGCTTTAAGTATTACAGCTTCAATCGAAAATGCTGAAGTAACAGCTAAAACTTCTTTGATCGTAACAATGCCAGATAAGATAAATCTTGCATTCGAAAATGTATTTTATGAAACTGTTTACAACGAGATAAATGGAATTCCTGAAATTACACCAATAACGATTGAAGTAACTAATGGAGCGACAGTTGTGCTTGATGGTGGTAAATATTAAACACTATACCTAACTAGTTCTACATTACGTTGTGTGTTTTAGATTACGAAGAATATTTTATGTACGATAACGTCACCAAATCTATTAAACCAGTTAGGCAACTACCGATAGAAATTGTACACTCAAAATCATACGTTGACATTAAAATTCTTGCAACTGTTGGAGACGATCAAGCAGAAGCAATTTTAATTGTTTCCATGCCAGGCCAAGAAAATCTTGCTTTTGGAAAAATGTTATATAATGCTGTTTACAGCGAGATAGGTCAAATTGCTGAAATTACACCAGTAGTAATAGAAGTAACTGACGGAGCGACAGTTTTACTTGAAGGAGGTAAAGAATAAACAATTCAACTAACTAAAAATACATTGCACTGTGTTTTCTAGAATA
The DNA here is from genome assembly GCA_036711955.1 of Digitonthophagus gazella. Lineage (NCBI taxonomy): Eukaryota > Metazoa > Arthropoda > Insecta > Coleoptera > Scarabaeidae > Digitonthophagus > Digitonthophagus gazella. Next base: position 32,962,608 of record JASCIT010000007.1, on the reverse strand, counting down.
CAAAGAATACTTTATGTACGATGAGATCACCAAATCTATCACAGCGTCCAGGCAATTACCGCTAGACGTCGTACGTTCAAAATGTTATATTCAAGTCATCATTCAAGCAATTCTTGAAGCATCGGTAGCAGAAGCTCTTTTAGTTGTCTCTATGCCAGAGAATATCTCTGAAATAGAACGCATTACATATTAACTTAATTTTTTGTTATAACCATAATAGTTGTTGAGTATCTTAGGGAGCAACTTTAAGTTTTTTTATAAACAACTAGTTTACCAGTCCATCATGTTATTGCGAACCGAAAATAAAATTATCATTCCTCCATTAATTCATTGCCGTATTATTGCCCTTTATTCAATTTCAATCTTTTTATTTCTGTTGATTCCATTTCGTAAGTAGTCTTATTTCTTTGTCAATGGTGCAAAACCATTATATCAACCTGAAATCGCGATTCAAATGATTAACTTTCAAGGCTTCGTTCAAGGGCCTGGAGTGTTCACTACCAAATTGAAAAACCATTATTTACTGGTTAATTGGTTTAGTTTTTTATTAATTAAAAATAAAATCAGCTTTTCTTCCCAGTGTTTTTTCATACATAAGAATTTATAGTAATGATGATAATTGATGGAAGAATAGGGCATACTCATTTCGATTACGATTTTGTTTATCGGATTACATTACCAAAAATCGAATTAAATCAAACGTGATACCTCGAATCAACTGGAGGGCGACCACAATATAGGATGTGTATAAATTTGCACAAAAATTGGGGATATTTTGGGATTCATTCTGATAGCATATCGTCTGTGACACAAGAAAAGCTCGTAACTCCACGTTTTGCTTAAACTAGGATTTCAATACCATTGTGATAACTTAAGTTCAGGTTGCAGATAATCAAACATTAGATGGTTTTACATGTTTTATTTGCAGCGTCAAATTACAATTATCGACCTGATTTTAGGAATGCGACTGCTTACACATTGAGCGATGGCTTACTATTTATTATACTTATTTCTACGTCAGCGTCCTTTCCTATACTACACCATCTTAATTAGCTAATTGTAGAGAACTATGTATGAAATAATTTTCATAAGTCCACAACAAATTTTTCTCTAGTTATTTCGCAATATAATGGGAATGGTTAGATAAAAAATAACTGTACTTTTTAACCCTCCATTGCCCTTCCTATAAAATTTCGCAAAATTGAGTTGCGAGCTTTTCTTGTGTCACCGACGATATACTGATTTAATTATCAGTATCTTCTATGTTATAGCCAATTAATTTTAGAATTTAAGAGGCGAAAACCTTTAGGCAACAAACTTGTTAGCAAGGCCTACAGAATAATGCTTATAAGAATAGTCAAATCGAACGATTTCTTGTTTGAAGGAGAGAAGGTCGAATGTAACGTTATGGAGGTCTGCAGATATAATAAAATTTTATTTTAAATTGGTAAGTTCTTTAATAATGAGAAAAAGAAATAATGTTACCTATGAAAATTAAAAATTATGATTAATTTATGATGAAAAATAGGTTTCTTATTAGATAAACACCACAAAGAAAGCGTAAAGCGAATAAGCTGGGACCTCTTTCTGTGATGTTACGCATTTGAAAGGTTGGGTATATCAAGGGAATTTACGCTTGAAATCTAGTAAACATAGGGTGTTAGATAACCTTATAATAACTACTCTATAGACCTTCATGCTTAGGATGTATTTAATTAAAAGTTTTATCCTGAAAGATAGGCGACCAATTTTACAAACATATTTTTTAAATTCAATAACGTTTCAACCTTGTTTAGAGATACCATCCTATAGATAATTTATTTTCATTTATTTCTTATTGGATAAACGAAGTTTAGCATAGGTAAAAACACATTAGAGTGGTTAGCTCGCACATTCGAAAAACTTACAGTACTTTCCTGCTTACCTTCTACGGTTATTTGGATGTTTAATGAGATGACTTTCTTAATCAATTGATTAGCAAATAACGTTTCCGCATTTTTTTTTTTTTTTTTTCTTTTCGTTTGTGTTGTTTTACATACACATATAGAGGTTTTTCTCGCTATATTCCAAAAACCATGGAAATCTGAAACCTACATAAAAACCTATAAAATTCCTTAAAGTTGAACTGAAGATATATATTTATGAGCTCTCGACTACCCGGGTTTCGATCAACATGATCGTCTTGAGGTCAATCGCGTGATCTGCGAAGAACAATTTCCGGAACCAAATTGAAAAAGTAATTAACATTGAAAAGAATTGCAAAAGACTAGTTTGAAAAAATTATAAAATAGTATGTTCTGTTCATAAACCCGCCATTAACAATGGAAAACATTAACACGTTGCAATAAAATTTAATGAAATTGATATATAATAATGAAAAATGTAAAAACGTAATCTGCCCTCCTAACAAGAAAGGTCCTATATGCAATATTTAAGTTTTGAGCAAATCACGTTTATCTTTCTTTTTATTGAATAAAACATGGTATTGCAGCAAACTATTTATATTTTATTTCATATATTATGTCGGAGAATAGAATCTAATTGCTAGTCAAAATTTCAATGTACCTTTTCTCGATTAGGAGATTTTTGATAATATTATCACTTAGGACGATAAAGCTTATTGTTAGTATATGCAATTCAGTATTTTCAAATTTTACCTAGTGAACTTGTCCTAAATAAAAGTAATATATTATACTGAACAATTTGTTATATTTATATTAATCATATTATTTAAAAACTTAACACAATTTGTAAAATAATAGATAACAACAAGAAATTCTTCAAAGCCATCTTCTGTAACCGGCAAATCTTCCCAAAATTGCATTCGATTTTGAGGAATATATGCTTTTAATTTGGCTATTAGATTATTTTTCTAATCTAAAGATACACCACGACATTGTAAGCGAGCTTGCGGCTTCGTTAGTGCGCCCTTAATGTACTTCATTATAAAAATATCTTTTAAATCAATAAATTCGTTTTCAAATTCTGTTTTGTAAGAGAAAAAATGATTTCCTCTTTTAAAATGAAGGCAAACAATATATTTTAAATAAATGCGAGAGGAGGATTTTGGTAACTTGTATTTGGAGGTGTAGTCCGTAAAGTTAAAAAATTGTGCAAGATGCATGTTTATCTATTATTTACTAACAGACATCACTCAACACAAAATACTAGTTTAAATTGTCCTAACTGCATTTTTCAAATAAGAACGGACTATTTACCTTAGTTTATGTGGGATCGGACAATTTATGTTAGTAAACATGGCTTTTTATTCACTTAGGACAAAACATTTAGGCATAGAATCAAGTATTTTTAATGCAGATAGCACATTTTAATTTTCCACACATATTAATAAAATGTTTAGTAATACTCCAAGTAAAAAAAGTGAATTTGCTAAATTTTGCAGATAGGACCTTTCTTGTTAGGAGGGCGGTAATCACCCAAGATGTAGAAAATGTCTCCGACTAATGTCTGTAACTTGTCTCCCCGACGACAGATAATAAACTGGAAAATTCCGTTGGATGTAAATTGATCGAGATATGTTTTCGGCAGTTTTTAAAAAATGCGGTTCCACGAAAACGCGTTTTAAGTTTAAAAACTGTTTCTATGTGAAATTTTAAACACAGAAGCTTGATAATTGCTTCACCTTTACTCAACTATACTAGGATCATGAAGCATCCGTTCTACTTTAAAAGTTTTAGTCATCATTTTCCTTCTTCGTTGAAGTTTGAGCTTTTCAATCAGCTCTTCTAAACAACGACAACGAGCGCTCTAAAGGTTTTAGGCGATCTTGATTAATTTCACGGGAAAAATTATAATTATCATAATTAATCTTCAATTCCAATAATGTCATAACTTCTGGAAATCATCTGATACATTTCTGGCTGTTTATTAATTCGATATTTTAACAGAAGATGTCAAACAATGCATTAAAATATGTAAAGCATATGTTAACATATGCGATTGCTTTCAATAAGGCTTCAACCAGCTAGAAAACTTAATATGTAACTGTTATCTGTTTCGATCATCGCTTTACCTAATAAAAAATTTCAAGTTGCTACATTTAGGAAAATGACTATTTTCGTATGATAAATTCCAGAAAATAATCTCTAAAAATTTTCCAGCATTTTTACAAGTATAATCCTTTTTTATATTTTTAAGATGTTTACAGATCACTTAAGCCAATAAAAAAATGTACAATTTTTTTTCTAAGTGGTTTAATCCCTTAAAGTATCCATCAAATCTAAAACGATGACTGTCAAGTCTGTGTATAAATATGCAATAACCACGAACTATCACACAGTTAGCAGCCGACGTGTTAAACACGACTCACTACATAAATAGAACGCAATTACGAACAAAATAAGAAGTCTTGAGTCAACTGGTTATAGATCAGAAAAGATAAAAAATTTACTAAAAATCTCGACTGCAAATATGTGAAAAAAATAATTTGAGAAAAATATTCCCAGCATATTACAATAAACAGCTCGTTAGAAAGAAAATTTTTAAAATGAACTCTTGTACAGAAATTATTACCGATCATAATAAACTTTGGCATTATATTTTACGGTTGCGAACATATCGAGCTTAAAAGTGACCTTTACTTTTGGTAAATCAAGCGTCAACTTTTACAAATGTGTGGATAAAAACCTTTTTGAAACTTTAATATGAAAATAATAATAATAAAGAATAATTTAAGTTAGTATTTGAGTCCCTTTGTTAACCAAAATTTGCACTTCATCAATAAAAACCCATCAGTCTTATCTAATCGTTCGATAGCAAAATTAATAAAAATAAAACTACGAATTAAGACTATTAGTCACGCACATGCCATGAAACGCAGGTTTCAAGGTGGTATCGCACATATCGAGAGGATTTTTATTGTCAATAATTTTATCAGCAATAAAACACCGGATCTAATACATTCTTTTTTTAATCGATTTTAAATCTGTGACTTATTTCCAAACATTCAAACAAAAGTTTACGTGATTTAAGCTAAAAAATCGATTTTATGTTATTGGCCCTTTCTAATTTATACCATTGAAATAATATACTTCCGGAGAATAAACAAAGTAAACCTAAATTATAGTTTGGAAGACGAGTTAAAATAAAACAATAGGGTATTAGGCTGTATTACTTATTGTTAGAAATAAAATGGTTTTATCGCCACTTAAAATTAAATGATACCGGTAGTATTTAAAATCATTGAAATATAATAACTGTGAAGTAGTGTAACTTAAAACATTACATGGATATTCACTTTAAAATAATAATTGAGACAGATTTTTTTGTCTTATAACACAATACTTAAATTATCTTTTGGTAGATAACAGCATATCTAAACCCTGATTGCAAGCAAGCCCAGAAGCACACAAATTCCATTTATATTATTAATTTCTTAAATATTGAATTGTATCCCATTTTTTACATTTTATTGACTTTTAAAGTTTTAGATTTTGCTGTGGGTCATTTAACAAGGAAACCTCCCGACTAGATTCTCAGCGATTTTAATGAAAATGGTATCTATCGATAGGTATTAGTATATGGTACAAATCAGTAAAATATTAGTGCGCACTATTCAGCGATTTATGAATAAATCGTAAATTAGTTCGAACATTGAGGCCACACCGCTTAAATGTGAGTCATTGGCTTCACGTTCAAAATGTGTACGATCATCGTTTAACATAATCTCTTGTAACATTCCAATTTTCCAAATTATGAGTTTCAGCCATAGATATGCTAATATTGAATGATGTCAGGAACCCACAGATCAAATTTGAAACGTCGTATAATATTTTTTGAAAATTATACCGATTACTAGTAAATTTTTCAGAAATGATTTTTTTGTTGATCCATTTTTCTCAAGGCAATACAAAAATATTACTACCTCAATTTCTTGTGATATTATACTTTTATGCTTAATGAAGCTACGAAGGTTATTTCTAAAGCAAATTCATGAAAAATTTTAGTAATGTAATATGTTAAAGATTTTTTGGGGAAGCTAATATCAAACAAGGGACTCTCCCAAAGATAGCTTCTTCATTCACCAGCGTCATTAATTGTCAAAACGCAGACACAAGTTCTCCTCTGAAGATATGTTGTTAATTCAAAAGATCTAACATTTGAACAAAGGTGATATTTTATATTGGCATCCAATATGAAAACTATGACTTTTGTCATTATAGTTAAAATTCATAACGATTAATTTACAAAATACGATTTCTATAAAAAGTTGTTTGTGAATGGAGTCGTTGAGTAACGATAATTACATATAATAAAGTTGTAAACGAGCGGCGGCGTCATTTTTTATACTCCTCTTCCGATAAAATACATAAAATTGACAAATTACAGCGCTGAATCGATATGAGCATTTTTCTGAACTTTCTAATAAAATTTTAACGAAAGGGAGAATCAATCTCTGGGGTTTGAACCGCGAGGAAGTGAAAAATTACGAGATAGGGCGCAGCTCGTGAATGCGATGAAACAGTGACTTTTTGAACTTTCCATCAAAGCCTTTGAAACCAAAGGGAGAATCTATTTTTGAAGTCAAAAACGAGATAAAATGAAGAGTTTACAAGATAGGGCGCAGATCACGAATGTGAGATTGTAGCGCGACCAAACCACGACTTTTCGACGTTTCCACTAAAGCCTGTGAAACCAAAAGCAGAATCTATTTCTGAGATCTAAAACGGGATAGAATGAAGACTGAGATAGGGCGCAGCTCGCAAATGCAAGGTTATAGCGCGATCATATCGAGAGTTTTTGAATTTTCCACTAAAGCCCTTGAAACCAAAAGGGGAATCAATTTCTGGGCCAGAATCCTGAAAAAGTGAAGGGTTTACGAGATAGGGCACAGCTCGCAAGAGCGGGGTTATAGTGCAACCAAATCGCGACTTTTCGAATTGTACACTAAAGCCCTTGAAACCAAAGGGAGAATCCATTTCTGGATCAGAATCCCGAAAAGGAAAAGGATTTACGAGATAGGGTGTAGCTCATGAACGCATTGTTCTAACGCGACCAAACCGCGACTCCAAAGAGAGAATCCACTTCTGAGGTTAAAATCGCGAAAAAAAATAAGGGTTTGTGAGATAAGGAGTAGCTCACAATCGCGAGTTTCTAGCGCGACAAAATCGCGACTTTTCGAACTTTCTCCCAAAGCCTTACCGAAAGGGAGACTCGATTTCTGCGATCAGAACTGCGAAAAAGTGAGGCACTTACGAGATAGGGTGTAGCCAGGGCCGGATATAACGCGATTCCGTCCAATCGGACACCGCGCTTGAAGGGGCCCCGCATTTTAAAATTGGGGCCCCGCATTATGTACTGTTTCGAATTTATAAAACTCCATGAAGTGAACATTTTATATTTTATAATATAGAAAAATGTTGACTTGTGTATCATGACCTTTTATTTTTTTTAGACGTTGATTGTGTCCCATGATCTTTTTTTAGAAAGATTCAATGTTTCAAGTTTATATTGTTTCAATATGTAATCAGCCAAACCAACGTTTTTATTTTAACTTTGTGGGGCCCCGCGAAAAAAATTTAATCAGGCCCGGCACTTACCGGATCCGGCCCTGGGTGTAGCTCACCAACGTAGGGTATCAGGAGTAAATAGATAATGCATATCGTACTATAACCCAAAATGGAGCTGCACCAAGAAGAAAAAGATGAAAGAGTACTTGGTAATACGGATGGGAGGCAACCTTTTTCATCTTTCTCTTCATGGTGCAGTTTCATTTCGGGTTATAGTACATGTAAATGTTCGAAAACTCGTTATAGATAATACAATAATAACTTCTACAAGCCAAATTTTAATGTAATCCAAAGAAAATTGCATTTTGAAAACGTAGCCTAATTTTTAGAATGTAAAAAAAATTCATTAATAAACATAAAGTTACATTTTCTCTTCTGAGAGAAAAACTAAAAATCATAGAAAATTCATCTTTGGCAAAAAAAGAGATTAAGTTTCAATCTAAGGCCCGTATTCAGAGACGTCGGGAAAGGAGCTGCTAGCCGAAATTTTTTGTTCAACTGCGTTTGCCTGGCCTGAGAGTGCGCTTTTCGTCGGGGCTTGGTTTCTAGGCCGATGGATCGGTCGGTCGCACTTTAAGCACAGCCGGGTTCTTGTTTATTTTTGTTCATGTATTTCGTATGAATGGTTTTAAAGGGCAAGTCATTGAAATTTCTTAATACAACAGTGACATCCCTAAAAGGTATCAAATGATGCCACTTCTTAAATTACAAATTTATATTAGAAATAAAACTATTTTTTTTTTAAATAAGATTTTAATAAGAATTTTGTTTATTTCATAAGAACATTGAAATTGGTTGGGGGCGCCACGCAAAATAATTGAAAATATTATTCAAAATTTTTAAATTCGATTCTTTTTGCAATAACTTGTTTTACAACCCACTGTTAATGGTGAGTTCAAAGAATACATACAAAAATTATAAATAGGCGTGATGTGTTCGGGGTAAAGAAACACAAAGTTTGTAAGGAAATTAGGCGCAATTATGTCTTATTATAAGTACATTCCGACAAGGGTCCGAAGGGTCCAGGGACCCTTGAGGAAAGCTGACATCGTTCACATGTTTATTACACAAATTGTAACATTTTTTGTCTCTTTACAAGTTTTCTTCAGAGCAAAATAAATCGTTAAAATTCATTTCTGTACTAGCTGTTGTCCTGAACGAGTCCTCTGTGTTTTCCATTGTTGTTGTGGTAGTAACGATTATAGTTAGTGTTTTTTTTTTGGTCTTACAATAATTAGTAGTATTTGTAGTTATTTTTTCATTTTCCATATTTTTTTAATTATTTTTTCTTAGATAAGGTCCTCTTTAGCTTTTATTACATTACTTACATTAACTTTTTTTTTCATAAGTTCTAGTGGTAGTTGTTTTGATTAGGATTAATTATTTTTAGTGTTATTGTTAAATATTGGTAAGTAGTTGTATATTCTTATAGTATTTTTAGAAATTTTAAGTAGTTACCTATTCCTAAAAATGTCCAATACCCCGACAGCTAAAAGATATATGAGTGAAGACGAAAAAAGATTATTACAAGCATTAGTTAAACAATTTTATGATCAAATTTAAAACGAAAAAGGTGATTCTGTCAGTCGAGTCGAACGCTTAAAAGCTTGGACGTTGTTAACCAAACAGTTTAATTCTGTTTCAAAGAGTGAACCTGTAAGTACTGTTACTTATTACTATGGTAAAGCATATAATTTGTTACTTGTGCTATTTAGAAAATTGTGGAACAGCTAAAAAAGGCTTGGGACAATTTAAGAAATAAAAGAAAAAAGCAATTTGCTATGGAAAAGCGGCAAAGGATGCAAACAGGTGGTGGACCATATAATTCTACATCTGAAGAGCAGATAGATCAAATATTAGACAATGTAGATGTTGAAATTGAAAATGCAACTGACAATGATACAATTGCACTTGCTGCTGCTGCCGGAAACAGTAGCTCTTTTGAACATAGTAACAAAAGGTATTTGATACCTTTTAGGGGTCTCATTGTTGTATTAAGAAATTTCATTGACCTGCCCTTTAAAACCATTCATACGAAATACATAAACAAAAGTAAACAAGAACCGGGCTGTGTTTAAAGTGCGACCGACCGATGCATCAGCCAAAAAACGAAGCCCCGACGAAGAGCGCACTCTCAGAGCAGGTAAACGCAGTTGAACAAAAAATTTCGGCTAGCAACTCCTTTCCCGACGTCTCTGAATACGGGCCTTAATCTTCATAAAATTTCAAATCTCAAAACCAATTAATTCCTGAGGTATGAATTTTTGAAAATTGAGATGTTTTAATAGACATGTTAGAATTGAGATGCTCGAATTTCTTATCTCTAGAAAAAAATAAAAGTCGTAGAAAATTAATTTTTGGTAAAAATAAAAATTAAGTTTCAGTTTAAATCCTCATAAAATTTTAAGTTTCAACAACAATTAGTTTCTCAGATATGAATTTTTAAATTATAAAATAAACCCTGTAAATAAGTATAATTTAAGACTGATCAATCATTATTACCATTCTAGTTTTTCTAGTTTTTGAAAACATCGAAAACTACAACGAATTTAATAAGTAAATTTAATTAACCAGAAATCGTAATTCAATATACCGGATAAAACAATTTTTATATCACGAATGTAATCTTATCAAAAAATAATTTATTTTATTCACAACAATGATAATAATTTTTAAACATATTTAGTTGATTAAACCAAAAAAAAAAGAAATTAATTAAATTCGTGAGTTCCTTTTCGAGAAGTAATTTTAAATTACAATAACCGCAATTTCCTTAATATCCATAGCTAATTTCAATTACAACGTAATCAACCCACAAGGTCAATTTGTTAAATATAAGACCCTTCTGTATCATTTTTTCTTTTAGTCCACTAAAGAAATGTTGACTAAAATCTTCCTCGTAAATATTTTAATTAAAGTCACGGTTTCAATTAAACCAGATGAAATTTGTACCGTTGTTAATGGTTGTTCGATTTTCGATAAAATTCGAACGGAATTTAACGAAATTATTTACTCACAACAAAAAGAAATCGTTGGTTTAGAACGTTTAGTACGATCTTTAGATCAAATAAGTAAGTATACTTAAAAAAAATTGTTTTTAATTAAAAAAAAAAATAAATAATTTTATAAGCATGGAAAATTAGTTCTGAAAATAATAGATGGTTGGATTGTACTGAAGGTCCGTGTAGATGTATTCCAGAAACAAAAAGTATAAGTTGTTGGAATGATAACATGGAAACATTACCAATAAAACAAGTTTTACCTGTCGATATTCACACTATGTAATTTTTATTCTTATTTTTATTTTTACTAAAACTTTTATTAAAAATTTTTGTTTTAGAGATTTAGGAATGAATAGATTGAGGACTTTAAATAAAAGAGTATTTGAAAACTTAAGTCACCTAACTGAAATTGATCTATTCAACAACAATATAGATTATTTACCAACAACACTGTTTCAAAATTTGGGAAATCTTCGCTATTTGTAACTAAAATATTTATTTTTTAATTTTAAGTGCCAATCCAAATGAATTTTACAAATTTTATTACAGACGAATTCATAAAAACGAAATTGAAGACTTGTCCGATAAAATATTTAGCAATTTAATTCGATTAGAAAGTTTAGATTTATCAAACAACAATCTATCTTCCCTTCCCGACACATTATTCAGAGACACGTTTAATCTAAACATTCTCCATTTATCAGGCAATCGAATCAAAAACATTCCAGAAACTTTATTTCACGATCTTAGCAAATTAGAAGATTTGGATTTAAATCAAAACAATATCGATAAATTACCCAAAAACACTTTTCGAGATTTGTATTCACTACGTTTATTAAAACTTTCAGAAAATAATATCGAAGAATTACCGACTGGTATCGTAAGCTTGACGTATTTACTTATCAATTTATTAATTGCTATGACTAATCGCAGGTATCTTTAGCAACTTACGTCAGCTGCGATCGCTCAACCTGAGGAAAAATAAACTGACGGCGATATCAAACTCGTTATTCGACAGTTTAAAACAATTGGAGATTTTAGATTTAACATCAAATAGGATCCAATCGGTAAAAATTATAATCGAAATAATCCGGGATTAGAACAAGGTTTTACTTTTAGATTGATGTACTCAGTTTTGTGGAATTAAGTAATTTAAAAGAATTATGGCTTGATCAAAATTATATATCCGATATACCTGAGGAAGTTTTTAAAAATAATTTTAATCTACATACTTTGATGTTACAATCTAACAACCTAATTGAATTGAAAGAAAAGACTTTTTATGGTTTAACAAACCTAACTTCACTGTTGATTAACAAAAATATTTTGGAAAAAATTCATCCTAATGTGTTTACATATGTACCAAATTTACAAAAATTGTATGTAAGCTATTTTTATTTGATATTACAATGACATCAAACAACTTACTTTTTAGAAACATCGACAGTAATCAGTTTCAATATTTACCACCAAGATCTTTAGATAACTTGAAACGTTTAGTTTACATAATGCTAGCTAAAAATCCTTGGCATTGTGATTGTAATGTGTTATACTTAACCAGGTAACTTTAACTATGTATTTTTAACATACAATGTGTTTGATAAAAAAAAAAGTCCAAAGCCATATATCTATCATTTATGATCGAATTTTCATGGTGCCAAATGAAAAATTTTTTTCATATCGATGGTTTAAAGCATAATTTTTTCCAGGTTTTGTTCATTTCGATAAAGTATTGATATAGTTCTCTTGCTGTTTAAAAGACTTTTTTTTCTGAACCCAAACATGTAAAATACTTTGTGCTTGTATTAACTATTTACTGCAGAAAAAATTTAGTAACTTGGCATAAAATTACTATCGAATCTTTTAATCGCGATTTTTTTAACGTTCGAATTTTCCATTAAAGCTCTTGAAACCAACGAAAGAATCAATTTCTGGGTCAGAATCCGGAAAAAGTGAAGGATTTACGAGATAGGGCGTAGCTTTCGAATGCATGGCTCCAGGGCGGCCAAACCGCAACTTTTTGACCATTAAAGCCTTTGAAACCAAAGAAAGAATCCATTTTTGAGGTCAAAATCGCGAAAATGTGAAGGGTTTGCAAAATAAGGAGTAGTGAGGTTCTGGCGCGACAAAACCGCGACTTTTTAAAATTTCCCCTAAAGCCTTAACGATAGGGGGGACTCTATTTCTGCGATCAGAATCGCGAAAAAGTGGAGCATTTACGTATGTCCAGGTTTTTTGTCATTTTGGAGAACCATCGATATAGTTCTCTTGCTGTTTGAAATCCTTTTTCTTTCTGAACCCAACCATGTAAAATACTTTATGCATGTATAAAGTATTTGCAGCAGGAAAAATAGAGTAACCTGCTATAATTTTTTTTTGTCAAACCTTTTAATCGCGAATTTTTAACAATCGAGGACGACTTCGACCTTGATATTGGTTTTCTGATCTTAAGTTGGGACCTTGTGAGCAATGCTTCTCCAATGCGCACTCAATGCCTTAATAAAACTTTTGTCTCTTTTACTGGTTTGAACTTGTAGTATTTACTAGACATGCTAACGTAGCCGAATAATTATTCGGTATTCGGCTTCCTTTTCAATATTTGGTTTTCGCTCGAATATTGAATTTATTTAGCAAATATTCGGATGTCGTATGAGTTTCTAAGTTTTAAATTCGAAGAATGTATTAATAAGCATAAAATGGATTTTTGCACAATTGTCAATTAGTTTCTTTTTTTTTGTATATGTTTCCTGCTTCAGAGAACAGCTGCTCACTGAAAACTGTACTTGATGAAACTGATAAGTACACGTTTGCCAGTTTACTGATTTTTGAATATTTCAAGCTATGTTGTTTCCATCAAACAAACGGAACTTTCTCTCACTTTAGTAATTCATCAGTCAAATAACCATCCAGTTCAATTGCTATTCTATTTCTAAGACTGCAGTAATTAACGGCCTTACTAGATGCAGCTATGGCTTTATAGCGGTCCCAAAACGCAAAATGACTTTTGTTAGATTCAAATTTTTGCCTGTTGTAGAGGGACAGCTGCTGAATATTTGTGTTTATATTCATCTTATCACTTCCATCTCTCTCTGTACCATCGGTACTACTGCTTCCGGAGTGTAAGTCTCTTCCAAATGCTTCCGAAAAAAGTATGTCTTTTAACAGATATATTTTCACATGAGAGAAAGTTAAAGTGAAATCGGGAATTCAACAACGTGCCATAAAATAATTTTTTCCCTCTCTATTTCTTTGAATCTTGTTTTCTCGCTATTCAACAAAGGCCGAATATTCCGTTCAAATTTAACCGAATATTGGGTTCAAATTTAACCGAATGTTCGGTATTCGGTTGAACTACTATTCTTCACATCACCAATATTTACTACTAAATTCGTTTATTCATCATCTTCAGGTAGTAAATTCGAAAGTTATCTTAAAAATTTTTGATTGAAAAACGTTAACGCTCCAAAATACATTAACACATAGAAATTTGTAAACTTAACACGTTCACGCCGGGACCGATTTTCATACTATGCTTCATCTGGCGGCAAAAAATATAATTCTATATTATGCGTACCACCGGTAGTACGCGCCGCCCGATGAAACAGTTTAGTGCGGGCCACCGGTGGTACGCGCCGGCGTGAACGTGTTAAATAGAGTATAAAATACATGTAACAAGGTGTCGGACAATCGATGTCCTATGACTATGTATTTTGGAGCGTTAACGTTTTTCATTCAAAATTTTCTAAGATAACTTTCAAATTTACTACCTGAAGATGGCGAATAGCCGAAACTGATAGTAAATGTTACAAAGGAAAATCAGTAAAAGTGAAGGACAAGAGTTGTATTAATTAATTCAAATAAACTTGTAGAATAGATCAAATATTCAACTTTAACTCATTTAATTATTGTATTTTATAGTCAAAATTTTGTAAACGTTGATCGATTTTTTCTTAAAAAGTATTGAAATCGATACGTATCAATAAGACATAATTTACAATAAATCAACTTCTTTAAAACTTTCATACATTATAAATACGAAGGATTCCATGACTGGTGTTAATTCAACCAAGACTAGAATTAGCATTAGCACTAAGTTTAGACTTACAAGGAGAGTGCAAAGTCTTGGGGTCACAGATTTGGTTTAAATTTTGTAGGATGGTAGCTTTAATTTCCATGTCAATGAAAATATATGGTTGTAAGAGCCACTACTCAATAACTTTTTGGATATTGGCAATTGAAGATGCAATTAACTAGCTAAATTCAGTTCTGTAGTAAACGAAGAAACTTAATGCCTTTAGCGTAGCAGCAACAGATAAGCGTTTCTCATCATTAAGCGTCGGGTTTGAGTTCAGAGAGTGTGAATAATTTTTTTTCGATGTTCTTTTTATTTTGACATATAAAGATACGATCAGTGCCCATAAAATGATGTGAAACCGAATTATTTTTTTAATGTGCAGCAACACTTTCGATCTCTCAGTTTTTAGTCACTTAATGTATCAAAATTTCAAAATTAATAGGTCGATTTGGGTCGATATAACCTGACATTATAACCTTCCTTCAGAAAGCCATATATAATCGGTATAAATTCGATTATTTTTGACATAGTCCAACTTCGAACTTATCCTAACGAGTGAACTGCATCAATTGCAAATATCTAAAAAATTATTCAATAGTGGCCCCTATAACCATATATTTTCATCAAGAGGGAAATAAAGTCTATCATCATAAAAAATTTGAACTAAATTCACGACCTAAAACCTTGCATTCTCTTTATTAGAATTAGAAGCTTTTAGCTTTAGCCGTGCATTTTTGAAAAGATATTTAATGATTCGGATGCATGGAAGGATGTTGCAACCTTCTTCAGAAACAAGTTGGAAGTGAGTTTTAGGTCCAGTGTTAGAGTTAGTGCTAATGTTAGTTCTAATCTTACAATTAGCCAGTCCCATACATTATATTTTCATTACGTTCCGTAAAAATGGTTGCGAGAAAATAAAACTATTTTAATTTTTTCTGCAATAAACAGTTAATAAAAGTAGACATATTGCAATCCAAAATAGAGGTGCACCGTCACGTTACGTTTTCATACTCACAATCAGTAATGTAACGGGGAGGAGGCTTACTTTTTCATCTTTCTCTTTATTCAGTGGAATGTACTATAACCCAAAATGAAGCTACACCATGAAGAGAAAGATGAAAGAGTACTCGGCAATGTTGCGGGGAGGAGGTTTACTTCTTCATCTTTCTCTTCCTGGTGTAGCTTCATTTCGGGTTATAGTACAGTACATCGTTGGAATCAGAACAAGGTCTTTTTACTGACAAAAAGAAAAATATGCATAACAATTTGAAAACCAAAACTTATACTCGATTAAAATCGAAGGTTGGACAGAAAAGAACTGAAATGACCTCTAAAATGTAACACATATTTATACAATTTTATTTGATACCATGACTCATGAAAATACGAACAGAAATAACCAAAATATGCCTCTGGATGTTTTTTGTCTACCACACTACATATTAAAAGAATTGTATTTAGATGGATTCAAGCTCACGACAGTGAAGTATGGGATACCCAGCCTTCTTGTAGAGGTCCAGGAAATTTAGGTGGAAAATATTTAAAGGACATGCACTTTGCAAACTTATGTGATGGACAATGGGCTAGCATGACTAATCTACACCCCAGACTGCCTGTAAAGGGTATTGTATTAATTCCTATCGCAACAACAGAAGAAACAACGGAGCAACAAAAATTACAATAGTTACAGTAGAATCTGTCTTAAACGATTTAATTAAAACAAAGATTCAATTAAAAAAATTAATAATAAATACTCCAACGCTTTTTGTTTCATTTTCGTATGCACATCACGTTGGATACGGTTGAATTTTATTAGTAGTCAACATATTGAAATAAAATGCATGTAGTTTTCTTTTACTTCTTTGTGGTTTATTTGAGATTCCTTAACGTCTGCATTTTTATTATCGTTTGGATTTTTGCAGCAGATACCTTTATCGGCAATACTTATTTCTTCGCTCATAAAAATTGTTTTCGATGTGACGAATGAAATCTTTAATCATCCATTCCCAAATTAGAAAGTCCTCAAAGTGGACTCGTTATCAAACCAAATTTTAAATTAAAATTCAAAAAGAAATTCTAATTCCTTGATCCATAATTAAGCTGTTAACATTAATTCTTCGATTATATTTTGAAACCACCTGAAGTTCACTCACTTTGAATTTTAAAAAATTTGAAACTTTAATCATAATAAAAATATTAAATTTTCTAAAATTAATAGTTAATTATTGATAGTTATCAAATATTGATAATTAATAGACTTAAAAAATAAAAAATATAATAAATAGCAATTTTATATATGGACCTGATAACGAGTTTATCAAATATTAACGATAAGGCTCCATTATTATCTAAAATAGAGATCATATGAATTGAACGAAATCAATTAACAGAATTAATATTAAAATAAAAACTAAGACTTTATATTTTTAATTGATATTAAATAAACTGAGCGATAATGATCTTTATATTTCAAACTAACTTATCAACAAATACTTCATTTTCTTCATATCTATCCAAATTAAAATATTGGAAAAAAATGTTTTTTTTAAATTCACCACATTAAAAAATATACCTTATAAACCCAAATATCAATTGCAAATCACATTTTCTTATCTCCCAAACCTTAATCAATAACCGTACCAATCGATACATTAATAGTGATATAGAACGCAAATCGAGATAACACCTTTTTATCTAAACGCATTAGGTACTCCGCGATCTGCAGTTTACGTTAGCGCGTCAACAATACCGTTTGTGTGAAGTTGAAAAGTGTGAAATGTGTAAAAATGAGGTTACTAACGATAGGTTTAATCGTTAGTTTGTTTATACATTATTCTATAGGTAAGTAAAAAATTGAATTAATTCTTAATTCCTACCCGTAAATTACTGTCAAAGTTAACAATCAATTAAATATACTAGGTTTGTGAACCAATAATTTTAGAAACCTCTTTTGGACATTTCATTTATTTTAAAGTTTCGATTTAAAGCATTTTCTAGTAATTCAATTTTTCATCATAATAATATATCTAAAGTAGATATAAAATGAAATGTATACTCATTTACGATGACGTAGAATAGAGACAAATATTTGGTTCCAATAACATTTTATGTTAAAATTATATTTGATGATTAATATTTTAGATAACATTAATTATAATAACATGTCACATAAGCGAATGTTGCATTAAAAAATGGCAACATTCATAATTAAAACTTAATATACTATGTTAATATAATAATTTACACTTAAACAGCAGCAAATTGTAATCTGGTCGGTTATGAGGGTTTAACTACCATTAACATAAATACCCCAGTCGACGACGATGTAGAAATTTTCCTTACGATAGACACGGAAAATGTAGTGAACGCTCAAATAAATAATCCCACCAGCAATCCATACATGGATGTTAATTACTTAGACAACAAATTGATATTTACGCCATCGGCTGTATATCGAGAATCATTTGAAAAGGAAAATTACATGGCCCTACCTCGTGTTAGTACTGAAGTTCGATTAACTTGTGGGGATTCCGGTACATACGACATCGTAAGTTACTCTAATATACAAACTAACATTCAGTACTTTTAAACAACTTTTTTGTAGACATATTTACAAACTCTAACAGATAAGAATACATTCGAACCGACTTTTGAAAAGAATAAGTACGAATTTACCGTACCGATGCCTATTGGTGGAAATATAGAGCTTACTTCTAATTTCGGTGATGATATTTTTGCCACGGATTACGATGTCAGCAACAATCGTATTGATTTTACAATCGAAGGTGATTATTCAGATCAACTCGAAGTATCATCGTATGCAAGTGATACTAACTTTAAAAAGCACAAATGTACCATAAAAACTAAGACTCCTTTCCGATTAAACCAAGATACAACTTACGTTCTCACAGCTACAGTAAGAAATAGTACATCAAATTTACCACATATTTTTATATGTTGATTTTCCCACTAGGATGTAGGTAATCCAACCCGAAGTACAACAGTTGAAGTTGTCCTCAAAATAGATGAAACTGGAAGTATGCCTTCAAGTCCTTCCTTTCAATCGGGGCATTACACTGTTACATATCACAATGATGATGTTGTACATTCCATCGACAAGATACTTATTCCAGTATCTGAAGGCGTAACAACAGCTCACATAACGTTAGATGGAGGTAATTTTGTATAACTTTTAATCACTTTACATCAAATATGTACTTTATTTTTTCATTCATACAGGATATAAAGAGTATTTTGAACACAATGTTGGAAGTGATGGTTTAGAAATCACCTTAAAATCAAATTTACCAGAAAATGTCATACAAGAAGAAGCATTCGTAGGTGTAAATATTATAGCTTCAGTCGAAAATGCAGAAGTTTCAGCAACAACTTCCTTAATCGTAACCATGCCCAAGGTAGAACCCATAAAATTCGATCAAGTATTCTACAAAGGTGATTTAAAAATCGTCGATGGAAACCAACAAATGGATCCGACTTTTATAGGTGTATCCGGAGGAGAAATCATAATCGCTGAAGGTAATAATTAACCCTTTTAGTGCCGGGCGAAATAGAGGTTCGGGAAAATGCTTGTAAAAACCAAACGAGAAACAATATTTACATGATTCAAAAAGCTGCGTATTATGGATGAAATACTAAACTAAACAATGACACTAGCTTTTTCAAACTCATTTGAAAATTATAGAAAAAACAAAGGTATAAATGTTTGTAAATAAAATGAATTTGAGATCTCTTGTAGAAAACGTATTTGCACATACAGTCATCTAAAACCTACAAACTAACTGAAACCTTTTGCGACTGAACAGTTTGCCAAATCACGGGATATGTCTGTGGTTTGTAGACCAATAACTAAAAAGTGTCGGTCTACGTGTTGCACCCATTTCCAAAAGCACAGGAATCAACGCCCTCATCTCACACTGTAGTTGCCTTCCACTCTGTTGCTCTGGATCCTGAGAGAACATTAATCCTATTCAGGAACTGTCTCGCATATCGGTTCGTCTCACTTCTCAATAAGCTCAAAAATTCTTCAGTGAAAAATAGATCAAAATATGCGTTTGGCATGGAATTTCTTGCTGGCATATGTCTAAATTCAGCAATTTTTATAAATGGTGGTCGAGGATTATATTCGCTATCATTGGCCACAGAAACTTGGCGGAAACCTCTCAACTTTTGCTCAGCATCGTTTTCCTCTAATTCTGATTCGTTATCTTCGCTTGCTTCACTATCACTGTAGATCCTACGTGAATGCCGACTTCTTGATGCTACGATCTCTTCCTCGTCACTATGTGATAGATCCGCCTGGTCAACCATTCGAACTAATTCCCCGTCGTCTATGATGGTGTATTTTTTATAAAAAGGTTGGTGGCAAAATGTTCAAAATTTTGTCTTGCTAATTGTTGGTTTGTCAAAGACAACAATGTATTATACAAGCGGAAAACAACGGCAGTAACAAAAATAACACTTTGAAACTGCAACTAGGACGAAATAAACTGTTCACAACAAACATCAAGGAGAAACTAACTGACTCTACGTCTTGCTGCGGCATCGTGACGTTATTTCGTGAGAGTCTCCAAACAGTTGTTTATAAAACGCCTTCGACAAGTTCCGATAAGGGCCCAACGTCCATCGGTGTTTATATAGATTTCGGTATCTCCAAGCGATAGGAAAAACGTCGTCCACAAAATGTTCAAACAAAAAAATATTTTTTTTTAATTATCTTGTAATGAAATTAGATCATTTATGTGGGATCGCTATATTCTAGGGGTTAATTTTAAAACGTCGCACACTTCACTCGTCACTCGCTTCTCTCTGACTAAACTTCTCCGATCGGGATCCCCCACTCTCCAACGTCTTGCCCTCAAGGTCCAACATCCTTTTGTTAAACCCTACATCTCGGCCATCTTGTGCTTCATTCACCTCGAATGGACTGCCTGGACACCAAGGTTTCATGAAGTCTGCACTACTCGATGTCTTCCGTGGACCCTCATGGTTACCAACCTTCTCTACTTCATAGCGGTCGGGACCATTATTTCTCACAACCCTGTATGGACCTAGGAACTTGGGTAACAACTTAGAAATGTTTTGAAATTGTGTTCGCTTGATGGCTACGAGATCGCCCACTTGGTAGACACTGGCATTCTTCCGTTTCTTGTTATAACTTCGTCGGTTTTCCTGTACCTTCATTATCTGCTCCTTAGCCTCTTGTCTCATCATTCTTCGCTAAACTCTTGTATGAATTCTTCTTGAATTATTTGTTTTAGTTGTAACTCTTCAGGTTTCTTCATTGGTACACCAAACATTAGCTGGAAAGGTGTGCTATTAATACTTCGTTGGTGCGTATTGTTACCCAGTTAACTGTGATTGACGAGTATACTCGTCATGGCGCAAATTTGTGCAACCCGTAAAAAGTAGTGATATTGGCTATTTAAATTGTAATTTTTGGGAAAATCAAAACATATTCTGAAATCTCAAGATGTTTAGAATATTTTGAGGCCAGATCGAAATAAAACAAACAATTAAAAAATATGAAAAATTTCAGATGAACTCGTATAGGTGCGCGCTTTCAAAACTAAGCGCCACAGTTGACTGGTTAATGGCCTTTTGGACTTTTCTAACGTGTTTATACCAATCTTCTGACTTGTCGATCGTTAGTTTTGATAACACTGGTATAATTATTCGATTAATCCGTTCCACCTGTCCATTTCCACGTGGTACTCCCGTCGTGATCGTAATATGCTTGATCTTTTCTTCAAGACAATAATCGGTGAAATCGTGCGACGTGAAGACGGTGCCTCGATTAGTAATTATGACCGCAGGATTTCCAAATGTATCCTTTTGTAACTCAAGCTTATCCAATACTTCTCTTGTTGATGTAGTCTTTGTCGGATAGATCCAAACGAATTTTGTGAATCCGTCGACGACAACGAACAGATACTTGTAACCTTTGCTAATTTTTGCCATTGGGCCTAAATGGTCAATGTGATAGCTATGCAAAGGAACATCGCCTTTCTCTATGGGATTCAAGAATCCTTCAGTTTTCCCCGATTTTCTTTCTACAAGGATACATCGTACGCAGTTTTGAATTACGTTCTTTATTTTCTCTTCTATATTGGGTATATAGTAATCTCTTTTAATCAATTCCTTCGTTTTTTTCAATGCAAAATGACCATTTTCATGTGCCTCTCCTATTATTTGCTGTTGCATGTGATTTGGAATTACTAACAGGTTTTGTCCATCAATATTTTTATAAAGAATATTGTTTGTCATTTCGTAGTTTTCATAGTCAGTACTCTCTAAAATTTTCATTATGGTTTTTAGATGTTCATCGTTTTTTTGCGCTGCTGCTATTCGCTCCAAAAATCCAGATTGTATAATCATACTTATGGGGTTTCTGCTTAATGCATCGCAGTGTTTCATTCGATGTCCAGATCTATGTTCAATTGAATAGTCGAATTCTTCTAACAATAAAGCCCATCTTGCCACTCTCGTACACAAATCTCTCTTTTTCATTGTTGCCGCGAATGCTGCGCAATCAGTTAGTATTTTAAAATGATTTCCCAACAAATAAACTCGAGACTTCTTTAACGCCTCAATTATTGCAAGTACCTCAAGCTCATAGCTGTGATACTTCTTTTGCGTGTCAGTCGTTTTGCGACTCCAATAGTAAACTGGGTACCATTTTCCGTCATCTGGATCCTTTTGTAACAACACGGCTCCAAATCCTTCCATACTCGCATCTACATGCAGTTCCGTTTCATTGTGGTAATTAAAAATTTAGAAAAAGAATGCGTCTTATCTGTTTTTTTTTTTTTTTTTTAATTAAAAGAACCAATATCGTTGTTGTTACGAATTCGTCGTCTTCGTCCTCTGGCGCCTCGACGAACGTCGGCGTTGCTTTGTGTTGGCTCGGCGGCGCGGCGTCACCACGGCGGCAGCGTCTATGCAACGGTCGACCAGTTGAAACGTAAACCTTCGCGCCTTATTCAAGTCGCTTCCCTTTCTGTTTCTTTTCACCTATTATAATTATTCGCTAGCACTAAACCGTCTTTTAAATCGCGGACGGGTGCCCAAATTTTGTGGGATCGCTATGTTCTAGGGGTTAATTTTAAAACGTCGTACACTTCACTCGTCACTTGCTTCTCTCTGACTAAACTTCTCCGATCGGGATCCCCCACTCTCCAACGTCTTGCCCTCAAGGTCCAACATCCTCTTGTTAAACCCTACATTTATAACGCATTAAAAATTTATTTTGAGATAGAGTTCTCCCACGATATATCGGCTCCCGGCACTAAAAGTGTTAAAATAACAGCGTTAAAGTTAATCAACATTACTCATTTTCTTTCAGAACATAGTGCTTACTTAAACTACGATAAAGAGTCAAACTCTATAAATCTTATTGGTGAAATACCCCAAAATGTTATAACTTCATCCCCTGGATTCATCGATATTATAATAAGAGCAGAACTTGGATCAGTAATAACACAAACAGTACTCATTATATCTCTGCCACCTGCAATCAACATTAAGTTTGACAAACCATTCTACCAGGCTAACTACCAAATAACAGATGATGTACATTCAATGGACCCAGTTGATGTTACAGCGACAGAAAACGCGGTTATTACACTTGATGGAGGTATAATCCAAATAACCAAATTATAAACCAAACTGAAAATGATTCAAATACCATTTTGATTTTAGACTGTAAATATAAACGGTATTTGAAACATTTTTAATTGTAATGGTTCAAAAAGGTATTTTAAATAAACCTAAACTGAAATTAAAATTTTTCAATTCCAGATTACAAAAATAACTTTATCTACGATACAAATACTAAACAACTTCAATTAAGCACCGATCTACCAGTAGCAGAAATTACCGACGAATACATAGTGGTTATCATAAGAGCAGAAATAGACCTAAATTCCGTAGAAACATCCTTAATTGTATCAATGCCCGCAAAACAAACTATTGCTTTTGAAAAAGTGTTCTATCAAGCTGATTATAGTGAGACAGACGGAGTTGCTGAAATTACACCAACACCCATTAAGGTAACTGATGGAGCTGCAATCGAACTTGATGGAGGTAAAGAATAAACATTTCACTTAACTAAATATATCATCATAATGTGTTGTACTTTACAGATTATGCAGGATACTTTAATTACAATGAAGCCACACAATCTATCGAAGCATCAACACCATTACCACCAGAAGTTGTTAACACTAAATATTACATTGATGTTATAATTCGAGCAACACTTGATGCATCACATGCAGAAACAGTCTTAATTGTTTCCATGCCAGTGAAAAACAACCTTATTTTTGGAAAAACATTCTATGAAACTAATTACATTGCAGAAAGTGATGCAATTGAACCAGTACAAATTGAAGTAGTAACTGATGCAACGGTTACACTTAATGGAGGTAAAAACTAAGCAGTTTAACAAACTGAAAATTTCGATGGGGTACATTGTCTTGCACTTTTTAGATTACAAGGACTACTTTAAGTACGATGAGACGACCCAATCTATAGAGCAATTGACCCCACTCCTACCTGAACAGGTAGAGGGCAAAAACTACATAAATGTCGTAATTCAAGCCACTTTAGGAACATCACAAGCAGAAGCAGTTTTAGTTGTTTCCATGCCAGGGAAAGAAAACGTTGCATTTGAGGAAATACTTTACAAAACTGATTATAGTGAGACAGACGGAAATGCACAAATTACACCAGTACCCATAAAAGTAACCGAAGGGGCGACAATTGAACTTGATGGAGGTAGAGAATAAATATTCCACCTTATACAGAAATCTTATGCCATATTACATTTTGAATTCTAGCTTATAGGGAATACTTCCAATATGATGATACCGCTAAATCCATCACATTACTGAAGGCACTGGAACCAGAAGTAGTAGGCTCCGAATATTATATTGAAGTCATCATTCGAGCTACTCTTGGACTCTCTCAAGCCCAAGCAGTTCTAGTTGTTTCTATGCCAGGAAAAGAAAACGTTGCATTTGAGGAAATACTTTACAAAACTGATTATAGTGAGACAGAAGGAAACGCACAAATAACACCAGTACCCATAAAAGTAACCGAAGGGGCGACAGTTGAACTTGATGGAGGTAGAAAATAAACATTCCACCTAATACAGAAATCTCATGCTACATTACATTTTGAATTCTAGCTTATAGGGAATACTTCCAATATGACGATACCGCTAAATCTATCACATTACTGAAGGCACTAGAACCAGATGTGGTGGGCTCACAATATTACATTGAAGTCATCATTCGGGCTACTCTTGGACTATCTCAAGCGCAAGCAGTTCTAGTTGTTTCTATGCCAGGAAAAGAAAACGTTGCATTTGAAGAAATGCTTTACAAAACTGATTATAGTGAGACAGAAGGAAACGCACAAATAACACCAGTACCCATAAAAGTAACCGAAGGGGCGACAATTGAACTTGATGGAGGTAAAAAATAAATATTCCACTTTATACAGAAATCTTATGCCATATTACATTTTGCATTCTAGCTTATAAGGAATACTTCCAATATGACGACACCACTAAATCCATCACACTACTGAAGGCACTAGAACCACAAGTGGTGGGCTCCCAATATTACATTGAAGTCATCATTCGGGCTACTCTTGGACTTTCTCAAGCGCAAGCAGTTTTAGTTGTTTCTATGCCAGGGAAAGAAAACGTTGCATTTGAAGAAATATTTTACAAAGCCACTTATACTGAGGCTGACGGAAATGCTGAAATTACCCCAGTAACCATAGAAGTAACCAATGGGGCGACAGTTGAACTTGATGGAGGTAGAGAATAAATATTTCACCTTATACAGTAATCTTATGCCACATTACATTTTGAATTCTAGCTTATAAAGAATACTTCCAATATGACGACACCACCAAATCCATCACACTACTGAAGGCACTAGAACCACAAGTGGTGGGCTCCCAATATTACATTGAAGTCATCATTCGGGCTACTCTTGGACTTTCTCAAGCGCAAGCAGTTTTAGTTGTTTCTATGCCAGGGAAAGAAAATGTGGCCTTTGAAGAAATATTTTATAATGCCGCTTATACTGAAGCTGATGGAAATGCTGAAATTACCCCAGTAACCATACAAGTAACCAATGGGGCAACAATTGAACTTCTTGGAGGTAAAAATAAACATCCTACCTTACAAGAAAACGTGTTATATTGCATTGTGTTTTCTAGATTATAAGGATTACTTCCAGTACGAAGACACCGCCAAATCTATTACATTATTGAAGCCACTAGAACCAACAGTCGTAGGTTCCAAACATTACGTGGAGGTCATCATTCGGGCTACTCTTGGATTATCTCAAGCGGAAGCAGTTTTGGTTGTTTCTATGCCAGGGAAAGAAAACGTTGCATTTGAAGAAATATTTTATAATGCCGCTTATACTGAAGCCGATGGAAATGCTGAAATTACCCCAGTAACCATACAAGTAACCAATGGGGCAACAATTGAACTTCGTGGAGGTAAAAAATAAATACCTTACCTTACAAGAAAACGTGGTATATTGCATTGTGTTTTCTAGATTATAAGGATTACTTCCAGTACGACGATACCGCCAAATCTATTACATTATTGAAGCCACTAGAACCAACAGTGGTAGGTTCCAAACATTACGTCGAGGTCATCATTCGGGCCACTCTTGGATTATCTCAAGCGGAAGCAGTTTTAGTTGTTTCTATGCCAGGGAAAGAAAATGTGGCCTTTGAAGAAATATTTTATAATGCCGCTTACACTGAAGCTGATGGAAATGCTGAAATTACCCCAGTAACCATAAAGGTAACCAATGGGGCAACAATTGAACTTCGTGGAGGTAAAAAATAAATATCTTACTTTACAAGAAACCGTGTTACATCGCATTGCGTTTTCTAGATTATAAGGACTACTTCCAGTACGAAGATACCGCCAAATCTATTACATTATTGATGCCACTAGAACCAACAGTGGTAGGTTCTAAACATTACATCGAGGTCATCATTCGGGCTACTCTTGGATTATCTCAAGCGGAAGCAGTTTTAGTTGTTTCTATGCCAGGGAAAGAAAATGTGGCCTTTGAAGAAATATTTTATAATACCGTTTATACGGAGGCTGATGGAAATGCTGAAATTACGCCAGTAACCATAAAAGTAACCAATGGCGCAACAATTGAACTTGATGAAGGTAAAAAGTAACCATTTCACATTATAAGAAAACATAAACGAAAATTGCAATTCTCTTTTCTAGTCTTTAAGGAATACTTCCACTACGACGACACCACTAAATCTATCGTACTATTGAAGCCACTAGAACCAGAAATGATAGGCTCCGAACATTATATAGACGTCAGAATTCGGGCCACTCTTGGACTATCTGCAGCAGAAGCAGTCTTAGTTGTTTTTATGACAGACAAAGAAAGCGTCGCCTTTGAAGAAATATTTTATAATGCCGCTTACACTGAAGCTGATGGAAATGCTGAAATTACCCCAGTAACCATAAAGGTAACCAATGGGGCAACAATTGAACTTCTTGGAGGTAAAAAATAAATATTTTACCTTACAAGAAAACGTGTTATATTGCATTGTGTTTTCCAGATTATAAGGATTACTTCCAGTACGACGATACCGCCAAATCTATTGCAGTATTGAAGCCACTAGAACCAACAGTCGTAGGTTCCAAACATTACATCGAGGTCATCATTCGGGCCACTCTTGGATTATCTCAAGCGGAAGCAGTTTTAGTTGTTTCTATGCCAGGGAAAGAAAATGTGGCCTTTGAAGAAATATTTTATAATGCCGCTTACACTGAATCTGATGGAAATGCTGAAATTACCCCAGTAACAATAAAGGTAACCAATGGGGCAACAATTGAACTTCGTGGAGGTAAAAAATAAATACCTTACATTACAAGAAAACGTGTTATATTGCATTGGGTTTTCTAGATTATAAGGACTACTTCCAGTACGAAGATACCACCAAATCTATTGCACTATTAAAGCCACTAGAACCAACAGTGGTAGGTTCCAACCATTATGTCGAGGTCATCATTCGGGCTACTCTTGGATTATCTCAAGCGGAAGCAGTTTTGGTTGTTTCTATGCCAGGGAAAGAAAATGTGGCCTTTGAAGAAATATTTTATAATACCGTTTATACCGAGTCTGATGGAAATGCTGAAATTACCCCAGTAACCATAAAAGTAACCAACGGCGCAACAATTGAACTTGATGAAGGTAAAAAGTAACCATTTCACATTATAAGAAAACGTAAACGAAAATTGCAATTCTCTTTTCTAGTCTTTAAGGAATACTTCCATTACGACGACACCACTAAATCTATCGTACTATTGAAGCCACTAGAACCAGAAATGATAGGCTCCGAACATTATATAGACGTCAGAATTCGGGCCACTCTTGGACTATCTGCAGCAGAAGCAGTCTTAGTTGTTTTTATGACAGACAAAGAAAGCGTCGCCTTTGAAGAGATATTTTATGAAGCTACTTACAGTGAGACCGACGGAAACGCTGATATTACACCAGTAACGATAACAGTAACCGATGGTGCAACAATCGAACTTATGGGAGGTAAAGAATCAGCATTTTACTTTACAAAAAATATGTTATATTGCATTGTTTTTTCTAGATTATAAGGATTACTTCCAATACGACGATACAGCCAAATCTATCAAACTATTGAAGCCATTAGAACCAGAAGTGGTAAGCTCCAAACATTACATTGACGTCAGAATTCGGGCCACTCTTGGACTATCAACAGCAGAAGCAGTCTTAGTTGTTTTTATTGGAGATAAAGAAAGCGTTGCCTTTGAAGAAATATTTTATAATGCCGCTTATACTGAGGCTGACGGAAACGCTGAAATTACCCCAGTTACCATAAAAGTAACCAATGGTGCGACAGTTGAACTTGATGGAGGTAGAGAATAAATATTTAAATTTATAAGGAAATTTTGTTCTATATTGCATTCTGCTTTCCAGATTATAAGGAATACTTCCAATATGACGATATTACCAAATCTATCGAACTATTGAAACCACTAGAAGCAGGAGTAGTAGGCTCCAAACATTACATTGACGTCATCATTCGAGCCACTCTTGGACTATCTCAAGCGGAAGCAGTTCTAGTTGTTTCTATGCCAGGGAAGGAAAACGTCGCCTTTGAAGAAATATTTTATGACGCTGCTTACAGTGAGGCAGATGGAAAGGCTGAAATTACCCCAGTAACCATAAAAGTAACCAATGGCGCAACAATTGAACTTGATGGAGGTAAAGAATAAACATTGCACACTTTAAGAAAATGTGTTATATTGCAATTCTCTTTTATAGATTTTAAGGAATACTTCCAATACGACGATACTGCCAATTCTATTGTACTATTGAATCCACTAGATCCAGGAGTGGTAGGCTCCAAACACTACATTAATGTCATCATTCGGGCCACTCTTGGACTATCTCAAGCGGAAGCAGTTTTAGTTGTTTCTATGCCAGGGAAAGAAAATGTGGCCTTTAAGAAAGTATTTTATGACGCTGCTTATAGTGAAACAGACGGAACAGCTGAAATTACACCAGTAACTATAGAAGTAACCAATAGCGCTACAATTGAGCTTGATGGAGGTAAAGAATAACCATTTCACATTATAAGAAAACATAAAATTACAATTCTCTTTCCTAGACTATAAGGAATACTTCCAATACGACGATACTGCCAAATCTATTACATTAATGAAGCCACTAGAAGTAGGAGTGGTAGGTTCCAAATATTACATCGATGTCATCATTCGGGCTACTCTTGGACTATCTCAAGCGGAAGCAGTTTTAGTTGTTTCTATGCCAGGGAAAGAAAATGTGGTCTTTGATGAAGTATTTTATAACGCTGCTTATAGTGAGACAGACGATAAAGCTGAAATTACACCAGTAACGATAAAAGTTACCAATGGGGCGACAATTGAACTTGATGGAGGTAGAGAATAAATATTTGAATTTATAAGAAAATTTGTGCTATATTGCATTCTGCTTTCCAGATTATAAGGAATACTTCCAATATGACGATACTACCAAATCTATTACATTATTGAAGCCACTAGAAGCAGGAGTGGTAGGTTCCAAACATTACATCGATGTCATCATTCGGGCTACTCTTGGACTATCTCAAGCGCAAGCAGTTTTAGTTGTTTCTATGCCAGGGAAAGAAAATGTGGTCTTTGATGAAGTATTTTATACCGCTGCTTATAGTGAGACAGATGAAAAAGCTGAAATTACACCAGTAACGATAAAAGTTACCAATGGGGCGACAATTGAACTTGATGGAGGTAGAGTACAAATATTTGAATTTATAAGAAAATTTGTGCTATATTGCATTCTGCTTTTCAGATTATAAGGAATACTTCCAATATGACGATACTACCAATTCTATCGTACTATTGAAACCACTAGAACCAGGAGTGGTAAGCTCCAAATATTACATCGACGTCATCATTCGGGCTACTCTTGGGCTATCTCAAGCGCAAGCAGTTTTAGTTGTTTCTATGCCAGGGAAAGAAAATGTGGCCTTTGAGGAAATATTTTATCAAGCTGATTATAGTGAGACAGACGGAAATGCTGAAATTACACCAGTAAGCA
This sequence comes from Digitonthophagus gazella, assembly GCA_036711955.1. Taxonomy (NCBI): domain Eukaryota; kingdom Metazoa; phylum Arthropoda; class Insecta; order Coleoptera; family Scarabaeidae; genus Digitonthophagus; species Digitonthophagus gazella. The sequence goes on along the minus strand of JASCIT010000007.1, from coordinate 32,932,322 downwards.
TAAAAGTAACCAATGGAGCAACAATTGAGCTTGATGGAGGTAGAGAATAAATATTTTACCTTACACAGAAATATTACATCACATTACATTCTGAATTCTAGCTTATAAGGAATACTTCCAATATGACGACACCGCCAAATCCATCGAACTATTGAAGCCACTAGAAGCAGAAGTGATAAACTCTGAACTTTACATTGATGTCATTATTCGGGCGACTATTGGACTATCTCAAGCAGAAGCAGTTTTAGTTGTTTCTATGCCAAGCAAAGAAGATCTCGCCTTTGAACAAGTGTATTATAATGCTGTTTATAGTGAAACAAATGGAAATCCTGAAATTACACCAGTAACAGTTAAAGTAACCCAAGGGGCGCAAATTACACTTGATGGAGGTAAAAATTTCACTTTATAAAAAATATTATTTTATTATAAATCAAAATTATATTTCATTATTTAGAGTATAAAGAATACTTTAAGTACGATGACACATCCAAATCTATTGAAGCCATCAAGCAACTCCCAGAAGATGTAATAAGTTCCAATTATTTTATTGATGTTACAATTCGAGCAACTCTTGGAACATCTCAAACTGAAGCAGTCTTAATAGTATCTTTAACTTTAGAATGTGTAATTCCACCGTCAGCAGAAATTACCTTCACGAGTGATTTAGTATTCAAGAGTGAACCAAGCAAAGATATTGATGAACTTCTTACTGCCACTTCAACGATAGATGAGGAAATTGAATTTAGTTTAAAAGGTAATTAATTACAAATTTCTGAATGTTGACATATATGGAGTATTTTTAAACTGATTGTTAACTGATTGATAAGTTGTCTTCTTTTCTGACATCTTCATATTTAAGTTCTTTAACTTTCTTTTTCTTCATTATATCTTTAGAACTGTCATTCTTCTTTTTCTTGTACACTTTGGGAAAGTGATTCTTTCCGTTACATATAGAACATTTTTTTCCAAACGCTGGACACATGCCTTTTTCAAATTTTTGCTTATTTCCACAAAATCGACATAATTTTTCAATAAATCCTTTTCTTACTAGTTTATTGATTGAATTTTCTGTATTTTCTAAATCTCTTATACGTTGTACAGTGAGTTCGTCAACTCTACAAATATCTATAGCTTGTTGTAGCGTCAGTTCCGGCTTTGTCATTAACTTTTTTCGAATTTCTTTAATTTTTATGCCTAATACAATCCTTTTTTTATGGAGGGGTTTAGGAAATCTGTTGACAGACGAGTGGTCCGAATCACTATCTAAGTGATTCGTATCGATGACCACCCTGTGTTGGGTTGATGTACTCATCTTGAATACATCGACCAACTAAAACCCTTTCCCCTCCGCCTCCGGAACCACCCATCAAGGTATAACTTCAGAGGTATCTAAATGTTTTTTTTTTTTTTTTTTTTCGGGGTCTACTGTACATTTCTTCTTCTATTTTCTAGTTCTCTTTCATGCTTTTCCTTTTTTTTCATAATGTTTGTCACCATTTCATCTACGGCTCTCCAGTGCTCTTGTTTTTCTAGCATTATATCTATTATGTTTTCTTTTCCGATATTTTTTCCGATTTTATTACGACAAATATTTCTTTCCTCGGCAAAATTATTACATATAAAAAACGTATGTTCTGGATTATCTATTTCTTCACAAAACCAACAAAATTAATTTTCCTTCTTTTTTATTTTGAACAAATAACTACAAAAAATTCCATGACCCGTCAAAAATTGTGTTAGGTAGTAATTTAATTCGCCCCATGTTCTTTCAAACCATTTTTTTAAATCTTTGATTAATACGTTGGTCCATTTAATTCCGTGATTCCATCTTCTGTTCCATTTTTCCAATAATTCTTCTCTATATATGTTTTTTATGTTCCTTACCTCTACTGTATAGGTTACATCTTTCCTCAATTAATAGGTCAATGGGCGGTAGACGAGCCACCACTTCAATACCCACCGTAGAAACCGTTCTATATCCAGAAGATATCCTGATTCCTAATCTTCTATTAATTGAGGAAAGCATATTTAAACAGTATTTATAATTTAGAGCTCTACTCCATGTCGGAGCGGCATACAAAATGACCGAAAGAACAGTAGAAGCAAGGAGTTTCCTTTTCTTTTCTTTGGGTCCTCTGATGTTTGGCATAATTTTCGATAAATTATTTATCATGACGTTTGCTTTCTTGCAAATTTCCTTTATATGTTCCGTCATTTTCATATCTTTGTCTAAGTAGACCCCGAGATATTTTGCCTTCTTGGCACTCCTTATCTCATTTTCGTTTATTTTTAATTGTATTTCTTTTAGTTTTCTTCTTCCTTGTAGTAATACGATTTATGTTTTTTCTGGTGCTACTTGAAGTCCCATTCTATCAAGTTCTTCTGTGACCCTTTGAATCGCATAATTAGCCTTTTCTCGTAGAAGAGTGCTATCTTTGTGTGTAATTACGAGCGCAAGATCGTCCGCGTAAGCAATAAAATGAATATTTGGCTCTAGATTAATTTTTAGAATTTTATTATAAAAAATAATCCAAAAGAGAGGTCCTAAAAGAGAGCCTTGAGGAACTCCGCAAGTTACCTTGTAGATTTCCTCGTTTTCAGATATCACGCTTCTGTTTGAGAAATACGACTTTATTATCTTCATCAAATAGTCACTAATCTTACCCTCTTCTAAAGTTTTTATAATTCCTTTCCAAGGAGCAGAATTAAATGCGTTCTTAATATCAAGTAGCACCAACGCGCATAATTCCCTGTTCCTATAGCTTTTTTCTTTTAATTGATCTACAATGATTTGAACGTTAGAAACTGCGTCTAGAGTTGACTTACCTTTCTGAAAACCAAATTGGTTTCTTTCGATTAGTTTCTTATCTATTACTTCCTCTTCTAGTCTTTTTTTGATTAGTCCTTCTAATACCTTACCAGTAGCATCGATTAGACAAATGGGCCTATGTGATTTTTCGTTACTTCTTTTTGGTTTTTCAATTAGTACTAATACAATCCTGTCTCTAAGTAAATCTTCTTTAAAATTTGCAAACTCACATGTTTCAATAAGTGATTGCAATCTTGATAAATATTTATCAAAAGATTTGGTGTCGTGCTGATTTGCACTGTCAAACATCGCTCTCTCATTTATTACATTTTTCTTTTTACTTAAAAGTTTGCGTATTGTACCTATTACATGTACACATGATGTTTTATTATCATCTGTTAAGCCAAAATCGTTGTATTTTATCATAGCTTCATCGCCTAAAGCTGCAATGAATATGTGTACCTTTTTCTTTTCATCGGTAACCGGCCATTTGTCCATACCAGTAGCTATAGTATAATTATTCCAAGCTTTAACGAATTGCTCAAAATTTTGAGCTACGTCACTTTTTTTAATATTTAAAGGACCAAATAAAGGAATTTTTGAATTGTCTTGACCTTTTGACGAGTCCGAAAATTGCTGAGCCATAAGAGTTTTATAAGAAATTTCCATAAGAAATTTGTGCCATAAGAAATTTCGGTTTGTTTTCTAGTAAGTTCAGCCATTTCCCCCACATTTTTTTATTAATCAAATACCGTGCGACCAGAAAGCTAACTAAATATCTAAGGAAGGATTATCAAGGGATAAATAACTTCACTTATCTTTCTATCCGCCGTTGATGATCCCGGTTCAATTTCTATGATGAACCACGCCGTCCTCGCTAAAAAAAATACCTGTCGCCTATGGCGTCGCGTTGTCGCTGCTCCTGTCTGGTCACGTAGTCACTACCCACGAAGAAAAGCTTCTCATTGATGATTCCTCGATTAAATACGACTCCAGAGATTTTAGATGTTCTAATTTTCACCTGACACCATGTTTTGTTATGTAATTTAATGATACACAATTTAGTGATTTATCAACTTTATTGGCACTCTGTGTCTTAATACATACTCTTAAATACTGAATTGATGCGCGTCTCCGCTACATGCATTTTCACGTTTGCGCATGCTTGCTTATATAAAGGGTAACCTACTTAATATTATTCCAACACTGATTTTTAGGAGATGTACCACAAATAAAACTGTATCCAAATGGACGTTTACAAACTGTTGATTTACGACCTGGTTTTTACGATTTAGAAGTTGTGGCAACAGGAACTACAAGCAAAGCTACCAAGAGTGAATCGGTAATACTATATCCTATAGTTAATTCAGTTCAATATAACATTTTGAATGTTTTAGTTGATAATTTCAATTGAATCTGCGGACACTTGTAACGATGGTAGCTTTGAAGCTCCCTATTCGTTCCTTTCAATTCACATTAATGAAGGAGTCAAAGAAGATTCTGTCGTTTTACCAAAAGGAGATGGTTATTCTTATGAAATTACGAGCATCCAACCCAATACTGATAAATTTTACATTAATGCAAATGGTGACCTTGTGGCAAAAACACTTGATAGAGAATCTGATGAATTCGGAACAGGAAAAGCTCAATATGTAGTCAAAATTGAATTAATTCCCGAAAATACTGACACGTACGACCTAAGACGTACCGCGAAGAGTATTTTAATTTCAAAGGAAGAAACCATTCCCGGTGATGATAGTTGCTTTGCATTGGATTCAATTGATAATAAATCAAATCAAATAACAATAGGGATTATTGTTGAAGATGAAAATGATCACAACCCAACGTTTGGTAAACCGGATGGAATTGTAGTGGGTTATCCAGAATCCGATTTATTAACAATAGTTTCTCCAGCTTATATAATTAAGGTAGAAGCAACAGATAAAGATATTGGAGAAAATGCCTTATTAAAATACACTTCTGCGAATACTGAAGTTAAAATTGATTCAAAAATGGGCTATATCTATCCAACAGATAAAATTTACGACAACAATGGGGTTACAGTAAAAGTAACAGCAACCGATAGAGACGGAGAAGGCAATACTTCTGATGAATTAACAGTTGTAATTAAAACCTTAAAAGAAGAACATTTATCCATCCTTCGTTATCAAAACAAACGTTTAGAAGATTTAGATGAAATCATGGAGAACTTAGCACAATATGCCGATGTGAGATATCTTTCAACTTCCGTTCTTCCTGGAACCAATCCATACACTAGAGATTCCAACGACGTATCGTTAATTATCGTAGCTTATGCTTTTGATGATAATAAAAACTTATTAACAGCGGAGGAATTGATGGAAATTCTGGATGGAATGATTGATGGTTTATCCATGAATCCTTTACCTAATCCATGCGAAGATAGCAGTACTCCAGGCGGAGAAACTACTACAAATGAATGTCCTGACGGAGGAAGTAGTTCAACTGAAAATCCAGGTGGAGGAAGTAGCACTACTGAAAATCCAGATAACAGCGATGACGAATGTTCTAATGGTGGATTAATTGCCGCTATAGTAGTTCTTGCTATTTTGTTAGTTCTATGTCTAGGAGGTTTTATTGCATTCTACTTCTTTAAATTCAGGTAATTTATAAATTGTCAAAAACATGGTATGTGTAGTTAATGTCCATATTTACCTTTAGGAAAACTAAGTCTTATGATCAAATGGAAGAAGAAGGATTCCCAAGAGATGAGAAAAAGAGTGAATTAGAACAACCACGATTTACAAAGAATCAAGTTCCAGTAGTAAGGTAAAACATCACAAAATTTTCGATTGAAACATTTTTAAAAATATTGAAAATATTTCTTATTGTAGTACAAAATCTGAAACAGACGTCACCGCCAGACGACCAACAGGTTACCTAACCCCACATGAAGATTTTGGTCAAGAAGCACCAGATTCACCCCCTTTAGAAACCTTAAACAGTGATCTAAGAGAGCGACGTAAAAGTGTAGTATTTAACTCAAACGTTGAGGAGATTAACATCGAGCGAGAGGCCGAAGACGAATCAGATAAGAAAGACACTACAACCAGTGATGAAAATACTGGAACTAAATTATAAGTAAATAATATATTTTAGACTATAAATTATTCCTAAATAAGTGATAAAATATAGTTCATTAGATAATTAATATATTTATGTGATAGACAGGTAGTATGACAAACTACCCCAGATTGTAATAAAGAAAAATATATTGATTCGTGTTACAACCAACATAACAAGAATTGACTATCATAAAATTTTATAGATTGATAAATTAATTGATTTGGAATAATATGTACCAATGACGCGGTTTATTCTTCAAACAATATTTTTACATGATGACATCAAAATTACTCAACATGTTGTAAATAGCAATTTAATATATTGACCTGATAGCGCGTTTATCGAATGTTACAGTGATAATCTTAATTGTTCTTCGACGATACCGATCGTGCAAATTGGACGAATTAAGTTAGTAAACTAATTGAATGAAATTTCAGGGTTTAATCACGGTAAAAAATTCTTATGTTAATTGATCTTTTTCTTAATTATTTTTCCATTAATATTTAAAAATCTACGTCTGATGTTTTTAAATTTTACCCTAATAAATACTTGATATTACAACCAGCATTTTATTATCTCCCAAAATCCAATTGCCAACATGAATCCATACAATGATTAATCGGGAAAGAATATAAATCGAGATAGCGGTCTTCTATCTAAATCAGATATCCGCAAAGTGGCATATTTTTACTCAGTTTGTGTTAATGGTTCAACAATAACATTTGTAAGAATTTGACAAGTGTGAAATGTGTAAAAATGCGATTCCTAACAATAAGTTTAATTGTTAGTTTATGTGTACAATATTCTTTAGGCAAGTAAATCAAATCAAATCAAATTAACTCTTAACTATATTCATTAAATTAACAAACAGCGGCAAATTGCAATCTGATTGGTTATGAGGGTTTATCTACCATTAATATTAACAACCCAATCGACGACGATGCAGAAATTTTCCTTACAATAGACACAGAAAATGTAATAAAAGCTGAAATAAAAGATCCTAACACCAACCAATACATAGATGTTGATTACTCAAACAACAAATTGACATTTAAGCCATCGGATAAATATCGAGAATCATTTGAAAAGGAAAATAACATGATTCTACCCCGCGTTACCACTGATATTCGACTAACTTGTGAAGATTCCACCACATACGACATTGTAAGTTACTTAAATATAACAAGAAAATCGTAAATAATTTTACAAAAATATTTCTGTAGACGTATCTACAATCTTTAAAAGACAAGAACACGTTTGAACCGGTTTTTGAAAAGAGTACATATGAATTTGAAATTCCAATGCCGATTGGTGGAAAAATAGAGCTTACTAATTTCGGTGAAGATTTTTATGTAACGGATTACGATATGACCAACAATCAAATTGATTTTAAAATCGAAGGTGATAATTCGGAGCTATTCGAAGTAATATGGGTGGTAGTTCCTGATTCGAAGAATAAAAAACACCAAGGGATTTTAAAAACGAAAGTTCCGTTTCGATTGAACAAAGAAATTACTTTCGATATTACAGCTACAGTAAGTAACAAGATATTTTATGTTTTTGATGATGACATTCTACATCAGTCAAACTGATTGCAGTTCTATCCAGCTATTTTTAGCATATCGATGGATATGTTATCGATAGCTTGACATGTCGTTCTTTAGATAAGGTATTCTTCTAGGATTATCATTGTAAACAAAAAGCTTTTTACATGTATTTGCTTAAGCAACAAAATCTTGAATCGTGAATTAAGTTCTTATACTGATTTCTGCACCACAATTTGCAACGATGAAATTTTAGTTATTCATTAATCGTTTTAGTTCCAAGGGGTATTAAAAAAACATGGTTGAAAAATCCCAAATAGAGCATTCGCGCTTTCAATAAATGAGTATGAAAAGATTCAAGGAGCTCGACAATGCTTTTATAGTATTATTCTACCTATTGTAAAATGTATTAGAGTGAAATTCCCCTTCGCGGACACCCCTCTTGAACGGACAGTTTCTCATGGAAAAGTCCGACTCTCATATAAATACTTCACATTTCTCCTAAGCGGACACTCCTCTTGAACGGACACTTTTGATGGGTCCCGTTGGTGTCCGCACAAGGGAGATTTCACTGTGCTTGCATTAATAGAAGCTATATGATGTACCATAACTCGAAATTGAGCTGTACCATGAAGAGAAGGATGAAAAAGTAAGTCCCCTCTCCGTAACATTGCCGAGTACTCTTTCATATTTCTCTGCATAGTGCAGCTCCATTTCGAGTTATAGTACTTGCTTTAGTAAATCCAAACGCGCGACTTCCAACGTCGGAAACGAACCGTCACACACAGGAATATTTGATTCAAAAACTTGGTCAAAAACCGAAAATAAGAAACTTAAAAGTTTGAAAATCTACCATTACCTAGCACAAAGTAAAAGATTTAGGAAGTAGTAGATCGGCGTTGGTTTTAACAAGGGTTACTCTGTGCCATGTTGTCAGCTATTTCTTAACCACATTGCTGAACGTAGGGGAGACCGGGGACAAAAGTAACATTTTTTAGTTTCATGTCGATTATTAATTCATTTACAAGAGTTGCACAGAATGGACTTTACCTGTACACAGTTCATTTATTTCTTTATTAATAAACGCAAACTTTAAACGCGATGTGCAGCGGTTGTTTCTTTATAAGATTTTTACTGCGAAATGTCAAGTGTTACTTTCATCCCATACATACATGACAAAAGTAACATATTATGGGGATAAAAGTAACAGGATTTATACTAATGAATATGTTATAACAAAACAAATTTATTCGAGAAATCAAATAAAAGGCGTAACACAACTTATTCAGATATAGAGTCATCGTCTTCAGGCTCCATAGACGTTAACTCAGTCTATGAAAACTTGTAACAATCTAGAACTTGTTTCAAATTAATGAAATGAAATAACTGGAATTACTACGCACCGATATTAATGAAACAAATAATTAAATAATAATAATTCGACCCTCAAATATGCGTGAAAAAAGACCAAATTGTTCGTGACCAAAATGCGTGAAAAAAGACCGTTTGTTTCAAATTGTCAAAGAACGCGTTAACATTAGTTTCATTGAAACTGGTTGGACATGCTAAGCTTGTGGCTTGAGGAGTAGGGGAGACCGGGGTTGGTTGACACATAGGGCTAATTGACACAGCGTCAAATATGGGCCATCTATTTTACCTACGATTTTTAGTCATAACGATGATTCAATGCTGTGAGTGTAGAGTCGTTGACACCCGATCGAGAAAGTGCCAGTGAAGTACAAAATACGCTTAAGTAGGTAAAATAGATGGCCTATATTTGACGCTGTGTCGATTAGCCCCATGTGTCAACCAACCCCGGTCTCCCCTACGTAAGGCCAAATTGGGATGTCTCTGTATAAAACAGGAAAACCATTCGACTTCAGCTAATTCATTGTTGTGCCACGTTTCTGGCATTTTTTTTATCATATGCAACAGCTAATTGGTAAGCCAATTTTCTGACTTCTTGAGGACCAAGTCCATAATATAAATTTGCCGAATATATAATATATTAGGTTAGGGAAAAGATATCCATTATTTTTATGTGAACTAGATCGAAAAAATAATGGCTTTCCTTTTCTCAAACCTAATATTTCTCAACATCTTTTTCTTCTTCTTCAGTAAAAACGCGTCTCACACTACGATATCCCACTATTGCCGATGTGTCGCCTACTTTTATTTGTTTTATATATACTGATAAGGTAACATGACAAATTTCGTACATTTTAGCCTCCGCTCTAATGCTTAAATTATTTGTTAAATATTCTGTTGCTGTATTTTCATAAATTTTTATGTCTGCTGTTCCCCTAGTAGTTTTTCTAATATGTGTACGAGGCATTCTACAAAGTTAAATTTGCAAATTAAACATAATATTGTAATCGGAATTTGTTATGGTCGTAAGCAACATGTTACTTTCGTCCTTAAAGTACTTCGTTACTTTTATTCCCAAACACGTATTTAAGAACAAAACATTTACAGCTCCATTGTACCATATCGGACAACTTACCAAATTTATAAATTAATAAAGTAGACATTCAAGAAATGAACTGAGAATGTTGAACCTATTATCAATAAAATTAATGATATTTCTCTATACAAAAATAAAAACAGACATACTTAATTTAGTCGCTTTGAAACGTAAATTATGACATACAACTACCAAATAGCACGATGGCCGCATGTCACTTTATCATTTTCATGGAGACAGAAATACACAACTATTAGCGAAGACTAAACCTCTTAAAAGCATAAGTGCAAATTAGGAGAAACATTGTTACTTTCATGACGTGTTACTTTTGACCTCGGTCTCCCCTATTACGTAAAAAACATAACTATACCAAAAAAAGTTCTAAACAATGAACTGGATATTATAGAAAAAGGTGAATGTCTTTGAAATTATTTCACTATAATTTTATTTATGTTTTATTTTTTGGCAACAATCGAATCTATATTTCTTTTTTCTGCTTTATTTACGTTAAAAATCTATTTTAGTATATTTTTCCGGACCTTTCCCATAAGTGATTTCTTACACAATATCAAATGGATATTTAATGTTTGCAAATTTTTAAAAACAAGCTACGAAAAAGTGCCAAAAATGTAAATATGGTTAATCATTTTTAATTATTTTTCAAAATAAACATGGAAGGGATGCTCTAGAAACAATGAGGGTTTGTGAAAAAACTGAATGTTATGAATTTTATATACCTACTATCCATACAGAACAAGTATTTCAACTTTTGTAGCATAGTATCATAGCTTTAACACTTCCGGTTATATATATATATGTAGTTAATTTTTTTAAGTAAGTAGTATTTACAATTTTATTTACTAAATAGTTCAAGGGATAGCATAATTGTAAATAACTTGATATGCAGAAAAAATCTCAATTGAACAGGAATTCGATAAATCTTCAGATTAAATCAACTATTGAGGGATTGATATGTAAAAAAATGTAAGTCACAAATAATGGATAATCAGATTTTTTACGAATAAAATAGTATGAATCCATGCCAATGTTTTCTTTCCTTGCAAGACTAGGTTATTCTAACATATGTTTCCATGTCAATATCTCAATTATTTAATACTTAAGGGGTAACATCTAAGTAAATGTTTGAAAACATGAAGTAGATTTGGGATCTTTATTTAGCGAAACAACAAGACATGGAATAATTTGGTTTTATAGGTTTTAATGTACGTCCTTTAAAATATGTAAAAATGAATTCTGCAATTTTTTTTCTTTTAATATGGCGGCATTAACGCTGGCCAAGTAGACAAGCGTTTTCATAACAAACTTACACGGCTTGCAGTGTATATGTATATGCAAGTGTCGTATACTTCCACTGAGGACAAAGAATCTTTTTTGTTTTAATCTACATTATATTTGCTAGAGAAGTACATAGGTGTTCGTTAAAATATTGATATTTCTACAAATGGCAAGCGTTCAAACAAAAGTATCAATTTTACTCAATAATTTCAACAAAAAAATAATTTTTACAACAAAACTTCTTAACCGATCGTAAAAACCCTATGTACTTATTTAGAGAATGTTGTTTAGAAGATAAGATGCCGTAAAGATTTCAAATCGCTTGGATAAGTTTTGTTAAAGTTATACTGCAAGCCAATTTGAAAACTGTAATTTTGAGAAAATCGCATTTAAAGTTCACACTAATATTATTTCGTATTGCTTAATCAACCTTCCCATTTTTGCCATTACTCTGCGATGCCTGCACCATAGAAATGCCCTTCCACATGAATATCTTCTTCCTGTTCAAGTCTCCTCGAAAAAGTTAAGGTTTTACATGCCTCCTTGGCGGCATCAGTAAGGGATCAGTAAGCGTCCGGAAAACTTGATGCGGCGTGCATCGCTTTCAACGCAAAAATTATGGCAATTATGACCTACAGTTAATTGTAACCTTTGCATTACAGCCATAATACTTGATAATCCATCATTAAAAATGCACGTTGCGAGGTTAGTACTGATGTCAACCAATTTCTTCCCACTTGATGATATTTTTGGGGCGATGGACCAAACCGTTGAATCAAAACTTTCATTACTGTTTTGTGTAAAACCTCCTAAACAGCGGTTGAGTAAGTCATCCTTACTCAAATCTTCATAAATCGGTTTTACAGTGCCAACTTAATTTGTAAAATATTACCGATATAATTTACACAAAAATCTTGAACGTGTGTCGTACGTTGCTTTTTAAGTCGCCTGTAAGTATCACTTAAAAATTTTTTTGGTGTAATAGCAGTTATACTTTATTTTTAAGACTTTAACCCTCCGGAGGGGGCGCCTATCGGACTTACACGAGTAGGCGCGTTGCAGCTTTTACACCGCAATAGGATATTTAATGGTTTCCCAGTTAACTTTTGGGAAATATTTAAGTAATATTTTGGGAAAAAAACTGCCGCATACGCGCCCACCGGAGGGTTAAAGCATCATTTAGGGTAAAAAAAAATTCAATTTTTTTAAAATTTTACTTAGATTTTACCTCGTAAGAGAAAAGCTTTAATAAATACTTTTTTTGTAAAGTTTAAAACAAATAACATTATACTTTCTCTTTATCTTTCGTTTCTTAGGGAATTTGTATTTAAAATGCATTTCGATTTCGTGAAATTTCGGAACCACTAAATTTAATATGATTTACATAAATATGTTAAAGCTTCTTGATTGTAACTTAATGATTTAAAGCAAATTCTGGCTATAAAACCGATCTCATATTATTTTTAATTTACTTTTTAACAAATTATTTTCCTTATTTCATGGTATATTTATTGTAATATTCATTTATAAAGTTATCTTGTCATATAGAACGAAAATAAATCAATTGGAGTAAATAAATAATATTGACCAACTTGTTGAGTCGATTACCCCTATGTGAGTCAGTTGTCCATAATGTTCGAAATGCACTGGGTTTTTTCGACATAAAATCTGGACAGAGTGATTGCGTTGCTTGAGACTCAACCGATTAAGAAATCATTTTACAGAACGAACAGACAACCCAGATGCACGCTTGATGACTATGCGTTAAGGCAATCACAAAACAAAAAATTTTATCATATCAATGTTTAGTCACAATCTTGTTGTTCATTGAAACCCAGGTTTTATTTAAAATGTAAATATAAAATTAAAATTTTATCTAAAGACTAAAATATATGGACCGTTTATTTTGAAAGTGGTGTAAGTCCATTTTCTCATGTTTCGAGAAAATTAGAGGTTAGCATATCTGTTAATTAAAAAATTTAGGCAAATTATATGAAGTCTGGCAATATTTCTGTTCATTTATCAACATTTAATTTGATTATATAGATTTATTTCAGGCAAATTAGTCTACAACAATACATATTTCTGGACTGTAAATGGACTTACACCACTTTCAAAATTAGACAATTGTAAAAATCGTTTAATTTCAATTTTGAAAAATTAGATATCACTTAAAATATACTTCATTTTAATCCAAATTTGTTTACAAATACACATGATAGGACATAAAATTTAATTTTAGAGGCTAATTACATTGTAAAAATTACAAGATACTAATAGTATTTACTTATGCTTTGCATGTGACAGTGTTTCGAAATATGTACGATGCACCGGAGATATATAAGGTAATAACTGCTTGATGTCTTCATATTTTTCGTAAGTAATAGGCCTGGCATTTTGGTACAAAGGCGTAAGGGCGATTTTTCGAAATTTTAGCGGTCTTCCAGGACGTGTAGGTAATAAATTAATAGTTTTAAATTTAGTGCCCTTCATCGATGTTTTATATAAAATAGTATATGGTGCGTTTTTGAGGAACCTCAGCCAACATATTTGCAACCAACTGATCTGTTCGCCATTAGTGTTTTTTTAATCTATTTTTTAATCGCATTTTGAAGATTTTTGTTGAAACGTAATTCTCTCGTTTCATTTCATGTAAAATGAATTTGTCACGTTTTCTACATTGTGTTATTACATCATAATAATCCTGTGGTGTATACTTAAAATTCTTTTCTTTTAAAGTTATCCATTTTAAGGAAAAAATAGAATAAGTAACCTAAGTTAGCAACATTTGGCATGTAATATAAAACAAATGTAACCATAGTCACTTGGACTTACACCACTTTCATAATCAATGATTATGTAATTTCATTTACCGACCGATTTTAAGTTGTACAAAACACGGGAATTTTTTAAGAAATTGAACACGGACTTATCATACATAAAAAATTTTCATTAAATTAAGCATGAATTACGTGATATCTCATTTTTTTTTTCAAAAATGGACTTACGCCACTTTCAAAATAAAGGGTCCATATATTTGCATTACCTTTTTTTTAATTGAATTATAAAATAAGTTATTCTGTCGCACTCTATACAAATTTTTAAAATAAAGATTTTCTCACTAGGATGTAGGCGAACCAAAACGAAGTAGTACAGCTAAAGTTATCATAAAAGTAGATGAAAGTGGAAGTCTACCATCAAGTCCTTACTTTGAATCTGGATACTATGATGTTAATTATAACATTGACAATGATAAACATTCCATAGATAAGATATTTATTCCTGTATCTGAAGGTGTCACAACAGAAAACTTAAATCTAGAAGGAGGTAATTTTATATGGCTTAAAGCACCTCTTTTAACTAATTTAAGCACCTTTAATTAAATAAACACCTTCCTTCATTTACTCTTTTTAGCAAACGCCGGAAATTTTGAATACACTGTTGGAACCGATGGTTTAGAAATCAGCTTAAAATCCAATTTACCAGAAAATATTATAAACGGAAAATCATTCATAGGTTTAAGTATTACAGCTTCAATCGAAAATGCTGAAGTCTCAGCAAAAACTTCTTTAATCATAACCATGCCAGATAAAGCAAATTTTGCATTTGAAAAAATACTTTATGAAGCTGTTTATAGCGAGACAGATGGAATTCCTAAAATTACACCAGTAACGATTGAAGTAAACAATGAAGCTACCGTTATACTTGATGGAGGTAAATATTAAATTAAATTAAACATTAAAATTAAATATTAAATTAAATTAAACATTAACATTAAATATTAAATTAAACACTTTGCGAATAATAACATTGCATTTAATATTCTAGATTATAAAGAATACTTTAAATACGATGACACCACTAAATCTATCGAAGCATTCAAACTATTGCCACAAGATATAATAAACACCAAATCTTATATTGACGTTACAATTCGGGCAACTCTTGGATCATCTGAAGCAAAAGCAGTCTTAATAGTATCTTTAAATTCAGAATGTACAACTCCCCCATCAGCTGAAATTACTTTCACGAGTGATTTAATATTCAAGAGGGAACCAAGCGAAGATATTGACTTGTTTGTTACTGCTAAGTCAACGATAAATGAGGAAATCGAATATAATTTGAATGGTGATTAATTAAAGATTTCTGAATGTTAAGAACGAGTATTTTTTATCTGAATTTTAGGTGATGTACCGTCACAAATAAAATTATATTCAAATGGACGTTTGCAAACTGTTAATTTACCGTCTGGTTTTTACGAACTTGAACTTGTAGCAACTGGAACTACAAGCAAAGCTACCAAAAGCACATCAGTAATATTAAAGCTAATCATATTTTTATGGTTTAACAACTTGAATGTTTTAGTTAATAATTTTAATTGGATCTGCAGAAATTTGTAACGATGGTACTATTACAAACCGCTATTCATTCCGTTCATTTGTTGTTTATGAAGAAAATGCAGAAGAATTTATCATCCTGCCAAAAGGAGATGGTTATTCCTACAAAATTAAAGATATCCAACCCAACAAAGATAAATTTGATTTGAATGCAAATGGTGACTTTGTAGCGAAAACACTTGATAGAGAATCTAACGAATTTGGAACGGGAAAAGCTCAATATTTAGCGAAAATTGAACTAATTCCTGATACTAAAACTAATATGTATTTCTCTCTGGAAAATAGCGAGACAAAAATTTTGACTTTCAAACAAGAAACCTTTGCTGGAGATGATAGCTGCTTTGCATTGGACACGATTGAAAATGAATCAAATCACATTACAGTAGGAATTATTGTTGGAGATGTAAATGACCACAAACCAACATTTGGAGACTCCAATAAAATTATAGTCGGTTATCCAGAATCCGATTTATTAACAATAGTTTCTCCAGCTTATATAATTAAGGTAGAAGCAACAGATGAAGATATTGGAGAATATGCTTCTTTAGAATATAAAACTACAAATTCCGAAGTTATTATCGATTCGAAAAATGGCTACATTTATCCCACCAATAAAATTTACGATAACGATGTAATTACAGTAAAAATAATCGCAACCGATGAAGACGGGAATGGTCTTAGTTCTGACGAATTAACTGTTGTCATTAAAATCTTAGAACAAGAACACTTATGCATTCTGCGTTATCAAAATAAACATTTAGAAGACCTGGATGAAATCATGCAGAGCTTAGCACAGTATGCAGATGTGAGATATCTTTCCGCTTCAGTTCTTCCCGGAAGCAATCCATACACTAGAGACTCGAACGACAGATCGTTAATTATTGTAGCATATGGTTTTGATAACAAAGAAAATTTACTGACGGCGGAAGAATTGATAGAAATTCTTGGTGATGTAGATGGTTTGTCCATAAATCCACTTCCTAATCCATGCGATGATAGTGGCAGTACAGAAAATCCAACTGAATGTCCCGATGGAGGAAGCAGCACAACTGAAAATCCAGACGATAATGATGATGATGATAATGAATGTTCAAATGGGGGATTAATAGCCGCAATAGTGATTCTTGCGATTTTGTTGGCTTTATGTCTGGGAGGTTTCATTGCATTTTACTTTTTTAAATTTCGGTAATTAATAAACCATCACTAATATTTTAAATAAATGAAAGACTTGAAGTTGGACTGAAGATATTTATTTAAGCTCTCGACTACCCTGGTTTCGATCTAATAGATCGTCTTCAGGTCAATTGTGTCATCTGCGAAGAACATTTTCCGGAACCGTGTTGAAAAACGTAATTGACATTGAAAAGTTTGTAAAAGTATGGTTTGAAAAAATTCAAAATACTTTGTTCTGCTCAAAAATCCGCCATTAACATTGAAAAAACTAACACGTTGCACAGTGGTCGGAATTCCGAAAAAGCCGGACAAAAGTCCAAAAAGGTTTGCATGATCATAAAAAATTAGATTTTTATGTTTTTCAAGTCGCTAAAACCAAATTCGCAATCGGAAGTTTCAAATAAAAAATGGCTGACACAAAATGGCCGATATATAGCGTTAATTGTTTGAATCTGTTTGCAATACTGAGTATATCTGGTATCGAGGCCGCGTAAAACGTATGCAAGGTCGGAATTTAAGATTTTTCAGGTAGGACTTCCGGTTAAAAAGAAGAGTGAAAATTAAAAAAATTCTGATAATGTAATAAAACTATCTGAATTTTTTTCGAAAATATCCGAAAATTTTTCAAAAATATCCGAAAATTCTTTGAAAATATCCGAAAAATTTCCAAAAAAATCTGGAAATATTACAAAAATTTCTGAAAATATAAAAATTTGCGATAATCTTACAGAAGATCCTGAAAATGTAACAAAATTATCCGAAAATTTTACTAAAAAATCCGAAATTTTTTCTAAAAAATCCGAAATTTTTCCTAAAAATCCCGAAGATACAACAAAAGTTCCAGAAAATTTTACAGAAAATTTTGAATTTTTTGAAAATTGTTCAAAAAAATCCGAAAATTTTACTAAAATTCCCGAAAATCATAAAAAAAACATCCAAAAATCCCAGAAAATGCTTCAAAATTTTCCAAAAATATCCCAAAAAAATCCGAAAATATTCAAAAAAATCCAGAAAATACTCAAAAAATTTCAGACAATTTTTCAAAAATTTCCGAAACTTTTTAAAAATTCCCGTAAAAGTTTGAAGTCGCTCAATTGATATAAAATGAAGAAATAAATTATCAATTAAAACCACTAGCGATTTTATTCCACCAAAAAGCGATTTAAACCTGACTGAAAATTATCCGAACAAACCGAAAATTTTGTTAAAAAGAAGTTGATTTAAAACCAAGCGAAATTAAAAAATACGAAGAAGACGTTCCAAGTATAAACTATAGCTTAATAGTTCACGCTTCTATATATTCGGGTTCGGTTGATTTATCCGAATTTGGTTTTCCGGATAATTCGGATAATTCCGGCGAAGATGACGATACATCGCCGAAATACAAAGTATTGAAGATGATACGACGAAAAATGAAGTTGGGTTAATTTCAAATGAATCTAGTTCAAACAAATCAAAAACGATATCAAAAATTAATAACAATTTAATGACTCAAAGCTAGAAACCGGCGAGAATAGTTTTCTCTTCTGATATATAATCTTGACACTCTTGTGTGTGATTTCCAAGAATGAATACTGCAGGATCTCTTGGGATCACAACTATTTCGATGATTCACTAGTAATCTGAATTCGATGAAAATCGCAAGGGGTTTATATGCTAAAAAAACTTTTGAAAAATTAGGTTATGGATACATAAATATATTACACTTATCTCCAGGAACGCCTTCCATATTGCAGACAACGATTCAATCTCTAATATAAAATTTGACCATATTTTCAATACGCTGGTTTTTAAGAGGTATTTGGTGTCAGATGCTAATGAGATTCAGTAAACTTTCGATCACTACCACGGTCCATACATGTGGGCGAGTGCTTTGTTCTTTAATAGAACGATGCACTAGCTCCTTCTGTACGACATTTTACTGTATTAACGCGAAAACTACGACTTTGAAATTTCGACTTTTGTCCAGCTTTTTCGCAATTCCAACCACTGTGCGTTGTAATAAAATTTTAATGAAATTGATATATGACAATGAAGAATGTAAAAACGTATCCACCCAAGATGTAGAAAAATGACTCCGATTAATATCCCCAACCTGCCTCACCAACGACAGACAGTAAATTACGACGAAAGATTCTGACGGCGGAAGAATTGATAGAAATTCTTGGTGATGTAGATGATTTATCCATAAATCCACTTCCTAATCCATGCGATGATAGCAGTACAGAAAATCCAGGCGGAGAAACCATCACAAATGAAAATCCAGGTGGAGGAAGTACCACAACTGAAGATCTAGATGATGATTTATTGTCTGTCGTTGGTGAGACAGGTTAGGGATATTAATCGGAGTGATTTTTCTACATTTTGGGTGGATACGTTTTTACATTCTTCATTGTCATATGTGTCCATAATTATGAAAGTGGTCTAACAAGGAGACCTTACGACTTGCCCCTCACCGATTTTAACGAAAGTGGTACTAATCGATAGATATTAGTACATAGTACAAGTGTATAAAATATTAGGGCGCAATACTCAACGGTTCGCAAGAAAATTGGTGTTAAAGTATGCAATCGACTTATATGTCAATGATTTGTCATTCCCCTTAAACACCCCCAACAGCCAAACTGAAAATATACCGGCTTCCAAATCCGTAGTACGGTGGTTCGAATAATACATTTTAATTTTCTTTTTCTATACAATATTCTAAGTTATTTTTATAACATGTTGATGTAATATTAAAATATTTTTAAAATAACATGAAATATTGTACTCAAGATAAAAATAAAAAAGTTATTGTTCGAGATTCGAACCACCGTACTATGGATCTGGAAACCAATATATTTCCACCATCGCTGTTGGGGGGTTGTAGGGGAAATAACAAATCATTGACATATAAGCCGATTGCAAACTTTAACACCAATTTTCTTGCGAACCGCTGAGTATTGCGCCCTAATATTTTATACATTTGTGCTATGTACTAATATCTATAGATTGGTCCCGCTTTCGTTAAAATCGGTGGGGGGGCAAGTCGTAAGGTTTCCTTGTAAGTCATATATTTTTTGTTTCGAGATATTTAATGAATTGTATTTGAACGAATTAAAAAATATTTTCACGTTATATGACATATTAATTTATAATTTTATTAGTCTTGATTAATGGAAATTTATTATGAATATGAAATTTTGTGTAAATTTCATACTAAAATGTTATTTTTAAAGCTTGAATTGACTTAGACCATTTTCAAAATTAACTGAATGTCCAATAGATGAGTTAGAGCAATAAAGAAGTATAAATTTCATTTAGAACAATAACTTTAATAAAATAATTTATGAATATTTATTAATTAAAAAGTAATCCATTTTTATCATTCCGAGGTTTTAAGATTTTTAAAATGTTCTTGAAAAACTGGAGAGGTGTATGGTAGTAAACATATAATATCTTTATGTTTTTCTTCTGTTGCTGGTCTAATGGAGGTCTATAATGTAAGTAACGTAATATTTCCGTATATTTTTGGTCTTCCTCTTTTAGGTGAAAGATCCAAAACGTGGAATTCAGAATAATCTAAGGAAGTTTTATAAAACATTTTATAAAGTTCATTTTTCAAAAATCTCATCCACCGAATTTGCAGCCAAGAGACAGATTCGCCTGAGGTATTTTTTACTCTTCTTGTTGATGATTCTTCTAGTGACTTCATTGAAATAACATCCGACTGAGACATTCGTTTTATCGAAAGTGTATTTCTTCTTCTACACATTTCTATCAATTCATGATAATGCTCAGGGTTGTATAAGAAATTTGCTTTTTTTATTTTCGTTTTTATTAAACCAAAATCACGGTCATTTGGTAGAAAGGAAAGACCCGATACCAAAAATTTATGATCTAGCGTTTCAATATTATTTTTCAATATATAAATTTGATGATTTTTGACTTACAATTAGACCACCTTCATAATTAACACTAAATGAATTCCGTATAATGTTGAAACTACAACCACTACCTAAAGGTTCATTTTTGTCGATATCGGAAAAATTACATTCAACAAATTTAGTTTAGAATAATGTGGTGTGAAATAAGTGATAAACTCATTTTTTTTTAAATTTTGACTTAGACCACTTTCATAATTATGGGCACATATCAATTTCATTAAAATTTTATTACAACGTGTTAATTTTTTTAAACTTAATGGCGGATTTTTGAGCAAAACAAACTATTTTGTATTTTTTCAAACTATACTTTTGCAATCTTTTCAATGTCAATTACGCTTTTCAACATGGTTCCGGAAAATATTTTTCGCAGATGACGCAATTGACCTGAAGACGATCTATTAGATCGAAACCCCGGTAGTCGAGAGCTTAAATAAATATCTTCAGCCCAACTTCAAGTTTTTCATTTATTAATATCAAACGGAAGAATGGAATTATTCATATAAAAAAAAACATTTTAAATAGTTAATTATCATATATCCCTTTAGAAAAACTAAATCTTATAATCAAATGGAAGAAGAAGGCCTTCCAAAACATGAACAAATAGAAAATGAATCAGAACAACCAAAATTTACCAAACATAGAGTCCCAATACCAAAGTAAGATAACAAAAATCACACCCAATATAAACCTTTTCAGATATAGTAATACCATTTTTGTAGTACAAAGTCCGAAATAGATCTCAACGGTAGGCGTCCAACTGGTTATCTTTATCCAGCTGATTTTGCTGAGGGACACTCAAATCAAGGTTTTGATCAAGATGAAGTACCAAGTTCAGCACCTCCTTTAGATACAGACGAAACGAAAGAACGACGTAAAAGTGTAGTTTTTAACGCTAACGTTGAAGAGATCAACATTGAACGAGAACCCGAAGAAGAAAAAGAAAAAGACAAAAATGATATTACTAATAGCATTGAAGATACTCTAAATGATAAATAAATCATGTACTTCAACATATTAATATAATTAATATTAAAGGCATATTGTTTAAAACAATGGTATAAAACTACTTGTAAATATTACAAAGAAACAAATAAAATTTACTTTATTAGATAACTCAAATTTAATTTGGCGTATTATCTAAACCTTACGATAACGTTAACAGCCCTTAGTCACCAGATAAGATAACGGTACGAACTCATTCCCAGTAAAACTATACGTCCGCGATTTCGTCTCGCGAGGTATTACGCTCCTCGCTTTGCTTTGTCCGTTCAATTTAGCCCCATTTATCTAAACGTCCAGCACTGAATGCTCACTTGATAATGTCATTGTTGTGCCTCGGTATTACCGAGTTTGTAAATGCCTCGTCCCACAATCCACAGTGTTTACAGAATCATCTTATTGTACGCGTCGTCGTCGCTTTAAATTCAAATTTCCAACATCATGAACATTAACAAATTGAAGCGATTCTTCTCGGTTCCGGCGCCCGAAGAACCCGAAGAAAACGGATCTGCGCAGCCGGAAATCGGATTCAAGCTAACTTACTTTGAAAGAACCCAACAATTAGTGGTAAAAGTAATCGGTGCGCGAAATCTTCCAAAGACTTACGGGACTATCAAACCCGAAGGCTATTTAATTAAGGTAAGTGGAGGATTTACTAATTTAATAAGTACATTCTTCCAAGACGAATGCACATCCTCAATAAATCGTAATTATAAGAGCACGACTGAAATGCGTTCGTCGTTTATAGCAAACAGAGTAATTGTTCATAATTACGTATACGTAGTCTATTTCTAGAAAACGTTGTTTTAACTGTTAAGCCGTTTAGTCTTTCAATGAAATTGATAACCGCGAATTTGCTAATTATTATTTACGTAAGATAACGAGTAAATAAAAGGTGAGGTTGCATTATCACCAAAGAAAACAAATTATAGATAACATTAATTTTACATAATCTTTTATTATAGGTCACTGTTTTCCCTGGAAAAGATAAATTAGAAACGGAAATATCTTCCCATTCTTGGCCAACATTCAACCAAGAACTTACATTTAATCTACAACCAAATGCATCAACTATAAAAGATCAATTCTTAGGAAAATTTATTACTTTAACTGTATATGCAATCCTTGATAATCCAAAACAACAAAAACAAAGTCGATTAACCAGAAGTCAATCGCTTCGAAAATCTTTTAAGATGTTCGTAGGTATGGGAGATGGTGTTCAACTTAGAAACACCGGAAGTTCAAAATACAGCTCAAATAGATTTACATTTAATAACAGAAGAACAATTGGAGCTGTAACTTATAGTTTAGATCCTAAAAAATTCGCTCAAAAAGGATATGCCACTCATGCTACACCAGATATTTGGAGAATCTTACAAAGTATTAATAGTGGGATGGATACAGCAAAGGTAAAAATTATTATTTTAAAAAATAATTCCATTCAACAATTTTTTTATCGTAGAAAGAAGCTCGATGTAACATAGAAGTATCTTTAGGGTATTTTAATAGTGAAGATGGTAATAACGATCGTTTAGAAGTGTCCCTATCAAAATTAAAATGTAGTATGCAAGCAATGGAAGAACATGAAAAACTTGGAGGTAAATAATTTCGTTATCAGATTTTAATTTCGTAATTAAGATACAAAATTCTAATATATATTTTCTTTAGGTGGTTTGTATTTGAAAATAACAGTGTTTGAATATGGAGTACGCATAGCGAGTTGGAAAAGCGACCGATTCGAACCAACCATCAGCATGAAAATAGAGCCGAGCACGGCGACGTTACGCACGTTGTTTCAGAATTACAACTTGTCCAATGTTAAGATCGTAATTCGGTTTATATGCAAGAACTTGCTCGCCAAGAAAATCATACTGGGGAAAGTGGAATTGGGCCAAGAGAGTGAGATATTCACGGAGGCGGTCAATACACCGTGCACAACAGTTACTAGAACGCTCATATTGGCGCATTAAATATAAAATGAATTATTAACCTGTATTTATATTAACCTAATTTGTTTTATGTATTGTTATTAATATATCATCTATTTATCTTGAATTCTATATTCATTGTAATATGGGTTGCATATTTATCTACTATTTGAAACTTATGATGGGTTTAGGATGTTAAACTTTACTGTAACCTTAGCTTTAATAACCATCAAATTTGCTGTAATTCCTGGACGTTGCCTAAAGGCTTGAAACAAAACCCTTGAACTTTTTTTTAAATACTAGAGTACCTAAGTTAGGGTTACGATTACAGCCTTTAAGTTTGACATCCTAAAGTTTAGGATCTAAACTGACAATTAAAGTAGGAGATAAAATTTTTAAGTTCCCTATTTATCATCGCTTAATTAATCCATTTCAAAATTATTTCATTTACCATTTTCACTTAGAAAAAACATAATAAAAAACATTATTTCATTCCAAATTCAACACAACTCTTAATTTAAGTACACAAGGTTCTTAATTCCTTTCTTTGAGATAAAAGATTGATTAAGCTTGTCGAATTTTTTATGACTCTGTACGTCAGCAAGTTTACAACAGAGTAAGCAAATAACTTAAAACAAGTTTGAGATTCTTAGAATGATTTAACGTTTGGACAGGTTTTTTTAACAACCCACTATTCTGTTAAATAATAGATACTATTAATCACTAGAATAATTGTTAAAAAAACATTCTATTAATAGTTTTTGTCATTTATGTGTTGTTTAGTTGAGTTTGAAAAGAATTGATGTTGAAGTTGTAATCAATTTGTCTACCAATTTTTTATCATCTTTGAAAAAAATTTAGAATAACTTTTTGTACGTTTTCGTTTTGATTAATTATTATGTGGTTAATTATGAATAATCAAATTCTTGTTTTAAATTTTGCCCCAATCATAGGTTAGTTACAAGTATTGCCCTCTAATCAAAAATTCGTTTTAACCCATTGCAGTGCAGTGCAGTTAGTTATTAGCGGTTCTAAATGAAAGAAGTCATTTTATATTATTTATAAGTACGATTTTTCAATTAAAAGAGGTATAAGTTAGTTACAAGTATATAACGATTTGTAACAGAATTCTCAGGAATTTTACGAAGAATTGAATGAAAGTTTAAAATCTGTGATGGACCAGATGTGAGATTTAAAAAGGAGAGCTAATTAAAACGGTCAAGAAATGCCAAAAATATTATTATTATCTGACTTTTGTGAAGTTTTCAATTTGCTCAGAGAAAGATTTCATCTTTTAACATCCAAATTTATCCTAAAATACTGTTAAATGGCGTTACTGAGAGTTACTCAAATTCTATTCAGTTATTCAATGGATGATCGAGAGCAATATTTAGCATTTACATTTTATAGATTCTAGACTAGAAATTTTGTATGTTTTACTGTACTTAGTTGTATCAGTAAAGGCAAAAAAATATTAAGTGGCAAAACATCTTTTTATGATTATGTGAATTTTTTTCTCTTTTCCATCGTTATGAGTCAGTTTAAATGTGTCACTCGCACTTAAACGGTGGAATTTAAATAAAACAAAAGTTCTGATTTTACAGGTTTCGGATTTTCTTTAATCCATCATCAGAAAGCTTCGTCACTACTATAATACTGATAACATAAAATAAAGCTGCATTTTAGGTAATAATATAATCGCAAAAAGTACGAGAACACTAAGAAATTACTACAGTTTTAAAAAGCTATTGACTTCCAATTAAAAATATTTTCAGAAATAGTAAGATTTTTTCAATTCACTTAAAAATATTTTACTTTTCCGCATTCGTTTGAGTGTCGAAAAGTCTTTTTTCCAAATTTGTTAAAATACTTAAACAAAATAGAAATTTTCTCGTCTTGATTGCAAATAAATCTAATTGACTGACTTACAAGAAGAGACTCCCGACTGGATTGGTTAGATTCAAAACTCGGAATGTCAGTTACAGACAACACGATCTTTTTTGATTTACCAAATTATTAGGAAAAACAATCCCACAAAGATATGGATGCATTAAATGTATTTTTTTAATCCCAAAGTTTAATCCCAATCAAATCAATTAACTAAAAGCGTTTTAACATTACTCTTTAACAAGAATAAGCGAATACATCCCAGAAATTATCACATTCATTCAAAAAATCATCTCAAACAGCCTTGCTTACAAAGCAAACGTTCAGTTTACTTTGACGTCTCCGGTTTTGACTCTAAAAACAACCATCATTACACTAAACTCGTCCCGGAAGCTTACGGAGATACTAAAAGCCTTCAAAAAGGCCCCTTCGGCTTTTTGAAGGCGAGAATTAACCACATCCGAAAAGACCTAAGAAAAAAAATCAGTTAACGATTTCGATTTATGGAAACGAAGTAAAGCCGAAGAATCAGCTTGGGATTCCCCATGGGGAAAAGGAAGACCAGTTTGGCACATTGAATGCTTAGCAATGGCGACGGCTATTTGCGGAAAATCATTAGATATACATACGGGTGGAGTTGATTTAAAATTTTCTCATCATGATAACGAAATAGCTCAAAGTGAAACGTGTTTTGATTCCGGAGAATGGGTTAGGTGCTTTTTACATTCCGGTCTTTTAAATATCGCTGGGTGTAAAATGCCAAATTAAAGTCAGTAATTTATAAAGTTAGTAATTGTCGAGAAACTTGGTAAAAACATAGAGAATACTGAGATTTCGCCCTTTTAAAGTGTTTTTCTGACGATAGAAAAAATTGGTGTGCGTTCATCTCAGTATTCTGTTTCTATCAAACTTTATTACGTTTTAAATTTGATAGACGGAAGCCTTTCCTTAGCTTTATTCGTGGAGGTGATTTCTAACAATTTCTGATTTTTTCATCCACTCAAGATTTAGGATTTTTTGCATATAATCAAAATTAAACAATTTGATTGGATGAAAAAATCAGAAGCTGTTGGAAATTACCTGCATGAAGAAAGCCCCCGTTAGCCTTCAGGCAAGACATAATGCAAGTAGCTGACAAGCCAGTAGATAGAAAGTGTGTTCAGTTGTTTGTATTAATTTATTTCAAGTCTCATAAGTGGTAACTCGCACATTCCATTTAAACAATAACAGAAGCTAACATGGAGAAACTGTTATCCCTAATTTACCCATCAACTCGCATCGTGTAAACTAACCTTTACTGATGGCGAATTCGATTGGCAAAACTAGTGTGCACTGGTGCGCACTCGTTGAGTGCAAAATGTGACATATGTCACACTAGCTTAGTGCAAAAAAGGGCAAATTCAACAGAACGCGATGAAATCAAACATAATCATAACATCATTTGTAAGTGTGTTCAAGCTTGATGATGTTTAAAATGTTTTATAAACTACAATAATAAAATGTAATAGAATACAACGAAACAACCAATAGAACACGCTGTTATACACTGGTGCGCACCAGTGCACCCAATCGAATTCGCCATTAGTTAGCCTTTTTCGGTATCAAGACAATGATTTGTAATATTTTTATGTAAAATACGGTAAACTGCCCAAATGTTGCCCCCTAAAAAATGTTTCCTAAAGTCGGTTTTTCTATAAAAATCCATATAGAAAAACTGGAAGGCTAACTTTAAGTGCATTTCCGAGATTTGATGAGTTTACCCAATTAATTGTGTGAATCTACCTACCAAGTAAGTGTCATTATCTGTTTGTTAAAGATTTATTTATAAAATAAATTCTAAATTTTTATCGAATTTCACAAAATCTTATGCGTAACTTATTTAAAAAAATATCTTTTTCCGTTTAAGTGTTTTTATCCAAGCTTCGATAAAAAATCCCACGTATAGGACATAAGAAATAACTGTCAAATATACAGGTGTCCCAAGGTTATACCGACAAGCTACTAGGATATATTCCCTGGGTCATTGTTTGTACATTGAGATTAAAACCCGTTATCCGATTTTTTATAGTTTCAGAGATATACGATGTTAAAATCCTTCCTACTTGTGTCAATTTTTCTTAATAACTTTGTTAATTTTGAGAACATGATCCTCAAAATTTCTCATCGTCTCAAGATTTAACGTCTATTATATGAAAATAATTTCAAAATTTTATTGTCCCCTTAACATGCTTTTCGCAAAGATCTGCCTCAAAATTTTTCAAGAATCCCTAAGGATTAACATCAATTACATAACAATAATTTCAAAATTTTATTACACCAATAACATGCTTTTGTCAATCGTTCACAAAGTTAAATTAATACAGTTTATCTTACAAATCCGCACCCAAACAAAAGCATGTTATGAAATTAAGAATATTTTGAAATTATTACCACATAATTGAGGTAAAATCCTAAGATTCATGTGAAATTTTGAGGCATATTCCCTTAAAATTAACAAAGTTGTTAAGGGGGGACAACAGGGTGGAGACCGCGAAAAAAGGCGATAACTAAGATTTTATTTTGGTTCACTGATGTATTATAGAAAAATCGGAATTTGATATTTGTAACTACGCAGTTTAAACTTATGTTAGGAAGTATAGAGAAAAAAATCTGTCTTAGAATACATCTATGGAGGATGACCAAATGCACTAACAAAAAAAAGCATTTTGTTGGTTGTCACTATAAAACGTGTAAAAATAATCTGGAAATAAAAAAGGAAACGTCATTTTAATCTATATTAGTGTAGCTTCAGTTAAGCGTACCCGATTTAGAAAATAATAATTGCTGTTAAAATGGCACCCCTGCAAAAAAAGAGTTAAGATAATCGATAAAATAATTAATCTTTCCACGGGTAAAGAGGCAGCAAATATTAATACAAATAAAAATCCGTACGCTTAAGTGAAGAGAATTTTATATAGATTGAGGACGTCTCATTAAAATTTGAATGCGATTCTCGTTGGTAAAGAAATTGTGACAACAGGTTAAAAAAATTTTACTGTGAGAAAAACGCATTTAAAAAGTGAAGTTTAGTTCTAGGTGATATAATGCAGGAAATTTTAAGAGTTACCACAATTCATCGATTCCTGCTCCATAATAAAGGTCTTTAGAATTTCTAGAACATAATTCGACTTTCTTCTTGTTGTCTGAATTGTCTAAAACACTTGAAATTTAACGCACTTGAGCTCCACTTATACGGTGTTGGTTTTTAGCTGTACAAAATGCGTACATTTGGGGACTAATCTGGATTTGTATTTCATTTGCCACCTTTAATAAAGATGCCATTCCATTATTAAAAATAGAAATCGTTAAATAAGTAGCAATTTGCACAATAATTGCCCGACTTAATAAAATTTTCGGAGCGAACTTCCAAATGAGAGCATTAAAGCTCTCATTCGAATTTTGCGTAAATCCGCCTATACGGCGCTCAAGCAACTCTGTCTTGGACAAATCCATATAAATGGGAGTAATAGCGTGGATAACATTTTGTGACAATGGTTGTTTATGTTCGTATTCAAGTAATGGCTTCGTGCGCGCGAGCAGAAAAGAGCTATAATTCCATTATTTGTACAAATTTTTTTATAATATTGTAGGGCAATATTCTAAAAGGTACATACTTTCGAATTGCGTAACGAAAAAAAAAACGATTTTTCAAAAAATTTACCCTGTTGTTCCCCCTTAAGAAAAGTTAGCATAAACAGAAAGGACTTTAACACTCAATATCTCTGGAACTACAGGCTGTTTAAAAAATACGTTCGAATATTTGGTCCACTTATAGATCTCATCAGTACAAACAAAAAAGTCAAAATAAACATAAGTCCAAAAATCAGCCGTTTCCTAATTACAGCCTGTTTTTCAAATTAAAATAATTTACACTCAGTAAGAGTGATTCGTGTATTTATGAAGTCATCCACGGAAATAACAAAACAAATTTTGTTCGTTTCTGTTAGTGTAGTTGCCACATTTGTTGTAAT
This sequence comes from Digitonthophagus gazella, assembly GCA_036711955.1. Taxonomy (NCBI): domain Eukaryota; kingdom Metazoa; phylum Arthropoda; class Insecta; order Coleoptera; family Scarabaeidae; genus Digitonthophagus; species Digitonthophagus gazella. The sequence goes on along the minus strand of JASCIT010000007.1, from coordinate 32,902,784 downwards.
TATTGTGTGTCCGTTATTGTCAGTGTTTATTGAAGTAGTTGTTGCTGTAACCCATTGTTGAAATTTTCGAATATGCCTTATACCAACGCAGAAATGGCAGACATGCATTTTATGTATGGCAAAGCCGATGGAAATGCTTGTGAGGCACGTCGCCTTTATGCCGAAGCATTCCCAAACCGGGTACTTCCGTGTGACAAACTTTTTACAAATTTACATCAACGTTTATCCGAAGTTGGATCGTTTAAATCAAGAAACGGTGATGGTGGTCGGCCTAGATCAGTTTGTACTCCCGACGCAGAACTTAACATTTTAAGACGAATTGAAGAAAATCCTGGTACTAGTACTAGAAGACTCTCTACTGAAACAAATATTAATTTTTCCATAATTTGGAGAATTTTACGGGAGCAGCAATTGCACCCATACCATATTCAAAGGGTACAGGCTCTAGCTGTGCCTGATTATGCCGCACGACTGGTGTTTTGTCGAAGCATGTTGACAAAAGTCGCGGAGAACCCAAATTTTGTTACGAAAATTTTATTTACAGACGAAGCTGGTTTCACGAGAAATGGCATTTTTAATTTTCATAATAGCCATGTTTGGGCCGAAGAAAATCCGCATGCCGTTGTTGAATCGAATCATCAACTCCGATTTGCAATCAACGTTTGGCTTGGTGTGTTAGGAGACCATCTGATAGGACCTTGTTTCCTGCCTAACCGTTTGACTAGTCAATTGTACCTTGACTTTTTGCGGAATACATTACCACTGCTGTTAGAAGATGTGCCCCTCAACCACAGAATTAATATGTGGTTGATGCACGATGGAGCTCCTGCGCATTACGGAGTCTTGGTCAGAAATTATCTAAACGAAAATTACAATGGCAGGTGGATAGGGCGAGGAGGTCCAATTGCATGGCCCCCTAGATCTCCCGACCTCACTCCACTCGATTTTTGCATTTGGGGGTATTTCAAGACATTAGTTTATTCAAGTCCTGTGAATAATTTAGATGAGTTGCGAGAACGAATTGAACATGCCTGCCAGACTGTTCGTATAAATCCGGGACTCTTTGAGAGAGTGCGGCGTTCACTTTTACGGAGATGTGAAATGTGTATACAAATGGAAGGAGGACATTTTGAACATCTTCTTTAAGAATCATTAATTTGTAATAATTAAAATGTATTTATACTGATATTTGAGTGTAAATTATTTTAATTTGAAAAACAGGCTGTAATTAGGAAACGGCTGATTTTTGGACTTATGTTTATTTTGACTTTTTTGTTTGTACTGATGAGATCTATAAGTGGGCCAAATATTCGAACGTATTTTTTAAACACCCTGTATAAGAGATCGGATAACAGGATTTAATCTCAGTTTATTTAAAATGACCCAAGGAATATATTCTAACAGTTTGTCGGTATAATTTTGGGGCAGCCTGTATACACACGTTACATAAAAAAATATTTCAAAACTTTCTCTACAACACTATTAGTCTCTAATCAAAGATTCGTTTTAACCCATTAATGCGGTTAGTTATTAGCTGTTATAAGGGAAGATGTCCTTTTAACATCGTTTATAAGAGCGATTTTGCAATGAAAACGACATCAGTTTAAATAGGTCTTATCCATTAATGAGTTAACGCAAAAACAAATTTTATGATTTTTGTTACTTAACACTTTTCCAATGTCAACGCTTCAATTAGATACTTATAGTATAAGAAAACGTGGAAGAAATTATTTTTTAATTTTTGACCTTGCGTATCGAAATGGATTAATTTGCTTGACTCGTTTTCAAACAGTTAATTTTAATAAGTTCATCTGTCTTTGATTATAAATGATTTTTCAATGTTTTCCTTTTAAAATGTCAATATTTTATAATTTAATAACGATCAAAGATTAGCTAACACTGACAAATAATACATATAGGATTGATTTCTTATCATTTACTATTAAATATTAAAGCTCAAATAATACAAACAAGGCTAATGAACTACTAAAAATTCCAAACTAAATTTTCCATACCTAGTGTGTAACGTTTATAAAATAAACAAGAATAAAACACCTTTGTTTTACAATTTTGTAACTTTCATTTTATGCAATCCTCGCACTTACAAAAACTTGTACTTGTAGAATTGTAAATTTATAACTTGAAATTTTTTTTGGGACACGTCCCAAATCTCTACATAAATCTTCAATTGAACTTGTTCAAAAAAGCCACCAGATAAAACGTGAAATGACTGCTTAAAGGTAAACAAATTTATTTTAAAAATAGTTTCAACTCCTTGCTAAACAAGTTTACGAAAAATAAAAACTAAAAATCTTTGATGTCGAAGCGACGTACGAGTCGGGTTGTCTTGGGGATAGAAAGCGGCTTTACAGATCATGTTTCAAAAAGCTCGCAATCGCATACGAGACGTTTCGAAGTGTACACTGCAACGGGACGGTCTCCTATCATTGCTCAGCCAGAATGAAAAACCAGTCTACGGTTCACGTTCGACTCGGACGATCGCACGAGCGTACAGGCGCGTTTTAGTTAAAAGTGAGAGTGAACCGCGTCGAGTCTGTGCGCACCGAACTCCACGTCTATTTAAACTTAAAAATTATCCTTGAATTCGCGTTCGCGTCTCATCTTATGAATGAAAGTTCCCTCCGCGAGTAAAAACTCGTCCGATTCCAGTCCGGCAATCCACCGAACGCAACAACTATGAACGGGCATTGTTTGTTATTGTTCACCTTTTACTTTATCCTCCACGGTAGTAAGTGCCAAAAGGTAAGTGACCCGCGGCGGTAGCTTCATCAAATTTTCAACGGAAGTCTAATCGATACAGTTTCAACGCCAACGGGCGATCAAATTCGCCCGGAAATAGTATTAATAATAAAACGTAAGAATCATATATCACTTACGATATAAACTATTTAATGATCCGTAACACATTTGACGTTAATTGAAATTTTAACACCATCAAACAATCCAAAGTCCTCGACTCTATCGATATGTTATTATTATTTCGGCTATAAAATCTTAAGAGATCATCTCAAACTAAGCTTTTATCTCGCTCGAGACGTGCCGTAATTACATTATAATTTTAATCGTTTTATAAACGATGTTGTCTTGGCAATTCTGATCGCTTTAAGAAATTGCTTCGCCGTGTTAGGAAGATTGCGGTAATTTTACCATTATACTCGTTATACTAAAGAAGTTACCATGAATAATTCATATTTATAATGTTATTAGTACACATCATTCATCAATTGTATTTTAAAATAAAATTAATAAAATAAAACTAATTAATAAAAAAGAAAAAACGAAAAATGCAACTCAAATACATTAAAATTAAATTTACATTATTACTACAATCAATGCAAATTTGAGAAGTGTTGAAATAGACAAATAAAAAAAAGTCTGATTAAAAAACTAATTTTCTGCAAGTCAACAAAATAAGAGACATATGACCTTGCAAGGCGATGGATAAATAGGTATATAAATAACATAAATCCGATAGGTATAGTAATAAATTCATGTCTTGCTGACAAGAAAGAGGACAATGTATCATATCGTATACTGTACAAATGAAATCTGATTATTTTATTGATAAATGGGGTACGTTGAACCAACAAACATAAATTATCAATTTAAAGAGTGCTGTAGTAGAATGTTAAATGAAATTTATTAAATCAACACAATACCAACACCATTCATTATATCAAAGAACATAGTTTTTCATTAATACGATGTATCGTTTATTGCTTTATGATATAAGTAATGAACTGTTGTTAACCTTTGAAGTTTATTTCATTTATTTATAGTAATAAATTTAATCATAGTACAAACATTAAAGAGTAATTCATTCGTTTAATGAACTTTTTCTTTGTACTTGTAAGACTTTTTGGTATAGTGTTGATAAAACAATTAAATTGACTGATTTAGAAAATGTAATTAGTCAACTTTTTCTTTCTTTTTTTGGCAGAAACCTTGAAACAATTATTTTTTTAGAAGATAGAATTTTTTAGAAGGTTTAGTACATATTTTGATTTCTAAAAATTAGAAAGGTAAAGATATATTACTAGATTGTCTCTTATAAACAACATCGACAATCTTGAAAGTCTATTAAACATTTACAACATTAAAATACATGACGAGACAAAACTATCAAATCTTTTAATTTTTTGATCATGAAGAAAGAGTTGCTAAAACAAATCAAAAGTTAAAAGGAATGGACTTATCTCTAGCATATCTCTCTTCATAGTACAATTCAACTTTGAGCTATAATCAAGCGTAATTTGAATGTCAGTCGAGGACGTTACTGTTCTACTTTAGTTAATGTCGCATTCCTGGGAAAGTATGTGCTCATCGTCTCTTTAAAGCTCATCGAAGAAATAGGTTACTGCAATGATACCAATCTTACCATTCCTGCAAGTTTCAATTCACGTTTTTTTTTTTCTATAATCACAGCTACCAATTACATATCAGAGTTTTTGGTAAATACATGAGAGAGGATACGCAAGATAACCCAATTTAACCCTTTTAAACATTTTTCTCTAAGATTTTTTCAAGTCATACTCTATACAAACAAGCGACAGACCTTTGCAGCTCTAAATGCTAACAATTGACTTCATAACCAGCGATATTTTCAACAAAACCATAAAAAATACTGTAAAAGAAGCTCTAATCATAACTAATAATGATGACATCTACTTGACGAAACCATTTTCAAACTTTGTTGTCCTAATGCATTAGAGAGGGTATGAAAGGAGACTCAATTTGACCCTTTCAGGGGTCTTTCTCTAAAGTTACTAAACTTTAGAGAGTTGCTAAAGCAAATCCAAAGTTAAAGGGAATGGACTTATTTCTACTATATCTCTCTTCATGGTGCAATTCAATTTTGGGCTATAAACGAGCATGATTTGAATGTCAGTGAAGGACGTTACTGTTCTACTTTAGTTAATGTCGCATTCCTGGGAAAGTATGTGCTCATCGTCTCTTTAAAGCTCATCAAAGAAATAGGTTACAGCAATGATACCAATATTACCATTCCTGTAAGTTTCAATTTACGTTTTTTTTGCTATAATCACAGCTACTCATTAGATATTAGAGCTTTTGATAAATGCATTAGAGAGGGTATGAAAGATGACCCAATTTAACCCTTCTAAACATCTTTCTCTAAGATTTTTTTCAAGTCATACTGTATCCAAACAAGCAACTGACTTTTACAACTCTGAATGATAGCAGTTGACTACAAAACCAGCAACGTTTTTGACAAAACCATAGAAAATACTATAAAAGCAGCTCTAATCATAACACTGGACAACAAATTTTGGTTTGTTTGCTGTATCGTCTTTGAAAAGTACGTTTTTTAGGTATTTTTGGGGTGCTGAATACAAATATGACAATGAAATTTAAAACTTAGTTGCAGTTTTTAAGAACACATTTTTATTTTATTTTTAACAAACTAAAAAAATAAATAGGTATTTTTATACTATTTTTGCACTTTTAGACTTTAGTTATAGCGCTGTCTTTTTGCTACTCTTTTGTAGATTGTTTCTGGAGCACCTCTAATAAGAGTCCAGCAGTAGTCTGGAAGCATGGAAGGATTCCACTTTCCCTGGTATCTTTTTTTCATATATGATATATCCTGATGAAAACGTTCGTCGTGTTCATCACTTACACCTCCGCAGTTCTCAGGAAAAAAGTCCAAGTGTGAATGTAGGATGTGCATCTTTAGAGATATATTACAACCCATTTTTGTTACGATAACAGCATATTCTTAACGAGAGCACCGTAATTGTCAGCATTTTGGTTTCCCAAGAAATTTGTGACCACCAAGCGAAAGTCATTCCAAGCATTTCTTTCAATATCTGTTAGGGTGTTGTCAAATTGTTCGTCCTTCAAAATATTTCGAATCTGTGGCCCAACAAAAATACCTTATTTCACTTTTGCTTCACTTAGCTTTGGGAATTTCTGACGCATGTATTGGAAAGCTGGCCCATCTCTATTTAGTGCCTTGACAAAATTTTTCCAGCTACAGTATTATTATATTTTATTATAGGGTCATGTAGCGTCACGTATCTCTAAAACGTGAACTAATATTGCAAAAATTAAATTATTTTCGGGTTCAGTGCACCAAAAATAGTAAAGTTTTGTTGATTTTATTTTAGATACTTTTCGGCTGTTGTCCAGTGTAATCAATAATCACATCCAATTGACTGAAACTATTTTTAAACTTTATGGTCTTAAGTTTTAAAGATTTAAATAAAGTTTAGAATGAAAAACTCATCAAAATATTTTCTTTCATTTTCAAATTATACCCGAACAAAACTGAGTGAATTATTTTAAGACAACCTTGTGATTTATGACATTAAAATATGTGGGTGCAGTGATTAATGCAAAAATCAACCAAATTATTGCCCATAATATTTCGATACTATTGCTCCATCTACAGGGTTAGTACAAAGTCCCCGAACGATCGAATAATTTCGTTTTTTGGAAAGTAGCAATTTTGAAATTCTGTCTGGTTATATACTTGAATGTAATGAATTTATTAGTAAGATCTTCCCTTTTCTTTCGGTTTCGGTTTTACAGGAAATGCATCCTAGTTGTTTTTCTTAAATGGCATGTATAGTATATTGGTGCGCTTTTTAATGCAGAATAAAAAACTACGTTCAAAAACAGCAACATTTTAATTTTCATTGCTAAAAACATAAAATAGGACCTAAATTAAGAAAATTAGTTTAACGTGCAATCAAGCAAACACGTCACTTTATTGAAACTTGTCACACGTTACTTTCCTGATTACCGATAATTCATTAATGAATTTCCATTTTTATAGCCGTTTCTTATTTTTCAATTGATTAATTTATTCTCTGTGTCTCAATTAGGCTGTGACAAATTTCTGTAATTTCTTTTTCTGTAATTGACATTTTTGCTTGATTTTGGGTTAAACTGATTCTGCTAATTTAGGTATTATTCTCCGTTTTTATCAATAAGAATTGAAATGTTTGAAATTTCGGAAGCATTTCCTATAAAACCAGAAGCGACAGAAAAATGAGAATGTTATCAATAAACTCGTTACATTTAACAGTATAATCAGAGAGAATTTCAAAATCGATACATCTTAAATAAGAAAGTTATTACAAGTACTCTTGCAATTAGTTCATGAAGATCAGTAGCGTTAAAAAACACTCTAACATCCATATAGAGTAAACTCACCCAATCTCTGCTTTTATAAAAATCCAAACTCTATACACCCAGATACTTGACTGCACTGTCTTTGGGATTCCAGCTTAAATGATGGTTTTCTATTGTTATTATTTAAGGATTTTTGATTTTTCTTAGAGTGAATATTTTGACTTCGCATTTGATAGGGTTTAAACGGAAACACCACGTGGACAACCATTTCTGTACTTCATTAATTGAGCTTTGTAGGTCATTAATAGATTTTTCCAGGACTACATTTTGCGTTATAATAACCATGTCATCCGCAAATAAGGCTTTTTGATCACACAGGTCGACAAAATTTTATGAAAAGTCAGACCCATAGATCAAATAACACCTTCTTAAAAGGTTTTTGCGTACTGAATTCAGATATGATCTCAAAATTGCTCCATCACCTCAGTTTTTTCAAGATGTTCTAATCTACAGATGCAAAAAACAAGAGTTTTCAACATATTTGGCATTAAATAACGCAGCAATTTTTTTGTCCACAAAACTCTATGTGGCATCTAAATGTACCACTTTTTCCATTCAAAATGCATTTTGAATTTTTTCGATACCTTAATTTCTTCATGACAGAGTGCTTTTTTTATAATTCCCCAGTCATGGTCCCCAACAGACAATGATTTGGTCGTCATCTCAAAAAGATGTAAGGTTTGCAAATTCTTCTTTCCACCTAGATCATAGGTTTCCAAGTTTTAGATTCACTGGCTATATTAATTTGCCTGTTTTAATCAATCGAATAAAATATGAAAAATGAAAACTTCAGGTAAACGAATACAATGCGACGTAGAATTTTGAATTGTCTTTGCTACCAACTTTGTCAAACCAATCATCAAAATTGTACAGATTACGCACGCTAGAATAACACTATAAGACTACTGCATTGATGACTACTGCTTCTTAGCCTTCTATAGATTGATGACAACAAGTGATGTTACATAAATTATATTTCTTCAAGAAGAAATTAAGATATTGAAAAAATTCAAAATATATTTTTAATAGGACCAGTGGTACTTTCAGATGCCTCATGAAATATTACGCCCAAAATATTTCTTGCTATATTATTTAATCTCAAACATGTTTAAAAACCGAGTTTTTTGAATCTTTAGGTTAGAATATTTCAAAAATCCGATGTGATGGAGCAATTCTGAGGCCACATTTAAGTTAAGAGCACTCGAAACCATTAGGAAACTATTGTCTGATTTATGGGTCTAAAAAATGTTGGTCAGTGTCATTTGCGTGAATTGGAATATCATGTAGACAGATATTAAATAGAAGAGGTAAGAGGATATTACCCTGGAAACTCCTACTTTAATAAGTTTGCATTCAAATGTATAAGCATTATTTACTCTAACGAAAAAAGTCCTATCTTCAACAAATGAGTAAACTAAAGCTTTAAGGTATTCTGGAATGTCAGTTTTCAATAACTTATATTTTATAGTCCATATGTGACCTGGTCTACAAAAAGGGGGCTTAGGTATGAAAACAAGTTTTCGAGAAAACAGCTGTTAAAGATAAACAAGTAATTTTATCAGTTTCGCTTTAGTTGTTCGCGTTCTACATTCCTCTTTTGCATTACGTTTACTGAATCATTTTTATGCGTCTTTTGCTTCCGAAAGAAATTAAAAATGATTATTGAAGAAGAGTTCAGTGCCGTTTACAGACAATGTTTCGGTGAAAACGAAGAAGATAGTGATAAATCCGATATTGATAATGATTTGGACAGCGATTATGATTTATATCAGGCAAGAGATGATATAGAGGAAAGTTTCGTTAAAGTGGACTTATCTATGGTCGATTTAGAAGAAGAAGAGCTGATAGCAAAATTTCTCTCTAGGGGAAGGTGGGTATGTTTGGGACGGTGGTATGTTTGGGACAATTGATCCAAACCGAAAACTTGTTTGAATTTACCCCGTTCTCTTACTTTAAATTTACTAGTGCTACCTACAGTGCTACATTGTCGAAACTTGAAATGCAGTCAGTTATTTTAACCTTAAAAATTGGACGTTTGCATTTATGTTGCTTCAAAGTAAAAATCGGGTGCATCAGATAAGTACTGGTTATAACTATGTTTATTTACAAAACTTAATAAATTATTATTGGTGAAGTCTACAAACCGTTTTTGATCAATACACCTTGCTGTCTTTTATTTGTGTCCTATACTAAAATTTAAAAAAAATAAATTGTAGACAAACTACAATGAGGTATGTTTGGGACATTGAAAGAAGGGGATATCTGGGACATCCCAGATATACCTCCTATATACATAATCGGCTCTTGGTAATTGGTTCTTGAATAACCCGTGCAAAACAGTTACAATTTACAAAGATATTACAAAGATATTAACAAGCACACCCGAAAAACTGTTAATAGAAGAAACATTAAAAATCAAGAATGAAAAATTTCGAAAAAGGGAAGAGAAGGTTAAATACAGCGTAAAAAGAAATTAGAGACGGAAGAAGATGAAGAAATCAATTATGCTTCCATCATTTTGTGACTGTCCCATACATACCAACGCAAGGTACGTTTGGGACAAAAGTACAAATGATCACTTCTACTGCAACAAAACTCTAACCATTAGAAACAATGACATCAAATAAGTACCAAAATATAGGTATAAACAGTAAGCTATTCGATGGTATACATTTTAAAATTTTTATGTTGCTGGTATGGCCACAATTAAATGGATTATAAAAAGTGTCCCTAACATACCCACCTTCCCCTACTGATTGTTGTATTAAGAAATGCAATACACTCATACCTGGAGATCGGATTGTTAGTAGTAATAAGGTATAACAAAGAATTCCAATGTGTTTATTCAGAAATTGCTAAGCAGAAGGTAGAAGGATGCAGAAAAGGTAAGGTTACAAGGCATAAGATTCAGTTCTCTTTGGTGTCAAAAATATGAAATGATGTCTATTATTTTATAATTTAATCTCCAAATTTTTTCATTTTCAATCATTTCTGCTCTTCTTTTTGTACATTTTTAACAAAGTTCCCTACCAGTTAGAAATTTCCGGTTTGTGCCATTCGAAAGAGCAGATTTTACTTTATCCAGATCGCCAAAAAAGTGAAAAATGATTTTTTCAGACCTAAGCCCTAAGCTAAGTTTCATAGACCAGGTCACATATACCCACATTGAATCAAAGGCTTTGGTTATACCTAAAAATGTAGCTGTAGTGTATTGTTTATTTTCGTAACCTCTTTCTATTATCTCGACAACTCTTGTTAACTGATGTACTGTAGAGTGCTCAGGTTTAAAGCCATATTGGATGTTAGGTATGAAGGTGATATGGAGTTGCAAACGTCCCTTAATTAACTTTTCAAAGAGTTTACCCAGAGTTGGAAGTAAGCTAATCGGTCTGTAACTTTCTTCGTCTCTAGGTTTCTTAAACATTAGTGTTTCCACCTCTTTCCATATTTTAAGGAAATATCCCAGATTCATGCAGATGTTAAAAATCGAGCTCAATATATTCAAAGTTTGATTCGGTAAGTTTTTGATTACGGAATTGGAAATGAGGTCATAGTCAGGAGCTTTTCTGATTGGTAATTTTTTAATGAGAGTTTGTAGTTCTTCTGGAGTTGTTTGATCTATGGCACTATTGTTAATAGGGAGATTATTTTCTATATACAGTGAAGCTTCGCTAATCCGGATCAATGAAAACCGAGGCAATCCGAATTAGTGAAACATCCGGATTATTGGAACCTTTTTAAAAGTCACAAAAGTATGTTAGTTACATGTAGGGATTTATTAAATCAAATCACACACTACTAACATATTGAAAATCGTCGATGTACCAACTCCATACTTAGTAGCCAACATCTTTCCACTAACACCATTTTTTAATTTTTGCAATATATCGTGTTTTTCCGCTAGAGTTAATATTTTGTGTGTTCTCTTTGGCGCCATGATGCTTTTTAACGAACTGCGTGACGTACATTCATGGCAAACTGAGCAACCTACGATCCGGATTATGGAATCACAAGTAATCCGGATTATAGAATACATAATGTAAATAACTAATATTTCAATTTCGTCCGGATTACTGGAGAATCCGGATTATTGAAGTTCGGATTAGCGAAGCTTTACTGTACTGTTGTATTTTATTGGTGAATATAAAATCAGTTTTCGAGAATTATGGAGTGAATGTTTTTTCAAAGATAATTTAAGAAACCAGAGGCTTTATCACCATCAGTGCTGTAGCTATTCCCTTGACATGTTAATTTTGGCACTACTTCGTTTTTTTTTCTAGGTATTTCCTCAACAAGTCAAGTATTTTGTAAACTTGAAAATTATTATCAATTTTAACTTTTAACACTTCTCGTTATTTAAAATTACAAACCATCAAGATTTGTAATTACCTTTAGAAAAGCAATTAAATTTTGAAAAATATATTGCAAAACTTATTGGAAAACACATTACAAAACATAATTTACTTACAAAAGTAAAACCGCACATACTCTCTACTATTTTTATCTTTTAAGATAAACTGTGACAATGGATTTCCTAATATTTTGCGATGCAGTTCAAACATCAAATATCACTGATTTTTTCTTAATAAAAAGTTACACGTTTGCAATTTTAACATTTTCCTTTGTTTTCAAATATTTTACGACAATCGTAAACCACTTCCATTTCGGATACGAATATATTACGTTTGAAAGTACGTTTCTATTTCCGTTTAAATGCGTTAGAAAAGGGTCCCGTATATAAAATCTAACAGAAGTTAAAGTGGGTGGGTGAGTTATGGGCGGTTATTTAAAGAACAGGTAACATTAGACTTCGAAAGGTTTGTGGTTTTAGCTGTTATGCAGGTAGAAGAGTCTGTCAAAGAGGGACAAGTTCATCTTTTCTTTATTTTCTCCAAAGAAGAAACAAAGAATTTGTCAACCTGTTTTTTTTTTTCTAGTTCTAATTTACTACTAATTCAGTGTCACTAACCGAGAGTTCATAGAAATCTGATATACGCAGAAATATGTCAACATATGCCTCTAAAACTCGACACACTTCATTTCGAATAACCGGGTGGTATCCGATAAGTTAAGTGCCAGATACAAACTGCAGATTGTACATAAGTTATTAAGTAGGCTCTCATTAATACCCAGCGACCATTTATATCAAGAAGACGCATGTGGTTTTATCGATGGGTTCAGTTTTAGCCTGACACAGTTTCGTATTACACAACGTTATTGTTTCATCTTCCAATTAACGCTTAAAAAAGCCTAAAACGCTTAAAATCCCAAGATGAAATTTCAAAATTTTCTTTGTTCCACGGCAATATAATAAATTTTCCGTTTATGGTGTTTATGACATCGTAATTCTAATTTATTTCTAGGTGGAGACTATATTTTATGATTTTATAGTCAAGAAGGAAATGTTGAAATGGTAAATATCATTGGATTAAGAAACTTGAATTGAGAACAACAATATTTATCATTTAATATTTACTATTTCACCCGGGTAATAATCTGCATTGATTAAACAGTAGATTAAACAGATTCTTTCAACCTTATAATTTTATAATACTAAAAAAAATGTTAACAAATATTTAAAAATTCCTTTAAAGCTATAATCTCCTCACTATAAACGTTTGCTATAAATACAGGATTTTTTTAACTAAACAAACATTCGTTTGACCGAATCAAGGTCCTGGTTAGGTAAATATAGATGTAAATCTATGCTCAATTAAACCTAGAGAACATGGGAAAATCTATCAATGGGATTATATGCCGATCAATAAGGCTCATAAAGTTCGTAATAACAACCGAAACAGAAAACAATCACCGCCCAACTTCCGGTCTCAATTTTAGGCCAACCATCCAGCATATAAGTTAACCCATATACCACTCTACGTAGAACGAATGACTTATTATTTATTATCATAGATTCAATAACTTAAGAAATAATAATAAATTCTCATCGTTTTAGATTACTAAAAAAATACACGTTATCCACGATAAAGATATTCGACTTCCTGCAAATACAAATTATTCAAATATCACGATGTTTCAAGATAATTTGATTCATCAAAATCAAAATACAAGTTTATATTCAAAATGGTCACCTTGGACAAGATGTGAACATTGTATGCAAACAAGATTTAAAAAATGCGAAAGTATAGAATGCAGAGGTAAGAAGTTATACGAAGAAAAACTTTGTAAGAAGAAACGATGTTTGAGAAATAAACACATGCTAAAATCATACGATATGCATGTTGTCAAAGAAGTTCGGGTAATTTATACTTTTTATTAACAAGCTTTAATCTTTTTTTAGAATTTAACTTATTTAATTGTAGGAAAGCAGCATATCAACACGAACTATCGTCTCAAGAATATGGTCAAAATGGTCCGATTGGAGTCCATGTTCAAAAAAATGCAGAACGAAACGCTATCGGACTTGTAAAAAACCCGGAAGATGTAAGAAGAAGAAACAAGTACAAAGTGCTTATTGTTACTACGAACAAACACGATGTCAAAAATACGTATTTAATTTAATTGATGGAAATACCAACGGTAAATAATTCTTCGTTGATTGAGAATGATTAAAATAATAAATAGATTTTAGATCCAAATAGATACTCGTATGAACCTCCAAAGCCAACGTCAGATTATTTTAATTGGAAGAAAAAATGTGGAAGACCCTTTAAAAAAATGAGGATGTTAAAAATTATAGGAGGAATTGAATCGGAGAAGAGTAAATGGCCATGGCATGTTGCTTTACAAAATATTTTTAATGTAAGTTAAAAAGTTTTTTTTTTTTCTATTTCAAGTTTAAACACCTTTTATGCAAAATAAAATTAGGATGTGGTATTTTTACAAATACGAAAGCTTTCACACCCAGTGTTAATAATTGAATTAACACTAGAACTAAGATTAGTGATAACTGAAGTAAATACTTTTTCCTTTAGCATGATTTAGTCGTGTGTCTTTTGAGAAATCTTCTGGAGAAAATTATTTCTGAAAAAGGTGATATGAAGGTGGCATGAAGAATGTGATATGAACTTCAAACCATCAAATATTTTCTTAATATCTCGGTAGGAACTTACAAGGAGATTACAAAACATTATACTCACCGATTTTGATATTCGTGGTACTGACTGATAAGTTTCACTACATCGTACAAATATGCCGATTCATGGTGACTCGACCAGGGGCGACTTCTAAAAAAAGGATAACTACTGACACATAAGTGACGTGGTCTTAAATCGTGAATTTCAACGATTGACTCACGAATGACTGAATAGTGTGTCCTAATATTTTACACATTTGTACCATCTATTAATACCTATCGATCGATACCACTTTTATCAAAATTGGTAAAGACAAAACCTTGTGGTCTCCTTGAAAAAAAAGGTTTTATATCATTACTAATCATAAAAGATAAAATCCAGCTATTGTACCTTTACTAGTCTTTAGTTAAAAAATAAAGACTGGTCTTTATTTAGTTAAAAAATAAAGAATAGTAGAGCGCAAAAAGTTCCTAAATTTCTGTCAAAGTTAATAAAATATTTGGTTGGCAACTAAGTAATTGCGGATTTTTTTTTAGAAAATCAATCAAGTTTTTCATGGAACTAAATAACTTTATTCTGTAATGTATTGCCCATTTTGATCAATAACCTTTTGCCATCTTTCAGGCAGCATCATAATTCCACGTTCATAAAACTTCTGGTTTTTATTAGCAAGAAACTGAATCAGGTACGATTTGACATCATTATTGAAATTTTTACCATTCCAGGAGTTTTGTAAAGATCGAAACAAAAAGTAATCAACTAAGGAAATAATTAAAGGAAGGGTTTTTACCACATGCGTTAAATGAGAAAAAATGTCTCATTACTGCACTGGGATCCGAACCCAGGTTTCCTGCTTTCCGGGCAGACGTTCTAACCAATTGAACTTTGCAGCTCGACAAGATTTCTCACATTTTCTGGCTACGTAACTGTCGCAAATACACGCGCACGAGAAACTTACCAACGTCAACGTTATCCCCGAAAGTGGGTAATGCACAAATATTAATTTTAATGAAAATTTGGGAATTATTAACGCACAATAATTAACTAAGGAAATAATTAAAGAAAGGGTTTTTACCACATGCGTTAAAGGAGAAAAAATGTCTCATTACTGCACTGAGATCCGAACCCAGGTTTCCTGCTTTCCGGGCAATTACGGTTTTCCGGTTAATTACGTAGCCAGAAAATGTGAGAAATCTTGTCGAGCTGTATAGTTCAATTGGTTAGAACGTTTGCCCGGAAAGCAGGAAACCTGGGTTCGGATCCC
Organism: Digitonthophagus gazella; assembly: GCA_036711955.1. NCBI lineage: Eukaryota > Metazoa > Arthropoda > Insecta > Coleoptera > Scarabaeidae > Digitonthophagus > Digitonthophagus gazella. The sequence goes on along the minus strand of JASCIT010000007.1, from coordinate 32,887,304 downwards.
AGTGCAGTAATGAGACATTTTTTCTCCTTTAAAGCATGTGGTAAAAACCCTTTCTTTAATTATTTCCTTAGTTAATTATTGTGCGTTAATAATTCCCAAATTTTCATTAAAATTAAAAAGTAATCAGATGGTGCAAGGTCAAGACTATATGGTGGATGTGGCAAGAAATCCCAACTAGGGTTTCCAAATTTCGGGATTTCGGGATTTTGTATTTCAATCCCGGGACCACGGGATTAATCTCGAAATCCCGAAAAATTAGAAAAATTATTTGTACCGTCGTTTGGGGTGAGATTGATCACCGGGGGTGAGATTGATCACCAAGTTGCTTCTTCATAAATTTAAATCTAGCGCGCAAACCAACTATTAGATTGGTTTTTCGCCAAAGCAACACAAACCTGGTGACGAAAAAAGAATCTAATAGTTGGTTTGCGCGCTAGATTTAATTTTATGAAGAAGCAATTTGGTGATCAATCTCACCCCCAGTTATCAATCTCACCCCAAACGACGGTAGGGTGAAAATAACTTATATTTTTGACTATTTTAATAAAAGAACTTGGAAATGTAATATGTAAATCTTATTATTTAACACATAGGTTACGTAACTTGAAAATAATATTGTGAACGCAAACTTAAACAAAAATATTAAATTTTGACAAACAAATTATATTTACAACTTAGAACGGAAATGGCTTCTGAGCATCACCACTGCATCTAAGGTAGAATCGGCTAACCGAGATCTTATTTTTGTGGCAAGCGATGACGCAGAAGAAAAAGCTCCTTCCGAAGCACCGCTGCCAATGTAAACCACGCAATCCGCCATTTTCTAATAGGGCCATTTCTTTTTTCATCACCTTTAAAACATCAATAAATTTTCCTTTCAATGGTTATTGTACCGGTTTCATCGCATTTGTTATAGCCTGTTCGAGTTTGTTTTTGAGACTTAAATTTTCATCTTCTTTCAATCGGCTGATTGGCAACATATCTTCAGAGTCAAAACCGTCCTCGCCAAAATTTATTGTAGTTGGTTTAGCTTGGTTGCAGAGAACGGTTCCTGATAAGCTTTCTGAAATATTTTTGACGAAGTTCGCAATTATGTCGGTAGGGAGCAAATTAAAAAAAGGATCCTCGCTGTCTTGCTTGTTGGAATTTTAGAGATAATCCATGACTCCAGACATTATGGTTCTTCGCTCTGATATTCGCTGAATTTTGAGACTGAATCGTCCTAATATTTTACTGGTATTTGTATCCGGATTTCGTGATTTTTTTCGGGATTTCTGGATTGAAAAAATATCGGGATCCCGGAATTGGAAATCCTAATCCCAATCAAGCTCCAGTAATTTTTGCCGAGTAACCAAAGATGTGTGTGGCCTTGCATTGTCATGATGGAATATAACACCTTTTCGACTTGTCAATTCAGACCGCTTTTCTTCAGCTGCATTGTTTAATTTCGTTAGTTGTTCAATGTAGACATCAGAATTGATCGTTCAGTTGGGTGGTAAGAGTGTGCATGTATGTGAGTATGTATGGGAAAATGCATGTATGTGATACATGAAGATTCTCTGCAATCTTTGTTGTACTATGACGATCCGAATCGATTATTGCTTTGATTAGGACTTCATCAACTTCAACTGGACGACCAGAGCGTTTTTCGTCTTTGCGTGATAAGTCACCAGAACGAAGTTTGGCAAACCAATTTTGATACTGCCGTTCTTTTAAGGCTTCGTCACCATATACAGCACACAACTTTTTATGAACTTGCGATGCGTTTTTTTCCCTTTGCGGAAATAAAAAAGCAAAATATGACGAAAATGTTCTTTTTGATTTTCCATTTTTCAACGAAGGCCAAACTTCGGTTAAAAACTTTTTTTACTGATTGACTGCTGAATTGCCAACTATCAAATGACAAGATGTGTTTTACATTTGTACTACGTCTGCAAACCTAAAAATTCAACTGAAGCAATCTATGAGTGAAATCCGCAATTACTTATTGTTAGTTGCCAAACCAATAGCTGTAACCCTCATTTTTAACTCTACAATTTTTAAAAAGACCCACCACTAAACTCAAAAACCCCTAATTTCAAATCTAAAGTTATGAACTAATCCTGTTATTTCAATTGATTAAAGATACTATTTTTATTTAGGAAACTTTCTGTGGTGGAACTTTAATAGCTCCAAGATGGGTACTAACAGCTGGACATTGTCTAAGAAGAGTTCTTCGAGTGAGAATAAACGAACACGACTTAACCACTATGGACGGCAGAGAAAAAGATTTTTTAGTAAGCAGAATGTTTTTACATCCGGAGTTTGACCACGTCACGGTCGATAATGACATAGCTTTACTCCGTTTGCCTGTGCCAGTTGTGCAACCTGTCGCTTGTCTGCCGTCTTCAGACCCAATTCCAAAGGATTTATGTTACGTTATGGGTTGGGGAAAAGAAATGCCAGAAAATGTCTTAGGAACAACAATCTTGAAAGAAGCACAGGTATAACAATCAAATATACGAAAAATTTATTTATTTATTTTCTTTAAACGTAATTTTTTAGATCCCTATTGTAAACGAAGAAATTTGTAAACGTTCTTATAAAAACTACTACATTACAGATAACATGTTCTGTGCTGGTTGGAAATCAGGAATTTCCGATACCTGCGCTGGTGATAGTGGAGGAGGATTAATGTGTGCTTTAAAAAATAAATCATCACAAAAGACTTACGTTATACAAGGAATAACGAGTTTTGGTGATGGATGCGGAAGAAGAAATAAATACGGAATATACACGAAAGTGAATAATTATTTAAAATGGATCGATCGAACTATCGAGATGTATTCGTAACGAAACGTTGACTTGACTAGAAAAAAAAAAACGGGTTATTAACAACAAAATTTTATGCTATTACATACATAGTACAAAGGTTGTTTTGTACCAATCGCGTATTTAACCAGAATCATGTTCACGTACTAATTAAGATCTATTATTAAGTATTTCATTTAGGTCATTCACTCTCGCGCCACGAATTGTAAATATAACCGATGTAAGCGTAACATTGTGATTTCTAATCTTTAATATTTTTATAACGACTCACTACGCAAATGTTTATATTTACTATTAAATAAGCAATCAACACCAAAAGTTAAAAATATGATTTCTTGTCTGGTGTTTTATTTACTGTCTACATTCTTCATTTAACCCTTTGACTACCAAACAAAATTTCAAGTAAACTTATTAGCAAATCATTTTAATTCATTTCGTTTATTATAAAACTAAATTCTAATAATAATTGGATTGGAGTAGTTAATTTCCTAAAAATTAGAAATTGTAAGAAACCTATTTTACAAGTTTGTAAATATCAGAAACCTTTTGAAAGTTGTTAACAGATGGAATCACCGTGAAACGTCACTTTAGGTTCATCAAACGTCAAAACCCACAAAATTTAAATCGGCTGTGTAACTAAACTCCACCCGTTTTTTTGCAAAAATGGTGCATAGTGCTGTTGCTGATGAAAGCCTTTTGGGGTATATACAAAAATTAGCTAAGCCAGACACGTGTACTGTCGGTTTAATATTAGGACAGGTACGTAACCTCAAATTTTAATGTAGATGTAACATATGTCAAAATTTAACTCATTTACTAACGATATACATAAATATGTAGTATATAAATTAACACATTTTATATGACTTTATCAAAGAGAAAATTAAGGGGAAAAATGATAAAAATAGAAGATAATAATTGTTTTGAATTTTGCAATTCTTAAATAATTCATTTTTTATTTAAACCAACATTAATAAACTGTGTAAGAAATAACTTTGTAAATAAGAACTCAAAGAACGAGTATACCAATAATATGATCACATCAAAATAGATTTTTTTTAATTGTCACCATTACTGTGCATTTATATAAAAAAATTAACCCTTTAAGTCTCACTTGTAAAAAACTGTGATGAGTAAATTTGTAATCATTACAAAAACTTGTAATCAATACCCACAGTATAAGGATTAATGTTACTTTAAGGCAACACGACTTTAAAAGGTTAAACTAGGGTAGGATTTATTTAACTAATCATACAGTGTGGAAAAAGTCTGAAACACTTGAAATATCTTGGAAGACCTCTTTTTTGAAAAAATGTTGGATGATAAAACAAAAACAATTTAACATCAAAAAATTGATTTGTTTAAAGAGAAAGAAATAATCATCAACCAATAAGAAGCCTAAACTGTTGTCAGTTGATTAATTTGGCAATGTGCTAACTTAAAAGTGAATCCATTTTGTACTCTATTGATTATTTTCACTGCAATTGTTCTTATCTCTAGATTTAGCCAATTTATCCTGAATATTCCTTTATCCTTCAAATCGTCGATATCCTTGGATTTATCCTTAACGCACGTATGCTACCATATTCACGACATAATAATTGTTCTAAAAAATGCGCTCGTTCGTTAACGATTAATATACTCCTTGCTCTTGAAATAATCCCATAAAAGAAATCATGAGTTAGGGTACTCCGCTTCTCCCTTCTACTGTGCTCCAGTCGGGCCTCCTCGGTAAATTTACGGGGAGGAACCTTCTCTTGCATCCTTTTTTCCATGGTGAGGCTTAGGATCAACTTATAGTACGCTTGTACTTTTCGCTTGCTACGGCTTGATGTGGAAATGTAAAATGCTTCAAACCAGCATCAAATTAGGCGATGATACAGAAATGGTTAATATGTTTAACGTTATTTGGATGTGATTGGGGTGAAAGGGTGACCATACATTCTTCTGCCAAATCTGTATCGCTCGCATCAATTTCTTTCTCTCCGACGATTTCATTTTCTTTTTCATCACCGCCATCTAAAATGTTGAAAATAATTTTACAGTTATTAGATGCTTCTTGATTTTTACCTGTTACAGACCTGCTTAAATTTCCTGAATTAACACGAGATTTTATTATATCTCTCAAGAAATAGAAAGATATACAATGCAGCCACTTACTGGCTTGTAATTCACCACCCTCCCTTCCTAACCATGGAAGCTTCAGTTTTGAAAGTTCTGTGGTAAATTCATCACGTAAATATTTCTATTTTTTTTTTTTTTTTTTTTAATTACTTCTATAATTGAAGAAAAGATAGGTAAAGAAAGACACAAGATCTTTAATGGTTTAATTAAAATCTTACATTACATATATATAATTAAGACCTTATTTTTATTTTCATAGCTTTATCAGTAGAGCGATTTCCAACGTTTTTGAACTTTCCAACATATCAAGATTTAGGATATGCATGTAGTAAAAATACAAGAAATTAGTTGGTCGCAGTCAATAGGAGATTCATCTTTAACCCTTAAAAGTCCTTCTATTTTTGATACATGACATTAGCTGAGTATAAGTACTTCAAGCATTACATTTGCTTTTTACATTTAGATGTTATGTTCACAACGTCTGGACATAGGACTTGGCAAAGACCAACATTATGTCCTCAACGTGTGGACGTAGGACTTGGCAAAAACCAATATTATGTCCACAACGTTTGGAGATAGGACCTGGCAAAGACCAATGATATGTCCACAACGTCTGGACAAAGGACCTTTAAGGTTCATTCTCACTATAGGTTCCGTTTCCGCTCCATAACCGTCCGTTCCGTTTCCATAAAAATATTGTTAGCTGTAAATCAATGGACGTATACACACTTTACGTTCCATTTCCATACCGTTTCCGATCCATTCCCTCCCATGTTCCATACTGTTTACGTATTTTTTTACGGGCAGAAGACATTTTGGAGATATTGGCATTTCAACACAATATGAATATTATTATGATCTATGTAATGTTTAGAATTTTATTTAATTAAATTAACTCCTTTGTAAAGCATATTAGTCCTTCTGTAAACTGGATTTACCTTTTTACAAATCAAGTACTTTGTTTACTGACGAGAAAATCGATGCTTTTCATTTGATGTATTTAATGAAACCACCTACACAGCCATAAACATTTTTTAATAATTGATAATTACTATTTGAAAATCATTTATAGTCTAAAATTTGCTGAAAAATATTAAAATTTGTTCTTGAAAAACGTAGTATACCACTATGGTATGTAATTGATTGGAAATGGCAGGAATGGAAACGAAACGGAAAGTGTGTATACGTTAATTTGCTTGACAACCTAAAACATTGTATGTAAACGGAATGGTTCGAATATGGAAAGGAAACGGAACGTATAGTGAGAACCAACCTTTAAGGGTTAAAACAATACATTAATATCAATTGGAGGTACAATTACTATTTAACCACTTGACTTACGATTTCTTTCGAACGTAATGCAATTATGGCGGGCCAGACTCGTCATTGTAAGTTAAGGGGTTAATGAAAACAGGACATACCGTGCTAACTGCTCGGCAGCATTGAAAAGTAGATAGTAAATGTTTGGTACATTCTTGTCTTTTTTACATGTTTGGGTTCATTTAAAAATAAAGTAATATTTTTCTCGCTTGTTCTTGCTTACCAGTGCTGGTTGGAGCAACGCTGGTAAGCAGCTTTGTACGTGTGCGTACCCTTAGGTTTGGAGAATGAGATGGAACAAGATTGTATAGTGTCTTTTGACATCTTTCTCAGCCGAAACTAATTGAATATCTTTGCACAAGGTTGGAAGGCCAATAAAATTTGAAAAAAGACCAACATGTTTTTAGAATCATTATGTGTTTTCCAAACCTAACGCGGCCACGCGATTTGAACATTAAATAGTCATCGAACAACAGATTAATCATCTTATCCATTGTTGATCATTTTTTGTCTTAAAATTAATCAATTTTTCGACGTTGTACTAACATTGTACTTTTTTAACAAAAGAAAAAAATGTCACTCAATACAAAATTCGTTTTTAAACACATAAAATAAAATGATGTTACCCCCTATAATCCTATAAACGCATACCACTGATAAAAATGTTGAGGCATATAAAAAGATGGCAAATTTAAGTAATTCTTGCCTCCATTGAGCGTACTTTCCAAAGAAACAGTCTGTTACAAGATATTTCAGGTTTTCCAGACTTTTTCCACATTTTATTTTTCAGAAACCCAAAATTAGATTGTTCATGTATAACAACTTTAACCCATTTGGTACACACGTACCTTAAAACCAATCTAATGGCATAAAATCAATTCGTTTCTACACAAAAACTATTTTATAAAAAACAAAAAAAATAAATATTATCCAATATTTTAGTCCATATTCAAGAATAAATAAAAACCGTTGATATTTCACTGAAGATATTTATTTTTGGATCTCGACTACCCAGATTTCGATCATCAAATGATTGACATCAGGCCAATCGCGTCATGCTTTGAACCCATTGTTATGATGGCGATCAGTAGATGCTCGAAACATGAGTTGTCGAGATTCAAAAATAAATATCTTCAGTAAAACATCAACGTTTTTCTATTTATTCCTAAACATCACCATACTGAAGAATGGAATCAGAATTATTCACATCAAATTGTAGTCCATTTTAAATTTAATTTATTAATAATTATTTTTACAGCCATCATACTGTAGAGACTACATAATCCATTTTGCAAAAACCCCACCATGTGAAGAAGATAGCAAAACAAACGTAAAGGTCAAAAACATCAAAAGTATCAACGACGTGCTAGACGTATGGGTGGCAGATCATGCAAAACACGCTACCAGAATGTTACCAGGCGGAATGTACGTCTTGGGTATTTTCGTTGTATCCCAAGAAGATTTATTAACACCATTTTCGAATAAATTAAAGTCCATATTAAACCAAGTAAATCGGCAACTTAGCACTAACGGTTATATGCATGGAATATCAACGAAAACCGAAAAATTAATCTTGAATTATAGCACAAAAACGCAATCGTATAGTTGTAAAAGTTTCGACGTCGTTAGCGCTAGTGTTAAACCCGCGGAGATTAAGTTCTTATCAAAGTCGATCGGGTGGAGGCAGTTTCAATGTAAATACGAACTCGATCGGATTTATTCAATACCCGAAGATAAAACCGACTTGACTTTAAGAAGACACATGAATGTAAGAAGTTTATAAACTTATTTTTGTCTTTTTAGTTTTTTTATTTTTTAGGACATAATCGAAAAAATTTCCGACTCTTTAACTCCAGCTATTTTTGCATTTGACGGAGAAATTCGTAAACCTGAAGCCGTGCTAGATACGTTTGATAAAAAAATTGGAAAATCTGGACATAGTGAACATTCCGGGCCGACAATTGTTTCTATTTATTTACCATGCGAAATGCAAAATACCACAAAACCCATAAACATTCTTAATTGCGCTGGACACATTAAACTTACTGGACAAATCGCTAGTAATATTTGGATGCATTCCAAAGCGACTGTTAAGAATGTTTGTGATGCTGTTTTAGAAGATATAATAAGAAGTTTAGCTGCCCGATTGGATATGCATTGGGATTCACTTATTGAGGAAGAACCTGGTTCACCGGAAGGTTTTTATTCAACCCAAAACATCCCATATTTTCTTTCTTATTTCATTTTATCAATTTAGATACAAATAGTATACATGAACCACCTAGAAGAGTTCTTGTTCACTTACCACACACAGAAGTAACATTTTCCGACTATTTATTCCCTGGAGAAGGCCCACAGGAAGCTCAAATATCTCTTCAGGAATTACTGGATATAACTGTTGATGAAAAGGATGGTGTTATGGATATTGAAGGACAAGCAGGTAAGGTTTCAATACAATTATAATAAATAAAGGTTTTAATTTTGATTACCTGGACAGATTTGGTGGATGTCTACAGTAACAGTATAGAATCTGAGGAAACTGACGGATCGTTAAAATCCATTCAAGCCAACGCGAACAAGTTGATGTACACTTTAGGAATAGGAATAGCACTTCTCGTTTTGGTGATATCACTGGTGGTACATTACTTCAGATTTATACCTTAGAGACACACGGAAAAAACGGTTTAGGTTGTGGACGTGTTTTAACTGCATTTATTTTTATACAATGCAAAACAGTACATAATAAAATGATATATTTTTAACCTGAAAACAAAAATCAAAATGCGTGTTTTTTTCTTGTGTTCATCCTTTTAAGTTTTAACTTCGCACACAAAGCAACTATCATCAACCTAAAGTAAAAGATGTTAATTAAGAGTATGCAAAATATTAAAAAAAAAATTATTTGGCGTAAAAATATTAATTAAATTTGCATTTAGAGAAATCCATTTCCGGATGTTGTTCCATAAATCTAATAAATAAATAAATTTTTATTATCTGCCAAAAAAATAAATAGAATTAATCTTACTTTTTAAGAACGTCTTGTTTCTTCTGTTCATCACTAGTTGGTAAACCTAATTCTCTTTGTTTTTGATCATACATCATCTTTTCAACAAGTCCTCTTGTTTCTCCATCCAAATCGGATAATTTCGATGGTTCTGGATTAATTTTCCTGGTGCTAATTTCCGGATCGGAAACAACTAACTTCGCCCACCAATTCATTTTGTTTACCTTTTCTAAATTAAGTAAAATGAGTTTCCCATCTTCTATAACCCACGTAGATTCCTCCAATTTAATTTCATGTGGAAAATCATCATCTATAATCGGTGGCTGTCCTTTGACTCCGCAAGTAAGGTGTTTCTTCGTTAAATTAACGACTAGATCTTTTTGTTTCGCTCGGAAGGATACATTGAGTGGGATGCGAACCTAAAATAAGATCATATATTTCTTTTATTGAAAACAAATAAATTAAAAAAAATTAATTTACAATAAAAAGTAAGTAATTAACCTTTAATATGTAAAGCGTTGAAATCACGATTACATTACGGTAGTACATGTGACTGAATACAATTATCAATAGAAAAACAAATACAGAAGCGGAACAAGAAGTTAATATTGTAGTAATAACGGTTCAAGGATTTTTTCATTTGTCGACAGCTAATTGGGTTATGAATGGGCGAGTTTGTAAACGAACAAATTAGAAGATATTAATTAAGTTAAATGGATAAATTGAAAAATTAGTGAAATTTGCATTACGTTTCTTAAACCTTTTCTATGGAGATTATTAACACATTCGTAAAAACCTATCCTCGGGTATATAATACTTTGTTTACAAGATTTCACTTTTATAAAGGTTTTAAAATATTAAATTAAAAAAAAAATAATAAGTAAAAGTTTATACAAACATCAATTCTATTGTATAATATATTCTGAATTCTATTTATTTCAATTTAAAAATGGAGATTCTGTATTTACTCGGTAGTTATAATAAAACAAAGAAATAAACACAAGAATAAAAGAAACGACTAAACTTCACTATGATATGAATAACTTTTTCATTAATAAAAAATATGTATATTAAGAGAGACAAAAATAGATAGATGTAAAGCGGTGTTTAGACCAGTGCTGACCTTTGTGAAACGTGGGCGTTGACAAAAAAGGACAAGAATAGACTACAACCGGTAGAGATGAGATATGTAAGGAGAATGAAGGAGGAAAACGAAGAGAAACAAAGGTAGAAATATAGGTATCCCAAAATTAGATGGTCATATATGATACCAACGCATTCTACGTTTGGAAATAAGAAGAAGGGAGCTACAAACCCGTGAGGAGACAGCAGAGAAACTGTTCTTAAAGAATATCCTCGGAATGGTTTAAATTAAGTTAATGAAAATTAGTATACTAGCCTAAAATTTCAAGAGAAATTAGATGATGGTATCGATTTTGCATGAAACTCATCAATGGCGTGTCTTATAAAGAGGTGATTTAGTTAAATATTTTTCTAACTGTTTTGCACATCAACTTGTTGCTACCCTAACTTAAAATTTAGATATCTTAGACCTTTCTACGTAAGAATTGTTCTCTTGTTGCAATTGCGTAACTGTAACCATTTTCGAGTAAGTCGTTTTTAAAGACCGACTAAGCTCATCTCTGAACTAAATAAGATTTTGTTTGCAGAGTGTGCTAACAAGATCACACGACCTTGTATTCACCGATTTTAATTAAAGCTGTACCAATCCATAGATATCAGCACATAGTACAAATGTGTAAAATACTAAGGCATATTATTCAGCGATTCGTGAGCAAATCACGATTACAGGTCGCAATTCAAGACCACACCACTTATAGGGCAAACTACAAAATCTGGACCCCCCTGAAAATGTTTCCCAAAGTCGGCCTTTCTATAGAAATCCATGTAAAAAAACTGGAAGACCGGCTTTAAACGCATGACCAAGATTTGGTGAGTTTCTACGTCAATGGTTGGCCTCCTCTCGAACCCTCCTCTTGTTGACTCACGAACCGGCTACCACACGCGGAATAAGATGGTTCGAACCTCATGACGTAACTACTTTTTGTTTATAATATATTCAATTTTTTTTTTTTCGTTTTTACTTTGATTTTTAATTTAAATTAATTAAAAAAAGAACCAGGAGAGGTCTCAGAGGGAGTGGCTAACCAATGACTTAAAGTGGCTTGGCCTTGAATCGCGAGCTGAAATTGCAACTTACTCGAGAATCGCTGAATAATGCGTCCTAATATTTCACAAATTCGTACTATGTACTAATACCTATCGATTAATACCACTTTCATCGAAATCGAATTTATGACTGAATTGGGTGACCATGCAAATTACAAAATTGTAAGTTGGTCTATTTTACCATTGCTCTCTTCAAAGAACTGTAGTTCCTTTAGGAAGAACTTTTGGATCAATGTTTATTTGGGCTTCTATTCTTATTTTTGAAGGTAGAATACGCTGATAGTGTATGGTCGTCTAATTTCGGGGTGCGATAAGAAAAAATTTAAACATAAAATAAAAAAAAAAACACATAGAAAGGATTTACTATGAGAAGAAACGACAGATGCGTTAGTGGGGATATTTGCAAAGGATAGATGTTGGAAGACAGGTAGACAGGTTAAGCGAGTATTGTAGGTGAGAATGTAGTGGAAGAGAAACACAATAAAAAATACAATAAGATGAAAAATATGAGAGAGGCCGAAAAGATAGGCAGGATAAAAAAAAACTTTTTGGGCATAGTACGAAGAGGTCAGGAGAGACACTTGTAGAATAGAGAAGGAAAAGAAAAACACGCCTATACTAATTGGTAGAAAGAGTTCTTCAATTTATATATTATATAAATATTATTATTTACTGGTTTTTAATAAACAACTATAACCAAATTACTGGAACATGAAAATGAACATGATTCCATTCTTAACTCATTACTGGCCGCTAAAAATCTTGATGATAAAAAGCCTTGATCATTCAAATAGTGAATTTATTATTATTAACTAGTGAATTTATTCAAATAAAAAACTGCCTAATCTAAAAATTGAATTTCTAGTAATTTCATTTAATACGATAGTTTTCAAAACATTTTTCTACAAATAAAGGAATCTGACAATGTTCGCACATGAAGCAGATTTTTTCCTTTTATCGTAATTATTGCAAAGTTTGCAACGTTTCTAATTGTAAGTAAAGTTTTTTTTCCCGAACTACGATTTTTGCCAGTCTATACGTTTTTACATCTCCTGAAAGCCTAATTGATGGATCTTTAAAAGATATTCTGTTTGATGGGCCTCTGGATTTTCGTCCAACGTTTAGCAAGTTGTAGTAAATAAGAGGTAAATTTCTTTTTCTTTGCCAGTTTCAGTTTTTTATATAAATGAATTAAATAATGTACAATTCTACATAAACATAAAAGCCTTCTTGGTCTATTTGATACTTTTTCTTATAATTGATTTATAAGAATAATATTGATCTGCAAAATCAACATCACTTATATACATATTGTAATCCACAATACTTTCTGATTTTTTTCATCATTTCACCAGTTCTTCGATTTATTTTACCGGTTTCGATCAGCCGCGCCTGATGTCTTTCGAATGTCTTTGCGATGCGCCTAAGCAAACAATAAAACAAACTGATTGCATAAAAAAAATTGCGTTGGCGTATTAATACGTCAACGGCTTCTGGACTGGGAAGAGAAAATGACGTATTATTACGTCAGCAGCTAGTAATGAGTTAAACAAGTAGTCATATTAAAAAATCAAAAAAAATACATGATTTGATTCAAAATCTTTATCTTGTCAAGATTACAAAATCGGAAAAAAAATGTTTCAGCACTTATTTTTTTTCTAATTTAAATTATGATCAAAGGTCAGTTAATCGAAATGTCAACAAAGTCTCCAATAAGAAATAAAAAAGCATTTTTATTGCTACCTGAGCTCTCGATTTATTTTAAATTTGAAGAAACGCTACAATAATAAAGAATACTTTCCTGAAGGTCACTTGAAAGTAAAACTCTTCTAATTGAAAACACATTTTGAATTAATCCAATGTCTTATTTTGTTTTGGAGAAATCGTTTGTTGAATATCATCGAGTTATGTTTGTTACAATAACTACTGTTTTAACTCATTAGGGAATAAAATTCTGCTCTAGACGCTAATGGCTAAGTCTGAATTTTTAAGTTTACATTTTATGTTTACTCCCATGAGTTGTTAAACTAAACTAACAATAAGACAAACTGCCCAAATCTCAATCTCCCAAAAAAACCTTCCCAAAATCAGGCTTTCTATAAAAATCCATATAGAAAAACTCGAAGGCCGATTTTAAGTACATGACCAAGATTTGGTGAGTTTACCCTACAAATGCAAATTTATTGAATTATCTTTGTGACGTGACTAAAATCTAGAATCCCGACTTTTTTTACCAAATCGCAGAATCTGAGACAATTAAAAACTAGTTTGTATAATACTTTGAAGTGCTAAATGGAGCTTCGGGGGGAAAATTCATTCGCTGTGTTACATAATTTTGAATTAATTGACAATACGTATTTTTGCACCTTTAGGCCAGGATAATTATCTAGAAATCTGAGCAACTCGAGTCTACTGACTAAAGCACATAAGTTGGAAAAATAATAACTTTACAGAAGAAAAGAAAATTGAATAAAACAACAAAACAATTGAAGGGTGGAGTACAAGAAGTACCTAAGTAGAATTTTTATAAAATCTGCCTAGGTTTAAAATCTAGGTTTATTATGTTTGATAAAGCCTAGATATCGCGATTAGGCAGATTTTATAAAAATGCTACTTAGGTACTTCTTGCACTCCACCCTTCAATTAGAACTCGCATTAAAAATCATAATTTCAGTTCTTTATTACATGTGCTTTAATATGCCAGCCCAAGAATTCATAAGTTTCTATAAAAATTATCAAGATGTGAAATCTATGAAAAAATCAATAACAGAAATTTATTTTTGCAAACCTTACATTTGAGTTGTCTGGTTTCAATATCCCCCAAAATCCATTTTTTGGCAAAAATTAGATCTATACGCCATCTGTTAGAAAAAGTTGTTTTCTATAAAATACTCAATGATTTGTATTAAAAAACGCACGAATCCCTTAAAAATTCAAATCAAATAGACAGCCTTTAGACTGAAATCCCACTAAATCCATTTTCAATAGATGCGCAGTTACAAAAACTGTGCAATAGATTCAAAGGAGTTCTTAGGAAAAACCAAACCGCCATGAATAACCAGCCAAAAGAAATTACTACCGGAGTGAAACCAAAAGATCTGAAAATGAGAGATGTAAATAACTTGTTAAGCAAACATTATGGAAAGAACTGGAGAGAGGTTAAAAATTTGGCTTATTATAGAGATGTGTTGGGAAAATTTCAGAACAATAATATTCCTGGGGATTCCCGAGAAGATAGTGGAGATGAAGAGCCTAGTTTATGTGAATCAACCGAAAATATACCTGATGTTAGAGTTTAAAAGTTTTTTAAGTACAGTTTTTAAATAACATATCTTTCAAAAAATAAAGTTTCCTGTTATTAGCTACAAAGAGATTTGATTCACTTTCAATTCATGCCTAATCCATTTTGTTCAGATTCAAATGAGCCTTAATCCACAGTTTGGTAGCAAACGCAAGCAAACACCATTTTTAAATCCACTTTGTGATTTTTATATCTATTTCAAAAGACGTAGTTATAGAATTTTTGAAACTTCAGTAAGTCTTCTAATAACAAATAAATTACGTTATAACGCTAAAATGACCCCAAAATACTTTTTTGCCGTTTTCTCAAAATCGAAAAATACTTAAGGGGATTTGAAACCAAACAACTCATTTCTAATTTTATTACTACATCACAATTTCTATGTTTTATTAAGGTATTTTATTTTTACATTGAAATAAATTACTAAATTATACACATTTTATTTCAATTTATACGGTTTCCTAAGAAATCGAAAGATAGGTGTAGGTAAACCTCCCCCCGAGAGTAAATTACTTAATACCTAACGCTCGCTTTATCTTCGCTTGAAACACTATCGTCCGATTCCATCAGCAGGTAATTACTTTCGCTCGCAATTTACCTACCGGCGTTTGATACGCTCTATTTATTTCACCTCAGAAAGGTCAAGCAACGAACAACTCGGCGACTTAAAACGCAATTATCCTCGCGGATGCAACCTTATATCCATCCTACACGATCATTTTATTATTTTTTTTTACTATTTGTATACTTGAATGCATTATTCAATCTGATTTAACGACAATTTTAAGAGATTTCAAGCTATTTCGAAGTAACTGAAATAGCGTAGGTTCTCAAGAATTTTTTCCGCATACACATAGATTATGACATCTGCAACGTTCGAACACCTCAAGGCGTTCGCCGTAAAAACACGTATAAATAGACAAAAACCTTGGTAGATGTGCACGCAGGAATGCGACACATTAAATACGTCCTATTAGGCAATTGCCGTTAGACGCGAAAACGCGGAATCGAAGCGAGAGGAGAATTAATTGCCGCCGAGGCGAATCGACTTGTTGCGCAAGCGAAAGGATTGTTATTAATAATTCACGGTGCTCGACGGATTCATTGTCAAGTTTAAGGGGTCATTGTTAATCGATGTACCGATGCGATTTAATAAATTTTAATCATGCTTTAAGGACTTTTTCAGAATAATAAATTAGTATTTCGTAAGGATTCAATAGTGGTGACATACCTAAAAGCAAAGAAAAGAAAATCATTTGTAAGTTATCGTTTGAGTGGTGTACAACAATTAAGTACTATTGAAATTATAGACTTAAAATAAAATGGTAAGTTTTCAAATTGAGTCAATCTAATTCTCTGAATGCAGTTGGTTTCCTTGTAATCCTTTTTTAGAAAAAAAAAGAAAAAAAATAAAAGAATAGATCTATTTATAAACTAAACAAAACGCTCCTTAAGTAGCGGTCAGTGTAGACGTCATAAATTGCTCTTTGGGATTTTCAGGCGGAATTCCAGTCGGTAATAATTACCAGACGCAGACTGCGAACTAAATTTAAAACCTGAAATCCTGTTCGAGGCTGGTTATAGGTAGATCCGCAATAGGCGATCGACCTCACAGCCCGGTATCTCGTATAAATGTGGTCTACGTGCACCTACTACACGATATCTTTCGCTTCTCGATACACTTTTGCATAATTACGATCGAGAATCGACCTCTGTAACGTATCTCGTGCACCGATCACGAGATTTATTACGTCTGATCCGAAAAGAAAGGCTACTGATTTATTTTTCGCACGGACAAACACGTTTTCTTTAAACATTTTACTTTTATTTTCCCGCAAAACCACGACAAATAAATCTGCATTAAAGGCGAACCCTTTATAAAGCTTTATGCAAAAATAAAAAGCTTTATGCACGTAGCTTCGGCGCGCGTACATTATTAATGACGCACATGCGTTTAACCCCGCGTATTTAACCAAAACTGGTTGTAAGTTGCCATGAAACGTAAAATCAAACGTAATTTATTGGATTTTCATTTTCATTTTGTTGCTCACAAGCCGAGATATCACACGTATGAAACGATAAATCATCACATCTACAAATCATGAAACAAATATGTATACATATGTATATAATATATTAAAGTAGTAAGTAGTTTTTTAACAGTTTTTTTGGAAATCGCTTTCCGGACGATTCAATGGTTTAACGTCATTCTGTCGACCATTATCTTCACCTCCCCGACGATTTTGGGGGGTTCGTGACCGATTTCGGAAAAACAGCCCTGAAAATCGAACGACGTTGCGGTAGCCCTAATTGAAATTAAAATTCTCGATCGTCCGCCTGCCATTTTCGTTAATTTTCGAACGCACTCTTTGTCCAAAAAGCTACCGCCTCCGCGACTCTGCTTCCGGCTAACCTTCTGAACGGCTTTATAACGCAACGTTATATGCGAATCGGGGCTTCTTTGGACCCGAAACGGCCGATTTAAGCCCTAAACGAAGTCCCCGTTTTCCGTCATTTTCCATTTGGGCCGATAAAACAGTTGATTCAATTTTCATAAACGTTATTTATTATTCTAACCACGCTAATGCCACATGAAATGTCAAAACGATCGGTTTATTAATAATTATCAAACATTTAATTAATGCAGAGCAGAAATTCGAATAAATTTCACTAAAAACTAATTAAATTCTTGAAAATATCACCAAAAATTTAAGTAAATTTGTAAAAATTCCACCAAAGCTACTAAAATTTTTAATAATTCCACCAAAAACTTATAAAATTTGCAAAAATTCCACCAAAGTTATCAAAATTTTTAACAATTCCACCAAAAACTTGCTGAATTTTAAAAGAATATACTAAAATTAAGATTAATTTCGTCAAGAATTGATTAGATTCTTAAAAATTTCACAAAAATAAAAAAGTAACAATAAAAATTCCACAAAAGTTAGTTAAATTGAATATAATTTTATCAAAAATTATTAAATTTGGAAACAATTCTACTAAAAACTTGAAATTTTTAAAAAATTCCACCCAAAATCAATAAAATTGGTAAAAATTTCACGAAAAACTTACTATATTCGTAAAAATTCCACCAGTTACCAACATTTTTAACAATTCCACCAACAACGTACTCAATTTTTTCAATTTTCCACCAAAGCTACAAAAATGTTGAATAATTCCACCAAAAACTTAATGATTTTTGACAAATATCACCAAAAACTTACCAAATTCATAAAAATTCTACTAAAATTACTAATATTTTTAACAATGCCACTAAAAATGATTAAAGTTAATAAAAATTCCACCAAAGTTATCAACTTTTTTAACAATTCCATCAAAAACATACTGAATTTTTTAAAAATTCCATCAAAAATGAATAAAATTCGCAAAAATTCCCCCAATGTTATCAAAATTTTTGATAATTCCACCAAAAATATACTGAATTTTTTAAAAATTCCACCAAAAATTAATACAATTTGCAAAAATTCCACCAAAAACTTACTAAATTCATAAGAATTTTACCAAAAACACTGATTTTTTTTATTCCACCAGAAACGAATAAAATACGCAAAAATTCTACCAATGTTATCAAAATTTTTGATAATTCCACCAAAAACATACTGAATTTTTTAAAAATTCTACCAAAAACTTACTAAATTCATAAGAATTTTACCAAAAACACTGATTTTTTTTATTCCACCAGAAATGAATAAAATTCGCAAAAATTCCACCAAAGCTATTAAAATATTTACCAACTACACCTAAAACTTACTGAATTTTTTTTATTGCACCAAAAACTTACAAAAATCCTAAAAATTACACCGAAATTGTCAGCATTTTTAACAATTCTACCAGAAACTTGACAATTCTTTTAAAAATTCCACCAAAATGTCCAAATTCTTTTAAAATTCCACCAAAAATCAATCAAATTAGAAACAATTTCATTAAAAATTAACTAAAACCTTGAAAATTCCATCAAATGCTTAGTAAATTCATAAAAATTCCACCAAAGTTACTAAAATTTTTAATAATTCTACCATAAATAGTGAATTTTTTAAAAATTCCACCAAAAATTAATACAATTTGCAAAAATTCCACAAAAAACTTACTAAATTCATAAGAATTTTACCAAAAACACTGATTTTTTTTTCAATTCTACCAGAAATGAATAAAATTCACAAAAATTCCATCAAGGCTATTAAAATATTTAACAACTACACCCAAAACTTACTGAATTTTTTTTATTGCACCAAAAACTTACAAAAATCCTAACAATTACACCGAAATTGTCAACATTTTTAACAATTCTACCAAAAACTGACCATTTTTTTTAAATCCACTAAAATGTCCAAATTCTTTTAAAATTCCACCAAAAATCAATCAAATTAGAAACAATTTCATTAAAAATTAACTAAAACCTTGAAAATTCCATCAAAAACTTAGTAAATTCATAAAAATTCCACCAAAGTTACTAAAATCTTTAATAATTCTACCAAAAATAATGAATTTTATAAAAATTCCACCAAAAATAAAATTGGAAAAACTTCACTAAAAACTTACCAAATTCGTAAAAATTCCATAAAAAAACACTGAATTTATTAAAAATTCCATCAAAAATGAATAAAATTCGCAAAAATTCCACCAGTGTTATCAAAATTTTTGATAATTCCATCAAAAATATACTGAATTTTTCAAAAATTCCACCGAAAATTAATACAATTTGCAAAAATTCCACCAAAAACTTACTAAATTCATAAGAATTTTACCAAAAACACTGATTTTTTTTATTCCACCAGAAATGAATAAAATTCGCAAAAATTCCACCAAAGCTATTAAAATATTTAACAACTACACCCAAAACTTACTGAATTTTTTTTATTGCACCAGAAACTTACAAAAATCCTAAAAATTACACCGAAATTGTTAACATTTTTAACAATTCTACCAAAAACTTACCAATTTTTTTAAAAATTCCACCAAAATGTCCAAATTCTTTTAAAATTCCACCAAAAATCAATCAAATTAGAAACAATTTCATTAAAAGTTAACTAAAACGTTGAAAATTCCATCAAAAACTTAGTAAATTCATAAAAATTCCACCAAAGTTACTAAAATCTGTAATAATTCTACCAAAAATAATGAATTTTTTAAAAATTCCACCAAAAAACTTACAAAATTTGTAAAAATTCCACCAAAAATTTACCAATTTTTTTTTAATTCCACCAAAAACTTACTAAATTCGTAAAGCTTCCACCAAAGATACCAAAATGTTGATCAATTCAACCAAAAACAATATTTTTTTAGAAAAATACTAAAAATAAAACTAAACTAGTTAATTAAAATGTCGTTTTAAATTTATTCTTTTTAGAAGGGACGTGATTTACCAAGGTTTTTCCATATTTATCTAAAACCTTCTTATCAAGTTCAATCAGTTAATTATTTAATAATTATAGTATATCTAATAACCTCGCTAATAAATTTTATTTTTTGGTAAACACTATAAAAAGTCAGATTAACATATTAAGAGAAAATTCATGAATACTAAATAGGCGCCACATTACGAAGCATTTTTTTCAAAATACAAACAGGATTCCCCGTGTTATACGTCAAATTTAAAATTCGCAACGGTCGAAGGTCGTGAGGGCGTAATACTAAATTAAACGACGTCCATAAAGTTGGTCATCAACAGACGGTAAGTTGAGAACTGAAACTTATTAAGTATTTATTAACAAAGGAATGTTAGGAAATGTAAATAGACATAAACGCGAAATTTTTGATTAGTTACGTATACACGTCGAACGCAAATAGATTTAATAAGCCGTGACCTCGCGTTGTCGGACAGGTAATGGTTTGCAGGAAGCATTTACGGTGATTAAGAAGATGTGAAAAATCGGTATTTCAACTAAGAAGCCGTAAATGCCAGCATTGCGTTAGAAATCTAATATATATGTATAATAAAGTTAGTTTTTAAAGAAATTCCTCACCGAGTACATTAAGCGAAGGTCGATGTACCTCTTTTTATAACAGAATTAGAGTATAGTGTTACATCACGTAATCAAATCGGGGTAATGGAAGCTTACGTAACAACCGAAATTGTATCCGGCTTTTATAACTGTATAAAAATCCTGTTAATCGAAATCTCTTGTAGCCTTTGTTTATTTCCCGTATTATTATTATAATTCTCATGCAAATCTAACATCTAATCGTACAACAAAAATATGCAGTAAAATTCCAATAAGGTTTTTGGAATCCCAAGGTTGAATCAATTCACACCATCGTAACATTTCACGTGGGAAATAAACAAAAAACAATTTTTTTTAACGCAATCCGAATAACGAAACCCAAACAAAATTTCCCAACAAACCAAGAGGCTCGACGCAGATAATGTGTAATTAACGCATAAACGCGATAATTAGCAAATAAATTGCTGGAAGACATGCCTTTGTTACACCAAGTTGCTTCGCATAATGACGTCTCAGTCGACGATAAGAGAAAAGATTCGTGACCGCAGCATGTGGCGCTACTTTCGTAACATCGAGGGGATTCGTAACCTGATTAGCACACAATTAAAACGCGATTAAGTAAGAGTTGTCAAATAAAGTGGCATTGCGAAGATTAGATCACCTACCGTACTTTCTATTAGCATAATGTCGTCGCCAGACTAAACACATAAAGAACACGCAATCTTCTTTCAATCTGTAAACTGTAAACATTCGAAGATTATTTTCCTTTACCGTAAGCTTGATGAGCAGGTGAACTGTTACAGTTCGTGAATAAAACAAAGACTACCGAGGTGAAATCCTTCAACCCGACATTTTCTAATTATGAGTGATCGGTTTGCGTAAAATCGCTTTCGAAATTTAAATCGCACGCCATTGCGACATACGTCGACATTTCCCGTTGCGCCCTGCACCGATTGCCAAGTTAACCTTGCTGGATTAATCATGTTTCTTCATGGGTCTCATCTGACTCTTGGTTCTGAACCGATACTCTCAATGTAACGTAAAACCGCTTAAGAAATCACATATGATCGCGACCGATGTTTTCGAAGTCGTGATGTTTTAGACGGAAAAGCATCCGGATATCAAGGATAATAAATCATTGTTTGCAAGGATGAACAACTCGCGAGAATTTACCACCAAAACACCGCACGTGTGCTAAAATTGACCAATTAGCGACTAAAAGCTACCCTTTTATATACAATTATCGATCAGCGTGACCTCAGCAACCTGTTATTATGGAATCTTCCTATATTACATCCTGAGAAAATAAAAAAATGTCAATGCACTTTATCTACATATGTCCTTAGTCGCTAACGTTGACAATAGGGAAGATTAAAATACAATGTGAGTAGGTGAATTTCTTCCTAATTGGATAATCACTTAGGTTATCGATGAGTTACATATGCATATAGGTATGTCTCCTGAAGTTTTTCAAAAAATGTACTGAAAATACCTTACAAAGGTGTCACAGAATAACTATTCTCAATTTTCGGAAATGATAGAGGACACTGAAATACACACTTTTTATTAATAAACTAATGTCCGGAAATTTCTCGGTATCAAGATAAACTAACATCAATCTCAATTAATAATAATAACAATTTTTAATAACAATCTCAATTACAACACGGAAGAGTTAAGTTACGGAACATTTTATTAGTAATAATACTGTATTAAACCTTAAAATAAAAATTGTTCGAAGTTACGACCATCATTTTCGATACACCAGTTGTAACGATTTTCAATCGAATGCCGAATTCTTGGAAATAGCCGAGGACGTTCACGAATATCGTCAAATGCTAGAATAATTCGAGCCAGTAACTCTTCTTCTGTATTAACAAGTGTCTCATAAACCATTGATTTAATATGACCCCAAATAAAAAAATCAACTGGAGTCATATCTGGTGAACGTGCAAGCCAAAAAATCTGCCCCTTTTCCAATCCATTTGTTTGGAAATTGTGCATTTAAATAATTTCGGCAATTTAATCCAAAGTACGCTGGTGCACCATCATGTTGAAAAATAATATTTCTTCGAATATTAAGTGGAATATTTTCAAGCAATTCTGAACGTATTGTAAGAGTATATTCAAGAAAAATATTATACACTTGACCATCTAATCGTGCAGGCAGCAAATATGATCCTACTACATAATTATCAACAATCCCATCCCAAATTTTAAGCGAAAACTTCCTTTGATGATGTAAACTATGAACGGCAAGAGGATTTTCTTCGCTCCAAATGTAACTATTGTGTGTATTAAAATATCCATCGTTTGTAAAACATACCTCAACTGTCCATAATACATTCCAAGGAAATCTTGCTCCATCAGTAATTTTATTCAAGTACCATTCGGCAAATTGAACTCTGTTGGGATAATCAGCTGGAACTAATGTTTGAACTTTTTGAATGTGAAACGGATGCTTCTGGTATTCCTTCAATACCCTTCATACAAATGTGCGACTTGTATGCATCATCTGTGCAATGGCACGAGTACTTGTTTTTTGATTATTTTCAAAGTGTTGAAGAACTTGGTCCTTAAAATTAACATTTCGGACAGTACGAATGGTTCCCGAATCTCTTTTCTTTACTTGAAATTCACCAGTATCTCGAAGACGCTGATCCAATCTTGAAAATGATGTATGACAGGGAATATGACGCTGCGGATATCGCTTCGCATAAATTCGCCTTGCTTCATTAGCGTTACCGTAAGCTGCTCCATAGGCAAGATGCATGTGCGAATTCATTATTTGTAAAATGACGCATTTTAAATCAAACACTCATTTCTCTAACAAAAAAGATTAATTTATGACAGATGATAAATGACAACTACGAAATAGAAAATAATAGAGATTGATATTAGTTTATCTTGATACCGAGAAATTTCCGGACACTAGTTTATTCACAAAAAGTATGTATTTCAGTGTCCTCTATCATTTCCGAAAATTAGGAATAGTTATTCTGTGACACCCTGTATAGAGAATGCTTTCTTTTATCAATTTCTTAAACAATTGAAAACACGAATGGATGAAGGTGTTATGTCGCATTTTTTCAAAAACTGTTTTTTTGTATGAATGAAGGTGTTATGTAACCATCTTTCACATAGCACCATTGTAAATGCCAGAAATCCAAGAACACTCGAGTTTTGTAAATGTATGAAAGGGTTATGTTACACTACTTTTGAGTTCGAAGATGGAAGAAGGTGCCATGAGCTTTTATTTTTTAAAGCTTTAGTAAGTAAAATTCTATGGCCCTTGGTAATTACCAGCCGCACCATGACTTTGAGTGATTTAATCCTTTGGCCTATAACCACGAGTCTGACTCGTGGTAAAGAATTTGTGCCATAAACGAAAACAACGAGTCTGACTCGTGGTAAAGATTTGTACCATAAGCGAACACCACGAGTCCGACTCGTGGTAAATCTTTTGTGTCCTATTGTCCTTAGATTTTTTTGTCGCCAGTTCGGGTACACGGCTAAACGGTTGAATGTCACGGCGCGCGATCAATTTTCTCGTAAACTATGGCTCGCGCAATTGTCAGATGTTGTGTAGGCCAAGGGGTTAATCTATAAAAAATTACATAAAAAATAGCTTATAACCTTAATTTATGTAAAACTTTGATTTTGTAACATAACACCTTCATCTACTCGTGTCTTCAATTGAATCGTTTATTTCAGAAAGGGACTAAGTAACATTTTTGACGATTTGTAGATAAATGTCTATTCGTGCTCTCTGGCTGTAGACCTATCGTTTTGAGTAGAAAGGCTTATAGTTTATATGCCTAGAATATTTTATTGTGGAGACAGAATTTTTTGTTTGTTGTAGAAAGGGGCTATGTATCATTGTAATTTCTTCTAAAGACAACCGATTTTAAGAACTGGTGGCCTAAATACTACAAGAAAACTGCAAACTCTCTTGAAAGTATGAAACCCGGTGTGACTCAAGTTAACAAACAATCATTTTCAATATCTCACTTTCATTATTTTCTTCATGAACATAAAACACCTGGGTATGTTGTGGCTTCAGAGTACATAAATGGTTTCACATCTCACACATTTCATCTGCACACGCCAAAAAGTTCTGGTAAAACTACGATAAAAATGCCCATATCCAAAGCTTATACTGATAAAGTTCCAATTTTAAAATCCAAGATTGAACACCTAAATAAAATGCTTCCTTACATTGAAGAACCATATTTGAAATTTTATCAGGAAATATTAAAATGGCCATTTAAAACCAAAAAAGAAAATAACAGTGCGGATTAATGGAAAAATAAAATAAAATATTGTTTTCTTAGTGTCAAATTTCGTTCTTTCTCTTAAAAACTTAGTGAAATATATTCTTGTAAATATCTATAATCCTTTTTTTAGTTAATGAAACATCTTAGATACTGTTTGTTATGTTAATATGAGAGCACAGAATAAACTAAATCTATAAACATGAGGTTTATTGCAGAAAGGTACTAAGTACAATTTTTTTAGTTTGATTTTTTTTCTCTATCGCAATTGAAAAAACAATAAATTGTGTCAGGACAACATGTACTGATAGTTAAACATAGAATTTATAATAAAAAATTCCATGAATAATCTTTAAATTGGATATTTTCCTTTTTTGTCGTTTTTCTCAAAACTACAAAAATGTTACTTACAAGGAGATCTTACGACTTGCCCCTCACCGATTTTAACGAAAGTTGTACCAATCGATAGATATTAATACATAGTACAAATGTATAAAATATTAGGGCGCAATACTCAGCGGTTCGCAAGAAAATTGGTGTTAAAGTTTGCAATCGGCTTATATGTCAATGATTTGTCATTTCCCCTACAACCCCCCAATAGCCATAGTGGAAATATATCCGTTTCCAGATCCATAGTACGATGGTTCGAATCTCGAACAATAACTTTTTTATTTTTATTTTGAGTACAATATTTCATGTTATTTTAAAAATATTTTAATATTACATCAACATGTTATAAAAAAAACTTAGAATATTGTATAAAAAAAGGAAATTAAAATGTATTATTCGAGATTCGAACCACCGTACTATGGATCTGGAAACCGATATATTTCCACTATGGCTATTGGGGGGTTGTAGGGGAAATGACAAATCATTGACATATAAGCCGATTGCAAACTTTAACACCAATTTTCTTGCGAACCGTTGAGTATTGCGCCCTAATATTTTATACATTTGTACTATGTACCAATATCTATCGATTGGTACCACTTTCGTTAAAATCGGTGAGGGGAAAGTCGTAAGGTCTTCTTGTTAGTCCCTTTCTGAAATAAACGATTCAATTGTATTTATTCAAACACTTATTGGTTGTCATAAAGTGCAACTGAAATTGAAGATTAAAAAAAAGTAATTCACTTTTTCATGAATTTGTCTTAATTTTTCTTCATTTCAAGCCTCCCGTCCTTTATGATAAACCTTCCGTGATACTCCAAAGATTGGACAAGGTTAAGACAAGTTTGGCGGTCTATCGCTTACCCTATCATCACATAGCTTTACCTTTAGAAAACCCTTTAGGAGCTAAAGCTATGTGATGATGTCGGAGTTAGTTTTGAATATCGGAAATTAATTCACTTGATTCTAAGTCTGGCTAAAATATGACATTGTTATCAGCATAATATTTTTCTCAATCCAAACCGCATTTTATTTTTCAAACTGCCACATTTTATCATCAAACCGGACTCCTCACTAATACCTTAAATGAATATTCTTTAAATTTTTCACTAGTCTCTTCAGTGTGTCTCTCCAAAGTAAACTCTCCAAATAGCAGTCACCCTCGACTTATAGTAAATTCAGTTAATTTTTGCCAAAACTTGTAAGACATTTTCAGCATAGCCGACGAATTCAGCCAATGAACAATTGAAGGGTGGAGTGCAAGAAGTACCTAAGTAGCATTTTTATAAAATCTGCCTAATCGCGATATCTCGGTTTATCATGTTTGATATCATGATAAATTCGCAATTAGGCAGATTTTATAAAAATGCTACTTAGGTACATCTTGCACTCTACCCTTCAATTACCGCTACGACATCATCAATGGTTCACGTTATAAACGCATTATTTGACGTAATACCGTAAAAATAAATTCTAAAACCTTGATATATATGATCATCACCTTCAAGAGAATAGATTCCGCCCAAAAAAACGTATACTTTGGAAATAGTGAAAAGCCCCATTCTAAAACCATAATTCAATGAAATGATTCGGTTATTTGACCTCAAATCACTCACCAATATGTATATTACAATAACACAGAAACATATCATTATTGAAATCATACCTCTAGGATATAATAATCTCAACCACAATGTTTATTTATAAATTATCTCATTAATCATACCGCTTCGACATTATTTATTTACCAGGAACAAGACCGACCTACACCTACTAACCGTGTAGCTAAATATCCTTATCATATGCATTAATTAAATTAAATGAGAGGAACTCTCGATATCGTCACGTAAGAATCTTAGCTCAACCCCGCCTCGTTAACTGCCGGATACAGAACAGGATCTGATCTGCTTCTGGCTTGCAAAATTCGCTTCTTGCGGTCGCGGTAGTAGGAAACTCGTTCGCTTCGAGGGGATTCTGTCATCTGTGTGCAGCTCAGATAGCTCTTATGTAAAGAATCGATTTATTACGAGCCAATTTACTTGCGGTGTCATACTTTCCCACACGCGTACTCCAATTATGCTAACCTTTCCGATCACGGTGGGTTTTCAATGTCAAAGAGAGATCCACGTGGACATGAAGTTACGACCTGAGTATAAAGTAAGTGAAGTGACTTGAATTTATTTCTGTTGGATATGGAAAAACCATATAGGAAACCTACTAAGTTTAAAATAAGATATCGAGAGACTTGCACAAGATTAAAAGAACGTTAATTTACATAAGAAATAATAGCCTATCTCGTATTGTAAACTACCGGTTGTGGTTGCTATGCGAATGTAAACGCACAAAGGGAAATCTAAATACGGTCTACCGCAGAAATACACCGACGTGCAGTGTAAAGTGCTAAGTAGACATTCATAGGTTCGCATGGTATGCACTGAGCCGCATTCCTACATGGTATAATGCCTTTGGAGCTTTCCATTTCAAGCAATTCAATGTCGTACACGGACACATTTCTTCCACAAAATACTGTTGAATGTATCACTTTAGGAGATGTTTCGCAAATCGTAACCCTACAAAGAAACATTTTTTTATTTTATTTTTTTAAAGACAAAACGGTTTGATTGAAGGCTTCGGAATCGAGTAAACAATGTTTATGTCTTAAAACGAGAGCAAAGTGAAGAGTCTGATCCAGATCGGGCGGAGGTCAGCAAGT
The DNA here is from genome assembly GCA_036711955.1 of Digitonthophagus gazella. Classification (NCBI taxonomy): domain Eukaryota; kingdom Metazoa; phylum Arthropoda; class Insecta; order Coleoptera; family Scarabaeidae; genus Digitonthophagus; species Digitonthophagus gazella. The sequence goes on along the minus strand of JASCIT010000007.1, from coordinate 32,859,214 downwards.
CGTATTTAAGAGATTGTTTAAAATTGTTTCGGCGACATGATGAATGTGTCTGAGTTTAACGCATTAACGAAATTAATCGCCACAGTGGTCGGTCGTCGATACGTATATACTTCACGGCCAAGCAAAGAAGAATTGCGTTTCGCACGTTAACCGGTGACTCTTCCCATTGTCCCTTCACAAATTACGATTCACTTTGGTTTGCTTTCCTACGCTTAATTAACGTTTTAAATATATACGACACTGACCTACAAGCCGCTGAACCGTCGAGAAAAAACTAAACGCGTCCATTAATATTTAGAACGCGCGTATGCTAATGGACGGTCGAAACGGTCCGGGTGTAACCTTGACACCTCCAAGTTCGCTCTTATCGGGAATCACTTATGATCGAAATTGTCCATTCATTAAAGCACGTTTGTATTCGTTCGATAACAGATTGCGTTATAGTGCAACCGAGAGTGATTGCTTAATTATTTAGTAGTAATGAGTCATCTTTGCGTTGGGATTACGCGTGAAAACGCACGCAGGTTGGAGAAAGGGAACGTTACAAAATCAAGTTGTATGCAAAGTGGATGCGAAGGCTGCTGTGAGTAAAGACAGGAAGTTGCCTTCGGATTTTACTCATCAATATCACATCAAAACTGTTCTATAAGAAAGATAATAGTGTAATCTTTAAAGATTGATGACAAAATAAAATGACGATCATGATATGAGTTTGCATACAATAAGGAGGTAAAGAAATAGCTGTTGTATAAAATATATGTTGGAATAATTTTAAGATGTATTATACAGTGGGATCTTGTTTATCTGGTTCTCGTTTATATGAATCTCTGGATTATAAAGATCAAACTTGACTGACATTTTTTAAACTAATGTTCACACTAAATAATAGTTTTTAACTATGCTATTTGTATTATACCAATTTTTGCTTATTCAAACGAACAAGAATGGAAGATTTCTTAACCTTCTTTTATGAACTGTTACAGTTCTTGCAGCACTTAATCTCTTTCATTAATTAACTTTCTGATTACTTAGTAATTGGTATTTACTTAATACGTTGACTGTATTCACTCCGGGCAAAACCCGTCAATTAACTTTAGTTAGGTTGTATCTACAAGAAATTGTAGATCTCTTGGTCATACTGAATTTATATTAATACTTTTGAGGAAAAGTTATGTAATTTTATCGAGAAATCATTTTATTTTCATTAGGTTTAAAATACTTTCTATAAATAAGATCTAAACTGTTTGATTTTTTAGTTAAAATGTTAAAACACGCCGACTTTTATGTTAATAACTGGAGAAAATCAATATTAGGTGATAAAAATAAAAAGGCAAGTAAATGAAAATGCAAATGGATAAAGATACTATGTAAATAAATTTTCCTCATTACACAATACCTTTATGCAGTTGCGTCTATACAATTTTCGGCGAAAGATGTCTCATGCGTCATTAGTTGCCGCCGTTTTCTCGACATATGTCAAATAATTTTTTTTATTTAACTGTACGTGTCAGAGAGAGATGAAAACCGAAAATAGTAGTCTAGGATAACATAATAAATTAATGACGCATGAGACATCTTTCGCCGGAAATAGTCTACAAATACTTGTTAATAAGACTCTTTGTTTTTTTATAAACTACCTAAAACCAGTGCTAATAAATGCACGGTTACATACAGTGAGTGTCAGCTTATTTGATGCAGGCAACAAAATTAAGTTTCAAGTCATTGAACTTTTGAACCAAATGAGATATAGAAAAACCTGAAATGTTATTCTAAAAAGCGTAACTTTTTCTATAAAATAAACATTTCATATGTTTCATATTTTATTCGTAATTCTTATAAAATAGAATGAAATAAAGAAAACTGTATTTTGAAAATGAGCAGCTTATTTGATGCAGCCAGCTTTAATCGGTAGTGTAGAACAACGAGAATTAGTAAACCACCACTATAAAGATGGCAAAAGCCAACGTTTAATAGCTAAAATGGTAAACATACCATCATCTACAGTTCAGCATGTAATAGAACGATTCTTGAAGGAGAACCGACTGAAAGATAAGGGCAGAAACGCACCAAATAAAATATTTACACCAAGCGACGAAAGATGGATCACCCGAAAAATTTGTGTAAACCTCAAGTTATCAGTTAAAAAATTGGCTGATGAGGTACAAATTTTTCTTGGTAAGAATTGTAGTGCATCAACAATTCACTGTATCTTGCGATCACATGATTTTCATGGTCGAGTACCACTCAAGAAGCCCTTTATCAGGCAAAGGAATAAAATTAGCCAGCTGTCCTTCGCCAAAAATCATGTTTCCAAGGATTCCAAATTTTAGAACACCGTAATTTTTGCTGATGCGTCCAAATTTAATATATATGGTTCTGACGGAAGGTCGCTAGTATGGCGGAAGCCTAATAAACCGCTAGATTTAAAAAAATTATGCGCTAGTGTAAAACATGGTGGAGGATGTGTTATGGTTTGGGCCTGCATGGCAGTATCAGGCGTTGGAAACCTTGTTTTTTATAGACGGGAATATGGATAAAACCATGTATTTAAGCATATTAAAAGAGAACTTGCTACAAAGTGCTGAGAAACTGGGTCTGCGTAGCAACTTCAAATTTTACCAAGATAACGACCCTAAACATTAGTTGGAAATTGTACAGACCTGGCTAATATAGAATTGCTCCCACCTCATGGCACCACCGGCCCCGGTGGTGCCAGGACCTAAACGTTATAGAGAACTTATGGGCATTGCTAAAAACCAATATTAGAAAATATAACATTTCTAGCAAAAAAACTTTGAAAAAAGTGTTGGTCGAAGAATGGACTCAAATTTCGCCGAAAGTAACCAAAAAACTAGTAAATTCTATGGAAAATCGGCTAAAGGCAATGATCTCACATAAAGGGTACCATACAAAGTACTGAAAGTACTGCAAAAAATCAAAAAAATTTTTTCGTTTTTCAATTTTATAATTCCGCATCAAATAAGCTGCTTATGTTCAAAATACTGTTTTCTTTATTTCATTCTATTTTATAAGAATTACAAATAAAATATGAAACATATGATATGTTTATTTTATAGAAAAAGTTACGCTCTTTAGAATAGCATTTCAGGTTTTTCGATATCTCATTTGGTTCAGAAGTTAAATGACTTGAAACCTAATTTTGTTGCCTGCATCAAATAAGCTGACACTCACTGTATACCAAAAGACAACTCTATAGATGATTCGAATTTAGACAAAATGACAGCCAATTTATAATCGTTGCAAATAACAACACTTAATCTTTACAAATAACCGAATCAGTATTTCAGATACTTATAACAACTCTTCAAAATCTGAAAATTCTATTTCAAGTGATAAAATCAAATGAACTCTTCTTGCAGACTACATTATAATAAAGGAATGGCCAAGGTCTTTGATAGTCCAAGCCATTTTTTAAAATTTGAAATGTTTTGCGAGTCGCAATTAAATATGTATTTAAAAGATATGCAAAAGAGGTATTAAAATATTAATATTAAAATGTGTATAATATAAAAATTAAACACTTTTATTTCACTTCTCTTGATAATTCTTTAAAATTTGATAAATAATTGGTGACAGCACTTCTCACAATCAGTAATTCTTTGAGATGCTGGTTCGTTAATACTGATCGATATTTGGCTTTCAAGGATTTTAAAGTGGAACAAAATGATTCACATAAGTACATTGTTCCGAATATTTAATTCAGGATACTTCGATTCTGGTACAAATTTCCAAAATTCAGTAATCGACATCGTCTTATATTTTAATTGTAGAGCTTGATCTACTTGCATTTTTATTAATTCTAATTCTCCAAATGCTTTTTGGCTCATAATTATACTGGAAATGGAAAACTCACCTTAAATTATGTTAATTTCAAATAGATTCAGAAAAAAAATTTAGAGACGATTTAAAATATTTCAAGCCCTGAAATCTATTTTAGAATTCCGTCAATATTCCTTTTAACTGTTTTATATAGTCGTAAAGTTTTACTTTTTTAATATTGGAACAATTTTTTTTAATTCGACGAAAATGACAAAATGTTTTATTTTTAATGTCCTTTTCAAAAACAGGGGCGCACCGTGCGGGGGTGCAAGGGGCGCATCGCACCCCGGCGCGGTCAGGCAAGGGGCGCATACCACGCGATAAAATTACGCGTTCATCATCTGAAGAAATTGTAATTTCAAAAAATTGTTACACTTCTTATGAAGATTCAGGTACTTGGCATGAATTGATTACTGATACAATGAGAATGATGTTAATAGAAATAGGAGCTGTTCAACTTGAAAACTATAAATTTCCATCAGACAAAAAATAATAGATCGTTTTCAACAAAATATTTTTACCGAATTTTAAATAATGGCGAAAAAATTCGCAGAAGCTGGTTAGTGTACTCTAAAACAAAAAAAAATCAGTTTATTGCTTTTGTTGCAAAATATTCGTTAACAGCTTCAACGCGTTTAAAGGTTTTGAAGGTTACAGCGATTGGCAACATTTATCTAGAAATTTGGAACGACACGAAAAAGTGCATCTCATTATAAAAGCTACAAATCATGGACTGGAAATAAAATCGTTTAAATTTATATGCTCAACGCTTATGTGGTACAATCTATTATCTAAAATTAATATTGTGAGCAAACTAATGCAAGAACAACACACTATAATATTCACAATCATTGCAATGTTATCTGATCTGGAGTCATACTTAAGGGAATGCCGGACAGATCAAGCGTTTGTCAATATTTTAAAAGATGCTGGATTAATTGCAATAGAAATGGATAGCGAATGTAAGTTTCCTGGTGCAAACACACTTCGCCTACGCAAGAAAAAGCAATCATTTGATTATGAACATGCAGATGAAACTATTCAAGATCCAGAATTAAATTTTAAAATTAAAAAATAATGACAATTATGATATATGTGGAAAATATTTGTATGATGAAATAGAAATCTCAGTAACATATTTGAAGCCAAATATGAGCGCAATAAATGTCTTATTGTTAGAGTATATTTTTATTAATGATTTATTTAACATGCTTCCAAATGTTACCATCGCACTCAGAATATATCTAACTTTACCCGTCGTGTAGCTTCAGGAGAAAGATCTGTTCCAAAGCTCAAAATAATAAAAAAACTGCTTAAGGGGTTAGACCACTCTAGAATTTTGAAAAAATCGAATTTTTGTTTTTTTCGCTAAAAAGTGCCTTATGGTCTTAAAAATAAGATGCAATGTCAGTTATAAGTGGGAACAGTTTTTAAATGCCTGTATTTTGATTCTGATGGCGTATTCGATTGGTTGCACTCGTGTGCACCAGAATTTGACCTTGAGTGCATGTTAGTGCATACATCACATTAGTGGCGTATTCGATTGGTTGCACTCAGTTGCACTGGTGCGCACCAGTGCATAGCAGCGTGTTCTATTGGTTGTTTCGTTGTGTTCTATTACATTTTATTATTGTAGTTTATAAAACATTTTAAACATCATCAAGCCTTAAACACACTTACAAGTGATGTTATGATTATGTTTGATTTCATCGCGTTCTGTTGAATTTGCCTTTTTTTGCACTAAGCTAGTGTGACATATGTCACATTTTGCACTCAACGAGTGCGCACCAGTGCACACTAGTTTTGCCAATCGAATTCGCCATAGGTTAGTACACAAAACTGACAGTTGAATAGAACACTCTACTGTGCACTAGTGCACACCAGTGCGCACTAGTTTTACCAATCGAATTCGCCATGAATGTTGTCCGATAACGTGTGCTCAGTACAGGTTAAACAAACTTTAAATGCGTTTTTCTCTAAATCACTTTTCTTGAAACGGCCGGATTCTTTACCGATTTACTTGAAATTTTAACTGCACCTTCCAGGTAGCATTATCTAGAGAAAGACGTAGGATTTTTTTAATATCAAACGTAGTTCTTGAACTATAAACAATTTAGTAGATATTTTTTTAGGCTAAAACCTTAAGTTTTTGTAATATGCCCACCATTTCTGCAAAAAAATAATTAAAAAGAAATCCCTACGTCTTTCTCTAGCTTTTGAGTTGTGAAAACTAAATACCTTTTCGTTTTTGCTTTCGATTGAAAATTGTAGGTATAATCGTTCCGGCCGCGGACCCCTTAGCGTTTAACAACGTTTTCATCAAGCAGTTACATCGCGTTCATTTTTTATGTTAATTATTTACCAAAATATATTTCTTATTCCTGAATGTACAACAAAGATATATAAACAATTTTTCCACAGCTCTTATTGTTTTCTCGGAAAAATATGGGGAAATTACGTTAATTTTCCACGGTCTAAAGTGGTCTAACCCCTTAAGAGCAAGTATGAATCAAGAGAGACTTACCAGTTTAGCTCTAATAAGTATTGAAACTGATATTGTTAAAGGTTTAAATATCGACAACATTTTTAACGAATTTGCAACAAAAAAGGCAAGAAAAATTAACTTTTTGTAAATATTTATATAGTTTTATCAAGTGAAACTTATAATAAATGTTTGTAAAAAAAAATATAATACACAAAATGCAAAATGTTCAATCGTTTAAATTATTCCAATATGAATCGGGGCGCCAAAAATAAGTTCGTACCCTGGCAATCATTTGTAACGGCGCGCCACTGTTCAAAAACATCAAGTTTTGTAACATTTAACATTTATTCGTCATCGTTTAATTCAGAATAAGTAATTTCCATTTTTAGAAATGCAATTATCGGATCAAACAAATCTACAAAACGATTTAATTCATTATTCTAGATAACGGAACGTTAATAATTTTTTTTAAATATAATAGCACAAAAATAAAAAGGGAACTCGGGTACATTTATCGAGAACCACAAATAATCATTCAAAGAGCCGCATGTGGCTCGGGAGCCGCAGGTTGGGTTGGGTCTATGAATATAGAGGCAGATCTTAATTAAATTAAGAGATACTAAAATTAAATAGAGGTCTAATCTCCATTCGGCGGAAGATCTCTCATGCGTCATTACTTTTATCACCGTTTTTTCGATGTACGTCAAATATTTTTTTTTCCTCTAACCTGATGAAAAGAACCGAAAACTAATAACACTGGCCTGGGATAACACAATTAATGAATAACGCATCAGACTTCTTTCGTCGAAAAGAACATAAATACATCAACAGTCAGATTTATCACATTGCCAATCAACCTAACCTATCCAATAATAAATAAATTGCCTGTTATATAAAACTCCATTAGTCTTAAAAACAGGTGTTTCAAGTTTAAATCCTAGAATCATCTGTTTACCGAAAAAGAAATAATGAGAAAGGAACATTCCAAAGTTCTTTTTTATTGTGAATTGCAACTCTTTGAGGAGGCTAAATTTGATTTCTATTTAAAAATTTGTAAACTTTATTGATGCGATTATATATCGAAAGTAAGAGTAACTACTTCATGTTTATATAAAACATAAAATCTGTTTTTACTAGAATTCTTTCCTAGAAAAGATTAAAAATTGCAAAATGTGACACTTGTATATTATAAAATACGGAGAAATAAGAACGCAATTGAAGACTCATAGTTACAATTTGACCGTCAACCTAACAAAATAACCTTAGAACACTAATATTAGTAAAATTATTTTGGTGACTAACAAACGACCTCAAAATCCCAAGAAAAAAAATAACACTCCTTTCCAAATAATTTTGATAATTATTATTTATCCTTGCATACCAAACCGGACACTATTTAAGTAGCAACTTTACTTCCTTCCTCCCTTCCTCCAAATAAACCATTTCAACTAACCGTTTTTTTTTAAATCTCGCCGACCTTTAAAGGTATCTCCCGTTGTACCTAGCGGTCGATCAGATTTGATTAATCGAGCAAATCGGTCTTAATCCCACCAGTCATCGTCGGAGAGACCAAACGGGCCGAACCAAGGACCTCTCCTCTCGAAAAAGCGCATTAGCGAATTCGCTAACCATCGGCGGTCCGACCGTCGTCCGTTCACTCCAAATTACCAGACCGGCCTTCGGCTCTTCTGGGAAGCGAAATGATAAAGATGATATTTTTTCAATAATTAACTCGACCCTCCCACGTCGCCATCTGCCATCGCACGCACTTGAACGGACACCATTCAACTCGACTCGGTCGCTCATTTATGCAAGTTTTGTACACAGGTGCCGACAGAAATACGACAGTCATCGCATTTCTGCTACCAAGTCAAGATGACGTGCCAAATTAACTACCCTGTCGGTAGCCGACCAAGTTTTGACAGTTTTATTGATTTAGAGTCCTTCTGGAGCCGACAACATCTCAACGTTTACCGCGTCCTTTTTAAATACTGACGTCAACAGAAATGATTGTAAATAAAAGAAAATGAAAAACCGCAAATAAACTCCTCACCGGAGACGGTGCAAATTAAACGCTGAACACGTACACCTATGTATAAGCTTTGCGTAATATTTGAACGGCAATCAATTGAAACGGATAAGTTTGCGGTTATACCCTCAGGAGATCATAAATAATGAGGAATTTCAGATAAATTCCACTTATTGATGGACTACCGTTAAAAATTTAACCGTAAAAATGGAGGATGTTTTACGTCGTTCTCGTGATATCTATAATTCATATTGTCCATATCTTGATTGTGACTATTGTCCATATCTTTAGCATAAATTGGATAAACTACCAGTAAATAAAAGGAAATTATACTTTTGAGATTATTGTGGTACAAATGTGTATACGAATAGGATTAAAACAGCGGAAACGTTTAATGTACGGAAAATCCTGGTTAGATTGCTTTTTTATATTACAAAAAATGTAGGGATTCCCAATGCGAACGGTTGACAACCAAAATAAATCTGATACCTACGTAACTAGTTTAAAAAAAGAATAACATATTTCTCAAGTCGGTTATGCAGTAATAAGAAGAGCATGAAAAACTAATCTAAATGGAATTTCCTGTCGGTTTTAGTGTTTTTATAAAAAGAAGTTACAACTTAGGGACTTCCAGCAATATTAATTGGTAGAGATTCCAATCTAACATACTACATAACTGACCTCAAAGAAAATTACTATACTAAACAGTAATTTATTTTATAAATTAAGTTTTGCGGTCACATGAAAAAGAATTAAATAAAATGATTATCACCTACGTAATTATATAAATGTTAATAAATTATATCCTTCCTAATATATAATAAACACCTTTCTAAAGAATAACAAGTTCTTAATTATATATTTTAAAATACTACAAAACAATAAAATTGCAAGGTAAAAGACAAGAATGAATTAGTTACAAAGTTGCAAAATGAAATAAAGTTCCATCTGAGTCACTTCTTTTAAATGGATTTCCAGTAAAAACGAACTAAAATTAAATCAAATAAAAACACCTACGTAACAATTTACAAAAAGAAATAAAAAGTAACATACAAAGCCAATGGTGTGGTAATGAGTCAGAAAAAACCAAATATAAGAAAAATAAGCAAAAACAAGAATAAATGGAATTTCCTGTTTGCTTTAATTTTTTACTAAAAAAACCTCATAAAAAAAGAGACATAGCGACTTCCAACAATAATATGAATTGAATCAACAAACGTTTTGTCCTTAAATAATATTAATGGCTGAGGATTCATCAAACAACATACTACATACATAACAAACCTTAATTCGTTAATTAAGTTACTTAATAAATTAATAACTTTTACTGACATAAAAAAAAGAAATGATACTGAAAAATCCACGTAATTTAAATGCTAATAATCAAATTTTAAAATTCGTAATTATGCATTTTAATAAAAGATAATGGATTAAGCCACAAAGCAGCAAAATCAAATAAACTCTCATCTGCGTCACTTCTAAATGGATTTCCAGTAAGCACATATGAAACACCAAAATTAAATCTAATAGCTACGTAAGTAATCTATAAAGAAAACCCAAATATACTTTTAAATTATGCAGTAACACGTCAGAAGAGAATGGAATATAAGAATAAGACCAAAACCTAAATTTTAATGAAATTTTCTGTAAAAATTCGTATTAAATTTTAATTCGTTATTATTAAACTTTATAAGAAAATAACAGCTTAGAGATTTCTAAGAAAACGTATTGTACCAAATAATTTATCAATTTATTTCATAAATTAACTTTTACAGACTCTAATTTCAAAAGAAAAATAGAGGAGCACTTCTGTGTATCTCTGTAATTTCTATAATAGAAATAATATACAAGCGAATTATCTGTATTTCTAAAACACGAAATGTACTTTAACAAATTAACCTTTTAAAGTACACACCCTAGTTAATTCAATTGCGATAAATGGATGAAACTGTGTACACTTGAGATAATTCGAGTGGCTTTGTATTTTATTTTATTTTTTGTTAATAAAAATTTGGTCTGTTTAACTTCCTTGAATTTACTCAAGCATGTCGTTAAATAGTCAATCAGGGCTGCTAAAATAGTGCACCAATGGTGCCAAAGAATCTTGGGACACAACATTTTTTTTAATTGTTTCTCTGGTTTGTAATTTATCAGGGAATATTAAGCGAACTATTAATCAACGTCTACAAGATGGAATACATCTTAACTAGCAAAACAAAGTATTTTAGAGTACAGCAGAATACAGAGAAAATCTGGTTCGGGAAAGCGAAATGCTACAAGCAAAGAAGACGAGCAGTTAATAGAGTACATTCGACAAAATCCATTTCAATCAGCAATTCGTCGGCTTAATTAGTAAATCACATAAGTCAATTTTTACTCAAAATGAGATTTTTGTGTAATTTATTGCAGAAAACAATAAACTATACTCTAAGAAGTTCGCATGTACCTTAATATTAATAACAATTCAAAGATAATTATTCTTTAATAGTACCCAACAATATCCTTATATAGTTCATTCGGCAATAAGAGGTTTTTTTTCTCTCCTGCAAAATCTGTGATTTGGGACTTATGTGATTTACTAATTAAGCCGACGAATTGCTGCTAAATGCAAAACAGACTTTTCTGCTAGTGTGAAAAACATTATTGAAAATTGGAACGTAATTAGTAATTACCTAAGAATTCACAAAAACTGCAGTATTTTCTATGCCCCTGAGATTACAAAATGTTGCAGTAAACAATGGAGAAATGACAAAATATTATATTTCCTTTTTCTATAAACATTAATAAAATGAAAAATGTTTCAATAAACGCTTTCATTTACGTATTTTTACTATGACTTCATCTAAACTTTCTCTAAAAAAACTCAATTTAATCTGTATAAATGGTTGGGTTCTTATTGTTAGATACGATAATATGACAGTTATGTCAAATAATTCGAATACAGTAAAATCTGTTTTTACGCGGTGGATAGGGACCGCATAAAAGAAATCGTACAAAAAAAAATTAGGAAATTTTATAAATTCTTACATATCGCTTACTAAGAACAATAGTGGCGTAAGTGCAAATTAGCGGTATGGAGATAATCGCGTTCAAAATTTTTGTTGAATTTTTATGCAAAGTAAAAAGCAACCACTTGTCGTTTTAAATTTTTTATTTTTATTTAGTTTTACTGTTATTATATTTCATGCAGAGACATAGATTTATTGTAAGATTTCAAAAATAAATTTTTTTTTGTGGTTTCGCCACTATTCCGAAATAGTGGCGAAATACATATTATATATCGAGTAGCGTATGTCGCGTTCTATCAGCAACGGTTTAAGTTATAGCTTTGTCATTTATGCACGTAAAAGTACGCTGATTTTTAAACAAGTTGCCCTTTAAAAATCAATAATCAACTTTTTGTAGTTTCGCCACTATGATTCTCAACAAGCGATATAGTATACAATTTTGTACGATATATATAATTTTTTTTATGCGGTGGATAGGGACCGCATAGAAAAAGGCGAACTTCGAAAATACATCAAGGATTTATGAAATAGATGAGAGATTGCTTTCAATTAAATTAAGTAATTAAAGTAGATCTAAAGAAACTGTAAAAATAGTTAATTCTTCATTGTACATATACATGGAGAAGTTTTCAAATTATACAGGGTGTCTCCGAAATGCGTGTACAACGTAAGACCTCAGATTCCTTGGCTTGAAACAGGTCGATTTAAGTTAACTTATCTATATCCAAAGTTGCTTCGTTTTGCTGCTAGAGGGCTTTAAAAATAAGATTTTCCCAGAGTTTTTCTTAAATTACTTGAAATATCTTCATTAGATTTTATTGATTTTTTGACCACGTCTTTATATCAGCTGGACACAGCTTTCTGTGGAACAAATTCGAATTTCACAACATACAGAGTGTTTAGAAACACTCTTACCGCAAGTTATTCATCTAAATCTTTTTACGCACCCTGTATAATTTTCTATCGATTTTTTTTCTGAATAGCTACATTCATTTAGAAACTATTTTCTCTCTTACAAAATTTCAGTTGGGCAAACGGTTTAGGCACAAAAGAAAATTTTCTAAATGCCTACAAGTCCAAAACAGCAAATTAAAGTAACATTAACAAAATTCAAAGTACCAATTTCTTCACGGGATATGAAAATCTATCAAGAAAACCACATGTTATAGGTTTGTAAGTAGTTTCTTGCTTCAAATTTTCAAATTTTCGCCAACATTTGTGAACGTTGTCAGTGTTTAGCATTTTTAATCCGTATTATGCAGTTCCACCGTAGAATCGAATGAAATAAAGGGGAAATCATGCTCCTGTAAACTGGTCAGCAAGATCAGTAAACATAGCACATTCTGATTTTGTTTACTGGGTATCATAAAAGCAAAAATGCAACAATAAGAGCAAACAGTCAAAATTTTGCACACTATATTATTTTTGCCCTGATGATGGTCACAAATCCTGGCAACATTTTGAGCAAAAACTACTACCAATCCTCTAAAATGTGATTTTCTTGAAAGAGCTGCATATCCTGTGAAGAAGTTACTACTTTGAAGTGGGTGAATGTTGCCGTAACTTACAGACTTGAACTTGCAGGGAGTTAGAAAATGTTTTTTTGTGGCTAAACCGGTTGCCCAACTGAAATTTTATAAGAGAGAAAATAATGTCTAAATTAATGTAGCTCTTCAGAAAAAGAATTGATAGAAAATTATACAGGGTGGTTAAAAAGATTTGGATGGATAACTTGTGGTGAGAGTGTTTGTAAACGCCCTGTATGTTTGGAAATTCGGATTTGTTCCACAGAAAGCTGTAGTCAACTGATATAAAGACATGGTCAAAAAATGAATAAAATCTAATACAAATTTTTCTAGCAATTTAAGAAAAACTCTTGAAAAATATTATTTTTAAAGCCTTCTAGCGTCCAAACGAAGCAACTTTGGATATAGATAAGTTAACTTAAATCGACTTATTTTGAGCCAAGGAATCTGTAGTCTTACGTTGTACACGCATTTCGGAGACACCCTGTATATTAAATAGTTTGCTGTTACTCGTAATCCAAAACGCGCATTTTCTTCTGACGAATTGGTTGAAAATCGCTTTCGTCACTTGATGATTGGATTTCAATTTTGATTTGTATATTGATACCATAAAATCAGCGATCAGTTTTTGTGACGACGGTCGACTGATCAAGTGTTTGTAAAGGTCACGATAGTGAGACATACATGATCTCAACTCGTTTTGAAATTTTAAGCGTCTTTCCGCATTGGTATCTGTTTTAAGAAAATTCGATTCCAATTTTTTAAAAATTTGGATCCCTGCTATATATTTTCTCTGCTGTAACACATTCCGGTTCTTCTTCTCAATTTTCATAATCTATCAAATTATTATAAATGGCACTATCATCGACAGTTTGGTCCTCAATCATTTCGTCCAGGTCATTTTCGCCGAAAGTATCAAAGCCTTTTGCGAGCGCAGTAATTTCAGACGATAACGTTGACGCCTTTTCGGTAACTTTTTTGTTCGTCCGCAACATGTATGTGTCCATCGATAGAAAACATTAAACTGGTGCTAACGTCCCTAAGATTTATATAACGCATAAAAATAAAACGCACGAAAAAAATCGCATAAAAATAAAATCACACAAAACCAATCGCACAAAAAGAAAATTGCATAAAAAAGGACCGCACAAAAACAGGTTTTAGTGTATATTATATTTTTTTATTTAATTATAAGCGAAAGTTTTTGTATTTAATAGTAAGTGACTGAATTTCACGACAAAGGAAAAATTTGACTTTTTTAATCTAAAATAGAGGGTCTTAAATTCAATTTAATGCAATGGTTTTTTGAAATTGATAAAAATTGTGAGTTTGTTTAAGGTTTACAAAAATTGTAACTCACTTTTTCATTTTTTGGGTTACTTCTATAGTTCCATGTTGTCATAAGTGAACAATATTTATAAATAAATACTTTATAATTTACTACTGGACCTTTGTAATTTGATTTTGATCGTTCTCAACCTCAAAAACGGTTCACAAAGGCTGTAATGAAAATGAGTCAAAGGTGAAATATAAACTCAATGCTTGGTTACAATTTATCGCGAAGATATGACGCGAAAACAGGTTAAGGAGGTTTTTCTCCAAGGGAGTAGTAATATGCACGTCATGAGACAGTACACTGATTGTGCAATGCACACTGAGCAACACTGGGTTAAATAAAAGATGTCTAAAATAAGCAAAATTTAAACGTCATATTTTCTCAAGTCTTATCAAAATGATTTTTTCTAAAGGTATTTTGCTTCTTAAATTAGTATTAGTTTCTCTTACTCGATTTTTAATTATTTTGTCGCAAAGATCTGAGTCATGGATGGGCTTGAGATGATTAAAAATTCCTTGCGGTCAGGATGAGATTATGCAACGACAAAGGAAGTAAAAATCGACCTTGATTTTGTGTGGTTTTACTCTTACCACCTTGTCCAACACTTCTTTCATATTAACCAGGTCCCTATAACGATCTCAAATACGATAAATAATGGATAAATAAAGGTCTGTGGTTAAACATTACTACAACTTATCGAATTTGAAAACCATTTTCAATCAACGAAACAACTCCAACAACTTTTACTTCAACAACCTGCAGCATTTTTTAGTTGTCGATTTTGAGCTAATGACAATATATTTCTAATTTGATCATTCTTTTATACCTTTAATTAAATGAAAATCACTAAATTGATGTACTTAACTAAAAAAACCACTTTGTTTTGATGTCTTGGTTTTAGTATGTTAATAATTTCTTAACGCTTCATTTATTCTTGATTCTTAAATGTATTAAAATAAAACATCCCTCTAATTTTTTTGAACAGTCGAGCCAACGTAATTATTAAAATGCTAATAATCACCTTATTAAAAACTACCAACTTCTTAATCACACATTTTAGTATAAAATAAAGTAATAAAACCACTAAAAGAAAAGATTATGAATTAAAATACAAATTAATAAAATCAAAAAACTTCCCATCTACGTCACTTTTTCTAAATGGTTTCTAGTAAGAACGGTTAAAAACCAAACCAAACCAAAATTCAATCTGGTACCTACGTAACTAATCTACAAAGAGAGAAAAGAAAAAGATAAGTTTAAAGCCGGTTATGCAGTAACACGTCAGAAGAATTTCCTATTACATTTAAATTCTTTATTAAAAAAGAAAAATAACAACCCAGGGACTTCCCACGACAATACTCATTTCAAATCAAGATGTTCAATTAACCCGAAAAACTTATCTTAGAAAATAATTAGAAGATTCCATTTATTTAATAAATTAGCATATTTTGCAGACACAAAAAAGAAATAACATGAATTTCCATAAAATAAAAATAAAAAAAAAATAAAATAAACAACATTTCAAGAAAAATGCAGTTACCACCCAAGTAATTATAAATGCTAATAAACATCCTCCTAAGAATAGCACGTTCTTAATTATACATTTTACTATATTACATATTACAGATAAGTAATAAAACCACAAGGTAAAAGACGAGATAATGAATTAAGCCACAAAGTAGCAATACCAAATAAACTTCTCGTCGCGTTACCTCTTCTAATTGGAATTCGGAATGCTATTATTTTACGAGCAGCAGTAAATGCACATCTTCGCACCGTACTCGGTTTCCACTTAATTTCTAAAGATAACCATTATTATTGACTCTGTACGTTCGAACTTCTAAGAATCGTCAATGACAAAAATGTCGATTCGTACGTTTAAACGCTCAATATTCAAAGGCGTGACTAAACCTGTACCTGTCGCAACATTTAAAAATTGGACCGACTGTTAGAAAATCAAGTGGCAATCAAAAAATGTCAAACTCCCAAGGATACAGGATGTTGAGATTTCTATTATTTGCAAATCGTCGCCCTGTCACGTTGATATGTGGAGTAAGGACGCGTTTTATAACTCCAGAATAAGTAACATCGTTAAAGACGTAAAGGATAATGAGTAATTACAAGGGCAATTATAATGATTAATTTTTTAATAATACAACACGTAAAAAAGATTAATAAGAAGAAAGGTACAAGAGGTACCTACGAGTGAAAAGTTGGTGTCCTACAAAATCAATTACGATAAATCATCTCGGCATGCATCGCGTCTCGTTGAGTGCGAAACAGGTGCGCGCGTGTATTTTCTGTCTTCGGACGGTAGACGGTACCTATGTGTGTAAGTAAATCCGGGCCTCGAGCTTATTTAAGAAGGCGACACGAGACCAAGAATCAGTAGTACACGTGCTCGCAAACGGGCAAGAGAGTGGTGCTTTGGTCAGTGAAGGTGGGACGCGATTAGTTTCTGTTCCGTACACGGCGAACAATGGAATCGAAAAATTTCGCGTCAGCGAACAATACTAATCACAGTTTAACTGTAAGTCTCCTATTCGGATCCTTTCATTTTCTACATCATCGCAAATCAACTTTGATTTATCAGAACTTAAGATTCCCTATAAATCATTCTGCTAGTTACGGTTGTTATCCGATTGTGTTTTGCAACGAAAGAAGTGAAATTGTTACTACGTGAGACTTTGCATGTAGGGAATTGTTTTGAAATACCTTTATTGTATTCAAGTTAAATTTACATGAATCTAATGAAAGAGTTAATTTATGAAATTGTATTTGAGGTTGATATCTAATTTTATTAAGTAATAGTTTATTATCTAATGTTATTCTTTGTCTTGTCTTATGTGAGCTTTTAAAATCAATTTATTATTTCAAATTATCAAATTATTTAAAATTAAAGAATAATTTTTATTAGAAAAAAACAAATTCAACTACAATCACCAATCAACAAATATTAAGAAATCTGGAAAAATTTTTCAAAGATTTAAAAAAAAAATTCATTTTACAATTAAATAAAAACAATTACAAGGAACTTAAAAAAATTACTCATTAAAAAATCTTGACTTAACTGCTTCCTCACAACATTAACGTTGAAATCTATTTCTGTTAATATAATGCTTTAGTACCAAGTAATGCTTTATTACCAAGTGCTAATCATTGTCTTACCTTGCTGAAGGCTTTATAATTCAGAATACTTTAAATGATGTAAAGACGATTTGAATTGAATTAAATATAAGAATAATTTTTGTTAGAAAAGAAAAACAAATTCAACTACAATCACCAATCAACAAATATTAAAGAATCTGGAAAAATTTTTCAAAGATCATAAAAAAAAATTTCATTTTACAATTAAATAAAAACAATTACAAGGAACTTAAAAAAATCTTCATTAAAAAATCTTGACTTTACTGCTTCTTCACAACATTAAGGTTGAAATCTATTTCTGGTAATGTAATGCTTTAGTACCAAGTAATGCTTTATTACCAAGTGCTAATCATTGTCTTACCTTGCTGAAAGCTTTATAATTCAGAATACTTTAAATTATGTTAATATTACCAAACAACAAATATATAAAAAAACTTAAGAATTTATAAACAAAATTCTTTTTTCTTTTTACAATGTTGAGGTTAAAGACCAATTTGCATTATTTACCAATATTGCATTATGCGGCAATAATGCAAATTGGTCTTCGACGACTTCACAAATTTAAATAAAAAACGTAACCAATTAACTAAACATTTATGAATCATGAAAAATACTTCTAAAATTCAGATTAAAAATGTCAACAAACAAGAAATACTTAACAATATTACTGCTAATTTTATTAAGTTACAATAATTTATGTTGGGTGTTGGATGTACAATAAATTATTATTGTGAATAATTTAATAATATTCAACCTAGTATTTAAATTGTCTCATCTTCTGAAAACGACACCAATCAATCAATACTTCTGAACCAGAAAAAACTTTAATGATTCCAGGAAAATCTGATGATGTAATTGTTTATTATCATCTATCACATCAGTCGTTTGGAATCAAGGATCAATTTGTATTATAAAAAGAAACGAATTTAGTCAAAAAATATCACCAATTAGTTTCCTTCAAAAAAAAAGGAAAATATTTCAAAAATTCAGTCAAATATTGGAGACGTTATAAATATTCAAGAAGCAGAAAAAACTTTTCAAAAATTATAAAATGAATTCTTAATATCTTTAAAATCTTGAGATTTAAATTTAATTTTATTATTTAAAAATGTTAATTATTAGAATATCCTACAAGCTACTGTGAATTATGAAAAGACGAATTCAACCCAAAAGCGTCACCAATCAATTGCTCAAAATAGTTGAAAATGAAGAAAAACACTTCAAAGATTCAGCCTAGAAACGTTACCAATTAATTGCCTAAAATAAATATTGTTTACGAAGAAGGAAAAAAATCTCAAAAATTATTTTAAAAAATATTTCCGAATTTCGATGTCCAACTTTGAAATTTTTCGATTTTTGGAAATGTCATGCCCTAACTTCCACTTAGCTATTGCCCACGTTCTGTGATAAGTAATTGAAGGGTGGAGTGCAAGAAGTATCTAAGTAGCATTTTTATAAAATCTGCCTAATCGCGATATCTAGGTTTATCAAACATGATAAACCTAGGATCTGCCAATTAGGCAGATTTTATAAAAATGCTACTTAGATACTTCTTGCATTCCACCCTTCAATTGTTACCTGTAAAATTTGAATGTTTTTGAATTTTAACCGCTCTGCATCAAAAATGCTCGAAATATTTCGGAAACAAATCAAAGAGGTGGGAAAAATTGCGGGGAATTTAGTAATAAGCAAAGAAACGAAATTTTACATTATTTGTTGCAAAATGTGGAGGATAAAATTTGAAAAGAGGCGCGATAAGTGCAGCTGCACGTAAGTTATTTTGCAGTCGTTCAACAATTTGGGGATTCTGGAAACAAAAAAAAGATTGTTTAAGTAAAAACGGAATAATTAATATTAACTCCCGTAAAAATAATTGTGGTCGAAAAGTTAAAGATTTCAGTCAACAAATTGCTAATATATGCTGTATGTCTTTATGTAAAAGAACCACATGAAGATCGTTAGTTTGTTCAAGTAAAATTCCAAAAAAATACGTTGCACAATAGATTTAAAAATGGAAAAGAAATTAAGTAACAAGTTTTATTAAGCCGTTACTTACCGAGGAAAATAAACGGCGCCGAATAGGGTTTTGTTTAAAATTTGTATTACCGACGGGGTATTTTAAAGATTTACTAAACTTGACTTGATTTACTCACATTGACGAAAAATGGTTTTTTTAACCAAAACAAAAAAAAGTTTTTATGTCACTCCGGAAGACGAAATGCCGCATAGAACTTGTTAAAGTAAAAGGTTCATTAGAAAAGTAATGTTTATGGTGGCAGTTACACGTCCACGTTGGGATTTTCACAAAAAAAAATTTTTTTTTGACCGAAAAATAGAGATATGGCCATTTATAAACACTTTACCAGTTAAAAGAAATAGCAAAAATTGGACTAAGGTAACACTAGTAACCAAAGCTGTAGAAAGTGTCAATAAAGAGGAACTAAGAAAAATGATTTTATAAATTGATTCCAGCAATACGGGAGAAATGGCCTGTTGGTTCAAAAAAACATACAATATTTATTCAGCAAGATAATGCAAAACCGTATATGTATACTGACGATCCAACATTAATCCAGCTTTCTGGAGAGATGGTTGGATATTCAACTGATATCTCAACCACCGAATAGCCCCGACTTAAATGTGTTGGATTTAGCTTTTTTAGCTCATAAATTATTTTGTATTTTCATTTAAAAACAATAATCTGTTGTACATAAAATTCTTCTGTTTTGGGTTCGCCTTAAAATAAATAAGTAAATAAAATGTAGAAACTATTCTCGGACAAAAATTAAATTAAAAAGTAGCAACTATTTTCGGACAGAGGAAGTAATTGAAAAGGTTATCATCTGGATTTTACGGATTCTAGTCGTTTAAGGGGTGAAGATTAACCCTGCGGAATAATATTTTCGAATTTCGATGTCCAACTTTGAAATTTTTCGATTTTTGGAAATACCTCGCTATACGTACAGACAGAGCTAACTTTGAGAATTTCTTCAATGCTTAATTGAAAAGGTTGTCACCTGGACTTTACAGATTCTAGTGGTTTAAGGGGTGAAGATTAACCCTGTGAAATAAAATTTCCAAATTTGGATGTCCAACTTTGAATATTTGTACATTCGGTACTTTGATGCCTTTAAGCGATTGATTAATGAATAAAAAGAGCGAGACAGTTAATTACAAATTTACAATTAATTATTTTATAATGGAAAATCTATGGCTGGAATCTATGGCTAGTATTTTTAATTTGTAAAACAAAAATTTAACTAGAAGTCACCAATTAAAATACCTAAGAACAAGGAAAAACACTTTCATAAAATTCTTCACTTTCTTTACAATACATAAGTTGAAGCCTAAGTATTACTTTTTACTACATCTTGGAAATGCCTTTAAAACAACAAAATAATTTGTGTTATGAAAAGACCAACTTAGCCAGAAAATTATAGTACAACAATTAACAAAATATACAGAGTGTCAGGAAATAACATTAAAGATTTTTAAGAATGTGTAGTTGGAAATAGGCCAAAGTCTTAATAAAGGTTAGACCAGAAACCAACTGGTTACAAGACACCAGCGTTTTTATTACCATAACAATGCAAACTTCGCGTAGTTGTATTACTAAATGACACTGATTGCTTTTATATGAAGATTTAACTAAAGCAAATGCTCAAAAATTTCACCAGAAACCAACCGTTTACAAAACACCAGCGATATTATTGGCATAACAGTGCAAACTTATTATTGTATTACTTAATGACGATGATTGTTTCTATACAACGACTCTTTCCATACAACGAAATGTCCTCTTTTCATTTCTACCAAAAAATTATCTGGCAATTGTGTTCTATTCGTTTCTGAAACTGTGGAAAATTGTATACTATTAGTATTTATTTAGTATTATTTAAAAGTCCACCAAATTTAAAGACAGAAGTCTTACAAGGTCACTAAATCTAACAAACTTGTCCTATTCTCAAAAGAAATTCATTGTTGAGATCTTTTCTAGTAATCTAACAATAATGTCGATATGCAAGCAATTATTGTAGATATCTTACAAATGATTGATTTTCAAACATCACACCCTTAAAATCCTTAAACGTTATTTCCTGACATATGTATATAAAATAGAAAATGTTGCTTTTTGCACTTAAGGATGAAATAAATAAAAGATCATTCAGCTTTGACCACTTTTATTTCAAAATCTTCTTTGGAAACCTACGTCATATAACGAATATAAAAAATCTAAAAAAGATGTTTTAAATCGAAAATCCAGACATTTGCGGTGATTACAATCTCTATGTTAAAATTCTTATTACTTCGCTCAAAATGTATAATGTGAAACAACGTGGAAGGAAAACTAAAACGTGAAGAAAAGCAACATTTTCTATTTAAAACCATGGAAAAAGACGACGAAACACCAAATATCTGTAAGAACCAGGAAGAATTCTATAAAAATTTCTTAAAAAAAAAAAAAATATATGAATTCAGTAGCACCCACCTTCACAAAAACCCTCACAACCTACTTAGTATTCTAGCAGAGCACATCAGATCTTCCAAAAATATCCAACATTCTTCCTGGTTGTCGTTACGACGCAAGAATGTCCTCCGCAGGGCAACATTCATTCAATTAGCATTTAACAATCTAGAAAAATCTTACAAACCACGTATACGCTCTAAAGAGAAGGTCAGGACAGGTTCACAAAACGTGATTTTTCAACAGGTTCAATCTCTTAGGTATACTTTTGCGAATGGATAAGCGTCATAAATCGGAAGCTTATTTATTTCCAAATAAAACCGGGATTTTCCTATAAATCCCCCCAGTGTATTTACCAATCCTTACAATTTCTAACTCTATTGTGGTCAAGGTTTCTTTACCCCATTTGGTAGCTTTATCAGGTAAATTCATCGTGTCGTTAAAGTGCATTCTCTAATCGGTAATTAAAAGAGATAAGTAGAAGTAATTATGATTAACTAAAACCTTGTTCGATTCTATTTCGGAAAGATACAATACAGAAGTGTGACTTAAATCAAACAACCAGGAAGTTGGTTAATATCATTAATTAAAAGCAAAGATCTTTTATGAACTTCCTGAAACGAATGCATTTGATTGATGGACAATTATAAGCTCAAACAATTAAAAAAAGTCTCATTGCTAAACATTGATACATAGAACCACCATATAATAATAATACACCTGTACGATTGATAAGGTCATCTACAAGTATTTTTACGACCCGACGACAACCTCTTGCTTCTTATAGGTTGTCAGATCCGTAACAGAACAGAAAAAAATTTTAAATCTCTAAAGCCTCCAACAATCTAACTCGCTCAAGCGTGTATAGATGTAGATATGTATCTTGATACATCATCCTTGACATATATTTAAAGCGCTCAGCTTTCGCAGACATCGACGACTCTAACGAGAAAAGTCGATTTGTTTTTCGGAGACAAACACCAAATTGAAAGGTCGCAAATTCTTTATCCTCATTAATTCCATGTTATGAAGAAAGTGAACGAAAACACGTATAGTTGACAAATTGGTGACTCACGGATACTTTATGATGTAATACGACTAAATGAATTTCATTATTTCGTGAAATTCCAAGATGAAACGATCGATGAAATCCGTTCAAATAATTACATAATTCCCAGAACGATTACTTCACGAAGAAGATGTACGGAAAGAACGTGAACTTTTGACAAGATAATTACGGGTTTTGCCTCAAAGATTTCCATGTTGAGCTTCGTATTAGCACCGATTAACGATACTGGCGGTAATTAATCAAAGTTCCTCGTCTGCTAAGTAAATAACCTTCGGCGAACACTTTAATAAAATAAAAAAGAACCGGACTAAAACAATCACGGTAATCACCGCGGGCCGATTCAATAGCTCGAGAACAAAAAGAGAGAAAAAATAATATATTTCGCGAACCTTGAATAAAAAGGAAACAATCACAACGACTTCTCGAACGATTTTTCTAAGGTAATCGCGGCCTATTCAATTTTGCAAAGTCCAATTTTCACCGGTAAGGTCGATCGTGAGACAAACGGTGCAAAAAAATAAAACATGAAAGAAAAAAAAAATGCGAACGCGAACGGCGAGCGACATTGGGGAGTGGTTGAATTTAAAATTTATCGAGTTTTTTTTTGTGCTCACGTCAGATCGGCGTTTCAAGTGTTATTCAGCCGGAGACAAGTTTTTCAGTCGTATCTCACCTTTAAGTACGAGATAATTAACCTTATTTGACTGCATAAACAAACAATTAAAAAATAAAAAAAAAGAAGTAAATCCCGATTTTATATTTTTCCAGATCCCTGCAGAACTCGAACAGAGTTGGCACATACCAAGACCAACACTAGCTCGACCTTCGAAAAGCAGCCAAGGATCAATGTCCAGTAAAAACAGTACACATGTAAGTCTAAAAAAATAGTTACATATTAGTTATTATCAATAGTTATTATATTACAACATTTTTAAGCGATTTTAGATCACTTCTTAATAACATTTTGAACAATTTGGAAAGATTTCAACTTATTAGACAATTTTAGAACAGTTGCACAATTTTTTAGGGCTTTAATTTTAGTATTACTTCTAAAATTCTTGAAAAAGTGTTGATTTCTAGAAGATTTTTTAGGCAGTTTTAGACGTTCGACTAATTTTCGATTAATTTTGAACAGCTTAATATTGTACAAATTTTTAGGGCTTTAATTTTAAGATTGCTTCTAAAATTTTTGAAAAAGTGTTGATTTCTAGACAATTTTTTTAGACAGTTTTAGACGTTTGACTAATTTTAGATTAATTTTCAACAGATTTTAATATTGTACAAATTTACAGCTTTTTAATTTTAGGAGTACTTTTTAAAATTCTAGGAAAAATGTTCATTTCTAGACGATTTTTTAGGTAGTTTTAAACGTTCAACTAATTTTCGATTAATTTTGAACAGCTTTTATACAAATTTTTAGCGCTTTTAATTTTAAGATTACTTCTAAAATTCTTAAAAAAGTGTTGATTTCTAGACGATTTTTTGAGACAGGTTTAGACGTTTGACTAATTTTCAACAGCTTAATATTGCACACATTTTTAGGGTTTTAATTTTAAAAGTACTTACTAACATTTTTGAAAAAATGTTGATTTCTAAACAATTTTTTAAACAGTTTTAAACGTTCAACTAATTGTCGATTAATTTTGAACAGCTTAATATCATTTTAGTTAATTCTTAATCAATAGTAGAAGATTCTCTCCCAAAATTTGTCAGCTTTATTAAGTTAACTTCTGCAGAAGTTGCTGTAATTCAAAACAATTAATGACTTGTAGACGTTTTTATGATTTATATGTAGTTTTCCTAATAATCGCAAAATTTCATAATTTTAAAACATTTCTAGACGATTTTCTACCACTTTCAAACATTTTGAACAACTTTAAGAGACTTTGTTTTTAACTTATTAGACAACTTTAGAAGAACTGTACGATTTTTGAAGGCGTTAGTTAATCTCAATAGTATACCATGAACTCTCCCTTGTGCGGACACCAACGGAACCCACCAAAAGTGTCCATTCAAGAGGGGTGTCTGCTTAAGAGAAATGTGAAGTAATTATATGAGAGTCGGACGGTTCCATGAGAAACTGTCCGTCCAAGGGGGGTGTCCGTTCAAGAGAGGTGTCTGCGAAGGAGAATTTCACTGTATTTCTTAATCTGGGATTTATTCGATTAATTTTTTATAATTTGAGACGATTTTAGTTGCTTTTTGATCAACTGATAAAGATTTTATGAAAATTTTACGAATTTAGTTAATTCTTAGATAAGTTTCTACAATTTTTAAACAATATTTAGTCAATTGTAGACGTTTTTATGATTATTATAACAATTCTTAAACATTTTTAGACGATTTTATATATTTTTCAAATAATTTAAAAAATTTGCAAAGATTCCAGTTGACTTGAGTTGTACAACTTTTAACAGCTATTGATTGATTGATTTCTAGATGATTTTTTGGTTGTACTTTGAAATAGATTTGGATTATTTTCGAGAAATTTTCGAATAATTTTAGATTAATCATTATTTGAGACGAAAACATCGTCTGAGACAATCGTCTCATTGTTTGAGACGATTTTAGTCGATTTTTGATCAATTGCTTTCATCAACTGTTAAGATTTAGGAGAATATTTGACAGATTTGGTTAATTTTTACAAAAGTTTATAGAATTAATAAAAAAAATAATGACCGGTAGATTTTTTTATGACTAGCGTAGTACTTTTAAAGCATTTTTAAGCGATTTTGGATCATTTTTAACATTTTGACTGCTGAATACTCTGATCTAAAACGCTTTGAGTTAACGGCGTGCAGCTATCAGAAGATATCACAGTGACTAAATACTTGTTCATGCAATCTGAATCAGTTCGGCGATGTGTTAACCAATTAAGTATATTTGACGACTATATTCGTCCTGGAGATGGGGAAGAATTTTGTATCTTAACGAGAATATCCATCATTCGTAAAATTTTGTTACAATATGATATTTAAATTGTAATTTTGGCGAAAACTAAATTATATTCGTAAATTTCAATACATTTAATACGTTTAAAATGGTTAGAGGTCCGGACGAAATGAAATCAGCAAATAAAAATTATCACAATCTCGGTCAACGAAAACCAATGATTCGTACATGATCGAGAAACATTTCCCAGATTACATACCAGATAGTTCAACAACAAAAAATCCTTCACGAAGATGTACTGTTTCTTATAAAAAAAGGATTTTAGAAAAGAATCGCGGTATTGTTTTCATGAATATTACACGACAGTAACAGTTTAAATTTTTAACTTCTATAAATATTCGATTTTTTCCTAAGTATTTCAGTTCCTTATGTATTAATATATGTTCATGTTAAGCAGCTATTTAAATATTACTAATAAAATTATCCATTTTCTAAAATAAAGGCGTCTCTTTGACCTAATTTTTCAACAGCGCCACTTACTCTGTGTTTGACGACTATATCCGTCATCACTTGATTATCGCGACACACAGTGATCAGCATTTTGCAAAAGGGTCGCCACAGTTAACTGAATAACACTGTTAGTATCTCCCAAAAGTAATTGAATTCTTTCAGTTAGTTGAGGCTATCGTAATCATTATTATCCATTTTATCAATATTTGACACCACTAAACAAAGACGAACAGATGACAACAGATTGGCAAACAATATTGCCGACTCACAGTAAACGATCAATATTATTGTCAACACTGCGATGTTGACAAACTTTTAAAATATTCGGTTTTTTCATCAATACTCTCACCAATCCAATAATGCTTTTCGTACACAGTCAATATTGTCAACTGTATTGACAATAACATTAATAAAGGTTATTAACCTTTAGTCATGTCTCACATTGAGACAACCAACAACAAGCAACTAGCAACAGTAACAAGCGATATTGCCACCTAATGACTTTTTAGCGATATCGAATTGCTCCAATGAATGAATGAACACACATGAATCGTTTAGGAGAAAAAAATATTTTCTAAAAACTATTCAATTTTCAGGGATTGTTTTCACCTCTTCAAACCGTTTTTGGGTAGAACGATTCGTGATATCAAAAAACGTTTCCGATAAAAAATGTGCCCGTTTAGGTCCTCTTTCTAACCCCTGTTAAAAATTCCAAATTAAAAATTATTATACACAATTGTTACAAATTCGATTATTTACGTAGGGAAGATACCTATCTATCCCAGTTTTTGGCTAGTACTATACTTCATTTAATAACTAGGAGGAGTGATTTGAATTTTACGCGCCAAAATAGTGAACTATTATTGGTCGCTCCGCAGTCAAGTTTACAAGGACGAAAAATTTGGTTTTTGTCGTTTATTGTTTTCAACGTTTGAGGTTAGGTTCTTTACCTAATTTGTCAACTTGTTTCTCGCTTTTTCGTTGTGCTTAAATGGTTGCGATTAAAAAATATTAAGTTCGAAGAAGGTATGGTACGATGTCATCTGTTGGATATAATACGTCAACACAAGGAACGTCTTTTGGATAAATTTTGAACAATGTACGTATAGATAAACGGCCATAGA
This sequence comes from Digitonthophagus gazella, assembly GCA_036711955.1. Classification (NCBI taxonomy): domain Eukaryota; kingdom Metazoa; phylum Arthropoda; class Insecta; order Coleoptera; family Scarabaeidae; genus Digitonthophagus; species Digitonthophagus gazella. Next base: position 32,831,783 of record JASCIT010000007.1, on the reverse strand, counting down.
GATATTTAGTATGTTCTAGAATACTACGCTCAAACGCTTGGTGTTTTGTTGGTTGCATAAATGTGACCGGTTTTCAGTTTAGAATTCAAATTTGCCGCTAAAAATGTTTAGTGTATTTTTTAGTTACTTTTTCCTATGTAAATGGGGTTTTGACATTCACTCCTCCTAGTTATTAAATGAAGTATAGATATTTACAACATCGACAACATGTCCTCTCTCATTTTCCTTCAATTTCCTTTATAAAAAACTTAAAAATAATGGGTTGAACTTCTCCAATGAAGAACCTTTAGAAGGAAGAGAAGAAAATTTTTATATTTCTTTGTTGGAGATGAAGCTTTTGGGCTAAACGAAACATTAATGAAACCATTTTCTAGCAGTCACCATAAAAAAACAGCAGAGAGAATATTTAATTGCCGACTATCTCGTGCTAGGATGGTGGTAGAAAATGTATTCGGGACTTTAGTATTTTTAGAATTTTTCACAAACCTAGTATGCTTCCAGAGCCAAATAAAACAGCATTGGTGGTAGCGACATTAATGCATTTACATAATTTTTTAAAGCGTAATAGCGTTTCTCGTTCATTGTACACACCTTTTGAAACGTACGGTGAAACTGAGCCAAAAGGCAAAACGGTGTCTAATACCATCACACCAAATGAAGCAGAAATATTCCTCAAATTCAGGTTGTTCCGATGAGATCATCTATAAAAACGCAAGAAATGCGTAAAGAACTCGCTAACTATTTTCAAAATGAAGAACGTGTTGATTGGCAAGACCAGCATGCTCTTTTTTATTTTAAGTTTTTCCCTTCTGAGAGAGCATAAGAAATGTATCATTTTTTTCCTGCATTCATCGGTTGATATTCCCATTGCGTCCGCAATTTTCCCCCATGCATCGATGTAACGCGATTTTGTTACGGGGTACCATCCAGAATACATGCAACGACGTTCGCGACGCTGTCACGCCACGCGGTTTTGTCACAAGTCTGGACGCACATTTAGGTGGCAATATCGCTTGTTGCTGATTGCCTCAGTGTGAGACCCACCTTAAGCATTTTTATTTTGACACATTATATTAGTTTAGTCTCGATACTTTGTTGTGCCCAGATGCATGCTACAACGTCTGGACATAGGATTTGGCAAAGAACAATAGGGTAAACTCGCCAAATGCCGGCCTTTTAACGATTTTTTCGCATTACGACCTTTATAGTTTCTAAATCAGTAATCGTTGAGTACCATTCTACCTGTTTTCTGGTTGCGACATTTATTTTTTAAACGATTATATTTTGTAAAAGTAAGTAAAAGTCATGGAAGAATAAAATAAAGTCAAGTTATTTTAGAACAGTACATTTTCCAAAAGTGGGCCGCCGTCACCCTTTCTCCGGCCGCATGTTTACCTAAAGTCGGCATAGTTATTACAAAATTATAAATAGGTAGGATGAACTGTAGCTATCAACACCGAGGTTCGAAATTATGATACCGCAATATAAAAGCCTTTAAAATAGTTTTGATCCGGTTTTTGATGATGATCCAGTAAAGAAGTCATAAATAAATAGGTAACTACTAGGATGGCAGAAATCTGTAGCGATTTTTCTCATTAAAATTAGGTTAATGGTTATTACTAATAACAACTTGTTATTGAGAAGTAAGAATTCACAGTTATATTGATTTAATAACAAAAATGTTTAAATAAATGCACTTTTAACACATAACAAAGATTATTACTCACCAAGAAAATCGATTCAAAATCGTTGAATTACAATAACCGACTACTTTACGAATGACTCTACTCATGACGGTTATATTACAATGTACCTACCAGGTTTGGTTGTAAAAAGCAGTTTTGGGACGGTGTTGGGGCAGATCTAAAATAATCTTAAATGGCCGAATTTAATACACAATGAACGTAAAATCGGCCACTGTACCGAGAAAAATTGTAGGGTGGCCGACTTTTGGAATTAACACAGGAGAACTATCGATGAATAGAAAAAATGTGTATAAAAAAATAAACTTTAGGCGACGGCCGAGGTTGGGTGAGTTTACCCTATACCAGTGATGGCGAACCTTTTGGCGCAGTGGGTCACATTTTGTTTACTATATTGTTTTGGTACTAGCTCGTGGGTCACAGTATTAAGTCACATGCAAAAGGGAAATGTGTTTTTAATAAACTTACTTTTTATATCCTTACTTCTAAGACTAAGGACTAAAAGAGCTTTTTTCCCTTTTTGTTTTACAACTTTTACATTAGTAAGTAAAGATTAAAAAATAAAAATCGATTACAAGTGGATGATATCATTGGGATGACACTATTTAGTACTCCCTACACTAAATATTTGACTGAACAAGATAAAATTACACACATACTATGACATAATGGTATTATTTATTAATAAATAGATAGTTGAAATAAAATTATTTATTCTCTTTCTAGGACATAAAAAATAAGTTTGCAAAAATCAAGGTATGGATCACTTAAAAGGATTGTGTGGGTCAGTGTCTGACTCATGGGTCATAGGTTCGCCATCACTGGTCTAAGCGCTAGACCTCTGGGTTGAAGACAATTTTTGCATTTTTCTCTTACAGCACCATGAAAAGAAAGGTGCAAAATCCGAGCAGTAGAACTCTGGGTTGAGAACGGATTTTGTCTCCTTCTCTTCATGGTGTTATAAAAGAAAGATGCAATATTTGAGCGCTAGACCTCTGAATTGAGAACAGACTTTGCATTTTTTTCTGATAGCACCATGAAGAGGAAGGTACAAGATCCGAGCACTAGACCTCTGGGTTGTGAACAGATCTTGTTTTCTCCTCTTCATGGTGTTAAAAGAGAAAAATGCAAGATCGGAGCGTTAGACTTCTGAGTTGAGGACGGATTTTGCATTTTTCTCTAATACCACCATGAAGAGGAAAATTCAAGATCCGAGCACTAGACCTCTGGGTTAAGAATGGATTTTGTCTTCTTCTCTTCAATGTGTTATAAGAGAAATCTGTAAAATCCGAGCGTTAGAGCTCTGGGTTGAGGATGGATTTTGCATTTTTCTCTTTAATCTCATAAGTTACGTTTGCAAAAATCAAGGTATGGGTCACTTAAAATAATTGTGTGGGTCAGTGTCTGACCCATGGGTCATAGGTTCGCCATCACTGCCCTATACCGATTATGATCGTACTGAAAGTAACCATATCTGAATCCCAATTCATTCTGTTCACAAACACTTGTTATGAGAACAGTCAAACACGGCTAAAGTCATCCCGTTTGAAAACGGCGTAAACTTTCCATATGAAAAAAAGAATCGTACGTCAACCGTCTACTTCAGTCTTTGAGGAGGGTGTTGACGGTTGACCGTACAAAAAAAAATCATTTGCCGTCCAATGTGAAAAGGCACACTTATATTATTAATTTATTACCCATCGATATGTAGACTTACCTCGATTTAAACGTTGAAAAGATTTATTAAAGTCATGATTTATGATTTGTACTCAAATTAAATCAAATTTCATTTCTTAATGATCTCTTAAGAAAATTTTATTCTAAAGTGAAAAAATAGACCATCTCAAAATTCGTAAATATTTTCAAAATTCATAATAATTCATTTTATTTGTTACCAAATTTACCAATTCTTAATTTTTTAAAATTCTTTATAACATTCAAAAAATTAATTCTAAATTGTTTTCTTTTTTTTTAGAGTGCAAGATCCGGATCTCTTTTACTTACGGCAGCAAACTTAGCGCAAATCCATACGGACGAAACTCAAAATTCGACAAAACAAGACAACCTCAGGCTGTATTTAGAACAACATGGACACGACAACCCATTATTTACGTTGGGATCCAATGACCGTTTAAAAAAACCCGACCCGGATAGCATTTCAGTTGCCAGTTCCATGCATTTTACGGTGGTAAACGTCGACACCCGACCGACGGTTAAACCGAGGAGTTTTTGCAAAAAACATCGACTGAGCGTACTCGTATTAACAATGTCCGCGCTCATCACTTTAGGCATTTTAGCAGCCATACTGTTTATGGAGAGTAAGTAAACCGAACTTATAAATACGAAGGCTTTCACGGCCGGTGTTAACTGAACTAAGACTAGAACTAAGAGCTACTTCGAACTCGTTTCTGAAGAAGGTTGCAATATGGCATCCGAAACGTCAAATACTTACTCAAAAGCACGGCTAAACCCGAAATCTCCTAGTTCTAGGTCTAATGTTAGAACCAATGTTAGTTCTAGTTTAGTAAATTGTTAGTTCTTAGTTCAGTAAACCAAACTTATTTTAACACGAACATAAATTAACATCATCATTCTTATTTCAGTGAGAGCCAGAAGACAACAGTACTGATATTACTGCCATCAAGCATGTACAAAATTAAAACCAGTATATTTTATAACTTTCTTAAGTAGATAATCCCGTATCATATTAATTATATTTTATATCTATTTACCATTGTATTTATCTTCTAATAATTCAACTTGTGTTAGTTGATGATTTAATAAAATCAAAAAATAAACACAAATTAAAAAAAAAATTAGAATGTAAATGCAATGACTAATAATTATTGTTTTTTTTTATTTAAATTATTCAATTTGTATTTAATCAATCAATTTTGTAGACATTCCTACAAAAATTTTAGTTATTACTATTTATATCTTTTCGATTATAAGTAAATTATTTTTCCATTGTAATTAGATAATATTTCCTGTGATATACACCAAGAAAATTTATAAAATGAGATCTTCACTTAATTACATTGGAAATATTTATAAATAAACATTATTGAAAAATAAATTTTTAAATAAAAATTATTCAAAAAAAATTTTATTCTTTTCAAACCTAAATTATTGATTTTTTCCATTATTGATTTAATACTTACCTTAACAACACCCCAAATACCAAAAATATTAAAATGATGACTCACCTCAATATCCTGTAAGGTTTGCGTCCATTTATACTTCTCTAAATCACATCCGTTCCCCGAATTAGGTCTTAATTTTCCTTTTTCAGACTCTTCCTCATCCTCCTCAATTTTTTCAGAAATCTTTGGTGGATCAGGTGCGGTATTTTTCACTCCAGCTTTCTCCGCATCTAATTCTTTTTGTAATTGAGCCGCTTCTTCATCCGTTAACTCCGTAATTTCCGCCGGTTTTACAATATTTTCTTTTTGCTTCGCTGCTTGTTTCTTAGCTTCTTTTTCTTTCTTCTCTTTTATAGATTCTTCATGTGCATCTCTGCTAAGTTTTTCATGTTTCCGGAATGTACTCATAACCAACTATTAAAAATTAAAACATAAATAAATTTTAAATGAGATAAAAAACATAATAAATAAAGAAAAACATACTTTTTCCCATGCTCCTTCCGCCCCTCCAGTAAAAAAGTCAGTTTTCCTACCCAAAAAGCTCACAAAAGTATCTAAAAGCTAAAATCGAACAAAAAAGTGAGGTTAGGAAATCATATTTTGATGTTTTCTTACTTGTGAGGCTCCTTCCGGATGATGTTGTGCTATTGAGAGGAATAGGGTGTCGAATTGTTCGGTTTGATTACCGTCACCACTCATTTTAAGGGGTTTTAACAACTATTCGATGAGAAATTTGATAAAATTAAAACCGCCGATGTAAACACGAGTAATCGTTTGACAGTTTGTTTAAATTTCAGTGTGACCAACTTAAAATTTGTATATGTTAATAAAAGATATATTTTATTGAACTTCATATAATAATTTAATATTTATTTAATTGTAAGTAATAATATATTTTTATGGGATTTATTTTGAAATTATAATTAATGTGAAAAATTATATAGATGTTGGAATTTATAAAAGGAATTAAATATTTTAAAAGTATAATTGCATATATAGGCAACTAAACATACGTTTACCATATAATGGTTAATAAATTTTGCTTTAGGGCCGGTTTATTCACCGTTGGATAAATTAATCTGTATGATATTTACTATGGTTACTGGCAAAATAGCCAATCATACTACACGAAATCACAATAACCATAGAAATTATAGGACAGATCAATTTACCCAAAGGTGAATAAACCAGCCCTTAACCCGTTAAGCGGCTCGATAGATTGAAATTACATGTAATCATGACGAATATATCGGGTGTTCATTTAAATTCGTGCTCAAGTGTGCTTTGAAATTTTGTTAGACGATGATAGAGAGAAAAACGTATGTCGCATTATTAGTGCATACTAATCAATTAAATTTTGAATTTGACAAACGTCAAATCTGGTCAAAATATACTGAACGGCAATTTATCGATAATGTTTTTAATTTGTGACAAAAAACTTGATGGGAAGTCTTACATTTAAGCTGCTTCGAAAGTCGATGAAGTTTGGGAGTATGTACTGTATAATTTTATTCACTACTTGAACATCCCTATGAAATTTTGGACGACCGATTACTGAAAAGATTAGAGTTTAGGTAGGTTTTAGCCAAATACAAGTTTTTAGCCAATTTCCTTTCATTTTCTGTCTTGTTATTTATAACCTATTGAACATTTCAGTGTTATGACATTGCTTCAATTAAGTTTTATTGGACATACGTCAAAAATGCAGGCAAAATCCATAGCTCACTTGAGCACGAATTTAAATGAACACCCGATATATACACTTTTCGCGGAAAGATGTCTCATGCGTCATTACTTGTCACCGTTTTCTCGACATATGTCAAATATTTTTTTCTTTATTTAATCATATATGTCAGAAAGAGACGAAAACCGAAAATAGTAGTCTAGGATAATATAATTAATTAATGACGCATGAGACATCTTTCCGCGAAAAGAGTATACGTCATAGCCGCTTAAGGGGTTAACACTTGGCGTGCGGGTATAATTTGTCGCCAACTTACGCGTGCAGCGGGCGTTTCTATGTAAACCGTTAAAACTACAAATCTACGAAAACGTATTTTTACGTGACCCGCGCTCCAGTGACAGACTGCAAAAAACGTAAAAATACGTTGCCCGCATGCCAAGTGTTAAAATAATAAATTTTCTTTCGGATGATATGCTATTCTCACCATTATAAGTCACCATTTATTTTAGAGAGTTTTAACAACTATTCCACGAGAAATATGTAAAATTAAAACCGCCGATGTATACAGGAGTAATCGCTTGACAGATTGTTTAAATTGCAATGTTACCAACTTAAAATTTTTACATAATAAATATTAATAAAAAGTAAAATTTTTCTATTGAAATTAAAATAAAAATTAGTTACATTAAAATGAGAATGTTTTTAAAAGTTTTCTTTTGAAATTATGATTAAAATTTGAACATATGTATATTGAAATGTATAAAAGGAATTAAATATTTTATTTATTTACTAGTATTATCGTGAATGTAGGCAACTAAACATACGTTTGTGATAAAATGGTTATTATTTTGGAAATAAACTTTAATTGGATTAATAAATAAAATTACTTATTTTTTTAGTGTATTTAACACTAGATTTACGCACGTTTCCTAGATACCTATCTCTATGAACACGCGTCAATTTGACTCATCTCATTCAGGTCAATTTTCCTTGATTTTTGCTGGCTTTGGAAATTCTTTCTTGTTGGCTCGAATAGTTCCATTTGTCAGCTAGAGGAATACTAGTGAAAAAATTATCCGTGGTTATATTTTTACCTTGATGAAGATATGGTTCGGCTAACTTTATAACTACAAATTCGCTCAAGGTTGTTGAATTCGCGTTCCATCCTTACCTAAGCAAACCAACCCATTTATAACGTATTTAGATTGAACATCTACTGCCAACCAAAACTTTTTGCGAAATTTGTGCGGCGTTTTTTGCATATATTGTGTGAATTTTGCAGCGGGCTTTAGTAGGGAACAGTTGTTCGTCTATTGAAATATTCTCGTGATGTTTATTACGGCATTGATTAATGTGTATAAAGTGATTCTATATTTCTGACATCATTGCAAATTTGTCGGTGCATAAATTTTGAGATCGTTCCGTTTTTCATCAAATCGGACAATTCAAAGAATTTGCATGAATTGATCCCTGGGCATCGTATTAGAAAAAAAGCTGGTCTCCATTCCTTAAACCAGAGGTAGGGAACCTTTTTATCGTTAAAGGCCACATTTAAATTAGGTAGCAATAAGCGAGGCCATATAAGTTGATATACCCATAAACGCCAATTTTGTGGTAATATACCTTATATATAGATTTATCAATTTATTATACCATGTAGCAATAATACAATTTTTTTAATACCACATCAAATAGAAAATAACAAAGTAGAAGTGTTTTTATATAAATTTGTCAAAAAGTTAATGGGATACATTTGTTTCTTGCTTTACAGCAGTTGAATATTTGGATCAAGTTTCGTAACGCGCAGCCTTAATTGGTCCTCTAAATGAACATTTGTAATACGCGTTCTTAAATTTGTTTAAATTTTTGTCATTATAGAAAATGTTGACTCGCTGCAGCAAGTACTTCCAATACAGGAAAGTATACGGCGTTTCTAACGGAAATTTGAGAATATTATCTTCTACCAATTCGAATAACTGAATTTATAAGTCGGTAGGAGCCTGAGATATATCTACTAAATGTGGTTCAAATACCAGTTTCATAGCAGGAGTGTGCTAGTCAAAATCTTCAAAATTTTCAGTATATTTTTCTAATAAAGAATTCAAGACACCTACGGATTCATCAAATACTTTATTTTCACATTTCTACTAATTGTAAATTTTTGCTAGCTCCGGAAAATATTCTGCAGATATATTCAAGCCACCGAGTAATGTTTTAACAAATATTTTTCGAAACGCCTGGATCTTTTGCCACATTCCATATACATGCTTCGTTTTACCTTGTAGACAAATACTTGTTTGTTTTGTCATAACATCAGACAAAAATGCAATGTTTCTATAAAATACTTCATGTGATAGATCACATACTTGGCCTTTTTCTTGATAAAAATTTAAAATTTGTCGTCATAAAGTCAAAATTTTTACCAAAACTTGTCCTGTTGATAGCCAGCGAACTTTGCAGTACTACTGCAAGACCAGTAGTTCGACACTGTACGTATCCCCGTCTACAGTTAGCATCTGTCGAAATTCAGGATGACGCATTGCATTAACGCGTATATAGTTGGCAATAAGTCTATCCAGAGTGTCTTGCAAAACGGTGTATTTTACGCAGATTTTGCTGATGCAAAATGCAATGAAACGATATTAATTTTTTTTAAGTTTAAGTTCTCCTTTTTTAATACTGCAACATATCCTTTTTTTAATATTTAATTGTAAGCGGCGACATATTTCCCTGAAGTTTTCGAAAATGTCAACTCCACGAGTTCTTCCATTTAGTGTACCTAGCGCAAGAAGTTGTTCATAACACTGAAAATCTGTTACATTAGGTGCTAATTCATGCTGCCGATCTCTTATAGTTCTTTTTCAAAGAGGCAACTGTTTATGTCTATCAACTTTTTCTGGATCTAACATCCCTACTGCTTCAACAATACATTCTTTAATTATTTCTACGTCTTCACTCGGTTTTTTCCTTTTTCCAATTATAAAAGCAATTTTATAAGTAACATCAACTGCAGTGGTACGTTTCTTTACAAAAGCACTTTATATAACAAAATCCAAGAGCTTTTATGGAGGCCGCACGTTCCCCACCTTTGCCTTAGACCATACATAAAAATCATTTAGCGAATTCGCTTCATACGCTCTCTTAGCGTACAAAATCCCAATAAACGCAAGTAAATTGTGGTTAAAATCTTCCAATCTCCTTTCAAAACGCGGCATGCTTCTTCTTCAGTACAACTTCTTACATGTTCTATCTTATTTTCGGTTATAATCAAATGAAAAGCACTGCTGAAAGGATATCGACCATTAGAGTCGCCCACTTTCAATTTCGTACAAGTTGTTCCTTATCTCATTCTCATTGTCAGATTTATAATCGGAGAGAATACGCACCCTTTTTCCACGAAGACGTAATTTATGACGATTTTCTTTTTTACTGTTTGCAATCTTTCATCAAATTCCAAAATCTCGATATCATCGTCGTTTTAAAACACTTCATTTTTATCCCCTTCAGTGGCAGAACATTCATCAAAAATACTGACTATGTTTTGTAAAATTTTATTTCCTCTTTTAGACATTTAAATGATAAAGAAGAGCTTTTTGGCAAAATAATATAAAATCGAGGTTCACAATAATATTGCTAATTCAAAAATATTCTAGTACAGTAGAGCGTCGATTATCCGAACGTCTGTTATCCGAACCGATTAACCGGTTACTTACGTCATACTAAAACGCACTTGCAATTTGTGCATTTTATTCCTAACTAGAGAGTAGTAGAAATAATGGTAAATAAATTCTCATTGGTGAAAACTTGGGGGGTCATCTACTTTTCAAGCGAGTACGGGTTGGCTAAAACGGTTTAAATCGAAACATGGGATTCGTGAACTTCAAGTAGAGGGAGAAAGACTTTCAGCAGATCCTTCAGCAGCTAATTCTTTCAACATAAAATTCAGGGATGTCTTAAAGGAAGAAAATTATTCCCTCGAAAATGTTTACAACGCCGACGAAACTGGACTCAATTGGAAGGCTTTGCCACGAAAAACACTTGCTTCTCGTCGTGAGTCAGCAGCACCTGGTTGTAAAGTAAGTAAGGATCGTAGCACTGCTCTAGGTTGTGCTAATGCTGCTGGGAGTCATCGACTGCCTATCTTCGTTATTGGTAAAAGTAGAAAACCACGTTGTTTCAAGCACGTGAATATGGATGTAATACCTATTGTTTACACATTACAAAAGAGTGCTTGGATGGATGCTCATATTTTCCTGAAGTGGTTTATGGATATTTTTATATCCTCTGTGAAAGCTTATCGATTAAAGAACGGCAAAAGGGAGAAAACGTTACTGCTCCTCGATAATGCACCAACTCATCCATCACGTGATGTATTAAACGAAAAAGATGAATTTATAAAAGTGATGTTTCTTCCACCGAACGCTGCTTCATTATTACAGCCTATGGACCAAGGCGTAATTGAAACATTCAAAAGATATTACAGAAAAGAGCTTTTACGTAAGTTATTGCTTGAAAAAGAAGAGGACGGAGAAGAAAACTTGATAAGAAATCATAAAAAGATTGATTTGAAAGAAGCATCCTATATGATCGGGATAGCATGAAAGAGTGTAGGTGAACAAAACTTGAAAAATGCCTGTAATAAGATCCAGAGTACATTCGAAAAATCTGATAATGAAGATGAAGAACAGAATGATGTTTCAGAACTATTAAACATGCTAAAAGAACTTAATTGTCATGAATGTGATCAAGAAACGGTACAAGAATGGTTGAGTGTAGGTGATGCAGATCCAGGGTACCAAATCATGCAGGATACCTAGTGAAATTGTAGAACACGCGGTTGATAAAACTGACCCCACCTGCGCTGCGATGGTTTGAAGCTCAAGATGAAGCCAACCAGTATCAACTTGCTATACTAAAAAAGGCCCGTAACTTGGCTGCTCGTAAACGGATAGGCTTACTCCGACAGACCAAAATTAATGAGTTTTTCAAAAGTTAATTTTGTACATACATAGATGAAATATTTACTACTTTCTTGTAAGTTGTACCGTACTACATAATGTTTTGTAATAAAAAGATGTGTACAAGTATATGGCTTTTAATTGTAAAAGTATAGAGTCGATTATCCGAATAAATCGGTTTTCCGAACATCCATGTCCCCCAATTAATTCGGATAATCGACGCTCTATCGTATTTCAATACTCGAACTAATTGTTACTTTTTGCCTGGCTTCCGTGTTTGGTTTTCTTTTTTCTCCTTGTTTTGGCTGGCATGGCTGTTTATTTGCTTTTGCGCTTTTTTGTCCCTTAGCACTTGACCCCGATTAATAGCTTTGAGTCCCTCCGAGGGGTTGACCCGGGGACTTTTAGCTGTCGCTTTGTTCGTATAACATAAGGAAGGGCACATTGCCCCCTTAAGTTCCTAGAGTTTTTTCATTTTGGTGCTCAGGGTTACTCAGAACATTGGCAAAGACTTTTTTACGACTCCGCGTCTAGGGAGATAAAAGCTGTTCATAGCTCATACACATACACCAATATTCTCCCCCTTTTTTTTTTTTGAAGAAGAAATAAAATGCTTGTTTTTACTCTGATTTAACGAAACTATTGTAAAGCTTATTCTCTCGGTATACGATTAATTAATTTACAAATTATTCTCAAAAAATGATTTGTCATATCATAAAATTCAAATTTTATCAATGAAACATTTCAACAAGTCATCAAGAAAAAAAAATTATGAATGGAATGATAAACACAAACAATTAAGACAAAAATTTTATGAATGAAGATATGTAAAAGACCTTGTCATCTATAGGAAGGTCTTAAATTAACATAAATAAATATGTAATATTAATTAACTTTAAGGATAAACCACAATGACATAAAGGAAAAGAAAAACAACAAAAATTCCAATAGATTTTTTTTTATTAGTTATCTTTTTGTCATAGTGACAAATTTCTATCAGAACATATTATGTTTAAATGCATTAAATTATTAAATACTCCCGGCAAATATGCCTATAGAGCAAGTAGAGCATTTTGCCATCCCTTATTTATTTACTTTTTTTTAACTAACAAACTTACAACAATAACGTACTTTTCTCTATCCGTTTTCGATACGGCCATAAAACCGCGGCAATCATCCGGTTGCAGTCACAGCTCAATGTGCACAAATACATATCGTTTATTTATTGACCCACGTCTTCTCTCTCTCTAACGGCAAAAGCAAACGTTCAAGAAGATTCATTACCGAACACTGCGGACACGTTCCGTTAGAATAGGCACGAATTTTCTAACCGTTATCACAGGGAGCATACGCGTCTGATAACGTAATTGTAACTAAATAAAAAAATATATCTACAAATATTCCAAAAGTTCTTTCTTTTTCTATAATTTTTGGAATATTCATAGATGAATCCGCTCTGTTGATCCTCACAAAATGACTTTCTCAATCTCTTTCATGAAAACAAAGGAAACTTTCAGGAAGATATTCACTAAAAGTTAAAATGATTTTCTTTTTTTCATATAAATAAAAATAAATATTTATGTGTATTATAGAGGAATAAAAATAATATTTAAAAAATACTAATCTATATCTACAATGCTATAATAAACGTTATAGATAGAAACTACTGTGATTCGAGATGGACTAGCCCAAGGATTGCAATCGAAATTTGTATTAATTTTACTTCTAGTTTGTATGTTATAAAAGGGTGGAATCACAGATTGCAGAAATACACATAATTAAAATAAATAAAGTACTAATGAGGATCAAAATTAAAAAAACACTGGATTAATTAGTTTTTAAAATTTTACTACTTCAATAACTAACTAATAAAATAAAACGAAATTAATTTTTTGTTTGTTAATAATCACATACACTTTTTTATGTGTATTATTAAAATCAATCATCAAAAAAAAAACCAAAATAAAAAAAATATTAAGGCACAAAATAAGTGCCCACGCTAACTCTTTTTTTTTAAGAAAATCCGTTATTATTTACCTTTATATTATTATTATTATCGTTATTGATAAATTTGTTTTGTATCAAATTTAAAACGTCTCGCGCTAAGACGGTTCCGTAAGTAAATCACGGATTAGACGACTGCCATCAATAACAATCGTTATAACTAAGCTTCGTTTAATACGGACCTCCGGGGGCCCAGACTTTTACAACTATACGTAATTATAAGATCGGTTAATATCACAGTCGTGCGTTTGCAGAATTTCCACTTAGCGCCTCTGTTCGAAACAGCTGTAACTGCAACGTGGCGGTTGTAGATCACATTCTCTTATGTATCTACCACCTGAACGGTCTCGGCTGATAAATTATCGTTATAAGGAGCGATTTGTCGCGTCGCAGTCGATAGTTTTGCTTCTCGTCATTATGGTACTCTTTTTTTTTGTTGTTATTTAATTTTCATCATCTTAATTTGCGTCGTAATCGCGATGCTATCGTCTTCACTGGGGGATAGCAAAATATATCATCTCTTTTTTCTTTTTTATTTAACGTACGTCGCAAAATAAACGAGAGAGAAAAACTAATCGTTTAAAATTAATATTACGGAAGAACAAGAAATCTAAATAAAGAGGAGTTATTATAATACATGTTTATGTTTATCATAAATGTATGTGTGTGCGCAAAAAACTTCCGAAAGGAAAAAAATATTTCTTTTTATAGATCCTTATTACTTTTTTTTTTCATTTTGATTACTAAACACGACTTCCGTGACCTAGTCACCTACAATTACAATTATTAATCCGTAAATATATCTTGAATTTTTTTTTTGTTTTGTTTCAAATTTTATAAATGAGGATTTAATGGTCTCTAAGTTTACAACAAAAAACTTCTAGAAATATAAAGCCAAAAATTCTTAAAAAATACGACCATTTCGATCCTCCTACACAATTTTTTTTTAAACAGTGACTAATGTTGATGATATTTCGCAAAATCCAGGACAGAATACAAAGAAAAAAATAAAAATTGCTCATAAATAATTATAGTAATTAATACAATAAACAGATTTTTATCGCTTTAAAAAGGAATTATAATGCCCTAAAATATAACAAGTTGCGAGGGGTTCTAACTGTCAAATAATCGATTATCCTGGATAGTTTCCGTTCCTGTTAATTTTTTTAACTAAGGGGGAGTAGTAAGAGAAGTTTTGTTTTTTTCTTTTTTTTGTAGTAGAAGTAGTAGTAGCAGGCATAATGTTGTACATGGGGTGTGTGTATACGAGAAGGGGAGCTTCAAACGTTTATGTTAATTACTTTCAACGTTAATTAATAAATTAACGGCGAGAGCTCGAGTTATCGTCCCCCGAATTATCCCACCAGTCTTGTACGGTGCTGTTCGAGTTGTAATTTCCACCGTAATTTCCACCTCTATCGTTACCATAATATCCTCCTATTACAAAAGAAATAACATTATATTAACAAATAAAGTAACAGTTACAATAAAGTAAAACATATTAAATTAGTGGCTTAGTTCCAGAAGTTTCATTTAACATTGGTCTTTTTAGAATTATGTCGCAGGATTAAGCCAGGAACACACTTAAGCAGCGTGTCGCAACGCTATGTGTCGAAAAAAATCATCAACTGTTCACACTTGTATGATGCGACACCACGCTACGCCACTCTGTGTTCAACGAAAAAGGCGAAAAACAATTTTCATAAAAGTTTAGTTTGCAAAACCGATTTATAATGGTTTGCGATTTTCCCACGTATCAAATGATTTCATTTTAATCAATCTTATATTTTGACTGGTTGAATAAATATAAATCAAGAACCGTTGAAAATCGCTTCCATGGACAAAGCTAACGTCAATGCTCTCAGAACATTTGAAAAGAAGACATGGAAAAAATTACAAACTGTTCCGACGAATTTGAAAAAAAAAAGAAAAAGCCGGTGCAGCATTATGGATTTCATAAAAAAGAAGCGTGTGGGTACGTTAAATTAACGTCGATAGGGAGCGTGATCGAGAATACCATACTTTAATAAATATATTAGAGAAAGAAGAAAATCACGACAGATTTCATATGTACTTTCGGATGAATAGAGAACAGTTTGAGTATCTACATCGTTTAATTGAATATAAAATTAGAAAACTTGATACGAAATTCCGGAAGGCGATTAGTACTAAAGAACGATCAGCGGTTTGTTAACACTTTGTTAACCAATGACGAGTTAACTCGTCTTTTCACGACCAAACGTTGCTGACCGGTGACGAGTCAACTCGTCGTCAGAGCACTTACATTGCGGTTACATGACATAGTTTCTATGTAAAATTCCCAGTCAACAAAGTGTTAAAGCAAGGGAAAAATTAAATGCAGCTTTTATACATAGTTATAATGATATTTATACTCTTATACGAAAAAATGCTTCCTTAAATTATAATTTTAAAAAATGGAAACTGTTTGCACAATATTCTGTACTTGGATCAAAGAGAAACTGATATCCATCATTTGGCTGCGATTATGTAACAGAATTTGTCGAAGTCGACTCTAAAGGCATAGATCTAGATAGATAATAATTAGTATTCAATAATGTCGCCTGTGCTTGTCAGCCTTTCTCTATTTGATGAATTTCCGCGATAATTGGCTATTTGATATCCGTTGCGTTGCGACACGCTGCTTAAGTATATTCCTCGCTTTATCCCTTTCGCGATGGCTGCCATAAATATACAGCAGCCACTTGGTGCATTACACTGACTGACGCCATGTATATAAGGCCATCGTTGATTGAGCCATCGTTTAAAGCGACAAAGTATCATTTAGTTAGAGTATCATAAAGAGCAAAAAAAATTTTTTTTTAATTTTATAAGAAGTGGCTATGTATGGTACAGGTACACTGTCGGGAAAAGGTTAAATTAATTCTTTGGGATTTACCATAAAATAAAACTAATGTAAAGCAGGCACATTTTCTTATGATGGTAACAGATTGGCTTCAACGACAAAATTAATCTCATTTTAAAGGCAAATTCACATTTTATCGAATTTTTAATAAAACGTCATAAGTGATATTAAGCGAATTTTACAAGATTAAGTTCTCTTAACAATCGCTTGGCTTTGAATGAAACGTTATTAAACTTTTATAGCATGTTTATTGAGAGATAAGAGATTTATTGATTTTTTATTGCAAAACAAAGCGGTTATTGAAAAAAAATTAATTCATGGAAAATTTTGCTCAATGTCGCTTAAGATATTCATTCAAAAATCCATCAAAATTCTTCAGAAATAAACCTATTATTAATCATTTTTAACTTGCTTGTGTAATTGTTATAATTTAGATTTAAGATTAAAATCAATTTTAGATTTTAAGAGTTCCTGTCACTTTGGGTGTAAATTTCTTCATGTTAAATGAGCTCTGATCGACAGAGCAAACACATCTGAACTCTGACGATTCATTGACGTGATTTCATTAGAAGTTCTAGGGAAACTTCTGAAATAGGTTTCAGTACCATTTGACTAAAATAACAGTCAATTAACAAGTTGAGTACAGCGCCGATCTTGCTATACTTTCCGCTCAGGCGGCAGCGTGACGCGATCGTAAGTAAGAGTATTGTCAGTCCCAAGGGACTGACGCCACCTGAACGGAAAGTTCGTATCAGCGACTGACGTAGCACTCAACGTGTTAAAAAGCTAACATTATCCTTACATATTTTTTTTCGTATTAAACTCTAACCTACACGGGAAAACGCGAGGAGTTTCCTTTTTTTACAAAGATCTAAACTCAATAAATATTCATAAATTACTAAAGAATAATGAAAAAATAAAAAAAGGTTTCAGAGGTTCTAATTCGCTCTTTAGGATCTGTCTACATGGTTCAGTTATTGCACTAGCAACTTCGCTATGCAGCTCTAAAAGTAATTCAGACCAATTTCGTATGGTAGATAAGCAAAGTATCTACCATAATATAGTAGAATAATGGGAGTTAATATTTTGTCAAATGAATCTTTGTTTGTAAGACAAATTGAAAAAAAAAATCTTCCCCTTATTATTACAAAAAGAATATTCGATGATTTATATATTCTTTAGAACAGGGGTCTCCAAACTTTGAGGCCTTCGGGCCACAATGATTTTTTCAGTATGTTCCAAGGGCCAAAACAGTTTTAACACGTTCACGCCGGAGCGTGGCCCATGCCCATAAGGAAAGCATAGCATGTGGTCCACGCCCGGCGTGAATGTGTTAATTTTACTGCCCTTAACTATATTTCTAGACTAGAATAGTCGCTGACGGAAGCTGTCGCGGGCCGGATTGATGGCAGTGACGGGCTGGATTTGGCCCACGGGCCATAGTTTGGAGACCCCTGCTTTAGAATGAAGTTTAACACATTCACGCTGGCGCGGGCCACCGGTGGCCCGCACTAAATTGTTGCATCGGACGGTGCGTACGACCGGTGTCCCGTACTAGACTATCTCATTGGACGACGCGTACCACCGGTGATACGCATCGCCAAATAGTATATTTTTTAATATAGGACTATATTTTTTGTCGCTAGATGAAGCGCAGGATGAGTTCGAACGTCGCCTCGCAGCGAAAAATATGAAAATCGGCCCCGGCGTGAACGTGTTAATATTACTTTAGAAGAGGAACAAAATATAAATTATTTTTCCATTTACCCACATTTTAAGAACTAATTCATATAAACAAAAATAAATTTTAAATTTTTACCTCCTCCATTATACCCGTCGTGTCCATATCCCCCACTATTTCCATTCGATCGTTGACTCCTGCTATTCGATCCGCCTCCCGACTGCTGACGATAATCTCTGGAACCAAATCCTCCACTGCCGAAACGGCCTTTGCCACCTCTGCGTCCGGAACTTGCGCTACGTCCATCTGCTGCTACGCTCTCAAGCCAATTGGGAATTTCCTGTTTCGCTTCCGCCAACAAATCCAACAACGCTGATGCCAAGTTGTGATTGCGTGAATTAAAGAATGATGTAGCCAAACCTATTATACAAAAAAAAAGTTTTTATTATACAAAATTAAATACGTTTTACAACTAATTTCAAAGATCGTTTTTTTTTTTTTAATTTGAACTCACCAAGATTTCCCATACGACCTGTTCTACCGATTCTATGAACGTACTCTTCGACATCAGACGGCAAATCGAAGTTAATAACGTGCTTCACGTGTGGGATATCGAGTCCTCTGGCGGCTACTGACGTCGCAACCAAAATGGGAGTGTTTCCCGAGCGGAATTGGCGCAACGCGTCTTCTCGTTCACGTTGGGAGCGATCACCATGGATCGAAGTAACGGGGTATCCATCATTATGCAGGAATTCTTCCAAGGAATCGGCGCCTTTCTTCGTTTCGACGAAGACAAGGGTTAAACTTTCGGCTGAGGGTTGATTTAAATCTGCCGCGTTTAACATATCTAGCAGTACTGAACGTTTATCATGTTCTTCTACCCAAAATACCTTTAAAAATAATAAATTTAATTATTATTTTTTTAATTAATTACAATTTCTAAATTGTAAAAAAGACAATTTAGAAATACAATTTAATCGTATTTAAAAATGTTAAGAATAACGTACTTTTTGAGTAATATTTTCGGACGTAGAGCCAACACGACCGACGGCAAGGAAAATATAATTGTCCAGGAAGTCTCTGGCTAACATTTGAATGGGGTGCGGGAAGGTGGCCGAAAACATGAGAGTTTGGCGATCGCCGGTGCGCGGCATCGGCTCTTTTTCGAGAATATTTCTAATCTGGACTTCAAAACCCATGTCCAACATACGATCGGCTTCGTCCAACACTAGGTATTTGCAATAATCCAAGCCGATCTTGCCACGCTCAATCATGTCGAGCAGACGACCGGGAGTGGCCACCAGTAAGTGACACCCACGATCCAAGTCCTTCATTTGATCACCTACATTTGCTCCACCATAGCTATATAAAAAAAATGATTTTATTAGTTGTGAAATTCAAAAATATAATGAGATGTATTTTTAAAAAATCAATAATCAGATTATAAACATATCAACATTGTACTAGCTTTTATTCTGTCGGGAAAAGAAGACTAAATATAAAAAAATCATCATTTATCATTGACCTACTAAATCAATGTAAATCACCTTTTAATTAAAAAATGTATTATTTTTTATAAACTTACACTACACAAGGTCTAACTCTAGATCTGTAGGCGAATTTCTTGCTCTCGTCGTAAATCTGCGTAGCTAATTCGCGCGTCGGCGCTAAAACCAGTCCAAGGGGATACTGTTTCCGGCGGTAGCTACGCGGCAAGTTATTCGGGGGGCCGCGTTCGTACATCTGGTTTAGGATTGGCACGAGGAAAGCTGCCGTCTTCCCCGATCCGGTCTGCGCGCACGCCATCACGTCCCTCTTACTTAATATGATCGGGATCGCGTATTTTTGCACTGGAGTTGGTGTATCGTATCTTGCCATCACAATATTCTGGCGAATTATTTCTGTCAACTGTACTTCCTCAAACTATACATACAACAAAAATAGAGATTAATTAGAATAAATGATTCTATTTCTTTAAATATTAAATGAAGACAAAATAAAATACTTGAAAGGTTTTGAAGGGAACTTATTTTTGATGCTTGACTGCGGGATAGAGAATAGTTGGTTACTCATTAGTGTAATTGAAGAATTTAAAGGAAAGCAATCTGTGAACTGAAGACTAGAACTATTAGCGCTAATTCTAACGCTAAATCTGGCATTAGGAGCTTTCGGATTTGAAAGGGCGTTTGACATTTTGGATGCTATGTTACAACCTTGTTCAGAAACAAGTTCGGAAGACCGATGTTAGTCCTAGCCTTATTGTTGGTTTAATTAACAGCGGCCGAGAAAGCCTTGCTATTTACAACAATCTATGAAATTAGTTAGTTAACCAGTAAAGATAATTTATTTTGCCTTAAAGAGACACTGAAATAAAAGAAAGATACATACAGATGTAATGTGTCTTGGGACTTTATCACCAGTCGCCTCGACGGGTATGTCCTCGTATTTACTAAAGTTGATGCCAGTGTTGCCGGTACCGAAAAGTTCGAGTTCGACGCGTTCGTCGCGGGGCAACGGCACGGTCCAGTCGTGGTCGTTGCGACGTCCACTGTCGCGGTCAGACCAACGCGAGTTGTTCTCGCGGCGTTCTTCGCCCCAACGGCCATTGTCTCGGGGTTGCTTCTCCGGCTCCTGCCAGCGATCGTTACGGGGTAGGTCGCGTTCGCGGTCGCGCTCGGAATAGCGACCACCGCCGCTGCCGCCACCACCTCCGCCACCGCCGCGATTCCAGCTGTCGCGACTCTCGTAGACATCGCCATTCTGGTAATGATCGCGTCCGCGGGATCTACCAAAGTCTTTTCTGAAAATATTAAATTAAAAAATGGATCAGTGCATGAAGTAGGTTCTTATATTTTGTTTTACCTAGTGTTAAAACTTGAGAAATCGGCTTGACGTTCGCTTCTATTGTCACGTCCTCCTCCCCTGCTATTGTACGAATTCCTGCCTCCGCTATTGCGAATATCTCCGCGATCCTTGTCAGCGTTATTGTCCGGCTGACTTTGAAGTTTGTTGCGTAGGTGCGGGGGTATGTACCTGCCGCCGCCGCTGCGGCTCTGCAAGTCCAGACCAGCAAACTAAAAAAAGTAAACATACATAAATACACATACTTACTCGTTATTACAACATTCAGTTTCAAATTACGATTGTAATCGATTAGCTTTAGTGTGTGATTTACCTACTTATTTAATTTCATATAACCATATCGAATGTTTTGACTTCATACTCTATTACAGCCTTTTTGAGAATTCGAGCCGGTTATCATTTAATGACTTTGTGGTTTTAGATAACAAAAACTACCACACCTTAAATTATCTACCCACTAAGTGCGAATAAATTATAATTGAATGGTATTTCTTAATGATTTTACAAAATTCCGGAACGAATCTAAACCATAAAGGTGAACTATAGTTATTTCATAACGTTAATATTTTGCACAGATAATTCATCTATGCGCTACTTTTTCGTATTGTTTTTAGATTGTTAAATATTTCTTAATAGCAAATGGTTGTCTTATTATTAAATTCATTATTATTAATTTATTAAGATAACATACGCGACTTTAAAAATTCGAATGACTCGTATATTATTTTTATAATAAAAGACACAAAGAACTGTTCCTTCAATTTTCTAACTGTATTTTTTTATCATTAGATACAATTATGATACAATATCAACTGCCTAAATAATAGTTTTATAACGGTTCGGTATAAATGCAGGTAACCGAGGGGTTTAACAAAAACCAACGATTAAAAAAAAATGAAATTATAAATATAATGTTGTATTTATTATAAATTGATCCTGAGCCTCGCCATAAAAAAAAAAGATGTAATAGCAAGATTCCTCCCCGTGACTTTACTGTATAGGCCCGACAGGAGTACAGTAGAAAGGAGAACTGAAGTATTGTCCCGCCCTACTTAAGGGGTTAGACCACTTTAGACCGTGGAAAATTAACGTAATTTCCCAATATTTTTCCGAGAAAACAATAAGAGCTGTGGAAAAATTGTTTATATATCTTTGTTGTACATACATTTAGGAATAAGAAATATATTTTGCTAAATAATTAACATAAAAAATGAACGCGATGTAACTGCTTGATGAAAACCTTGTTAAGCGCTAAGGGGGCCGCGGCCGGAACGATTTTATCTACAATTTTCAATCTAAAGCAAAAACGAAAAGGTATTTAGTTTTTACAACTCAAAAGCTAGAGAAAGACGTAGGGATTTCTTTTTAATTATTTTTTTGCAGAAATGGTGGGCATATTACAAAAGCTTTGCGTTTTAGCCTAAAAAAATATCTACTAAATTGTTTATAATTAAAGAACTACGTTTGATATCAAAAAAATCCTACGTCTTTCTCTAGATAATGCTACTTGAAAGGTGCAGTTAAAATTTCAAGTAAATCGGTAAAGAATTGTATGAGTTATGTTTCCGGCCGTTTCAAGAAAAGTGATTCAGAGAAAAACGCATTTAAAGTTTGTTTTACCTATACTGAGCACACGTTATCGGACAACATTCAGAATCAAAATACAGGCATTTAAAAACTGTTCCCACTTATAACTGACATTGCATCTTATTTTTTAGGCACTTTTTAGCGCAAAAAACAAAAATTCGATTTTTTGAAAATTCTAGAGTGGTCTAACCCCTTAATGCAAAGGTTTTGCAGGCCAAAACACTGTCAAAAAGAAGCCTACGGCACTTCAATACTTTAACTCTTTCACCCGGGCTTTCGGCCTTTTTTCAAGTTTTACAGCAGAGGCGAAACGGGTTACATCTCAAACCACAAAATCGATTTTGCATTATAATCCTTGAATTAAATATTGAGGTGGGCCTGTTTTCGACGATGTTTGGTTCTCAAGACATAGGTCTTGAAAACTAAATACATAGGTATTAAAGAGGATTGAACAATACTCTAGTGTTCCTTTCTATTGTAGTACAGTCGGTCTACTCGGTAAAATTAAGTGGAGGAACCTCGCTTTTGAATCTTTCGTTCCATGGTGAGGCTCAGGATTAACTTATAGTACATGTCATTCATACGAAAGAAGAGAGTTACACATTGTATAATAATTGTATTGGAGATAGTAATTTCATCCTCTTTTTCCAAACCAGTGTTAAGCAAACGTCAATCGTGGTAGCGATTGACCATTAATTAATCGTCAATCACCTTCTAACATTAGGATTAATAATTGTCAATTGCGTTCACTGGGAGTTTGGATTAATTAATCGTAATTCCGAGTGAAGACGATTTACGATTAATTAATCGAAACTCTTAGTGAAGGCAATTGACGATTATTATTAATCCTAATGCCAGAAGGCGATTGTTTCCCCAACACTGTTCCAAACGAACAATATGTAGGGCAGTGATGGCGAACCTTTTTGAGAAGTGGGTAAAATTTTCTTAATTGTATTTGTTTAGTGTTGCCTCGTGGGTCACTAATTTAAAATCCCTTAGAAAAAAGGAAGGTTTTCTATATTACAAAATCGCTTAATAGCCGGCCCTTTGTGGGTCACTTAAAAGGTTTGTGTGGGTCAGTGTCTGATCCGCGGGTCATAGGTTCGCCATCACTGATGTAGGGTAACCTTACCAAATTTCGGCCGAGCGCCTAAAGTAAGCCTTCGAGTTTTTCTATATGGATTTCTATAAAAAGACTGACTTTGGGAAAAAAAGTTTTGAGGAGCCGAGATTCTGGCAGTTTACTGTATAATGTGATTCCGAAGCACGGTATGGACGTCTTTAATACTTTACTGACCGGTGACGAGTTAACTTGTTTTTTCATACCCAAACATTGCTGACCGGTGACGAGTCACGTCGTCATTGTACTCGTCATAGCCGATGACATAACATATTTTCTATATATACAGTGTTCGTCGAAAGATGTCTCATGCGTCATTAATTAATTATGTTATCCTAGACGACTATTTTCGATTTTCATCTCCCTCTGTCATGTAGAATTAAATAAGGAAAATTATTTGACGTACGTCGAGAAAACGGCAAGTAATGACGTAAGAGATATCTTTCGCTGAACGGACATTAAAATTCCCGGGCAACAAAATGTTAATGTCTATCTGTAGTACAAATAGAAATGGTGACAAAATCGCAAAAGTAGTATAAATTTGAATGTGGAGTCAAAATGAACCGACTCTGAATTTCTTTGTTCAAAATCATCAAATTCTCAACTCTAGTATTAATTACAATTTGATTTCATGACTTCAAATTCCTAATTATAACTAGAGTGTTTATATTAACACATTCCATGACACGTGGAGTCCTTTGGGAGTCGAATTAATTATTGTAAAGTATTCCAGCTCTGATTCCAACTATACATCTCTAAAATTAGTTTCGGATGACTGTTATCTCAACTTTGACTCAAACATTAACTGACTCTACAACTAAACTCCGATTGTAACGAAACTCTGATTGTAACTTCCTCAAATAAGTTCTTTTTGAAACAGCAGAATAAACAGAACTTTATATCCAATACGAAAATTTTGGAGAATGAACCCAACCCAAGTCAACCCTTATTATATTTAATAGTAGGATAAAATAGTCATTATAAGAATGCTCTGTGTAAATTTTAACATTTGGAGGGTACAAAGTTAAAGTGATCTAATTGTTAGTATTATTTACAATTTGATTCCATGACTCGAAATTCCCATTAGACAATACTTATATTAGTAGTGGTTATATTAACACGTTCCATGTCACGTGGGGTTTACACACCTTACGCGAAAATGTTAATCAGGTCAACGAAATATTAAAACCATTCGAATGTGTAACGTATACAGGGTGTCCTGGAAAATGTGGGAAATCTCTTGGATTCTGATAGAACATTAAAAAATACGATTACAAGTTCCCATAATTTTTTTCCCTAGCGGCCCTCCTCTCGGAGATACGACCTCCTAAAAGAAGCCACTGGAAAACAATTTTTTTAAAATAACTTTTAAAGTACTTAATTTAATTTAATGAAAATTTAATATGATAAACAGTAGTAAGGACCTCTTAAAAAAATTACCTTAAAACATAATTAGTCTCTTTAGTTTACCAGGGGCGTACTAGGTTATGCATTTTAATGATTACATTTTTAACACCTTGTGTGGTAAGGAGTTAAAAAAAATAAATTTAGATACCTTGAATATTTAGCTAAAGAAAAGGTACTCTTATTCAGTGTCGATAAAATGAACCGTTTTCGAGAAAAAAATTGTAACAGAAACCATCAAGATTAAAAATTTATTAATATTTCGTGTTAATAGTAACGTTACCATAGTAACGTTTGTAAAAACAGCGCTAAATTTGTTATCTGCAACATCAGTATTAAAAAAGCGCTGATTTTACAAACGTTACTATGGTACCTAGGAAATATTAATAAATTTTTAATCTTGATGGTTTCTTTTACAATTTTTTTCTCGAAAACGTTTCATTTTATCGACACTGAATAAGAGTACCTTTTCTTAAGCTAAATATTCAAGGTATCTAAATTTATTTTTTTTTAACTCCTTACCATACAGGGTGTTAAAAATGTAAGCATTAAAATGTACAACCTAGTACGTCACTGGTAAACTAAAGAGACTAATTATGTTTTAAGGTAATTTTTTTAAGAGGTCCTTACTACTGTTTATCATATTAAATTTTCATAAAATTAAATTAAGTACTTTAAAAGTTATTAAAAATAATTGTTTTCCAGTGGCTTCTTTTAGAAGGCCGTATCTCCGAGGGGAGGGCCGCTAGGAAAAAAATTATGGGAACTTGTAATCATATTTTTTAATGTTCTATCAGAATCCAAGAGATTTCCCACATTTTCCAGGACACCCTGTACATACTTTGAAGGTACAATTCAACGATTGTAGACGATTCCGATTTCGATTCCAACTATACTCCCCTAGAATTAGTTATACAATGACTCTTATCCCAACATTGACTTACACATCCACCAACTCTACAACAAACCTCAAGAAATCTTGATTGTAACTTCCTCAAACAAATTCTTTTTGAAACAACAGAACAAACAAAACTTTATACCAAATACAAAAATTTGGAGGATGAATCTAACCCAAGTCAACCCTTATCCTATTTAATAGTAGGATAAGATAGTCATTGTAAGTCGTCATAAGAATGCTCCGTGTAAATGTTAACATTTGGAGGGTACAAAGTTAAAGTGATCTAAGTTAGGTGACTAATCAATTAATCAGAAAATAGATTCTAATGGTAATTAGCTGTAATAAATTAACAAATGCAAATAACTAACCTATTGTATCATTTAACCCATCGGCATCATAAGCGCATATATGCGCGCATTTTGCCTGGCCAGTATCACCAAAGCGCGCATATATGCGCTCATCGCATATAAAATTGCATATAAAAAAAATGTTCGGTGATAAGGGCAAATTTTTCATTTTTCTGTGTGATGCAAATGGGTTAAGTGACTATAAGTGAAATTGTGTGCTTGATTTATTATAACATACAAAATATATACATAACTCCGGAAAATTTTAACTTGAATTACAAACCATTTTTTACTTGAATTCCACTGTGACTTGAAGATGACTTGTAACCGAAACCAATAGTAGTTAAGTTTTCTTTATAATAAATCGCTTAAGTATCATTTCTTGTTTTTATTAATTCATCTTTTGCTAAAAAATAACGATGAAGAAAACTGGAGAATTTTATAGCTAGAAATGTTTTTTTTTTAATTCGTTTATTTTCAGCAAACTCATCGTTAATTACAAAAGAAGGACATGCATGGTCAGATTTTACAAAATAACAATAAATTCTAGTGATACGACGAATGGTAGTTCAACCGAATACCGAACATTCGGCTAAATTTGAACCGAATATTCGGTCTTTATTGAATGGCGTAAAAAGAAGATTCAAAGAAATAGAGAAAAAATATATTTTATGACAACGTTATTGAATCCCTGCTATCGCTTAAACTTTTTCTCATGTGAAAATATATTGGTTATAAAGCATACTTTTTCTTTGAGGCACTTGAAAGAGACTAAGGCCCGTATTCAGCTACTACTGCTTCCGGAATTTAAGGCCCGTATTCAGAGACGTAAGTTAAGCAGCTCCTTACCGAGATTTTTTTCTGAAGTGCGTTTACTTGCTTTGACGGTTGAGCAAAAAATCTCGGTGAGGAGCTGCTTAACTTACGTCTCTGAATACGGGCCTTAAATTCCGGAAGCAGTAGTAGCGATGATAGAGAGAGCGATGGAAGTGATAAGATTTGCCGCTACAACAGGCAAACATTTGAATCGAAGTTATTTTGCGTTTTGGGACTGCTATAAAGCCATCTATAGCCATATTTAGTAAGGCTGCTAGTGACTCCAGTCCTAGAAATAAAATAACAATTCAACTGGACGGTTCTTAGTCTGAGGATTTACTAAAGATAGAGCAAGTTCCGTTTCTTTAGTGGAAACAACATAGCTTGAAATTTCCAAAAATTAGCAAATTGGCTAAAGTGTACTTATCAGCCCCGTCAAGTATAGTTTTTAATGCACAGCTGTTCTCTGAAGCAGAAAACATACGAAAAAAAAACAGAAACTAATTGACAATTGTGCAAAAATAAATTGTATGCTCATTAATATATTCTTAGAATTTATTAAAACTTAGAACAGTCACATAGGCAACCGAATAATTATTCGGGTTCGGTCTCATTTCTAATAAATTCCATAGTCTAATTTTTAAACAAACTCATATAAACTCTTAACAAACAAAATTATTACTAATTTTATTAATACAGGTGTGTAAGCCACAATAATTACAGTTCGAGGCAACAAAACCATCATTAGTTATTTTAAGTGCTTTGTAATTCTACTTAAAAATACATTCACATTCGAGAATTTTGTATTTTTCATTTTTTCCAATTTTTGATAAAATATCCAAAGGTTGCCAAATGAATATTGACTCATCGTGTATACTTGCGGTTCAAAACCACAATAATCAGCTCTTTCGTAACTCACAACCAATCCCAAAGATAGCTTTATAGGCAATAAATGCAAAATTTCTAAGTATTAAATTTTCTTACTTATCTTAGACTGTCAAAATTGACATTTCATAAAAAGAGGTTATATTACCATTTAAGGTTATTATAAATCAATCATAAAAAAATTCCTTTTAATTTTTATTAAAATATCAGTAAAAAATATATAATTAGCATAGAAAATCAATTAATATAGATAAAACCTTAATATAGAAATTCTTTCGCCTTATTCTAAAAAAAAAATTAAATGATAAAATAACCTCTATACGAATTGATTTCTATACGAATCGATGCAATCCACTCACGAGTACTACCACCAAAATTACTCAAAAGCATTGCCTCATCGTTATTCGTTATCTACATCTAATATTCTTTAATACAGTAGAGCTATTGACGATGATAAATCCCCGACGTGTATAATTAAGCGGTTGTGTTTACACGGCGGAAGTTTTTTTTTTTCGCGTTTAATGCGCACTTAGCGGTTTTAAACTACCAACAGTAGCTATTTTAGCGATTACATCTTCGGAATTGTAGCTTTCCCGCTTTGATAACGGCGATTCTTTCCGCCACCGGCCGTGACCAACGTACGGTCTCGTATTACCCACAGTCTAAATGACACACATGACATAACAATAAGTAATATTAAATTTCTTGTTGACGAGAAAAAAAAAACTGATAAGTTAAAAAAATAACTTGAGGTATTTAAAGAAAAAAATTACTCGACTTAAGGTCAAATCTCAGAGGGAGGATGTAACGATTAAAACGCACACGATCGATAACGTGTGCCATAGCGACCTCCATTGTTCGCGTTTTCCGGATCATCGAGATGGAATCCAACTAAGAAAATAAAATATTTCACCATAAAAACTTATTTATAATCGAATATAACCCGAGTTTAAACTATAAACCAAGTTAAAATAATTTATTCTTTTTTTACTTTACCTGCTGCTCTAGACCTGATCCATTGTGGTTGGGTGCATTACTCATATTACTTCAAATCAGTACTTTTGTGTTGGGTTGTACCCTGGCTTCGTTTTAGCGCGTTTAGCTTCTTCCTATTAGCCCGAATCAAATTAACGAACCGTCCGTCCTTCGAGAATGAGAACGCGTGTCTCGCACTTGCCTTCGATTGAGCACAAAAGGCGACTCGTTTCGCACAAACCGGACGAAGTGAAGAGTGAATCAGTTGGTCCGTTCGTTAAGTGCGCAAGCGCGAATAAAATGGCGTGGGTTTAGTTCTGGTCGCTTCCGATAGACGGTTGCCGCGCTTATTCAACTTGAACCTCCGCGCGGGTAATTTGAATCGATCGGTTGCGATCCGATTTATATGATGTCGGTTCTGATGATGAAGAGACGAAATGGGACTCGAAAAGGACTTTTTCGGGACTGTCACTGAAGATTTTTGAATCGGTGATGAATGAGAGAAAATGTCATTTGGGATTTTTAATGCGAGAGTGACAGGAGTTGTCTATTTATTTACCTTCTTTTTTTCTTTTTAATAATTAATCATTAAAAAAATTAAAATCATGAAAATCACTCAATTTTTGAAATTAAATAAATCGTGGAGACTTTATTTTTTTTAATTGAGAAATGAAATTTGTATTAATTGAAAGCTAAAATATTCTATTTTATAATAAAAAAGTCAATTTTATTCTAATTATTACCCAAAAAATTAATAAAAATTTTAAAGGTAACTAAAATTTTTTATAACCTAACTTTTACAAAATTTTGACCAACTTTAAAAAATCGTGGAGACTTTATTTTTTAAAGTTAAGAAATGAAAGTTATATTAATTGAAAGCTAAAATATTCTATTTTGTAATAAAAAAGTCAATTTTTTCCTAATTATTACCCAAAAAATTAAAAAAATTCATAAAGTTGACTAAAATTTTTTATAACCTAACTTTAGAAAAATTTTCACCAAATTTAAAAAATCGTGGAGGCTTTATTTTTTTAAATTAAGAAATGAAATTTGTATTAATTGAAAGATAAAATATTCTATTTTATAATAAAATAGTCAAATTTGTTCTAATTATTACCCAAAAAGTTAAAAAAATTCATAAAGTTGACTAAAATTTTTTATAACCTAACTTTAGAAAAATTTTCACCAAATTTAAAAAATCGTGGAGGCTTTATTTTTTTAAATTAAGATATGAAATTTGTATTAATTGAAAGTTAAAATATTCTATCTTGTAATAAAAAAGTCAATTTTTCTCGAAATAATACCCAAAAAATTAAAAAAAAATTTAAAGTTGACTAAAATTTTTTATAACCTCACTTTTAAAAAATTTTGACGAAATTTAAAAAATCGTGGAGACTTTATTTTTTTAAATTAAGAAATAAAATATGTATTAATTGAAAGTTAAAATATTCTATTTTGTAATAAAAAAGTCAATTTTTTTCTAATTATAACCCAGAAAATTAAAAAAATTCATAAAGTTGACTAAAATTTTTTTATAACCTAACTTTAAAAAAATCTCTACTAAATTTAAAAAATCGTGGAGACTTTATTTTTTTAAATTAAGCAATGAAATTTGTATTAATTGAAAGCTAAAATATTCTATTTTGTTATAAAAAAGTCAATTCTTCTCTAAATATTACCCAAAAAATTAAAAAAATTCTTAAAGGTGACTAAAATTTTTTTTAACCTAACTTTTAAAAAATTTCGACCAAATTAAAAAAATCATAGAGACTTTATTTTTTTAAATTAAGAAATGAAATTTGTATTAATTGAAAGCTAAAATATTCTATTTTGTAATAAAAAAGTCAATTTTGTTGTAATTATTACCCAAAAAATTAAAAAAAATCATAAATTAGACTAAAATTTTTTATAACCTAACTTTTAAAAACTTCGATCAACTTTAAAAAATCGTGGAGACTTTATTTTTTTTAATTAAGAAATGAAATTTGTATTAATTGAAAGCTAAAATATTCTATTTTGCAATAAAAAAGTCAATTTTTCTCTAATTATTACCCAAAAAATTAAAAAAAAAATTTAAGTTGACTAAAATTTTTTATAACCTCACTTTTAAAACATTTTGACGAAATTTAAAAAATCGTAGAGACTTTATTTTTTTAAATTAAGAAATAAAATATGTATTAATTGAAAGTTAAAATATTCTATTTTGTAATAAAAAAATCAATTTTGTTCTAATTATTACCCACAAAATTAAAAAAATTCTTAAAGGTGACTAAAATTTTTGACAGTTAACCTCTTTTAAAAATTAAATGAAAGTGATATTCACTGAAACAGACTCTTGGCTAGCAATTCATAAACAGGAATTTTGATCATATGAACTTAAAAAATTTCTAAATCCGTAAAAATCAAACACAATAAATTCATTTTATAAACATTAATCAATTTATTTATTTATATTAGCAACAGCTTTTTGTACATTCGATAACTTCTTCTGTGGTATAGCCCTACTTCTTAATTCTTCTTCAACTGATTTATTAACCGTTTTCGTAATAGCTTTCTTCAATTTATTTAACTCATTTCCTTTATTCTTCTTCGGTTGTATCGGACAATTATTTCTTTTTGTAACGGCAACACCTTTCGCTTGCTTCTTCTTTTTCTGTACTTCTTTAGGTACTTTACATTTTACTTTTAACTTGCCTTGAGCCATTTTAGTCCTATTATTATTCTTTTTCTAAAAAAATTAATCAAAAATCACATGACAGATATAAATTATTAGGTTATGTTCATTTGTGGGTAATATAGAAATCTTTATAAAAAGATTTTTTTTTAAATCAATTTAAATAAAATTTAAAAGAATATCTTTATTGTAAATATAGTTAGAGAGTTTTTAAATAATATTTAAGAATTTTAGAGATATTGAAATTAAAAATTATAAAAAAAATAAAGATTTAAAAAAGTTTATAAACTAAATTAGGTTTTATACAATAGGTGGAGTTACTAATCCTTCTGGAAGTTTCAGTGCTGCCCATCGCGTGTGTCAAAATTTGGTTAAGTTCATTAACGACAATTTTAATTATTTATCCTAAACTTACAACAAAATAACCATGGTAAATATATTAAATTTTTACTTTTTATATCATCTATCATTTTTGACAAGAAAAAACTCAAAAAGTAACCGATTTAAGTGATTTTTACGATGCTACCGGTTCAGGTGTGTCACATTTTAAGGCGATTCATGCCGGTTTTTAGTAAAAATAGCGTGGGTTTTCTTTAATTCAACCCCAAATTAATTTTATTTTTATTTTTTTAATATTTTTAATCGGTTAATTAGAAAATATAATAATAAAATATTGTTTAGGTTTCATTAAACCCAGTGCGAGTCTTGAAACATGATGCCGAAGAGGAAAAAGGCGAGATTGCTCGTTTATCCAGCTTCGTGGGAGCTATAGCTATAGGGGATTTAGTTAAAAGCACCTTGGGGCCTAAAGGCATGGATAAAATCCTTGTTTCTCATGGAAGAAGTGCCGGGAATGTTGAAATTACGAACGACGGAGCTACTATTTTAAAATCTGTAGGTGTCGATAATCCAGCTGCTAAGATTTTGGTAGATATGTCTAAAGTTCAAGATGATGAAGTTGGAGATGGTACTACTTCTGTTACAGTATTAGGTAAATTATTTAATTTTAATTTTTAATTTGTAATTTTCATTTTATTTTAATTTTTTTATCTTAATTCAGCTTCTGAATTATTAAAAGAAGCGGAACGAATGATAGAGCAAAAAATTCACCCTCAAACAATAATCGCAGGTTGGCGTAAAGCCACCGAAGTTGCTAGAGCCGCTCTATTAGACGCTTCGAAAGACAACAGTAGTAATTTAGAAGTATTCCGTGAAGATCTGATGAACATAGCTCGAACTACATTAAGTTCAAAAATTTTATCCCAACATAAAGAACATTTTGCTAAATTAGCCGTCGATGCTATCTTACGTTTGAAAGGTTCCGGCGATTTAGCAGCCATCCAACTTATAAAAAAGAAAGGAGGTACTTTGGAAGATTCATTTTTAGACGAAGGATTTTTATTAGATAAAAAACCCGGTGTACATCAACCGAAAAGAGTTGAAAATGCAAAAATTTTAATTGCAAACACTCCGATGGATACCGATAAAATCAAAGTATTTGGTTCTCATATTAAAGTCGATTCAATGGCAAAAATAGCCGAATTAGAAGTCGCCGAAAAAGAAAAAATGAAAGACAAAGTAAATAAAATCCTTAAACACAACTGCAACGTTTTTATCAACCGTCAACTTATTTATAATTACCCAGAACAATTATTTGCCGATGCTGGTGTTATGGCAATCGAACATGCTGATTTTGACGGCATAGAATGTTTAGCTTTGGTTACTGGAGGTGAAATTGTTTCTACTTTTGATAATCCTGACTTGGTTAAATTAGGAACTTGTGAAGTAATCGAACAAGTTATGATTGGAGAAGACATCTTATTACGTTTCGGAGGAGTTGCTTTAGGTGAAGCTTGTACCGTTGTAATCAGAGGAGCTACACAACAAATTATTGAAGAAGCCGATAGATCTTTACATGACGCTTTATGCGTTCTTGCGGCTACAGTTAAAGAAAGTAGGATTGTTTACGGTGGAGGATCTAGTGAGATGTTAATGGCCGTTGCTGTGAACGAAGCCGCAGCTAAAACACCCGGAAAAGAAGCTGTAGCCATGGAAGCTTTTGCCAGAGCTTTACAACAATTACCTACAATTATTGCTGATAATGCTGGTTATGATTCAGCTCAATTAGTAAGCGAATTAAGAGCTGCTCACGCTTTAGGTAAACATACTTATGGATTAAATATGGATAAAGGGGTTGTTGGTGATATGAAAGAGTTGGGAATAACTGAATCTTTCGTGGTTAAGCGTCAAGTGCTTTTGTCGGCGAGTGAGGCTGCTGAAATGATTCTTCGTGTTGATAATATTATCAAAGCTGCGCCGAGGAGACGGGTTGAAGATCGAGGATATTGCTAAAAAAAAAATTAGTTTTTTTTTCTTTTAATATTTCGCGTTTAAGTTGCGATTTAAAATGAAATTTCTTTTTGTGCTTATTTAAAAAAATTATTCTCATCACTTAACGTTTGTTCACCATGAAAATTTAATAATCAGCTTATTTCATTTTTATACCACGTGAATGTAGTTTGTAAACAATAAAAATCATATTTAACAAGCTTTATATTTGTTTTTTTTTTTTTTTTTTTTTTTTTTTTTTTTTTTTTTTTTTTTTTTCTGAAATACATTCTTGCCAAGGGAGATTATGAGATGGATCTCCACTATCGGAAGATCTGTAACAGTGAAAACTTACTATGTACTTTATTCTGTGGACTGTTAGGCTGCGGCAGCGGTTTCACTGATGCTGGTTCAAACCAGATCAGATAAGTAGCTACAGTTGTCCCTTCAGAACACGATAGGCACGTTGTCACCAGACACATACGTGTACTTTCCTACAATCGGTATGGAACAAACGTGTTTGATATTTTGTCAAGCAACGGCCGTATTTACTTTTCGGACGATTGACAAATAAATCTCATTCGACTTCATCAGAGAAAATCTACAGAATAGTAAAAACTCTGTTATGGATTAAATTTAAATACCGTTTTAAATCTCCAGAAATAGTTTTTAAATATGATCATAAGTTGTTATATCCATTCGACAATACTCTTTAAACTTCTCAGGGTAATTTCGAAGCTTTAAAGAAGTTTTTATATACTCTCTTCAAGTGATTGGTATAATGTATGCATTCAATAACGGTGTTTGAGTTTATTGTATTTACTGACAATACTTTCCATTAGCCATTCATCGGAATTTGAGGAATTCATTTTAAACCTCTTGAGAGCTCTTTACTAAATAACAATAAGCCACTACAACGGACGTATTTAATCTGATTTTGTCTAGCTTTGGCCTGATCTAATCTGGTGTGATCTGATCTGAACCGACGCCAATGAAGCCTTTATCTTACTAGGACGTATGACAAAAATATCGCAGATCGGTCGATCGGTTACGTTTTGAGAACGTTTTCAATTTTATCCTTCATTTTTCACAGAAAAACTTTGACTTTGAAAATATGTTGTTTTGTTATTAAACGTTTTAAAAAAACCAAGGCCCATATGCGCCTCTTGGGAGTGTTAATTATAACTTGGCGAAGAGAACGCCGTTTTAGGTGTTACCGTTTTTACAAACACCCCGACCATCGAATGGTCCTAGTGTAGACCGATTTTCACATTTAACTTAAGTTGCATTTTTGGTTCCTTGTTAACCTCTTCACGCCCAGTGACGCTAATGGTGGCGTTCTAGTGATGTGACTGCTTTTCACCAAGAACGTCAACGGTGGCGTCATAACGTATTTGAATATAAGATTTGAGATTTTTAAGGCTAGAACAGTGATGGCGAACCTATGACCCGCGGGTCAGACACTGACCCACACAAAGCTTTTAAGTGACCCACAAACAGGGCCGGATAGGCGATTTTCTAATATAGAAAAATGTACGCTTGTGCGTGATGACTTTTTTTTTAAGAAAGATTCTGGTAATGACCTTCCTCTTTTCCAAGTGTTTTGAAATTAGTGACCCACGAGGAAGCACTAAAAAAATACAATCAACAAAATTTTACCCACTTCTGAAAAAGGTTCGCCATCACTGTGCTAGAACATACCAAAACATATTTAGGAACAGATTGGACAAGCCCACTTGAAATTCCTGTTGATTCGTGCTTGCGGATTTCGGATACTGAGGATTGAGGGTAGGCACTAAAAAAAAAATTCTATGTTCTATTTAAGGTACCATAACCCGAAATGGAGCTGCACCATGAAGAGAAGGATGAAAAAGTAAGTCTCCTCTTTCTAATCTTGCCGAGTACTCTTTCATCTTTCTCTTCATGGTGCAACTTCATTTCGGGTGATTATACGTTCTTACGGAGCGTGATACGCCTTCGTGAGGCACACATTCGAGGAATATTCCCCGTATGAACGAAGTGTCGTAGGTTAGCTATTGACGTCAAAGGCAAGTGTGGTTCTTACGCTTCAGATCAAACATGTTTAATTTTTGCCGTGAATTCGCATTCGTATTTCGGTTTAAAAAATGGCGATAAGGAGTAAAATGAAAAGTCGTGTTATTAAATTATAAGACAATGAGGCCATGCGGTTTGTTGAATTGTATACTATTCAAACGGTGTATCATGCAACTATTGAAGACTATAGAAATCGAGATTTAATCCTAGAACACTAACCATGCGTAAAATTTACGTACATAGAAAAGGAAATTATATTTAGTTATATTTTATGGTTAGTATTCTAGGGTTAAGAATGGCAGCAGCTAAGAGAATTTCTGATGCGCTCAATATCCTTGGATTTGAACCGAAAGACGTTACATCAAAATTAAAAAATTTGAGAGGTTCATACTGTGATTTTGAAATTAGTGGTGGAACGGCTTCCAGTAGATAATCAAAGTCGCCTTCAGATATTTGCAATAAGTTCTTAAATTCGCTGTGTAATAACTTCTTAGCTCCCTGTCTGCAAAACTATATGCTCCCGATTTCCTGTCAAGTATCTACTTTCTAATCCACCATTGTCTTTTCTTCCGTTCCTCTTTCGATTTTAGCAACGGATTCATTCTTTGTGCTAAAATAACACCAAAACATGAACTGATCACAACATAAGTCTTTATGAACAACTAGTATATCGTCGGTTTTCTGATCAACTTAATCACGGTTTCGTTGATACTGCAATCCGTGTGAATGGTTCACGTTCCACGACTATCAAGATTTCTTGAGCATTTTCACGACAGAAAGTACGAAAGCGCGATACACTTTCGTTTTGATGTTCCATGGGAACGCACTTTTATGCAGATACATGGAGACTATCACAAACTATTAGAAGTTGAATCAAAAATTAATTCGACTAATTTCTTTAAGATGATTAAAACCCCTTTATAAGCCCTATCAACTCCGCCTATGACTTTTTCGTAAGTCTTACTAAAGAAATTTTTCAAAAAAATTCACTTTTAAAAATTTAAATTTTTCACCTCAAGTTGGTGTTGCAGAGATTATTTCCAATTTAATTCTGGACGTGAATGGGGTTAAGAGCGGTTTAAATGCGTAGAAATTTTTATATAAAATTGTAAACGAGAAGTGCTGTCCTTTTTGCGGAGCAGAATCTCTGCTTGGAGATTTTTAACACTTCCAAAACTCAAATTTTTACAACAAACAATTTAATAATGCACTGAACTGCTAAGTGCAAGCAGTGCAGCCCTAATGAACAAAGCTATTAGCTTTGGTCGTTAATAATAAGCTCTGTTCGTTATGGCTGCTCTGCTTATCCTTTATTTATGGAATTACATCTATCTAGGGAATTTTTCTTTAAATACTGCACGAAACTGCACCTTTGCACCATAGTGTAACTTAGTGCAGTGCAACTTTTAACCCAACGAACAAAGCTATAATATCTTGTTATTATTGAAGAAAGAATCTTTAAAACAGTTTGATATTTTTAACCCTTTCTTTTATTCCTATTTTATTTTTATTTAGATATACATTATTTTATCAATAATAATAGTAATATTAGTCATTACTAATAATTACTAATAATATAAATCCCAACTAAATTCAAAAATAAATTCATAAAACTTCCTATAAAAGTTGGGTATTTAAATAACGTAAAAACTTCTGCGCATGCTCTAAATATTTCCCGCCAAATCTCTTAACCGCTACCAGTTTATTGTTGGTTTCGGTGTGTTAAATGTATTGCTTTTAAACGTTTTAATCTCATCTACCCTTTTTGTTTCACTCTCAAGTTACCAAAATTTCTCAAAATGGTTCGAAGAGACTACGATAAAGATAAAGGTACGTCCAAACATAATTTTAACCTACTTTTCTTAAACTTAATCTAATTGTTTGTTTTAATACTAGAATCCTTAAAAACATTCTTGACCGAATTCTGTTCGCAAGATGACATAGGAAAAAAACACTTTAAATACAGCGAACAATTAACCAAATTAGCCCATAGGCAGCAAGTGGCTATGTACGTTGAATTAGATGATCTTCACGATTATAACGAAACCTTAGCCGAAGCCGTTATGAATAATGCTAGGAGATATGGAAATATTATGGCTGATTTAATTTACGAGTTACTTCCTACATTTAGAGAACATGAAGTTGTTGCTAAAGATTCTTTAGATGTTTACATTGAACATCGGTTAATGATGGAAAATCGAATAAGACAACCGAACGAACAACGAGACGCTCGGAATAAATTTCCACCTGAATTAATGAGACGAT
Source organism: Digitonthophagus gazella (assembly GCA_036711955.1). Taxonomy (NCBI): domain Eukaryota; kingdom Metazoa; phylum Arthropoda; class Insecta; order Coleoptera; family Scarabaeidae; genus Digitonthophagus; species Digitonthophagus gazella. The sequence goes on along the minus strand of JASCIT010000007.1, from coordinate 32,793,510 downwards.
AGTAAGTTTAGCCTTTTAAAATTTTTATATTTTTGTATTTTTATGATTTATTTTATGTATAATTTTTGTTTTTTCTTTTTAAGTGAAATATATTTTAAAGATATGTCGATCTCTAAAAACGTACCAATTCGAGAAGTAAAAGCTGATCATATCGGTAAATTAGTAACCGTTCGTGGTATAGTAACAAGATGTGGAGATGTAAAACCAATGTTAAATGTTGCTACTTACACTTGTGATCAATGCGGAGCTGAAACTTATCAACCAATAGCCGGATTGAGTTTTATGCCTGTTACGAAGTGTCCTAGTGAAGAATGTAGAGTTAATAAATCGGGAGGGAATCTTTATTTACAAACTAGGGGATCGAAATTTATTAAATTTCAAGAAATTCGTATACAAGAATTAGTAAGAATTTATATTAGGTTGTTTTATTTATGGTAGTGACTCAATAATCTCATATTTAACATTCTGTGTTATATTATTAAAGTTACTAGATGATTAATTATACATTTATTTAAAAAATCTTTTCTCAATTCCAAAAAATAAAGTCTCTAGGATCTTTTAAACTTAACCTAAATTTTTGAAATTTAGGTAAGTGTCTTTGGGATTTTTTTTAAATTTTTTGGTAACAATTAGAACAAATCTGGCAAGTTTAATAAAAAGTAGGTACTTTAATCTATTTTAATTTAGAAAATCTTTCCTTAGTTCCGATAAATAAGGACTGGGTGATTTTTTAAAGTTTATCGTAATTCTACATTTTGTAAAAAATCTTTGGTATACTTGAGAATTTTTTTTTATTTTTTTTGGCAAAAATTAGACTAAATCTGTTAAATTTGATAAAAAGTAGATGATTAATTATACATTTATTTAAAAAATCTTTTCTCAATTCCAAAAAATAAAATGAGTGGGACTTCTTAAACATAACCCAAATTTTTGAAATGTAGGTAGGTGTTTTTGGGATTTTTTTTTTTAATTTTTTGGTAACAGTTAGAACAAATCTGGTAATTTTAATGAAAAGTGGATACTTTAATCTATTTTAGTTTAGAAAAACTTTCCTTAGTTCCGATAAATAAGGACTGTGTGATTTTTTAAAGTTGGTCGTAATTCAGTATTCCATCAAAAATCTTTAGTGTACTTGGGAATTTTTTAAATTTTTTTGGTAAAAATTAAACTAAATCTGTTAAGTTCAGTTGAAAATAGATGTTTTAATATGTATCTGTTTAAAAAATCTTTTCTCAGTTTCAATAAATAAACTCTGTGGAATTTTTTAAACTTGACCCAAATGTTTGACATTTAGGTAGATATCTTTGAGATTTTTTTAAATTTTTTTGGTGATAATTAGAACAAATCTGATTTATTTGCTAAAAAATAGATATTTTAGTCTATCTTTAGTTAAAATATTTTTGATCAGTTTTTATAAATAAGCCCTGTGTGATGTTTTAAATTCGCGTTTTTTAAAGTTAGGTTAGGTGAAAAATCTTTAGTGTCTTTAGGATTTTTTTAAATTTTTTGGTAAAAATTAGACTAAATCTGTTAAGTTCAGTTGAAAATAGATGTTTTAATATGTATCTGTTTAAAAAATCTTTTCTCGGTTTCAATAAATAAACTCTGTGGAATTTTTTAAACTTCACCCAAATTTTTGACATTTAGGTAGATGTTTTTGAGATTTTTTAAAATTTTTTGGTGATAATTAGAACAAATCTGATTTATTTGCTAAAAAATAGATATTTTAATCTATCTTTAGTTAAAATATTTTTGATCAGTTTTTATAAATAAGTTCTGTGTGATATTTTAAATTCGCGTTTTTTAAAGTTAGGTTAGGTGAAAAATCTTTAGTGTCTTTATAATTTTTTTTTAATTTTTTGGTAACAATTAGAAGTAAATTGACTATTAGAGATAAAAATTCAATCTTTTAGTTTCAATATGAAACATAAAGCGTCTCAATATCTTTAAAAATAAAGTCTAGGGGATAAGAAATTATTAAGATTTTCACTTCTGGTACTTTCCATAAATAAACTCTGTACAAATTTTTAAAATTGATCAATATTTTAAGGTTAATTTCAATGAAAATGTCATGTTGTCTTTCAAAATTTTTTAAAATTTTTTGATAACAATTAGAACAAATTTAACTATTTTAATGAAAAATAGAATCATTAAGATTTAAGTTAACCAAAAAACCATTTGTTAATTTTCATAAATAAACTCTGTACAGATTTTTAAAATTGGTAAAAATGTTTAAGGTTAGTTTCGAAGAAAATTTCATCTTGTCTTTGAAAATTTTTTTTAAATTCTTTGATAACAATTAGAACAAATTTGACTTTTTTAGTGAAAAATAAAATCATTAAAATTTAATTCAACCCAAAAACTATTTGTTAATTTCCATAAATAAGCTCTGTACAAATTTTTAAAATTGGTAAAAATTTTTAAGGTTAGTTTCGAAGAAAATTTCATCTTGTCTTTGAAAATTTTTTAAAATTCTTTGGTAACAATTAGAACAAATTTGACTTTTTTAGTGAAAAATAAAATCATTAAGGTTTCATTTAACCCAAAAAACATTTGTTAATTTCCATAAATAAACTCTGTACAAATTTTTAAAATTGCTGAAAATTTTTAAGGTTAGTTTCCATGAAAATTTCATATTGTTTTTGAAATTTTTTAAAATTCTTTGATTATAATTAGAACTAATTTGACTTCTTTAGTGAAAAATAAAATCAAATGTTTGTTTTTTTTTAATAATCCAAATCAATTAGATTTTCATTTTTGATTATTGACTCATTACTGTATTTAATTAAAAATAATATAATAATATTTCTGATATTATTGTCTTTTTAGAGTGATCAAGTTCCTGTTGGTCACATTCCAAGATCTTTAACAATTTTTTGTCGGGGAGAAAACACCCGTCAAGCTTTACCAGGCGATCACATTGCTATCACAGGAATTTTTCTACCTTTAATTCGAACTGGTTATCAACAAATTTCTGGCGGGCTTTTATCCGATACTTATTTAGAAGCACATGTATATTTTTTAAACCATTCTACCATAACACAAAACTAATGTAATATTTTCTTTAGAGAGTGGTTTCTTTAAATAAAACCTCGGAAGATGAAATCGCCTCCCAAACTTTAACCCAAGAACAACTAACAGCTATAACAAGCGACGATTTTTATTCAAAATTAGCTTTTTCTTTAGCTCCGGAAATTTACGGACATTTGGATGTTAAAAAAGCACTTCTCCTTCTTCTTGTTGGAGGAGTTGATCGAAGACCGGACGGAATGAAAATTCGTGGAAATATTAATATTTGTTTAATGGGTGATCCTGGAGTTGCTAAATCTCAATTGTTAGGATATATTAATCGTTTAGCACCACGAAGTACGATTAATTTTAAATCAATAAATAATATACAGTGAAATTCCCCTTTGAGGACACCCCTCTTGAACGAACACCCCCCTTCAAGAAAACTGTTCTTGGACGGACAGTTTCTCATGCAACTGTCCGATTTTCATATAATTACTTTGCATTTCTCTTAAGTGGACACTCCTCTTGAACGGACACTTGGTGGGTCTCGTTGGTGTCCGCACAAGGGAGATTTCACTGTATAACATTTAATCAATCATAGCGAACAACCAATTTAATAAATTGTCAATTTTTAGGTCAGTATACAACAGGAAGAGGTTCTTCCGGCGTTGGTTTAACTGCAGCAGTTATGAAAGACCCTACAACTGGTGAAATGATGTTAGAAGGAGGTGCTTTAGTTCTTGCCGATCAAGGTGTTTGTTGTATTGACGAATTTGATAAAATGGCTGATGCCGATAGGACGGCTATTCATGAAGTTATGGAACAACAAACTATTTCTATTGCTAAAGTACGTTTAAAAACTTATGAAAACTTACTTTGTTTTTAAAAAACTTCTAATTTTTTTGGGTAAAAATCAGAAATAAATTGATTTATTTTCTATAAAATAAATCTTTAACTCTACTTTTGGTTAAAATGTTTTGTCTTAACTCTCATAAATAAATTCTTTGGATTTTTTAAAGTTTCCTCAAATTTCTTAAGTATAGTTCAGTAAAAAATGTCTTTAATACAATTTTTTTTTTAACTTTTTGAGCAATAACTAAAGTCAATACGATTTATTTAACATAAAATAGACATATTAATCTATTCCTGGGTAAAAAAATTTTTTCTTGGTTTCTGTAAATAAATTTCAGAAAATGTTTTAAAGTTACCTCAAATTTAAGAGGTTTGCTTTGCTCAAAAAAGGATGTCTTTAAGATTTTTTTTTTCATTTTTTGCTCAATAACCAGAAAGAAAATGATTTATTTAATATAAAATAGAGCTTTTAATCTATTTTTTAGTTAAATTGTATTTCTCAATTTTCATAAGTAAACTCTTCAAGAATTTTTAAATTTTCAAATTTTTAAGATTAGGTTGAGTCAAAAAATTAATTTTCTTTAAGATTTTTTTTTACATTTTTTGAGTAATAACTAAAGTCAAAATGATTTATTTAACGTAAAACAGACATTTTAATCTATTCGTGGTTAAAAGATCTTTTCTTAGTTTTTATAAATAAATTTCAGAGGATTTTTTAAAGTTACTTCAAATTTTGAAGGTTAGGTTCGCTCAAAACAATGATCTCTTTAAGATTTTTTAAAATTTTTTGAGTAATAACTAGAGTAAAAATGATTTATTTAATGTAAAATAGACATTTTAATCTATTTATGTCTAAAAAATCTTTTCTTATGGCGAATTCGATTGGCAGAACTAGTGCACACCAGTGCATAGAGCGTGTTCTGTTGGTTGTTTCGTTTTATTCTGTTACACTTTATTATTGTGGTTTCTAAAACATTTTAAACATCATCAAGCCTTGAACACACTTACAAGGGATGTTTTGATTATGTTTGATTTCATCGCGTTCTGTTGAATTTGCCTTTTTTTACACTAAACTAGTGTGACATATGTCACATTTTGCACTCAACGAGTGCGCACCAGTGCACACTAGTTTTGCCAATCGAATTCGCCATTAGTTTCTATAAATAACTTCCAGATCATTTTTTAAACTTCCCTAAAATTTTGAAGGTTAGCTTCGTTCAAAAAATGATGCTTTTAAGATTTTTTTTTAATTTTTTGGGTAATAACCAGAAACAAAATAATTTATTTAGTGTAAAATAGACATTTCAGTCTATCTATTGGTAAACATTTTTTTCTCAATTTTCATAAATATATTCTATAAGAATTTTTTAAACTTCAAATTTTTTTAAGTTAGAGTCAAAAAGCTTAATGTTTTTAAGATTTTTTTTAATGTTTGAGTATTAACTAAAGTCAAAATGATTTATTTAACTAAAAATACACCTTTTAATCTATTCGTGGCTAAGAAATCGTTTCTTAGTTTCTATAAATAAATTCCAGAGGATTTTTTAAAGTTATCTTAAATTTGGAGGTTTGGTTTACTTAAAAAATGACATCTTAAGAATGTTTTTTTATTTTTTGAGTAACATCTAGAGTCAGTATGACTAATTTAATACAAAATACACATTTTAATATATTCGTAGCTAAGAAATCTTTTCTTAGTTTCTATAAATAACTTCCACATAATTTATAAAAATTACCTCAAATTTAAGGTTCGGTTTTCCTAAAAAATTATGTCTAAGATTTTTTTTTTTTTTTTTTAATTTTTTGGGTAATAACCAGAAAGAAAATGGTTTCTTTAATATAAAATAGACATATTCATTTATCTTTGTGTTACATTTTATTTCTAAATTTTCATAAGTAAACTCTCCAAGAATTTTAAAATTTTTAAGATTAGGTTGAGTCAAAAAAAATAACGTTTTGTAAGTTTTTTTTTTTAATTGTTTGAGTAATAACTATAGTCAAAGTGCACTTTAATAAACGCAAAATAGACATTTTAGTGTATTCCTGACTAAAAAAATCTTTTCTTAGTTTCCATAAATAAATTCCAGAGGATTTTACCTAAAGTTACCTCCAATTTTGGAGCTTAGGTTCGCTCAAAACAACGACGTCTTTAAAATTTGTTCTAATTTTTTTAGTAATAATTAGCGTCGTAATAATTTATTTATCATAAAGTAGACATTTTACTCTGTACATGGCTAAAAAATCTTTTGTTAGTTTCTATAAATAAATTCCAGAGGATTTTTTAAAGTTGCCTTATATTTTGAAAGATTTCAAAATTTGGCTTTCAGCTTTAAAAATTTGAATATATTCGCTCACTATAATGACGTCTTTAATTGTTGTTATAATTTTTTTAGTAATAACTAGAATCAAAATGATTTAGTTAATGTAAAATATAAAATAACAGCGGATTTTTTCAAATTATCTAAAATTTTAAATGTTAAGTTCGCTCAAAAAGTGATGTCTTTAAATTTTTTTTTTTTATATTTTTTAATTATATCTAAAATTAAATTTGATATTAATGTTATTTTAGGCTGGTATAATGACATGTTTAAACGCTAGAGTATCAATTCTAGCAGCTGCAAATCCAGCTTACGGTCGTTATAACCCAAAACGAACGATCGAACAAAACATACAACTTCCAGCCGCGTTATTATCACGTTTTGATCTCTTATGGTTGATTCAAGACAAACCTGATAGGGATAACGATTTACGTTTGGCCAAACACATCACTTACGTTCACCAACATAGCGAACAACCTCCAACTGAATTTCCACCTTTCGATATGTCAGTGATGAGGAAATATATCGCTTTGTGTAAAATGAAGGAGCCGACTATTCCAACTGAATTAACTGAATTTATTGTTTGTAAGTTGAAAAAATTGGAAAAAAATCATAAAATCTAAAAAAGATGACTCAAATAAAATTTTTTTAGCTGCTTATGTTGAATTAAGAAAAGAAGCTCGTAATTCAAGAGATGTAACTTTTACCTCAGCGAGAAATTTACTGGGGATTTTACGTTTGTCAACAGCTTTAGCTAGATTAAGATTATCGGATTGCGTTGAAAAAGATGATGTAAATGAAGCGATTAGATTGATAGCGATGAGTAAAGATTCTTTGAATCAAACTCTTGAAGGGAAAGGAACAAGGTGAGTTAAGTTTGAAAGTTATCTTTCAACTTTAGAGTTGATTTACATTTAGATGTAATTGATAATTTAATTTCAGACCGATGAATGTTAATGATAAATTATTTGCCATTATCCGAGAATTGGCCGGCGACAATAAGACGGTTAAAGTGTCTGACATATTGGAAAAATGCGCAAGTAAGGGTTATACTCCGGACCAAGTTGATGGTTGTATTGAAGAGTACGAAGAATTGAATGTTTGGCAGATTAACCAAACAAGAACAAGGATCACATTTATATAAAATTATTTTACTAGTTCAGGTTCGTTTATTTTATAATCACATACTTACAATTAGTTAGTTTAAGGTTAATTATAATATGTTTGTATTTTAATTAATAAAGTTTTCTTTGTAAACATTTAATTTTTCTTAATTACAAAGCGAGTTTTTACAACGCTTACTTAACACTTTCAATTTTAGTGATTTCATGGATATGTTACTTTTTTTGACGTAAAAAAGGTAACTAAAAAATTCTGTTTACAAATTCTGACTTGAAGTTTAAACAAAACGAGTTTTAGTTTTGACATTCAATAAAATGAAATGTGCATCTACCAAAAACGATTCCATAATAAATAATTTCTTGTTTATCGTTTTTGCAGTTGAAAAGTTTTGAGTGGCTTCTTCGGTCTTTATGTTATTATTAAACATCCATAAATATTCTTATTCATCGGTGTTTTGCCCTTTCTGTATAGGTGTCCCGAAATTAGACAATCGTATGCTGCCAGCTCATTCTAGGTTCAAAAATAAGAATAAAAACTTAAAAAAAGAATGATCGAAAAATGCTTCCTAAAAGAGATATAGTTCCTTGAACAAGGCAGTAAAAAATGATTTTTAAGGAATATCCCCGGAATGATTTGGAGTAAGTCAACAAAAATTGGTATACTAGCCTAAAATTCCCAGAGAAATTAGGTGGTGGTATCGATTTTGTATGAAACTCATCAGTAGTGTGCGTATAAAAGGCTGACTTAAAATTTAGATATCTTAGACCAGGACACCCAAACTGTTTTGGACAAGTGACCTCTTTTCCAAAATGAACTGTTACCTCAGACCCCCATGGCCAAATTACTTACTTTTAAGATCAACCCTCTTATTCATAATGGTCCGCTAACTTAAGAGTGTTATATTTTATTTAAGGGGTCGATATCGACCACTTTGGGAATCGCTGTCTTAGACCTTTCTACGTAAGAATGGTTGTCTTATTGCAATTGCGTAATTGCAACCGTTTTTGAAGACCAACTAATCTCATTTTTGAACTAAATAGAGTTTTTTTTTGCTAAGAGTGGTGGTGCTAAGCCGTTCAACAACGCAATATATCATTATCGTTGGGGGTGTGATTTTATGACTGAATTGCGTAACCATCTAAACTATAAAATTCTAAAAGGGTCTATTTTGTCATTGCTCCTTTCAAGGAACTGTAGCTCCTTTAAGAAGCATTTTTAACCAATGTTTGTTTGGGCTTTTATTCTTCTTTTTGAATGTAGAATGCGCTGGTAGCACAGACCGGCTAATTTTGGGGCATCTGTATAGTTTAGGGCGCGTTTACACGGCGCTGAAACCGCTGCGATTCATCGCTCGTGTAGACGCGCTTTTAGCGTCTGTCAATACGGTTAGATATCGTTCATGTGTGCAACACAGGGTTCGTTTGGGGGGTTCTTTGCTATTACATCAAAGACAAATTAAATGAGTAAGAAAGAAGTAAAATAATTAATTGTATTACTTTCAAAAACGTTCAGAAAATTAATAAAATGTTTCACCTCATTTTAAAACCATTTTTTGTCTACTACTCTGTACGTTCTGTATGCAATAAGTGGGCCACTTACCGTTCACTTATTGTGAAATGGATGAAGTAATGAAATCGAATATTTAAAAATACATATATGATATATTGCTTCTAATTTTGCCGGTTTTTGAAATAATTTTGATAATTTCAGCAGAAGGTGCTTACTAAAAATTTGCCATCAGCAATCATTGTGTCGGTTTACTTACCACGTCGAACGGATTTCGTTAATCTAAATAGTAGATAGTTGAACTTTTAAACTATTATATCTTGAGCTTCATATACTATTATTTTTTTTATGTGGTAGCACCTAAAATGCAGTTTATAGAAATTAGGTCATAACTTTTCGATGCTTGGGTTTAGACCTATTTGTAGTATGAAAACTTGCTCATTATTTAAACGTCTCCTGCAACGCCTTGAAAGAGGATCTTGCAGTAGTTATGAAAAACTGAGTACTTTTTGTCAGCATTGAAAAACCGTTTGAATCTTTAGGAACTTCAAAAGATTTGTTGACAACATTCCAATCAATATTATTTAATGTGAAACCGCAAAGCTGTAGGGATAGATTCAGTAATAGCAGTTATTTGTTTCTAAATATTAGGCCTAACTACCTCTAACAATGTTTAAAATCAGTTTTCATCTATTTGATAACAATTTTTATAAGTAATCTGTTTTATAGAAAAATTCTCATCTTTAAACCAGTGTCTATTTTTCTTCTCTTTGATTTTTGTTTTGTTTGTATAGTATAAGTCAATGCTAGTAAACTCTAGCTAATAAACTGACTTTTTTCCAAATTCCTAACAAAAACACCACTGATATAGCCCCAATCCATACAATGTAAATATTTTTGTCAGGATGAAAATCTATATCATCATTTACAGAATCATGTTACATTTACAGAATTAAATGAAACGGATTGAATAGGAGAGTGTTCGAAAGAGAATGGAAAAGTTGTAGTTGATTTACCGCACAGTAGCAATTGCACAAAATTCTTTAAATGTGATCACAGCGTTGCAATCCCGTTCGATTGTCCCGATAATCTTCATTTCAATCTGATATTGGAGGTATGTGATTGGCCACAATCCGCGAGTTTGGAACCGGTACCACAACACAAAGTATAGGTGATTGTGAAGATCCTAACCACTTGCTCAGGAAGTACCACAACAGAATCAAATAGTGGTAATTGAGTAGGGGAATGTCCGGAAGAAAACGGTGAATATGTGGTCCATTTGCCCCACGAAACCGACTGTACAAAGATTTACAAATGTGATTGGGGTAAACCAATACCTACAACAGTGTCCCGACGGACTTCACTTAAATTCAACGTTAGAAGTATGCGACTGGCCGGCAGATACAAGATGTGAAAATAACCGAGGAGAAATCATAACACCTGGAAGTGGTGGACAAGAAACTACGACGCCAGGTGGAAATGGAGGGAGTACAGGTGGATGGAATGGTGTTTATCCAGAAGAAAATGGCAAATATGTGATTCATCTTCCACATGAAACGGACTGCACCAAGTTTTACAAATGCGATTAGGGTAAACCAATTCCACAACAGTATCCCGATGGACTTTATTTCAACCCAACCTTAGAATTCTGTGATTGGGCAGTGGATGGAGGATGTGAAGTTGAAGATAACGAGGGTGAAATTACAACACCTGGAAGCGGCGGAGAAGAAATCACACCACCTAGAAGTGGTAACTACATGTTCATGTATGCAACACAGGGTTGGTTTGGGTTCGTTATTGATGCTCATTTCAAGTTAGATTCCCAAATTCTCAAATAAACATTAAGTTTCGGTTTAATAAAATTCAAATTGGTTAACGTTCTGCTAATCATCTTTTATCAGCCAATCACATCAACTAAATTAGACGTAATTATGGTAATTAATAACATTAAGTAATTAACAAATTTGATCTTTATAAAAAGAAATCGGTCTTAAAAAGTTTTATAAAGTTCAAGTTCGTTAACTACAGTTAATGTGATTGACTGAAAAAGGTATAATCATGGTAAATAATTAAAAGTTAATAATAATTCGATTTAAGTTTGCAGGAAGCAGTAGTTTCTCTCGCTAAGGAAATTTAGTTTACTTTCCCAAAAAATTGAAAAATAAAGGAAATTTAGAAAATGAAAGATAGTTTAGTAAAATACATGGAAATGAAGAAGAATGAGAAGAAAATCAGGAAATTGATTGTCTCATAATAGGAATCGACTGACAATGAGACAATAAAGGGAATTATAAGAAGGTAAGATTTTTTTTTCTAAAAAGGGAAATATAAACTTGCCAAGGGAAATATAGTGTACAAATTTTAGCCAATGAGAGAGTCCTCAAGCTATTGAAGTTGGAGTTAATTATTCTGAATTAATGCAAAAATTTAGAAAATGAAAGATATTTTGGTAAAATACATGGAAAACGTTGATTCAAATTCAACCTGAATCTGAATATCAAATTTCTGTAATTTCAATTGGTAGAACCTGGACCAAACAACAAACTTTTTGTCATAAAATATATGGAGATGAAGAAATTCAGGGAATCAAGGAATTAATTGTCTCGTAATATGAATCGACTGAGACAATAAAAGGAATTATAAGAAGGTATGATTTTTTTTCTAAAAATGGAAATATGGTGTACAAATTTTAGCCAATGAGAGAGTCCTCAAGCAATTGAAGTTGGAGTTAATTATTCTGAATTAATGCAAAAATTTAGAAAATGAAAGATATTTTGGTAAAATATATGGAAAACGTTGATTCAAATTCAACCTGAATCTGAATATCAAATTTCCGAAATTTCAATTGGTAGAACCTGGATCAAACAACAAACTTTTTGTCATAAAATATACAGAGATGAAGAAATTCAGGGAATCAAGGAATTAATTGTCTCGTAATATGAATCGACTGAGACAATAAAAGGAATTATAAGGCATGATTTTTTTTCTAAAAATGGAAATATGGTGTACAAATTTTACCCAATGAGAGAGTCCTCAAGCAATTGAAGTTGCAGTTAATTACTCTGAATTAATGTTAAATTTAGAAAATCAAAGATATTTTGGTAAAATACATGGAAAATGTTGACTCAAATAATCTGAATCTCAAATTTCTGAAATTTCAATTGGTAGAACATAAATCAAACAACAAACTTTTTGTCATAAAATATATGGAGATGAAGAATAATGAGAGAAAAATCAGGGAGTAGATTGTCTCATAATAAGAATCGACTGAGACAATAAAAAGAATTATAAGAAGGTAAGATTTTTGTTTCTAAAAAGAGAAATATAGTGTACAAATTTTAGCCAATGAGAGTGTCCTCAAGTTATTGAAGTTGGATTAATTGTTCTGAATTAATGTTAAATTTAGAAAATGAAAGATATTTTGGTAAAATACATGAAAATGAAGAACAATGACAGAAAAGTCAAGGAATTGATGGTCTCACAATAAAAATCGACTGATTGTGAGACATTAAAAGGATTTATAAGAAGGTAAGATTTATTTTTCTAAAAAGGGAAATATAGTGTACAAATTTTAGCCAATGAGAGAGCCCTCAAGCTATTGAAGTTGGAGTTAATTATTCTGAATTAATGCTAAATTTAGAAAATGAAAGATATTTTGGTAAAATACATGGAAAACGTTGATTCAAATAATCTGAATCTGAATCTCAAATTTCTGAAATTTCAATTGGTAGAACATGGATCAAACAACAAACTTTTTGTCATAGAATATATGGACATGAAGAACAATGAGAGGAAAATCAGGGAATTGATTGTCTCATTATACGAATCGACTGACATTAGACAATAAAAGGAATTATAAGAAGGTAAGATTTTTTTTCTAAAAAGAGAAATATAGTGTACAAATTTTAGCCAATGAGAGAGTCCTCAAGCTATTGAAGTTGGAGTGAATTATTCTGAATTACTACTAAATTTAGAAAATGAAAGATATTTTGGTAAAATACATGGAAATGAAGAACAATAAGAGGAAAGTCAGAAATTTGATTATCTCATAATAGGAATCGACTTCGACATTAAAAGGATTTATAAGAAGGTATGATTTTTTTTTCTAAAAAGTAAATACAATGTACAAATTTTAGCCAATGAGAGTGTCCTCAAATTATTGAAGTTGAATTAATTGTTCTGAATTAATGCTAAATTTAGAAAATGAAAAATATTTCGGTAAAATACATGAAAATGAAGAACAATGAGAGAAAAGTCAAGGAATTGATGGTCTCACAATAAAAATCGACTGATTGTGAGACATTAAAAGGATTTATAAGAAGGTAAGATTTTTTTTCTAAAAAAGGAAATATACAAAGTGTACAAATTTTAGTCAATGAGAGAGTCCTCAAGCTATTGAAGTTGGAGCTAATTATTCTGAATTAATCCAAAATTTAGAAAATGAAAGATATTTTGGTAAAATACATCGAAATGCAGAACAATGAGAGGAAAATCGGGAAATTGATTGTCTCATAATAGGAATCGACTGACAATGAGACAATAAAAGGAATTATAACAAGGTAAGATTTTTTTTTTCTAAAAAGGTAAATATAGTGTACAAATTTTAGCCAATGAGAGAGTCCTCAAGTTATTGAAGTTGGAGTTAATTATTCTGAATTAATGCTAAATTTAGAAAATAAAAGATATTTTAGTAAAATACATTGAAATGAAGAACAATGAAAATACATGGAAATGAAGAACAATGAGAGGAAAATCAGGGAATTGATTGTCTCATAATAGGAATCGACTGAGGCAATAAAAAGAATTATAAGAAGGTGTGATTTTTATTTCTAAAAAAGGAAATATAGTGTACAAATTTTAACCAATGAGAGAGTCCTCAAGTTATTGAAGTTGGAGTTAATTATTCTGAATTAATGCTAAATTGGTATTGTTCTAACCTGTAATTTAGAAATCAAGCCTGTTTTACACGTACGTCTATTAATTGTTACAAAGTGACAAAAATTGTATGTCCATAACAATACATCTACTTTATTTTTAATCCTATTTCTATGTTATTTGATTTAATTTTAGTAAGTAGTTAGTATCCTTTGAAAATGAAAGTTTCCACATAGGTAACTAAACGTCCATATCATCACGCACGTTCCCCCCATTGGGGCGTGCCTTCCATCGCCATTTTACGCCATCGGTGGGGAGATCAGAACAAAGATTGGTCGTAATGGGAAGGGGACTTGAGTGGGAAACCGTTCGAAATTTATGTGGTCAATTAATCGAGCTCGTTAGGACCGTAGGATGCCAATCTTTGACCGGTTGATTTACTCCCGTAATTGAGCTGTTACTGAACGCGGTTGATTGAAAAATATTTACTCCAAACTCCTTAAAATACCTTGATGTGTTCCAATTTTTAATAATTTCAAATAACCATAAAAAAAAAGTAAATTATTCAGTTTGTTTTCTTTTTTCATTATTACTTTACCCCTTACTTATTCCTTTACTTTATTTCTTTTATTTACTTTAGCTTACAATTAATCTATTTCTTCTTCTTGGCACTTTACATTTACAGATGAGGGTTCTTCTTCCCTCAGGGTCCAATTAAAATACTACACCGCGTTTAAAAATAAACATCAATCGATGTATCGTGCGTAAGTCGTAACTAATAATAACGCGTCGTTTCGATAGATATAGCAAGTCTGATCCTGGTGCATTTTTCGATGAGGGCGGAAGCGATTATAGTAGTGACCGAGGACTGGGAAAAGTCGTGTTTTTCCTTTTTAACGAGATCGCGAAGACTTCGTTTGCACGGTTCCCCATTATGCTGGTAATCATCGAACATCAGCGGTTAATTCGACGTTATTTGATGATACGCTCCGCGTGTAATTATATTTATTTTATTATCGGCTAACATCTGCTCTTTCTTATTTATGTGATCGGTGTTTGAATCCGCTAACTAAGTTGGAGGGATGTGAAATACGTTAACGGCTCGTAAAGGAATAATGATGGTTTTCTTTGAGTTTACGTCGGTGGTAAGTAGTTAATAGTCGGATTAACGGTTTAGGATATTGGTTGAGAACGTTGGATTTTAAGATGATTATAAATGGCTTTATCGTTGGAGATTTGATAAAATGGATTGTGTAGGTATATCTGGTTAAATTTATTTATGCGGGTTTTGTATTGAGATTATTGGGAATAAATAATAACGAGATGCAATTTAGGTACCCATAGCTATTACATCTTTATCCTAATAATTTTTAATGTACACTTATTTCTAAATATTACCTATTGATCAACATCAAAAGGCTATTCTTTGCCTAATACTAAGGAATATATTTAAGTTTTAATTTTTGAAGGACTAGGAGTTGTCCTTCAAGAATTTGCTAAAAGTGGTATAGGAAACTCATATAAAAAATGATATTTGATAACTCCATTGTGTAAAAGATTGTCATAATGTATAATCACGTTTCTTATTTCAAGACATTTAGCAAGTCAGACTAGGTGTTTCTTTAAATCTCCTCTTATTTGAGTTGTTTTGTTTCAAATCCCCTTAAGTCCAAATTTTTCGATTTTGAGAAAACGGCAAAAAAGTATTTTGGGATGATTTTGGCGTTATTCATTCAAACGTAATTTATTTGTTATTAGAAGACTTACTGAAGTTTCAAAAATTCTATAACCACGTCTTTTGAAATAGATATAAAAATCACAAAGTGGATTTAAAAATGGTGTTTGGTTGCGTTTACTACCAAACTGTGAGGCTCATTTGAATCTGAACAAAATGGATTAGGCATGAATTGAAAGTGAATCAAATATCTTTGTAGCTAATAACAGGAAACTTTATTTTTTGAAACATATGTTATTTAAAAACTGTACTTAAAAAACTCTTAAACTCTAACATCAGGTATATTTTCGGTTGATTCACATAAACTAGGCTCTTCGTCCCCACTGTCTTCTCGGGAATCGCCAGGAATATTATTGTTCTGAAATTTTCCCAACACATCTCTATAATAAGCCAAATTTTCTACCTCTCTCCAGTTCTTTCCATAATGTTTGCTTAACAAGTTATTTACATCTCTCATTTTCAGATCTTTTGGTTTCACTCCGGTAGGATTTTTTTTTGGCTGGATATTAATGGCGGTTTGGTTTTTCCTAAAAACTCCTTTGAATCTATTGTACAGTTTTTGTAACTGCGTATCTATTGAAAATGGATTTAGTGGGATTTGAATCTAAAGGGTGTCTATTTGATTTGAATTTTTAAGGGATTCGCGTTTTTAATACAAATCATTGAGTATTTTATAGAAAACAACTTTTTCTAACAGATGGCGTATATATCTCATTTTTGCCCAAAAATTGATTTAGGGGATATTGAAACCAGATAACTCATTTGTAACTGATGTTCTTTTGCATTGACTGAAAATTAAAAGGTAATTGTCAGGCGAAATTGCTAGTCATCTAGACATGTAAATATTTCAAATAATAATTGAAAAGTCATTACCATTAATACGTTATCCGAGAAAAAATGTCATTGCTGCACTGGGATCCGAACCCAGAACCTTCTGCTTTCCGGGCAGATGCTCTTACCAATTGAGCTATGCAGCTGGACAAGTTTTCTCACATTTCTGGATACGTAATGTCACATGTACATGCGCACAATTATTTACCAACGTCAAGAATTGTTCCCGAAAGTGGGTAATACACAAATATTAATATAAAGAAATAATTGGGAATTATTAACGCAAATAAATCAAATAATAATTGAAAAGTCATTACCATTAATACGTTATCCGAGAAAAAATGTCATTGCTGCATTTTTTATTATGTAAATATTTGTCTAGAAAGTATACAAGGTGTAACAAGGTTAAGGATTTTTGTAAAATATTGGTACATACCTATAAATATTGAAATTTTAAGAATATTAATAGCTTTTCTTCTTTTAGGTGTAAGAGAAGTCAATACACTTGACTTCTCGTAGAATATGTATGGTAAATTACATCCATCCATACTGCGGCTGGGTTTAAGTTAAGGCCGAAAACGTTATTCGGTCGAGTTACATGGCAAATGAAAGAAGAAGCAATGTAAACAGCTTTTGCATTTAGAAGCAGAAGCACAAACGGATGCAAGTCGACTCAGCTTTGCCTCTACTTTTTCCTAAACTAAACGTATTGTTGATTGCAATAGGTATGGTGATTTCACTATTTGAAGGACGTGTAAAGATTTGTTTAACTAAAAAATGGGGAAGCGACTGAAATGAAGCTCTGAAACTTGCGCTCGATTATTTATGCAATTTTGGTGTTTACTAAAAACTGGGCTATATGAACAATGTATGATCTAAAAGAACTGTAGTCTTGTTATTAGCATGCTTTCAAATTGCACGAGTTGACTAGAAAATATAAATTCAGTCTAATACATTACAAATCAAAAAAGTATTTTTAATATATTGATAGTTTATAACTTCAAGATGTAAAATTTTGGATTTTTAAATGAATTTTCAAATAATGCGTTCATTTATGAGAATCTATTTCAACATTTAAATGATACAATGTGGATATATTATTGGAAAATTTTTACAGATGTGTTAGTTTTCAGTATTAAGCAAGGCAAAATGTTTTTCCAATTATAGTAGAGCGTCGATTATCCGGACATCGATCAACCGGACCGTCGGTTATCCGAACCTCCTGACGGCGCCGGTCGCGACATATTTTTGTCGGCACGTTAGCCATCAGTCCTATTATTTGGGTTTTTGTTATGCCTCGAACGATTTTTATTTTTATAATTTCCGTTTAGTTCGTTGCACGTATTGGAGTAGACCTTTAAAATATTTTAGGCTGCAAAACAAAAAAGAAATATGATTCCTTCACGAAAAAGAAGTCGAAATGTATTATCTATTGAAACCAAAATTCAAATAATAAGTCGGCTAGAAAAAGAGGTATGGTAGCAATTGCGAAAGCTATCAATATCGGTACATCGACAGTATCTGATATTAAAAATTGAAGAGCACTTTTCCAAAACTAACTAATTGTAAGTCCAAAATAAGTATTTGTAGATATAAGTGAATTTCTGTAAAAAGTTGTATACAACACATTCAGTAGAAATGTGTTAATATATAAATGATTTTATATTTTGTAGGGAAGGAGTCACATGAATATTTAGGATTAATTTATTTTTTTCTTGCAGACAATAGGTTTCTTGCAAACAAGAGGAACTTTTCTGTTCTCTTTTACGTTTTCCTCTTAAGCAAAGTTGCACTTCTATATTATCATCATCCGATATTTTAAATAGTTTATTACAGGCACACAGAAATAAAACCAAATAACCAAAATAACCAAACACCTTGTTTGACGTTTTTACCAGTACTAAGCATTGTCAATGCACTCTAATGAGCGTGACTTAGGCTCGGTCTTACGAAACACAGAATAAATTAATCCTCGAATAATTACTATAGTTACGCCTTTTTTAAGTAATGTGAGTGGCTGAAATAGAAGTTATTCTGGCAATTATTCCGAGAATAACTTATTCTGCCTTTTATAAGACCGGCCCTTAGTCAGTTTTGGAATAAAATCTTTTTGGTCTTGGATTAGGTTTGGAATAAATCTTTTCGAGGTTTATCAAAATAAACTGAGATGTATATTAGGTTTATGAAACATAAACCTACATATCAAGTGCAACTTTTTTGTACTTATTTTAAACACAAGAACACGATTTTTGATTTTTTGGACTTAGTTAGTTTTGGAAAATACCTCTTCAATTGCAAGGAGGACATTTGAAATTTGGCGTCCAGCTTGGATAGTGCAGACGGATCCAAAAGAAGGAAAACTATGAAAAAAAAAACAAGATGAAAAATTAGAAGACGCGGTTTATTTTTTATGGTTCGTTCAGAAGAGAAGTTTGGGAGAATCTGTTCCTGGACCATTATTGTGTGGGAAAGCGCTACAAGTGAATAAGAACCTTGGTGGTTCAACAGATTTCAAGGCAAGTATAGGGTGGTTAAAGAAGTTTCAATCTCAGCAAGGTATACGAGAATGGGATCCTCCATTGATTTTTCTTATTTTTCTGTCTAATCGATTATCCGGAAAAATCGTTTATCCGAATGCACTTTGGTCCCAATTAGTTCGGATAATCGACGCTTTACTGTACTCAATAGTAAGATAACAAATGTCATGAATTTAAAACTGTTAACAGCCGTTTCTTTAAATTCGTCTTCAAAAGTATTTTTAATTTTTTTAGACAAAGGTGGAGAGATATAGTATTCCATCCGGAGAAAGATGTCTTATACGTCATCAATTATTTCTGTTATCTTAGGCGAGCATTTCCAATTTTCGTCATGCACAGTTTTCTCCTCTCTGTCATGCACGATTAAATTTAAAAAAAAATGCGATATACATCGACTAAACGATGACAAGTAATGACGCATGAGACATCTTTCGCCGGACAGAGATTACATAAAAAATCTTATAAGTTACTTGAGCACGAATTTAAATGAACACTCTATATTAAAAAAACTTCTTAAATTAGTTATTTTGATGTCCGCAATTTTTTTATCGCACATATAACAAAACGTACCAGCTGTTTAGTCGTAAGTTTTTCCAAGAAAACCTTTTCTTGTGAAATGAATAAGCTGGTATGTTTATAAAATGAATTTTTATTTTAAAATAATATAAAAAAAGAAACTCCCAGACGGGGAATCGAACCCCGGTCTCCCGCGTGACAGGCGGGGATACTGACCACTATACTATCTGGGACTTGAAAACTGTACTATACAGATCTGGAAATTTCGTTTGAGGACATAGGAAAATAATGCGTGCAACAGCGACGCATATAGGAAGTAGATTAGATAAACAAAGAGCGATATAACTGTTTAACCACGCCTTTTCCGATCCGACCCTACCCTCGCCGTCAAAATTATAGGCCCCTCACTTTGAAGCGGAATATCTCCGCAACCACTTGTCGAAAACAATCGGGACAAAGTTCATCGTATTCCGTAGACATTTTTGTGTAACATATATTTTTTTAAAAAAATTCGGCTCCGCAGTTTTAGAGCAATCGCGAGATAAATGAAAAATGAACCAGATTTTCGGGCCGCCGAAAAATTGTCTAACTTTGTGAATTTTTTTCTTGAAATCTATTGGGGGAAAAAAAATCGGGTTTTAACATGTGATAACAGTATATGTTTATGGTACTTGACGTATTTTACATTTTGAGAATTTCAACTACTTTCGCGAAAATCGCGATTTGTTCGAAGCGTTGATATCTCGAAAACGGCTGAACATATTTTAATCAAATTTGCGTACGATGTAAGTTTTTAAGTTTTTTGGTCCGATCCATATATTAATTTCACAAGATTTCAATTTTTTAATTGGTTTTAAGCGACGTAAAGGTAATAAGCAAATTACGCGTCGGCGCTTCCCCGCGGGGAAGGACGGGCGTCGCTGAGACGCTCTGAAGTCTGCTCGTAGGTAGCTGCATACAGGCACGTATTCAGATCTTATTTTTGTAATAGCATAATTATCAGTCTCTATCGAAGCAAATATTCTTTCTATGTTTTATTTATATGTTTAATTTTACGTGTAATACATTGAGTACACGCTCCTAAAAAGGCGTTTATACCCTCTCTATTGCTGCTTTGGTCAATTCTTCCAAGCAACTTTCTTTAAAAGTGTTTTGTTTCTGTCGATATATATTTTCATCATTATATATGCAATACAATTTTAAATGACGCTAAAATTCTTCAGCTCTGTGATTTTCAAGCGTCTTATGAAAGATGCCAATATAAGCAATTCTATTTGTATGATTAATTTAAAAATTTCTTAAAATTTAATCTGTATTTCTCGGACAATTAAAGAGCAAATGTGATTATTAAATATAATGACATACATACAGAAGATTACAATGCCACTGCATTTATAAGTTTTTATCATTTCGATGATGGCGAGTATTAAAATATTTATCGTGAAGATAATACAATTTATGCAGTTTATAAATATAATCTTAATTAAATAAATATATTTCTTATATTAACACCGTTATCCCAGAATTGTGAAAAATTGTATTGCACATATAATAAAGATTGGAACTATATATAACCAAAAACAAAATAGATACATGATAGTTCAGTGGAAGAACCGGCCGAACCATACAGTAATAGAGAAGATGCCGAAGAAGATATTCTCAACGCAACGTAATCTTTATTTGGAAGGAGTAACACAGTGGAATCAACATCTAAAACATTGGGATCATCTGGGTCTTTTGGTTTGGAAAAAGCTATCCAAGCCACGACAGAAACAAGAAGTCGCTCTGATCTGTACAATAATTATTAAACTCTCTTCTTTACACAAAAAAAAATATAACCAAAAATATTTACCTATACTCAACATTAAACTCAGTAATTGTTAACAATTACTGAGGTTTTAATTATTAAATTCAACTTTTTGTATTGAGTACACTTTCAGGACTGAGTACTTTCTCAAAATTAACAATATAAAAGCTATAAATAAAATATAAAACATTATTTTGTTTTCTATAAGAAAATTATTATATTATCCCCAGAATGTAATGAATGCGGCCCTGAACGCTGTTTGCTCGCGAGTACAGGTCGAAACGACGCCCGTCCTTCCCCGCGGGAAGCGCCGACGTGTAATTTGCTTATTACCTTTACGTCGCTTAAAACCAATTAAAAAATTGGAATTTTGTGAAATTGATATATGGATCGGACCAAAAAACTTAAAAACTTACATCGTACGCAAATTTGATTAAAATATGTTCAGCCGTTTTCAAGATATCAACGCTTCGAACAAATCGCGATTCTCGCGAAAGTAGTTGAAATTTTCAAAATGTAAAATACGTCAATTACCATAAACATATACTGTTATCACATGTTAAAACCCGATTTTTTTTCCTCCAATAGATTTCAAGAAAAAAATTCACAAAGTTAGACAATTTTTTGGCGGCCCGAAAATCTGGTTCATTTTTCATTTATCTCGCGATTGCTCTAAAACTGCGGAGCCGAATTTTTTTAAAAAAATATATGTTACACAAAAATGTCTACGGAATACGATGAACTTTGTCCCGATTGTTTTCGACAAGTGGTTGCGGAGATATTCCGCTTCAAAGTGAGGGGCCTATAATTTTGACGGCGATAATAGTCGCCCAACCAACCACCTTCTTCCCACGAACTGTCGAACTGACAGTTTGACAGTCTGACGTGGTTAAACAGTTATATCGCTCTTTGTTTATCTAATCTACTTCCTATATGCGTCGCTGTTGCACGCATTATTTTAAAAAATTACTTTGCCTTTTTGGGTATCTCTATTAAACTACTATTTCCACTAGATTATTTCGGGATTGGAACTTTTGCCGAAAATAAACGTATTTTATGAAAGAGAAAAAATATTGAACCTTGAATTTTGGGTATGTTACGCAAAAATGATCACCGATTATGACAGTCTCTACCCCAATTTTTTTGGACGATAACTTTCGGAGTCCAGTACCCCAAACCTGACTGACTTGACTTTTGGCACCGGTAATATGTTACTTGAGCAAGAATTTAAATGAACATTCGATATTAAAACAATTTTTTAATTATTTTAAAGTCAGCTTTTTTTATCGCAGATATAACAAAATGTACGTATTTAGTTATAAGTTTTTCCAAAAATTTTTATTTCTTGTAAAGTGAATAAGCTGCTATGTTTATAAAATAAAATTTTCTTTTAAAATAAGGCAAAAAAGAAACTCCCAGACGGGGAATCGAACCCCGGTCTCCCGCGTGACAGGCGGGGATACTGACCACTATACTATCTGGGACTTGTAAACCTCACTATTTCTCTTAAATTAGACACATTAATCTCACTCAAACACTTGTTATTTTTACACACATTCGCTAGATACTTGATATTTATCAAACTACTCGTTTATACACTTGAATTGTAACAATTACATGACATGTTCTGTGATAAGTGTACTTAAGATAATTTTAAATCTGACTTAAACTGTTAAATTATTTGGTTGAATTTCAAAAATTTCTTTAAGATACTGTGAGTTTAACGGACAATTAACAAATTAACGACACATCGAAGAAACCAAGTGTGTGACACCTAGGGTAAGGGATATGTAATAGGATTTGGGAATTTAACCCTTCCCATACACTTGAGTGAAAGAATTAATTAACAGATGATTTAAGAAAATTTGCCGAATAAATCTTGAAAAAACTATCACAAATAGATGCGCGTAAAGGCAGATATACAAAACGAACTAATATAAATCACTGATTGCTTGAAACCAACCTGATAATTAAAGAAAATTAAAAAAATGGGACGAACACAAAACACTTAATCCGTTCCCGACCAGAGCCGAAAACGGAATCGATCGAAGAAACCAAGATTTTGACTTTACACGATTACCTGATGTTGTTAGTGCATTCACTTACATTTAGACTATATTCGTTCTCAAATATGCGCGATCCACGAATAATGATATCTGTGCGAATTTCAAATAAACAGTATCATTAAATTCCAAAACATCTGGAACTACAGAGAATGTTTCTATTGTATTTATGTACTTTTTAAAGAACATGAATTTAGAACATTTGATTTTGCTTCATCTTGTTTATTATATTTAATATTTCTATTCGCGATTTTTTTTATTGAATATGATTTAATTGCTAATCTAGATTTCCGAGATTCTTTTTTTGCTTTAGTTTCCTTTCTCGTTTTTCCAGTCATTTACATGGTCTAAGCAAAAAGATATTTTTTTTATAAAATCGACAATAGCTGTTTTGATACAATTGACATTTTTAGCATAAACAGAAATCCTAAAGAAATCGCTGTATCAGAAAAATAAATGTGTACTTATTCGAAAAATCTTGTTTGTTTTTGAAACCATTTGTGTATTCTTGCAAGTGACTCCAAGGCCATGACAGACCTTTTGCCCCCATGTTACGCTAGTGATGTTGGTGATCTACCACTAACTAAATAGATTATACCTCTATTAGGACTATAAGTTGGGTTAAATCATCATATTTGTATGTTTGGTGTCTATACTCTATAAGTCTGCATTAGGTTCACCACCAGTAGCAATAAATTCGAATAATCTTACGAATCTTCCAGAATTTTTTAGACTCTATTCATTAGCACTAAATGTAATGTATTATAACCTAAAATGGAGCTGCACCATGAAGAGAAAGATGAAAAAGTAAACCCTCTCTCCGTAACATTGAAAGAACTCTTTCATCTTTCTCTTCATGGTGTAGCTCTATTTCGGGTTATATTACTTTTATGAAATCATCACAAAATCGAAATGAGTGAACTGATTGGCTTTAAAGTAAACCGAAGTCACGAGTTTCATTCTTGAAAAAGCAAGTTTCAAAGATAATCACGAATTATTTTATTAAAAATGTTACGTTTGGTTCAATTTCATTCTTTACCTTTCAAATAACATATTTTATTATAAATACCTTGTTTGGTCTTTAGTTCAATAATTTAAAAAAAAATTGAATTAATTTTTTTTATAATTATTCTTTAAAAACTAAACTACTTTTCTAAAAAGTTACCACTATTCGATTTTTTTACAACAATATAAAACAGTTTTTTTTTTATAAATTCAACCTTTTAAGAAGTATACCTCTATAATTACAACTTACTTTGATTTTAAGTCAAATAGTTTCAATGTTTGAGTTCTGTCAATATTCTAGCACAGGGGTCTCCAAACTACGGCCGGCGGTCCAAATCTGGCCTTAAATATAGTTAAGGGCAGTAAAATTAAAACTGTTTTGGCCCTTGGAACATACTGAAAAAATCATTGTGGCCCAAAGGCTTCAAAGTTTGGAGACCCCTGTTCTAGCACATAAGCAACATGTTGATATTTGTTGTATTACATTCTCCTTATTTTCTGTATTTTGAAATTATGATAGTTAAAAAGTACCTTTCATCTGATACAAGTATAGTTAAAGAAACCTTTACGGTATTCATATAAATCGCCCTATAATAAAATAATAATGTATACCGGGTTGGTTGCAGTGTGGGACGTTGAATTACCGGTGTATATTGCGTTATATTACGCTGTATTGACCGTACGGTTGCCTTAAATTACCTATATTATAGACATCGTAAAACGCATGGGTATATTTACCGCGGTGTTTTTACTAAAAGAAATCCCCATTGCTTATTAACTACTAACAGCGGTCGTTTCTGGAATATATCCGATATATTCGTTTGAAGAAAATTTATCACCGATAACTATTTAACTTGAAGCCGTTACTTTAATATTCATCTATTTAGAATTAGAAATCGTAAAAACGATTATGAGTAGAAAACGAAATTTATACAAGAAATCAGGAAAATATTTTAAATTTTTTGGAATCTTTTTTTGTGAAGTTCAAATTTAATTTAATTTTTAAGGCTTTGTTTTTCCCAACTTTTAACTTTAAAAACAGTAAAGTGTTCTAATCTTACAATCTAATTTTCATTGATTGTGTTTTCCATTTTTTTTTCTTTTTCTTGAGGAAATTTTATAATTGAACAGTTAACAAAGTTTTAGAATTCGTCAATTTTGATTTGACCATCCTGAATATTTTTTTCTTTTTTTATTAGGTAACTAGCTTGTCTCTAGCTTTTAATCAATTTTTTAAACATCATTTCTAAGAAACTAATTATTGTTTACATTTGAATTTTTATGAGGATTTAGTTCAAAACATAATCTTTATTTGTACCAAAAATTAGCTTTCTACGACTTTTAATTTTTTCCATACAAAAGAACTTCTAACCTAACCTAATTTACATGTTAATTAAAAATTAAATTTTATGAGGATTTAGACTGAAATGTAGTCTCCATTTTTATCAAAGATGAAATTTCTACGACCTTTAGTTTTTCCCTCAAAAGAGAAAATGTTACTTCATGTTGATTCAAACTTTAAATTTTTTTTAAATTTTTTTGGTAGCATTTAGGAAAAATTTGGCTTTTAAAATCGAAAATAGGATCTTTCAAGTTTCATTTTATATAAAAATCTTATTCCAATTCTTAAAAAGAAAGTCTCGACGATTTTCCAAAATTGGTCTAATTTTAAAAAAAGTTAGGTTAAGTACCTGTCAAACATTTTTACTAACTTTAAAAATTTTTTTAATTTTTTTGGTAGCATTTAGGAAAAATTTGGCTTTTAAAATCGAAAATAGGATCTTTCAAATTCTATTTTATATAAAAATCTTTTTCCAATTCTTAAAAGAATTCTTAAAGTCTCGACGATTTTTTAAAGTTGGTCTAATTTTGAAAAAAATGAGGTTAAATACCTGTCAAAAATTTTTACTAACTTTAAAATTTTTTAAAATTTCTTTTGTAGCATATAAGAAAAATTTAGCTTTTGAAATCGAAAATAGGATATTTCAAGTCTCATTTTAAATAAAAATCTTTTTTCAATTCCTAAAAATAAAGTCTGGATACTTTTTTAAAGTTGGTTATATTTTTTTTAATTAGGTTAAAATCTGTCAAAAATTTTTACTAACTTTAACATTTTTTTAAATTTTTTTGGAAAGAATTAGGAAAAATTTATCTTTTTAAATCAAAAATACTATCTTTTAGGTTTCATTTGATATAAAAATCTTTTTTCAATTCTTAAAAATAAAGTCTCGGCGATTTTTTAAAGTTGGTCTAATTTTGAAAAAAGTTAGATTAAATTTTTGTCAAAAATTTTTACTAACTTTAAAAAATTTTTTATTTTCTTTTGTAGCATTTAGGAAAAATTTGGCTTTTAAAATCGAAAATAGGATCTTTTAAGTTTCATTTCATATAAAATTTTTTCTTCTATTCTTAAAAATAAAGTCTCGGCGATTTTTTAAAGTTGGTCTAATTTTGAAAAAAGTTAGGTTAAATACCTGTCAAAAATTTTTATTAACTTTAAACATTTTTTTAAATTTTTTTGGTAGCATTTAGGAAAAATTTGGCTTTTAGAATCGAAAACAGGATCTTTCAAGTTTCATTTTATATAAAAATCTTTTTTCAATTCTTAAAGATAAAGTCTCGACGATTTTTTAAAGTTGGTCTAATTTTTACAATGTTAGGTTAAATACATGTCAAAAATTTTTACTAACTTTAAAATTTTTTTTAATTTTTTTGGTAGCATTTAGGAAAAATTTGACTCTTAAAATCGAAAATAGGATCTTTCAAGTTTCATTTTATATAAAAATCTTTTTTCAATTCTTAAAAATAAAGTCTCGACGATTTTTTAAAGTTGGTTAAATTTTGAAAAAAGCTAGGTTAAATACCTGTCAAAAATTTTTACTAACTTTAAAAATTTTTTTATTTTTTTTGGTAGCATTTAGGAAAAATTTAGCTTTTAAAATCGAAAATAGGATCTTTCAAGTTTCATTTTATATAAAAATCTTTTTTCAATTCCTAAAAATAAAGTCTCGGCGATTTTTTAAAGTTACTCTAATTTTAAAAAAAGTTAGCTTAAAAATTAACAACTTTTAAGAAATATCATAATTTTTTGAGATTTTAAATTTTATGGTGATTTAGATTGAAACTTAATCTCTATTTTTACCAAAGATGAATTTTCTACGACTTTTAGTTTTTCCCTCAGAAGAGAAAATGTTACTTAATGTTGATTAAAATTTCCCAATTTTAAAAAATTCATATCTAAAAAACTCATTATGTTTTAAGATTTGAAATTTTATGACGATTTAAATTGAAATTTAATCTCTATTTTTGCCAAAGATGACATTTCTACGACCTTTAGTTTTTCCCTCAGAAGAGAAAATGTTACTTAATGTTGATTAAAATTTATCAATTTTTGAAAATTCATATCTAAGAAACTAATAGTTGTTGAGATTTGAAATTTTATAAGAATTTAGATTGAAACCTAATCTCTAATTTTGCCAAAGATGAATTTTCTACGACTTTTAGTTTTTCCCTCGAAAGAGAAAATGTAATTTAATGTCCTTAATTGACATTTTTTACATTCTAAAAATTAGGAGAGAAAAACAAATAGGTTGACACTAAATTTGACAGTAGCTTTTTTTTGACATTATGTCATTTCACAAGCCGTAAAGTTGTTACTAAAGATTCTTTAGATGTTTATGTTGAACGTCGGTTGATGATGAAAAGTCGAATGATATAACCTTACAAACAAAGAGATGCTCGGAATAAACTTCCATCTGAATTAATGAGATAATAGTAAGTTTAGATTATAAAAATTTTTTGTATTTTTCTATCTTTTTTTTTCTTATGTTAAATAAGAGGAAAAGAAATTAGATTGGTACTAAATTTGACAGTTGTATTTTTTTGACATTGACATTTTATAATTCCTAGAAGTTAGCGCTAAGCGAGTAAACGTCAAATATTTAACGTTTGTCTAACAACGTTTTGTATGTTAATTCAAAACATACCCAACTTAAACATTCAATCATAGTATTCTATAACCACATAAAGAAACTTACACGTAAGTACAAAATCTTACTATACTTCTTACATTCGAACCGCAAACCACTTGACTTTGCAACCGTAGGAAAAAAAATAAACAAAACAAAACAAAAAAAAATGAAACACCGAAACAAGAAAAGAAGTAAAACAAAGCAAAATCGGCGTATCTCAGAAACAATTAATACGGTCGACGTATATCATTTTGCGTCCGGCGTTCGGCGCGCCTTAAGTGGACGTCGTTTAGCGCACGTAAAGACCACGCCTCGACGTCCTTAACGGGGGTCCCTTAACGAGGTCGTTGATTAATGAGCCGAGGCGACGTGGACGCCCATTGGGCGTGTTTAAACTTGAACACGGCCCACTGCTACCTTTCCGTCAGGTAGGCAGTGCTAGTTGGTTCGCGCCAATACACACCTGCACGCTCCTGCATAGTAGGCGCCGACCGGACACGCTCGCTCGATACCGACGAAACGGAAAGATCGCGTCGTCGATTCGCTCGTTTTAATGCAGGTGAAACACGTTTAAGGTGCGATTTTTGAAAAAATTGGACTTATAAATATTGCAAGCAATAAAATCTGTGATTAAGTTGTGACGGTTCATTTTTGATTTGAAAGTGTTTATAGAAAGATTGGGATTATAATTTGTTTATCGTGGTTGTTATCGTTGACTGGATTTATTGTTTGTGTTTACTTTTTTTTGTGTGAATTTGATTTTGTTTGTTTGTGGGTTGGTTTTGTGGAAAACCAAAGGTTTTTTGGTTGAGGTGAGTTTCGTTAGAAGTTTTTTCATTTGAGGATATTGAGAATTTTATGATTGTCTTAAAATGTAAAATGTCTTTACCTTTACTAAGAAGTCTTTGGTGAATTAATTTAGAAATTGACTTGATTCTTAAAAAGTACATGAAATTTCATAGTTTATTGTAAATATAGACTGAATATTTACATGATCAGTGATATAGTTGATAGTGATTCTGTCTCTTCTTCATTGAATCATAATCTAAGAGATGTTCTTTCATAATTTGAATGGTTATTTGTTTTAAAGTCTCCACAACATTTTTTTAAATATTTAAACTCAATGTATTTCTAAACAACCTCTTACAATTAGATTTGAATAATAACTTTTAAGCACAACTCCGATTGGTCTTATTTTTTGTGCTTTTGTGTATAAAATGATTTTAACAAAAGTTATAGATTAGGAATATAGTATTAAAAATTGATGAGATATTTTGGATTTTACTTACACTTAAAATTCAATTTAAAATTTTAAAGCATACTTAAAATTTCAAAAAATACTAAATAGTTTTGTTTCTTTGACTGTATAAAACCTTCCTAAGGATTTATAACTTGAAATACTACCTTTATTTGTATAACTCCTACACTGGTTGGTTATTTTCCAAAAACTTCTAAACAATCTCTTACAATTGAATTTAAAGAATACATACCTCTTAAGCAGAACTCTGATTGGTCTTATTTTTTATAATTTTGCGTACAAAATGGTCTTAACAAAAGTTATAGATTAAAAATTAGGTGTTAAAAATGATGAGATATTTTGGATTTTACTTACACTTAAAATTCAATTTAAAGAATGCTTCAAATCTCAAAAAATACTAAATAGTGTTGTTAAAATGATTTTGTAAAACCTCAGGGCGGAATCCAATAAGTGCTGGCCCCGATTTTTTTTTTCACGGAGTCCCACAAAGTTTAAACAAAAATATTAATTTTGGTGTTTACATATTGAAACAATATAAACTTTAAATATTTATTTGAATCAAAATCCAACTATAAAAATCATAAGTTATGCTACCTAAGTCGACAGTTTTCTATATTAAAAAATATGCATGAAATATAAACTTTTAATTATTTACATCTAGTTAATTTTTGGTCTGCAAAGTCCTCTAAAATTGTATCAAAATCCAATTGCATTGCTTCTTGAGTCTCAATCGACATGATAGCCAAACTGTTTTATCTATCGTGCGTTATTGTCGATCTTACTATTAGATATTTTTATTAGTTTTAGTATAGAAAATGAACTTTCTCCAGAAACAACGCTCACTGTAATTGTTAAATATATACGAAGAGCAATGAATAGGTTTGGTAATGCCGTAAGTCTATCATGGTCAGATAAAAATTGAAATATTTTTAATGGATTTCAGAAATATTCTGATGAAAGAATATGTTTTAAAGCTTCCATTTCTTCGACATGCATATTACCGTCTAAGTCTGCTTCCTTCACAGTATCAGTATATGCATCATTTTGTGTAATCTTCGAATTTGTCAGAGCAATTTCTAAATCTGCTGAATGTTCTTTCAGTTGTTCTCTTTCCATGTTTTGAAAATTTTCCAAAAATCCAAACAAATCGGCATGATCTTTAATATTCAAAATGAGCATGCCTATATTATATTTTTTTACTACAAACTAAATTATTTTACTTAAATGGAAGTGATTTTGATTTCAACCACATTATTACTTCTAATAAGTACTGCTACAGCAGTTTATTAAACTTGCTAAGAATAAAAATGTTATTACGGTTTTAATATACCTAGCAATCGAATGTTAACTTAATTGAGCTTTATAAAACCCAACCCTAGATACTTATTTTTGTAACATGTAAATTTTTAAATGTACAAATTTTAAGATGCGGGACCCCTTCAAGCTCGGGGCCTGATTGGGCGCAATCGCCTCATATTCGGACCTGTAAAACCTTCCTAAAGATTTATAACTTGAAAAATTTATAATTTATGTAGTACATTTATTTATATAAGTCATACAATGGTTAGTTATTTTCCAAAAAATAATACTTTGTAAAAACCAGTTTTCTTTGAGATATCTTTTGAAAATATAAACAAAATTTTAAATTTATTTTTATGTTATTAACATTTTCTTGTCAATATGAAGAAACCAACCCATCTCAGCATAAGAACTTCTTACAGTTATACAGGATGGGTTGGAAAAAATACAGCAAAGTTCAGGAATGTATTATATACAAAAATTATAAAGTTAAGTAAAAATAAATCATACTCACACAGTCATCTAATCACACTGACTAACAAATTTTTTTCAGTGAATTTATCTTTTACTAGAATCAGCAAGAGATAGAAAAAATTAGCAGTGGATCGAATTAATTTTCGTTATTACTAAAAACTAAATACAAAGTGACACTTTATTGGCTTCTAATTATGCTAAGAAAACCTTATAATTTTCAATTTTTATGAAAAATCTATTATAATTTAGAAAATTCCAAACAATTTGAACGTATTAAAATATTATTTTCTGCTTTATCGTTTATAAAATGTTTTACTAAAAAGCTGAAGTAAAATCTATACACAAATTAATAGAGAATAAAAAATTAAGTATAAAGTTTTATCATAAAATTTTGATATGCTGATGTTTTTTCTATTGTAATACGAGGTTTAGAATTAATAAGTAAGTATTTTTTCTTTATCTTTTTTATTACAATAGTAAAAAAATTTTAAAAAGTCTAAACGAAAACTTGAAATTTGTTGACGACTGCTATCAGTTTTTAATTAGAAAAATACTGACATCATTTAGATTCACCCTATATGTTTTAAGGCAATACAGAATAAATAAATTTATTTATAACCAACTTGTTTATACTAATTATTTAGTTTTGTAATAAAAAAGAACGAAAAAAAAAATTGAGGGAAAATGAAAGTACCCATAATTTATTTATTTTCAGTTAATCTAAAATACTAATAGTGTATCTCTATTAGCCAAAATTAAATTTAAGAAAATCGCCCAAATTTTATTTTTAAGAATTGGGAAAAGATTTTTTGAAAAATCATAAATTAAATTGTCAAGTTTAAAATTTTTTGTAAGATTGTATTATGTTATTCTTTTGGTTGGGTTTTAGAGTTCGATCACTCAATTCATATCACACCCCAGCTACATTATATTTGGAGACTTGAGAGAATTCTTGGATTCTTGTGATTTCTTATTCTCTTCTTTTTTGAAGCGTTATTATTATTTTTTTTTCTCTACTGTTATCTTTTCTGCTTTCCAAATTTATCAGGTTTTCCTTTTCAATGATTCCTCTTCAACTCCTTTATTTAATTTCCTGCCATGTGGTTAATAAAGACTTACAAAATTCTAACTTATCATTAAACACTCTAAAAAATTAACAATAACACACATAATGTGAGACAAAGTCCTTCTGTGAACCAGACATACTTGTCAGGTTATAAAAATGTTGAGAAATTAATTTTTGCTCAACCCCTTTTTCTCAACATTTATACAAAACAATAAGTTAGAAACGTCAAAATAAAACTCTTAAAAATCATCCAAATTTTATTTGTAGGAATTATTTTATGTTAGAAAAGATCTTTTTTGAAAATTAATAACTAAAATGTCTATTTTTATGTAAGATCTGGAAATTTTTAGGTTGTGTTATACACAATCTGAAAAAGAAAATATATTTTTTTTGATAAAGTGTTTACAACTACGTTAGAGGACAGATTTTTTCAGAAACTCTAAATTAAAATGTGTAGTTTCATCTAACATAAGCTAAACTACGAACCTGTCTTTAAAAATCCATATAGAAAATTTCGAAATACAGTGAAATTTCCCTTGTGCGGACACCAACGAGACTCACCAAAAGTGTCCGTTCAAGAGGGGTGTCCGCTTAAGAGAAATGTGAAGTAATTATATGAAAGTCAGACGGTTCCATGAGAAACTGTCCGTCCAAGGGGGGTGTCCGTTCAAGAGGGATGTCCGCGAAGGTGAATTTCACTGTATACTTACTTATACGTTAGGTTATAAACATTTTGAAAAATTATTTTTTTCTAAACCTCTATATGTACACCTGAGTTAGAAACGTAAAAATTAAAGAAATCGTCTTCTAATATTATGATCCTTCAATTAGAAAGAATTGAATTCTTATCTCAAAATCAATAATAAAAATGTTACAAGAATAATTATAAACACAATTTGTGTGCTCTTACTGATTTATTTTATTAAAAACTTGCTGATTAGTTTCGACTATTCGCCAAGTTTACAAAAAGTCCATTTTTAGAAGTTAATTTATGTCATAAACTATGAAGAAAAACTTAAATCGTATGTTAATCTCTAAAATACAAAAACACTTAAAAATTTTAGTAGATGATTTGTTAAAAACACGTTAGAATTGTATGTTAAATAATTTCGATATCAATTCAACAGCTAGAATAGATCACATTCAACATTAACTTCCTAAATAATAACTATGCAAGCGATTGAAATTATACCATGAATCATAATCTGAATAAAATTAGAGATAATAGTGATTTCCTTAGCTTTTTGGAGTTATATCTTTCATAATACTAAAGGAATAATTATTAAAATTTAACATTCAATATAATCATTCCATAAATTAAAAACAAATTTTTACTAAAAACAACTTATATTAAACTTTTAATCAACAAAGCAATAACAGTTATTTTTGTAATACTTGTATAATCTAAAACATTTTAATATTTATACAATCCGTTTTCTTTAATTAAACATTTCCCTACCATAATAAATTTGTTATTCATATCGATCACATTTATTTACGCAGGAATCAAAGATAATGTGCATGTAAACGATAGTTTTATGCGCGCCGTAAAGACACATAAAAAATAACGACAAAATAAATTCAGTCGCCTCGCCCCATTTAGGACTTTATTGTTCCCATTTGCATACGCTTTTAAATTAGTGTCCACGTAAATGCAAACTAAGCGCGTTCGTTAGATAAACAACGTACTATCCGTCGTATAATTGTAAGTTAATTAGGGGATATTCATTAAGCTGACAGCTACGTTTTTCCATTTTTTACAATTATCGGTTATTGTGTACAGGTGTTTGATAATTATTTTAGACCAGACAGACGGTCGGGAATGTTCGGAGTTTATTAAATAATTCCAATCACTCTCGATAACTTAACCGTAAACAAGCTGAAAAATATATATCGCACGTGAAGACAACGTGTAAGTAAAAATAAATTGCGGTTATTACGGTTCGTATCGCACGAATAGAGGCCAATATCCTGCATAATTTTTAATATACATATTCCATTCAGCGCGCGTTATCGTCGCATAATTACCCCCTTTCAATTTACTTTATCGCTACTTTTGTTACCTTTAGTAATTGGCACGAATTTTACCGTAATTACTCCCGATTTTTAAACGACTTTTTCAAATGACACACGTATTGATATAGGTGAACGATAACATTCAGATATGCGTTACGTTAATACTTCGTTACGTTATAGTTCTTTTTCATTCATTAACTTCTTTCTTCTGGATAAAGTTTGAGACGTGCCGCACCTGTCTAAGTATCGTAATAAAATGAGGGTTGGATATCTTGGGTTATTTTATAATATGGGTCATTTTTCATGATTAAGTTTATTTATTTATTTATTTGTTTTTAGATTCGTTTGTAAAAGAGACATGGAAGGTGAATGTTTGGAGATGGACTTGAGCACTAGACAAAGAGAACCGCAAGCACCTGATAGTTGTAAAGTTAGAGTGGCGAAGAGTGTTTTTTCTATAAGAAGTCTGGTTGATATTGGTGAAGGTGGTGAGAAGTCTGAGGAAGAAGTTAACCAAAGCAATAGTATAAATACCATTCAAGGTAAGATTTTTTTTTGTATGTTAAATATTTTTTAAAAATAACAGAAAAAAATAAGTAAAGAAATTATTTTTCAAGAAGTTTTTGCTTCCAAGAGTCAATTTTGAATTGGTTGCTAAAATATTAAATAATTATTTACTAATGTAATCGTTCTAATGTAAGATGTTAAGTTAGAAAAAATTATAACGAGTACATTTTAAGGATTTATTGGCAATTCATTTGAAAGATACTTCACAATACTAGTATTCGACGACCAAAGCTAGTGATTAATTGGAGTCTTTAGGAATTTTCATATTTACCTGGACGTCTTCATATCTCTCTTAAAATTCTGAAGTAACCAACTCATTGTTGTGTCAACTCTAAGTCAAATAAGTTAAAACATATAAATATGCCTGTCGAAAGATTGCAGCGATGCATTCATAAAAAGTATTAACTCATAAAAGAGTTAATAAAACTAAAGGTCTGTCACAAAATGTCCAAAAGCAATCAAATTAAATTACACTCGAAAATTTCGTACCCCCTGTATTTACCCGCCTATGATTAGGTGGTGAAGGAATATTTGCAATATTTCTATGATACCAATTACCAATTTTTGAATGCACTGTAGGTATGAATCATTGGCTTTGGAATACCTTGTGTTGAAGGTTGGTTTAATATTTAGACGTTTCTAAAACGATTATTTCTAAAATCCTTAAGTTCGCTTCTGTATTTCTTCTGGTTTTGTTTGGAATTAAAGTTGACACACCTTTTTCAACATTTTTTGACATAAATCTCATTCATCATTCGTTTTTCCAACCTATTTTTTTATTGATTCATAAATACATGAATTATTTTGTGAATCTTAGCAATGCTATAAATAATAAATATCATACAAGGTAAGATTCTTTTTCTTTAACATGTTTAAAAACTACTTTTAAAAGCTAGTTCTTAATTAGTTGTTGAGATATGAAACGATTACTTTTCAATTTGATCTTTCACATACAGTGAAGTACAAATGTCTACATACAGCATCAAACTATAGAGTTTTGTAAAACGTAGTAAGATAAGAGAAAAGATAGTATTGCAGATCGAACAGAGATACTTATTTATTCACAAAAAAACAAATCACAAATAGCTTCCATAACTACAAACTATAAAATAACAAAATAACTCAAAAACGAACACGACAAAAGTCTACATACAGCGCAGCTTTCAACTAAAAATAAATTATTAAGTCCAAATAACGACATTTTTTAATTGAGCCTCTATAACTACATGTAAGCGTCGTGGCATTGGCGCAACTAAGTTGAATGTTTCTTCCGGCGTTATCTTGCTCCATGATTCTATTAAAGCTGATTTCATTGTTTTAGTATCAGTTATCCTGTGCTGTCGAATTCTACGGTCCAAAAGCTCCCAAACGTGCTCTATTGGGTTTAAATCGGGGTTTTGAAGAGGTGTGTTAAGTTGTCTGGGGGCATAGAATAACAATCAGTGCTTAACAATGTTTGCGGTATGCTTGGGGTCGTTATCTTGCTGGAATATCCAGAGACCTCCAAACTCCAAGCTTTCCACTGATGGTTTTAAATGTTTTTCTAACATATTTTTGTACTGGAATCGATCCATAATTCCATCAATGAACGCCAACTTTCCCATACCGGATGCTGCTATAGCTCCCCAAACCATGACGTTACCTCCGCCATGTTTTATGGTTGGTTACAAATTTTTTACCTCCATCGCAGTGTTCCGCTTTCTCCAAACTTTGACTCGACCATCGCTTCCAAAGATGTTGAACTTTGACTCATCAGTAAATAACACCCTAGACCAGAAGTCCATTCCCTTGTCAACATGTGTCAGAGCAAATTCTAGCCGAAGACGGCGATTCTGTTCTGAAATTAAGGGCTTTTTCAAGGTGTTCTACCAAACAGTCCATTCTCGTGTAGAACTCTTTGTATAATTCTTGGATGTACACACTTATTGGAAACAGCCGCGATATGATCGGCTAGTTTTGGGGCACTGAGTCTGGAATTTTGATTTACTTCTTTTAATATTGAGCTGATCTCTTCTGCATAGTTTCTTTGACCGGCCTGTTCACTTTTTGCTATTGAAGGAATCGGTTTCGTTGTAATTTCTTATGATGGTCTGTACTGTTGCTCGACTTAGTTTTACAATCTTGACAATTTCTCCATAGGATTTCTTTTCTTTTCGCTGTTGTACGACAATTTTTCTAATTTCGACAGAAATTTCCTTTCTCGACGCCATTTTTCAACCGATTAGCGTAGCAACAAAATACAATCTAATTAGAAGTACACGTAGAACCTACCAAAATAAAAAGAAATGCAACGTCAGCTATTGTATTCAACTCCGCCGCGATTTCTTTAACTTTAATGCTGTTTGTAGACTTTTGTCCTTCACTGTATGAGATAACCAGCAAAAAAACTTAATCTTCAGGAGTAGTTACCAAGGATTTATTGGTAACTCATTTAGAAGACATTAAGCTATCAATATCGTGTTAATTTCTCGTTTTACGTAAGATTGAATTAATTAGAACACTATTTCTAACGCGTTTAAATTAATCTTATTATTTCGTGTCCAATTCTATTTTACTTAATTTACCTTTTCCTGTATTAAAATAATTTTGAATAATCTTGTCTGATACAATATTATTTGATATTGTACTTTATGTATGAGATATACATCAAATATTTTTCTAAATTTTTTTTCAGTCCAGTCAAATTTATAATAATCTGTCCGTGGATATCGATAGATTCCTGATAGAACCCATAGTACACAATTTTTTTTTGTTATTATTTTATTTCAAAGCTAAACTTATTGAATTTTTGGTCATAAGATTTTAAGCATAATATTGTGACTTAAACTCTTAAAAATATTTGACATATTAACTATAAAATAAATTATATTATTAAAGCTATAAGCAATTATAGTTTTCATGTAGGAAAAAATCAAATCAAAATCTTTAAAAATGAATTTTTGGTGAATTTTTAAAGTTTATCGATTTAATAGAGTTAGGTTAGAAGTGTCAAAAATTTTTACCAACTTTGAAAATTTTTTTAATTTTTTTAGACATCACTTGGACAAAAAAGGTCTTTCTTACATAAAATTAGAATGTTTTAAGTTTCATTTAGAAACAAAATCAGCTTAAAACATTTAAAATTCAATTTTTTATGAATTTTTAAAAAAAGGTTCATTTTTAATCTAAATAAAAATTTACCAACTTTGAAAATTTTTTAAATTTTTTTGACAACACTTAGAATAATCAATTTGGTTTGGTGATAAAGTGGCGTGTTTCCGGCGTTTTTAAAAATATAACGATTGTTTATTTGCCCTTGGCAATGAAAACTGAAGGGCATACTTTCGAAAAAGTGAAAGAAGTAAATAAGACTCGTCAACTTTCAAAAATCATAGGACGTTCATAGGACTTTGAAAATTTTTTAAATTTTTTTGACAACACTTAGAATAATCAATTTGGTTTGGTGATAAAGTGGCGTGTTTCCGGCGTTTTTAAAAATATAACGATTGTTTATTTGCCCTTGGCAATGAAAACTGAAGGGCATACTTTCGAAAAAGTGAAAGAAGTAAATAAGACTCGTCAACTTTCAAAAATCATAGGACGTTTATTTTATGGAACTAAAAAATAGTTTTTACGTTAAATGAAAGCTAAAAGATTCTGTTTTGTATTAAAAAAGTCAGATAGTTTTTAACTTTTACCAAAAATATTTGTAAGTAAATATGAAAACAAGCACTGACATCTTTTAATGGAAGAATTTTTACAGGGAAAATTCTCGTGTAGTATAAAAATTGTAAGGTTTTTATTTTCTATAAAATTTTCCAAAGATATTTTTTAAATGCCTTTTTAGCCCAGTAAAATTTATGATATTGCTTCGTTAATATTAATAGATTGTTGATAGAACCCATTATAAATGGTAGAACCAATTTTACAGAATTGATTTTCTTAAAATTGAACTTAAACTTAAAATTTTTTACCATTTTTATGAACACAGGTTTGTAACCAACGATTAAAGTTTATGGAAACAAAAGTCAAATCACAACAGTTGAGGCTCGCAAAGGAAGGGCGGGTTTAGTCAGAGGAAGCCAGACGAGGCTTAATTTCCTTTTCAAATTTGTAGGGAAATTCGTGTATTTATCACTAAGAACACATTTAATGATTTTTTTAACATCCAACCTCCTTTTTATAAATCTCTACGATCCATCACTCAATCATTATAAAGGCTTTACTATTCAGATTTTAGTAATCTTTATTTTTCTCTTATTTTTATTTATACAACACATATCCAAGGATTAAGGAGTGAATATTGACTCATCTTGTGTTTACGAAATTGATTCTTATAAAATTTCCTCTTGTATCGTCAATGAAGAAATTTTTATCTTTCATATTTTAAAAATTTCACTTCCAAAACTTCGTGCTTAACTAAATCCGCTTAGTTATTAGTAATCCAGTTGAAAAACAAAACCTTATGATTATACTAATTGAATTTACAGTTAATAAACACATTAACTTAGAAGTATCAAATTTAGACCTGATTTTTGAAAATTTGCAGGATCGAGTTCACTTGTACATTATTTTAATTTTTTTTTTATTAACCTCTTGGATGAGGATTTATTTCGAACGTAATGCAATTATTATAGGCCAGATTCGTCAGTGTATGTTAAGGGGTTAAAACGCGTTTATGTAAGCTATAAAATTATTTGAAGCCAGAAATTGTCTCCTTTCATATTTTGAAATATTACTTCCAAGTAAAATTTCTGAACTATGTACATACTGGTTTCTAAGATATAACTTGTCAATTTAAAATCTTATCATTCCAATAAGACATATCCAGTTAGAAAACAAATCCTTACGAATGCACTCAAAGGATTTATAGGTAACACGCTCGAAGAACATTAAGCTATCAATATCGCCCTGATTTGTGTACGTACGTAGGATCCAGCTCATTTAAACACTATCTCTAACGCGTTGCCTGGCTACCTGCTGCATTCCATATAACTTAACAAACTCCGAATGCATAAGTAATACGTTACTTACGTGCCCAGCTATCGCCCTCTGCTCGAATTAATAGCGAAACACTGCCACGCTATACGGGTAATTTGTAACGACCGCTACAGTTGCTACGACTTTATTTATGCAACGCTATCGGTTCTCGTACAATGATACTTCCTGAGACAACTTCCACACGACTATTAAACGTTGACGAAGCTTTAATGTACCTACGATCGATGGTTTCTTAAAGATAATTAACCCGGTTTCTATGTGTTGATTAGTTTAAGTTGGAAATTACGTACCCGAGTTAATTAAAGTTGTGTAAATAATATTAGCATGACTAGACTTGAAAAAAACTTTAAGTTAAGTAGTCGTAAATAATTGTAAATACGAGTTGACTGAATCAAGGTATGATTAGAATGATTACTTAAATAAATTATTCGTTAATCTACATATTAATGTCTTAACTTTTAAAAACAACTTGCATAATATGAACTTGGTTAACAGACCGATTAAAATGGTACGTATTCCCGAGTGGACGATTGTTTCAACCAATCAGTCCACATAATTATAACCTAACGACCGAGCTGCTCTCCTAATGGCCATATTTATGCGTACTAAATCACAATTAAGAAAAGTAATTGAAAATCGCCCGACAGAAACATATAAAGAAAGACGAGAAAGATTTAAAAAGTTAAACGAAAAACAACCGAAAAATCTGAAAGTTAAAAGCTCGATAGTCGGCTGTTCAGTTGTAAATTTCTGCTTTGGACATTAACGATTATCGCCTTTTGTTCCCTCTTTGGTCCACTCTAATGCATATTAAGGTATGAGGAGCGTGGAGTGAGAAAGAAACGTGCATATGTTAAAGGATTGCGAGAGTTGTAAAAGGAGCGAGATGGGAGAATGTAAATGTTAAAGTTCGGCGGGGTTTGTGTTGCGCATTATAAAAGCGAATTGCCTACTATAAATCCTAATCAAGAAACTCGATGATTGCGTTGTGAAAAGAATTTGGCCTTAGGGGAGGTAAAGACTTACCAATTAGTTGTGTGCCTACGATTGGTGTAAGACAAAGAAACTTGAAATGAGATAAAGAAGCCATTTTTAATTTGGTTTTTTGATAGAAAGTGTTCAGAAATCAACTAAACACAAATTGGATTTTTAAATTTTCAATATGGAAAATATAATTTCTTAAAAAAAAATGATGGGTTGGAAATTTTTTAGTAAAGTTAAACTTTCCAAACCTGATTATTCCCAAAATAAACAAAAAAATTCTTCGAATTAGAAAAAATTTAAAGTATACAAATAAAAATAGATACATTCAAAATTCATTATTAACTAACACTTGGATTTATGACAAATACAATTCTAGTACTTAGGGGAACTTTACTGCTTGTGGTTTGTAGACAATAAAGCAAGCTCAATTGTAAAGTCTGAGTACAAAACTTTTTATATTTTTCTGAACTATGGATCTTTTCCAGTAGGTCTTTTTCGCTTTGAAGCATTGAATAAAATTCTGTACAATTTTCTTCATAGTTAACTTTAGTAACTAATATCACTTTTAGTGTGTCTATTTCAAGTCGAGTCTTGTCATTTGTCCAAAAACTATTCATTAAAGAAAATGTTCTTTCCGTAGAAAGAACATTTCTTGTGCCAGGCAGGCAGAAAAAGAACTTTTCTAATTTTCGTAAATTTGAAAATGGAAGTTCACGATTATTAAAGTGAGAAACCATTTCAACCCACCTTTGGATAGATGCATTTTCGTTGTTTTTCCAAATTCTATAAAATTTCGAAAATTCAAATTCGGTTCAAAGTTTGTAAAAATAATTCTAGTTAAATATATTTAAAATAAGTATTGAAAATAAGAACTTTTTCAAAAATTCGGGATAATTCGGAACAAAAAACTGAATCCGGGACGAATATTGCTTCTAAAAATCCGGGACGCAAGGTGGAAATCCGAGATGTATGGAATTTAAACAACTAAAATATTCTAAAAAATGGGCATAAGACTCGTACGTAATTTAAATGAACATGAGTTATATGCTACATGCTCTCTTTTTTCTTTTCGAAATGGTAAACAATGGTGTGGTCTACTGATAGAACGACATGGAACTTGAACCACATAAATCTTCAGGATTAGAAGTAAAATATTCCAATTAACCCTGAGCTTATAACACATAATGGTGTAGTCATAATAACTTTCTGCCTATCGTCTATATTTCTAAATAATGACTAACAAGACTTTATGTGTATCAAATAAGGTTAAAATCTGACGAATCACTCTCCGTGTTGTCATCCTTGGTTCGTGAATAGGCAATCTATCCAAAATTGCCTTACAGTTTATTTGTTCAGCAAAACACGAGCCATGTAAACACGCTTTTATAGTTAATTTTAAACTTGGTTCGCTATTGCACAAAAAGTATAGCATTTTCATTTTATCAGAAGTTCAAGTTTCGGAAATCAAGGAAGTTGGTCTTTTGAAATCAACCATCTGACAATGAGATACCCGCCTCTACATACAGACCTTATGGGTCACCAGTCACTTATGTACTGGTAGTAGTAAGTGAATTTAAAATTTGTAAATGTTTTTTTTTAATGTCTATTGTTTCATTTGTGCAAGAACTCTATCTCATATAACTTAATTTCAAGTTTTACAAGTCTTGCAATGATTTTATATTTGGGTGATTTTGGAGAATGAATGATTTTCGGTTGTATTCTCCAAAATTCTATTTTATTTTAAATGGTAAATTTAAATAAACTTATTTAGCTTGTTGTTTATTAAAAGAAAATCGGAAAATATTGTTTTTGATTAGCGGAGTTTGTATTCAGGACAATTGCTGTATTAAAACATGTTTTAAACACTTGATTTGACTTCTTTGTTAGTCGATAACTATACTTAGAGAGCCCAAGTGTTATTAAACATGCACCTACTAGTAGGTAAATCAACTAAATCTAGAAATAACATGAACACTAATTCTCTCAATACAAGAATCCACAAGTTTGAAATTATTTCGAACATGTTATTGAATGACCCGAAGCAATGATCTGCAGGTATAATTAGATATGAATAATTCCATTCTTCAGTTGGATAGTATAAATTAAAGATTTGGTTTAGCTAAAGATATTTATTTTTAAAACTCGACTACCCGGGTTTCGATCTTATACGATCGTCTTCAGGTCATCGCGTCAATATAGAAGAACGCATTGCCGAACCAAAGAAAAATACATGAATGTCACTGAAATAAATGTAAAAGATTTTGAAATTATAAAAAATTATCCGTCATTAAATGGAAAAGATCGCACGTTATAATGAAATGTATTGCTAAGAAAATG
This sequence comes from Digitonthophagus gazella, assembly GCA_036711955.1. NCBI lineage: Eukaryota > Metazoa > Arthropoda > Insecta > Coleoptera > Scarabaeidae > Digitonthophagus > Digitonthophagus gazella. Next base: position 32,750,379 of record JASCIT010000007.1, on the reverse strand, counting down.
CAAAACTCAAACGACCAAATTGTAAAAAATGATTTACAATTAGATTAAAACTCAACCGATCTCCCCGACGACAGACAATAAAACTGATCTGAAGATAGTTTGTAGCTGAAACCAGTGATAAGTCAAGATCTATTAATCCATTCGAGACGACGATTTTTTTCAAATACGGTCCCCAGGAGAGAAAAAAAAAATTTTCTTAATATTGTCCATTTTTAATAACAAATATGTTTATTATGGAAATCACCCAATTCGTAAATGAATCCACATAAATAAGATCATTGCACACCGGGTTGGGTTGGGCAGCTTGCTCCTCGGAAAATTTTTATTGCAAGGAGCGGATTAAACACCATGTATGCAATGTAAGGTAAAATGAAAATACATCATTAAAAAACTTTGGAGACTTTACCCTTGTACTACCCCGTGCTTGAGAACGGGGATCCGCATATGAGCGATAAAAATGATACTAAAGCTGGAACTGTACCATTTTTTTATGAGTATGTACGAAACAACCAAGCGATTCCCAATTCATTTACAACATCTTGTAAAAAGCAAAATATTTGGTATTGTATCTGCCTTTGAAACAGAAAATTTAAATTTACCATTTAGTCCTTGTGCGTTATCCCAACCTCAACCTGTCGCATCCTTACCCACTACGGTACCCACACCACAAATTTCATCTTCAACTCAATTTTCCTTTGAATTCTTTGACTATCCTTCAACTGAAATTATACCTAGATCAACCCTTCGACAAGAAACCTTCGATTTACTTGATATAGTCTCAGAACAAGTATGGCAACAGTTTAAATAAAAAAAATATTTGAAAATTTTTTGTTTATTATAGAGATATCTCTAATAAAATATTTTCACTAATAAAAAGTTACCAATTAAGAAATACCGCTTAGTTTTTCTATTGTGGTTGTTTCTTTATGTGCACGGTTGTCTTCATGGTAGATTTTGTTTTGAATAGTATTGTGTATTTCTTCAAATTGCATACGATTCATTCGGAAATAACTTGTAAGCTGGTCATCTGAAAACTCTGAAGTCAAATGAAATTCCTCATGAGTTCCATGCTTTCATAAGTAACTGCTTTTCCGTATCTTTTTTTTTTCTCTTGAATTTTGTAGCAGCATATAATAAAGTACAATTTATTAATCTAAAAATGCATCTAAATCCGAATCGGAGGTTAAATCTGTACCTGGCCTGCATCTGTGTGCTTATGTGCGCCTAGCCTAATGCGTATTGCATGGCATGTTACATGTAAGAAAAGCTTCAGATAATTTTTAGATTTTTTAGTACACAGTAAAACCAATACCAAATTTTGTTTACCTGTACTTCACAGATTTCATTAGTTCAAGAAAAATCATATTTTGACGACTAATTTAACCAGAATAACTGATAATTGTACATTATTGTTATTCCACACTCGGTGTGTAGGCCGTCTTATTGTCTCGGAAATCAGTTGCACACATGGTGTGCAATCAGTTTCGAATGGGTTAAATTAAAAGCTTCAACTTCATTTCATGGGTTTATTAGTTCATATTTTACTAAAGAATGAAAAGCTTTATACCTAAATTTTTTAAAGAAGTTTTAATATCACATATGTTGCAACGAAATAATATAAAATCTGAAAGACTTTTTCAAAAGACACCTTATTAACACGTTGGCTGCCACATCACCTATATTCGGGTGACAATAAAGTTTTTGATCAAGCCACGTCACCCATATTAGGGTGACGCTTATTTGACTTTTTACGAAGGATGTTCAAATGCGTCTGAAAAGATATTTTGCAGAGGAAGTAACTAAACTATTGAATTGTTACAAAAGTAATACGAAAATGGTTTATTAACACTTTGCTGACCGGTAACGAGTTAACTCGTCGTCCTTGCACTTACATTGCGGTGACATGACATAGTTTCTATGTAAAATTCCTAGTCAACAAAGTGTTAAGAAAATGATTTTGAATGTATAACTTTAAAGCATTCTATACAATGCTGGGGTTGGTTGGGATATCTTGGACAATAAGTTGTCTACTTTAAATTCCCTCCTGTTTCTGATCGACCCATTCGAAGTCTTTTATCTCCGTAACATTTTTTGTACCCGCGTCTAATGCTTCCTCTGGAATCATTTTCCGAACGGCGATATTATGCTGACTCCGACGAAGACAAGAATTGGTTGTGCTTTCAGTCAACCCTAATGATTTTGCAGTTAATAATTCCCTAAATATTCTAATATTTACAATCTTCTTTGTCGTAAGTTTGTAAACCGTTAAAGCGTTTACAACCGAAATTCCCAAAAGTAGTGAATGCCAAGCTATCGGTACCACTTGATTCCTTTTTCTAATTGTGGTAGCATAAGAAACCATTTGGTCAGAATAAGCTATACCACACTTTCAACAACAGCTAGTGGTTGCTCTAACAAATAAGTTTTGTATTTTCCTTTTCGACATTACGAATTGGGGTAAAGATTTTAAGTTATACCGCTGGTTTCTCGGCAAAGAATTAAAATGATCTTATACAATGACCAGATGAGAACTAAACGCAAAGTAACAACAAGAAAAACAAACATGATACGCTAATAAAATACGTTTTCTATAGCGGTATACGTGGCCTGACGTGGATTTCCTTGTAAACGCGCGTGGCAGTCAACCTGTTAAATCCGAAAGATTCTATGATTGTTATGTCTAAAGTTAGAATTAATTCTAACATTAGTTTTAGTCCTTGTTCTATTAGCACTGGTCGTAAAAGCCATTGTAATTAATTTTATTCATGTTTTTATTTTTATACTTTTTATTTGGTTAAGATCCTATAAATATTCTGAGTTTGATATATTCATTAATTGTTTTTGGATGAAAATCATGTGAAAGTTGATTAACAAATTAATTAATTATACTTACATTTTAATTTAAATGTTGGTCTCTTTAGATATTTGACTGAATACGGTTCTGTATGGTCGTTTATATCTCGTCGAGTTCTACCTGCGAAGAAGAGAATTACAGAATTGATGTTCGGTTTCAGATCTGCCGGGCAGACCCATTACTCGACCGTCGTCCATTTGTAGTAATGCGCTTTCATAACTATTAAGCGATATTACCGGGTTGTTTGTCTTTCTCTTCTAACCACTTCCAACGAACAATCTTTACGTTAACTCGTCTCATATTTCCGCTTCACCGCCATTTTACCCCACAAACTAACCGTCCTCAATTTCCATTACACATTTTCATTTTCTTGTTTCTTATTTTTATTTTATTTTTTATTATTTTTCTTTTATTTTTTATTATTTTTCTTTTATTTTTTATTATTTTCATTTTATTTTCATTTTATTTTTTATTATTTTTATTTATTTTTTCTTTCTCGATTTCTTTCTTTTTTATACAAGAGAGAGAGAGGAACATTTTAAATACTTACTCTTGGAGTTCTTAGCATGTAAATTGTCGAGAGCACACGACCGTCATTAAAACGAAATAACATTATCGCCGAACGATAACCGTTTAGAATGTTAACTTATAATCCGGTTCGAGTCGGGCAAGAAGAGGGAAACGGCCGAAACATTTCAATTTCAATATTCGACCGCGTGCTGGTTTAGTGCCAGTATTTCACTCAGCCCGAGGAGGCACTCGCCGCTGGGCGGCAGTTAAACGTAGTAATTGATGCCCTATCCAGTGTCAATCTTTCCCTCATTATCATTTTTAATTCGTTGCAGAACTTTACTGACTACAGGGCGCCTATGTCGTTCCGGTCGATTCGACGTTTTAATGTGTTTCGGCTACGATACGAAACTTTACTCGATTTTCAACAGCGTGTTTTGGTCGTTACACTTTAATATGTACAATGTTACAAAACCGATGATGGTTTAAGAAAGGTATAAAGATATAGATATAAATTATTTTTAATAATTATTTCAAAAATTTCCACTTAATTATTACACATACCTTCGGTACAAAGTCCGTCACTACGGGAACATTACAAGATTTACGGTGGCTCGTAAAATGGAAAATATGCTCGGTTAGCGTTGACGTACGTAATGTCGGAACGCTAACATTTTACAAACTCACGGGATGATCCGGAAACCCAACTGGACTAAAAATAATGTTTTTACGTATTTAAAATATTGCTGACTAACGTCATTTATGACGGAGGGAACCACGCCGGCAAAAATAACAGACGGTTTTGTCTAATCTTGGCATTTCAATTAGTCATCTACCGTGTGTACAGTTGATGAATTGTTGTTTAGTTCAGGGCTTACCCCAAGCATGTAGACTTTGATAACTCTGTGAATTACTGAACTTTATTTTTTTGTTGAAGGAAAATTTTTGTTTTTCATTTTTTAAATTTTTGAAAAGTTATAGAAATATGACTAACATAGAATAAATAATGTAATATAATAAATAAACTTGTGTTTCATGTTATTTTGAGACACTAAGGAGAATATTTTTTACTTTCATGATATTTCTCAATTTTGGTGAAAATTTTGAAATAACTTGCTTATAAAATTCTGTTCTTTTAGGATCAATTTCAAAATTATAAGAACATGACTAATAAAAAATACAACATAACAAATAGAATTATGTTTTATGTTGTTTTAGTGAACTGGAGCAATATTTTTTTTATTGATATTTATATATTTTTGGGAAATTTTGAAAAACATGTCTATAAAATTCTGCTTTTAGGATTAATTTTCAAAAACTTCTTTTTGTATGGGGGTTAACTTCTAACCCCTTAAATTTTATAATCTAGATAAATTATGCAACAGTTACTTTTATTTGCGATTAACGACTGCTTAATTTAATTGAAGATTTTTTAACATCAGTAATTTTGGGATCTGATTGATATGTTACAACAATTTAAATATCAACTTGGATAAGTTTTATACAACTAAGAGAGATTTTGGATAAATTAAACCAAATTCTTGAGCAATTATCACGAATTTTGAAGAATTTTATAAAATTGAGACGAAATTTAACGAATTAAAAAAAAAATCAAACGAATTTCGGTTAACTATAAATGAATTTAGATGGATTTAGACAAATTTAGGAAAAAGGATCTACAACATGTATAAACTTAGAAAAGTTTTACTCATTTAGGGTGAATTTCAGACAAACTAAAATGATGAATGAAATGTTGAAAACTAACGTTGAAAAATTATCTGATTTTATGACTAAACCTACGAATTTTAAAAATTTCAAGCGAAGAATTTCGGTTGATTGTAAACGAATATAGATGAATGTAGATAAACTAAGATATGTTTTGGTCAATTAGGATGAATTTTCAGCAAACTAGGGAATGTTTTAAGAAATTATGACAACTTTTTGGCAAATTTAGAAAAATTTTACAGACATTTAGAAAATTAACTTTGAAAAATTCTCTGTTTTTTTGACTGAACCTACGAATTTTTTGAAAATTCAAACGAATTTCGGTTGAATAAACGAATTTAGATGGATTTAGACAAACTGAGATAAGTTTTAGTCAATTAGGATGAATTTTCAACAAACTAGGACAAATTTTAAGAAATTAGGACGCCTTTTTGGCAAATTTAGGAAAATTTTACAGAAATTTAGGAAATTAACGTTTAAAAATTCTCTGTTTTTTTGGCTGAACCTACGATTTTTTAAAAATTCAAACGAATTTCGGTTGATTGTAAACGAATTTAGACAAACTAAGATAAGTTTTAGTTAATTAGGATGAATTTTCCTCAAACTATGAAAAATTTTGAGAAATTAGGGCATTTTTTGGCAAATTTAGGAAAATTTTACAGAAATTTAGAAAAATTAACTTTGAATATTCCTCAGTTTTTTTGAATTTAAACAAATTAAGATAAGTTTTTGTCAATAAGGGTGAATTTTCAACAAACTACGACAAATTTTAAGAAATGAGGACGACTTTTTTGCAAATTTAGGAAAATTTTACAAAAATTTAGAAAACTAACTTTGAAAAATACTCTTATTTTGACTGAACCTACGAATTTTTAAAAATTCAAACGAATTACAGTTCATTGTAAACGAATTTGGATGGATTTAGACAAACTAAGATAAGTTTTGGTCAATTAGGATGAATTTTCAACAAACTAGGGCAAATTTTAAGAAATCAGGACGACTTTTTGACAAATTTAGGAAAATTTTACAGAAATTTAGAAAATTAACTTTGAAAAATTCTCTGTTTTTTTGACTGAACCACAAATTTTTAAAAATTCAAACGAATTTCGGTTGACTCTAAACGAATTTATATGGATTTAGATAAACCGAGACAAGTTTTGGTCAATTAGGATGAATTTTCCACAAACTAGGACAAATTTTAAGAAATCAGGATGACTTTTTGGCAAATTTAGGAAAATTTTATAGAAATTTAGAAAAATTAACTTTGAATATTTCTCTGTTTTTTTGAATTTAGACAAATTAAGAAAAGGTTTAGTCAATTAGGGTGAATTTCCGACAAACTATGACAAATTTTAAGAAATTAGGACGATTTTTTGGCAAATTCAAGAAAATTTTACAGAAATTTAGAAAATTAACTTTGAAAAATGCTCTGTTTTTTTTAACAAAACCTACGAGTTGATTAGTCGTCGAAATTAGGACGACTTTTTGGCAAATTAAAAAAAAAAAGTTACAGAAATTTAGAAAATTTACTTTGAAAAATTCCCTGTTTTTAGGATGAATTTTCAACAAAGTAGGACAAGTTTTAGGAAATTAGGACAACTTTTTGACAAATTTAGGAAAATTTTATAGAAATTTAGAAAAATTAACTTTGAATATTTCTCTGTTTTTTTTGAATTTAGACAAATTAAGATCAGTTTTAGTCAATTAGGGTGAATTTCCGACAAACTATGACAAATTTTAAGAAATTAGGACGAGTTCTTGGCAAATTTAGGAAAATTTTACAGAAATTTAGAAAATTAACTTTGATAAATTCCCTGGTTTTTGACTGAACCATGAATTTTTAAAAATTCAAACGAATTTCGTTTGACTTTAAACGAATTTAGATGGATTTAGACAAACTGCGATAAGTTTTAGTCAATTAAGACGAATTTCCGACAAACTAGGACAAATTTTATAAAATTAGGATGATTTTTTGGCAAATTAAGAAACATTTTACAAAACTATAAAATTACCTATGAAAAAATTTCTGTTTCTTTTTTTTTGACTGAACCCAACCTTATAAAAATATTCTTTGTCTTTATAAACAATCACTACAACTTTATTTGTAGAGATTTGCTTAAAATTCATCCTTTGCACGAAAAATTTTCTTTTGTATTTACATCTTCAAAGAAAAAGGAAGCATCGAAATAGCTGTCGAAAATTCAGTGAAGGTTTTCGAGAAGAATTTTGTAAATTTCTTCAAACTTCTTCATTTTGCAGCTTTGTTAACCGGATAATTTTCATTGTAGGTCTGACATTATATTATAAAATTAACTTTAAAAAATTCTCAGTTTTTTTTTACTGGACCTAATCTTATAAAACTATTCTTCTATTCCTGGTTCGATTGCGAACATCTTTAGTTATAAACATTTATCCGTACCATCGATATTTAGGAAGTTATAATTCAAAAACTGGAACCACTCCAAAACAGCATACTTCAACTAACTATGGCTCCCTGTAACTCAAAAGCTAAGCGAGCTAGCGGAAAATGTTTCAAACAAAAGCTATTCCTGGTTCATCTGCGAACATCTTTCGTTATAAACATTTATCCATACGAGCGATATTTACGGAGTTATAACCCAAAAACTAGAGCAACCCCAAAGCGGCATATTTACTTAATTTAGCTCCCGGTGACTCAGAAACTAAGTGAGTTAGCAGAAAATGTTTCAAATAAAAGTTATTCCAACTTCGACTGCGAACATTTTTTGTAATAAACATTTATCACTACGATTGATATTTACGGAGTTATAATCCAAAAATTAGAACCACCCCAAAACGGCACGCTTCTAACTTTGGCTCCCTTTAACTCAAATACTAAGCGAGATTTGCTTAAAATTCATCTTTTTCAGGAGATATTTTCTTTTGTATTCATATCTTAAAAGAAATTCATGAGTGTCTTGATGTTCATGGTTGCTTGTTCTCCGTAAGTTGTCCAAGGGCAACTCCAAACATCTTTTCAACCTCATTGATGGTTCCTCAAGGATAATGACTGAGAAGATCACTATCCTTAATCATAGGTGGGACTTTTAAGTAACAACACGAACACTTATGGAGAACAAGGAGCCATGGACATCAAGAGACTCACGAATTTTCACCGGAAACTGACAAATTTCAACAATAGGAAACAATTCTTGATGTAAAAGATTGTCTGTAAGAGGGCTGGAGTGATACCAAACCACATCAAGGACAGACAATTCCAAACATCTTTTCAACCTCATTGATGGTTCCTCAAGGATAATGACTGAGATCACCAGCCTTAATCATAGATGGGATTTTTAAGTAACATCACGAACACTTACTTAAAAGAAATGTGATGTTTCGAAATAACTACCAAAAATTCATTGAAAGGTTTTCTGGGAGAATTTTGTAAATTTCTTCAAATTTCTTCATTTTGCAGCTTTGTTGACCGGATAATTGTAGGTCTGATATTATATCATAGTCATTTAAAGACTGTTTTCTACATTTGTACAATTTTTCTTTTTCTGAAACTTCGAAATTTGAAAATACTGATCTATGTGGAGATAAATATCATTAAAAAAAATAGGTGGGTTTAGAGTAGATATGGATTAATATGTTTGTTAGTTAATTTCCTGAAATTAGGTTGAACGGTCTTCTGCATTTAATGAATTTTTTCCTACTTGAAATTTATTTTTTTCATAGGGAGTTTTCTTTTATGGAGAGAGTCTATTTTATAACCTGTTTATATCCCGGTTATTGTATGCATCAATGTTTATTATTGGAATACTAAAGAAAAGTGCCATAGAAGAAATGCAAAATCCAAACTTGAGGCTTTAATACTAATAATTTATGTAAATAAGGTGTATATAGGATAATGAATCATGAATTCAACTAGATTTTTGTACCAATTATTTACATTTTGCTTCTATTGAGTTATCTTTCAGGTAGTATTAGAGTTCCAGAGACTGTCTTTTACTTCCTTGAAATGTATCACTTCTGCGGAGAAATTTAAAAACCACTTTTCAGTTTCTAAACGTTTCAGTTTTTTAAAAATCAACACCTTAAATAATAATAAATTATTCGAAACGTGTCAGACATAATTTTAAGAATACTACAAAAACTAAAAACAAAAAAATCAATATTAGTTCTTTTTGGAACCTTTTTGTAATAGAACTTAGTAACATTATAAGAAATTTAGAATCAAATTTTATTACTACAAAGATAAGTTAATTGTAAGTTAGTCGGTAATGTGCTTGAAAGGTTTCTTGCAAAGTCCTATGTGATTATTTTCCTACTTATTACTTCCTACTTAACTACTTATTTAAAGATTTGGAGGAAATTCATCACTTATTAGATTGGAAAATTTCAATTTTTTTTTTAATTTACTTATTTTTTTATAACATCGATTTAGTAAAAAATTATTACTATAAAATTTTCTTTTTGTAACTAATGTATACATTTGGAACAAGATAACAATATAAAGTAGATTTTTTTTAATAATTTTTAAAATTCTTAAAAGTCGTACACGACCAACATAGAAACACAATACGTAACAGAACATCTTATCCACAACGAATTTCCGAAATTACTCTTTTGAAAACATCCAATTTGTTACATTCCGAGCAACAATAACGCGCGATACGTTCTCAATGTTCCGTCGCGATCGGAACAAAGCCGATTATTTTCTTCGTGTTAACCAACTGTCACATCGAAAATTGAAGAGACACTGTTTCCCAAGCTCTTCCGTTATTACACTATGACGACGTCGAACCAGATATTAATCAAAACGTTACACATTGGACGCACGTAATTCTATGCAATTTCGTTACCGCATGTTATAACTGTTAACGTAATCAGCGCTAAGTGATCAGAAAATCGATAAATGAGTGCGCAAACGGTAATTTTTGAAATTAGAACACGTCGATTTGCTTAATGTTCGGTTTCGGCGCCGTGTAACTGATCGTTAAGATCACTTAACCAATCAGAGATCGATTATTTCCTTCGGGTTTGGGGCACGTATCGTGCTTTTCTTAGCGTCTATTTCGTTTCTTGATACGTGAGGCGGATTCGCGCAGAGCCGTATTACTTACAATTAGAAATTTTCTGTTCCATTTTCTTTTTACATAAAACTTAAACAAAAGTTAAACAACATCGAGTTTGTTGATTAGAAGTAATTATAACGTAGATAAAGAGGCGTAGACCTATTTAAAATATTTCCATCATTTTAAAAAGCCGCATGCGCCTATTACCGCTATTTTAATGGTAGTAATTGCGCCGCAACAGTTAATCACGGTGCACAATAGATAAGGACGTTAAGGCGCTATCAGTTCAATTAGTTTACGTGCGGGAAAAAAAATAAACTGCCATTATGCCGCGGTAAACCGAACCTAATTATGAGCCGTATATTAAGCTAAAACCAATTACGGACTCGTCGGTTATTAGGCACTTGAATACGGCCCGATTTTTTTTTATTACCGGACCTTGGACATATGAAAAGAAACCTTATTATTCAAGTATCCAATAACAACTTTGTGTACGTAATAGGAATCGTAAAAGTAAACTATGAACGGTGATCTTTATGTGATTTGAAAAATAAAAAATAAGTTTAAAACGTTAACTGTTAATGTCTATTAAATTAGTTTTGCACTGGAACGAAGTTCGGGTGATAAATCAAAAGCGCAATAATGATGTGCGTAATTCTGCGGGCTGTAATTACCGCGGCAATTTCCTAGAGTTGACAAAAAGAGGCGTCGACTACCAACTTTACGAGAACGCACGCTGTGAGCACAAAGCTTTCGTTTGGTTCGTAACGGAAAAAAGATGAGTAGGTCATATGGGCGTTTGCCCCTATATCTACCTGTTGCGGGTTACAAATTAATTTTTAATTAATCCATTTCCTATTTTAATTCAAGAGATGTTGGCTATTAATATTGTTAAGAGAGTCATCAATATTTATCAATAAAATCTTTTAAAAAATAGATTAACCTTCCTGTTAATAATGTATAAACTGAATTTTATTATTTTTTTTTATTTGTTAGTTAGTTTCTATAGCAAGCTGATAATTTATAAATGGTGGTTGCGATTATATTTAATTATCGTATCGATGTTCATTTTCACTTTGGAAAATAATAATTTTTTTATCACTTGATAGATGCCTTCCTATGAAAAATGAAACGTTTTTAAGTAAATAATGAAGCAATAAAAAATTAGCATTCAGAAAAATGTTCTTGTTTTCAAATGAGCTCATGTTTTATTCTTACCTTTGGGCTAAGACATCATTTTTCCTTTTATCGTTTACTCCAGTTTGGATTGCATGCACATACCACACAAACAAAACAAAGCACAATATTCTAAAACGTAATCGTTGTTTTAATCAAAATGTCTCCTAAATTATACCTAGCTTTTAAAACCGAGTGATATAATTTATTATCAGTTGATGTGTTGAATATTTTTATGGATTTTTGATGCTAAATATTTAATTTCTCAAGATTTTATCTGTATTTTTTTTTAGAAACGGAGATTTTTGCAATAAGTTAACGATTCGTAATTTTTATAATACCTAGATTTAAAATATATTTTATAAATTAAGATTTATTTTACGCTTCTACTATCTTACATAAGTTATAGCCCAACCCAACCTTGTGGAACTAAATAAAGTAAATTTTTAAGTTAGGTTATTCTACTAAGGTAGCAAATTTATGAACTCATCATTACTTATAAAAATCATGTGTATAAAACTGCCACAATACAGGATTAGACAGAAAGAACAAATATAAAATTCTACAGAGATATGTGTTATTGATGTTCTGGTTATCAGTTACATTTCATGCTCCTAAAATTAACCAGAAACACGTCCACCTTTGTGCACGTTGAAATTCCAACTTATTCTTTCATAAAGTACCGTATCAAAAAACGATGTATTCCATGAAGTTATGGTTTTAAGTAATAGTTATTTACGCAAAATGTTAAGGTCTCATGAAGTAAACGCTATCTGGACAAATCATCAAAGTTTTAAAAGATCTATATGAGAGGAAGTATATCCAATCCCTTTATAATTCCTTCCTTAAGGCTCCTGGATCGGGCTCAAAAATCTTCTTCCAAATTTTCGCGATTGTTATTTATTTTATCAAAAAACTTTTCAAACAAGAAGTGATTAGAAAGACAAACTCTAAGGCAATCCGAAGAGTGATTTGGTTAAAAGTTGATAATAACGGAGATTATTAAGAACTGTTTTTAAACCGACAACGGATTGCCCTAGATAATTATTTTACGGTCGCTTTTTGTGAATAAATGTTTTTGATATTTTTTTAAATAATCGAGAAAAATTGGAAATTCTCACGGTAGTTGTATTGGAGTTTCTTTGTTAATCTGAATTTGTCCCCGCCCCCAAAGAACACATGGTGTGGTCTACGAGCTATTTAAAGTGTAAAGAACTAGTATTTATCTTTGCCGATATTTGATCTTCTTATATCTTATAAACAGAAACGATCACGTGATAGTTTTAGACCATACCCAACGGCCCTCCTTCGACCTTCCTCCCCTCACACAGCGAATCCCCTCAGAAACTTTAGGATCGTGGTCCAGGAGCCTTAATATCTATCAAATCCATATCTATTTCGTTTGGAGTTATAAAAGTGTCACTGTTACATCTTGGTAGCAATAAGTTAATAACTCTAGCTTATGAATTCTACAGTCCTTTTACTTTACTAAGAATCTTCCTTGCAAAAATCGTCCGAAATAGCCAACATTACACTTAAACTTTAATTAATAAAATATCATCATGCTAAAAGCACTCCACACAAAATTTCTTCAGTCTGTTAATGTCTGGAATAGATCACTTACGGTAAACCAGGGTGACGTGGTGATCAAAAAAATTGAACCCTGTAAAATACAAGAAGTTGTGTACTTAAACAAAATAAAAACACTAATCTTTCATAAAATATATAAGCAACAACTTAACAGTGTCATCTTCTTTTTTAAATCATCAGAAAAATCGAAAAATAATAATAATAATACTTATTTTTATCAATTCACCATTTCACCCATGTATGCAGGTGAATTGGCGAATCCACTTTGGGTGAAATAGCGAACTTAATTTTTCTGCTATTTACCGCATTTATTACACCTTAGGTTTGTACGTTTGGTTAAGACATGCACTGCACTAAGTTACACTATGGTGCAAAAGTGCAGCATTTAAAGGAGAATGACTGTAATTCAGTGGAATTTGATGCACTTTAGTTCAGGAATGAACTGTGATCCAATGAATGCATTTATAACCAAGATTTAGTAATGCACTGAACTGCTATGTGCAAGCAGTGCAGCCCTAACGAACAAAGCTATTGATTCATACAGTCTTCATGCAGCCAACGTTGACAGCGAATAGACTTGATCCAAACCACAACTTTTTTACTGATGCTGTATAGCTCGCCGCACCCTACACAACTAGAATTTTCATTGTCCACGTCATCATTGTCGTCTTGCAATTGTACGTTGTGCGATGCATCAGATTTGATGTCAGTAATAAAGGCTTTTTGTTTCCTAAAAGTTTGCCTTTAATATTTCATTTAGTAGGTAGTCTGCTTAGTTATAGTATTTGCTTGGGACTTCCTTTTAGCATAAGCTTCACTACCCACTGCCCCAATTGTTTTATTTTGTCGGTTTCTGCTTCGTAGGGTGGCAATGTTTGCTGGAAAATCTAAAACCTCAGCTAATGCTTTGGAATTTTTCTAGTAGAATCAGATTTCCCTCCGATTTGCGACCTGAGAGTTCTGGATTCCTTTTCAAGAATAAATGTAGCCTATCCAGTCCAGCAATTTCCTTTTCTCGATTAAATTTGTGATGCTGGTTACATTTCTCAGCCAATTTGTATTACATTTCTCAGCCAGTTCAATGGTACGTACTTCTGTTCTTGTCGGTGCAAAAACCGAATTTTTGTAATTTTAAAATATGTTTTGCCATATTTTTCTCACATTCTTGTGTTAGAACAGGCGGTCCGCCCAAAATTTTGTTAGTTAAGAAATTATTTGCTAGTCTTCTTTTCAGTGTTGACCATGGAATGTCAAAAGCCTTTGAAGCTGAATTCAGGCTCATACCATTTTGTATTACCTTTACGGCATCTTTAAGCTGCTTCTCTGTCCATTCAACACGGGTAGATTCTCTTTGACTTTTATAAAAAGCCTTTTATAAAATGTAGTCATCCTTGCCCGGAAAAACGCTGATAGTAAAATTTTTAGTTAGGCCGAAAAATACCAGTACTGATAAGAAAAACCATTCGCCGTATCATCCATGCACGAGTTAACCATTTCTTTCATTTGTCATGGGTGAAACGATGAAGAGCGAGGCAAGCAATTGAAAATGTTGCTGGTAACGTTTTCTAGGTTATGTAGTGCATAAATAAAGTAAGAATATAGAACTTATCAAAAAATACCTCACAGACTACGCTGCTTGATGTAACACCTATCAGTGCATGGCACCGCATAAAAGTTATTAAGGATCGGAAACAGTTTTGTACAAATCGTCGCCTGAATGCAGAACTGTACTATGTCCAAAAACTAAATTTTTCAGGAAACGATTTTTTGTTTTTTAGGTTTATTATATTTAAGTATTTTAAATTACAAAACCTTAATTGAAGTGGAGGGGAAACTGAGCGCTGGGACTCATAATACTTCTGGATACAATGAAGCGCACTATTAGCTATCATTTACTGACCAAAACCGATTTTAAGAAAATATGGATTTATACTGGTTCTGCATTCAAGCGACGAAATTACTTACGATTTTCAAGACCGGGTTGATTTTCAGCAATGCTCGCTTCACAGGTGTTCGTCAACAACCGTCATACAAACGTTCAGGGACATCTGTACGCTCGGAAATAAAATAAAGTAAATCACCGTTTTACCCGAGCCTCCATATCACCCTTGCTCTCCCTATATCTTACTCACACTTAGGTTGCCATATCGCCGTTCCGGAACAACATCGACGTAACTGCAATTTTTTGATAAAATGAGATAAGGCCATCAATGTATCCAAAAAATGCTGATTTTAATTATTTTTGCTTCTCCTGCAAAATTTTTTATTTCGCAGTTATGTCGATATTCTTCCGGAACGGCGATATGTTCCCATAAACATTTTTTAGTAAACTGTTGTTTCATCTTGTTTGATTTTTAAGTTAAATAGACCATTTAAGTACATCTACTTCTCAATGTTATTTATTGCAGTTTGAGTTTATAACTGTATAACTGTTTAACCTTTCTACTTATTGTTAGATTTCTGGAATTGTAGCGCGGGCAATATTTCATTCTATTAGTGTGAGCATTTAATAAGTTGTTATAAACAATTATTTTTACGAGTTTGTTTTTCAAACTGAATTACAAAGGAATAGTGCTACATATCCAATACGATGATGGGTATAAATAGATCTTTTCGTAGAATCGATTTTAAACGATTTGTCATTACTTCAAACATGCTTCAAACCATACTTCAAACGATGATGTAACAAACATCTCAAATTTTGATTAATTGAAAAGATTTTAATGTTCTGAAATAGGTTTAAAAAGTTGAAATAGGTTTGTTGTGTAATCCGAAATAAATAAGCTTGTATCAAAACGCAAAAAATACTTCCCCTGAACTATCTTTTATCAACAGACCAGATATCATAAAATAGAAAAAGTTGGTCTTTTGTAGTAAACGATTTTTTATAATTAGTTTATTTTATTGACTCATCTTGCACTAGTTGGAAAATATTTTTCAAAGACCTGGTTTCTGTTGAAAGCTTCAAGAGTCCGGAGCTTTCTGAAAAAGCTGTTTTTTTCATCTAATTTTAGGAAACTTGTATATTTTGTTTAAATTTTATTTTTTTTGTGAAATATTAAAAATTATAACATGAGTACTACAGATAACTTTTTAAAAGACTACTACACTTAACTATTAAAAAGAACTCATTAAAAATTTATAAAACTTAAGTTTTTCCCTGACTTATAAACTCCATCTCTATGATCATTTTCACTAATTCTCTAATGTTCCATTGCGCATTACCCATAACGATATTATAATTGTGGGAAACATTCAGCATTACCAGTTTGAAGTCTTCCTATCATCTCTACCTTTTATACATCATTTAGCTACAGACGAAAAAGTTTTTATTCAACCATCTCATTAAATACAAATGTAACTACAATTAGAAACGACTTTTACTTACCAATTATTAATTTATTTTAAGCTTATTAACTTATCGAAGTAATTTTGTTTTAAATTCCACGTTGGACTAAATATAGAATCTGAGACAGATATTTATTAGATTATTGTCGAGTCCGAATTTATATGCACATTTAATCAACTCGAAAGTTGCCTTCGATATTAACTAAGGCGTAAGTGCGGTTGCAATTGACAGTAATTAACTCTCGTCGTGACGGTATGAGTTATTAGTTGATTGGGCATTGGTATTAATTGGGTGGAAAATGTATCTAATTAGGACATGTTGATTGAACTACGGTACGTTTTTGATGTATTTATATGCAAAATTAACTTGGACGTGTTAAATGGTACGTGGAAACGTAATTAATCTATTACCGAGACAATTATTTTACATTTAACGAAAATGAATCAAAAGTGTTTTTCAAACGTTTGCTCCACACATCACTATTCTTGATCTATTGACAGCAAACACATTTTACATTAGTACTTCTACGTAGCTAACAAAGAAACAGAAAGGTAATCGTCATTTCCGTAACAGCGAAACAACTTCGTTAAGTAAGTGTCAGTAGAAGACGAATACAAACGTCGAAAGTGAGCATCTGATGTATTCTTGTATCGGTACTTCTTATACCGTTAAGTGAAGCGTCGTACATAACACGTGTCAATATTTGTAACGCATACGGGTAAAATTACCTTGAGGTGATCAACCGAGTACATGAAGGTGGCATTATCTCTTTACGCCGCACACATTAAGACTCTACTTTAATAACAGAGCGTTTCTTAAGGGTGGATATTAGTTAATCCAAGAGGAACGTTTGCCCACATTGTTGTCAAGCTTGATTAATTTACAAGTATTTAGAATCTTAACCGGAACATTTTTTATGATTACTTTTTAATTTGTGTTGTGAAAGTTTTGTAAAAACATAAAATCGTTTAAAATCGCTACAAAGATTTTTGCATAAACATTGTCTTTAGAATAAAATATTAAATTAAAAAAGGATTACCGCTCTTTGTTTCTATTCTTTCACGGTCCATTGTAACTTGGTAATGAACTTGAGTTTTGAGGCGGAACACTATCGAATGAAAAACGGTTTAATTAGACGGTTTACCAGTTTCGCTTCTTAATCGATGTATTATTAAAAAACCGTCGTTCGCTAAGAACAGATCGATTCTTTAACTAGAAAGATATTAATTAGATTATTTTTTTGACGAATCGTCTCGTAAACTAAAAAAAAAAGTTTAGAAAAGCAGATGTCATCTAGAAATAATTCTGTGGTTTTCAAATTCAACAAACCGTATCGACTTTTTCAAGTTTTTAGAATTTTATTAAAGTATAAAGTATAACATATCGTAACAATTAAGCAAGTTGTTAGTCACTTATTAAAGAGTAAGTTACAGGGTTTGGTTCATGATTTCGTTAATGGCTTTATAAAATTTAATAAGAGCGAAATATAAAATTATCCGGTCTGTACCCCTGATTTTATTTTAATATTTTTTATTTAAAACGATTCTTAATTGAAGAATAATTAAGTAAAGGAAGGATATCGCATGAAGATCTTTTAAAAATAATAATCTTTATACTAATTGAGTCGCTGGTTGTGTACCAGGTTCAACAACATTTTTATATCTTGTAATTACACATATTGATAGTTTTTTTAACTTCCTCTTTTAATTTTTATTTTTTTTACGTTTTACTTATTGTGTCAACATAATATGTTGACTTTTAACCAAACGTCATCCGTTAAAAAATGACCAAATTCCCAGTTTCCGATTCAAATCAAAAACACAATAATGAAAATTAAACGGGAGAAATCTCATAATGATTCGGATACAATTAAATCTACGAAAAAATCAAAAGAATCCCGTAAAATAAGACGTTCGTCGTTGAAAGACAAGAAAATCAATTTTGATATCTTCTCGAAAAGATTCCATAAGAAAAAGGTTCTTTATAATCTAGAACCGTTAAAGGATGAAGATGCTGTAATAACCGATCCGGAAGCTTTAAAACAACGGGAAGAGTTTCGAAGAAAAAGGAAAGAGTTTTATAGTGATTATAGTAAAATTAAATTGGCGAGGATGTTGATTGCTGAAGAAGATAAACTTGAACAAAATATGGAGACTGAGTTTCAAGCAAATGATTTAATAAATTCTTTATCATGAATTTAGGGAGATTTTATTTTTGATTTTTTATTGAAGTGTGTGAATTTCGTTATTTATATTAAGTGGAGGAAATTGTAATTGTAACAATTTTTAGAGAAAAAATACATAAATAATAAAGACTTTATTATTTAAATGTTTAATAGAAATATCGATGCAAAATTTGATTTTTTTACAAGTACATTTATTATTTTTTATTACTTTCTTTGGTACTAACAACAAATAAAATTTTGTGGTTTACAATCTTACTTTTTAAGTTACATACATATGGAGTGTTTAGATTGTTGGCTATTCCAATAAAACGTTAAATAGGTAGGATTTTCACTTTAATTACCGATGCGGAAGTTTTAAAAGCGGCGAAACGAGTTTCAAAGAAAGAGGAAAAAGCTTGAGTAAATTCCAAGTACTTAAGTACATAGTTTAACAAATTCTTCGGCATGATGAATTTAAAGAAGGAAGGATTTATTTATTTCTTTTTGTAGGAAAAAATACTTAAATGATAAAGGCTGGTAATTCAAGTTATTGATAGAAATGTGGATGTTACATAAAATTTCTATTAGGATATCAGAAGAGGGTAAATTGCCCAAATGTTGGCCCCCTTAAAAATGCTTCATAAAGTCGGATTTTCTATAAAAATCCGTATAGAAAAATTGGAAGGTCGATTATAGGCGCATGGCCGAGGTTTGGTAAGTTTACCTTACCATAATGTTTTATTCGTAAAGACATATTGGATAAAATCAATAGACAAATTTTAAAATTAGGCTCTATCACAGAAAGGGCCAGTCAACCGTTCATCAACTATGTAGCTAGGGTGACCGTATATACAGGGTGTCAGACAAAAAACTCCCATGCCATCTCTTGGTTTTTTATTCGAATCTTCATGAGAAAGTACCGAATGACATGTTTTAACGAGCACTACATTTCGGAGTTTATTTTAATTCGATGCCATATGCAGGTTCGTGGCAAAAACGACGTTCGATTTGACATTTACAGATTTTTTATTAAAAATACGATTAGAGAATTTTAAGACATTGGCTACACCCATTCGGTTGAGGGTTGCATATAGCAGGGGTGGCAACACTTGGTGGTACTTAGAGCCGCATTGCAAAATCGAAAATTTTGAAGAGCCACATCGGAAAATTCACCCTTCAAAAAAAGGACATTCAGTAAATTGTACCTCCTGCTTTTTTCAGAACCTAGTAAAAAGTATTTATGATTTTTTTTAATTGATCCGCAATAAAGTTCAAGAAGAGCCGCCGTTTGACAATTTTTTTGAGTCTCATCGGAAATTCGCCCTCAAAAAAAAAGAGATTCAGTAAATAATACCTCCTGATTCCCTTTCAGTATAGGAAACAAATTTTGTTAGTCATTCAAAACCTAGTAGAAATATTCATGACATTTTTTAATTGTGCCGCACTAAAACTCTAAAAGAGCCGCCGTTTAGCCATCGTTGGCATATAGGGTTCAAATTTAAGATTCAAAACACAATGTCGAGGTTGGAATCCTCAAACGTTAAAAAATCGCGTTTAAAAATACTGACATAAATTTTTGGATGGGTTGCTCGATAGAAACCGAGAATACTGCTTAGGAGGAATATATTGAATTTTTTCAGGCGTTTCACATAAAAGCATTTTATCTCCCGCATATTTTACATCTATATGTATGACATTCCCCTGAGTTTAAATTTGGAGATTGCCATGTTTGCTGATGATATCTTAACACTTTACCGACCGCTAGTGATTCAACAACTTATACACGTTCGATCGATCTTTAGCTTCAGATAATGAGTTTTCCATTTCAAAAGCCAATTAATAGGCTTTTGATCGAAATGGAAAAAATGAAGCACTTCGATTAAGAAAAGAAATAGATAACTTTAAAAACGAATGTAATTTGCCCATGAAATCGCCGTTTTAATACAGGGAATTAATTCGGATGAAGGTTTCGACGAGATGTTACTTTTTGAAATTGAAAAATTAATATGAGCTATAAAAGAAAAAAGGAATAAACATTACATGGAAATAAATGCATTAGAAGATAAATTAGAACAACACGAATCTTGACACGAATTCCCAAGTTGAAATATTAGAAGAACATCTAAAATTAATCGAAACTGAACTAAAACATGCATTAACCGTTTGCGGACCAGAGGGTTTTGAAAAAGTACGATAGGAAAGCGCCAAGGAGAGCGATCGAGCTTCTTCGATTAAGTGTTGAAAAAAGGTAAAGGTCACGATAGCGCTTCTTCGGTTACGTATCGGAAAAAGCCCAAGAAGGCGATAGCGCTCTTTCAGCTACATAGCGAAAATTTCGGGTGAGTCGTTAATTTTCTGTTTCGGCCATATGCCTTATGATTTCTCTCTACACAAAATCTGAATAGCGCGAAAGTGGCTCGTGGTACGCAAACGGTTAAAGAAGTTAGAAGAAACGGAATAACAGCCTGATTCAGTACTATCGATTGCGATTCTTCGATTAAGTGCCAAAAAAGTTAAAGGGTGCGATAGCGCTTCTTAAAAAGCGCTTCAAGAAGGCGGTAGGACTCCTTCAGTTACATATCAAAAACTTTGGGAGGGCCGTTAATTTTCTGATTCAGTCCTGTTTCAGTACTAAAAGAGAAATTATGCAGAGCACCTCTGTATTTGGCTTACGTAATGGAATATCTGGTGGCAGAAGTTCTCAAATTGGCGGACAAAGCCACGGGGACAACAAGAAAACTTCTGTCATTCCCAAACATTTGTAACTGGCCATATGTAACGACGATGAGTTGAACAAACTCTTGGCCGGGTTGACTATCGCGCAGGGAGGCGTTTTGCGGAACATACAAGTATTCCTGTTGTCGAAGAACACTGAAAAGAGACCGTAAGAACAAGAGAATTAATCGCGAATCCGTTCCCCTTCCGTACTATAACCCGAAATGGAGATACACTACGAAGAGAAAAATGAAAAAGTAAGTCCCCTCTCCGTA
This sequence comes from Digitonthophagus gazella, assembly GCA_036711955.1. NCBI lineage: Eukaryota > Metazoa > Arthropoda > Insecta > Coleoptera > Scarabaeidae > Digitonthophagus > Digitonthophagus gazella. The sequence continues at coordinate 32,728,982 of JASCIT010000007.1, read as the reverse complement.
ATATTGTCGAGTACTCTTTTATATTTCTCTTCATGGTGCAGCTTCAATTCGGGTTATAATACCTCGAAAAACCGAAGATTTCTTCCGCTTCAAGTTATATCCCCAATTTCAAAGGTGACACATTAGCGAAACTCTACTATAGATATACAAAAGTATCATACAAAGGTGCCACGGCGTGTATACAAAGTTACTATAACCCGAAATGAAGCTGCATCATGAAGAGAAAGATAAAAGAGTACTCGGCAATGTTACTGATCGGGGGCTTATTTTTTCATCTTTCTCTTCATGGTGCAGTTCCTTTTCGGATTATAGTACGTCGTTGCTCCGGCGGCACAGTGTTAATAATAGATCAAAAAGACATTCTTATCGTGGCAATTGAATCTTTCCAAAAAACAGTTGATCAAATTTAGAAATGGTTAACACGGTGGGCCATCACGCTTAACATCAGTAAATCCCAGACGAAAATCTTCTCGCCGTGACCCCACCGTGATGGTTTTTGTATCATTATTAACGATCAAAAAATCCTGTAGAATGTAAAGGATGAACTAAATACTACATAGTCACCAAGTTAGTATTTTCCTCGATCAACCTCTTATTTAGAATTTCCATCTCAACCTGAAGCTGACTCAAAAGTATGCTACACTTCGCCAATTGTATCTGTTGATTAACTGAAAATTCTCAATCCCAAACTCCGAACAGAATATACCCTCCTTCTGTACAAAGCCCTCTTTAGATCGTTAGTTACTTACCCATGTCTAGTTTGGAGTAACTCATTAGCATCTAATTCTGATCTAAAAAAATACAAATTCTAAAGAATAAATTCTAACGAATACCAATAAACGCTTCATGGTTTGTAAAGAATAGTGTTCATGAAGATTTAAATGTGCAAACTATGAGTGAGCTTATTAAAAAAAATAACCCAAAAATTATATAGCAACATTAAGAAATGTACCAATGCGGTTCGATATCACGTGGGCCGTCATCAAATTCACACGTGCATAACGAGAAAGCGCCCTCAAAACTTAATCACACCCCCACAATGTTGTTGTACCGGTTTTGTAACAAATAAAAAAAGCTTTAAAATAAGTTTTGATTGCATACACATTCAATGAAATTTATTAATTTTATAAATATATTGATATCTTTGGATATTTTCATTGATATGCCTATGAGCTATGACGCCCTAAAAATTAACCTCTAGCAAACTAAATTTAAACTCCTTACAATCATTTATGAACGATTGTTAATTACATATTTTTGTGGAATAAGGTAAGATGCCCTGATATTTCGCACTTTTTTCAGTTTAAAGAATGTAAACCTCCAAAATGTTCGTTATTTATATAAACTGAAGACAAATTTAAAGTTAAAAATGTTGATCTGTTTGAAGTTTGTGAACATAATCTCTGAACACTATTAAGTATCCAATTCGTAGAAAATTTATCAAAAAACATATTTTTTATTACACCTAGAAATTCTAAAATATTGAACTAATATTATACAAGTCTATAATGACTAAACTAAATGATCTAATATTCCCTTAAGACTTAAAGCTTCAATTTATCGAAGACTTTGTATAACAATTCGAGGCAATTTTTCTACAAGCAGTTAGATTCGTGTGGCTTACGACTTTTTTAAATTGCATTTCGACCGTGTAGCGTGTCGAATCGGCCAATAAAACGTTAAATAGCGAAGAATCCGTTTATATCAATAGGGAACACATGTTGTGGGGTCGCACGCCTTGTTGGTTTTTTAATTTATTTTCGGCGTTCGGCGCCCGTGCATTAAAATAGAGGGTTATTTCCTATTTTTTTGCATCAGAAAAAAGTAGTTCAAACCGTTACAATCCGATTTACTTTAACATGCACTTTAAAAAACCACCCGGTAGTTTTTATACTTTTATTTTTTTATAATAAAATAACACCACAGTTATATCCGGTTTTAATCTTTCGTTTAGGTGCTTAACTCGCATAATTCAGTTCGACGAACGTAATCCATTTTTAATTGCCCTAGTTAGTTAGAGCAGACCGCGTCTTTTGTTTGCGTAATTACGTATTTAGATAACTCCGGTCGCCAACACGTGAGAAAAATTAATATCTCCTCATTTCCTACCAAATTTCCTCCTTCCCGTCCGTTTCCTTCTTTTCAACTCATTTTTTTCTAGTCTTTTAATCGTCGTTTTGTTCATCAACTTAATTACCTACCGAAATATTATTATAATCGTCATGCGTAACACAAAGCCTTTGTTCGTGAGCAAATACAATTTTAAACCACCGTTGTATATACTTTGTATAGTTTAGAGTTAAGGTCTTTCCTGGTTATTTTTGGTCGTATAGAAACGTTATCGAGGTAGTTTATCATAATTTGAATTTAAACAACTCAAATAATGTTTGTAATATGTTATTAAAGTTGTTAAGTTTTATTAGTTAACAATTGGTTGATATTAATTTACACAAATTTATGTCATTTTCATTCAAATAGGGACACATTCTGTTCCTACAAGAAAGTTTTTTTTTTATCAAAGCTGAGGAAGTTACATACCGTATAAATAAAAAATACTTATGGAAAGAATTTTCCCGAAGGAACTTAGAATGAGCCGAAAGTTAATCTTAAATTTACAGAATTTGAATGAATGTTGATGAATCCTTTTTATCCTGTTAACTTCATTTCGCTCTAATCACTTGTGAATTTTTTTTATTTTAAGAATGAGTAGTACATTTTAATTTCTTAGAATAATTCTTCAGGTCGTTTCACTTGAACGATTATTTCCTATTGTGTTACTCTTCGCTACGGTTTGCGCAGTTAATTAACTAAACACAGTCGGTCTAATAGGTTCCTCCCGCATTTTTTTTTCGAATCCTTTCAGTTAATTCTCCAAATAGAAAGTGTATCATTGTACAACAATCGGTGGGAAGTGCGCTCGTTAGTTACCTTGCGGTTTACCAGAAACTTCAATTAAGAGGGAACCGACGAAATCGGCAATCGGGACAAATAAGACCCTTAACGACGAAAAAGCTTATCGCCGCGATATAAGTCGCCGTCGCAATTGTTTAATCGATTAATTAATTTAACTCGGCGGCGAATGCCGTGGTCCGTTTAATGTAAAAATTCCAACGGGTCGGTTGCGGCGCCCGAAGATAAAATTCCGCCGGCCTTTACCGAGAATCTCGTCGGGAGAAAGAGCTTCTTCCTCGAACTATGAAGAACGATGGTATCGGTGGCCTAAGTGTTTTAATTGATGTAAAACCGACGGTTGTCGATAACCGCCCATTATGCCCGGATAGAAATCCGAACGATAGCGCGTGCTTTTCGAATTCCCGGACGGTAACGTCACTTTTTCATTGCGAGGAATTAGCTTTTTCTATAGACGCAAGATCTCGTCCGTCCCGTTCAATTAATAACAACTTTCCTTTCCTCAACTACTTTTACGTTTTTGTTACTTGACGATGTTAAGTGTATTCGTAAGATTACTACTTTTACATCCTCCGAATAATAATAACTGGTGTATAATACATATTCAATAATATTCAAATGCCAATTAACTAAAGTTAAGTTTTTGTAAAACAGATGATTCTACACCTTTCTCTTTTTTCCAATTGTATATGTATGTAGAATGTATAATACACCCGCAATCTTCTTTTTAAAAACGATTAAATGGAGCAATTTCATCTCTGAAAAGAAGCATAGATAATACTGCAACGTATTAAAACATGAGTAATGGTTTAGTTTGTGTTAATGACATAATTAGAAACTGAAAAAGTCATGTTTTCAATGTGATACATTTTTAATTGTTATAGATGTAGAAATTTCGATCAAAAAACATATTTATAGACACACAATTTTTTTGTAATCTTATCAAATTAGAATCATCAATTGGTAATTTTATTTAAGTTTAGTAAGGTTAGTACTTAAATATCCTTTCAGTATGAATTATATGTTCTGAATTGTACACAGTGAATAATTATTCTAATTCACATAGAAATTCTTAAATTTGTTCAAAAATGCTACTAAATTTTATAAAATTCAAATCCTGCAACGTTTTCATTAATTTTGAAAAACAGCTATTGCAACCAGATTCACGATTTTTATGGCTCTTTTTATGGGATTGTTAAAAACTTCGTTGGCGATTATGAATTCAAAAAAATCAAAAAAAGAGTCTACCATGGTCAAATTGTGACAGTTTCTTTTTGTCATTGCATCAGAAATGATATGAAAGATAATCTGATTTGATTATTTTAGATCTCTTTCTCTGAGGTTTTTTTGAAGTCATGCTTTATGTAAACAAACAACAGACTTTTACAAGTCTGAAGGACAGCAATTAAGTGCATGACCATCGACATTTTTAATACAATCTTAGAAAATGACGTGGAAACAGCTGTAATCAAAATCAATAATAAGAAGGTTCACTTCTCGTGGTGCAGCTCCATTTCGGGTTATGGTACACGAGTTCATATCTATATGTCGCAGACGTAAACTGTAACATGACATTTCATGAAAAGTCCAGTCAGTTCATGAAACGCAGACAGTGCAATTCTGTGCAGTTGTACAATAGTTACACTAAACGTCTAATTTTCGTAGACGGTTCATAAAATGCCAAATTAATTTTGACACTTGAAGAAACTAAAAATAATTATTAGATAAGCTGTAATCATCAAACTAACTTTACTAAAGAAAATATCAACTTAAAATGAATTCATATGTTTTTACAACAAAGTTTAGTAGTAACAAAAAAGTTACCTATTAATACATTTCAAACTTTGGTGACAACGGCTATTACATAAAAGTTTGTTTCTTCTACAAATACACTTTGTAGTACTACACTGTTTGCGACCAACTGTACAGCTACATTTAAGACATCCCTGCACCCCAGAAATTAGAGCTACCGCTTCTCTGATAGAAATTTGCTTCTGTTGAACTTTATCAGTAGAAAGAAAGGTTGCACCTGCTGTGATTAAGCTTTCTGCTCCAAATCACTCTTTAATAATACCAGGTTCACAACCTAACTGATTTACACCATTTCGTTGATCGATTATAATGCATAAAATGTTTGGAGGATCTGTAGAACCCCTATCGACTTTTGCAACAGTGAGCTGGACATTGTCTCTTATTTTTAAAGATGGAGTTCGTTCTCGAGCGTAGCTTAACATTTTTTTCGCCGTTATTTGCATCCTTTGCTTTGCATCACATCCTTCTTTCAAAATTCTGTTGTTGGACAAGCACATATTGCACAAATGTTGATTGTTGTCTTTTGAAGCGACACAGTTTTTATGAACAAAAGCTGAACATTTGGGATATTTATTTTGAGCAGTATCAATATGTGTTTCTCACAAACGCTGCATACTTTCAATTTTTGTGTCGAAGTTCTTGTTATTTATTTGGTGTCAATATATGTTGTGTTGAAACTATATCTTCTTCATTTTCTTCGATCATATCACAGTTTTCATCAGTATTGTTTTCTTCTTGACCTCTGTTCTTTTCACCTTCCACGTTTACTGGCGTTGATTCTTGATTTTTGTTTATGTCTTCATGTCCTTGTGGTCTATTTTCGTTCTGGTTTTCATCTTGTAAGCTGTTTTGTAAGAGCTATTCTAGCTCTTCTTCTGTAGATAGAGTTTTTAACACAGTCAATGGAATTGAACTTGAAGAAACGTCAACTTTCGGGTCACACCCCAGTAGTGCTTTATACGCAGATCGACCAATTGTTCTATGAAATGAAATATTCTTTTGCCATTCGACAAAATTTAAACCCACACTCCACTGTTTTGTATGGTGATCACTCATCCAAGCATGTAACATGTGTTCAATATCCTGGTTTGCTGTCTCCACGCTTCCTTAAGCGGTCCCTAGACCGTCAATAATATTGTGGCAATATATTGTACAATATTATTGCTGGTTATCCTACACGGTACAATATTATTTCTTGATACAGTTACTCAATATTTAGTTGACGTTTAATACTTCAGTAGTCAACATGACAAATGATGACGAAGCTATTTGCGTGGCAATTGCATTAGCTGTTTGCTTAAAAAAGAAGAGAAAGCGCAGATAGATGAAAGATTGGTTAAAAAAAAATAAATAAATACACTCATGAAAATTTATTGGCCGATCTGCGACTGAGTGAACCAAATGATTTTCAAAACTTCCTAGGACTAGATGGTATGTCATTTGATGAACTTCTGAAAATGATTACACCTCGAATTACTAAAAGGAATACTACAATCAGAGATACTATTCCTCCAAGCCAGCATTTGTCAATTACGCTTCGTTACCTTGCTACTGGCAATACTTTTGAAGACTTTAAAATTCAAAACTGCAGTATCATCATAATCAATAGGCATAATTATATAACATACTATAACATACTGCCTGAAGAATTACATTCTATTCATTTTATTAAAACTTTATAATATATAAATATTCAGTTAGAATTATTGAAAATGTGCTAAATATTCAAAGGTATTCAACGATTTTTGTGTTATGGGCAGTAGAACTTTATCTTGTAATGAATGATCATACTGATATGTCACAGAACTGGGTTGAAGAGTGTAGGGAGTGGATGAGCGGCTCGAATTAATTTGTACGGAAACCCTATGGAATGTGCTCATTTGACCTTCAGAATATCAAACAGAATATCATTTATGGCCTTCTTAGCAAACAACTGTTGCTGTGGATTTATCTTTTGTAGGTCTACTGCCCAAGCCAACCCAATCTTTTCGAACTCACTTTGTGGCTGTAGACGTTTTCGGGCCAATGAAATTAATTCTTGCGATTCGTCGCATTTTCTTTTTTCTGCACTTCTCCGCCCGCGCGGTGTAAAAACGACATCGTTGCAGTGAAAAGATTTTTGATTTGTATTGCATCTAATTTGCTTTAAAATTGCATATTCAAATTGCAGATGTGCTCATATTGCTCGTTTTTTTACACGATTGCTGTAGTCTTTACTTTTTATATCCCACAAAGTCGGTAACGACTGGTACAGTTCAATACATTTTACAATAAATTTTCTTTCAGCTTCTTTTCCCGCTGTAGCCATGTCTGTTTCGGTAATTTTAACCTACTCATTCCACGTTCGAAGTAAAACTAAGCTAAGTATTGCGCAATTCTAGCCATAGATTATGCAATTTATTCCACATTGTACAATAAAAATCAAAACCGTTTTGATTTACTCGATATATTGCGCAAACTTTTAATATGATCACCAAACGGTCAATATTATTGTGCAAAATCAAATATTGCGCAATAATATTGATCGTGTCATTCTGACCAAAGCGATTTCAATTCTTGAATAACATTGTTAACAAATTCACGACCATTGTCACTCTGGAAAATTTTTGATGCACCAAACAACAAGAAAATATTAAGCTACTTCTTCTGCTCTTTTAGACTGCAGTGGACGTAAGAATAAACATTTCATAGAATAGTCTTGGTAATTCAAAATCTCTCATTTCATGGATAATCGAGGAACTCTTATCTTTGGTAAAGAGCTTCTTATGTGGTCGTCGGTCGTAATAAGTAGCATGTTTTTGATAAAATAATTTTTTGCTGATAGCCACTGTGCCATTAGTAGCAGCACTCATTTTAGTTTTTTTGTGTTTACAATTTATGCGAGGCTATGTTTACTTAAGGAACAGAATATCGCAATTATGTGGAATTCATAATATGTCAAAAGCGGCTTAGCATTTCATGAACCGTATATGAAGTTTAGACGCTTGGGGTAATGGGAAAGAATTGTATTATCTGTCAGCGTTTCATGAACTGACCAGACTTTTCATGAAATGTCACTTGACACACTGTGAGTGTCTGCGACATACAGATCTGGAAATTTCATTTGAAGTCATAGGAAAATAATGAAGTGATAGGACAATAATGCGTGCAACAGAGAAGCATATAGGAAATAGATTAGATAAACAAAGACCGATATAACTGTTTAACCACGCCTTTTCCGATCCGACCCTAGTCGCCCAACCAACCACCTTCTTCCCACAAACTGTCGAACTGTCAGACTGTCAAACTGTCAGTTCGTTGCGTGGTTAAACAGTTATATCGTTCTTTGTTTATCTAATCTACTTCCTATGTGCTTCTCTGTTGCACGCATTATTTTCCTATGTCCTCAAATGAAATTTCCAGATCTGTATACAAATCTAATGAAACTAATTCATGTCGAGGGAATGTTCGGTGTTTTGCGATTTTTATTACGAGAGATACGAAAATTGATAATACAGGCCTAGGCTACCACAATTAGCCAAGTTTCTCGGATTTTTTAAAGGTATGGGTAAGGGGATTTCTGTCTACTAATTTTAATTCTTAAACTATTCCTTTATAAATCAGTTTATGAAAAAAAACCGATTTCTTTTTCGTTTTTTAACATATTTTCTTTTTCGTGTTTTTTTCCGAAGAGTTTAAAATATAGTCCAGCTAATTCTGATTTTATAGAATTTTCACAACCCAAACTGATTTCTTTTACTGAAACCATTATAATCTTCTTTACTTGTCTTTTATGACGCAATGATCTAATAACGATATTTTATTGAAACCTAAGGTAAATTTTTTTTTAAGTAATTTTCCTAACAAAGAATTTGTATTTTATACAAAAACAACAAGAATGCAGAACTTTACAATAAAATTTCTTATTGAAATTTGCGATACTTAATGATCCATAAACCCTTTTGAAAGAATTCTTTCTAAACTACCTTCCAAATAATACAAAATACCATCGATCTTTTAAATTTAGATTTAAGTATAAAACCAAAAATCTATTCCGTGAAAATTTAAATAAAGCACACAAAAGTAAAATTTTTTATTTTGATGTCTTCTCAAATCATCCATCCAATCCTGACAATTGAGTCGTTATTCGTTAATAATAATTCCTGGAAGTGATTTCAATTATCTCCTCGAGAGATTCAATCGAAACTAAAAACTTGCTTGATCGTTCGTAAAAAGATCCTCTATTACCCGGTAATTGCTTTGTTATACTACGAAATTTAAAGTGAACAGTCACCTTTTAATTGATAGAGTCGTCAAAAGTTTTTAAGTAAAATTCAAACTTAACTTCCTATTACAAAAACTTTTTATACACTTTAAATATAATCAACCTATATTTTAATTATTTAATAAAATAATAACATTAGATTCGATCTAATTAAACAACTCCTTTGTAGTGCTACCACACACAACGAAGAAATAAATGACCCTCATGTAAAAGCATCCTGTTTTCATGTGTACAGATAAGGTATAAGCCTTGTTTAATTACGCTGTAAGCCGCGTTTCCAATTGTGGACGTTACAATTACGCTTAACCCCACTTGGTGCAATCTCGTTACAGCTACAATTAGAAAGTATAATTTTCTAACATTGTATTTATAATGATGATGTTTCTTTTGTAATCAATTAATTGCCTCTGATGGATGTTAAATAACGTTAAGTATTTACAGACATATAAGGTAGATATAATTTAATATTTTAAAATTTTAAAAAACAGATTTTTGACAAAAAAATTGGTTCCTATATGTGTGGGGTCTCTAATTTAAGGATTCTTTTCGGCGGCTTTGTAATGATAGGGTGTCTTTGAGATATCCGGTTGAAATTTAGACAATAACATGTTCATCGGTTCCAATAATTTGAAATAACGATTTAGTCGTTCATTTCTCATAAGATCGTTAGTAAAACCAATTTGAGAACAAAGTAGAAACAAAGAAACTTTAATAATTCCTGGGAAAGTAGGAGAAAAAGATTTAATTTTTTATTAAGTTATAATCCGAGAAAGGAAATAAGTTTAACATCGGGTTTTTTACGATTTTCTAAATTCTTATTCTAATTTAAATAATGCTAGAAAGTAATTACGCTCAGTTAACGTTAGAGATAGTCGACAAGAAATATTAGCTTTAAATTTACGCAAAAACCGTTGACATAGATCTTATAAATATTTTATAAAACGACACGATTCATTAACCGTATGCTAAATGTTTATCTAGAAGAGGTGCGTTCGAAAAAATGTAAGATAACTCATGACTAATTGGTTAGCCTGACAGATAATATAATGTATTTAGTATATAATTATTTAATAAAAACAGTTAGGTGTATCGAGTTTAATTTAACAAAAAATATCTCGGTATTTTATAATGATAAAGCTTGATTTGCGGAGAAAGCTTAAGAATATTTTTTTAAGAAAATAAAAATAGGTTTAAATTATCGAGGAAGAATTATGATCAACCAAGATCTTAAATATAAAAAAAATTATAGCAAGAAATATTTTATAAGGTATAATTTAAAATAAATGTAATTTTAGTAAATAAGGATTTTATAAAAATATGGTTAACATTATTCTTGAAAAAAATTATTTCACTGAACTTTTTGTTTGGTACACATTTGGTGACATTCATTGTCACAGCAAAAAATTATTTTTTCTCTAGGTATAATGTAACAGCTCATAAAAACATTCTTCGAAAAAAAGGCTGGACACAGAAAAAGCTGTTGTAGAAGAAATTAACTTTAGCAAAGGACTTCACTGAGGAAATAAACTCTACTGAATATGTATAATTTACGACAAGTTATTACTCCGAGAATGTAAAAGTACTACACTTGAATACATTTAACATCGTTAACTAACAAAAACGAAGATCTTGTTAAAGCAAAGTTGCTATTAATTAAACGAGATAAAATCGTCTGTCTATAGAAAAAGTAAATTCCTTGCAGTGAAAAAGTTACGTTATCGTCGGAACGTTTCGAATGCATATTTCAAGTAGTTTAAAAGTACCTGTTATGTATTCTATAAAAATCTAAAATTTTATAAAAAGGAAAAAAGTGTTTGATAGAAATGTTTGATGTGGAAAAACTAAACTTCCTTAGAACATTTCTGTTCCTATTTAAAGATTATTGAATATTTATACTTCATAACAAGTTATTACTCGGAGGATGTTAAAGTACTAAACTTACGAATATATTTAGCATCAGTAAGTAATAAAAACGAAAAAGTTGTCAGAGGAAAATTAAGTCGTTAAGTGAAGAGAACATCGTGTGTCTATAGAAGAAGTAAATTCCTTGTAATAAAAAAGAAAAAAAATAAGGATATGGTTTGAATTTTTCCGGTACAGATTTATTTACATAAAGATTGTAATATGATGTACAATGTATAAAAATACATATAACTGTGTAGATGAAAAATAAAGAATTTTTGATAAAAAATATACTCGAAAATAGGAAGAATAGTCTAGATAATAATCTAATACGGGGTGACAACTAGTAACTGAACGATTTTTAAATTACTGTTACATAGAAAGTTTTTAAGATAACATGGTTTTATTAAAACCATAAGAAAGCATATACTACGCCATTTACGATTTTTATGAAAGATATAAAGATCGTAACCATTACATTAGATGCAATTTTCGACTCTCTTTATAGAATCATCCATAACACGTTTTCATGTAATTTCCTTGATATTGTTAAGAATGTCTAAATTATGAAGCTTTTGACCATTTACAAGTCTCTTCGAACATTCCTACAGAACAGAATCACAAGTTGACAGGTCTGAAAACTTTGAAGCGTTTATGTTGTCAATTGGTTTTAAATTCTTCAAAAAAATCAAAAAAAGAAGTCTACAATGGTCAAATTGGGAAAGTTTCTTTTTGTCAGTGCATCAGAAATGATATGCAAGATAATCTGATTTGATTATTTCAGATCTATTGATAATTTCATTGATATTGGTGAAGAATGTCTAAATTATGAAGCTTTTGCCCATTTACAAGTCTCTTCGAACACCCCTACAGAACAGAATCAGAAGTTGACAGGTCTGAAAACTTTGAGGTGTTTACACTTGTCAATTTATGATTTTTGTGGAGTCGCAAAACTTCAAAATGTGAAATGAGTTTTCATACGAATGAAATGGCACACTAAGCCTAACCCTTTTAGTGCCGGGGCCGATATATCGGTTCCTGTTGCACTTGCGAAAAAAAGTCCCAGAACCGATATATCGGCTCGCGCCTTGTAGCGGTTTACTACTCGCATTGCGGGAGAACTCTATCTCAAAATAAATTTGTAATGCGTTATAAATGAGTGTCATTGTTTAGTTCTGTATTTCATCCATAATACGTAGCTTTTTGAATCACGTAAATATTGTTTCTCGTTTGGTTTTTACAAGCATTTTCCCGAACCCTTGTAAAACTGTGAAATTCGGCCGGTTTTTCTCGCATAGGCACCTCTATTTCGCCCGGCACTAAAAGGGTTAATATATGTTATCGTGGAAGGTTGCTTCTTACCAGTTGGGGTGTTATGTGATGAACGCTTTGTATTTGAGGGTGACTAATTGTAAGAACTGGTTGTTGTGTAACTCTCTGGTTTATTTTTATGATAAAATCTACCTAAAAATAAATCAGTTGTACAATGCATTTTATCAAAGTAGGTCGATCATTCCAAAAATTTGCATATGCACCTAACGTTTCATCCTGAACAAAATATCTTAGTAACAGTTTGATGTACGGTAAATAGAAAAGGTACTTTACCTGCCGCAGAAAGAGTTTTTTATTCACTGTCCAGATTCGCTTGTTATTTTTTAAGTGAAAATATGTTACAAATTAATCTTTAACCAAGCAGGGCTAAACCTGAAAAGATGAAAATTCACATCGAAATTTTTTTACCTTTTATAAGAGTCATTTCACATATCCGGGGACACATTGTATAGTATGATTTAACTTTCATTCAGGCGTTAATAAAATCTTGTTATCTTGCAATCGTTTTATGTAATGGGTTACGGTACGAGTACTGGTTGTAAAACGTCTAGGAGTCAAGGAATATTTTTGGGAAGTTAACTAAAAAACAGGATCTAGAAATTAAACACCTCCTTTATTCATATCCTAATGTAGCAAGGCTAAGGCTCGCTAATGTACATTTTGCTAACTCACACAAAAATTCGCGAGACACAAGCCCCGAACTTAACCCTCAAGAGAGTGGGCGGAAGCTCGCGGTACCGAACACTCGGCGTAAGATATCCCGAAAAGGGATACAGGATAACCTTGCGATGTTAGTGGTGGTATATGTAACCCTCTAGAGAAGGAGCCTGGCCTTAAAGCAGTCCTCCATCCTAAGAACGAGCCGTGAGTCGATCGTCATGTTACGGTAGAATTTAGTTGTACTTATTTTTATATTATCTGTTATGTTAAATTGGTGATAGTTTTGTTACTTGATAATCGTCGCTTTTGTTCTTTTATTCCGTATCAATAAACCTAGTTAACGTGAATTAACTTTTCAGTTAAGTTAGTAAGTAAGAGTTTTCCTTAAAATTGTCCTCTGTAAGCACAGCCTGTAGGCAAGAACCTGTTTTACTTAAAGTCAACCCCATTATTTAGGTTGAAGGATAAAAGGAATAGGAATTGGATTACTAATTTTCCCTCATATATCGAGAGTGGTGACAGCAGTAACAAACGCTACGTGTGGTACAGGGGTAAGACTCATAAAAAGGGGTAGAAAAATACAAGGATTATTCGTTTGTTTACCCCCAAACTCACAAACCCCTAAACCTCTCGTCAAACCTGTTACACTAACCTTTCGAATGTGTGATTTCAATCTTCACAATTTTATTAGTTTTATGTAATGGTAATTCTAAAAACGTTCGATTTCTAATTGCCACCCTGTATATCTTATTAGGTGGAAGGTACTTTCTATCAAACACCAGTGTGTAAACAAGAAGCTTAAAATCATTCTTTCATTCAATCTTTCTTCCAAAAGCTGATTAAATAAGTCAAAAACGTCAAACACAAGAAAATATCTCTACCGTATATCAGACATGCTGATTTTAAAATCCTAACTTTAATCCACTGCAACCAAAGACTCAGCTTCCTGGGTTGAGTTTTCAAAAATTAAAGATAAGAAAGTGTTTCACTAACAACTTGGTTTTAAAAACTCATATTTAAGTCGGTTTCAATGAAAATGCAGTAAGTTCACTTTTGAAAAAAAAAAAAAAAAATGAAGAACTAAATGATGAAATTAAGAATCCCTCGAGCTCCAAAAATTGATTCAATAATTTTCAAGAACGGGGTTAAATGTAAAGTTCCACTCTTTCTTGTCAATGCAATCGGTAAAACCAACCTGAGAAAACTTGGAGTTTTTGTGATTAAACTTATGATAAAATTATAAAACCTGATTTTCGTAAAAATGAACTAAAATGCAGCTTTTACACAAATTTATAGGGATATTTATGTTTTGGCCATACTTACGTTAAACAGATTACTCTCTCTTTTCGGAAGAGATATTGAAAATAATCTTTAACTCTTTCACTGCTACAGACGTAAATATGCGCCCATCAAAAACTATCACTGTGGTCGCGCAAATGTGTCCATAGTCTGCATGAGTAAAGTAACAGTAACTGAAGTCTGTACTTTAATTCATCGCCGAACAGATTCAGATTGGGCGAAAAAGTATTTACGATAATTGTAAAATAATTGTCATTATAAATAATTATATTATAAATTATAATATATTATTATATTATTATATTATTGTCAGCGATAATTGTCAGCCGCAAGCCATTGACGTGAAGCGTTTTGAATCAGAGTATTCAGCAGTTAAAGGGTACACGTGGATCCACTCAACGCAACGAAAATCGGGATAGTTTGGATACGCGAAGTGTAGAGCTGCGCTGCATTGCTTGGCGATATAACACGTCATCTAAATGTGTTCGAAATAGATAAATGTATAGGGAAAATTGGCTGTTTGATCTTTGTTACATTGAGTTGCGTAGCGATGCGTCGTGACACGCTGCTTAGATGTGTACTATAACCCGAAATACAGCTGCACCATAAAGAGACAGATGAAAGAGTACTCGGCAATGTTACGGAGAGCAGGGTTATTTTTTCATCTTCCTCTTTATGATGCAGCTCCATTTCGGTTTATGGTACTTGTATTTACTTACGCGACTTCATTTTACACGGTTTTCAAAATGTAGGATTAAAGAAAATTCTGTGGTAATAAATGAGTGGGTCAGAAGGAAAGTGAACCAAGTCTATTTTTTTCTAAAATTTAGTTAAGAGTATACTTAGGTCCGTTTGAATAGTTATAATTTTATGTGCCGACTTATTCAATGCTTAATTCATCAGGTTACCAATAATGTACGCTAGTTCACTTTAATACTGAATGATTTGCACCATTTTTCATTGAAAAAATGAATCAAACGGTCCGTTTTCTCGAAATGAACTTAAGTGGACTTGGTTCACTTTACTTCTGACCCACTCAAATGTTCTGAATAAACAAGTATTTTAAATTCGATTTATTTCAATTAAAAAATGAAAATTCCCCAATTTGTATGCATAATCAAACATGTTGGTAATATAAATAGATGCAATAAATAGACTTGATACTAGAACTAACATTTGCATTGTAATATTATGCCTATAAAAGGAAACATTCGGGTTTAGCCTTCTTTTTGAGAAACGTTTTGGATGTTGTTGTCACCTTCTTCAGACACAAATGTGGAGTTTTATTATTACTGCAAAATCCCAAAGACGCTTGCAGGTTACAATATTTAGTGGCTACTGTGGTAACAAATCAACAAAATGGTGGTTAGGATTAGCATTGCTAGCCAAGGTTAACGTTTTCGGCAGTAAATAATATTGTTTTAAAAGAAAATTAGTCATGAAAGAATCAGGTATACACTATTTTAACCATTTGCGATCGGTGTCGCTGCTGTGGCGGCATGATCACGTCTCGAAAGAGCAATCCAGAAAGACTGAGATTAACAAAATGCTAGCTAGCCATTTCGGACGAAAAGCTAAATTTGCCCCAACGTGCTGGTAGTCCCAGCCGAAAAATCTGCCGATTGTAAAGGGTTAAGTTGAAGTAACTAATTTACTTATGTATATTTTAGTTAATTTTTGAATTTACTTATAAAAATGCTTAGTTTCGTGAACTAAAATTAGAACTATCATTAGCCCCCACTCTAACACTAAACCTATAAGTAGGAACTTTCGGTTTTAGCCGCACGTCTTTTGAAAAAGTGTTTAACGTTTCGGATGCCATGTTGTAACCTTTTTCAGAAATGAGTTCAAAGTGAACTTTTAAGTGAACTCAGGCCGTGAAAGCCTTCATATTTATAGAGTTTCGATTTACACGATTTTTTAAAGTACTTACCTTCCAGCTAAATCGTGGGATAGATGTAATAATATTACTACAAAAAAAATACTAATTCGTATCTTTCCAAAAAACTTTTGGAACATCATTTTCAAAGAAAATTTATTTAAAAATGTAAACCCCAATTTTTATCAAATTAATACATCCTAATAAAATCTTAATAAAAGTTTCGTGCCAAACAACCCTAAAACTTAATTTAATCGAAACTCCCATTGAAGATTTATTATTAGATAAACTAACGTTTCCCAATCGCCGAATCATTTATCAGTTCGTAGATGTAAACGTACACATTTTACGATAAACTGAACAAAAGAAAGGAATAGAAAGTAATTTACCAAGACATTTTCTTTTATCACTTTTACTATTGTGTATCTAACGATCACAATTTTTTCCTTTACGAAAAAATATTATTCTACTTTAACAAAACTACTTAAATACATCTATTTTTAAATAGATGTATATTAATTTTAAACATTTACGTTTGTTACTTTTACCAAAACTATTTACTACATATATCATTAGCTTAAGCTTAAACTACAACTAAGTTTATTTCTACTCTGCTTAAGTATATTATTATTATTTACATCATTTTAACTCCAAATTATTCAAATACCACCGCTCCTAAAATTGCACTTACATTTAAAGGTATGCACATAAACATAACATTTAAAATGCACCACTAGTTATTATAACGTTAGAACGAGTTAACTAAATCGATATTTTGTCGTTGTAAGTATTTTAGTTTAAAGTGGAATTTTTTTTCTATTTTGAACTGCCTACAAAATATCGTTATTTTAAAATAATTATTTCTTAGAGCGGAACAATACAATTTTACTAAATTTATATGATATAACGAGAGAACCTGTATTTAAGTAGGTTCATTGCTACAATTTACTCATGTTTCTACGGCAGGTGCATTAAAATATGTAACTTAGAGCCTACTGTTAAAATTATGGCTGTATGTACGCATCTGTCGATGTTAAACTACTTCCAACGGAACTACTATACTAAAGGTAAATGACCACAAAAACTCCGATAGATATAAATTAATAATCTTTCTTATAAAAATTCTAGGAAACAATCATTGGTTAAATTGTAAAATTTGATCGATGGTTGTTCACTTTATTTTTTCTTTTTATGGTGACGTAACATTGTTAAGTCTGGCTGCTAACAAGCTGTTGTATCGCTTTATTATACAACGTTACAATGTGCCTAGTTTACGTTTAACCATCTATCCTGGATGTGGCCCTCGTTTAATTGGCCGTATAAAATCATTAGCCGGTGATTAACGATGGTTATGTATTTTGTTAGAAAAATTAGGTTCGTTTGTTATGTTTATTGTTTTATGGACTATGAACTCGTGGATTTAGTTCCTGTTTTCTAACGTTATAAAACTTTAACCATCAATTTATTATACGTTATAAAAAGTTAAAAAGCCTTTAAAAGTTCTTAAAGTTTTTTTTAATTCCAACAAAAATTCGGACTAAATTACAAATAAAGGAAGAGATTAGTTGTGTTGATAAGTCGTTAAATATGTTATATTCTTGCAAACAAAGAACATGCTGAGCGCGTCGAATCAGCAAACGAATCTTCAACTTTAAAAGTTCAAACTTAAAAGACCGCACGATGGTGGATTTTTCACGGGGCTTTGTGACCCGAATGGACAAAAAAGCTGTAGTCATGCTAATACTATTAGCGAGCTTTATTGCAACATAATGGTCGTTATATTGATACATTGTCCTGTCAACAAAAAGGGGACGGTTTTTAATTTTAAAACAGTTCATTTTTTAGCAAATCATAAAAATTAAGATTAATTAATTATTTAAATTTAAAAGAGTTTTCGATTCGCTTTAAATTAAAATTATTGCAACACGATTCATTAAAGATTTTTTATCGCTATTCTAACGGTGAGTGTATTAATTAAGGATCCATTATTCGAGCAACTTCCATCGACGCCAAACGGCCCAATAGAAAAGGCTAGTTTATAGATACCAGATTATTCGTTGCTTTCGAATAGATATAGGTGCCTTTAATGGCAGATGGATTATATTAGATGATTAGCCGATCGAGTCAATAAATATTTTAATGAGGAGATAAGGCAGTTCGGTAGTGGCTTTTCACTAATCTCGTTCCGAACGAAGATCGTTTAATGTGATAGTAAGCTGGCGCCTGTGGTTAAAATGGAAGCTGGTTCATTACATTGTCCATTCTTCAATCTACTTACTTACTACGGGATTTATCTGTACATCAGCAAATTAGGTTCGGAGAATGGTTTATTCGATCTTATTAAAATAATTTAAAAAATATATTTACCCATAAAACCTTACTTCAAAAAAAAGAAGAAACAGATAAAAAATAATAACTGTTCATTTATATTTTTAAAATTCTAACTTTAAGAAATCGTACAAAATTTATTTATGGAAATTAAGAAATGATTTCTATGTTAAATAAAACCTTCAAGATTCTATTTTTTTATTATAAAAGTTAAATTTATTCTAATTGCTACCAAAATGTTTTAAAAAATTGGAGAAATTTAATCGAACCTAACGATTTTTTAATAAACTTTGAAAAATCATAACGATTTTATTTACAAAAATATAGGAACGGTTTTTACATTTAATTAAATTTAAGAGATTTTATTTTGGATTAAAGAAAACAAATTCGTTGTAATTCTTACAGAAAAAATTAAAGAAATTCTTGAAGTCAGAAAGAATTTTGTTAGTTAACTTAAACGTAGTTATTCTAGTTTTTAGATTGTAACTCTCTTAATATCGAGAATTGAAGAGAATATTTATAATAAGAAATATACTCGATTGAGAAAGGAATAACTGTTGTTTGAAACATTTTTCCCTATCACGATTAGTTTTCGAATTAGATTTAGCCAAATTTAAAAAGACTATGGTGTTGTGGTTGTTTTAATTTTTGGATAATAACTCTCTTAATATTGAGAATTGGAAAGAATGTTTATAATAAAAAGTATTCGCGATTAAAAAAGGAATAACTGTTGTTTGAAACATTTTTTCCTATTACGTTTACTTTTCGAGTTAGATGGAATCAAATTTGAAAAGATGGGGTTTTGACGTTATTCTAGTTTTTAGGTTGTAACTCCCTTAATATCGAGAATTGAAAAAAATGTATCTAACTAAAAATGCTGACTATTAAAAGGGGTATAGCTTTTCTTTAAAACATTTTTTCATATCTCGTTTAGTTTTCGAGTTAGATGAAACCAAATTTGAAAAGATGGAGTTTTGGCGTTATTCTAGTTTTCAGGTTATAACTCCGTTAATATCGAGAATTGGAAAGAATGTTTAGAATAAGAAATATTCCCCATTAAAACAGGAATAACTCTTGTTCGAAACATTTTTTCTTATCATGATTAGCTTTCGAGTTAGATGAAGCCAAATTTAATAAAAACATGGTATTGTGGTTGTCCTATTTTTTAGGTTATAACTCTCTTAATATCGAGAATTGGAAAGAATGTTTATAATAAGAAATATTCGCGATAAAAAAGGGAATAACTATTATTTGAAACATTTTTTCCTACCTCGTTTATTTTTCGAGTTAGATGGAATCAAATTTGAAAAGACTGGGTTTTGGCGTTATTCTAGCTTTTAGGTTGTAACTCCCTTAATATCGAGAATTGAAAAAAAAAATGTTTATAACTAAAGATGTTGGCGGTTAAAAAGTGAATAGCTTTTGTTTGAAACATTTTTTTCTATCATGCTTAGTTTTCGAGTCAAATGGAACCAAATTTGAAAAGATGGGGTTTTGGCGTTATTCTAGTTCTTAGGTTGTAACTCTCTGAATATCGAGAATTGAAAAAAAAAATGTTTATAACTAAAGATGTTGGCGGTTAAAAAGGGAATAGCTTTTGTTTGAAATATTTTTTTCTATCATGTTTAGTTTACGAGTCAAATGGAACCAAATTTGAAAAGATGGGGTTTTGGCGTTATTCTGGTTCTTAGATTGTCACTCCCTTAATATCGAGAATTGAAAAAAATGTTTATAACTAAAAATGCTGACTATGAAAAGGGGTATAGCTTTTGTTTGAAACATTTTTTCCTATTTCATTTAATTTTCAAGTTAGATGAAAAAAAAAAAATTAAAAGGGTTTATTTATGAAGATTAGGAATAATAAATAATCTAATAATCTTTACAGTAAATTAATACTTAAATTTCTGTGTGTGATTATAACATTCAAATTTATTGTAATTATCGCAAAAACAATTTGACTATTCATGTTGTAGATCCTCTTCACCAATATACGATTGTATCAAAATTTAAGCACGAGTTTTTACGCTTTTATTGGTACCTTTATTATTCTATGCTGACATGATACAAGATCTTGTATCATGTATCACAAATGTTGATTTTGTAGAGCCTCCGAAGATGGCGTAAAGCGCCGAAACGCGTCAGGCAGAGAATAATAAAAGTACCAATAAAAGCACAAAAACTCATGTTTAAATTTTAATACAATTTGACTAGTTGTAAAAAACCGCTAAAATCGTTCAGATTTTAATTCTAGAAATTAAAAAATAATTCTTATGTTAAATTAAAACTTAAAAACTCTAGTTTTTATGATAAGTATTCGTATTTGGGTTTAGAAATAAAACAAAGAGTTTGGTATGAAATCGATTTTAAATCTTTACTCAACGACTTTAGAAAGATGATTTTTCAACAAGTTTATATGACTGTTGTTCTTCTTCTAATTATGAGACAATTGTCCTTGTTTGCTATCACGTTTCATTTTGTTTTCATTTTCCCTTGGGTATCATTTAAAACATTTTTGTAATCGTTTATAGCATTTGAATGAATAATGAATTCGAATTAATAATGCATTGAATGAATAAAGAGCTACCTCCACTTCCAACATGATAAACTTTTGATGCAGTGATGACATCGGATATTAATTGTTTCGTGATCTAACAATGATTCTATGTTGTTACGAATGCTAAATTCAAATTTTCTTCATCTGGAATTTCAATGGCTGTGACTACTTCAACGTAGAATGTTTGATAAAGTGTGTGGAAGATGTCATATTGTACTCATAGTTCCAAGCCTTGTTCTAGTAGCAATTAGATCGCTTACAATTCACTAAAATTTCGTAGGTAATTCAAATAAAGGTCCATCCGATATAATTTCAAGTTTAAATAGTTGGTTTTCCAATGGAAGTTGAATTGTTAACCTCTTACTTTGTTGGGAGCAAAGTGGTTGTCGAAATAACTCTAAGGGCCAGCTTCAAAATACGCGTTTTATTCTATACTGAATATTACACTCACAAAGAGATGCGACCGGCTCGACATCTTAACCATAAATAGGTATTGATCTGTGATTTTAACACCAACTCTTATACTTTTTCGCGCAGGACTACCTTATTTGATCGGCGTTTTGAAGTTTTGCCGCCGGCGCCCACCAACAAATACGAAACAACCTCGAGCCCCAAAAAAAGGAAACTCCAAAAAAATTAACGTTAAATATAAACAGGACAAAAATATAAAAGAGACAAACATAAGAAATAATTTAACACTTTAGTACTTTAGTCACTAGGTAACACACAAATACGTCCCAGTGCACGTTTTTCTATGCCTTTCATAGTCTTAATCGACACTATTCTCACCGCACTATTTGCACCGGGGTGAAGTTCCACAACACGTCGAAGTCTCCACTGCAAGTGCGGCAGATTTTCATCTCGCAATACCACCACAGTGCCAATCTGTAACGGTTCCAGGTTCCGAATCTTCCATTTACCCCCGGGTTGCAATTGTAGAAGGCACTCCGTTGTTCATCATTTCCAGAATTCCTGTTTAAGTTGTTCTATACGTTGCCACCGAGTTAGTCGATTTTCTTTGTTGTCCAGTAGAGCAGTTCTTCCGGCGGAGCTATTAAAGATGCACCAATTAAGAAATGTCCTGGCGTCAATTTTCTAAATCGTTAGAATCGCTACTTAAAGCAGTCAAGAGTCGGGAATTAAGGCTAGATATGCTAGAGTTAATTCATTATTCGGTGATCTGGCACTCCTAGTAATCTAGCATTTCATTGATCTTAACACTTTATTGACCGGTGACGAGATAACTCGTCATTTCATATCCAAACGTTGCTGACCGGTGACGAGTTAACTCGTCGTAATTACACATTACACTTACATTGCGGTGACATGACATAGTTTCTACGTAAAATTGCTGGTCAATAAAGTGTTAACAATCAACTTTATAATTCGAAACTTAATAAAATTGTACGTTTTATAATTTGATAGGTTGATTCTCACTATAAAATTAGTGGCCAAAAAATGTTGGAACAACTCCGAAGTTGGATAATGTCAAGAACAACGGAAGTTATACCGATTAAGTCGGGCTTTTTAATGGAAGGTTATGTTATTCTTCCAGTTGGGTTTTGGAGTTCGTACACTCAGTTCATATCACACTCCAGCTACAGGATTTCTGTAGACTTGATAGAATTCTTGGATTCTTGTGACTTCTTATTCTCTTCTTCTTTGAAACGTTTTTTATTATTTTTTCTTTACTATTATCTTTCTTGGTTTCCAAATTTATCAGGTTTTCATTTTCAGAGATTCTATTAAGGTTAGAAGTTTGTACATTTTCTCGGCTGTTAAGATCGATGTACCAGCAATTCGTTGAAAATAGTGTTTAAACGATTTATCAGCAGCTTCCCAGCTACCACCCATATATGGAGAGGCGGGTGGAATGAAATTCCATCCCATCCCTTAACAAGAGAATAATTGTAAAATTACCGTTTCGAATGTTTTTGACTCAAACAAATTTTTGACTTCTTCTAATTCTCGAATCGCCCTTACAAAGTTTGCTCCGTTGTCGGAGTACATTCGTGCCACCTTACTTTGATAAATGGCATACATTTTCTGGATAAATATCTGTCAATTTACCTATTTTTTTTGTAAAGCTCACTTAAAGCTCATAACGAATTGCCAAGATGTTTTACTATCATACTTTTTGTCGGCAAATTTTTCTTGATCCAGTTCTTGTCAGGAATTGTTAGTGCGTTTTGTAGATAAACCAGTTCTTGTAATTCTACCAAAAAATATTTCATTCGAATTTTCCAGATGCTATAACGCTTGTCTTTCAAAGCGAAAAATATTCTTTTTTTTTTCTTGGTTCATATTTTATTGCACTCACAATCAGTTTCACGTTAAAACGATTGTTGTTTTTACAATTTACTTCAAAATTCATTTACTAATCGTGAATGTTCATAATTTGTTGGTTTTTGGAGACTTAGAAATAAAATATAGATACCTATGCTTGATATGAAATCGTTTATAATCTTTCTCACCCGACAACTGTCAGAAGGTACTTAATCGAATGTATAATGGAATGTTTCCATTATAAATTTTAGACTCTAAAATTTAGAGGGTAAACCTCTACCTGCTTATTCGATTGTTGTGTTTATTCCAATTTGTTCTATAAAATATTTCAGGATAGTTTTTCAGATTTTTTTTTCCAAAATAGTTACCTTTACTTAATTGGTAACAAAATGTAACACTATTAAAAAAATCATCATTTCTTTTAAAATATATAAATTTTTGGGTGTAAGCCTCTACCTGCTTATTTCATTTTTGCGTCTATTTCTATTTCTCCTATGAAATATTTATGGGTAATTTTTTCATTTTTTTTTAGAAAATTTCTTAAGACATTATTTACATTTACAAACAAAATGCCTTTTTAGAAGCATTAAAAAATTCATAATTTCTTTTAAAATCTAGAATTTTAATTGATCGACAAATCACAAACTCAACTTCTAACTAAAGTTGGAAGTCACCCAAGTTTATAAAACAACCCCAAAAAGAACGAATTTAAAAGAATTTAAAATACCTCCAAGTTTAATCGATACATCGAAACGATTTTAAACATACAACCGCGCAATATAATTAACCGTTTCGTGCTATTATCTGAAGAAAACTCGATCTAATAATAACTAGAAAATCAATTTGAAGTAAAAAAAATCCGGGTTGGGATCAATTTTCTTACGCCGAACGAGATCAAAATGGGTCTAATACACCTGATGAAACTCTTTCTTCGATCAGACCGCAGCAAATCGCAAAACAAACATCCCAGACCGCGATCCCGGGGTATACTTTGCCCGTAATTGGATCCTGAGACAATCAGGTCGGAATTGCTTACATAATCCAGCAGGTGTAATCTTCTGCACGTACTCGAGGTAAACGTGGCGCGAATAATCTCGGTCTTATAACAAGCCAAGATTGGTTACCGATGGGTACAAGGTAAGAAAATAACTCCTCCACGATCAGTATTTAATTGTTTATTTTTACCGAGTTTCTGTTTACTGTTATAAAAGCTACCATCTTTTGTATCGAACGTAGTTAACAATAGCCGTTTAATTTACTTTATTGACATTAGAAATCGTCAAAGGAGTATGTCAACGAGTCCCATTTATCATATACCGGATTGAATAGCCTTAATTAGACAATATGCGTAGTACGCAATAGTAGCTATTGTATGTTTAGACCGATCGTACCCCACTGGAAACGTTAGTGTAATTAATAGCTGTATATTGTGAAGTTACAATACCGAAGGAATGATATTGTATCGAAGAGAAAAGATGTTGGAAGAATGGAGAAATTATATCTACACAAACCAATTTAAATTGTTGCAGTAGAGAAATCTTATTGTATTTAATGTAAACTAGTTTCTTTTTGGTGTTTGTTTAAATTAATTAAAAAAAATGTTTGCATTGGATGTAGGATTTGATCCGATTTCTAATTTATTGACAATGAGTTTCTGGTAAATGATCTATTAATCATTTAGTGGATATAACGACCTGTCTGCATGATAGGTACACAAAGAGTTATTAAATTTCGGGCCTTCCACAGTAGCCGTATTAGATCGATATGGCTCCCGCTGCGTTTCGAGAATCGGCTTTAACAAATCGAATTTCCGTCAACAAATAAACGACGCAGCACGAAGTCTCGTTATAAATTGAATTACACTATGAACATCTAACTAAATATACACACATAAAGTACTTACTTTCCAAATAGTTTCGGTATCATATGCATAAGGAAAAAAAATTTTATGATAGGTATTGGCATCTACCATAAACACATTTTTTCATATGATATCCTTATGGTTTGTGAATTAGATGATGGAATTACAGAGAAACTTTTAATTATTTCTAACTAATATTACTTATTATGACATAAAATAACATAATATCCATATCAAATAATCAATCATAAAGCATTTCCATTATATACATTTACAAAACAAAAACTAAGATCAGATTTTCAAATTACACCATAATGTTTCAAATATAAAAACCAACACGAACACTAGGCTCGACTGTAACCCTAATTGACGTTAAAAAAAACTAAATTTAACAGTCGATTCAGAAGCAAATGAGGCGTCAACGTAATCACTCACATTTTAATGCGATCATATCGCTAATGGCTTCGATATCGACCCAACTTTTCCGTCATTAATTCTTGATAGCCGGAGATTTGTTTACCGAGAAAAACCCCTAATTCCGTCGGTGAAACGGTCAAAAGGTTACGTTTCATTTTTTTCTTATGTCTACTAGTTTAACGGTACAAATCGTTTCCTGTATTTTACAAGACATTAGGATACCTCGGTTGTTTAGTGACCTGCCTTGCGGTCGTCCGACAGTAGCTAAATGAGTGTTTTTCGTGTCAACCGAGACCCAGATACCATCTCTAAAGCTGTGTATAAACTTAGATCTTCATCTATTCGAGGCAGGTATCTAAACGAAGGGACAACAAATTGCTTGCTTTACGTCCGGTTTCTTTGTATTGTGAAATTTAATGGATTATAATCAAATTTAATAGATGTTAGCGTCTGCAGGAAATAAATTATTTTATACAATAAAATTTTTAAATTTGTGTAGTTCGCATGTTTAGCTTTATTTTAAATTGTAAAAAATAATTTTAGTTAAACTATCTTATTATTAAGGAAAACTGATTAAATATAATCGGTTAATTTAATAATTCTTAGAAATCGTTTGAGAACAATAGAAATTTACTACATATTACTATTCTGGGTTAATTCCTTAAGTTTCCATATTTCTCAACCAATTTAAACGTATGATTGTTCAGTTGTTAGAAGAATAATTAATCAGTGTATATATTTATAGTATATTGCTATAAGATAGACTCTAAACAAATGGCAAAAGCAAAATTATTAAGTCATAAAATATAAATCTTGTAGAAGCGTTAAGAGAATTATGGATATAGTCGTCTGCACCAAGGTTTGGAATAACGATGCTGTAATATACTCCCTCTGTCCCATAATAAGTGTCCGATTTTGCCATTTCTCGAAACTTAACGTTATTTTGAAAGGTCAGTTACAATCTTGTACTTCATCAAGAGAATTAAGTTAAAACTGACACATGAATCTTGTTAAAAAATTTAAACGCGTCTACCTAACTTTTGAGTAGTGATTTATAAACATACGCCATCTTTTTATTTTTAAAAATACCGGAGTGATCACATAATGGACCGTCGAGGAATTTTTGAAATTGTGCCTCAACAAGAAAGGCCTAACCTAAAACAGGAAGTGCGTCAAAATGTGTACCATTATTTGCTAGAAGTGTTAATGGAATCTTAAACATTGATCGATAGAGAATACTGCTCGGTATTTTACACCGGAGAAGACTATAGAATTTGGCATCGAGGACAAGAAACCTTACGTGAAGGAGCGGTAAGCGCGAATTTAAATTCTCGAAATTCTGGAAGAGTCGGCAAGAAACGAGAAATCGTAGATATAGAAAAAATAAAAGAGATACCAATTCATCACCGCAGAAATCTCCGATCATTTGCATATGCCATTGGAATTTCAAAAAGCACAATTCACAGAAGCATTAAATCTGGACTGATCAAACCTCATTCAAGCGTAGTAAAGCCATTTCTTACTGGCCGTAACAAAATCCAACGTTTTGACTACTGTTTGGCAATGCTTGATTCTGAAAGTATCGCTGCTGGTGAACCTATTTTTAATTATATGAAAAACTACATTCGTGTTGACGAGAAATGGTTTTATTTAAAAAAAGACCTCTAATAAATACTACCTCGCTAATGATGAGAAGGAACCTTATGAAACATGTAAAAGTAAGAGGTTTATTACGAAGGTCATGTTTTTAGCCGTTGCTGCCCATCCAAGATGGGATAACTACCGCAATCAATGGTTTAATGGAAAACTAGGGATTTCGCCATTGGTAATTCAACAGCCTGCCAAACGTTTTTTTTTTATTTTAAAACGGACACTTATTTTGGGACTTAAATTTTCACCATATCGGTCACTTATTATGGGACAGAGGTAGTAACAAAGTTAAAGTTTCATGATGGTGTAGGTAAAGAAGTAATAAATACAAATAAGTATCCGTAGAGATGACAGAGAACAGGTATGATTTTACCAACTTACAAAAGTAATATTCTACACATACATGGTACAGCAGAAATAAGTAACTCCCATATTGCGAAAAATCACTACGGAGCTTCTAAAGCAACTAGAGGGTTGTGATTTATTGCGTTATGTATGGTTAAAGCTCTATAATAAAGTTTTCAGTTGTCAACATATTGCAATCAGGTGAACATAGGAATTTTTGTAGGGAAGTTTTTCCTAAAATATGACAAATCTATAGTTATCAGACAGATAGCATTTCGCACAAGGTTGAATTTACGTGATAATGAAAGGGTTCTGAATCGAGAAAGAGTTTTACTATGGACTCAAAAAGTAAAAAAAATGGATGTGCACTAAAGAGAAAGCTATCTGGATGTTCCAAATAAGTGAAGCCACCCGAAAATACAATAGCAGACATTACGCAGCTTTACAATTTTCGGAAAAAATTCTGAGACGAATTTTGCATACCCAGCTCTATTTATACCCATATAAAATGAAGTGATTGATCAATCATTTTCTTCAATAGGTTGAGAAATCTTAAGAACTATTGTAATGGAATTCTGACAGTTGTGTCTCTCATTACTATTCTGTGAATTAGCAATAAAGCCCGTTTCCACATTTTTGGCACAATAAACAAAGAAAATCTTCGATATTGAGCTAATGAAAATCTTCGATAGCGTAAGTGATCAATTTCATAGTCCAAAAGTAACTATTTGATGTACTATGTCGTTTATAGGTGTCATTGAGCCTTACCTTTTTTGAAAAAGATAAAGTAACAATTAGGCTTGTTTGACACATATGCGGTTTCATTCGGTTCGGTTTGTTTCCGATTCGTTTTCAGTCGCTACCAACAAGTGTGAAACGGTGTTTCGGTTCCTACTCAACTCCTAGTAAAAACCGTAAAACCCCAAAAATTCTTTCAACACGAATTGGTTTTATCAGGTTTGTTATAAGTATGAACTCATGTATAAGGAACAGAAAGCAGACAGAGTGTTGACGGTTTCAATTTGATATCGAATTGATCTTTTTCAAAATGGTCTAATATTATTATTTTTCGAAAGTTGTATTTTTTTCTAATAAAATGAGCAGTTTACCAGAAGATATTGATGTTGATCGATTGATTTCGCGTTTTCGTTAGACGAGTTTAAAACTTCTTCGGTTATTTGGATCGTTGTACTTATTTGATGGTCGTATCGGTTTTATTTGATTTTTGTTGGGTTTCTCTTACATCAGACCACTGGAAAAGTATTTTTTTAGTACAATTTAAACCAGAACTGAAGGACAAATCATGTGAAAAATATAAGGATGTCATTGTTAAGGATTTATTATTTCTATTAAAATTATAAGCATGTGTAGTTGCCTAAATAAAATTTTATTTCTTGAATTTATTGTGATAGCTCGAATTTTGGAAGTCCAGTTTTTGTTAGGGGACCAAATATATAAAATAGCCCGTTTTCGTTGCTTTGCGCTCTCTTCGCTTTTGTTACTTCGGCGCCACGCAATCTATTTCCAATATATCGCCGTTCCGGAACAACATCGACGTAACTGCAATTTTTTGACAAAATGAGTTAAGGCCATCAATGTATCCAAAAAATGCAGATTTTAATTATTTTCGCATTTCCTGCAAAATTTTTTATTTTGCAGTTGTGTCGATATTCTTCCGGAACGGCGATATCATTGTTTCGTTTTCATCGTTAAGTCGTTAATATAAATTCGTCGCTATTCTTGCTCCCCATCATCGAAGCTGTTATCCCCGAAAAGTTGTGCAAATAACTGGTTTTCTAAGCAAAGAAGTGTTTCAACCAGCGCTACCCAGATATTTCCAGAGAAACTTGTAACAGTTATATTATAGTAATAGAAATAAATGTGATTCATTAAATGATTTCATTGACATTCTGAAATAATTATAAAAATTGTCTTTATGTTTCCTTATCTTGGGAGGATATGTAAAGATCCAAATTCTAGCCACGAAGCGCTGAGAGAGAAACAACAAATCAACAGCATGACTCCTCTCAATTGATGATTATTTTTCACCAACGCGACTTAATACAGAGTGGGCCACTGAAAACAGTAAACGCAAGTTTTGGCCACTTAACATCAATTTTGCGAAAAACGCTCGAACATGTCAATTTTATTATGAAGGGGGATATCGGAATGGATTAGTACTATTTGCATAACTCCAACCCTAAGATGGGGGTAGATTGCACCCCAAACATTTTAAATTGAAAGAGGTGTCAAACGCCACACAGTTTTAAAGGCCTTTCAAATCTTTTTTCAGCAGTCTTTTTATTTTTGAAATCCGATCATTAATTCCAGAGAAAGAATCGTTTAAAACAAAGTTTATTAAATGTTCAAAATTACAGACAGAGGTCTAAAGAAGTTAAAACTTCAGAAGTCTTTTTCTCTGGAATTAATGATCGGATTTCAAAAATAAAAAGACTGCTGAAAAGAGATTTGAAAGGCCTTCAAAACTGGGTAGCGTTTGACACCCCTTTCAATTTAAAATGTTTGGGGTGCAATCTACCCCTATCTTAGGGTTGGAGTTATGCAAATAGTACTAATCCATTCCGATAACCCCCTTCGTAATAAAATTGAGGTGTTCGAGCGTTTTTCGCAAAATTGATGTTAAGTGGCCAAAGCTTGCGTTTACTGTTTTCAGTGGCCCACTCTGTATATGTATGGCAGAAAATGCAAATCCTACTAAAAATCGTAAAAGAACCACGTATGTATGAAAACGTTCCAATCATTTTCGGTTGCAACGTAAAACGAACCGAACTGAATGGAACTGCATACGTGTAAAACAGGCCTTAGTGTAAATTCGACTAGATACAGTGACATGTTGAAGAATTTTCTGCGTTTGAAAACGGAATATAGGAGACAACACATTGCAGAGGAATTTTGATTCCAACAAGATAGTACTACAGCTCATACAAAGAAATTTTTATGAAAATTTAATAGTCGGGGATTAAATAGTCCCTTTATGCGAGGAACTCCCTCTGACTTTTCTTTGAGGATATTTCAAGAACAGGGTGTTCAAACATCATCCTCGGTTAGTAGATTGCCTAAAGCAAGGGTAGGCAACTTTTAGTATAGTAAGGGCCGGATTACTGTTTATTTTTCGTATGTGGACCGGAATAAAAAATTAACAACTTTTTGTTACTTATATTTACTAACAAACTTATACTAACTAATAAAGTTAGTTATTAAATCTCCCAGATCTCCTGCTTTCCTTAGTACAACAACTCCTCAGAAAGCAGGAAATTTGGGTTCGAATCCCAATGCAGTAATGAGACATTTTTTTCTCTAACTCATTAGTGGTAAAAACCATTCTTTAATTTTTTCTTTCGTCTAAAAAATAATAATTTTGAAAACAAAAATTATTTATTATTCTTTCCAAAGGTCTCGCGGGCCAGATTAGACATTCGTGCGGGCCGGAGTTAGCCCGCGGGCCGTAGGTTGCCTACCGTTGGCCTAAAGCATGCTATTCAACCAAAAATTGAAAGAATTTCACCCGATGTGATAGTGAGAGTGATGGAAAATTTTCAGGAACGGCTGTAAATATACTTATATCGCCCGCCAAGGCCGCTATTTAGACAATATAACTTTTAAAATTTACCTGGTATTTATCAATAGTTACTTTATTGTAAAATGGTGTAAATTATTGGTAAATTATTATTACCAATGTAATATGAAGAAAGAAAGTTTTTAAAAATCAAAATTGGTCTGTCTGGAAATCCATCTAGCTGAGAGTTATATAAAGGAGGGTTAAGTATAGGATCTCCTTACATTTTTGGCTTCTTTGAGCGTCATTAATTATTCGTATAAAGGTGCGCTTAAACCAAACGAGCAAAGAGCTAGAGTCAGAATAAGAGCGTTCCCTCTTGATCTTTTAGTGTAAACGAAAGCTCATTTTTAGCGTTTATGCCTAAATATCAATGAGTAAAAAATGAGAACCAAGTACTAGAAACGTTACACAATAGATATTTATATCAGCCGACGTTATGTCCGATTCTGACAGCAATACTATAATTGAGTTGTCTGGTTTCAATTTCCCTAAATCCATTTTTGGGCAAAAATGAGATATATGCGCTATCTGTTAGAAAAAGTTGTTTTCTATAAAATACTCAATGATTTGTATTAAAAAACGCGCGAATACCTTAAAAATTCAAATCAAATAGACAGCCTTTAGATTCAAATCCCACTAAATCCATTTTCAATAGATGCGCAGTTACAAAAACTGTACAATAGATTCAAAGGAGTTTTTAGGAAAAACCAAACCGCCATGAATATTCAGCCAAAAGAAATTCCTACCGGAGTGAAACCAAAAGATCTGAAAATGAGAGATGTAAATAACTTGTTAAGCAAACATTATGGAAAGAACTGGAGAGAGGTAGAAAATTTGGCTTATTATAGAGATGTGTTGGGAAAATTTTAGAACAATAATATTCCTGGCGATTCCCGAGAAGACAGTGGGGACGAAGAGCCTATTTTATGTGAATCAACCGAAAATATACCTGATGTTAGAGTTTAAGAGTTTTTTAAGTACAGTTTTTAAATAACATATCTTTCAAAAAATAAAGTTTCCTGTTATTAGCTACAAAGGGATTTGATTCACTTTCAACTCATGCCTAATCCATTTTGTTCAGATTCAAATGAGCCTTATCGACAGTTTGTTAGCAAACGCAACCAAACACCATTTTTAAATCCACTTTGTGATTTTTATATCTATTTCAAAAGACGTGGTTATAGAATTTTTGAAACTTCAGTAAGTCTTCTAATAACAAATAAATTACGTTTGAATTAATGACGCCAAAATCATCCCAAAATAGGTACTTTTTTGCAGTTTTCTCAAAATCGAAAAGTTTGGACTTAAGGGGATTTGAAACCAAACAACTCAATTGCAAGTGCTGCATACTTTTGAATGCAAATCATTTTAAATTAGAAATGCAGTCGACACTGCTATTTGATTTTATAATCACAGTTTTTTTTTGCCTTTTTCGACGGTATAATGCAAGAAGCGAATCCATCATTCGTTTTGCTTCTTACGTTTTAGTAGATTTGCAATTTTCTGCCAAACATTTTGTTTGCGAGTTGTATTTTTATAATGTTCAAAAGTCGGATCCCATAGATATCTGCAATTTCGGTAGGCTTCTATCATTCGTTTCATTTCTGATCTTGCAAGGTCACGACACATAAAGCCCTATCGTAATTATTTACAAATGCTGACAATGATGGGACCATTGTATAAGATTCTATGTAGCCTAGTCCCAATATATTTCTTCAAAGATTTTCATTTTCTGTCCTCGTATAGTTTACTCACTAGATCGCGATCAGACTGTCTCCTTTTGTTTCCTATTCATCGTACTGAAACTTACCATAAATCATTTATTGTGGAGTCAATTGTGCTTTGGAATGAGTTGCCTGCGGAAATGTCCCTAACATATCACAGTTTAAAAATGCCCTTCAGCGGTATCTATTTGGCTTGCAACTTTCCCTTTCTGCGTCTTCAGTTTTCAGTACTTTTCAGTCTTCCGTACCATTTCGGTGTAAAGCATTTTGTTTTGCTTTTTTTTCAAGTAATCAGTCATTCTACTTATACCAAATTGCATCAAAAAATATAGTATCTACTAATGATAAAAGAAAATATAGCAACAATTTGCAATCAAGTCTCATTCTACGAAACAAATCTTCTCATTCACATAACTCACTTAATCATCTTCTTAATAACCCAAAAAAACGACGAATAATTCATTAGTGCAAATTAACCCCCACTTGAGTCCTTTTTTCATACTCTTTCCACAATCACCGGAGTTTCCATTATTTTAATCGCACGAATTCGTCCCCACCAGGTGAAATCCGCCACGCCCGTTGGTTGGGCGTAAACTACACCAAGTCTTTCCTCTCATTGGCTTCTTGTTCCCTTTCCCCAGGTGAGCAAGCACTCACACAACTCACCTGAGACCAGTTTTGTTCAGGTTCTGGCCTCCGACACTGTGCGGCTCTGTTTGTTTGTCGCCTGTCTCACCATATACATACATAAATACATAAATGTATATGTGTATATGTTACTTGTAGTATATATAGATATATACACCCTTGGTGTCTGTATGTATACATATGTACACGTGCATATAGATAAATACTGCGTGTAAACGACGCATCGACGCGACGTGCTCTTTTTGTTGTTGTTTATTCGTTGTTGTTTTTTTGATTTTTTCAAATTTTTTTTCTTTTCGTCGCGTTTTCGTTGGACGAGTTTAAAACTTCTTCGGTTGCTTGGATCGTTGTACTTATTTGATGGTCGTGTCGGTTTTATTGGATTTTTGTTGGGTTGATTTAACATCACGGCACTGGGTGAGTATTTTTTTTTTTTTTAATATTGAATTATTAAATTTAATTTTACTTCTTAATTTTAAATTCTTCAAAAATAATTAATAACTATATTTCCTTTAATCATTTATAAATAAACCTGTTTGGCTTATTTATTTGTCTAATGAGAAAATAACTTTTCCGTTCGATTTAATAAAGTTTCTTCCCGAGTTTAATTTAAAACATCCGTTCAGAACCGTTTGGTTTTTTTAACGGTCGGCAATCATGCGAATTAATTAAATTAATTTCTAAGCCACGCAAGCGTCGGCGATTAATTAAAATTTGCTCGCCGGACATTTACGCCGCTCTAAAGTTTATTATTTATCGATTTTTTATGGTAAACGTTCGATCGTAAAACGACGCTAGGAGGAAACCGACGTCCTCAGAGGTTCCACACCGTAAATATTATAAATCGATACACGACATCGGCTGTAAAAGGATCTTTATGTTCGCACTTAACGCGTCTTATGAAATAAAGAGGAGACAAAGAACGTTAATTCCGATTACGTGAAAAAAGTCGCTAATTTGAATCGTTTTATTTCTCTTCTTTTTTAAATTACGGTTATTCCGAGAATTGTTTTCGAAGTTACGCTAATAAGACTCTTACGAAATCTTTTATGCAGTTTACTTATAATTAACCAATCTTTTATGGCTGATTTTCCTTTCGAAAAACATAAAATTACTTTGTAGTATGAGAGTACGATAAATAAACATTGTATTTTACGTTTATGTAGTTGATGACGAATATTGAATCGTTATTTAATCTTTACGAATCATTTTACGACTTAAGTATTACTCAATCACCTAAGTGTAATAGACTTTGTTAATATATCTTCATATATAATAATTAAACTATAAGAATAAAGCAATAAGAAAAATAAATGAGAATATTAAAAAAATTGATTGTAAAATAAATCATATTATCGCCATATAAGTCTATATGCCAATTTATAATCTGTTGAAGAAAAATATTAAAGTCGTGAAATGCCAACGATATTAACTGGTATAACACAGGATGTCATAAATATGGAAAATTATCATATACCTGCGTTTGAATCAGGATTTGTTTCTGTGGTAGAAATGTTTAGTTGTGTAACTTCTAAGAAATGTTAAAATTTCTTTTATACTTCATGTTGGTTGTTTTAAATTTATTAGTTTCATCTTTTATTATATGAAAAATCTAAGAACCAAAAGATAAAAGTGCCAAAAAGAAAGGATAATACGTTTTGAGAAAACATAGGCTCAGGTTTTAGAAAAACATATTCTTAGAACTCATCATTGTGACACTTAAATCCCAAAATTTTGAAATCTTAAATCAGATGAGTAATATAAATTAGGATTTTGATTAACTTATAATTTAGACAAAGTGTAATTGAATAAACATAATTAATTCTCCACCAACATTTTGTGGACTTGGCACCAAAAAAAGATACTTGCAATAAATCTGCTATTAATAATCTGGAGAATGTGGTCAAATTGAATAAAACTAAAAAATTGTCGAAACTAAACTTCGACTTCGACGAATATAACCAAAAAATTGTTGAAACTAAAGTTTAACTTTTAAAAACGAGCAAACCTCTTGCAAGTCAGATATGACTTTTTAGTTTTTTCGGTGTAGCTTTGCCATAAAATGTCTTTTACGGAATCTTAAATGGCCTTTCGACTTATATTACTTTTACTAAGAAAAATTGATTTTAACAAGAAATTAAATCGGAAGACACTTAAGTAATAATTTAACGTGTGTCGTTTAGTGCCTACTAAATAAATCTGTACCTAAGAATTAAAGAGGCTTAAGTTCAAAATAGCTTAATTGTCAAATAGTTGAAAATATAATATTTCTAACTTCAAGTAATAATTCTCAAGTTGTCGTCTCATAAGCAATGTAATCCGTAAGCTAGGAAATATTATTGTTTGATACTGTTAGTCTGGTTAGAGTTCATAAACAAAACTTATTTTATTAAACCGTATTTTATTAAAAATCCTTGTTAACTAATTTATGTATGAATTGGAATTACGTCCCTTTAGATCTCACAAGGGGGCCACCAAACGTGCAACCTCCAGAGTTTGTTTCTGATATCTTTATAGATAGGGACATGTTTGTGAAGCTGCTTGGTAAAATATGTTAGGCACAAAAAATCCTTTCAGTGATATAAAGAAGTTAGCAATTGAGGAACAATGTAACCCATAAACTATGAAAGATTGTTATTTGATACTATTAGTCTGGTTAGAGTTCATAAACAAAACTATTTTATTAAGCCTTAAAAATCCTTTGTCCAGACATTGTGGACATTACATTAGTCTTTGCCAGGTTCTATGTCCTGACGTTGTGGACATAACATCTAGGCAAAATAGATGTAAGGTTTGAAGTACTGAGACTCAGCTAATGTCATGTGTCCAAATAAAAAAGACTTTTAAGAGTCAAAAATCCTTATTAACTAATTTATGTCCGAATTGGAATTACGTTCCTTTAGATCTCAAGTACACAAATATCCTTTCGGCGATATAAAGCAGACACCAGTTGAGGAACTGCTTAAACTAACTACTAAACGAATTACTCAAAGCAGGGGTCACGAAACTACGGCCCGCGGGCCAAATCCGGCCCGCCACTGCCATCAATCCGGCCCGCGACAGCTTAAATCTAGTGTCATCAATTTGTTTAGGTAGCGCACTTTGCGACTATTCTAGTCTAGAAATATAGTTAAGAGCAGTAAAATTAAAGCTGTTTTGGCCCTTGGAACATACTGAAAAAATGATTGTGGCCCGTAGGCTTCAAAGTTTGGAGACCCCTGACTCAAAGTATTAAAAATACTCAAGCTTCGTATTTAATAACTGCATGCAACCTTTTAACAATGTTAATATTAATAGCAAGAGTTGTAGTTAATGAAGAGATAGGTCACTTTTAAGAGAATAAAATCATGTATAAACAATGGGATTACAATACATTAAAAAAATCTTGTTTTATGAATGTCTCTAAACAACTATGATAAGTTTTTAAGAATAAATCAAATATTCTAAGAAAGTACAGTTAGGAATAACATTTTTTCCTATTACTGCGAAAGGAATGATACTCCGAAGGCAGACCATAGAAGATCAGGTTTGCGGGAAGGTAAGCCTTCCGATAAGTAAACCTGAAGGTCACGCCTATCTACTACTCTTGCGATATCCATAGATGATCAGGTTTGCTGAAAGGTTTTGTTCATGTATTGAGAAATTCTCGACCTGTAGGCCCAGTCTTCCGGTCGATTTATTCAATAACAGTAAGTGGGGTAGGAGTACTGGCAGGGCCGGATCCAATAAGTGCGGGCCCGATTAAATTTTTTTTGCGGGGCCACACAAAGTTTAAATAAAAATGTTGATTTTGCTGTTTATATATTGAAACAATACAAATTTTAAACATTTACTTCACAAAATTTTTCTAAAGAAAAGGTCATGATACACAAGTCGACGTTTTTTTATACTATAATATGTTAACTTAATGGAGTTTCATGAAACCAAACTCTACATATACATGTACAAATTTTAAAATGCGAGGCTTCTTCAAGCGCGGGGCACAATCGCCCCATATCCGGCTCTGACTTGTGAGTACTGGCTGTACAACGTCTAAGAATTAAGTAATATGTTTTTGGGAAGTCAACGAAAAAACGGGATGCACAAATTGAACACCTTTATTCATATTCTAAGCTTTCGATTTTGTCATTTCAATCTTCCTCAGAGGTATGCTACAAAAATTGACGAGATTAAAAGCTAAACAATTTGAGTAAAAGCATTGAACAAAAGGCCGGTTGGTAAAAACTGCTTACAATCAGAGGTTAAAATATCGGTATAAAATTGCCTGTGTAGCGTACCTCTGAGGAAGATTGAAATCACACAATCGAAAGTTTAGGATATGAACATAGAAGGTGTTTAATTTCTACATCGCATTTTTTGGTTGACTTCCCAAAAAAATATTACTTAACCTATTTGCATCATAAGCGTATATATGCGCACATTTTGCCTGACTACTATCACCAGAGCGCGCATACCGTGTGCACGCCGATGACCTGCGGATATGTTTAATGTAAGTGGAAAAAGGACAGGCTTCCACTTTAATAAGGCTTCCATTAGTTAACATAGGACATATATGCTACGTTTACTTTTCTAGGCGATTGTAGAAGGCAATTCGATGCCTTGTCTAACACATTGACTTGCCCTATCCGCAACTCACCGGTGTGCATACGGTATATGTGCTCATAGCATATAAAAAATGTTCGGTGATAAGAAAAATTTTTCATTTTTCTGTATGTTACAAATGGGTTAATAACAGTAAGGTTTGTTGAAATGTTTAGCAACCGGAAGGCTTGTTTAGCTTGATCGTGTATAGCCACCCTTAAAATAATTTCAATATCGCGTTTTCAATAGTAGTTGACAAGTCTTAGGATGTATATGACTCGACTATTCATTTTATCTTGACGCTAAAGAAGAACTTTTAACATTATTGCCATTCAAAGGTCAACTACGTGGAGAAGATAGGTGTACTTGAGTACCTTGAAACTCATTATATTTCATTCGATAAAATTGTCGCAGTTTCAACAAAAAGAGATGAAGAGGAAAGTCCTACTGGTGTAAAATTAATTGCTATTTCTAAAAAAAAATACCTCTCTAATCACGAGATACAGTTACATCTTTCTAAAGACAAAAAAATGGTTAAATTGGAATTGGTGATTAGGATTCTAAAGAAAAACTCCATTACAACCAAACCTCCTTATTATCGTCAATTTAAGTTCTGTTAAATAAAGCTTATAATGAGTACATACAAAGTCTCTTACAAATTAGCTCTCAAAAAATTCGTTTGTCGTATTGTTGGTGTGTGTTTTGTTCTATTGACTAATGAGTTTGAGTATCATTATTATTACATTGTAAACCCAATTTGTACTACTATTAATTCTTGTTAATATGTTATATGGGAGTTTGGTTCTTATTAGTTGGGATTTTATGTGAACCCGGACGCTCCTTATTCGGGGATGACTAATTGTAAGAACTAATTGGTGTGTAACTCTTCGGTTTACTTTCATGATAAAATCTAACGAAAAGTGAATCAGTTGTACCTTGCAGCTTATGAGAAACAGTCGAATTTAATTCCTAGTTGATGTCAGAATTGATTTTATTTCACTTGCGAAACCCTAAAACTAACAAATATGCTATCCTATGTTCTTGCATTTGTCAACAACTTTCAATTCTCTATCAAGAATTATAATTGTTTTGATTTTGACTTCCATTTCACTTTTTATGGAACGACTACAAGTTGTTTGTTAATTTTTTCCGACTCCCTGACCTACAATATTATATATTTTGGGTAATTCCTCTATAAAGTTGCAACCGAAGATACGTGTTTCGAACTTATTAGTTCTCATCAGGAACAAAATGTAAACTCAATGGAAAAGACACAATAAAGGAAACACAAACATAGGACTTAGTAGTTATCAATTTGGTGCTTCAGCTGCGACATCCTTAATATTTCGGACAACAAGCACCGTTATTAAAGGAAGCAACATCACTCTCTATGAAATCTTAGTTCAAGAATAGGAATTGAATTTTCTAGATTTGAGTTTTACGAAATTACCCAATAATTCTATTTCTTCTTTATTATTCCTACCACCGATTTTATCATTTTTTGCATTATAATTCTTCTTACATCTTGGTTAAATCACTCATACCTCTCAATCTCCTGAATACTTTTTCAATTGTGAACTTATATCTATATAAATCCAAACTGTAATTGATTAAAATGAGTCGTCTTCTTATGATTTATATATTTTTTTTCATAACATTTATTATCAGATCTTCTCCCAACCCTTTAGCATTAACTCTTTAATAAACTTTATGATTTCCTTTATACTTAGATTATCTTTAAAGATTTTCTCTACAAGCCCATGATTGCTAAATATGTTGGTAGGACATTTCCTCTTCTCTGATTCATAAAAAAAAGGTATGATATAACTTAAATCATAAATAATTACCCCATTTATGTAGTGCAATTCATTTCTACCTACATCCTTAACACGTACGCCTTCGCGTAACCACGGGTTACAATTTGATCCGTTCTCATTAAACCTCGGCCGAGCGAGAGTAAACGGAACCTTTTACATTCTCGACGGTGCCGCTGACGTGGCAGATGGATGGTGCCATTTAGGTCCTCAGGCCGGTCAAATTAATTTACAAGACCGATGCAAATTAACTTCGAGAAGCTAATTTAACGCACCGGATACCGGGCTAGCAATTAATAACGGAATTAGAGAGGCATCAACATCATCTACCGCTTTGCACGTTGTCTCAAACGGCCCACGACACTTTTCCTTTTCCATTCCGGCAATCACGATGACACATTTAAGCGAGAATAAGAAATATGCATTTAATGGGAAAGGAACGATTAATAAATTGGTTTGAATGCCACGTGATGTAAGATTTATACGCGAATTTATGTATAAATCACTTTTACATCGGTAATTATTAACGTTCACTGTTTCCTCTATTATTTATAAATAATAATATATAATATTAATAATATCGAATGAACGCCGATCGACGATTGTAAACATGCCAAGTGCGAACTTTCTATCCGTAACAGTAAAAGTAATTAACAAGGTGTGTCCCATCGCGGCTTTCATAGAGAGTTATACCGGTTCATTTATAACTGACACACTGCCGCGTCAATTTCCATAATCTGAATTTCAAATAGTTCTTATTCCGATGCTGAATTATTACTCTCGTTGCAATTAATTCATTAACCGGTGTTTGCATGTATACGATAGTTGGCAGACGTTTGATATCCAATTTATTAAAAGTGTAACAGGAAATTATCTAGGATAAAAAATTTAAATTTCAAAAAATTTAAAAAAAAATCAAAATTATTTTTAGTTTGTGAATAATAATATCGCATTTATATTGTGTTAAAGCCGTCCAGACTGCCTGCTTAAATTTTTGTTCGTCCTTTTGTTGGTCCAATGGCCGATACATGCACTTAACACTATCTGAGGTAGTCGCGACCTGACTAATGGAGTCTTTATCTGTTTTGGCCGCTGTACGGTGTTGGATATTCGAATCAACCAAAAGAATCGCTCGCGGACTAGCAAAATATGTGCTTTACGTGGTGTAAATTGTTAATTAAACGTTAACGACTTAATTAAGCCTTAATGATTACTTATTGACATGTTTTATTACTTACTAAACCTTGGATAAGAAGTAAATAAATTACAAAATCCGTATCAAGGATTTAAATATATAGACAGGAAGACCTAGTTAAATTTTTGGAAAAATTCAGCGGCAACTTCAATAAGTATGTGCCATATATACATATGTTAATATATTAATTTATTAAAGGTTATTGCATATATGCATAGTTTTTACATTTATTAGTCCATTTTTCTATTTAATACACCTTTGACTTATATTTTTTCCTTGTTAATACAAGTTTTTGTACGTCTATATCTTATTCCTTTATTTTTCAATAGATAGTTGCATAAAGTTAATTTATAGTTTAATACTTGATATTTGAATAAATGTATCATAAATCTTGATAGAAATATTTTAAAAATCGTTTTAGACCTTAATGGTATTTATAAGTTGACATATAAATAAATGCTCATAACTGAGTTTATTTAGAACTTAGAA
The DNA here is from genome assembly GCA_036711955.1 of Digitonthophagus gazella. Lineage (NCBI taxonomy): Eukaryota > Metazoa > Arthropoda > Insecta > Coleoptera > Scarabaeidae > Digitonthophagus > Digitonthophagus gazella. The sequence continues at coordinate 32,687,452 of JASCIT010000007.1, read as the reverse complement.
GTGACTATTTAGAATTGAGATACACCTAGTTTTTTTATTATGATGGCCTCATTTATATTTTATTTCATGTTTTTGTAAGTCTCTAATTGTTTGATATACTTGGTATACTTATTTAATAAATTCACATTTATTTCTAAATAGTTTCATGTAATTAAAAGTAATTAACTATCCAACTTGAATTTCACTTGATTTATTTAAATGGTTATGTAAGTGTGTTGAACTTTTAACAGACCCAGAATTACATATATCATATATCTAATATAATAACATATCAGAAATAATTACTTAAAAATTATCTAAGAATTTACAAATTAAAACTAATAAAAATTAAAATTGATTAGTTGGCACATAAAATGAATGGTTATAATTAAGTCTCCTGTTAAGTAGTAAGAAATTAAAACTCAGAACTTGGTATTTGGAATTGACTGGGATATGCCTAGGTGGAATTTCCTCATTATAATGGTTCCATTTGAATTCCACCTATAGTTTTTGTAAGTTTCTAATGATCTAATAAATTTGCATTTACTTGCAGAGTAAAGTCATATCATTAAAACTAACTAGATGTACAACCTAACTTTAGATTGATATATTTTAAGGCATTCAAATGCGTATTTTTATATAAATGAATATTTTCATACATTTTTTCTAAAGATGTCAAATTCTGGTTTTGGATTTGAAGACTGCAATATAGAAATCTTTATATAAATAATTCTTTAAAAATATCCTTTTATATCAGTCTCAATTTTGTAAACAATTCTTAAAGATTTTTATTTCTTTATTATAACGGTTATAATAGTGATACAACTCCAAAATAACAATATTGAAGAACACCAGTTTTTAAAATTCTAGGAGTTAGGAAGACAGCACATAAACACTGAATATGGACAATTTTATAAAATTCATGATGACTAATGCAATTATTGGAAACTAAGTTAGATTGACGAAAAAAAATTTTAGGTCACTTAAAAAAATCTAAAATTACTACAAATACTTACAAATTGTAGATTAGCCTACAATATTTTCTTAGTTAAATAAAAACAGAAGCAGGCAATCCTATCTTGTCTTATGATTTTATTCTGAAAAATCTCCAAATTTCGATTTCAAACAAATTTTAACTTATTGTTGTTCGTAACTAAAGGAACTTGTAAAAATTAAAATAATGGGAAAAAGTGAAAACCAATAATGTGTATTCTCTCGTCTTGTGTTAATTGCGGGCTGCAGCTTGCTTCTCTCTTTGCTGCTACGGCAACGCTTTCAGCTTTTGGGCAGTACTAGAGCTTGTGTATGTTATAACGTCGCCACAACATGTTACGGTATTATTTCTATTCTTTTTTGTGTTGTCTTGTTCCCTAAAATGTATGTTATTATTTAATAATTAATTAATTAACAAAACTTTCTTACCTTTTTTCTTTTTGTCCTTTGAGGTTGTGTGATTATGTTTTCTTTTTTTCATATCAGCTTACCTTATCGTTCTGGATGGCGTTAGTGTTGATCTAATCCAAACAATTTCTTGTTGGTGTTCCTCATCCAATTATTTGGGATTTATTCCCCAATTCTTGACATATTAGAGAGTAAAGGAATTGCAGTATTTTTCGATGGAGATATCCGGATTGGTTGGACAAAATCCATCTTTAATCTAACATTGTACTTGTTAATGGTACTAACTCTCCTAATTAACATGGGAATATTGACCTGCGAAGTAGTTGGTCATCGGTTATTTTGTGAGTTGTGGATTTTTTGTAAACGAAGGCTTCCCGTAGTGGAGGTAAATCTCATATCATGTATTTTCTCTTTTTCGTTAAATGTTATTTCCTAGACCTCTTTTACTACTCTAAACCTTCATACCTACTTGTCAGTCCAAAAGCAAACCTTGGGAATCCTCATGACGCATCTAGTTCACCTGGAGGGAATCCGAACTGTCCGAGAGTGTCATCGGAGAAGTGATTTTCTCTTGACTAAAATAATCATAACTCTTACCTTTTTGAATATTGTTTTCCCTGAAATTTATTTAAATATTGTAATAGCATTTATTTTGTTCGAGGTACGTACCACCCGCATTTTCAATCAGAGATTTGCCCTAAAGATTATTATACCCTCTTTAGTGTACAAATTTTACTTACCTTTGTCTTTGTATTTTTTGTAAAAGGAAAAAGGAAGAAGATCACTCACTTTTTTTTTGTAATCACTGTCCTGAGGACGTTCAGAGGATATTTTGGATTACCTTGAGAGGAATTGGTAGTACTGGTGGTCTCGTAGGTGAGTTCTATGTCACTGGTGTCCACCGGGACTAAATATTTGCTGCCCCATGAGATCAATACTTTTTTTTCCTTTTTATTTCAAAAATAACGGTAGCAAACTCATTTCAGATATGCTCGATAGGATTCATGTCTAGACTGAGGACTGACCAATCAAACCGTCTTAATTCCTATTTCTGTATGATGATGTATGAAAATGCCATCATTACCCATAATGACCCTGAACGGCATAACACGATTCTCCAGAACTTGAGTTATGTAGCTGTGAAATGCCACAGAGTTATTTTTTATAAAGATCAACTCTGTGCATATTTCTGAAATGATATCTGTTCTAACCTTGTTCGATCCTCTACCAAATGAAAGTCTCTCATCAATACACACCGGGGCACATGTTTCCTTTGGTCATCTCCACACTAGTAGATGTTCATCAGATTCATTGACACAAAAATACGACACATTTGAAAGCAGTATTTTGCTTCAATCCTAGTTATTCCATGCTAGGCGATTTCGAACAAATACCAATCTTGAATCTTGGTATCGGCGAAACAATTATGGTCTTGTAGACATCCTTCTGTATGAAAATCCACTAACACGATGCTGCGTTCTAACGGTTCATTTTAAAATCAACAATGTGTATTCCGTCCTCTTGCGTTAATTATAGCCTCTAATCTGCTTCTCTCATTTCTGTAACAGCAACTCTTTCAGCTCTTGGGTAGTTTATGGAGCTGGTATATGTTATAGCGTCGCTACAACTCATTGTAGATATGTTGGATGGGACTCATGCCTCTATATATATATAAGAGCTGGCCAATTAAACCGTCTAATTTCTACTTCATTTAGATATGCAATGACAATTTTAGTTGTATGCAGTATATCATTGTTTTGTATGAAAACGCCATCATCACTCATAGTGACCATGAATGGCATAATACCATTGGCCAGAACCTGAATTATGTGCTGGTGAAATGCCAGAGAGTTATTTTCTATAAGAACCAACTTTGTGCATATTTTTGAAGTTATATTCGTTCAAACCACAATCGATCTTCCACCAAATAGAAGTCTCTCATCAATACAAACTAGGGCATATGTTTATCTGCGTCATCCCCACACTTGTAGATGTCCATTGAGACAAAAACGCGACTCACCTGAAAACAGTACTTTGCTTCAATCCTCGTTATTCCACGGTAAGCGATTTCGAACAAATACCAATTTTGAATCTTGGTATCAGCGAAACAACTATGGTCTTGTAACCATCATTCTACATGACAAACCACTAACACGAAGCTGCCTTCTAACGGTTCATTCTCTAACATGAACACCCTTAACCTCTTAAAGCCAATTTCGTGACCAAATTACAGAAGCTGTTTTACTCCGCTGACATGAAAAAACCAAAAACCATCAGTCAGATCATCCCAATAGAATCCCATGGTGTCTCTATTAAATTAAAAAAATAAAAATTAGATTTAAAGTAAAAATTTTGTAATATCTAAAAATTCTTTTATTATTTTCATTTTCATTCTTATTATTAATATTGGATGATTAACATTAATTCTTCAAATAATAAAAATTAATACAAAAAAAAAAATGATATCAAAAAGAAAAATTAGAACAGTTAATTATAAACTAAATAGTACAAACCTTAATATACAAAGTGATTAATACAAATTGATGCTTACGATTTTAATCAACCTACTCAGAGTTTATTGAGGGACAGATTGCGTTCCCCCGCCGTGAGGGAAATCGTAATCTTCACCTGGATCTAAACGTTGGGGAAACGCGGGTTATCGTCGGTGCGTCGGCCGTATAAATTTCTAGAAAACCGACTGTAATGAGATTTTCCGCGAACGCGATGCTATCAATACTTGCTATAATTGCTACTTTGTTACTACGCGAAGTTAATTAAATGTTGAGGTAAAAACGACCCGCTCGTTAGCCCGTTTTAATTCAATCGAGTTTGACCACGTTAAACAAAAGGATAAAATTCTCTTCCCTCACTTCAAACCCACGAGTACACAGCCCTAAATTACTTATGCAACTATTTGCGTTTGCAGAATAGGCAGGTGTCCGACGACGTACGCCTTACGTATAAAGTGCGCATATTTAAGGCGTAGTGTAGAATGCTGTAGATACATTAGGACAAGTATCAATTAGCATGACTTGTACAGGCAAATTTAGAAGTCTTCTCGTCACGGTATGCCCACGTAAGCTTTAAAGCAATTGAGTGCTTTTATTAATCTTCGATGAGATCGACCGTCTAAAGAAGCTCAAAGTTTTGCGTTTGCTCATCCGACCAGGAAATACCAAAGCCGGTTATAAGTGATAATCTGGTTTATTGAGGAAAATGGCGCAAGCAAAACGAGAGATGGTGAAAGTTGATGATGATGGGAACGAAAATTTCCGGCCGTTAATTGCTATAGCTCATTCAATCATAAAACGAGTAGTGGGAAGTATCTACTCGGTTAACGACTCTAAACGTTTATTTCAAAATATTCGCGAAATTTCATTATTAATTACTAAAAGTCGAGAATGGTTTTTCGATTACCTTTAAAATGATGAAACCCAGGTAAAAAAAAATCCCCACGATTCCAACTCATTTTGCTTTGTTTGTAAATCCCCCGGTGATGCCTCATAACTTTTAAGGGTAAAGGACAGTTTACTATCGCGGTTATGACTGCGGTCGTTATAAAAGTTTACGATACGTAATGCGATGGTGTTTTTAAAGCCACTTCGACGGCGATTTTACCGGACGAGGTTCCACGGCGATTCACCGATAACCGAGATCGCTTATCTCGGCAGTAATGGCCATCTTCAGTCGTTCTCGGCACGTGTTATTGTCTTCCACAAACCGTTGCCTCTCCGCAACCGCATTTTAGCGAGACGATTAAGTTGTTTCTTGATAAATTTTACTATGTGTACTTTACCTGAAGTGAATTAACTTTTGAACTCATCTATTAGACACAAAGGATTCTGTATTAAAACAATAAAGAATTTATTGAAGTCCAAAAGAAAATTAAAGGTAATTGTTTTTTAGATTATTGAATTAAAGAAAAAGAAAGCTCTCTAGTTTGAATTATTTTTAAAAAATTCCATCAAGTTATGTTTCCACACTTGGAAGCATTTCTATTTTAAATTTGTAAGGAATGTAGTAAGTTCTGTTTTAAATGCAAATCTACAGGATGTCCCATTTGGATTGTCAAATCCTTGATTGGCCTATTCCTTGGCTAAGAATAAGTAAAAAACTAATGAACATGGACCCAAAAATTCGATCGTAACGAACTAATAATTCAATTTAAACGATTCACTTCGGTTATGTGGTCAACTTATGAAATTAGAACCTTGAATATCTCGAAAACGAATCACTAGAATATGTATACATTAGGCTTTTTTGCTTCTTTTTAGTCAGGGAGTACACCAGTAAAGGATAAGACAATCAAAACAGCACACCCTGTATAGCAATTTGCAAGGATTTTCTTTTAATCTTAAATCTACTTACCTTTTAAATTAACCTTCTTAAGTTTACTTAAATGACCGCAGAAAATACATATATTTCTTGCTCAACTCTTAAATGTCTAGGACTTCCCAGACTTAACTCTTACATATCTTGAAAGTTTAAGTAGTCAGAATAAAACGCAAGATAACCCAACGTTTTCAACGACATAGACAGTAAAGAGTGACATTAACTATTATCAAGACTATTTTATCAAAGTATATGCATTTGTAAGAACATTTATGTTTATACATAAAGAACTAACAATAATTTAAATCTAAAGAACTGTTATCACATTATAATACATTAAATGATAAAATAGTAAATTTGAAATTAAATACTTGAATCGAATTGAAACCACTTTCAGCTTGAATTTTTTTTATTTTTTTTAGTGATCTTAAAAAATAATAAAAGATGAACCACAAATAAGATCTTTAAAACATCCTTAACTACATGAAAACCGCTTTAATCCTTTCTGTAGGTAACTTTAGTTCCTTTTCGGTTTATTGTGCGGGCGTGTAACGTCCGCATTGTGTGCAAACACGCGTTTATGGCCCGTAATTGGCCGCAACAACAGCAGGTGCATCTTGAAATTGCCCGTTCTGGGTCGAATCATCTGATACCGAAGAACCGCGGCTCCCGTAAAATGGTAATTAAATGAAAATCTCTCGCGGCTCGTCGGAACGCCGCCGTCGAACGCCGACTGAAGAGAAGAAAGAAAGAGTCATTGACACCAGATAACACCGTGTAATTAAATTATATCTGAGCGGCTCAGCTCCGCTCGCAATTAAAGGTACCGTAAGGTTCTTCGTTCTTCGCGACTCCGTGCTTTTTTTTATTGCACGACGTTTTTTTGCACTCATAACGCTACGCTGGGTTGGAAACGTCGGATTGTCACACTTTTCGCTCGGATCTTTCGCGGAAAGCTGAGTAGAGGAAAATAGGTGAGGCGGAAAAGACCAAAGAGACATTGTAGAGATAAGTTGTTGAATAATTGGTCGTAACATGGAATGTGCATTCAGGCTTGCAAGTTCTTTTTGTCTTTGTTTACCTAGGTGATTCATCTATTGGGAATTCATTTAAATTACTAATCAGCTTATTGATGACGAAGATGTAATTGATGTTTATGTAACTATTAATAACTGAATATGACTTATTGTTAGGTTGTTATGGATGGTTACCAGACAAAAACAAGTTCGAGGTTAAAAAAAATGTAAAGTTTAAAGTTAAAAAAAAGTTGATATAAATTTCAATCAGTGATAAATGAGAAATGTATTATTAAACTTTGGTTAAACCTTGATTGCTTATGATTAGAGTTGTTCAATGAAATTATTGAATGTTAAACGTAATCTATGGAAGAAGTGAGAGAAAATTGGTAATTTATTTCAAATTTTTTTGTAATAATTGGAATAAATTTGAGATGCATCTATACAAACTAAAAATTTTAAGCCTTAATTTAGTCATTTTTTAATTCGTATAATTAAAGTAATTTTTTTATATTTACAAGGAGAGTGCAAGGTTTTGGAGTCACAGCTTTAGTTCAAATTTTGTAGGATGTTAGATTTATGGCGTATTTGATTGGCAGAACTAGTGTGCACTAGTGCGCACTAGTTGAGTGCAAAATGTGACATATGTCACACTAGCTTAGTGCAAAACGGGCAAATTCAACAGAACGCGATGAAATCAAACGTAAGCATAACATCACTTGTAAGTGTGTTCAAGGCTTGATGATGCTTAAAATGTTTTATAAACTAGAATAATAAAATGTAATAGAACACAACGAAACAACCAATAGAACACGCTGTTATGCACTGGTGCGCACCAGTGCAACCAATCGAATTCGCCATTAGTTTCCCAGTTAATGAAAATATATGGTTGTGGAGGCCAGTAGTTAGTAGCTTTTTAGATATTTGCAATTGAAAATGCAATTCACTAGTTAAATTCAGTTGGGTAGCAAACGATTAAACGTAATGGGTTTAGCATACCAGCAACAGATCGGTGTTTCTCGTCATCAGGCGCCACATTCGAGTTTGGGGAGTGTGAATATTTTTTTTTTAGTGTTTTTTCAGTATGTATATTTTTACACATAAACTCATCAGTGCCCATAAAATATTGCGTCCCCGAAACAGTTTTTGAATGTGCACTGCACTTTGAACTTGTCAGTTAATTGTCATTTAATGTGTTAAAATTTCAAAGTTAATATAGCAATATAACCTGACATTATAACCTTCCTTCAAAAGCCTGACTTAACACTTTGTTGACCGGTGACGAGATAACTCGTCATTTCATATCCAAACGTTGCTGACCGGTGACGAGTTAACTCGTCGTTATTACACGTTAAATATGACATTGTGGTGACATGACATTTGTAGTTTCTACGTAGATTTGCCGGTCAACAAATTGTTAATCCATATAAATTCGGATATTTTTTCTTCAAAAAGCCTACCTTAATTCTTATAAATCCGGCTATTTTTGACATTATCCAATTTCTGACGTCCTAATGAGTGAAGTGATGGTTTGTGATGAAGAGTTGGTATTTGTCCGGGTTTGGGGAAAGTCTCCACTTGTGGAACCAGTCCAATGTGTTATTGTAAAAGGTTTGGAGTTTGTCTATTGTTACATTCAGGTTTTTGCCATGGGAAATTAATGTTGTGTCATCAGCGAATTGGAGAATGTATAGGTCTACGTCTAGATGGTGTACATTTGCAGAGTAACTATCGTGGCAGTATACAGCCTTGGCCAAAAGTATTAGGCTCTCCAATTTTTTCATAAAATTACGAAAAAAAAATTAACTTCCTGGAATTATTTTCTTAATAATATTATCATTAACACAATCATTTAAGCCTAAAATCTAGTTGGTCCACCTTTTGATTTGATCACAGCACTAATTCTGTCCGGCATACTGCGTACACACCTACTCGTACTAACTTTGCACACTCGTTCCACGAAATCGAGTGCCATTCTTACACCAAAGCATTTTTAATGTCGTTTTTGAAATAATGTTGTGCTCTTTGATTCTGGGCTTTAAAATCCCCCAAACGTGCTCATTTGGATGGATATCTGGAGACTGTGCAGGCCAATCCAACAATTCAATGTTGTTGTCAGTAAACCAACGCATCGTAGTCCTTGACTTATGACAAAGTAGGTCTTGTTGGAATATGACTCCCCTCTAGGTTGGTGTAAATACTTGTTAACGAAGGCAAAAGCACAGTTTCAAGTACTTGTATGTTCACTGTTCATGCGACCATCGCCAACAAACATTTCGCCAAGGCCATCAGCAGTCATTCAACCCCAGATCATTACGCTGCCTCCCCCGTGTTTAACAGTCGGTACGACCCAATCTGGATTGTATTCTTCCCCCACACGACGCCTCACAAAGGTCACACCAGGTGTTCCAAATACCTAATAAAGAGCAAAAAAAAGGTATTTTTAAAAGCATAACTTAAGATCATAACTTAAATTATTTCAATGAAATAAAAAATAAATAGTTGTAGTAAAAGTAGGGGAGGCCGGGGACAAAAGTAACATTTTTTTGTTTCAGCTCGATTATTAATTCATTTGCAAGAGTTGTACAGAATAGACTTTACCTGTACGCCGCTCGTTCATTTCTTTATTAATAAACGCAAACTTTCAACGCGATGTGTAGCGATTCTGTATTTATAACATTTTTACTGCGAAATGTCAAGTGTTACTTTCACCCCCTACACACAGGATGAAAGTAACATATTATGGGGATAAAAGGAACAGGATTTGTACTAATGAATAGGTTATAGAGTTATCGCCTTCAGGCCCCATAGACCTTAGCTCAGCCTATGAAAATTTGTAGCGGTTTAGAACTTGTTTCAAATTGTTAAAGAACGTATTAACGTTAGTTTCATTGAAACTGGTTGCAAGTGCTAAACTTTTGGCTTGAGTACATAAGGCTAAAGTGGGATGTCTATGTATAGAACCATTTGGTTCCAGCTAATTCATTATTGTGCCATGTTTCTGACATTTTTTTATGATATGCCACGGCTAATTGGTAAGCCAATTTTCTGACCTCTTGAGAAGGAAGTCCATAATATAAATTTGTCGAATCTACAATATACTAGGTTGGGGAAAAAGATATCCATTATTTTTACGTCAAGTAGATCGAGAAAATAATGGATTTCTTTCTCTCAAACGTAATATTTCTCAAAAAATTTTTCTTCCTCTTCAGTAAAAACGGGTCTCACACTACGATATCCCATCTTTCTCTATATAAAAATAAAAGCAGACACACTTACTTTAGTCGCTTTGAAACACAAATTATGACATACAACTACCAGATAGCACGATGGCGGCATGTCACATTATCATTTTCATGGAGGCAGAAATACACAACTGTTAGTGAAGAGTAAACCTTTTAAAACCATAAGTGCAAATTAGGAGAAGCATTGTTACATTCATGACGTGTTACTTTTGACCCCAGTCTCCCCTGCTAAAATCAATTTACCTCAAAGTTAGATTCGTCGGACCACACCACATTACACCAATCTTTAAAAATGTTGGTGTTGTAGAGTCCATTGCAAGCGCTTCTTTTTGTTGGCTTCTGAAAGCCAAGGCTTTTCCTGGTTTTGCATCCTTTTAGGCCTGCTTTCTCGAGTCTTCTTCTGACTGTTCGCGTACTTACTCACTTTCCAGTTTCTTTGGAAAAGGCAGCAGCAAGCTCAGAGGAAGTTTTTTTTGATTTCTTAATGATTCCTGAATCAATTTTCTGTCCTCGCGTTTCGTAGTTGCGCGTTTTTGCCTGTTCGTGGTTTGTTCTGATGAGTGCCAGTTTGAGAAAACCGTTTGATGGCAAACTGAAGAGCACAACGCATTTCACCAACTTGGCTCCTTTTTGGCTTCGCCCTTGTTGGTGTAAAAGTTGGATTTTTATGCGATTTTCCAAACTAATTTCACTTTTTTTCGGCATTTTATAATAAATTGGTTGTCAATTTTGTCATCAAACAGAACTAACAGCTTTATTATTCGATTTTATTATGTTTTATAATCCCAACATTATATTTATGATAAGGATTTATTCATTGTTTAATTAGTAAATACGCATTTTGTATTTTTATGGGTTGCCTAATATTTTTGACCAAGGCTAAACAGAATGTCCCAGAACTCAGTTGCCAAACGCTAACCACGCATTCTAGAGCTGATTTCATGCCGATTCAACGAAAAAAACCTTAGTCGAAATTACTTCCTAAGAGAACTTATCCTGGTAGCGCTTAACACCTTTACGATGGCAATAAAAAAATTTTGTCAAGAAACGATGAAGCATTTCGAAATTTACTAACGCTCAAAATTTCATTGTGGTAGCTAAAATCGTTATTAAGATATTTCGAAAAAATGTGATCAGACACATCATCTTTAGGATGCTCTAGTTCTCTTAGGAAACAATTTCGGATAAAGACTTTTTCGTTGAATCGGCATGGAATCAGCACTAGGAAGCGTGGTTAGCGTTTGGCAATTGAGCTCTGGGACACTCTGAATATTGTAAAGCGAGGGTGATAGGGGAGAGTCTTGAGGGACGTCTTGGAATGGAGTGAAAAGGTTCGACTAGGTGTTGTTCACTCTTAATTGCAATATCCTGTTTGTTAGAAATTGATCCACTATCTTCAGTAAATAAGTCTTAATTCCTATGTCGTGCATTTTGTAAATCAATTCTCTATGTCATACGGAATCGAAAGCTCTATTTATGTCTAATAATAAGGTAGCTGTGTGTCTATGGAGATGATGAGATGTTTAGATGTTGTTAAATAGAGTTGTTAAGGGGTGTATAGTAGAGTGCTTCGCTTTGAATACAAATTGGTACAGCCGGCCCAAACTATCTTGGCCTTCCGAGGTCACGAAAAATGCGCAGACGAAGGAGTGCGACAGTAAATCGTTGGAGAAAGATGGGTGTATTCGTTAGATAGGAGCGGCAAGTATAGAGCGCGGCAAAAGTTGACCTGTACAAAAACATGTACAGATATTGTATTGTAAATTTTAAACAGGTAAATTTTTAATAATGAATTTCTTTGTAATAGCTTATTTTTCAGGGTTTTTAAGTTTAAAAGTTATTTTTAAATTAACAAACCCATTAATCAAACATATTTTAAGCTGCAAATAGTACAATATCTGCTAAAACAATTAACAAAAATAATAAATAAATAAGAACATACTTTATTTTTCACTTTATTTTCCGCCATCTCGAACTTAAATATTATCTCACGCACTTATACACAAACTTTTGCTTTGATCTGTACACGATCAGTACTCTGTTGAGTATACTACGCAAATGAGCTCTCTAAGAACTCCCCACCTTTTGTCATTGCGCAGGTGACCTCGGAAGGCCAAGATGGTTTGGGCCGGCTGTATGTAGGTACAGCGTCTTTTGCCTTCCGCTCAATTCTTTGGTTTTTGAGAGAGTAACTTTTTGGGAGGGAATGATTGCAATCTGGTTTAGGTATTGGGATTATTGTACCTGTTTTCCAAATGTCAGGAAATTGATTGGTTTTTAAGCAGAAATTCAAGAGTTGACGTATGAATTCGTGAGTGTTGAAACATTTTCTGGGTAGTTTCAAAAAAGTTTCTTTGATTTTTTTTATGCAATACTTTTCAATAATTATTGTAAGATTGAATTAAAAGTTTCTTTTAAGAATAAAATGAAAATAAAGAAGTTTTTCTTGTGTCACCGATTTTCCATGTTAAATATACAAAATTAGTGTAAATATCGACGTTTTCTACCTAATAGTAAATAGAAACCATTGTGAAAAGATACACCTGCTTTAAGAAATCATAGTACTTGATTTATTTTAACAGAACCTACCATCATGACAGGTGGATGATTTACTCTATCATTGCGGACTACTTAGTTCGTAAATATTCTACTTTATGGACGGTAAACGGTAGTATAATCAAGTCATTATAATACAGTCGGACATAAATATAGATTTGAAATATTAGCTAAAGGTATGAATATATGTGGGTGGGTTTAAAGAAAAATAGGTAGATATTAAGTGAAATTACGTGTAACCATAAGCTAATTAAGTTTTAATGAGGATACCATTTAAGGAAGGTGAGTAAATGTTCGAGTTGACATGATTCTAATTTATTTTTGTGTCGGATGGTCGAAAAAAATGCGAGTTTAATACGAGCGAGTTGTTTTCGAACCGAACGGTCGGACGATAAACGGCCATAATTTTAATGGGTTTAATCTGGAACATTAATTCGCGGTCCTTTTTGTGTTTTCGCGGTTACCAAGTCCTGAAAATGTAATATTAAGGCGTTCGCTAATTGGGCGCCTGGCAAATTTATCATGTGTTATAGGGTAATCAGTCATTCGAATTGGTTTCCATATTTTGTGCCGTAAACAACATTAAGTCAATTAAGAGTCTTAGAAAATAATTACGGTTAGTTATACGAACGAATCGGTTGGATTTCTAAATAGAATTTTTTTGCGACTTTCCCTTATTTGTCGTTATCTCCGCGCGGCTTCCTTAATTAAATTTACAATTGGCCGGGATCGTAAATTGCCCCTTTTGCGGCTCAATTAAATTATTACGCCCGTCCAATCGTAAAAGTCAGGACCGGCTCGGCGGCTTTCGCGGCGCACTTTTTGGGCGAAAAAATCTGACACCTGATTGCTCTTATTGTGACGCACAGTGCCTTTTACGACCGGACCGTGTTTCCCATTTCTTTTTCTTCCCTTTCGTCTTCCGTCTTTCGCCGACCGCGGCGTACCGCGAAAGCGCGTTCGGTGAATTAGGCCTTTGAAGACATAATTAAGTTAATTATTTAATTATCGAATAACTAGATGCCCGGTCGGAGAACGGGTTTTTTGTCAACCCGACCATCGGCCAACGCGAATTCGTTCCTCGTAAAAGGTCCGAGAAGGACGACGATCTTCACCGACAACCACGAACTCAACGAACGGAGAAAGATGACGAACAGATCGGCACGTTAAAAAGCGAGAATTTCGGCTTAATTGTGTCCTCTGTGAAAAAACGCCAACTGGCTTAATCGAATCGTACGATGTCGATGTTTAACTTTTTATAATTGGTTTGGTTGTTCGATGAAAATGTGTTAAATTCTTACATCCACGTATAATTGGTTAGGGTAGGATGTTTCCTTCCAGACATTTTTTAACTACTTAGGCAACAATTTTTAAATTCAACCTAAGTGAAAAATTAATCTCGGCCGCACCCATTAAAGCGATTAAATAATTACCATACATATCTAATCCGATCTTTCGCGCTTTGTTCTTCTACGACGGACCTCATCTATTCGCATCGAATTAGCATAATTACCACAGATAAAGTCCCGCTCTCTCTTGTTCTTATTTATAAATTAGTTCGTCATCTTATAACATTTTCCTACTTGTATTAAGCGTTAATTACTCATTGACGGTTTACTTGAATTGGTAGACGAGATAATTATTTTTATGCGTGCACAATCTATGTTATCTAAATGCAGATTATATTTTATATTTAATTAAAAATTTTTAATTAAAAAATATGTTCTTAAGAAATAATTACAATTTTATTATTATTTTTTTATGGTAGTTATTATTTCATACATTTATTTTTGTGTGGACTCTAATAAAAACACGAAATAGTTTAAACTTTATCAAAATTAAGAAATTACAACAATTTAAAATAGATATTTTATAAATTTATATTTTATAAATTTATATTTTATATGGTTACTTTATAAGGTTAGTTTTTAAAACTTTTAAAACCTACTTTTAAAACTAATAACTTACCATTATACGGTTTCATTTTATCGAACGGTTAAAAGTGGGGACAAGTGAGAAATACAGAACGGGATCGTAAATAAATACATGTGCAGGATCACCTCCGAGACCCGTCCCAATAAACCAAAAATGTAAATTGAGCGGCGAAGTGCAAATCACGAGATCCAACGGATGCAGTTATCTCTTATAGCCCAACGGCACGAGAAAACGTGTATGTGTCGAAAATGTTCACGTTTTCGTGTCTCTTTCCTTCAAAAAGTTAATTAAAAAATTTAAGAGCTTTTATGAAGAATTTTATAGAAACTTTGGTATTGATAACCCTTTATTATTAATAATCAGGGGGTTTTACTTTGTCAAAAAGTAATGCTTGTTGCTATATTTGAAAACCAAAAAGGTGATGAAAGATTTCAAAATTTGTTTTTGAAAATACTTATTCAATATAAATAAATAAACAAATATTTCAGTCTATCTGGTAAACTTTGCGTATATATTCTGACAGGTCTTACAAGCAAACCTCACAACTAGGTCAGTCCTCACCGATTTTAATCAATGTGGATACCGATCAATAGGTATCAGTAGATAGTACAATTGAGGAAAATGTTAGTGCGCACTATTCAGTGATTTTCGAATAAATCGTAAATTAGTTCGAAAATTAAGACTACAACGCTTAAATGTCAGTGGTTGATTTATTTTCCCGAAACCGCCCCTTGTTGTGTCACCACGATTCAGCTTACATATACAGTCCCATATGGTTCGAACTCTATGACGTAACTACTTTTTATTTTCTCTAATAATTTATTGTTATATGTTTTGAAAATAAATACCTCGGCACACTTTATCGTTTTTTTTACCTTGATTTTGTATAAAAATTTATTTAGAAAAGAACTAGAAGCGGTCTCTAAGGGAGTGGCCAACCACTGACGTAAAGCCGCGTGGTCTTTAAAATTTAGGAAAGATTTATTCGCGAATCGCTGAATAGTGCATCTAAATAATTTATACTTTTTTACTATGTGCTAATATCTATCGATTGGTACTCCTTGTTAGAATTGTACTTTAAGGCCACCTACAGACGGAGCAACCGGAAAGCAATAATTTCAGAAAGCGATATTGGCGATATCGACAACATAAGCAACAGGGATGCGTACACGAGGCAATTTATTTTAGTCAACTCGTAGCGTTCAAGACGACAGTTAGTACAGTTTCAGTATATGATGCTGTGTATACATATTTGTGTATAGTAAAGATGTCAAGTGAGTTAAGGAATAAAGAAAATCTGTATTTGTGGTGGCATACATCTGGAAGAAGACATATCCGTAGAAAGTATTGGGTTCATCCATTCAATGAGAAAAATTTACAACGTAGATTATTTGTTGCCACTAGGTGCCAAGCTTTCTCTATTATGTCCTTTCGGGAGTACTCTGAGAGAGTAAAATTGTAGAAAACAAAATATTTTTCTACAACATTTACGAATTTTATATTAAAGGCCTCCATGCTCACAGGCGATATGAGCAACATCAAACCCTGGCGACTTCCGTGCAGGTTGCTAAGGTTGCTAGATCGCGCACATCGATTGCATTGCCAACAAATTGCTTTCAAATTGCTCTGTTGACGGTTCCCTACTCTATTACCTAGGAAGTGACAGGAAAGTGATATCATATTGCTGTTGAGTTGCTTTCCGGTTGCGCCGTGTGCGGACGGCCTAACCTAAGAGTAATGTTTGTACGTTTTTAGCTTACTTCTTAAAAATTTGTTTATTTCCTTATCAGTCCAATCTAACTCATTCTTACTAAAAACTAACAAAACGTTGAAAAATCTGAAAATTATTTTTTGAAAATATTTATCATAAAATTTCATTGTATTTGGGAGAACTTATAAATCGCTTTATATTCTTGCAATACTTGAGAATGTATAATGTTTTCATTTTTTGAACTATCTTCTTAAAATTTGGCAGTTTCACTGTTTTTGAGAATTAGCTTTTGAAAATCTTCGCGTTACATCACCTCTTTGTGTAGGACAGATGACGCAGTACGTTAGGTACGAAGGCACATTCATTGTTGTGATACAAACTATCTGAAAAAACTTAAGATTTCTTTAGTTGCTAACTTTTAATCTCCCTTTGTTCCATATAAATGGCATAAGTCTTCAAACTTGATACAGTTTTGCAACCATCAGTTATATGAAACGTATTTAAGTTTAGTTAGTTTCGTTTTGAATTCCTAATGCAGATGAAGGTCCAAACCCTTTAGCCTAAAAGCATCCACTTTTCTTTCGACATCGCAACCTGTGGGAATGCCAAAATTTCTCCTCCATGTTACTACTTTATGATGTGCTTTTAACCCTTCTAGTGCCGGGTGAAATCGACGTGTCTATGTTAAAATAGCCGGTCAAATTTGTCACGATTTTACTAAGGTTTGGAAAAAGGCTCATAAAAACCAAACAAAGAAACAATATTTACATTATTCAAACAGCAGAATAACAGATGTAATAGATATTAAAGTATTTATTTTATTTTGAGGTAGAGGTCTCACAATGCGCATAGTAAATCGTTACAAAATGCGAGCCGATATACAGGGTGTCCTGGAAAATGTGGGAAATCTCTTGGATTCTGATAGAACATGAAAAAATATGATTACAAGTTCCCATAATTATTTTTCCTAGCGGCCTTCCCCTCGGAGATACGGCCTCCTAAAAGAAGCCACTGGAAAACAATTTTTTTTTAATAAATTTTAAAGTACTTAATTTAATTTAATGAAAATTTAATATGATAAACAGTAGTAAGGACCTCTTTAAAAAATGATCTTAAAACATAATTAGTCTCTTTTGTTTACCAGGGGCGTACTAGGTAGTACATTTTAATGCTTACATTTTTAACAGCCTGTATGGTAAGGAGTTAAAAAAAATTAAATTTAGATACCTTGAACATTTAGCTAAAGAAAAGGTACTCTTAGTCAGTGTCGATAAAATGAACCGTTTTCGAGAAAAATATTGTAGAAGAAACCATCAAGATTAAAAATTTATTAATATTTCGTAGGTACCATAGTAACGTTTGTAAAAACAGCGCTAAATTTGTTGTCTGCAACATCAGTATTTAAAAAGCGCTGTTTTTACAAACGTTACTGTGGTAACATTACTATTAATACGAAATATTAATAAATTTTTAATTTTGATGGTTTCTTTTACAATTTTTTTCTCGAAAGCGGTTCATCTTATCGACACTGAATAAGAGTACCTTTTCTTTAGCTAAATGTTCAAGGTATCTAAATTTATTTTTTTTAACTCCTTACCATACAGGTTGTTAAAAATGTAAGCATTAAAATGTACTACCTAGTACGCCCCTGGTAAACTAAAGAGACTAATTATGTTTTAAGGTCATTTTTTTAAGAGGTCCTTACTACTATTTATCATATTAAATTTTCATTAAATTAAATTAAGTACTTTAGAATTTATTCAAGAAAATTGTTTTCCAGTGGCTTCCTTTGGAAGGCCATATCTCCGAGGGGAAGGCCGCTAGGAAAAAAAATTATGGGAACTTGTAATTATATTTTTTAATGTTCTATCAGAATCCAAGAGATTTCCCACATTTTCCAGGACACCCTGTATTGATTCTGGCACTTTTCGCCAGTGCAACAAAGGCTGATATATCGTACTAAAAGGGTTAACTGTCTAAATTTATTTTAGTCAATTTTGATCAACGACAAATTTTACAGCAATTCCAAAAAATGGGTATTATCTATCCTCGATTTATCCAAAGGTCTATGTAAGTAAAAAATTCAAAAGACATTTCACTTTGAGTTACATATTTTCTCAACTTTTTTTTGCTGTCATTGTGAATCCTTATCCATCGATGTTATTATCTAATTATCATTATTTTATTTTTGGTTGACTTAATGCAAATCAATTTTGTCCTAATCATACAATGACGGATCAAAGTTTTATTTTTTCTATGTAATAAAGAAAAGAAGTTTAAGTCACTAAACACATATTTTCACCTATAATTGAATTTCTAAGTAGTATTGACGAAATATATTATTACTGTTGTATTACATTTCTCATTTTGGATCTCATTCTTCATCTTATAGAAATCATCAAGAGTGATAAATGTAAATTACATTTCCCATTTTGGATCTTCATCTTAGAGAAATCGTCCAAAGTGGTAAATGTAAATTGCTTTTCACTTTTATTTCAAGCATACTAAAACAATTTACATTTATTACTTTAGATGATTTCAATCAGATTTGAATAGAAATCAGAATAGAATTGACTGCTGATTTTTCTGCCTTTTTTTATGAATACAACATTTAATTCATCTAAAACTACCTATTTCTTAAATATATCCACAAGTTGTGGAGTTGTGGTTGGTTTCGTCGAACTTTACCTTTTTAGAAGATTAAGCTAAGAAGGGCGACAGTCCGGCGCTACCAACATGATAACGAGGAAGTGCTGATGTCTGACGTCTCATCGCAATCGCAGGTATTCGAGGCATGCGACACATCCAGTTGGATCCTTTAAAACCCGATCCACCTAATCTAAATAGGATTAAGTGCTGGTACATCGCTACTGTATTTTAACCCTGAAAAACCCAACCTGATTGTTTTTAGTTATTTATCCAATTTTCTTTCCAATTTTTAATATTCTTAATTGATAAACAGTTAAGAATTTATTTTTTCCCGTTACTTTAATTTATCACAATATTGAAGTACCATTTTATGTGGTTTAAACCTTTAGCCCCTATTAGTAGGTAATCCTTTTTTAATTATAACCTAAGGGCATCAATCGGTAGACATTCAATCACCTGCCGTTGAGTACCAGTGGGCATTCAATTAGCGATCGTTCGGTATATTATGTCGAACGGGTTAGAGATAAAGAAAACCCCCTCATTTTCCAAGAAACCCAGTTGGGAGTGTGTGAACCCGTTAATTAGACGAACGACTGCAAGAAGAAGCTCTTAACCGATTCCGAGAAAGTGTAACGGCAACTTTAGCGAGTTATAACCGACAAAATTCGAAATACTTACATGAAATAAGACGAACGGATTAATTTTACGACGAAACGGCTATTTTATTAGGTACTAAATAAATCGATTTTAATAGGCTAACATTTAAGAGATTTAATACCTCTACGCGTCAACGTTAATTAATCCTAACTGTAAACAAATGCGCGCAATTATAAATGTTTATCAATTCGTTATGAAATATAATTACCTCAAAGAGCTGGAGATAATTGTAACCTTAGTCAATGAGTTATTATGCAGATGCAAGTGTGCTAATAATTGGTTTTGCTAAGGTGAGACAATTAATGCTACCTACTCCTTCGCGATTTCAGTTATCCTTTTGCTTTGCTGGAAGGCGCTCGTAAACACCGGAAAGGAAAACGTTTGCGCCCATTTACATCTCACCAGGAAAAATTCCGGGAATTTCCTATTGTTATTCCGGTGAGTCCGACAATTGCAGATTGCACCACTCTATTACTTTGCGAGAGTAGTTATCACGCTTGATAATATGTTATTTGCACGGGGACAAACTTTTATATAATTCACGACTTGTAATCGTATTGTATACATCCGACCATGAGACGTTCATTACACTTATTGGATTGTATATCATTTGGATTACTTTTTATTTTGCTTAATAACGCTTACCGTTCCGGAGCTTAAACAGCAAATTAGATTGTGGGTACTTTGAATGAAAAACTAAAAAGAGGGAGTATGAGAGATAAAGTGAGAAGGAGAGAAAAAGTAAAAGTTGGTAAATTGAAATATTTGTGGGTTATTTATTTATATGTAAGTTAGAGTTGTTAGTGAAATAGTTTTGGTGAAATTATTTATTATAATATGAATTAGTTATGCATATTTAAGATTATGTGTTGATCTAATAACGATTGCTATTTTACGCCTTTCTATGAATTATATAAATTATTAACGAATTAACCTCATTTTGGAATAGTATTTAAGAGGTTTATTATCGTCTGTGGATTATTAATTTGTTAATTAGTTATTGCACAAATTTAGAATATTAATACATTAAGTTGTTTAGTAAAAAAAATTAATGCCATTTTGAAAGGAATTTCTATACTTTTTTGTTCTTATTTTTATAAATAAGAAAGTAACGAATTTTTAAAATTATCCGTTTTTGGTGTTAATGGTAAATGTTGTCGATGTTTTTAGATTTGATTTTATTTTTTTATTAACATTTGTGTTCTATTGATTTATATTATGTTAGTAGATTTGTGTATTGTTAACATACACAATAAATACGATATTGTATTAGATTATGACTATTCTTTTCTCAGTTAAAGTATTTCAAATTCTTTGTAGGCAAAAAAATTTTTAGGCTAGAAAATCAATAATTCTTTAAAAAATCGTAAAAAAACGAGGTTTAAAGATTTTGATCTGATTTTTTTCTAAGTGAAACTAAAAACATTCTAGTTTCAATTCGGAAACTCCGTTTTTTCTAAATTTTACCAAAAAAATTTAAAAAATATTCAAAGTTGGCAAAAAATTTTTTAGGCTAGAAAATCAATAATTTTTTAAAAATTCGTAAAAAATTGAGTTTTAAAGATTTTGATGTGATTTTTTTCTAAGTGAAACTAAAAGCATTCTAGTTTTAATTAAAAAAAAACCGCTTTGTTCTAAATTTTACCAAAGAAATTTAAAAAATTTTCAAAATTGGCAAAAATTTTTTTAAGCTAGAAAATCAATAATTTTTGAAAATTCGTAAAAAATGAGTTTTAAAGATTTTGATCTGATTTTTTTCTAAGTGAAACTAAAAATATTCTAGTTTTAAATTGAAATAACCGTTTTGTTCTAAATTTTACCAAAAAAAATAAAAACATTTCCAAAGTTGGCAAAAAGTTTTTTAGGCTAGAAAATAAACAAATTTTTAAAAAATCGTAAAAAGTTGAGTTTTAAAGATTTTGATCTGATTTTTTTTCTAAGTGAAATTAAAAACATTCTAGTTTTAATTTGAAAAAACCGTTTTGCTCTAAATTTTACGAAAAAATTAAAAAAAATTTCAAAGTTGGCAAAAAAGTTTTTAGGCTAGAAAATCAATAATTTTTAAAAAAATCGTAAAAAATTGAGTTTTAAAGATTTTGATCTGATTTTTTTTCTAAATGAAACTAAAAACATTCTGACTTTTTGTTGGAAGTTTATTATTTCTCATTTTCACGGAGATTTTTAAGAGATTTTTACGAGAAGTATAAATTTGTATGTGTTATTTTGAAAGACATTTTAATCTAACATTTTAGAAAAAAATCTCTTTTTAATCTTTATAACTAAAGTAGTGACAAATTTTCTAGAGTAAAAAATTTTTTTCACTAATTCAAAATTTTTGTTGTCTGACATAAATTTTTATGTGTTATTTTAAAAAAGAGATTTTATTCTATCATTATTGAAAGAATCTTCTTTTAATCTTCGTAAGCAAAGATATAACGATTTTTTGTAATTATAGCTACCTTTTTGGTGTTGATGGTAAATTTAGCAGATGCTTAAAAAAATTTTCTAAGTCTATATTTTCATTACTTACCTACTATATTTTTTTGTGTTATTTTAAAAAACGTGTTTTAATCTAACTTTGCTGAAAAAATCTACCTATTTCTAATCTTTGTAAATAAGGAAGTAACAAATCTTTTAATGTCTAACAAATTTTCAGCTGTTGAGTTTTTCCATCATTAGAGACAAAGTTTTATTAATTCGAATATATTAATATCGGTCGAAAAAGTTAAATTTAAATATTTTCTGACTCCAAAAAGATAAAATAACACATCAAAGTTAATTTTTTTTCTCTGAAGAGTTAACAAAGTTAATACAACTGGTGGATTTCCAACTAAATAATATTTAACTCTTTTGTAATTTAGGATATAAAATTAACAATAAACAATATCTGAAAATAGATATACCAGAGATGATAAAATTCATCAGGGCTTTCATTAACTCTTAAGTTTAATAGACTTCAGTTCATAAATTTGACTTTTATAATAAAAAAATAGAATCTCTAACTGTTGATTTATAGCAAAAATCACCTTTAAATCTTCATAAATAAATTTTCAAGGATTTTTTTACTGTTGATCAAATGTTTCTAATATGTTTGATTGCTTAATCGTCAATAATTATTGACGAAAACTTAAGAAAATTGACAAAATTTTATGAAAGGTGAGACCCATAGATCAAATAGTACTTTTCTAAAAGGGTTTGGGTTGGGCTAAGCTCAAATTTGGCCTTAGAATTGCTTCATCATCTCCTAGATATTCTAATCTATAGATGAAAAAACACGAGTTTTGAATATATTTGAAATTAAATAACGCAGGAAGTAAATTTTTATCTATAAAACTTTTTGTGGTATTTGAATGTACTATAACCCGAAATGGAGCTGCACCATGAAAAGAAAGATGAAAAAGTAAGCCCCCACTCCGTAACATTGCCGAGTATTCTTTCATCTTTCTCTTTAAGATGCAGCTCCATTTCGGGTTATAGTACCACTTTTCTCATTTAAAATGCATTTTGAATTTTTTAAAGATCTTAATTTCTTCATGAAAAAAATCTTCTTTTTATAATCCCCCAATCGTTGTCGTCAGTATAGCAAACTAGTAAGCACTGATTTGGCCTTAGTCTCAAAAAATGTTAAAGTTTTCAAATCCTTGTTTTAAATGAAAGTTGCAATGGTCCAACCGATCTGATGAAATTACGTTCTCATTTGAAACCTCAGTATTAGTGGGCCATCATTCTTTCATCCCACCTACACTCATTTTTTGTGTCAAAACGTGCACAAATATAACAAAATTTATTAATCCCCCAATCGTAGTCGTCAGTATAGCAAACTACTAAGCACTGATTTGGCCCTAATCTTAAAGAGATGTTAAGGTTTTCAAATCCTTGTTTTAAATGAAAGTTGCAGTGGACCAACCCACCTGATGGAATTATGTTCTCATTTGAAACCTCAGCAACAGTGGGTCCTCATTCTTTCATCCCATCTCCACTCATTTTTTATGTCAAAACGTGGACAAATATAACAAAATTTATTGTTATTTACATACTGGCTTTTTCAAGTTGTCTGCAAATCAAATAAATTGTACAGATTACGCACGCTAGAATGACATTATAGGCCAAAATGATTACACAAAAAGTGATGTTATTGAAATTATATTAATTCAAGAAGAAATGAAGATATTGGAAAAATTCAAAACACGTTTAACTCTTTGAGGGTTGGTGGATGGCTTAATGTACCACTTCGAAATTTGACCTTTGTGCTCGCTGGTACACAAAACAAACCATTCTTTTTTAAATTTCTACTCCTTTTGCTGTACAGTGGTTGAAAGCGTGTACCACCTCACCACTTGAAGCTCAGATTATGCTTTTTGCTAATCTATTAGATGACACAACATCTCTGTTGTGCCCACTTTGGGTTTTTTTATTTGAAAATGTCCGCCCCTTAAAGAGTTAAAATGGGAACAGTGGTGCTTTGGGATGCTGCATGGAATTTGTGAATAAACATTTATTCGCTATGTTATTTAATCCTGAATATGCTTAAAAACCAAGCTTTTTGCATCGTTAGGTTAGAATGTTTCAAAAACCTGAGGTGATGGAGAAGTTCTAGAGGCAAATTTGAGTTCAGCGTTCCCAAAGCTATTAAGAAACTATTGTCTGATCTATGGGTCTAAAAAATGTTTGCCAGTGTAATTTTTCTAAACTTTTAAGAATTTTTTTATTTTACTTATTTATTTATTTTCTAATTCTCTCTGACTTTTTTTTAACTTAGAACATGAAATAATGTTGATGAACCCTTTTCATTCCTATATTCTTCAAATGTGAAAATTTAATCTGACATATTAATAGAATGGCAATTATATCACTGATTTAGAAAATATAGTGATGAAACTTAGTTTATTAAAGTGAGAGGATGTAACACGGAAACAATCGATGAGTAATCATAAAATAAATCTCCTTTCTAACAATCACAAAAAAAATCAAAAATTCCATTTCTCACTTCAACAAATTTCAATTAAAAAACTTGTTACACTTTATAAATCAAGCGATATTTACATAAATTATTATTACTTTGATATTTTAACTTTTCTTCAAGAATTGTTCTTTAATGATTTATTTTGTTTCTAATTTTTGTATAAAATATAAATGTCCATTAAAAAAATCATCATTATAATTGCGATTAACTATAAATAATGATTGAAATTGACATTATCTAGTTAAAATTGTTAATTAATACCATCAGGTAATGTACCAAGAGATACCAGATGAGAAATCTTAATTTGATATTTAAGAGTAACCAGTGTTGTTATTTCGGTCATTTCGATTAAGTTTTAACTACCTAAAGAACTTTCTACTTAATTCGAAGAATTAACCCACTTTCATAATGAACTCTTGTAACAATCAATTATCGCAGACGTTATTGTGTAAAAGAAAAGAGAGCGAACGGTTCGGTCTCGATGCGGCGACATAGTTTCGGTCGTAATTTATCGAATAAATCGGCTCGTTTTGGAATACTGCGGACCTTTCGTTCGGTTCGTTTTTTTGCGCAAGTCGCTCTGAAAAATGCCAGAAATTATAGGAGGGACATTACCGGGGACGGTTTGCAAAAGTGCCCGGTAAGCAATGGCCGCTCGGCTCAATTAATATATTTTATTTAATTACGCCGGTTCGAGAGAGGCGAGCGCCGTTCTCGGTACGCTAGCCACGTGAAAAATGCCGCCAATGTGGGCTTATGGTTATTTTATGTTTTAATTAAGACCAAAAAGGTAATAGACTTGCGTGTCCTTCTCGTGTACGAGAAATTGCCTTTTTTATAAAGCGCCGGTCTCCATCGTGTGTTTACAGGGTGGGATTTAGGACACCCTATCAATAATACACTATATCCTTTAATCTTAATATATAAAAAAAGATTAGAATGTCACAAATCCTTTATAAATCCTTTTAAGATTTATTTAAATAAATCCAAGTTATTACGATTAAAATATTGAATAAATAATCTTCAAGCAAATAAAGTGAATATATAAAAACCTTTTTAAATAACATAAATATTTTCTTAAAGGGAGGATATTTAATTTTAATAAAAATTTAGATGTATTTTTTTATAAAAATCTTTAAAAAAAATTTGTACAGTTGGTATAGATCTGAAGCCTTCCCTGTTGGTGCTCCCGTTTAGATCGTCCCCTTTAACCAGAAGACGCCGCCTTTCCTCTACACGGAATGAAATTGTCATTTTCATTCCTGGCATCGCAGGGCGTTTAAAGAGGTGCTTTTTTGCGTGCACAAGCCGGAGCGTAGCGGTCGTATTGTGTCCCTCGCGTTCCACGTGTCTTCCCCGTCTTCTTCGCGTCCTCTTCGCGTCGTATTCGCATCGGCGCGGCACAATTACATTAAAATTTTATGGCATCGACAAGTTACAATTCGTCCCCGCCCCTGAACCGATCCCGAAGCTCTCCTCTTCTATACCGAGGCGACCGTAGAAGACGAGGACGAAGGATAATATTTCAATTGGACCCGTTTTTCTCGGGAACGCGCCTCTCTGATGACTTACTGAGAAAAATGCCACGAGAAACTCGAGCCGGTTTTCCTCTTCTTCTCCGTTCTTTTCGTAGTCGCTGCCAATTATCGCTTGTTTAGGAATATTCTTGATCGCGTTTCATCTAGAACCCATACGATGTCTAATAATTAGGCATATAATAGTTATTAAGTCTTCTTTTGATACGGGGAAATGATCTAATTAATCCTTTATTGGATTGAAACGCAATTTACAAATGTAATTTTTAGTTTATTTTTAAGTTCAGGTCAATGATGGGATATTTATATCCTAAAGAATTTTTTCCATTGATCGTACAATTTAACTCCGATAAAATAAAATGAAATTTGTTCACGGAATCACATTCCTTTTATCATTTTTGAAGTGTCTCTAAAATTTTAACTTTTTCCTGTAATACTAAAGGTAGTTCAGTGTCTTTAAACGATTTTTAGAATTTTGGTGTTACTGTATAAATAAACATAATCCATGTTTGAAGAAAATTTTTTGAAATCTCATTATTCTTCCTAAGTATTTCTTCATCATTTAGGAGATTAAACTTAAGAAATGTATATGAATTTCTATTGGTCAAGAGCCAAAATCTGCATTGTGTAAAATTAAAGTTGTACATATCTCCTTTTAAGGTGGCTGCAACCAAAATTTGACCTGTTTTTTTAAAGGCCACGTTTGTAAATTGTATTTCAGGTCTTGCACAGACATTTCTTTCTTTAGGTGGTTTTGGACAGAGTATTTCTAAAATTTGTCCCTCTTTTCTGGGAGTACTTGTAGTGTCTATAAAATTTATTTTTATCAAAGACATCCTTTTTTAAAATGTTGTTATGGAAAGTGGTATCTATGTAAATAATTACTGATTAAGAAAATGAAATATTTTGGGGACGTTCGTTAAAGATCTTTAACAGGTTAAATGCCACAGTATATCATCTTTATTGAGATTTAAAAACTCATTGCTTTCATGTGATATACACAATCTGTCCTCTAATGTTATTAGAATATTACTTAATATCACTACATTTATTTTGTGAATAAATGTTAATGTTAAGTCTATAAATATTATAGTCTTACAACAAGAGTGCAAGGTGTTGGGGTCACAGATTTAGTTCAAATTTTGTAGGATGGTAGATTTAGTTTCCATATTGATAAAAATATATGGTTATAGGGGCCACTACTCAACAGCTTTTTAGATATTTGCAATTGAAGTTGCAATTCTCTAGTTAAATTCAGTTCTGTAGCAAACAATCAAACGTAATAGGTTTAGCGTAGCAGCAACAAATCGGTGTTTTTCGTCGTTAAGCGTCAAATTCGAGTTCGGGGACTGTAATTAGTTATTTTTCAATGTTATGTCTATTATAGATATGATTATGTCGTTTTAGATATAAAAATATCATCGGTGCCTCTAAAATATTGCGACACCGAAACATTTTTTGAGTGTGCACCGCACTTTCAATTTGTCAGTTAATTGTAATTTAATGTGTCAGAATTTCATAATTAATACAGAAATATAACCGGACATTATAAGCTTCCTTCAAAAAGCTTTACTTAATCGATAAGAATTCGGTTATTTTTGACATTATCCAACTTCCAACGTCCTAACAAGCGAATTGCATCTTCAATTGCAAAGGCTTAAATTATCTATGAGTTTCCAATTATAGTAGGACTTCTGTATAACGAACTTGAAGGTTCTAAAGAAAAAAATTCGTAATAGGGTAAACTGCCCAAATGTCGGTCCCCCAAAAAATACCTCCTAAGGTCTGCCTATTTATAAGAAATTCATGTAGAAAAACTGGAAGGCCGACTTTAGGTGCATGACCGAGATTTGGTGGGTTTGCCCTATAGAAATTTCATTATAAGGAAACAGTAAATCAAAACATAATAATAAAGCAACAAAACTTAAAGTATTAACATATTATACACTATACATACATTATTTTATCTGCTTCAAATAAAAGCCTTCCGCTTAGACCAGAAGCTTTCTTTCGCGAGTGACTATTTCAAACCTTTCGGCCAGTAATCCATCATTCTTTGGTCTATACCTCTGTGTTTAATAATGGTACTCGCAAAAATGAACTGGTCAAATTGACATTTCTGATAATATTTGTCTGCGTTGTTTACTAATTGTAAGTAATATAACCTAAAGACGTTTTCTATGGCGAATTTCGTGCTGTGAGGATGAATATTCCCTAATAAGTATCTTTAATCTTCAAATCACTATTTGACAGTCTTGACAATTCAACCAGTTTGCTACACTGCTCTTGACTATGTTCACTAGTTAGACTTGGTCGGTACACTCAGCGCAAATAACTTTATGGCCGTTCAAACCAGGTTTGAAACATTCAATCGCGAAAAAAAGCTTATGGTGACAGATGAAATCACAATTAACACAATAACAGTTGTAACTGTACTGAACTTTTTGATCAGCTACAGAGGTGTGTCACAACATGAGCCTCTCGGGAATCCTCTGATATATTTACTTCACTTCTCAGTAATTTATCCTAAACGCATAGTTGCCAAGTAGGATTAATTGAAAGGAAATTAACTCCATTAATAATAATAAATAAGAACTGAGCTTTGTGGATTTTTTTCGGAAAAAATTAGTTCGTTAAATAGAAGTTTTATACTTGAAAAAAGAATTTTGGTTATAGAAAAAATTCGTTATATAGATTAGTAATAGTTCAAGAGTTAACTTATAATATTGTATCAACTATTTTTTGGAATTTGGCTGATGACCTTCAGGTTTATGGCTATACAATATAATAGGAGAATAAAGAGGAATTTATCGATGATTTTTTATTAAAAATGTTTAAGTGCTTCAATTATTTCGCTTGAACTTCAAACTTCTTCGACCACATCGTAATATAAAGCCACTACTATCGGTGTCATAAGTTAAGTCAGTGAAATTTCGGATGCTCATACTCCGAAAGTTCTCGTTGAGAAAAATCGAGGTAAAGACTGCCACGATCGGTAGTCAGTTCTGTAGTAATTTTTCTTCGGCAGTTTCTAAGAAAAAAATTCCCAAAGTCTGTATTTTCCGCGAATTTGTCAAAAAACCGGTCCCTTTTTCATTTAAGTTGGAATATTTCCTAAACCCTGTGACCTACGATTTGGAATTTTGGCTATGTTACGCAGAAATGATAACCAATTATGACAATCTTCAACCCAATTTTTTTCGACGAAAATTTTCGGAGTATGAGCATCCGAAAGATCACTGAATTGACTTTTAACACCAATGGTAATGTAATGTGAGGCTGAAGATCTCGTAATACTAATAAAGAAATATGAAACAATTAAAGACAAGTAAAATATAGAAAAGGAGGAAAAGGGAATAAATTAAAAATTGAAGGGAGGAAAGGACAAGAAAAGATATGACGAGTTCAGAGAAAATGCGAACTGGCACATACATATACAGTTGCTCCCAAAAGTATCCGGCCGGCTAGCAAATTCTCACATTTAACACTATATTACTTAAGAATTAAATAATATAACCAATAGTTATTTCTTTTTATGATGCTAGTATATTATCATTCAACTTTTGATACATTGCAAATATAACAACAGCAAACAATGTAACAAAGAACATAAATAACTTTATTATAGGCACACAAAAGTATCCGGCCACCTATACAAAATAGCTTTAAAAAAACTAAATATGTAACTCTTAAAAGCTATTAAAACAGCTTTTTAATGTTTTGTGGAGTAACCTTTTGAATTTAAAACATCTCTCAATCTGTTGGGCATCGACTTAACCAATTTATTCATTTATGAAGAGTTTATCATCTTCCATTTCAGCAGTAAATGAATCACTCTCATGCCACAATATGTATTAAGTAATATAGTGTTAAATGTGAGAATTTGCCAGGCGGCCGGATAGTTTTGGGAGCAACTGTACTATCTATATTTCATGTATTTAAAGTGTTTTATTCCTTCGGACATCAGAATTTCATGAATAACCTTCAGCCCTTTAATTTTTTGATAACGTGGTCTTCATCTTTTACCTGTTCTATATTATTATCCAATCCCGTTTTGGGACGTGGAGTTCCTCGTCGTTTGGATCTGCTTGGGTATTTTTCATGAATTTCGGCATTTCGGCAACACAAAAAGGCCGGTTTTAAATCTTTAATGTGTATACAGTACAGTCGATTTTTCTCTATTAATGTCTTTAATTCATATACAACTGGGGAAAATACACTGTTTATGATGTAAGGTCCAGAGTATTTAGGAGCTAATCTGGCTGTGAAACCCTTGAGTTGTGAAGAAAAAAGAAGGGTGTTTCTTCTTCATCACAAGGTCCCCTAGTTTTAGTTTCCATTCTCTTCGTCTTGGATTAAAAAAATATGTTCGGTAAATCCTCTTGCGAGCTGTAATTTCACAAATGAGGTTATTTCGGAGAGTTGTTTTAATTTTTAATCGTTCAGTGTGATTTTTCCGGTCTTGCGTTAAATTAGCTTCTGTTACTTTTGCAATTACTCATTCCCGGTTATAGACGGCTTTTGGGATTTCTAATTCTCTTCCAAAATTTAAGAAAGCCGGGGAACATCCTGTAGTTTCCTGTCGCGCTGTGTTGATAGCAAAAGACAAATCCGGTAAAAGTCGATCCCAAAGTTTATGGTTTTCTTCGCAGAATTGAGCGACCATTGTGTTCACGGTACGGTTTGTCCTTTCCACCGGATTTGCTTGGGAAGTATAAGGCGGTGTTGTTCGGTGATAGATTCCGAATTCATCTAAAAATTCTTAGAACTTGGTGCTGGTAAATTGAGTCCCGTTGTTTTTGGACACCCGAATTTAGTGAATACATCCTCGTATAGAGCTTGAATTATCAAAGGGGTTCTTGTGTAGCGCAGAGGCTGACATTATTTCGTAAATCGATGTAGAAAACTACTACATAACAATTTCCTTTTTTGATCTTAGAAGTGGTCCAATTAAATTCCTACTGATGACTTCTCATGGTCGGTTGTTTATCTAACGTGACCTTCAGCCTTTTATCTTATTAATTTTAGAGCAATGATATTTAGAATAACGATTTTTTATTTCACATTACATTAGTGTCTTTTTATGACGATTTGCCTGAAGAAATTCAACTGAAACAATTCCAGCACTTTAAAATTTTTAATAAAAGATCATAGCTAAATTCCTTTTTATTTTTCTATCAATTTTTAGACTTTCTCTTGTAGAAACTTTGGAGTACATATTAACTCACCCTATATAATAATTAAAACCGTCTTCTGTATTATTAATATAAAAATAAATTTAATTGGAATTCAAGTTCCAGCTGACGAAGAGATAAAAATTAGCTTCACTGATCTTAATCTAACATTCAGCATGTTCTCCCAGTTCGTTTTGAGACTTTTATTAATTTTTTAAATACCCATATATTTTATTAATTAATCGTCCATTTATAAATACGACAACAAGACGAGGAATTATAACGAGCTCTCGTCGGAATTGTTTTTAACCAGAACGCCTCTGGCAGATGTTTCATATTTTAACAGGTGTTAGATATAGTTTATTGAGCGGACTCCGTGCGCACGAAAGCGACGATGAAACGATAAAAAAATGAATTATTACAATCGATTAACGAGGAAAACATTTAAATTGCTCTGAAAACGTACCAAATACACATCGGATTTCCTTTTCGGTACATTTACTAAATTAAATTAAATCGATAATATTCATTAATCATGTTTCAATATGAAAATATGACTATTATAAAGAAGCAATTATAAATCAACAAATAGTTATCACGATGTTACCTTCCATGTTCGGTTCACGATCTTTCTAACAAACAAGCAAAATGTCAAACGTCTAATACTTACGTTTTAACGAAGGTCATAGACTGGCAATAAGCGTGTTCAAAGAACCGGAGTTCAGTCGTAGTTAATC
Organism: Digitonthophagus gazella; assembly: GCA_036711955.1. Taxonomy (NCBI): domain Eukaryota; kingdom Metazoa; phylum Arthropoda; class Insecta; order Coleoptera; family Scarabaeidae; genus Digitonthophagus; species Digitonthophagus gazella. Next base: position 32,655,562 of record JASCIT010000007.1, on the reverse strand, counting down.
GCTATCGCAATCCACTTATAATTAATAATCGACCGATAAATGCCGTTAGGTTTTATTAAATTACTGGGATCGTCTTTTGGTATTAAGCACTTGCTTTATCGGTTCATTCTTATCTTTCCAGTCGTTATTCCTTTACGGAGATTGTAATGCAAATTAAAGCTCGGTTCAGACTTACTTATGTTAGCATACAATGTTACTAATTGGTATTAATTTCCTTTTTGTAATATTATAATCAAATACTTCCTATTAAATTCTCTCCGAGTTGAAATATTTATTACTTCTTGCGGGTGTTTAAAAATATAAGGTATTGTACACTAAAGATATAAATTTATAATCTGTGGGAAAATCTTTTTAGATGACAAATTGCAAGAATTTCCTTCTAAAACCGGAACTACGATAAAAACAGTAGTTGTAATCTTTTAAAGTCTAAAGAATTTGTTCCAAGTATAAAATCTAATGAGAACAATCGTTAAAATTAATGGAAAAAATACATTACGTTAATGTTAATGAGGTATTGTGTAAAGTTTTCACAATTTTTCTCAATCGATTGTTCTCATGAATGCTCGTAATGTATTATTTAAGATTGCAACATAGTGTGCATAATCAATTACCCAATAAACAGCAATACCGGGAGCAGCTGATGTTATATTGATCCGAAAACGGAACATCCTCTTCCCACTAACGACCCATTACGCGGTCTATTCGACCGTGTTATTCATTTTTGAGCTGGCGAACTGTCAAGCGTAAAAGTGCTGACGTCTGTCCGGTCATCGAGACCACTCGGTGGCAGGTGCCGTCTTTATGGGGCTAATTTATTTGTTCACCAAGATAGAAAATTGCGCCGACGATACCAATTAATTTTTTCCCGGGCGCAGTTTCAGTTTTCGAAAAGCGAGGAGGTTCGTAACGAAAAAAGGACGGACCGGTCGGTTATTATACGATTAAATCGCAATTTTTAGTTTTTGCTAGACTGGGAAGTATTCAGTGGCTAATTGGTACAAATTCCAAGAAATCTTTTTTGAAGGTAGATATTATATAGATATGTATGTTGTACCCATATGGTGTTAATGTAAGATGTAGTAGAAAATGATTATTATTAATCTAATAGTTGTGGTGCAAAAACTTTAAGTGCATGTTATATACCGTTTAAAATAATTAATGGGATAGATTTAAAATATGAACTAATCTTAAGTGGTATAAATTAAACATGAACAGATTCCATCTAAAAATAATTTTTCTGAAGATTATGGATAGTCGTTTAACACATTAACGGACACTTGCGTCTATAGCCGTCAAAGCGAAGTTCACTATGTGTCATGACGGCAATACCCTCCAAAACGAAACGGTCGTCTTTAGTCTGGAGTCATGTTTTGGAAACAATTTTTTAGGTTGATTTACGTTTTCCACCTGTTTACACCACTTGCAGTTTTAGTATGCAGTTTTAGTAAAAAGATGGAAATTAGTAGTGAGGCAAGCAACAGTAAATCTGAAACTGATGTTGACAGTACTGAAAATAACAGTTCGAGTAGTGATGATAATGAATCAACTACAGATGAGGAATATGAAGCACCAGAAGAACCAGAAAATGATGAGACATGGCATACCAATACAATACCTATAAGAAACTTCTCTTTTGATGCAGATGCTGCTGGGATTCTTTTGCATGTAGATGAAAATGTTTCTCCAATTCAGGTTTTTGAAAAAAATATGAGATGACCAACTAATGGACATGATTATAAAATCTACAAATGATTACGACATAAAACTTTGCAATCAAACACGGCCACATACAAGGCATATTGAACCAATATACAAGGCATAGGAAAGCAAATTTCAAAAATACTGATTTCCGATGAATCTTACTTTACCAGAAATGGAATTACAGTAAAACCTCGATAATCCGAACTCTCGCTAATCCGAACGCTCAAAAACGTAGTTTGGGCGAATTTGTTTCCGGTCCAATCTTATGTGAAAAGGCTCTATTATTAAATGAAAAGTTAAAAGAGTCCTCCGATTTCAAGGCAAGTAGCGGATGGCTTACAAGTTTCAAAACACGCCACGGAATTAGGAAGCTTCAAATTGAAGGAAAAATTTTATCTGGTGACAGTGCTGCATCAGAAGCATTTAAAATGAAATTTGACGAGATTGTAAGGACACAAAAATGTTCAAGGGATGATATTTACAACACAGATGAAACAGACGTTAATTGGTGCGTTACTAACCAAATCTCTTGTATCTCGTCGAGAAAAAAAAGCTTCTGGATATAAAGTAAGTAAAGACAGAATTACTGGCACGGTCTGTTCAAACGCAAGTGGCATGCATTCACTTCCCTTGCTGGTGATAGGTAAAAGCAAAAATCCGCGTTGCTTCAAAAATGTCACATGTCTTCCTGTCACTTATAGAGGACAAAAAAGTGCTTGGATGGAACCCGAAATTTTCTTGGAATGGTTTTTTAAGATTTTTATACCCGAGGTAAAAAAATACAGAAACAAAGAGGGAAAAGTTGGGGAAGTATTGTTGCTAATTGACAATGCGCCGATTCACGTTGATGATAATTTTACCCCTTCACATTCAGAAGCATTTCACTCAATGGAAACTGTCATGAAATGGTTCGAAAAACAGCCCGAGTCTAACTCTGCACAATTGCTGTTACTAAAACGAATCCGGGATCTTGCTGCGAAAAAAAAAGGGTTGAGACAACAATTCAGAAGAAAATTTCGGATTATTTTAACTGAACCTGACATATGTATCTATAGGCCCATAAAGATAACAAAAATAATTCATTTTGTTATTCATATTGCTTATGTTTACAATAATTGTTTTGAATTTGCAAAATTATACTCTTTTAAGTTTCCCAACCCAATCCTAACAATTTGATAATCCGAACCACCATCGGTGCCAATTAGTTCGGTTTATCGAGGCTCTAGTGTACTAATTTTCGAAACACTCATACTTGGAGCGACGAAAACCCTCATACGACTGCTATTATGCACTACCAATATACCTTTTCATTAAATGTTTGGTGTGGTCTGCTTGGTGATAATCTCATCTGGCCTTTCTTTTTACCAACGAGGCTTTCAACAATATCTTACTTGAATTTTTTGCAAAATAATCTGTATGAGCTTCTAGAAGATACTCCGATTGCAAAAAAACAGGGGATGTGGTTTATGGATGACGGTGTTCCTGCTCATTTTTCTCATATTGTAACCGATTATTTAAACATAGCATATGGTAACCGATGGGTTGGCCGATAAGGGCCTGTTAAATGACCATTACGATCTGCTGATTTAGTTAGATTATCTTATATTGGGCTGGATGAGGTCTGTGATTTATTCCACGTCTATTGCCACGCAAGAAAAGTTAAGAAATCGCATCGAAGAAGTAGCAGCTACTATGAGGGGTCGTCCCGATGCTATAAGTATGCCAGATAATCATGGATTCGTATGAATGCTGCGTTCAACAAAACGGAGGGCACTTTGAACAGTTACTCTGAATGTTTTATTGTTAAATAAATTAACTTTTCAATATCTCGATAAAAAATTAATTTGAGACTTATGTTTATATGAACTTTCTTGTTTATTTCGTGCTTGAGAACATATCCCTGACATGGTACCGTGCAATTCTGAAACACCCTGTATTAAAAATCTGGGTTCGGATCCGGAAGCTGATTCGTAGTCACTCTAAGAAGGGCGATTTCAGAAGGAGGCTAACTACTGACATATAAGCTGTGTCACCTAATATCCCGATTTACTTGCGAATTGTTAAATAAATCGCTTTTAAAGTTCGTGATTTAACCATTTTACGTCAATGATTAAAACCACTTCTGGTCCTTTTTATTAGAGAAAATAAAGTGAAACATTAAAAAATTTAAATGATATTAAAAATCAGGATCTGGATGTGGAAACCGATTCGTGGTTAATCTAAGAAGGGCGGTTTTGAGAGGAGGCTAACCACTAACACATAAGTTGTATCATCTTAAATCGCGATTTACTCGCGAATCGAGTAATTCCTAATATTTTACACATTTGTACTACGGACTGATACTTTTTGATTGCTACCATTTCCAAAAGAAAATAATACATTTTCAAAATCGGTACAAAGTCTGAAATTGCAATTCTAAAACACACTGTGCATAATAATTTCTTCTTATTTCTGTATTATGTGTCTTATGTACTATAGTTTAAGTACTTGAAAAATCAAAATTTATTTATCAATTTCCGTTTTAATTCGATATCCTTGTTAAATAATTTCTCTAGAACTAATTATAAATTTCCGTTAATTTACATATTCACCGACGTACAACAAAAACCGTAAAATGCTAATTAATCGATTTAATTAAATACCCGGCCCGTGTTTCGGAATATTGTAAGCTCGCATAATTACATTTTGCGGTATCAGTCACCAACCAAAATGTAAATCCATCCGTTCGTGTAACGTGTGCACAGGAAAAAGGGAAACGAAACCGCAACGGAACCAATTAAAACCAGGCCGAACGACAAAGATCGATCAAACGTTTACGAATAGACTACTTAATAACCGTTTGTCCTACTAACTTAAATAACAAAGGTAGCTATTAATATTTCATTTTCATTGCCGGAAAGAGAAAATAATTAAAACAAAAACTTCTCACACGGAGGCGCGAAGTAAACCGTAAGTTATTTCGATTGATATCAGGTTATTGCGTGGTGGAAATATGATATGATCGCCACCTCATCTGCTACTTCTGGCGGCAAACTTTACAACTCTTCCCGGCTCTTCTCAGAATGTACCTTCCGTATCTGATCGACAAGGTTACCGGGCATAACATCTCAATTAAAGGGCTTACGTAACAGTGCACTTAGGTGTGCACGCGGATGTTATTTATAATCTTATTCATCGCGTAACAACTTCTACCAGGAGAGTTCTATTAAAAAAAAATTTAACCGCTCCGCAAACAATATCTCATTTCGCTTGGTATAAAATACCGTTAAGCCACCTACAGGTCTTGGTTGATGTATAAAAATAAACTGTTTAATGACATTATACCTACATATTTATTATAATAAAAAAAAATTTAAAGTGGCTTAACAAGAAAGTTAAGCTGCTTTAATAATGTTACCAATTATTCTTAGTTGATTGGGTGGATTAAAGTTTTTTCTTTCCGGGAAAGAGTTTCTTATATCTATTAAGCTTTTACAATCCGTTTTAAATTGATATTAAGCATAATTTTCTACGGTAAAATAACAAAACGGATTATAACTAACTGCACTTTGTGTTCAGTTTAATTTTTATAACTGAATCTAAATGTATCCACAAATGTCGTCTAATCATCTAAACTAAATAGTGTATTTTCTTTCTTTATTTTATTTTCGTAGAAATTCATAACATCATCGAAATAAAAAAAAAATATATTAAATATAATGAAAAATTTGTTGAAAAATTGCAAACAATTTACAACAAATTAAAGAATGATGTCACAGTCATAAAGATGCTATCTACAATCATACTCGCTAATTGTCTTATTTCCATGATTGTTCACCTTAATGTTAATGAGAAACCTGCTCCTACCGTTTATTACATAAACAAGATATTCTTGGTCGAACTTTTGACAAGTATACACGCATTTCCTGCTCAAGTGAAAGAAGTAGATTTCTATCTTTGCTTTTAATAATGGTAAAACTGAGAAAAACTGGCTTACATATGTACGACGTGAAAAACTGTAGCAATATATTAGCTGCTTAGATACAGATGTTTAAAATTTGTCGAGGGATAGATGAGCAAACCTCATTCTGCATGCGCTATAACCCGAAATAGAGCTGCACCATAAAGAGAAAGATGAAAGGGTACTCGACAATATTACGGAGAGGGAGCTTACTTTTTCATCTTTCTCTTCATGGTGCAGCTCTATTTCGGGTTATAGTACGGTCCGAGGGTAGTACAGAAACCTCCTCATCCTTTCGCAACAAGTTCTCCGTGTTTAGGGAAATTTCCGAATATGAATTTCTCACTTAATGATATATTGATGTAGATATTGAAAGAAAGTATTGTTCTATTTTATCCAGTAATGTATCCAAGTAAGACAGAACTAAATTTAAAATTTGTTGATAATCTTTTTCATTGCAAAGTCCAACAAGTAAGGGAAATATCATACGGTTTCCCTTTTCTATCAAAAGGTCATGTACGATGAAATTACAGTATCTTCGGCAATTAGGCAGTTGAATTTAACTAAAATTAAACAAATCGGCTTCTAATATACAATATATACATACCTTCAAATATGTAAATCAAGAATTTAAAATAAATAGTAGCCAACTTTTACATAACTATAAACCAACAACAAAAGAACTGCTTAACAAAACGGAAAAATACGTCCGGTGTAAGAGCTATTTTCAAAAAAATAATAATAAATAAAAACGAAGTATAATTCACCTCGTATAAACAAATCAACATACGAATTGAATTATGGATTGAAAAAACACATTTTAACACCTAATTTATTCATTACAATTAGTCTCAAAATAATGTAGATTTTTATTTTATACGGTTTTAAGATTGTTCTCGCTGTACCCAGGTTAAAAGCCGCTGATCTAGACTTTCGAGTAAAATTCTGTTTTTAGGAACCGACGTACGAAAGAAAAATCGTTGTATACTAATCAATATATTGTAACATCTTTTCCTCGATTGTGTCTAACTGCACTTATGGTGGGTTTAGGATGTCAAACTTAAAAGCTGTAACTGTAACCGTAGCAGTAGCTGTAGCATTTAAAAAAGTTCAAATATAGCCGCTTTAGGCAATGGCTTATGGTCGCTAAATATTACATCAAATTTAATCGTAAGCGCAAAAGGTGGCCACCTTTTATTTTTTACGATTACAGCTAAATACTTGCTAACAATTCCGTCAGCGTATTGACGACTTTAATTTACGACAATGACGACTTCTATTGACTTCGATGCTAAACGTATTGAGCTAAATTTATTAGTCCCTTGTAAATGGAGTCTTGATATTTTTTCCAAGTGTTTACACCGATTGTGGTATTCTTCTTTACATAACTTATCTTTTATTAACGCATTAACTGCCAAATTTCTTTTTGAAATTTTTGGCTGGATAAATTATATATTTGCACAAAAGTAGGGCCGAGTGGTGTACGTAAAATTCCAAAAATCCCAAATGGGGATCCTAGCAGTTAATGGGTTAAGGTAGAGAAATGATCCTCTAACTTTCTATTTCAGTTAATGAGTTTCCTGAAAAGCCGTTGATGTCATCTAATTTTTTCTTTTAGCCGCGACACCGAGAACTACATTTTGCTCGTACATCGTAACCGAACTCGAATTCTTAGATAATAAATCAAAATTATAAGTGAGAAAAGAGGGAATGTCAATGATCACGAATGTTTTGAAGTTGTAGCTACAATCCCCATTATTTTATTAGTTAATTATTAAAATTTAAAGAATGTTTCCCTAAACTAGACATCTGCAAGCATTACATCCCTTACAGTTACGACTAAAATTAGTGTTTTAGTCACCATTAGTGTTTCAGTACTTACTTACAAGTCTGATTTAATAATTCAAATCTAACTCAATGAAATTTAACAAAAGATTCATTTAGAAATCATCTGATCTTTTCCTTCCATGAATTTCGTCTTCATTATTAGTCTGCAAAATCATCAAAAATCCGTTTGGATTTGTATTGTATTAATTATAAATTTTGATGATTTGAAAATCGAATTTATCCGCACTTTTGCATAGACAGTCTAATATTTTGTATAACTGTTCATTTTTCTGTAAATAACAATTGAATCGCTCATTTCAAAAACCACATAAGTCAAAAAAGTAAAATTTTCAGGAGCACTAAAAAACCGTTTAACATAAAAGGTATGCCTTGCAAGAACAAAATCGTGAATGCAAATTGAACTATTTATGAAACTACAACAAATGTAATGAAACACGGTATAATGAATTGTTAGATTTTTGCAAAAACGGTATTTTTCTTTGTATGACTTACGTGGTTTTTGCACGGACTGTTTTTCCCATGTCTAAATGCTGGCATTAGAGGGAAATAAATACAAGAGAATCTACACAAAAGTTTTCTTGCAGTTTGAAAAAAGTATTCATTGTCACTTTCGATGGCATTTTTTTCCTCTTCTGTAGTTGGCCATTGAAAAATTCTTTTATAGAAAGACATATGTTTGGAAATAATAATACTTTGTACCTGTTTGATATTTTCTACCTTTTTGGGGTTTATGGGAACAGAACCAGTTGGATACGTACATTCTGTTGGTAGTTTAATGGTAATAGATTTGTTTCTTGTCAAGTTAAATGTATAGTTACCTAAACCATCGATAAAGTCTTGAACAATCACAGTTCCTTTCTTATCCTTTTCATATTGAAATGACAAATAACGAGAAGGATAGTATGATTCTTTATGTTCCTTTTTAACACGTTTGCCAAAACTCTCATTTGCCAAACACGTTCTTTTATAACATGTTGGCCACCTTTGAGAGAAATTTAGAATTTGGTGAGTTGCAGAAACTACGCAAGTCGCTCACTTATGTGGTTTCAACTGCGAACGCAGATACTTGTACTGACATATCTTGGTAACGCTTCACGAGACTTGTGCGATTTTTGCACAGACGGTGTGAATACCCCCAAAGAAACGATTCGTGGCAAAAACTCCATTTTGTAAAATTTTGACTTGTGTGGTTTTTGAAATGAGCAATTCAATTGATACTACATGTTTTTTATCGATTTTGTATATACTTCTTTTCGTTTGTGTTTGTACATCGTCTTTGGTTTGCACGGTTTTTCGTAAAACCTGTATCTCGTTGTATATAAAAGTCTTGTCCTCGAATAAACGTCCTCTTTATGTAATTGTCTTCCAGTGTTTTAATTTCGTTCGTTCTCCAGTGATTTTCATCAAGTGAACTACAAGTAAGACAATTTTAGTTACAATTCAGTACCAATTCTACGTCCCTTAAAATAGACGAATTCTATCCTGCCTTTAAATTCGCGATAGACTTTCTTTTAACAGTAAATGCACTTAGAAATTATCTAGATGTTTCTGGTTTTCAGTAGAATTCAATTTTCTGATGAACAGTATAAATGAATTCCTTTGTGCATTATTCTACTTTTTAACATTGGTTCATTTATTATGTTTAAATTTATTCTTACAATCAGTATTATGATTTTTTTTTTAATATCTAACTCAATAATTTAACTCAATATCATCTAGATCAGGGGTGGGCAACCTTTTGTATAGTGAGAACCGGATTACGATTAACTTTTCGTACGCAGACCGGAATAAAAAATTGACAAATTTTTGTTACTTATATTTACTAACAAACTTATACTAATAAAGTTAGTTATTAGATCTCCCAGATCTCCTGCTTTCCTTGGCACAACAACTCCCCAGAAAGCAGGAAGTTTGGGTTCGAATCCCAGTGCAGTAATGAGACTTTTTTTTCTCCAACGCATTACTAGTAAAAACCTGTCTTTATTTTTTTCTTTCGTTTAAAAAATACTAATTTTGAAAACAAAAATTATTTATTATTCTTTCTAAAGGCATCGTGGGCTAGATTAGATCCTCACGCTATATTTTGCTACATACAATAAATACTCTTCTAGATTATATTTTTGAAAAACAATCTCTTGTGGAGAATTTAATATGGTCTTTGATAAAACCTTGTTTATCTTGGTTGTTTTAGACTTTATGGGTTTTGCCACTCTTTGTTTTAAACAACCTGATTAATATCTTATGGTTGGTAAGATATAGCTGATACAACGTTTAAATACAGTATAAGCAAATCTATCTCCGACTCATTTTTTAGAATCCTAGTACAAATTACTTTCCTGATTCAACGTATTGAGATGGTTGAAAACATCCCAATATCCCATTTTGATTAAATTTCATTTTTAAGACGTCCTCATCCAAAAGAACTCACATCTTTTATTATTTTGTTTTAATATCCATTCGTCAAATTTATTAACACGTTGAGCGCCGCGTGGCCACCGGTGGACATAGTGTGTTTTCCGTTCTGGGACCAAGATTTCTTTTTGTTGATAGCATTGTAAGTTGTTTTCTCTTCTGCTCGGTCCAAGTTAACCATGCTTACTTTCAGGGACCATGATTTGTATTGACCCATATAGAGTCAATGTAAAACGTTTCCATCCGTATACACGTGGTAATGATATGAACATAACATCGTGTCCACCGGTGGTCCCATTGGCCCTGGAAGTAAACAAAAAATGTCCACCGGTGGACACACGGCGCTCAACGTGTTAATATCTACTTTGTGCTCAGTCTGATTTTTTTGTACAATAACCTAACTTAATAATTCATATAGAATACGTTTCTAATTTCCATTGAAATTTAATTTTTTAGCTGCGTACTCTGAAAAACCTATTATATTTTGACATCCATTCATTGATTGTATCTAATTCTATTCTTACAATTACTGTTGTAACTTTTTTATAACTCAATAATTTATCTAGAAATCGTCTGGACTTTTCCCATTCCTATTAGAATTCATTGTTGGGGCGTCGCCGTCCGAAAGAAACCCCTTCGTTTATTATTCTATTTTGACGTCCGTCCGTTATGTATGTTTATGACGCCCCGAATTGACAGAAAAACAAGGATCCCGCGGCGCGCGAACCCCGGTTTTCGGACGTGCGTGTCTTCGGCGTCCGCCGGCAGGTGTCAGCGGGTCGGAAAACCGGCACCGGAGCGGCCCTCTTGATCGACTTTTAGTAGGGCCGGCGCTTCAACCGCAATATATTACGTTAATTTAGTGAGCCGGGGCGGCCACGAACGTAACTTTCGAATTTTATGCGATGATATGACGTGTTTATGGCGCATACCGGACTCGCGATCCTCTCGATACCTTCCAAGCCCTCCTCCCGATCCTCTAAACTCGACTTCATAGCATGACCCGAAGTTATAACAATCCCTACTTCTTATTCTTCTTCTTCTCATCTTTTCCATCGACACACTCACAAACATGTAAACGTTTAATCGTGACCAGGTTTAAATTGATGTTATAAACTTGTTTTCTTTTTAAACTAAATAGGAGCTTTCGGAATTAGCTTCTTTTGAAAATGCGCTTGACGTTTCGGATGCTTGCAACCATCTTCAGATACAAATTCGAATTTTTCTTTTTTCTCTTTACTACTTCTAGTTATAATTTAGTTAAAACCGGTCGTAAAAGCCTTCGTATTTAAATTAAATCAAGTTAGTTGAAAAAAATTGCTAGAAACAAAAAACTTTAAATTCTTTTGTTTACTCATTTAATTATACTTACAAACCCACTGACTCCTTTTATTGTCATCACGCTCGCCGACCTGTGAAACGAAGTTTTAATTGCGTGTGATTCATTTCGGTATTTTACCGGACCTTACATAACGCGTAAAAGTTCAACGATTACATCACGGTTACGGTACATTCTAAATCTAAATAATTTCAATTAATATTAATAATTCCTCGTAAAGTTAGTTTATATGAAAGGAGTGAGTGATTTAATTTTCGATATAAATCCTCCGTCTACTAAAGCGAGCGCTGTTAGATATTGTTGTTGTATACGGTCGGCGTTTATTATTGTCTTAGGAGAGCAAGGTCGATTACTAATTACATTATCATCTAAATTAAATTTCCACGCGCCCGTGAGCAAGTTGCGCATAATTGGCCAGACGAGGTTGAAACGGGTGTCGGTGTTGTGCTCGATCTATCACGCAGCTTTGCGGTTCATCGCTTGATCGACTATTTGGGTCCGAATAATTTTCGAATAGACCGGTTATGACAAGCGCCGTGACTAAACACCTGCTTCCGGTAAACAGTAAAACTAACAAATCCTCAAAATTTTAATACAAAAAACAATTTTTTTAATTAAAAAAAAACATAGTAAATTTAAATTACATTTAAAGGTAACACAATACATTACTTTTTATTCAACCCACAACTTAATTAACTTAATTACACATTATCCAGTAGAGTTAATGTTACGGTGAAATGCGTCCGTAATCACCCGTAATTGTCAGAGGACAAGACCAGAAGCCAAAAACCTACATCAAACAAAGGAAATTCGAAACGAGTCTAAAAGATAAGTCCGTCGTTGAACTATTTTAGTTTGACATGTTCCGGTAATTCCGTGTCGTGCATTAAACGTACGACGTTTGTACAGTTAAAAGTGGTTCTTCGTACACGGAGCGCTATTAACTTAATTCCCCTTTGCTTGAAACGATTTATAAGAAAAAAAAGACAGTGTGTTTTGAACGGGTTGTTTTGGTTCGCTTTCAGAACCTAATCGAGCGGAGATCAGTTCGGAGGGTATGGGAGTATCGGAAGAGATGGCACCGAACGCTGGTTCCGAACCGAGGCCCACGGTTCCCGACCAAAGCGACGGTAGTGACCCTGAACCTGATGAGTTTGCACCGAAACGGAAACAGAGGCGGTACCGGACGACGTTTACTAGTTACCAACTTGAGGAATTGGAGAAAGCTTTTTCTAGAACGCATTATCCAGATGTATTTACTAGGTAAGTAATAATTCTAAAATAATTTGATACAATGTCTAGTTGCACCGCTTGTTATACTAAAGTACCTTTGTCCCATTTTCCAAGAGAATGAAAAATATTAAGTCCAATAATATTAAACTTGTTCTCTTTTTCCTAGACATAAGATAATTGTAGACTATTTAACCATTTGACTGCTAAGCAAGTTTAACAAGAACGCTCGAAAACTGTGGGACATATTTTGACTTAATGTTGAATTTAGCAAAGTACGCGTGAGATCAGATTACGTTTGCTCCAATAGTGCAACAAAGGCACACTGAAACTCGCAGCGCAAAAGCGCTGCATCGCGATTTTCGGCACAAATGAACGAAGCGCTTTCGTGCCTCGTAACAATCAAACTGTTAACCCTGTGTGGGCTGAATTTTTGGTTTAAATCAAAAAAGAGAACTTATTTTGGGTTGTTGGGAAAAAAATTTCGTTTTCCTTTTCTTGTGAAACTGAAAGAAAATTTTCATATAATTTTATTAAATTATACAGAGTGTCCCAGAACTCAATTGCCAAACGCTAACCACGCGTTCCAGAGCTGATTTCATGCCGATTTAACAAAAAAGTCCGTATCCGAAATTGCTTCCTAAAAGAACTAGAGCATCCTGAAGATGACGTGTCTGATCATGTTTTTTTTTCGAAATATATTAATAACGAGTTAGCTATCACAATGAAATTTTGAGCGCTTGTAAACTTCGAAATGCTTTATCGTTTGTTGATAAAACAATTTTTTTTTGCCATCGTAAAGGTGTTAAGCGCTACCAGGGTAAGTTCTCTTAGGAAGTAATTTCGACTAAGGACTTTTTCGTGGAATCGGCATGAAATCAGCTCTAGAATGCGTGGTTAGCGTTTGGCAACTGAGTTCTGGGACAGCCTGTGTATTGGTCATTCTGGTCCAATACATTTTGCCATTTTTCTGGTAGTAGCATGATTCTACGCTCATAAAATGTTTGGTCTTTGTTGGCAAAAAACTGATCGAGGTGGTTTTTGACCTCCTCGGTTGACCTCCTGGTACTGAGGTCTCGTATTATCTTGGTGGAAGACCACACCTTTTCTGTTGAATAATTCTGGCCTTTTCTCTCTGAAGTGCATCTGTTGAAATGCATCATTCAGTTTATCCAAGTGATGACAGTAGACTTCTCAAATAATTCTTATGTTATCCAGTAAAAGTTCAGAACAAAACGATTCCTTTAAAATCCTATCAAACAGACAGCATCACCTTTTTTGATGGATATCGGCTTTGGAAATGCTTTGAGACTGTTAATTTTTTTGCCCCATGATCTCTTGCGTTTGATATTGTTATTTGTAATCGATTTCTCGTCCCCAGTAATGATGTGCTTCAAAAATTGATCGTTTTCATGACGTTTGAGAAGCGAACCACAGGCGTCAACGCGACGTCACAAATATTCGTGAGAACATGGAATACCCATATCGACGCTCTCAAGCCAAAACGGCATAAACGTCAAAACGGCCATTTTTTAGTTAGCTGCACCGTTGTGTAGCATTTTTAAATCTGCATGCAACAGTTAAAGCGGCATACCCGCACACATACTTCATTCGCTATAAAATTGGTTTAAAGTTTGTCTAAACGCCATTTAAGAGTCATTAAGTCAATCATTTTTTGTGTTTTCTGAAAAATTAGATAAATGTCGTTTATGCCGTTTTGACTTGACAGCATCGATATATCGAGCTTCGAGGTTAAATCCAAACCTTTCAAGTGATTATAAACAGTTGAATTTATTAAATTTAACCTCTAACCGATTTCACGTGCAGTTATTCGCCTGTTTGCATCAACTAATGGCTCTATCGTGTCTTATTAGGTCGTTTATCAGGTCTTTTCGGAGGTAGAAAACGTACCAGTAAGATTTCAGAAAAGAATAAGGTGTATTATAATCTCCGTAAATGTCCGGATATATTTAGACTTGGAGAAAACGTTTAGAAACGAAACATTGTATTGCCTGATGCTGCTAGTTTCTCAAGTAAGTTATTGTGGAAAAGGATTTTTTCGTCTTGAACGTATATTCTTAGGGATGAAAGTGGTAATTTGGTTGGTATATGGTACGCTAAAGATTTTAAGCCTTATGAAGATTCACCGGAGAGAGAGTAGGTCGTTTTGGTCCACCTGACTGAAAGTTTTCGTCAAAAAAAAATCGGGGTGAATATGATAGCCAAAATTCAAAATCGTGGGTTACATGGTTTAGAAAATATCGTGTTTATTTTTTGTCTTTGTTGGCAAAAAGCTGATCGAGATGGTTTTTGACCCCCTCATTTGAAGTAAAGGTTTTGCCGTTTAAAAAATTTTGTAAAGACAAATAATAATCCGAAGGTGCCAGATTTTGAGAATACAGTGGGTGTGGGATTACATCTCATTCAAGCTGTAAAAACTTTTGGCGAGTGACCAAACTTGTATGAGGTCTCGGATTATCTTGGTGGAAGATTACACCTTTTCTGTGAAAAAAGTACCGGTTTTTTTAACCGCTACGCGAAGAATACAAACTTTACATTTTTTTTTATAGAAAATCCGCCGAAGGAAAAAAATTAGGATCTTTTGTAGGATGCAGTCTTCTCTGTTTTCTATAACGTGGCATTTTTTTATTTTCCGAAAATTCCGGGAATTTTCGCTTAAAAATTCAATGAAAAAAATAGTAGATCTCAAGAATTAGCATCTCAAGCTAGTCGCATTTTAACGAAATTGGCGCCAGGTAGTACTTAAGAGTGCAAACCATCCAAATTCTTACAAAAACACTCATTTTTCGATTGCTGAATAATAATAAAACATTATTTTGTGTTTACAGAAGTACACAAACACGGTACTGGTATTGAATTTTTATACAAAACTAAACAGAATTTTTGAAAAAGAAAAAAATACAACGTTATAGTAAACAGATAAGGCTGCATCCCACAAAAGGTCGTAATTCTGTTCAAAAATCCCAAAATTTGCGTTCTCCGGGGACCTGTTAAAAAACCGGACTTTTTTTTCACTTAACTCGGATTATTTCCTAAATTACGTGACGTACAACGTTGAATTTTTATTATTATTATTTATTATTTATTTATATGACAGGGTATTGCAGTTGGAGTTTGAGTGTTCTGCTCTTCTTCTCCAGTTTCGATGTTTGTGCTTCACTTTTTCCTATTAAAATCTGTGATCGTTTCAAAAGTACAGTCTATTAACATTTACAAAATCATACAAAGCAAGATATATTTCCATATTATTATCAGTAAGTAAAGAAGTTAGGTTATAAGGGGGATACCTTTCTTTTAATATTAATTTGCGAATTATATTATTTCTGGCTAGTGCATACTTGTTACAAGCAAAAAACAAAGGATTTAAATCGCCGTAAACTGTCCACAATCGCAATTTGGGCTTTGTCTTAATTTAATTCTGTGGAGGTGGGCTGGGAATATAGCATGCCCCAAACGGAGTCTTGAGAATAACGAAAAGAAATTTCTTGATATAAAAGGAAAGATCTCAAACCATGCCCTGCTACAAAGTTCACCTTGTACTGCTCTATAAGATAATCCTTTATAATTTAGTGAGTTTTTCGCTTCAAGCTGCCACCTTTCCCAAATACGTTTCTTCGCATCAACAAAAACCTCCCCCACTCCTAGCTTGGTATTCAACATTTGCTTCTGATGTCCATGTCTGGCTAAGTCATCAGCTCTTTCATTTCCCTCTATTCCATAATGACCCTATATCTATCCAGCAAACATAAATATTTCTTTGTTCCTGCCAAGCCTTATACAATTCCTCCACGATATCAAGCAAAAAATGATATCCTTCAAAATTAGATTTGTACCCCTCCAAAGCCACAACTGCACTCAGTGAATCTGTAAAAATTACCGTTTCATTTACAGTTAGTAGAATTTTGGTTGTATTACGCAGAAATGATCACTGATTATGACAGTCTTTATCCCGATTTTTGTCGATGACAACTTTTAGAGCAGAACCACCCCAAACTTGACTGACTTGAATTTTAACCCCAATAATAGGTTGGGAAAAAAGAAATATTATTTGTTCGGTATACTTCACGTGAAAATAATGGATTTCTTTTTCCCAACCTAATATTTACGTACTCTTATAATTTTTTTATAATTTCCTGGAAGATCAAATCAAAGCTTATTAAATTAACATCATTAAAAACTTTTGGAACTGAAGCATAAATGTGAAATTAAAACCACCCAATCTTAATTGAACTTAAAAAATTCTTTTTAAATTTCCACCATTAAACTTAAAAATAATTTATGTTCGAAAACCACCATTCACATCAAGTTAATATGTAAATGAACCCAGTCATTGTTAACTCCCTTCTTACATCTTATATACATACTGTTGTGGCTTGTTTGGAGTTTCCTGGAAGGTAAATTACGAGAAGAAGGTCGGACACTCAACACACCAGCTCCCCTATAATTGGGGAGTTCCACTCCCGACGGCCCCCTTGTATTATTTCTTTAGTTAATGACCCCACCGCCCGGACAACAATTAAGCGGCAAACGCCCAGCCGCAGTAAAATCGCCGCTCCGAACCATTACTTTTGCGTGCCGCTCCGTTCTCATACAGTACCCTGCTAATTGGTTCGGCCCGTAACTGGTAATTTCCGACCATTACGAAATGTAGCTACTAGCGAAGGTCGGTAAAGACCGAGCGACCGACCAAGTAAAGAGAAAAAGAGACGAAAAGTGACGAAAGAGTGTGACGGCCGAAGGACCAACTACAAGACAAAGAGTAAAGAGAGGCTGATATACGCCAAGTTAACTGTTAAAATGGTAGTACCGGTATGTGTAATGTACTTTAAGCGGGGTTAATGGATTTCCAGGAGCGAGTGGCGCTTTCGCCGCCGGCGGGACGAGTAATACCGAGGCCCCGGAGGTTATTTGTGCTCGAAATGAGCCCTCGGATGCTACGAAATCTGGAGCGAACGTCGATAAATGACCAGTTCCGAAAATGGACGAGTACGATTTTTACGCGGAATTTTCTTCACATAAAGTGGTAATTCCATTAATGTTTCCCTTTTGGGTTTCTCAAACCCAAACAAGGTGAACGTACCGATTATGGAACGCAAAATGAAATTTTAAAGGTGATTAATTTATTCATCGCCTTTTCCTTCCCACCATAATCTGAGATTGATTGAAAGATTATCTTTTTTCATTAAATACACTTTCTACAGCTTTATTAAGATTTAAGATTTATCCCACTATTCTTCCTTTAAGCTAACCGATTATAAAATATATACATATAAGTACCACGCTTTTACGTCTCATACACAACATTAAAAGACTAACACATACAAAAAGTGTGTAATTTATTACACAACAAACGACATGTAAATAGTTTATAAATGTTCCTAGATTATAGACTAGAACTATCTTATCTATAATTAATGCGAATTAATTAAAATAAGCTTAACGGAATATACATAGAACGCTTTAATAAGATTTAAATATAAATCGTAATAATTATCTTGCAAAACTACATCACCAAACCATATCTATACGTTTTATGCAATAAGTCTATTGAAGTAAAAAATTCTGTTTGTGTAAGTGTATGGAAAAGAACCAAAAATTTACATAACACGTGTTATTTAAACTTGTTACATGTTAATACTAATTATAATTAACAACACTTTTACACTTTCGAGTTATCTTTTTGTAAATTATAATAATGATAATAAATTCTGTTACTTTCACTGAAAATGGAAAACATTTACCAAAGTGTTTATTTTCTTTCTTTAATTTATAACTTTAAGATAAAATTTAGTTTATTAAATGTTAACCGGTCACGAAGGAGAAATTAAAAATTAAAGTGTTACCTGAACTTTCGATTTAAATTTCGAATAAAATTTATCTTAATTCTGAATAACCAATACTTTTACTTCATTTTATACATATGTTAAATTTGTCAGAGGAGTATATAAATTGTCATTTTCTCATAGTTCAAAGATTTTCAAATGTCAAAATTTTAATTTGAAATTAATAGTTTATTTATCATTAAATATGGGAGAAACATATCAAATAACTCACCAAAACGAAGAATCCCCACTTATGATTAGAGATGTATTGGGAAATCAATTAGATATAGTTCGTAAAAATTCAGATTTGGATGTTGGAGTTAATCGGAAAAAATTAAACCAACAAGTTGGGGAAAAGTCATCAAAACAAGTTATCAAGAAAGATAATAATCTTTTAGATTGCGAAATAAATAAAACACGTGAAAAATGCAATAAATACCAAACTGAAAGAAAAAATTTGAAACTGTTACCTTTAACGGAAGAGAAACGAGAAATGTATCGTGGATTTTTAGCAGCTATTGAAAAATAAGTATTTTTTTATTACTACATTTATTTTGAAATCTATAATGATAAAATTTAAAGATTTTATCTTTATTTAAAACTTTTCGATGTATCAGTGATAGTTTTTTGTGGAAGATTGTTACTTTAGTATACAGGGTGTCCCACCGAAGTGGACTGGTCGAAATATATCTCGGAAACCACAAATCCGATGACTTTGAAATTTTATACATAGATTTAGTACATACCAAACTACATTTTGAAAATATTTTCAGTCATTCGAGGTAACGTGGGGAGACTGTTCATCCACGGCTTCGTCGTCGTCGTCATCTGATTTTTCGGTTTCCTGAAAGGCATTCGTTAGTTCTTCAACACTCCTTTTTTCTTCTAAATCATCTGCTGTAACCCATTCAATAACGTCTTGTCTTGTCACATTTACGCAACCTTTTAAGTCTCGGTGTCAAAATTTGAAGAGGACATTTCTCCCCGGCTTCTCCATTTCAGAACCAATTTATTTAATGGAATATCATCATCATTGTCATAGTTCTCAGTATCAATAACTTTTGACCAAGATTTTTTAATAGTGGAACCACGTACGGAACCCCAAGCGTGGCTTACCCAGTAAATAATATTTTTCTGGTTATCTTTTTTATTCTACTGATAATATCATCTTCTTTTTCAGTGTGTTGCAATACATGTTCAAGAAATAAACGTTTATAATTTTTTTTAATGTTTTCGAGGTCGCCTTGATCCATTGGTTGCACTATGCTGGTTACATTACATGAAGTTCTTCCTCAGGGTGAGAAGGAGCATTGTCCATTAATAAAATTGCTTTAATAGGGAGATCGTTTCTCTTCAAAAATTTAGTCACAGATGGCACGAACTTTTCCTTAAACCAGTCTTTAGATAGGCTCGGTTAACCCGGAGCTCGAATAATTGCAACTCGGATAATCGGGGTTCTACTGTACTCATTATTTCAATATTTTTAATATCATTGTAGAGATTTGGCTGTCTAGGGGGCTGGTTTTTGTAAGACCCATCGAATATATTTAAAAATAATATGTACAGTTGTTCGTCTTCCTACGTCTTAACTAGTCTAACTTCTTTTTCTTCTAACGAGGTTACACTTCTCTCATTTTTTACACATCTCACGTCATTACACTTCTCGATTCTCTATCTATCTAAAGTCTCTTCGCCTAGCCTTACCGAACTACTCAAGTCCACCTTTCAACTCAAACTCCCTATACCTACCTTCGTACTCTTACCAATAAAAACTTAACCTATTCAGGTAATAATAATAATAAACAATCGATTCCTACATCATGTTTCAAAATTATTAAAAATTGATGTTGAAAATCGTTATCATTTCATCATATTCATCCAAGTTTCTCTAAATTTGCAAGTTATCTCTGGAATTATTTTATTAGGAATTATTTTCCTAATTAATTTTTGCTTTTTAGTAGAATGTTGTAGAAAAGTTCGTAATTCAAACCAATTATTCGTATTACATTGTCCATTATAGCATTAACATTGTTCATAATTAGCATGGACTTTTCTTAAGATATGTTTTAGCGAAATGAGCAAAAACGTCATTCAACCATCTGTCTTAAATTCCACGATAATACTATAATAGTATCACTTGTACTTGGCTGATTCAACGATAAATATTGATGAAGCTCTGAACACACGTTTCACACTGAGGTAACCAGCAACAAGCAACTAACAACCACCAATACGCGATATTGTCACTTTATAACGTTTTGCATAGAATTAAATCGAACGTCTCATATTTTGTTGTCACACATTTATCGCCTCTGCTTTTGCAATATCGAATTGCTCCAATGTGAGACGTTTACTTTAATTTGATGTAAAATGTCAGCAAGTAGCAATATCGCGTATTACTGATTACTAGTTGCTTCTTGCTGGTGGCCTCAATGTGAGAAGTACCAAAGCCTTCATACATATCAAAGTCTCGCTAGCACAATCTCCCTTAAACGTCTTTTCATTATACCAAACAACATTTTTTCTACATCTTCTAACATTTGAGATTTTTGTTTTGTTAACTTATCGTTAGTAACCTTTTTAGAAACATTAGCTTTCTTCAACAGATATTTTTCCTTTAGAATACTATAGACCAAGGGTGGCCACACTTGGTGATACTTAGAGCCATATTGAAAAACCGAAAATTTTTAAGAACCTAATCGGAAAAAATCGCTCTCCAAAAAAAACTAATTTTCTTAAAAATTCAAAACCTACCATTAAGTATTTATGCCATTTTTCAGTTGAGTCGCAATAAAACTCAAAAAGAACCGCATGTGGCTCGCGAGGCGTCGTTTGGCCACCGTTGGTATAGCCCAGTGTTTCCCAACGTTGGGCGTAAGCCCCACAGGGGGGCAATTTGATTGTTAAGGGGGGCAATTTCGGTTTTTGAAGATGTGTTTACAAAATTTTGTTACACCGTTTTCTAAAAAATTTGCTATTCAGTTCTTCCTAAAAGGCATCAGAAAAGATTGTTATATGAAAAATTATTACTTTGAAACCGTGTGACCTGTTTTTTTTTGGGCGCATAGATGTGTCCCATGACGGATTTTAGGTAGATTTCATGTTTCAATTTTATATGTTTCTATGTGTAAATACCCAAATCAACACATTTTTTCTTGGTGGGGCCTCGGGGAACCTTAGGGGGGACATACCAATATTACAAAACCTAACATGGGGCATGGCAGAAAAAAGGTTGGGAAACACTGGTATAGACTGTCAATTTTACTGTATTGTGTGAATTTGCTTACTGCTAAAGCATTTGCTGTATGCTATTAAGCGGCTGTCCCATTGAGCAAAGTGCACTGTGTATTCTGTGAATCACAGTCACTCTATGATTTCGTATTCGTGAATCTTAGCAGCGTTCATGAAGCGAAGCAAAATAAGTTCGCAAATTTTATTTATAAACTAATTTGTTCATTTGCGTTCTAAGACGTTCGCGATTCGAAGTATGAGTGTCGATCCTAAAATTTCGAATCGATTTTGTCTGGATTTCTATACTTCAAATCAAAGAATTTCAAGCAGAAAGCACGAAGTCATAACTATCTAGTTATCTGATTTATTCATAAACTAACAAGGGGAAGGCGCAAGATGTTTTTTTTAAATCTGTCCTTGAGTTGATTGGTAGAGGTGTATCATACAAGGATTCAATTGACAAAGTACTAAAACGCACTATTCAGCCAAAACTGAATGACTTTACTTATCCAAAATATAAACCGAGCGTTAAACCTCAAACGGGACTTATTCAGTTTTGGCTAAATAGTGCGTTTTAGTACTTTGTCAATTGAATCCTTGTATGATACTCTAGACTCAGCTCAAGGACAAATTAAAAAGAAAAAAACATCTCGCGCCCTCCTCTTGTAAGACGTTGGCGATTCGTAGTATGACTGTAGATCCTAAAATTCCGAACCAATCTTGCCTTGATTGATGGTTTAAATTCTATCCATCAAAATATAGAATTTCAAGCAGAAAGCACGAAGTCCTAACTGTCTACTAACTTTGCTTCTAACCCTACAAGATTAGGCTGAAAATCTTCTTCATGTTGGTTGGTCTAAACATTTTTAGAAATTTCTAAATTTATCTATTAAAATTAACCCTTAAAAGTCCTTTGTGCAGGCGTGCTGAACATTGGTCTTTGCTAAGTCCTATGTCCAGCCATTGTGGACATAACATTTAGGCAAAACAAACGCAATATTTGAATTACTGACACTCAGCCAATACCATTTGTCAAAATAAGAAGATTTTTAAGGATTAAGCAAGAATGTAATTTAAAAAAGAAAACACTTTGGGTGGTTCTTTCTAATTGTAAGTATTCCCAAACAGTCGTAAAAAGACAATATCCGGCCAAATTCCTAGCTCTAAAACCCACTTCAAACTAGTAGCATTATAGCCTTTCCAATAAAACTTATCGCTAATTGATAGATTACAAGTTACTTCTCTTTATCAAATGGTCTAGACGTGTGGTATTCGGTGACGAAGTGTGCTTCTACAATGTAGACTTCCACACTGTCCTTCCTCTCTATCTTTAGGACTTCCATAATGTCCTTTCTCTTTTTGTAAAAGTTTTTAAAATGACTCATTCATGACCTATAAAAAATTTTACAAACTACCTTTATAACAAATACATAAACTACCTCCTTAATAACTATTTCCTAGTTATCACTAGATAGGTATTATATGCATTAGTCACTAATTATTAAGCAATTTTAATATTAATTTTCGCCAATTTTAACCAATATTAATAATTACAAATAATTACAATTACTCAGATATAAATTGATATATAGATTTTTTTCTAATTAGATTTTTATTTGTATTTAAAAGTGATGTTTATAAGACCGAGAAAGACGAAGAGGTTTAAAACTAAAACGAGTAAGCAAATGGTTGGTTGCCTTTTTCGGTCGAGCGTCGTCGTCGTCTTCTCCTAATTGAGGTCCCTCTTACAATGTCACTACAACGCCACGGGGACAAATTACAGGCATCCAGATACAGAGAATCGGTTTATCTAATTTGCACGACAAAACACGGTCTTCTCATTTGGACCCCGGTCCGGATAATGGATCACTCACTCGACTTTTTCTTTCGCCGCCGTCCTTTTTCTTGTCGACCGTCGCGTACCTCGTGTTCGAAATATGCTAATTCTTCGCGCCGGCACTCGCCTTAACGTCTATTTTAAAGCCGCAATACGGCGAACGATCGATTCGATTCGTTTCGAATCCGATTTCGAAGAACGGTTCCGGGAAAATCTCCTCAAGTAGAATAGAAGTCAATTTAGTGGCTGATGATTCCGATTAAAGGTTCGTTGAGTTAGCATAATGGAAGTCTCCAAGAATGATGAAGGAGAGTGGAATTCCCGGAATTATTTGATTAACTAGTTAGTAAAGAAAGGTGATAGGTGATGAAATTTAATGGGGGATTAATTGATTGTATTTTAAGATTTCTTAGAATCATTACGTTTTAGGTACAAGTTGGGTAATTATTTTTTTTTTTTTGTTACAGGGAGGAATTAGCAATGAAAATTGGTTTAACCGAAGCTAGAATACAAGTAAGTAATTTTGAACGTTCAAATAACTATTATTAAGTAAATTCACGAGTAAAACTTTTATTAATCCATTAAATATGGAAAACATGCAAAGCCAAAGATTTGTAACGTGTGATAAGGTTAAGCAATAAAAGTTTTTCCTCTTCGAGGGGTATTTCGTGTTGAATATAATAACTAAAAGCTAAGGTAGGTAATCTCGGAAATCGGTAACCAATTTGTAAAGTTAATAATTGTATAAGTTCGCGTTTACTTTAAGTTATCGTGCCGAACGATGCCAGTAAAACCAGCAAATTTATAATTTTCGATTGCGTTTGGAAAAGTCTATCAAGTCAACTTTAAGATTCAATAACCGAGTAAATGCGGATTGCGGTGATTTAACAGGCTCATAACAACCGATGTAATTGAAGTTAATTACCGGGGGAAGCACTTAAATCGCTCGGTTTACAGCAATCGTAAACTAACCGTAGTAAAACTTTAATCAGCTGTAGAAATACATAAAATCCCGATTTCACAAACTAATCAATTAATAAATATCCTTCATTACCTTTTTTCCTTCTTCCCTCTAAATTACAAAATAAGTTTAAAAACTTAATATTTAATGCTACAAAAAAAAAATTCTGGCAGTTTTACAACTATTGATTTTCTTAACTTTACTAAACTTTTAAAACTTTAGTTCGCCTTCGGTTAGTCTTTCATTAGTTTAGGCACGAAAGTAATAAATTCGTCGGCGAAATCGTTTGCCCGTTCAAAAACAAACCAGACGAAGAAAAACCGCGACCGAAAAAAAAAGCATCGCTAACCGTCCGAGAGTGGTGTTAATTAAAATAAAACTAAAGACCTCGGCGGCGGGCAAAAACAGTGCGGAAATTACATATTTAAAGCGCCTTATTTACGTTGGACGGTGTTCACCTAAACCTAGTCGTCATGCAACGCTATTAACCGCGCTCGGATTTTATTCATTCGCGCCGGCGATAAACCAAACAGCATTAATTAAAAGATTTATACATAAAAACGCGCAATTAATTGCGATTTAAGGATCACGCGACCGGCTCGCCGCAAAGCTCTACGCGTTTGCTTTTACTGTACGTTTACACCGCACCTAGCTCCGGATTCGCGTTATAACTACTAAACCGGAATTAAAATTGACTTGTCGATAAATTCCCAGATTGGATTAATAATTACTGTTATCGCTAATTACGACAGTCGGGACTCTCAGAGATTTAACTGAAAATCGATTAGAAATTGTACGTTTTGAGAATGTTGTAATTGCTAGAAATGCATTCAATTTACATAATTTAAACTGTATATACAGAGTGATTTAATTAAGTGATAGATTAGATTTAATTTAGGAATTTCTAGAGTGTTTCTAAAATAACGGTGAATCAATAGTTTGAAAATATGAGGTATCGCTTATTTGAACTTACTTGATTTTAAAGATATCATGTAATATATCATAAGCTTAATTTAAAAATCCACCAACAATAAGTGTAACTAAAGTGATGTTTTAGATCTTTATATTTTTAATTAAGTTTTTCATTCTACCATTTTAAAACTAAAAAGTTAAAGAGAAAAAATTTAATGTTCCTCGTGAATTACCTAAATAACATAATTCATGAATTTTTTACACCATTACCTCGAAATTACCTATTCCAACTTATTGTTAATGAGTTTTTTCATCAAACTGAATGATATGTAGTACAAGAAAGTAATGACATTGCCATTTCAAATAGCTAAATTAGTGACTGTTTCTCCAGTCTGATTGCCATAATTATTTATTAACTTAGAGTGATTAGTTTTAAGTACATAATTAGCTTTTAGTTTTAGTAAATGATTGCTAATCTTTTTTAAAACAAAAAGAAATTAATTAATTTTGGAAGAATTAGGAGTTAACTTCCCACTAAATCAGGTATCTACTATTCATGCCAAACGTCAAGTCCATTACGTTTGCGGTGCTCGTACTTCGAAAGTTTTCGTCAAAAAAAAAATCGGTGTAAAGACCTCGAGTAGGCCTCGCCGTTTGGGAAACATCACGAGTTAAATGAAAAAGGGACCGGTTTTTTAGTAAGGTGAAGATTTCTATGTCTTGTAATGATTTCAGAACATCTTTTTAATTGAATTTGTTTAATAGAATACATATTTTTTTTTATTTGCCTCGAGTACCATCTATTAAAAAACTCCATTCAAAATTTAATAAATGTTGGAAAAAATAAGAATTATTTTTCGTTAATCGTTTTAAATGTAATGGATAAGCGTTGTATTTTAATCCAACCTCATTCCATTTTTAAGTTCCAGTAAAGTAATCAAGATAAATTTAGTTTCAGGTATTTTTTTGTGAAATCAGGTTGGTTTAGTCATATTTTGATAAATTCCACCACTAAATTTTATTCAAAATTAGGTAAAAATTGAGATCGTTGAGACAGACTTTCATCAAATTTTAATGGAACCCCACCCAAAACACTTTTTAACGATTTTCTAAATCTTTGTAGGATTTCAATTACGAATAATTCTTGTCTATAATTACGTTAGCTTGATCAAGTATTTTAAATTCAACTGGGTTAAATAAATTTTGTGAAAATATTTACTAATACTGGAACAAATCAACTAAAACTAACGCGAACTAAAACGTAATTAATTAATTAATACGAATTTTTTGTACCAAACTGGTTACAAAAAGTTTATTTGTGTAACATGTTTTGACGTCAGCATCTTCAGACACAAAAAGTTAAAATTTTAAGTTAAATTATAAAAACATACATTATAACAATTCTTTAAAATTATAATTAAAAGGTTTTACAATACGAATTAAAATGCATGTGACTAGATAGTACTAGACATAATTTATAAAAGATTTACGTCTACATATTTTCAAAATTCAAATACTTTTATAATAAACCAGAAGGTAGTGTATAATCTGAAATTGTGGAAAAATTTTTACTAATAACTCTCTGTTATTTGTTCCCAACTTGCTTCGTGTACTTCTACGTTTTACTTACTGTTATGATTTGGCTTTTTGTGATTTTCCCTCTTCAAAATTATTATTTTTTCAATTTTTTATTAAAGCTTCAGTAAAGAAACTGCAAACACACAAACAGTAAAGAAAAAAGAAATGTTACTTCATAACAACGATAATAATGAATCGAACAAAATAACTTAAAAACTATAAATCATACAAATCTGTTTAATCCTGAATGAATGTGTCACTAATCAACATGATAATGACTAGTATTTGAGCATTTTTAATGTTACCAAAAGCCTTGTTTTGATTGTGTTTTATGTAATTCGTAATGGTTAAATGCATACTTCATCGCAAAAAAAAGGTTCGTTTCTTAAGGACTAACAAGGGTTCGGTACAGACTTATTTCGGCGGATTGGGTGAAGTTATATACCAATCGAAACCACTCATCATGGAGGTCCCAAAAATCGACATCAAAAAGACTCTGGCTCTCTTCGACGATGTTCGGATTCTGGAGTTCAACGTCCCCCTAAAGTATGAAATTTTTAAAATCTGTCTCGTTTTTGTTTAAGACCCACCAAAAGTGTTTTGATGATAGTAGATTTCTTCTTCTTCTTCTTCTTCTGCCCCTAAGGTAGGGGAAAGGCAATGGGATTCGGACGTTAGTCCCTCTTATATCCCAGTCGCTCTTTACTCCATATGCTCCTGAATACCCATAGCTGGTTTTATGAATATGTCTTGTAGAGGGAGGACCCCGCGGGGCCTGGATAGCTGAGCAGTTTAGTTAATTAAGCATATGGTCTAAGTAGTGCAGTTATCAACAAGAGCAATAAGAGCAAACAAAACTACCATATTCTAATTTCCACATCCAAGTCTTCCATTTACCATGTAATTAGGCAAGCATTATGTACAAAATAAAGAAATTATGCCAAATACAAGAAGCGCAAACAAAAGCGAAACAAAATTCAAAGGCCAATCAGGCAACGGGTTAAATGGAAAGGGGGTTACATACAATTAGACTCTTCTCGAGCCCGCAACGAGGCTCTTCCACAAGGGTTCGGGGGACCTCTCGGTAGGGAAGTGCCGGGATACCAGCGTCTGTAGGGTTTCGTATATGAAATAAAACCAATTTTGACCTTAATAAGGAATTATATTCGACTGCTCCTCGTAAGCTACAAGGTGATAGTAGATTTCGATTTCGATCTTTATTTTTTCAAAAACCGATGTCAACGTCGAGGATCTCCAGATGACGTCATCGTCGACGATATCGAAAATACTGATTAGAGTGCATTTCGTGTGATAAAGCTTTTCATAGGTTTTCCCTATCGGAGAATACGATTTTGAGTTTCATTCTTATGAAAAGAGACGTTATCGTTGAGAATTCCATCCAATTGTAACTCGAATGATGATGTCGCTTTTTGAAGGAACAAAGCTCGAAATCGAAATCTATTATTAAAACACTTTTGATGGGTCTTAAACAAAAAAACGGGGGGACGTTGAGCTCCAGAATTCGAACATCGTCGGAAAGGACCACAGCCTTTTTAATATCGATTTTTGAAACCTCCATGATGAGTGCTTTCGATTGGTATATAACTTGACCCAATTTGTCGAGATAGGTTTGTATCGAACCCTTGTAAGGGGTGTTTACAACTATTATAAAACTTTATTTTATATTCTTAAAATCTTCTTGATATTCAAGCCATATTTGAGGCCAAACTGAACATGGATTGTATAATCAATGACTTAATTAAAGCTTTATAATGTAAAGGAGACCATCAATTCTAATTTGAATTTTTTCTTTTGATTGCTGAGCAGAATTACTTTATACTAGCATAGATTTAATTAATTCTCCAATTAATATTATGACAGTGGAGAAGTTAGAAGCTTAACTCATCGATGCACTTTATTACAACTGTGAATTCAGCTTTATTTCGTAATGTTTAAGCTTCCAAAGATCTTAACGGGAAAATAATTAAACTCCAACACGAAAAGTAGGGAAACTACGTTGCCATCAGTTCCATAAGTCGTCATTGTTACAATCGTCAAGACGATTGTAAATTTTTATTTTGAGTTAGGACTTTTAGAAGCTTAAATTTTATAAGTTCTCCGTTACTTCTTCGATTTTATTTCGTAATGTTTTTATCTCGATGGTTAGTAACAGAACAACCTTATTTTTAATCATGCCATACGAAGAAACCTCGTATCGATATCCTTCTCTTTGAATCTCATTGTCCATTCGACGAATTCACAGTTTAGACACACCGCAACGTTAGCAAAAACATAGATTCGTTTTGTCCCTATTATCAGCTTCGATTTTTCAACTATTAGACTATTCCAGTGAGTCATTGAAGAAGGTATATTTTTAAAACACTTATTTTTTCCTTACTTCTTAAATTAGGTTCAGTAATGTCGCAGAATTAGTCAAAATCCAATTATTACTAACATACAATTACGTTCGTTTGTAAATCGCCTTATGCACGCTTAATTTTCCGTATTTACATTTTTCTCATGAAAGTGCTGTTTAAACTACTCTAATTGCGTTGGTTACCCTATAATTTATTTCCGCCTCCAATTGTTCATTTCCAAAAAGAACAACGATTTAAGTAAAATAATAAAAATGATCCGGTTCTGTGTCATTGTGCAGTTAACCTTCGGTTCGTCGCAATCCGCATTGAAATAGAGACATGTAATTTATTTAATTAAGCCTAATCGTCCAGGCGCTCCGTGACCGGTACGTTCTTGCTTCTACCCTCGCCTTGTCTTTCCCATTCATATCTTCGCTTTTATCTTTCTCTCCGCCGCATCGTATGTGCTGGTCGTATCTCCCCGAAAGAAAAAATTGGAACCACCAAATGACTTGTTTCCTCCGCGGCACTGTCATTTTAGAGACACCACTTACACTTCCACTTCTTGCGGACAACAGGTGA
Organism: Digitonthophagus gazella; assembly: GCA_036711955.1. Classification (NCBI taxonomy): domain Eukaryota; kingdom Metazoa; phylum Arthropoda; class Insecta; order Coleoptera; family Scarabaeidae; genus Digitonthophagus; species Digitonthophagus gazella. The sequence continues at coordinate 32,625,791 of JASCIT010000007.1, read as the reverse complement.
CTTGGTCGTTCTTCCCTTCGTTCGTCGCTTTTCGGGGCGATTTTTGTGTCTCTTTTTTCGTTCGTTTTTGTAGTGTCCTCGTAGGAACAACGCACGCTCTCGCACTTCTTGCTACAGGTAGATGAAAGGAAAGCGAAGTGGCGCCCAAAAAGAAAGAAGTTGTGTCTTAATTTAGGAGATAATTTCCTCGAATGACGACAACGTGCGTTTTTGTGCGACGCAAACGTCGTCGTTTCGGTGATTTCGCAATTATTTTCTTTCCGGCGCGTTTATGGAGACAGAGGGAAAGGATTGCGGATCGTCATTAAAGTAATTGGGATTAATAGCGGCGTAATTGGTTTTTGAGTTTTTTTATTATTTTTTGTTTTTATTTATGAAATAAGTAATTGCATTTAAAATTGATGTACTTATAAGATTAGATACAAGAGATTCATTTTGTTTACATAAATCTTATTCTCGTGATCAGTTCGTTCGTGATTTAACCTCCCACAAAATTAATGTTCCCAAGCTAATTGGTTGTGTTCGAATTTCGGATCATGGGAACGTTACGGGGTTTGACAGGCGTGAACGAGAGATTAATTTCAGTGTTGGAACAACAGTTTAGCGGCTTTTAGATTGGGAGCCAAACAGAAAACCTCGGTCCATAAATCACGGTCGTTACTTAATATTTTCACAAGACGATCTCAAAGCCGGAGGGAGAGAGAAACCAAACCATTAAGCTATCAAAAAAATCGAAACGTTTCTACTCGTAAATTCAATTAACTATAGCGTTGAATCAAAAAGTGTTACGTAAATGTTGTTTGAACAGTTAAAGATAGATATAATCCGAGTAAATTTTCGTGACTCTGACTCAAGCTTTAAATGCGTGATCACGACGAATTACAATCCCTTTCAGTCATCTATCTAGTATCTATCTAATAATAATCGGCGACCCAATAATTATCTAACGCTGATTAATGCGCGGCTCCGTCTTGGCTCGGTAATTGATTTTAAGTCCGCGTGGCATTTAAATAATTGGTTATTTCGCGAAATAAAACCTAACTGTAAAGCGCGGCCATAATTTAATTATTTTTTGTCACGACCTGCCGACCGACCATTTCCATATTTACCTTAATTAACGCAAACTGCCCGAGCATAGCTATTTTATGTGCGCAAGCGGTATTAGCTTTTATGTTCGCCGACTAGAAATTCATTAATTTCAATTATTGATAATGAGTGACTAGAAGCGAGTTTATACGTCTGTCTTAAGTTAGAAAGTTGCGATTGCGGTTAGATACAAAAAAAATTGTTTGCAAAAAAATAGCTACTGGTTCAGGTATGTCTAACTCAATCAAAATGCATAGTTGCGACAGTTATTAACGCTTATTAATGTCTTCTTTCGATATTATTACTGTGGATTATTTACATATTGAAAAATATTGTTTATTTATTCATAATGATTTTTCTCGGTTATAGAATTTATGATAACTAGGCTAATATTAAAATTATCTTTAACATCATAATTATTTAATAGGAAATATAGCTGTGTTGTTGTGTTATATATAACTGACAAAAGATTAAAAGCTAGAAATATCTATTAATGTAGTTTAATTTCAACGTGGATAGTTGTTAGTATTATTTATTGGAAAAGTCCCTAGAAACTGGGATTTCCCGGGATCCTTTAAAAAATTTCAATTGACCATTAGAGAAAGTAATGTTGGAAAACTTGATAAATAATATAAATAATATCGAGCATAGTTAAAAATATTTTAAATTATTTTGCTATATGACTTTAAATTAAAATTATATGGCATGTTAGATGTTCGCAATTAAAGTTATCAAAATATATGTATTATGGGTTTATTGCAAAATATAATCAAGTCATATTATTATTGCAAAAACCTCAAATAGAGAGATTTTAAAAATGAAGATTTTTTATTATTCTTATGCTTTAGACTTGCAGGCTTATTTTATAACTCTCAACTACGTCGTTATGAATCGCTTGTCGTTCATGAACTACAATTGATAATTTGTAACTTGTAACGACATCGCTGTCCGTCGACTTTCAGGTTAGGTTTAATAATTTGGTAAGCGACATCTCCACAGCAGTTATTTTTTAAGTTAGTATACTAAAATTAAATCTACAAAATGCCATTTTTACGAGTGTCTGCCTTCCGGCCCTCGATACACCAACATTAAGGTATTCCAGCAATCCATTGAACCCATTTGAATCACAAGATTTTTTCTGAACCCTGTAGAAATTACTATTGAATTTGGACAAAGACATACTTTATTAAAGTATGGTAGTTTTATACTGAGCAGGTATCAAAAATCATTAGAAACAGACAATCATTGCCCATCGTCTCAATCTTTTAAAAGCAAATTCATGAAATATATCAGTGATGTAATACAGTACAAGCTCGATAACCCGGCACCATATAAAAAAGTTTTACTTTAACAGAAAACAAACAAATTAATAATCAACACTGGTTTATAAATCGTTTATTGTTGGAAAGTGGATCTAAAATAGTTAGGTATAAAAAAATGATTGTTATTTACATATTATTTTGATAGTGACATATCAAGGAATTTATCAATTGTTGACTGCTTTTTACAATTACAGATTTTATGGAGTACACTTCCTCTCAATTTCCTGAGTGTTAGTAGAATATCTGACGGTTAATTATTTTCTTCAGCCCAAAGGATATTGAGATCTATTGCTTTTAATGCATCCTCAGATTTTACAGAGTTCACTTGAACGTTGCAGGCAACCTCTTCTATATTATCATGATCTGATTCATTGCTGATGACTTCTTTATTAATTCATCATCAATCATTGGTTCATTGTCCGGTTTTTCCGCAAACCATTGGTCTATATCTTCCTCTGTGACGTTTGACTTTTCTTGATGTTTTAGCATGGTCTTCAATTCTGCAATTGAGAGCTCGTCTTCGAAATTCCATTCATCTTCTACTTCATTATTATTTAATGAAGGCCACAATTTCTTCCAAGATGATTGGATTATTTTGTCAGATACATTATTCCAAGCCTCAGTCACGTTGAATACGGCGTCTTTTAAATGCATGTTTTTTAAAGTTAAAGCGACATCATCTTCTCGCAGAATAGCACTGGCTAGGATTATTTTTTTTTATAATTTATCTTTGTCATTTGGATCACATTCTGGTCCATAGGCTGAAGCAACGTTGTGCAATTAGGCGATAAAAAAGTGTTTGTATTAGATCATCTCTTGAAGCCAAATTTTCATTAGGCCCATGTGCAGGTGCGTTGTCTAAAATGAGAAGCGCTTTCGGCGGAAGATTCTTTCTTTTCAAAAAACGTCGTACTGCAGAATCAAAATCATTATGAAACCATTTTACGAATATTTCTTTGGTTACCCATGCTTTATTTTAGTTTTTGTATACGAGTGGAAGATTAACATTTTTAAATGCCCTAGGTGATCTCGCTTTCCCTGTAAATAAAACCTTGAGTTTATGCGTACCATTAGCATTGGAATAAGGCATAATGGTAACTCTATCCTTGGATACTTTCCTGCCTGGTGCTTCTCGCTCTTCTCTGGAAACGTATGTTTTATTTGGCAAAACTTTCCAGAAAAGTCCACTTTCATCAGCATTGTAGAATTGATCGGGAGTTAAATTAAGATCATGTACCTTTCTCTTGAACTGTTCGATAAATGGAGCAACTGCCGCCTCATTACACGACAGCTTTTCTCCCGTTACGGTCAACATTCTAATTAGGGTTTCCAATCCCGGGATCCCGGAATCCCGATTCCCGGGATCCTGATATTTTTTCAATCCAGAAATCCCGAAATCTCGAAACAAATCCCGATTCAGTCCCGAAATTTTTATATCTTTAATACTAGGACAATATTATTTTAAGGATGTATGGTGGAGCTATTAACGAAACATTTCGATTTTTTATAGTGTACGAAACGACCGACATTGTGCGTACGTGCAGTTTGCTATTGGTATCGTGTTTCAGTAATATGGGATTCACCGGTGAACTCTGCGGTAAATCCCCCGATTTCTTCATTACACTTGCACCATCATTGGTGACGCATACCACATCATTATCCAAAGAAATATTAAACTCTTTAAATTTCATTTTCAGTGGGTCGACACAGCTCTTCGCAGGTAAAGAACCTTTTATTCTAGCTAAACCTAAATTTCAAAATTTAGCCTTAACATTCAAGTATCTCTTGTTTGCTGAAGATGTCCACTCGTCTAATGCCAAGCTCATATATCCACCATTCTTCTTTATAGTCTGAAATTGGTAAACATAATAATTCAACATTTTTTTATGGTAGGCTAATATTCGGTTTCGCATCGATGTTACAGATTTAGGTATATACATATTTCCAAGTTCTTTTATTAAAATAGTCAAAAATATAAGTTATTTTAACCCTATAAATTATTTTTCTAATTTTTCGGGATTTCGAGATTAATCCCGGGATCCCGGGATTGAAATACAAAATCCCGAAATTCAATCCCGATCCCGAAATTTGGAAACCCTAATTCTAATGCCATACCTTACCTTAAATTTTTGAAACCAGCCGTCACTTGCTTTAAAATTCTTATTCTTATAGATTTTCTCATAAAAAAAACTAAAGCTTTTTGTTGAATACTATCTCCCGTGAGAGTCCTCTTACAGTGACGTTCTTGAAGAAACCAAGAATATAAAGCGTCTTCCATAAGTGGGTATTCTCCTGTTTTCAGAGTTTGACGACCACTCATTCCCGAATCACTTTGCTTAACACAACATTCAATTTTGTCACGATTTTTTTTATGTCGTAAATTATCGCACAACCAACATTATATTCATCAACCAACTTGACTTGACTTTCACCAGAGTCTAATTTTCTTAAAATTTCCATTTTTTTGAGTTAAAGCTAAAGGTTTCGTGCTTTCGTTTTCGTGTTTTACCTTCCATTTTGATGTGGGTGCATAAAAATCATGTAACACATACGCAATAATAGAAATTCGTGGGAATCCCCACGTTATTGACTATTCTTATTGGCCACTGCGCAAGCGCCTTGTAATGAAATAATAAACGTGCCGGATTATAGAATGTAGAATTCTTAAAATTCCGGATTATAGAGTTGATTGTAAGAGCTTCAAAATACCGGATTACTGGACTGGATAAGCTTGTACTGTATTACAATCTTTTTCGGGAAGATAATATCAAATTTTCAAATACTTTACAAGAAATTGCAATAAACAACGAGTTTGTCTAAAATATAAGTCCTTCATCCACTTGCTTCTTAATTGTTAAAGCTTGTCAAGAACGGGTGTTGTTATAGTTAAAATTTCTAACCACTGATTTACAAAATACGGTTTTTATTTTACAAAAAAAAATCGTTTGAGATTAAAAGCATTTTCCGGACGATGTCGTTGAAATTCCAAAATAAGTCCATTAATTTCAAAGTTATAAGAAGCATTAAAAAATAAATATTCGTGAGTAAGTCATTATTTTTCTTCTTGTCGGGTTTAAATCTCTCCAAATGCAAAAAATTAAAATGTATACTAAGGCAGAAGTCACTAATTGTAAATAAAAAATCTTTGATATTGTGAAATTTAATACAATATTCAAGTCCATAATAACTGATCAAAGTTGAATGTGATTTTTGAAGTTTTTCACAACATTTTCTAGTAATTCTGTTTAATTCCTCGACCTTCATATTAATAGCATCATTGAACTTTCATAATTATTGGAAACACAATGCTTCAATCACGAGAAAAAATCACAATGCGAAGTTCAAGGAATTAATCAGTAATTGTTGGAAAGTCTCACAAGTGCGATATTTTAAAAACATGCTATTTTACTGATTTACCACTCTTTACGTACAGAGATTATTAAATTTTATATTTCGTAAACCTCAAATTTTGACAGTCATAACTATAAAAAATTTATTTCCTCAAAACATCCAATTTTGAACTTTTGAACAATTATAGTGACTTAAGGCCAATAATAAGTTGTTCATATTATGAACGCTATTTCATATTTTATGCACATATATAAATCATAAAAGTTTAAATAACGATGTAATGTTATTAATTATCTTCTTGTAGACCTTTAGATTAAAATGTTAGATATTCGCCATTCTTGGAAAAGTCACAATGTTAAGTTCAGATATATCTAACTAACCTAATAAAATGCGATAGTTACTTATTAATGCCTTGTAGATGTTGCAATTTTATTCTCTTTTAGTAATAAATCATTTCTCGGTCATTATTTCCTTTTCCTATCGTAAAGGTTAATCACTAACAATCAGAATGAAAAAAATTAAACGCGGAAACATTTAATCCCATTAAAAGTAAATAATTAAAATTAATTATAACGTTGTTATTTTTTTTTTCTTACAATTAGAATGAAATGAAATCACTGTCGGTTGTCTGTCTTCGATATTTTAAACGGTTAGTTCAATAAAGAAAATTAAATGTTCTATACTTGGATCGGTTGGGTTTATAATTGCGCCCTTGGCATTCAACGGGCCGTCTACAATCTCGAATAAATTGTAAAATTACTCTTTGAATACGCTGAGGCGCAGTTATATCCGTTAATTTTTTTTATACCTTTTTGTTTTTTTTACATTTGAAACAATCAAAGCAATTAACTACAAATTTCAAATGATCGAAACATTCTTCTCCGATTAATAATACACAATTTTAAATTCAAACCGGGAATTTAATAAACGAGTTATAACGAGCGGAATTTAATAATTGCAAAAATATTTTGTTATCCAAACGGTGACCAGTGTACCTTCGAAAATTACTTCCGCCGAACGCTCATTACATTTTCTAAATTGTATGTGTGTATATAAAAACCCACTCAGTTCCATTTTATCTACTTTGTCCATCGGGTAACGCGTGTAATAAAATTATTTATAATTTTCGTACCGCGTAAGTAGCTGTCATAAAAAAATAACCGGAAGCCGACCGCTTATCTTGCTTGCGCATCTGTCCATCGTATATAATACGTGAGGCTCTTACGCCAATTATTCCCGTATAATATTTAGAAGTAATGAATGTGTTTCTGTGCGTGTACATTGTTTTATATTAATCCTCTTAGTTATTTCGACAACCCTTCATTAAAATTAATATAGTGAATATAATACGTTTTTTTATATAATTTCCCATTTTGTATTAATTTATTTTTGAGGTCAAAAGCTTTAAAGCTCACCGATTGTTAAATCAAGCAACTGATGTTGGATTCATAATTTAATCTTGGGGCAATAATAAGCCGGTCTCACAAATTGGTGATTTTTAATAGGTCGTGCACACGTTGTAGTACAGGTAAAAGGCACAGGGCGAAGCTGGGCAGGTTCGAGCAAGTCGGGGCTCGGACGAACGTGGTCTCCCGCGGCTTCGAAAATTGGCTGAATGCCGTCCCGCTGTTCAAAACCCCGCCGCGTCTATTACCACAAACCAACATATTGTCTCAAAAGGCCGCCGTTCGGTTCCCTTTGCGATGCTAATAAGGGCACCACTCTCGTGATTTTCTAATTTAATTAAATACGAATCTCGATCGCCAACGTTAATGACTTCTCGCCAAGAGACCAGATCTAACTTGAACATATACAATGATTGTTAACGAGATTTAACAAACTATGTTTCTTATTTTCTTCTTAAATTATTTTCTTATCAACAAGAAAAAAATTACTTTTTTAAGAATTTTAAATACGATTCAAGTATTAATATTATTTCACGTTATGTAATTACATATGTATATTTCAGACAACTTAATTTCCCTAATTTATTAAGTTATTACATCTGTCAAGGAAATAATTTTTTTCAAAAAAGCTCCAACTGATCTTTAATATCTCAGTTATTTAAACCGAGATAAATGTGAACAGGTGGTAGTAAAAGAAGATACAGAAGGCGTTATTAATAACTTGTAAGGTATAATAAACAATCTCTTGGAACCACCATATGATTTTCTTAACGATCACATATATATATCAGCGAATGCATGCTTGTGGTGAGTGCGTATAATTCTTAATGAGGGATATCATTATCATGAGGGATAAATACGAAAGTTTATAGTAAACGGAAAATTGAAGTTGTTTTCTGGGTACTGAGATTAAAATTCATTGTAAAAAGGTTGATGTTGGTTTATGAATCAAAACCTGAATGAATTGCAATGGAGACATTTTCGCCAAATGCTTTTATTAACTTATTTGAGACAACTCAGTGAAGGCTATAACATTTCTAATTTAAAAATGCGTATTGCACAATAACAAAAAAGGTTGGGTTAAAAGATAATAAGTTAATACTTTGTCAAATTGATTTCACAACTCCTTCTTATTGATGGTAGGAATGGACTCTACCTACATAAATTTGCTCGAAAAAAAAATATATTCTTCTTAAAAATTCTTTTTTTTCTAAAAAAGAATTGTATAGACTTAAAAAGAGAACTTACATTTTTTTGTAAGTCTATACACGAAATATTTAAGCGAAATATTTATCCAGAATGTACTGAGGCCCTGATTGCGAGCAGACTCCCTTCTTCAATTCTTAATGTGGTCATCATAAGAGGTAATTGTGAAAGTTTGTAGTAAACGAAAGATCGAAATTGTTTTCTGGGTGCTGAAATTATAATTCAATATGAAAACAATTAATGACACTTTATGAGTCAAATCATGAATAAATTGTAATAGACATCTTCGCCAAATGCCTTTATTAACCCGTTTGAGACAACTCGCTCAGTAGAGGCTATAGTATTTCAAATATGCGTAATGCACAGTAATAAATTAATACTTTGCCATGTTGTCTTTACAACTTCTCCTTATTGGTGTTAGGCAAGTATGGACCCAGCTTAAATAAATTGCTCGAAAAACATCCGCTCATTTGCGACAAGGGCGTCACAATTCAAAAAACAAAGTTTTGAGAAAAATCGATTTAAAGTTTTTTCTCTTAACTAACTATTCTACGCTACTTAACGTTCAATAACAAAGTCTATTATTTTTAATCTTAAGATTATTAATAGTGGCGATTAAATACTAAAACATAAGTAAAATAAGACACTCTTGTGGCAAACAGCAAGCGGATATTATATGGAACTACACAGAACATTCCATAACTGTTGCAGAACCCAAAAAGGAGTCAAATGGACCAACTTTTCATAATACAAAAATGGTAAAAAGTCAAGCATAATAAAGTTATGCCCCCCCCCCTAATTTTGGAACATCACATTTTAGATACTGCTGACGTCAATCATTTTACTATACAAATTGTTATGGTTGAACTGTCATGTGGCTGATTATTTGTCAGATTTGTAGGTGTCATTGTCAAATTATCCTAACCTGAAAATCTCATTTGTTAATTTTTCTTTAATAGAATGACCAATTGACATCTTTACCATAGTTACTAACCGAAAAACTGCCGTTACAGGCAGAATTGTCAGCAGCACCTAAACTGTGATTTACCGAAATTAAGGAGATCATAACTTTCTTATATTTAAGTTTTGACCATTACAGTATTATGAAAAATTCCTTCGCTTAACGTCCCCTGCAACCCCAATGCAATAGTTACGAAACAGTCGGTATTCAACAATATTCTTTTTTTTTTGCCGTTGTTAAAGAGATTTCATAAATTTCGGTTTTACAGCAAGAAAGTAACACAAATCATAATTACAATGCCAAAAAAATCTCAAAAAGTAGGAATTTTGAATTATGACGACTTTGTCGTAAATGAGCGATATATTCTCCTTCAAAATTCTTTTTGCCTTAAAGTCTACACACATTTGAGCAAAATGTTTATCCAGAATGTACCGAGGCTCTGATTGCAAACAGACTCCCTTTTCTGTGAGATCCGGTATCTCTTTTTGCGCACCTCATAGTCAAACTTACTACATTAGACGAACTCTACTTGAAAAGCAGTTTTAAAAGGTGAAATATCCATGTGAAAAATTTATCAACTGCTATGATTCAGCATCACACCACTCAATTTGTCAGGCTTCTTTAATCCCAAGGTATCGATTTGTCAGACTCGAGTGGTATAGGTTGAGTAAGCATCAGGTCGAAGAATTGCACTAAATTGTCTTTAGTGATGAATATTAATTTTATCTACAGCAATATTATAGACAGTTACATCCTATTGTTAGAAGATCTAAAGTAAAAAGGATACATTTTGAATTCACTTATCGACACTATTCTGGTTTAACACCTGGTGTTATGATGATGTGAAATACAGTTTGGAATCTGGTAATCTCTAGTCTGCATTCGAGAAAAGCCTGATTGCAATCCGGTGCATCAACAACGCTTTAGAGTCAATTTTGCTGCTACACTTTGAAAGACGTCACCGTCGAAACATTATTTTTCAACAAAAAAACGCTGAAACTCACTCAATATGATTAACACAAACATTTTTAATGATAATAATGCCAGTTTACGACTAACATCTATCACCAGAGAAAGCGAAAACTTCTCATAATTCGATTCCTTTTATCACGAATTATGTGATTATAAAGGTGGTTACACACTACAGCAACACTGCACTACGCGACACTGCACATCACCTTATGTGGCAATCAAAACATGCCACGTAATGCTGGTAGTGCCACTCTAACGCGACTTGTATCATACAAAACGCTTCAAATAATATTTTGTTGCGTTGTGCAGTGTAGTGTCGCAACAAGCAGTGTCGTTCTAGTGTGTAGCCACCTTAAAGCTGATTTCCACAATCGCGGAGCTTAATCCCTTAAAGACCGATTACATACCGTGTAGGCAATTGATTTCCGAGGCTATAACACAGCCTGCACATCGTGTGTACAATAACAGTAAATGAATAATATAAACAAGAAAAGTTCCGCTCCTGGGGATCGTGTTCGAAAAAAAATCGTCGTCTCGAATGGGTTAACAGCAACACAAGTAAAGGATTTAACAAGGTTTAAATCAACGGTGGACAATTTCCGATCCGCGGGCAAATCCCGGCCCGCGCGATGGTCTAATCTGGCCCGCGAGACCTTTAGAAAGAATAATATACGATTTTTGTTTTAAACAAAAAATTTGTAATAGAAAGAAATAGTTAAAGAAAGGTTTTTACCACTAATGCGTTATAGTAAAAGAAAAGTCTCATTACTGAACTATCTAGGATACGAACCCAGATCTTCTGCTTTTTGGACAGTTTTTCTACCGATCGAAAGCAGAAGATCTGGGATATCTAATCTTTAACTTTGTTTTTTATATTAAAAAGAAAAACTTATAAATATCAAACATTTGTCAATTTTCTACTCCGGCCCGCGTACGAAAGGTAAACCGTAATCTGGCTCTCACTATATAAAAGGTTGCCCGCACCTGGTTTAGATTGTAGGTGACTATTAGTGTGACTATGTTAAAATATTAAATACAAGACAAAAAATATAAACAGGGTTCCCGAATCATGACAAAATTTTGACGATTTACTACTTCGCATGAGATACATATACCACCAAAATTTCAAATTTGTGCAATCATCTCTTCTGGGTGTTGTAATTTTTGCAAGCAATTTATTTTAATTAAAGAAATAAAAACTTGAAGTTTTTATTCCAGAGACTTTTATTGGCACTTGACTACCCGGCTTTCGATTTTGAAAAGATCGTCATCAGATCAATTATGTCAAACAGCGAACGTTATGGACCGTCATCGAACATCCTATTAAAAATGCTCCAAAAATTTTTAAAACCAAAAATAGTAAATATAAATTTAAAGACAAAAACCAGAAATATAAATAACTCGCGCTCCGATTTCAAACTCCTCTACAGCTTATCCCAACAACGACAGACAATAAAGTTCAGTTTATAAAATTCAGTTTATTCAAGTTTTTATTTACTTAACTTTCATCAACTGAAGAATGGAATTATTCATTTCAACTTCAATTAATTTTACTTATTACATCTCTACGTTAAAAAAACTCAGCTTCTTTTAATCCAACATTGTTTTCAAATTGAACAACCCTATTGAAAAGTAAGATGAAACATTCTTAAATTCCTTCAAATTTAAATAATTTTTATTAAGAATATAATATTAAAATATAAAAATAAATCATTAAACGAATTTTATGTTAAAACCTGGAAACACATTACGTAAAAAAGTAGAATGTTATAAATATTTTCGTGTCGTATTAATTGAATATCAAAATACAAAAACCATAATCGTTATTGAATAACAATTTAAATATTTAAACTCCTTTATCGTTTAGTTAGTAGTCATATGTATATTGTTTGACCCAAATAGCCCCATTCGTTATAATGCAAAATTTACATTTTAGCATAATAACGAGGCAATTAGGCCCGTATACTCGATATGCGGGAGCTCGTTTATACGCACTCTATACGCATTGTCTACCTATTAATATTATGCGTTTTCAAACATTTCCTTTGGCTCGTTTACACAAACTGGTGAAACTTAGATTGGAATACACGGTTTTTACATTAATACGTCATTATTATAATATATTATAAATACTTAATGATACCTTTTGATATGACATTTATAACTTTTTTATTTGAAATAAAGTTTTTACCTAATAATAAAGATATTCATATGCTTTTTTAAAGATGAAAAAAATTGTAGTGTTAATAACCTCCGGTAATTGTGCAAATTGTTCCGATCATTAGAAGTTTTCCTTTCTGCTAAAGGTGTCGTGGCAATTCCAACTAAGAAACAGCCAGGAATTACCAGCTCAATTTGCTAATAATGCTGCGAACGCCAAAGGAAAGAATTACGGTAATTGCACGGTAGCGCTCTTCTTGGAAATGGGGAGAATTATTTCTTGATTTTTTCTTTCGCACACCTGTTCGACATGCACGACGCGAACAAGACGAATGAATCTACTTGTTGAAATTAAATTGAAAACGAATTTCGAAAATACGAGCGGCCATTTGTCTTATACGGATCGTTCGTTGGAAGATTCTTTGGAAAAGATAAACGTATAATACACCGATAATCGTCCAATCACAATGCCGCTGCGTACTCGGCAGCTTATTAATCTAAATCGATAACATCTAGAAGAAGGGGCACAGTACAAGTTCTCTAGAATGTGCAAAGTCATTCCGGCGTAGAGAAAGAAAGCGATCGATCTCTTTTGGTCTCTTAGCGGTATAATTATCCTTCTACCTGAGATACCCGCCCAACCTGATTACGCGGCATTATTAAATTTATAATATTAGATACACTTATGTGTGCTCTGGTTATTATTATATTATATTAGCGTATTATAATCGCGTGAAACTAACCGTGCGGGATCCCTCCGCCGAATTCGGGGGACCATATAATTTATTTTATAGCTTGTAATGATAAGGTGAGCCGAGCCGGGAGTGTTTTTTTGAATGGGGATTGCACCCGAAAATTATTATACGCGAAAAACTAGCGAAAAAGCGCAAAAAAACAATACGAGTTTATTGAATGTACCCTTAAAATAATTCACTTGGTTAATTAATATGTGTTGAATTTAACCGCGTATTGTTTCCGTGTACATTTATATGAAGTTATTAAGGGTTTCTTGTAACATAAATTATCCTAAAATTATATATAATTAATCGTTGATGGAATTATACGGAAATTACGATATACATGTACGCGACCGTAATGATTATGTGTACCTTGTATAATTTCAAAGGTAAATTATTATAATTAAGTAGAGATAATCAGGTTTTTTTAAAATAATGTTCGATTGTTTCGTGGCGAGAAAAAGTTTTAAAGCAAAGTCAATCTTAATTTTCCTTCTTAATCTAAATTTACATCTAAAAATTTTTAAAATGGTTTATTAAAAATTGTTTTTATTAAATACTCCTGTTCGGTATCGATTTCGATTATGAGCTCTATCAGTTCTAAAGATTTTGATGTCCTTAATTTGTAAACCATATACGAGATTTTAGACAAAGATATAATAGAATAACTAGTTTGTTATTAAAAACGCGGACTCTCATAACTTTTGTAAAAAAATCTTGAAAGTTAAAAAAGTTTCAGGGATTTTTCATCGAAGTTAACCTTAGAAATTGGAAAATTTAGGAAAATCATACAGAATGCAATTTATAGATGAAGATCATAAATCTTCTTTATAATAAAATTCCGTTGTTAAAATATTTAACCCTCATCCGGACTTCGTTTCTAGAATCAAATCCGGACTTGGTGTATCAAATTGACACAATGCCAGGTAATAATTGTATGCCTATTTTTCTTATGATTGGTTGATTGAATGCATTGGAATAGTTGAAAATAAGGATCTTTCTTTAGTTTTTTATATTTTATTGACTATTGGCTATTTCACTGAGCCAAAATATCCAGTGGATTCGACCGTAAATAACAAAAAGATTAACAATTAACTTTTAAAATTGTGTCAATTTGACACAAAATCCGGATGAGGGTTAAAATAGGTCCGTTCACTGAAAGCTTTTAACGGACGTCCCAAATATTTTATTATCTTTTTTATCAATAATTTTAACATAGATACCAATCTCTTTATTAAGAAGAATAAAACACGAGGTTTTGACCAATTCCATGCCATTTAAAAAAAAACGGTGTCCTTGATTACAATATAATTTTATAGACACTATAATAGAAATTAAGAAAAGGGTTTTTAAGAGAAGATAAACTTAAATGTGTGTTTTATGTTTTAAGAGTTTCAGTTTTCAGAGATTTTTCGTCAAAGTTAACCTTACAAATTGGAAAATTTAAAAAAGTCAAATTGAGAAAAGAAGTTTTAACAGAAGATAAATCAAAATGTTTATTTTATGTTTTAAAGGGAATTTATTATAGGCACTCCCAAAAAACTTTACAAAATTCCCGAACACACACACTTCATAGCAAATGTTAAAAAAAATGTACAGGTTTTATTGATGGAAATTAAAAACAAGGTTTTGAACCCGAGATAAACTAAAATATTTGGTTTATGATTAGAAAGACAACTTTATCGTACTATTACCAAAAGAATTTAGAAAATTTCGACATCAGACCCAAAATAGTAGACATTAAAAAAACTGTACACACTTCCCTAATTTCACCCGATGGAAATTAAGAAAACTGTTTTTAAGGAAAGACAAAAATCTAGTTTATGACTAAAACTGCCCTCCTAACAAGAAAGGTCCTATCTGCAAAATTTAGCAAATTGACTTTTTTGGCTTCTAGTGTTCGTAAACATTTTATTAATATGTGTGGAAAATTAAAATGTCCTATCTGCGTTAAAAATCCTTTATTCTATGCCTAAATGTTTTGTCCTAAGTGAATAAAAAGCCATGTTTACTAACATAAATTGTCCGATCCCACATAAACTAAGGTAAATAATAGTCAGTTCTTATTTGAAAAATGCAGTTAGGACATTTTAAACTAGTATTTTGTGTTGAGTGATGTCAGTTAGGACAAGTAAGTCTAGTACGGCAGTGGATTAATATTTCAATATTCTTTCAAATATATTTCTTGTTGTTATCTATTATTTTACAAATTAAGTGTTAAGTTTTTAAATATGATAAATATAATGAATTGTTCAGTGTAATACATTACTTTTATTTAGGACAAGTTCAGTAGGTAAAATTTGAAAACACCGAATTGCATATACTAAGCTTTATTGTCCTAAGTGATAATATTATCAAAAATCTCCTAATCGAGAAAAGATACATCAAAATTATGACTAGCAATTAGATTCTATTCTCAGACATAATACATGAAATAAAATATAAATGGTTTGCTGAAATACCATGTTTTATTCAATAAAAAGAAAGAAAAACGTGATTTGCTTAAAACTTAAATATAGCAGATAGGACCTTTCTTCTTAGGAGGGCAGAAAAATACAAATTTGTTGTAACAATTATTGAAAAAGTTGTAAAAAATCTTAAAGGCAACAACGATTTAAAAGTTATGTTTGTAATATTTGCATAGAATTAAAAAAAGAAAATTCTTCTTTTGGGTTTCCTGATTTGACCTGATGAAAATTATGAAAACTGTTTTTATAGAAATGAAAAATTCTAGTTTATAATTAAAATTACAAATTTTTGGTAACAATTACTAAAAAAATGTAAAAATTCTTAAAGGCATCGACGATTTAAAAGTTGTTTTTAGTAATATTTCTATAGAATTAAAAAAAGAATTTCTTTTTTTTTTTGGTATTTCTTGATTTGACCTGATGAAAATTAAGAAGACTGCTTTTATAGAAATGAAAGAATCTAGTTTATGATTAAAAAGACAAATTTTTGGCAACAAGTACAAAAAAAAGTTGTAAAAATTCTTAAAGGTATTAACGATTTAGAAGTTATGTTTGCTAATATTTTCATAGAATTAAGAAAAGTAAATTTTTCTTTTGGTCTTTCCTGATTTATCCTAATACAGTGTACTCTCTCTTAAGCGGACACCTCCGGTCGCCTTAAATTTGTCCGCTTAAAAGAGGTGTCCCTTTAAACGAAATTTGTGTGAATATGTACATTTATATGTGTTAAGTATGGTGCACTTTTCAAACTTACTCTTACAATTAGTTATGTATATTATACATCATTTAAACAAAGAAAATGAAACAACGGAAGTATTTACACACTGTTTATTTTACTTCGTCTTCATGGGTCAAGTTTTTGTCAATATTTGCGTACTCATTAAAATCAACATCATTTGTTCCACTTCCTGAAGCATTTGATGCATTTCTGCAATAGTAGATAAAGGTAGGTCATCTTCAGGATCAAAATCGTTATCAGTTTGAGAAACTTCGGAATATGTAGACCCAGCTTTACGAAAACAGTTTTGAATTGTTATTGAAGTCACTTGTTTCCATGCTCTGCTTATAAAATAAATAACATCTAGTAAATTAATCGACTTGGATAGGTCCTCTAGAGAATTAACTGTGTCCATTTTTGCTAAAATATGTTTTAAGATTATTGATCTGTATCAGAATTTAAAATTTTTGATGACTCCTTGATCTAATCGTTGACAAACTGTGGTTGTATTAGGAGGAAGAAAAACGATTTTAATACTTTTTAGTGTCAAATCTCGTGGGTAAGATGTAGCATTATCAGGAAACAGTAAAATTTTGCGTTTCTGCTCGCCCATTTTATTATTAATTTTCTCTTGAAGCGTAATAACACGTTTTTGAAATTTTTTATCCATTTTTTTCTGAATAACAATAGCTTTTATAAAAAACTTCACCCACTAATAATAAAACACGATTAAATACAACGTATTATGTACGCGTAGTGACCTGTTGACTTCGCTACAGTTATGCAAGAACTAAAGACTGACGCCTTTTTCCGCAATGTGTTGAAACGAGGAGACAGAATTCGGCGAATTACCGGAATTTCGGACTATACTGTCCGTTTAAGAGAATACAACACCGTGAAAATTGTAGTTATCAGGTGTCCGTGTCCGGTCAATAGAGAGTCCGCTTAAGAGGAAAAATTTTGTTATGAAGGTTATATGTTATTTTTCGGTCCCCGAAAATCTGTCCACTTATAAGGAGTGTCCGCTTATAAGAGGTGTCCGCTAAGAGAGAGTACACTGTACAACTTAAGAAAACTGTTTTTACAGAAATGAATAAATGTAGTTTATGATTAAAAGGAGAAACTTTTGGTAACAATTATTCAAAAAAATGTAAAAATTCTTAAAGGCATCAATGATTTAAAAGCTATGTTTGGTAATATTTCCATAAAATAAAACAAAAATGTAACCTGACTTAATGTAAGTTATTTAAACCAAACTTCAAACTAATACAGCTGAAAATTCCATCACTCCGCTCTACTGAAAAATTTCTTCTTCGTTTTTACAAAGAAGTTTTTGAAAACCGACCTAATTAATGTCCAGGTTTTTATTAAAAGAACAATCCTAGTTTAGACAAAGGTTTTAATAACGAATTGACTTGAAGCAATTTTTTACAAGTATCAATATCTATTGATTTCGGTTGCATATAACCATTCGACATATAACAAGACTAAACTTGGAGTTAAACTTATGTTAAATTACTTGCAAGGGAAGTATCAGAAGTGTCGCTCACCGATTTTAAAGAAATTTAATACGGGTTTAGAATGGGTGAGAATAAGGTTGGTTATTAAAAAGGCGGACCCTTATAACTGATGCCAAAAGATCTCTAAAATTTAAAAAAAGTCAGATTTTTTTTATCGAAATAAACCTTACACATTGGGGAATTAAAAAAAAATCAAACAGAGTATTATTTATAGACATTAAGAAAAGGGTTCTTAGCAAAAGATAAACTAAACTGTCTATTTTATGTTTTAAAGGAAATTTGTTATAATTACTCCCAAAAAGCTCCACAAAATTTCTAAGAAAAAAGGCACCTCATAGCGAATATTAAAAAAAAATTGTACAGATTTTATTGATGGAAACTTAAAAAAGAATTTTGAACCCAAGATAAATGAAAATGATTGGTTTATGATTAGAAAAGATAACTTTGTCGTAGCTATTACCAAAAAAATGTAGAACATTTCGACATTAGACCCAAAATAGCAGAAATTAAAAAAAAATGTATACACTTTCCTAATATGATCCGATGAAAATTAACCCTCCGTGTATACACTGGGTCTTTTAAGGAACAGTCAAAATTTGAAATTCGAAATTCTGTCTTATGGATAAAAAAAGTTTGGTAACTGCTCGGCCATGTAGTAGACGCTTCAATAAGTAACTCAGAATTTTTCTAGAATTTTTGAAAGCCTAGAAAACTTTGAAAACATGTCTGTGCCCTAAAAGACCCAGTATACACACCGTGTCACAAAAAATATAGTATACACGCGCCGGGTTAAGAAAACTGTTTTTGTAGAAATGAATAAATCTAATTTATGATTAAAAAGACAAATTTTTGGTAACAATTACTAAAAAAAATTAAAAACTTCTCAAAGACATCAACGATTTAAAATTTATTTCGGTAATATTTCTATAGAATTAAGAAAAGAAATTTTTTTTTAGTTTTTTCTTTTGATTTGACCTGATAAATATTAAGAAAACTGTTTCTATAGAAATAAAAAAATCTAGTTTAAGATTAAAAAGACAAATTTTCGGTAACAATTACTAAAACAAATTGTAAAAATTCATAAAGGCTTAACTCTAAAAAAAATTAAATGCTTAAAGGCATCAACGATTTAAAAGTTGTGTTTGGTAATGTTTCCATAAAATGTAAAAAAAAAGGAAGAGTAGCCTAACTTAATTCAACTTATTTAAGCCAAACTTCAAACTAATACAACTAAAAATTCCATCACTGAGCTCTACAATAAAATTCCTCCTCTGTTTTTACAAGAAACTTTTTGAAAACCAATCTAATTAATGTCCAGGTTTTTATTAAAAGACCAGTCTTGCTGAAGTCAAAATTTTTAATAATGAATACTATACAAAATGAAACCTAAAGTAATTCTTTAGAATTATCAATATCTATTGATTTCGGTTACATCTAACCATTCGACTTATAACAAATTTAAATTTGGAATTAAACTTAAATTGCTAAGGGTAGGTTTAGAATGTCAAACTTAACTGTAACCTTAACTGTAGTAACCATCAAATTTGTCGTAATTCCTAGACGTTGCCTAAATGCTTCTATTGAAACAAAATAGATCAACTTTTTATAAATACTAGAGTTACTGCTACGGTTACGATTACAGCCTTTAAATTTGACCACCTAAACCCACCTTTACATTAGAAGTACCAGAAGTGTCACTCACCGATTTTGATGAAATTTGGTACAGTTTCAGAATGGGTGACAAAAAGGTTGCCGCATTTTTTATACGTGCCGTAATAGCTTCTGGCACAAGTTATAAGGGTTGAAAGTTGAGGGTCGAAAGCACATTTTCTCTTACATCTTAAAAACTAAAAGTGTTGTTAGAAAAATTCTTGAAAACTTAATTAGTTACATAAAACGTACTTCTTAAGTATGCAAAGTCGAGATTTCTAAGTATTTAATAAACCAACTCCACTGAAAGCACAGATAAAGTTATTAACAACGAATCAAATTTATACGATAAACGATTTAATAAAAATTCTTCAGTTTTTAAAAATCTTCTTTAATTTTATTCTGAATACACCAACAAGAAAAAAATGTACGTCCAAAAATTATGTAAAAGATCTTCTATCTGCCCTTAAATTGGAATAATTTGTTTCTTGAGCTTTAGCCAACGTCAATTATTACTATAATTTCGTGAAGGCACTTTGTTTTATAACATTTTTTATTACCTTTTTAATTACGAATTAAGCAATGATTTACTGGAAGGTCAAGTAATTATTGCGATATAGAAATTAAACACTCCTTTAAACACAGCCTGACTTTGTCACTCGGCCACGTTGTACTCTATTTTAATCTAATTTTGTTTAATTTTTAACTTACTTCCATCTTGTGAATTCATTGCAGCGTACCTGTAATGAAGATTAAAATGCAATCGAAAGCTCAGGCTATGTTTAAGTTGACCTTTTGGTTTAAATTGATTCGTCGATCATAAAATTGGATTCATCAGTTGGATTGAATCTCCATGTTAACCTTCAAAAGATTCCTTCAATCGATGATAATTGAATTAATTTAAGTAAATAAGATTATAATTTCAAAAAATTTTTAAAAGCGTTGGATTCCTTCAGTTAGTTTAAAAATTTATTCAGTTAGTTTAAAAATTCGTTCAGTTAGTTTAAAAACTCGTTCAAAGTTTAACTGAACCACCTTCCAATTTGAATTTAAGGAGTTGTTTAATTTCTACATCCCGATAATTAGTTAACTTCCCAGTAAATTATTGCTTCATTTTTAGACGTTACACAACCAGTACAATTGTATATTTGTAAGTTTTATTCATAACTTTTCTTTTTAATTTCAGGTTTGGTTTCAAAATCGAAGAGCAAAGTGGCGAAAGCAAGAAAAAGTCGGTCCACAAGCCCACCCTTACACACCATATCTCGCCCAATCTCCCGGAGGTCCAACCCCTTCAGTAGTAGCTCCAACCCTCCCCAATCCATTCAACATCCCCTTCGGCCTTCGTAAACCTTTCGACTCGCTGAGCTTTCGTTATCCGCCCCATATGCTCCCAAGTTATCTCCCCACGCCTCCCCATTACCATCGAGGCGCTCCGCCGCTTCTCCCACCCTCGGTAGGTCTTTACCCTTCAGCCAGTTCGTTTCAAACCCTCCTGGCTAATATTTCAGCAGCCCAAAGACCGAAGCTCCCCACACCAGAATTTACGGCGTCCCCTCCACTTTCCCCCGGAAATTCTACTGCTGTAACACCGCCAGACGTCGATAGAAGAAGTTCTAGTATAGCTTCTTTAAGGTTAAAAGCAAGGGAACACGAACTTAGGTTGGAAATGTTGAGACAAAATGGGGATTTAATTAGTTGAATTTTTTTAATTCATTTTTGAAAGTTTTCAGTATTTTTTTTTATGTATGTGTTTGAACTTTTTTGAGATTACTGTTTTTAAAGTACCGCTTTGAGAAAATAATTAAAGCATATTTTTTTCTGTGAAAGCAAACGTTTCGTTCTTAATATGTAGATTAATTATTGTATACGTAGTATATTAATAAATTCTAGATTTATTATATTAGAAGAAAAAAATCTAAAAATTTAAACGTTGTGAGTATTAAAGTAGTTAAAAAATTTTAACGTTAATTTTATTATTTTTACCACCGCAAGATTTAATAAATACTTAGCTTGTATCTTTTTAATTAACACTCAAATGTAGATAAATTATATTACTATAATAAAATTATACTTATTTAGCTTTTAGATTATAAATATGTAAAGCAGAAAGTTCTAAATATTTGTAAAAAAATGGAAACGAATTCCGTCCAACTAATTGAGCCTTGTATATATTTATGTAATTATTAAAAGTATTGTTATTCAAGAAATTTATTCGCAAGAAAAAATATTAAACAATAAAGTATTTTGTAAAAGTTATCATGTTATTCATTTTTTTTTTATTAATTGTAAGCTTAATTTAAAAGTCATGTTTTTTTTTTAATTCTTAAGGAGTTTTAAGAGTTAACTTTAATAAATCGAACCAATTAAACTTGACAGTTTTTTAATATTAATTTAAAGGTATTTTGATGTTTTGAACATGAACATATAAAAACATATAAATTTATGAAAAAGTTAAATTAAAAGGTGGTTTAGTTAAACTTTAACTAAACGAAATTTTGAATTTTATGGAACGAATGCAACGTTCTTACAAAATTTTATGAAATTGTAATCTAAATTGCTTGAAATTAATTCAAGTATAATCGATTAAAGTATTTTTTTAAGGTTTACGTTGAGATTTAATCCAACTAATGAATCAAAATTTGTGATCAACCAATCAATTTAAACCAAAAGGTCAACTCATAATTTTTGACCATCAACTTAAAAAAATCTATGATGAAGCTATGAGAAGAATCTAACTGCAGTTTAATTTATCAAAAATGTAGGAAATTAAAAATCTTCTTGGATTGATATTTAACCAGTTAACTGTTTCGACTTTCGAGTTATTTTGACTTTGTTGGAAAATGAGTCCCTTGCGTGTGTCGTACAAATTAAATGATGACGGACATATTCATTCAATCCAGAATATGTTTGGTAATAAAACTTAAGAAAAATATACCGTTATTTTTCAAAGTGAGACTCTGGGTGCTAAATTGTCACCACTTGGTGAGATTCTTAGCCGCTAGGTAATTCACATTTCAATTTAGAAACAACTCATATTCCACAGACGAACCATAAAAAAGACGCTTGTTGAATGCAAATAAACGAGTAACGAAAGAATCCTCATTTCGTTTTTTATTACCAGGTGCGTCACTAATTGCACACTCTGAAACAATATAGGAATCCATAATTGTTTCAGTGAAGACTAAGGCGGGGTTCACACTGAGGCAACAAGCAATTAGCAATCAGTAATGTCCCGCACATTGGAGCAATTCGTCATAACATAAAATTTTTCATTTTTTTCATGACGAATGTCTTCGTCAAAAACAGTTAACTAGTTAAATTAAATACTTTTTAGAGGTCATGTTACCTCAAAACTTTTGAGGTAACATGACCGGTGATTTCACAGGCCGACAAAATTTTATGAAAGGCTAGACCCATAGATCAAATCGCACTTTCTTACAAGGTTTTGACGTACTGAATTCAAATATGACCTCAGAATTGCTCCATGACCTCAGGTTTTCAAAATATTCTAACCTATAGATGCAAAAAACACGAATTTTCAACATATTTGGAATTAAATAATGTAGCGAATAAATGTTTATCCACAAAACTCCCTGCGGGATCTGAATGTACCACTTTTTCCATTCAGAATGCATTTTGAATTTTTTCGATATCTCCATTTCCTCATGAAAAAATCTTTTTTATGATATTTCAATCGTAGTTGTCGGCATAGAAGACTAGCAGGCAATGGTTTGATCGTAATCTCAAAAAGATGTAACATTTTCAAATTCTTGATTCCAGCTAGATCATAGATTCTTAGGTTTTTAGATTGATTGGCTTTGCAGTCTGTATTAGTCAATCGAAATAAATATGTAAAGTGGAAATTTCAAAACGGCGAATTCAGTTTGTCATATCAGAATTTGTAGTTGTTTATATTACCACCTTTACCAAACCCAAAGCAACTAAAATTTGACCTTTTGTTTTTCCCCTTTTAGGAGCATAAAATTACAAAGCCTTATAAAATTGTCTTCTTTTCAATTCAAATGAACGTTGCAGCGACATGCACTTATAACTTATGGACTTATCTTCCCTTTTCAAAGCCCAACAATAGTCGGTCATCATTCTTTCAACCCATTTACTGTGATAATGTTCTTTTTCTATAAAATCTTGATGAAAACGTTCGCCCACCTCTTCGCTGTATGCTCCAGCATTTTCTGGGAAATAGTGTAAATTAGCGAAACTGTATAGATTATGCACGGTAGAATGACATTACATACCCACTCTATCCACAATTATTATTGCTTAGCCTCCGTAGAATCCTATAGGTTACTGATAGCGCAAAAAGTGATGTTATAGAAATTATATTTCTGCAAGAAGAAATAAAGCTATTCGAAAAATTCAAAATACATTTTGAATTTTGTACAAAAATTTACTCGATGTGTTATTTCATCCCGAACATGTTTAAAATCCGAGCTTTTAGCTTATTTAGGTTGGAATATTTCAAAAACCTGACGTGATGGAGCAATTCTGAGGCCAAATTTGAGTTCAGCGCACCCGAAACTATTAAGAAGCTATTTTCTGATCTATGGATCTGAAAAATGTTGTTCAGTGTTTTCAAAAGATTTTTTGGATGTGAAACGAAGATGTTTTAATATCAACCCAAATGAATGAATCTAATACTAAATTATGTAAACAATTTAACTCAAACAAACAAATTACACTGTTTATTAACACTTTCATAACCGCATGTTTGCGCAGTGAAACTTCGCCAGTGGCTAGCAATATTTTGGAAGAAACACCGAAAGAAATAACGACTGCCTTACCAATAACACTACATAAGTGTCACCAGCATACAACGACTGACCTGCCTATGGCACCACATTGATGTCAGCGGTTGTCAAAGTGTTAAAATGGAATCAATTTAAAGCAGATTGTTTGCAGGTCAACACAATTTTTTTTAACTGTTTACGTACCATGGGCCACTTCTGCGCTTTTCAAATTTCATGTCGAAAAGAAAACAGCGCATTTCATCGATAGTTCAATTAACGACGAGCTCAGCTTATGAAAGCTTCTTCAATCGAAGAAGCGTAATCGCAACTTTGGGTTATTTTCGACACATAATCGAAGGACCATGGTCCTCGGCATTTTTCGATTTGGGTTTGGTCAAAAACCCCGGTTAATATCAATGCAAATAGTTGATATCAATTAATATGAATTTCATAGCTTTATTCGTAGAAGCGATTTCCAACGGTTTATCATTTTTTCAAACAGCAAACATTTAAGATTTTTTGCATGTTATCAAAATGAAACAACCTCAATGATTGAAAAAATTTCCAAACTGTTGGAAATCACTTCTATAACAAATAATAACAAAGTTTTAAACTCAATTCAAGTAAATCTACATTTATCGTAATGGAATCAAATTTAATTCAAAGATTTTTTTAAAGATCAACTCCATATTTTCGAATATCAACCTAACTAGAAGTCATAAGCTTTCTTCGTTGCGTTAAAACTTGCACTGAACTAAGTTACACCATGGTGCAAAGGTGCAGTTTCGTCCAGCATTTAAAATGCAATAAGTGTAATATGGTGCACTTTAGTTCGGGTATGAACTGTGATCCTACGAACGCATACAGTTAGTAACAGTCTTATTTGTACACCTCAGTGTCTAAATAAGTTTGTATTAAAATCGAAAGATAACAATCAAACTAACAAAATGTTATCTTTGATTTTTTACTGCAACATTAACAACAAATATAGGGAAAGACGAACGTAAAATAACAATTCTAGAAACAATATAACTAATATTTTTATAATAAAAACTTACTTAAGTACCGAAATATAATTTCTTAACTGCAACATTCTTATTTGTACACTTAGAATTTACATTTATAATTTGTCCAAAAAAGATAAGTTTAACAAAATTTAATGTTTTGTTGAATAGCCCTTGACTTCAATTACAGCCCTACACCTCTTTTGCATTGGCTGTACGAGGTTATTACAAATTTTGGGATCTATTTGATTCCACTCTCGTTCAATAATTGCTTCTGATTCTTTCTTGTTGGTAGTGGCCATCTCACGAACTTTCCTTTTCAAAATTGCCCATAAATGCTCTATCGGATTAAGTTCCGGAGACTGTGGCGGTGTTCTAAGATGTTTTGGAATGTTTCATATGAGCCATAACTTATTTATTTCTGCTGTATGTTTGGGATCGTTGTCCTGTTGAAACATATATAACGCACCCATATCCATTTTTGCTGCACTTTGCTTTGTATTATTTTTTAGAATGTCCAGATATCCCCATTTGTCCATAATGCCATCAATTGAATATTACCCATTTCCTTAGATGACATACAGCCCCAAATTAACACTGATCCACCGCCGTGTTTTATAGTAGGTAAAGTATTCTTAAAATTGTATTCCTTATTCTTCTTTCGCCACACTCTGACAATTCCACCTGACCCAAATAAGTTTATTTTTGTTTCATCGGACCAAATAATGTTATCCCAAAAAGATTGCGGCTTATCTTTATGCTCTGTAGCAAATTTCAATCTAACGATGCAGTTATTCTTACTAACAAATGGCCTTTGTCTTGCGATTCTTCCGTGATATTCATTGTTCCGTAATACTCGGCGAACGGTCTGAGTTGATACTTTCGTTCCTAAAGATGTTTGTAACATTTTTGTTATTTTTGGAACACTTAATTTCGGATTTATTTTAAGTTGTCTAATGATGAAGAGCTCGTCTCTTTTATTATTATTTTTTTTCTTTTTAGGAATTCGTGGATTGTTTTTCGTTGTTCCATTATATTTAAATTTATTCACTATGTAGTTTATGGTAGAATGTGGTTTATTTACAATTCCATCGATTTTTCTGAGTGAATATCCCTTTAGTGCTATATTAATTATCATGTTTTTCACTTCATTACTTAACTCCTTTCCTTTAGCTATTTTAAAAGCAAACACCAAATGTCAAATTAGAATCAATTAATTAGAATGACACCCTCGAAAGTAATGCATGCGCACTTTTCGTAGTAGTGAGCATGCGTTTGTAGTTTATCCAATAGAATACGAGTCCTTCAATCAATGTACAAATAAGAATGTTGCGTTTCAAAAAACTTTCGATCACTACATAAATAAATTTTTAGTAAAAAAAAATTAATTATGCTGTTTCTACATTTGTTATTTTCAGTTCATATTCCCTAATATTTATTGTTGATCTTGCAACAAAAAAAATCAAAGAAAACACGTTAGTTTGATTTCTATCCTTTGATTTCAATACAAATTTATTTAGACACTGAGGTGTACAAATATAACTGTTACTAACTGTATATAACCTGTCATTCAAATGAATTCAAAAAAACTTACTCTTGACGAATTAGCCGCAGATATAAAATTATATCTTATATTATTATTATAATAATTATTACCTGCAATAACCACGAAGTAGTCATTTTCTATAGTTTTTGTAACGTCATCGTTGAGTACTAACTATCTTTCTAAAATCTTCGTCATTGTACCTATACTGCATCGTTTGAACTTACTCCAAAGCAGGTTCAACAAAAACTGCACCAACTTGCACCAACTGTACGAAGTTGCACTGCGCGTGGCATAACGAACAGTACGAGTGCAGCTGTTATAAACGGCACTGGGCCCAACGAACACGCGATATCTGTACTGAACTGCTAAGTGCAAGCAGTGCAGCCCTAACGAACAAAGCTATAGAGTCAATCCAACTGAGTCTAAATTTACAATAAATGAATTAATTTAAGTATGATTTTTTGAAGATCAACTAAATTTGTTTAATCAATATCAAACCCTGTGAATATAACTTATGAAATCAACTCAGCAAAATTCAAATTGAAACTTAGTTTTTAAAAGAAACAATCAAAAAATAAACTTAGTTTTCTTTAAAGGAACGAATTAAAAAAAAAACTAACCCTCTGATCATAAGATTTTCGATAATGAATAGAAAAAAAGATTTATTTACCAAATTATGTACCAAATCTAATAGAATTTACAGATCTTTCTTAATAATTAATCAAATTACTGATAAATAAAAAATTACATTTCGTTTTCTTTAAAAGGCTATCACAATATCCCATCAAATTAAAAAAAAATATTAATATTTATAAGTCAATTTTGAAACAAGATACAAAATGAAAATCCAACCATAATTTATACTTCCACAACCCTCTTTTATATCTCAATAACGAACACCACTCACATTACTCCTTCTCAAAATTAAAAAGAACACATTGTATCATTTTTTAATAACCATAATCATCATCGATAACCATAATCACCCGACAAGTTTTAGCAAATTTAGAACCCATCACCGGACTCACCTTCCCGAACAACTTCGTTAAGACCTACGCCTGATAACACCGATCCATTGTAATCTCTCTCTAATCTATATTTAAATTTTTATGTGGAATTAAAGCGCAGGTGCAACTAAGCTCCTCAATGATGGGGAGAGTTCAAAACTAATTCTCCGAAGAGATCACTTCTACGATTAATAAGATCGAAGATCGCCTCATGTCCATATAATAAGGACAATTAGCGGCCTCGAGCTATAAGTACTAATTACTCTCACCGTATGCCGCGTACTTTGAGATTTGAAGAGAAGGCAATTTGTACATTGTATGGTGTAATCAGAAGCCCACTCTTAGCAAAGACCTAACAAGCGCTCCTAATCAGCATGCAATTACTCATCTTATTAATAAAGCTAAAATGGTTTAAGTTGTCTACATTTGAGTATATGTTGTTGGCAAACTTATATTTGAGATGAAAATCGATATTAAATATGAATTGCAAATTATCATGTGGGATCTAATTGGTGGAATACAATAGCTATTTGATTGATCAATAAATTATAAACGTCCAGATGAAATAATGTACACATTATTCAAATTGGGTAATTATTAAAATGTAGTAATTAATTATAGTTAAAAGGTAAATTGTTTAAACTAGGATAACATTTCAATTTTAATAAATAATGTTAATTATATGTTTCAGAAATGAAACTATAATTGAACTTCAAGAACATTAATCTTGAAATTGAATATTCGTCTAGACTTCTACAGGAAATTGGTCTTTTATAGCCAATTACACCAATCAAATCCTAAATAACAATTTTCCATGTTGAAACACTTCGTTTACCTGGAGAACGATTAATCATAGTAGCGTCTTCCAAATTAAATATTTACGGAATTTCCCATTTATTCATGAAACCATCTAACAAATTGTCTGACAAACTAAACGAAGACTCTCAACAAACGATCATTAATTTACAACCCAACCACATACATAATGAGACAATGAGTATCAAGTTTTCGCTTAACGTGTCTCGAATTAATTAATTCATTATTTAATGAGCGGTGCCGCATTAATTTTCGTCGATCACGCTCCTTACATATTTCAAGACGAATTTATAAATCGGTCAAAATCGAACTCGTTTGGTCTCTCTAAATTTTTTTTAATCTTTTTAATTTCATTAAGTGGGGTTTCTTCTTTAATTTTTTTTTTTTAAATATTTATTTTTGATTTTACCTTCGAGCGGTAGATTTATTTCCACAAGTATTAATTGCCGGTGTAATTAGCGCCTTGATAAATACCGTCTTTACCTACCGCACGCTCTTGCTTCGGTGGCAATTTATTACAATCGAATGATAGTCGAGGTTCGATTAAGTATTGTTCCAAGCTAAAGGTCTCGGTAAATTCCTTCAGGCTTGGTTCGAGTTTACACAATCAAAGACTTAAGATCATTTATAACACTACGTAATAAAGCGATGATAATTAGAAATTTAATAAAAGAAAAATTTAATAAATGAAACTCAATACTATTTTAAGTTTTTGTTTTAATTTTTTTGATGCACCTGTTAACTAGGTCCTAATACCCTTTCCCATTATTTATTAAATTAAAAGTATCCATCAGGCTGGTCATAGTCGGGGTTCGAAGAGCGCGCGGGTCTAAACTCGATTATTTTATGATTAATTCGGGCGGCCGCCGCGTCCTGATGAGTTCGGGTTTTAAACGGGCATTAATTTTAATTAGATAATTGCTCGGAGGCAAGCGATCCGTTCGGGGAAAGGAACGAAGGGAGTGAAATATAGCCGCCACGTCCGGAGGTAGACCGCTCATTTACATCGGGACCGTTTCCAAACAAATATGAATTTTTAATTTAATCAACTTAACTAGTTCAAAAGATCGTTTGGGTGCTCAGACACCAACCGAGAATAAATCAAAACACAATATTTTCTTGTGGATTTTATTAGTGTTGTGAAAAATTAAAACAAGTCAATAGCATTAATCATCATTTTCAATGTTTACAATGGAAAAAAGAATATATGAATAATCTGAACAATATTTATTTAGAGATTTTAGAGTGAGAATAGAGACCAAAAAAGATTTTGGTTTTTATTGATTAACAACAAATTTAATTTTTAAATGGTCCTGCACTTTACTAGTAACGCTAAAAGTCAATATACATAAAAACAAGTAGTTTCTGTAGTGCTCGGAAAAGTGAGGAATTACCTAGAAAAGCAGGATCAAATGAGTGTAGTGTGACAAACCACACCGGACCAATTAAGAATTAAGCATAAAAAAATGCATGAGTGCTCAATAGAAAATTGTTGTTTTAAATTTTGCTCATTAAGTCTGATTGTGAGTGGAACAGTAAAGCATCTTTCTTGAGTGGAGTAAACAAAAATAATGTTGTAGCAAAGCCTAGCCTCTCTAATCTACATTTTGCTAACTAATGTGAGAAAAAAATTCGCGAGACGCGGGCCCTGAACTCTCAAAAGAGTCAGCAGGAGCTTGTGGTGTCGGTGAAAATAGGAAATCCAAGAAGGAAAAAGGGACCACTTCGCGGTATTGGTGGGTGTGTTTGGATCCCTAACCCTGTGTTTGGACCCTAAAACAGCCCTCCACCCTGAGATCGAGCCACAATTTGTTTCGTTAACCGTTTGCGTACCAGAGGATTTTGAAAAATCACGAGCGAAAAGCGCCAAGGAATGCGATCGCAGTCCTTCGATTATGTGCCGAAAAAAGCCAAAGAGCGCAGTAGCGCTCCTTCAGATAGATGTCGAAAATTTCGACAAAGAAATTTCGGGTGGGAAGAAAGTTGTCTGTTTCGACTAAATAGTCTGGCTTTTCTCGACACAAAATCTGAAGAGCGCGAAAGTGACACGTGGTACGCAAACGGTTAAGATATGGTAGCAATTAACTTTACTTATTATTTATCCTTTTATGTCAGTTTGGTGATAATTTTTGTTAGTGGATTAATGTCGTATTTGTATATGAATTACGCATTAATAAACCTAGTTTGTACGAATTATCTTGGAGTTTTCCTTAAATTCATCCTCTGTGGCACAGCCCATAGGCAAGAATCGCGCCTGTTTTTCTTAAAATTAGAACTATTATTTGTGTTGAAATATAAAAAAGAACTAGGGACTAAATTAGTAATTTTCCTTCATAGATCGAGGGTGGTGGCTGCAAAAGCAAACACTACCTGTGGTACAGAGGTAACGCTCATGGAAAAGGTATAGAAAAATATAATTATTGTAACGACTCAAAATAAAATAAAATAAAATAAAAATTTAATTATAACAAATAACTAGAT
Source organism: Digitonthophagus gazella (assembly GCA_036711955.1). Classification (NCBI taxonomy): domain Eukaryota; kingdom Metazoa; phylum Arthropoda; class Insecta; order Coleoptera; family Scarabaeidae; genus Digitonthophagus; species Digitonthophagus gazella. The sequence goes on along the minus strand of JASCIT010000007.1, from coordinate 32,594,629 downwards.
CATTGCTAAACTGCAACTAAATTACCAGACTGATAAGTAGATAATTAAGCAAATGTAATTTCATTTATGTAACAGGTGAACGCCTGCGGAACTAGGACAGGACTACACCTTTTTGTCTATTCATCGGTTCAAAGTACTTTAACTTTAATTTGGACAAAAGGTAATAGAGGGAAACAGAGTAATTCTTTTTGGTAAAGGAAAAGAAAGATAGTCGGAAGTGCGATGTTGGCGATTTGGTATGTTTTAGCCACTGAAGGTGACTGTGGCCCGAGAGGGTGAAGTCAGTCAGTTTTGGACAGCGAACTCGCGCGAACAAAGAAAAAATAGTTATAAATATCACGGGTCTTGTAATGACGCCTCTCTTGAAAGAATAATTCTGTCAATAAGTTAGGCATTTAGTATTCTCTCATTAGTTCGGCCTAAAACCATCAGCTTCCCTTTTTAAAGAGCCATTAAGTAATTTATAAGAAACCCTGAGGACTTGTTTGTTGTAGATTTGTGTTCATTAGATTAGTTTTACAAGATTTGAGTTTCGTTTTATTTTACTAACCCTCCTTTCAAACATAAATATCTAGTCAAACCACGCTACCCGAATTTGGCTAGGTGTTGCAACAGCCCATATGCAAGAATCGCATGTTTTTTTTTTTTTTATCAGAATTATTATTTGTGTTGAAATATAAAATGAAATATAAAAAAGAACTAGGGACTGAATTAGTAATTTTCCTTCATAGATCGATGGTGGTGGCTGCAAAAGCAAACGCTACCCGTGGTACAGAGGTAACGCTCATGGAAAAGGGATAGAAAAATATAATTATTAATCGACCTGTCTGACCCCAAACATCTGTACCTATTGGCCAATTTGTTACAATTTATACATACGTACTTACAATTAGTTATGTCCATTTGAATTTTGTATTAAAAGGAAATACGTCAGGTGAAAGAAGGCCAACAAACAATATTTGGAACTATTTATCAATACTTCTACAGTATTTGTACCATATTTATTTTTCTTTGACATATTCAATTACAGCACCACACGAAAACCATTCAATTAATAGATATCAGCTCTTATTTGCACTAATTAGGAAATATTATGATCATTCCAATGGTTCACAATTTCAATAGTTATAAATCAAATCTAATTTACTTGATACCAACACAACCATCACCAATTTAAGTTCTTCTGGTAGATTAAGGTTGAGAGTTTGTTAAACCATTCCAAATGGACAGTATTTTATGTAGGGTGATCAGATTTCTCAACTTTCAATGCTGTACACATGCACCGTATTTACAAGGTAGGCCAAATTGAACACCTTTAAAGGGAGACTCTGTTTCTAGAAGAGACAAAGGAAAATTGATATCGGTGTCTGACGCTCGATTTTTAAAAGAAATTGAATGATCGAAACGATATAATGATATCTCTTACGATTCCAGAGATACAAGCTGTTCTTCGAAAAAGTGCATTTTTCTCATTAATATTTCATTTTCAAAAGTATGACACGTAATATTTTATTCAAATCAAATTTGTTACAAGAAGATGCTTTATCTCTGAATGTGAGTTAATTCACGTTGCATTAAGAACAAAACTTAATAGCGTAAAAAATAGTGTATAGTCGGTAATTCATAGAAATGCCTGTTCTTCCTGTCGATAACAAAATAATCTCATTGCAAAAGGTCACTAATCAATCACAAATTCAATAATAAAATTGCGAATGAATTGCGAAAAAACATTTGTTGTACATGCGCGTATGCTGTACTGCGTTATATATTGCTGTACAATACAGCAAAACGGCACTTCTTTCCTTGCTATTCTCTTCAGTTCTTTCAAATTATTTTCTCTTCTTTGCCTTTTACCTGTTATTCTTTTTTCTCATTTTTTTCTATATCTACCTCTTGTTTTCTTATCCGTGATGTTGACATCATATACTTTCCTAATCACTACGATTTTTTAAAATTCTAATTATATGCGCGACTAATTTAACTGTTTCTTTTTTCTCTATTTCATTCACATATTTGAGTACCATGAGAAACATATGGTGGTCCACGACAAAACAATCAGTAAGACCATGAAAAAGCACCATATGGTTCTGAAGTACTATGCATTATTTCGGCTGCTATCTTGTATTTAAGCACCCTTGTCCGATTAATAAAAAACAATGATGACCACAAGAAAAATTTTTTTATCAGAATTACGATACTCAACGTGTTAATTGTTCTCTCCTGATTCGTTCTTTGTATTATTTATTTATTTCTTATTTTATACCATCTCGTTAACCCATTTGCATCCTAGCGCGGAATATTCCGCGAGCCGCAACTGTCTACTATCACCAAGGGCGGAATATTCCGCGAACCTACGACTATCTTTTCCCATATGCACAACAACGCGCGGTGATACGCGTCAGTCGTCTGTCGTTCGGCTCTGATGTTTAAGCTCGTCGGCCTAAGTAGAGTGATGATGCAAATGGGTTAAGTAACTAACTCAATTCTGTTCTCCGAAAGAATTTCATCTCCTTTGAAGGTCAACACGACGTTTTCTAATATCAACTCATATGGATTTAATGAGAAATAAGAAAATTTGAAGGAAACTCAACAAAATGCAAATACACCGTAATTGAATGAAATCTTATTTTATTTGAATCAAATGCAGAAAATTATTTCTTCCCTGGGCTTCAATTTTAAAAACTATAAATTAAAGCTATAAGGTTGCATTATTGTATAAGTAGTACCAATTCCCTCCTTCATGGAATTTTGTATAAATTTTTCTAATTTTATCTTTGATTAAAACCCAACCTTCTTTTTGATGAAAGACAGTGCTACGAGCAATAGGCTAACTGAATACAAAAGAAAACGAACGTAAAACTCAACTGAAGGAGACCAAGTGGTGCACCCTAAAACGTGATGGTAAGTATTAGTGATGTGACGAATAGTAGTTCAACCGAATAACCGAATACCGAACATTCGGCTAAATTTGAACCGGATATTCGGCCGAATATTCGGCCTTTGTTGACTGGCGTGAAAATAAGATTCAAAGAAATAGAAAAGCAAAAAAAATATTTTATGGCAACGTCGTTGAATCTCCGATATCTCTTAAATTTTTCTCATGTGAGAACATAATTTTTTTGGAGGCACTTGAAACATTCAGCAGTTGTCCCCTACAACAGGCAAAAATTTGAATCGAAGTCATTTTGCGACTGCTATAAAGCCATGGCCACATCTAGTAAGGCCGTTAGTGACTCTAATCCAGTCGTTAGTGAACTAGACTGTTACTTGTATGAGGACTTAAAAAGAGAGCAAGTTCCATTTGTTTGGTGGAAACAACATAGCTTGAAATACACAAAAATAAGTAAACTGGCAAAATTGTACTTATCAGCCCCAGTGTACTTATCAAGTACAGTTTTCAGTGACCAGTTGTTCTCTGAAGCAGGAAAGATACAAAAAAACTAATCGACAATTGTCCAAAAATCCCTTCTATGCTCATTTAATGTATTCTTCAAATTTATTAAAACTTAGAGCAGTCATATAGAGAACCAAATGTTCAGTAAATAAATTCAATATTCGGCCGAAAACCGAATATTTGAAAATGAAGCTGAATAAGCCGAATACTGAATAATTATTCGGCTTCGGTCCCATCTCTAGTAAGTATTCAATCAGATAAAACTAGCTAACAACTCTTCAGAAAGATCAGGAGAGTGTAATTGACATCGAGAATTTTTTTAGATAAGTAATAAATTTAATAGTATGTACTTGCGATACTCTTATTTCTCTGTTTCAGATACGGAAAACCGGTACCAACAATGGAAAATATGGCGTCTCACACACCAGAAATAAAACATCTTCAAAACTATCGTCCAGCGAAAAAAATCCCACCTATATTATAGGTTTATATGTATAACGACCAACCTCCGGCCAAAACTTCAATCAAGCAGTGGTACAAATGAAAACTATCGTCGAAATCTTGAATTTCAACTGGTATAATTAACCCGGCGTATGTATACTATATTTTTTGAGACACGGTATGTATACTGGGTCTTCTAGGGAACAGGCATGTTTTCAAAGTTTTCTAGGCTTTCAAAAATTCTAGAAAAATTCTGAGTTACTTAATGAAGCGTTTACTACATGGCCGAGTAGTTACCAAATTCAAAAATTTGAAACTGTTGTCAATAAAAATGAAACAATCGTCTGAATCATCTGAAAAGTCAGAAAAACGGAAATTTTGACTGTTCCTTCAAAGACCCAGTGTACACACGGAGGGTTAATCACCAAGTTAACGATAATTTCGCTAATGCGCTTAACCCGTAGAATATTTAAAAAGACTTTCTCTTTGCAACAACTAACGACATCTGAACCCCGATATCAAAAATAGATACTTCGGAAAAATTCGTAAATAACTCCGATTTCCCAGGTGTAATTTTATAAACGATACAATTAATAGTAAATTATAAGTATCAAGAGATGGAAGTTATATGTATTATTTACTTCCTTAAGATTTTATATTGTAATCAATTCATAATACTTCGTCAATTAATACTTAAAAAATCACGATTATAAAGTTTTTGAAATGAAAGACTCACCAAGCGAATGTTGTTTCCTTGAAAATCTCCTAAAAAAATATATAAAAAAATTATTTTTAAAAAATTCTTAATAAATCAAAAATGTTTACCTAGTAACATTCGCAAAATAACAATCCTAAGACTTCCCCAAAATGATAGTCTGAAGACGAACACCAATGATTTGAAACACATTCACGGAAATAAATACTAAAGTTTTCTAACACTAATTGCAAAGAAGATTAAACGAATAAAAATAAATAAGAACACACGACAGATTTGTGGAAAACCCGCACAGTAACTGCGAAGAATTTCTAAATTTGAGTTTTATGGTGTGTTCAACCCCTAATTGTTGGAGGGGAAACTGGTTTTCTTCGGTATAAAACGGGAAATTACAAAGCGTTTGGGTTGAAATTTACCTGCTCGTTTTCCAGTTTGCAAAAAAAACTCCAATTCGAGTTTGTTAACGTGAATTTAAAAATAAATTTAATATTAAAAATATATTTAAAAGTAAACTGTTTAAGACAAAACGAATGATTAAAACAAATATGATTATTTTTTGAAGTCTGAGATACATTAGTTTTAATAAATGAATAATTATGATTAATTTTTTAATCGTTCTAAAAACGAATCAACTAATTTATCATCAGTCTTTAATCTTCATGTTTTTATTTTCTCAAATATGACATAATTATCTTACACTATTAATCAAAATTTATTCACACTGCTTATTTGGATTATAGAAATAAATCCAACATTTATTTACGGAAGACATATGAATACACAGATCGAATCATAACATTTTCTAGTAAATTTTCTAGATGGTTTAATTGGCGATCAACTCTCTATATGTATTTATCTGGTTCTGAACGATAGCAATCGTATTCCGGCTGGTACACGGTAGTCGAAATGAAATATTCCGTCGATACTCGGCACTTAAATTCTCCAAATGGTAATTTGATCTCCATTTTAAATAACCGTTAAATGCGCTGCCGGCAATAAATAACGAGAGATAAGAACTCTGCCGGTGGAGAGAGAATAATTTTCTCGCGCGGACAAAAATAATCGAATTACGGCTGAAAACGAGAGCAAAACGATCGTCCAAACGACGCCAAGAGCTTGCTCCTCGTCGTTCAGGACGGTAGCAGACAGCAGATTTTACACCATAAATTCAATCTTTAATAACGTCTACCAAAGCGATTCTCTACTCCACGACCGCCCGAGTCTTTTATCTTCTTCACTTATCTTCTTGGAGTTTACTTTGAAAATCCAAGCTTACTCAATTATGGCTATTCTTAGAGAAAAGAGAAAAATTAATTGAAAAATTTTAATTATATTTTATCATTAAAAAAAAATCGTAAAAACCAGTAGCCTTTAACTCAAAAATTTTTTTCCAAGTACAACATCTTACATGAAGATTAATTAAAAAATGCGTTTCACTTTACTTTAAAAACACCTTTCGCGCCATCCTCGCTGCACGGTTCTTCGGATCGTTTAAAGAAATTTATCGTCGATAAATCATATCGAATAACGAAGTAAAATTCTAATTTGCAATTTTAATGAGAGCAACCCGACTTACTTACGGGTCCGAGTCCGTTCGAGGTATTTCGAGGCGAAATGAGACCAGGATCCAATCATTCTGTCAGTGGACTCCTCCCAGTACGCCCCTGATCAAATTAAATTACTTGCCTCCGATAATTACCCTATCAAGTATGCTGATTTTCTTTTCTTTCCTACCTTATCTGGCTATGTTATACTTATAAACCTATAAATGCAGTTTTTCAACCTCCTCGTTGAGAAACGTTATACAAGATTTATTTATTTTTTATTTAAATAATAAGAATACCTTTGAGATTTAGACCTTATTTAATTTTTTTAACTTTATACATAATAATTAGCGATTATGTTTCTCATTCACGTTCCCAAAAGAAATCACTATCTTTAAATCCAGAAAGAAGTATTGGAATAGTTAAAGGATGAGTATACATTGGTAAAATTGTTCTGAATTCTTCCAAAAAATTTAAAACCATTTTTACGATATCTTCTTCGTAAACGCTTCCTTTGAATAAAGCTTTGATTAATTTGAAGTGTTTTTGTTTAAACTTTTGACCGTTATTTATTTTGAATATTTGTATAATATCATCAATAAGACATGCTGGTTTTACTAAATCTTTTCCATCCTTACTCTGAAAAAATATACAATGTTCAATAAATATAACAAATATTTTATATATTTTATGAGAAAAATGTTGTTGATTGATCCATGTTTTACCAGTTGCAACTTTTATATTATTTTACACTGTCAAAAAATGGAAGAACACTTCTTGTATTTGTATTAGAACAGTATTAATTTAAATTTTGATTTAGAATCACAAATTGCCTTATAGCTAAAAGATAAGATGATCAATTAAGAATCAAATCATTATTATTTTTAAGAAATGGTGAATTACGAAAAATTTTGGAATTGACTTTGTGCGAAGATCAATGCATTCTTAAGGGGTTACGCTACTCTGTAGGGGTCGAAAAATAAAGCTTTCTTATAAATTTTTTTCTTAACTACTAATAAGGCAATAATAATGAGGTATTTATAGTTTCTTATACACATCTGAAGGTATAAAAAAACATTTTCAATTTTAGTGTAACATACCTAGTTGTCTTGCGAAAGCAGCCAAAATATTGTTGCCTTTTCTTGAGGAGGTCTCCACGGCAAGCAGTAAAACTTTAGTAATTTTCATCCGATCGACTTGAAATTTCAACTGTAGCTTCTTAGATAGATTTTCTAGAGAAGTACACATGACTATTAAAATATACCATTTTTTCATAAAATGGCGGCATGTTTGTTAAAAATGTTCAATTTTTACCAAAAATCTAACCTTAAATTTGTTATAAAAAAATTAGTTGATGGTTAATCGCAATAATCGTGTGTACTTCTTTAGAAAATCTATCAAAGAAGCATCAGTTATAATTTCAAGCCGATGGGATAAAAATTGCTTTAGTTCCATTGCTTGCCGCTTCGAAAAACATAATTTTAAGGAAAACACGTTTAAAATTTTACGTGTATTTAAACTAAAAAAATCTTTAAAAGACGCTTTTTCCTTCAATCTGCTATGCCGGGACCGTAAAGCATCCCTTGCTTACCGAAAAATTCCTCTTCTGCTTCTTTTCTGGTCGATGTTAGGTCTTTCCGGACATCTTTTCTTCTTTTGGAGATTGAGCGGTTAGCTGCTTTTACGCGGTGCTCATCTATCTCTACGCAAAAGTTATAACATTCATTACCGATTTTCAATAATGCGTTCATTACTTCCAATATGCCTTGAAACCTGTCGTTGAATGTTATAACCGCAATATTAGCTGCGATACCAACAATATTTTTGCCGCTTGAGGTTGTCTTAGGAGCTATTCACCAAACGATAGAATTTAAGCTTTCGTTTGCATTTTGCAAGTAGGGGAGACCGGGGTCAAAAGTAACACGTCATGAAAGTAACAATGCTTCTCCTAGTTTGCACTTATGTTTTTAAGAGGTTTACTCTTCCCTAATAGTTGTGTATTTCTGTCTCCATGAAAATGTTAAAGTGACATGCAGCCATCGTGCTATTTGGTAGTTGTATGTCATAATTTATGTTTCAAAGCGAGTGAAGTAAGTATGTCTGCTTTTATTTTTATATAGAGAAATATCATTAATTTTATTGATAATAGGTTCAAACAATATTAGTTCGTTTCTTGAAAGTCTACTTTATTAATTTATAAATTTGGAAACTTATCGGATATAGTACAATGGAGCTGTAAATTTTTTATCCTTAAATACGTGTTTGGGGACAAAAGTAACGAAGAACTTTGTGGACGAAAGTAACACGTTACTTACGTCCACAACAAATTCCGATTATAATGTTATGTTTAATTTTCAAATTTAACATTGTAGAATGCCTCGTACACGTACTAGAAAAACTACTAGGGGAACAGCAGATATAAAAATTTATGAAAATGCAGCAGCAGAACATTTAACAAATCATTTAAGCATTAGAGCGGTGGCTAAAATGTACGAAATTTGTCATGTTACTCTATCAAGGTATATAAAACAAATAAAAGCAGGCGACACGTCGGCAATAGTGGGATATCGTAGTGTGAAACGCGTTTTTACTGAAGAAGAAGAAAAAAATTTTGAAAAATGTTAGGTTGGAGAAAAAGGAATCCATTATTTTTTCGATTTAGTTCACGTAAAAATAATGGATATCTTTTTCTCCAAACTAATATATTGTAGATTCGGCAAATTTATATTATGGATTTCGTCCTCAAGAAGTCAGAAAATTGGCTTACCAGTTAGCTGTGGCATATGATAAAAAATGCCAGAACGTGGCACAACAATGAATTAGCTAGATATTCCACTTTAGCCTTACGTACTCCTCAAGCCACAAGCTTAGCACGTGCAACCAATTTCAATGAAACTAATGTTAATACGTTCTTTGACAATTTGAAACAAGTTCTAGATCGCTACAAGTTTTCATAGACTGAGTTAAGATATATGGAGCCTGAAAGCAACGTCTCTATATCCGAATAAGTTATGTTACGCCTTTTATATGATTTCTCGAATAAATTTATTTTGTTATTATAATCTATTCATTGGTGCAAATCCTGTTACTTTTATTCCCGTAATATGTTACTTTCGTCCTGTATGTATAGGATGAAAGTAACACTTGACATTTCCCAGTAAAAATCTTATAAATAAACAACCACTGCACATCACGTTTAAAGTTTGCGTTCATTAATAAAGAAAAGAATGAACTGTGTACAGGTAAAGTCCATTCTGTACAACTCTTGTAAATGAATTAATAATGGACATGAAACTAAAAAATGTTACTTTTGTCCCCGGTCTCCCCTACTCTCCTATACAATGAGCAAATAGATCATCCCTACTGAGATCCTCTTAGATCGTAATGGCGTTAAAAACTTTCATTGACATTGCTGGCTTGTGTACATATGTTTCGACAGTGTGCAAAGCCGCTGCTCTTTGCCAAGAACACCATGAATCTTCACCTATGGGAGATCTATCATGCTGCGGTTTCTCATCCGTCGAAATTTTGTGGTATAAGGTTGCCCATATATCATTTCGCATTTTTTCTACAGAGTCCGTGTTTCGACGGATGGCCAAACTGTAATAAATACTTAGTTCGTCAATAAGTTTTCCAGTCAATAGCCCTCTGCCGCCAAGATTTTTTACTGGAACTCCATGCAAAGCCTCAGAGCGCGAAAATATTTCAACTATGACATCGGGCTACATTTTCCCTGCGCTACCGATATGGTTCGATTTGCAATTGGGCTGGTGTAACGCATACCATTCTTCAAATTATGCGGTATTTTTCTTTTTTTGGCAATATGCACATAGAGTACATTGATTTTACGCAAATACCCCAGAACTTTGCCTGTAAAACACCCGATGACATTGACAAAGCCAAGTAGAGAGAAGCCCCAGTTTTGCCAAGAGCCGCCTCCGGAAACTATGAGTCTATCTCCATGTCCTTTGCCTGCAGATATGTTTTTTATTGCTTGCATTAAGTAGAAAAAACGGTATAATAGCATCGCAACAGTTTACGGCGACCTTCATAACAAGTTTTTATGCAGCGTTTAGAAATTAAGCTATAGAATTGTAAAATAAAAGTTTCTTCTTAAAATTTATACTGGCTATATTCTTAGGATGTTTACACATCGTTTGAGCAAAAAAAATTGTAATTTTTTTTTAAGTAGCCTAACCCCTTAATGTGGTATATCGGAGGTTTTGGTTGATATTTAACTTGAAGTTAAAAGATGAATTAACTTTATATGAGTATCAATACTTAAGCATCATTCATACATCTTGCATTGATGCTTCGAAGGTATTGTTTGATCTTCGAAGAACAGTCAGAAATATGTCAAGATTATTCCAAATATTGATCTTCAAACTATCCCAACTATTTAACAAACTCAATTTTATAGTGTTTAATATTATTTCAAAGTGTTTTCCACAAAAATTACAATCCATTCTCTACTTTGCCTTTAGTATTGTTTTTAGATTGTTGATCATTTCTTAACATTTCTTAGCAATTAATGAGAATTTGATTTTTGTTTCTTTATTTTCAGTTTATTAGGATAACGTAGTATATATAATGGGAGTTTCATCTAAAATTTTATATAGATTTATTTTCTAAACCCAGGTTTAGAAAAATCCATTTAGAAGATATATGTTACTTAAAATGAAACACTTTATTACTTTCATGATACAAATAGAAAGAAGTGTTCTATTTTTTTGAGAAGCGTATTAATTTTTTCAACAAAGAAAATTACCGGTTTTGATGATAACACCAAAGTCAAATCATCCCATAAATGTGGAAACATATAATTATAAATAGCAGTAAATTCATCACCACTGAAAAACTCAAGAAAATCTGTTATTTGTCCCACTTTATATCTCGTCCATAGCTTTTTAAAAAGAAAGTTATGTTTTCCCCATATGTTTGTTAAATTTACAACATCAATTGGCTATAAAATAAATTCAAAGAAAACATTTAGTATTAAACGTACATAAAATATCTCAAAAACATTACCTCTTTTGTTAAACATGTAATTTCATCTATAACTCCATATCCATTAATGTGAAGACGGCAATAACCTTGTGATTTAAGATCGTTAGCTTTCCCAGTTGAAAGTACCTCACCCTAAAAACATTTTTATAAATCTAAATGGCTTAAAATTCCAAAATGATTTTACATCCGAAAAAAGACCAACGTGTGACATTAACCCAGGATTTTTTACACAGAAATAATTAAATTCTCCAGGTAAAATACACGAAACGTATAAAGGTTCAACGTATTCAGGTATAAAATATTTATTAGAGCTTTCAGTTATCTCACTTGTATGAGTATTAAGAACAAGATCAGATATTACCATCGCTAATTTTCGACCAATTTCAGCTTGATTAAAATATTTATGTTCCTTATACTTAGCAAAGTAACAAGCAGGATACTTTGTACACGTTCCAGCTGCAAAAATCGATGGATCATTCGTTCTAAAATCTGGGGTAATAACCAAAGAACCATCAAAAACCAATCCGGCGGATTTAATCGCCGTTAAAGTCGTTTGACAAATATTTTTATTCTCATAAGCAAAAAAAGCGAGACATTCCAAAGTTACTCTTCTTGTAGCACATTCAAAAGTAACCGATTTAATTCGTTCATATTCATCATAATCCCAATTATACATAAATCCACGATAAAGACGAACACCACGTTTCTTCATCCAATTTAAAATAGCACTTTCAATGGTTGAATCTGTAAATATTTGTGTGTCACTAACCGGTGGTAAATCCCTCGATGGAACATAATCAACAAAAATTAAAAACTTTTCTGGTAATCCCATATGAAGTAAAGTTGCTAAACAACAATAAGCACTTAAACAATGTCCATATACAATAACATTACTTTGCTTAGAAGACCAAATCTTTTTTAATCTTTCCAAACATAACGAAGCATCGATTTCAGTATTTATAACAAAAACATTTTCAGGATTTTCAGTTCGTTTCTTTCTTACTTCAGGCATTCTTTTAGGCATTTGATATTGTACCCCACAAGTTAAAATTAAAACGTCGTAACAAATGGTATTATTTGAAACAGTAATCGTTTTTTCTTTACGATTAATTCCAGTCATTACACCCTCTACAATATCTACGTAAACGTGTAAACCGTGCATATCTAAAGTCCATTTATTTATGTTACTCGTTATGGGAAGAATTCTCGTTGTATTACTTCTATTAACTCCATGAGCAGAAACGATTGTTATATTATTATAAATTACTTGTTTACCGGTGTTACTATGTATTAATAAAGCGATTACAAATGATAATCCAACATCGCTAGCTCCAATGACTACAATTCGAGTATTTAATTCAAATTTCGGTCGACTACATAAAGATGGTGTTGAAACAAATAATGCAGATACGGATTTACATTCACTTAGAACTTCCGGATATTGCCAATAAGAATTTTTGTTGAATTTTAATTCTCCGATTTCAATAGGTAAAGCTAAAGTCATATCAGCGATTACACCCGAAACAAAATGAGGTTTGGGACTTAACGAATATAAAAGTTTTGAATAATCGCTTAATCTATGAAGTTCTTGTAAGAAAAAAGTACTTTTTTTCTCGAATATTGGTAAAATTATAAAATAAACAATTTGGCCGTAATCCATAGTCCCCGCTCGGATATCAGCAAAACCTTCTCTACAATAAAAATGGGATTTAATATAATCCGCATCGTATTCTTCATCTAATATAGCAAATCCAATTATATCTAAACCACATAAAAATACATAAGTTCTTAAGGAAGTGTGTGCATTCCATATTGATCTAGAAAACATTTCAATTATTACTGAATCTTCTTCCGGACCGATTAATTCTAAAATGTCGTTTTCATCCGTCCAATAAGCTTCTCTCGTGGAGAATTTTCCCAAAACTGATAATTTATGACAAATGTATAATTCATGAGGGATTGTTACATCTCTTTTTGTATGGGCACGAATAAACTTTTTTAGAATTGGTGGGGTAGGTTCGTTACAAGGAAGACTAAGGAGGCAATAATCATATTCTGGGAAAAATTCGTAAGAAGATAAAAATAGTAAGTTAACTGCGAAAGCGTGTTGTTTTGATACAGCAATAGCTTCAATGCAAAAAGCGTTTGGTTCTCCTACTAATTCCAATTGGCATTTATTTGCTTGATTTGTATATTTTGCTGTAAATTAAAAATATTTATACATATAAGAAGTACTTTAAGGTATGTCTCACACTGATTCAAAGAGCAACAAGTAACTAGCAACCAGTAATACTAAATATTACCACTTGATGACATTTTACATAGAATGAAAATGAACGTCTTTTATTCCCGCATTGATGCAATGTGAGAGATATGATTTAGATACGTCTCACATTGAGGCAACCAGTAACAAGCAACTAGCAACCAGCAACAGGCGATATTGCCACTTATTGTTAGTGACATTTTTCATATACTTAAATAATGTCTTTCACATTGGAGCAATTCGATATCACTTCTCTATTTTCGATATTGATTTTTTTTAATTTGAGATATTTGCCTTATTTCTATGTCAAATGTCATGAAATGCCATTTATTGCTCGTTACTGGTTGCTTCAGTGTGAGACGTATCTGAAAGCAAATGTCTCAGGGGATATCAAACTGTTTCAATGTGATACACATGATTTAATTCTATGTAAAATGTCACTAAATGGCAATATCGGATGTTACTAATTGCTGGTTGCTTCTTGCTAGTTGCTTTTGGATAAGATCCGCTAGATAAAAAGGAAAAATTACGTATGCAAGTTTTTCTTTCTTGTTTAAATTTTTGAATTTGATCATAAGTGTAAGATAAAACAACACAACTCATATTGAGTTCCAAATGACCAATGAACAAAGACTCATTAGATTTTTCGTCGTGCAAAGGTATTTCTGCGTCGAAGCTTTCCACCGATTGATCATCCAGATCGAGAAGAAAATCAATGTCACTCATTCCACCTTCTGATATTACATCTTCTTCTTGGCATTCATCACTTTTTAAAGCTTTTACCTCTCTAGATAAGAATCCACTTGGAATTGTACGTAATGTAAATTCAGATAAGCTTTTATTTTTCCCTATTTGACATTCACTAAAAAAAGTAATTTAATAATTACAGAAGCCGACAATTTTTTATGAAAAGAGAGACTCATAGATCATACAACAGTTTCCTAAAAAACTTTGAAAATGAATTCAAATTCGACCTGAGAATAGCTCTATCACATCAAGTTTTCGAGATATCCTAAGCTGGGAGTTAATAATGCGGGGGATAAATTGGATAGCGCTTATCTAAAAGGTACCAACCGCCAAATCACGTTTTTTCATATAAGTGCACTAAACGCCTTTTATAACAAAGACTTACTTACTCTAAAAAGATCGAAACACTAAACTGCTCGTAGGGACCTCTATTAAGGCTGATCCGTTTCATCCACAAACTTATTTTTCAGCATTATAAAACTATAATCGCCATTTGCTCAAAACTATAATTAGCTTCTAGATTATAGCTTCCATGAGTGAAGAAATTAAAGAAGGACAATTAAAAAAATTTGAAGATCATTCCGTTAAAGGTGAACAAATTGAACCTGTAGCAATTGAAGAAGAAAGTAAAGACGTTATTGTTAGTCAAGAACAAGTTGTTAATGTTCCAATAACTGAGATTAGTAACATAAAAGAAGAAAAGTTACAAGTTGGAGAAATTACTGAATTGATATCAAAGGAAGAAATTAAACCAGAAGTTGTAGAAGATAAAATTATTAATGAGGAAAAAGAAGAGAAGGTTGTTGAAGCTATTAGTGTACAAGAAAATCCTCAACCTTCCTCCAGCTTAGAAAAACTTGAAGAAAAAGGTAGAAAGATAGCGCAAGGTGAGGAAGTAAAAGTTGAAGAAAAGAGAGATACTAACGATGCAGAAGCTATAATAGCAGAAGTATCAAAACCATCAAAAGAAATGGTTAATCTTCAAGAAGAAGTAAAAGTTGAAGAGAAGAAAGAAATTAAAGATGAAGAAGCTATAAAAGCAGAATCATCAAAACCAACTAAAGAAATGGTTAGTCCTCAAGAAGATGTAAAAGTTGAAGAAAAGAAAGAGATTAAAGTTGAAGAAACTATAGCAGCAGAAGTATCAAAGCCAGTAGAAGAAATAGTTGATCCTTAAGAATAGGCAAAAGTTCAAGAGACGAAAGAAGTTAAGGATGAAGAGACTATAGCAGCAGAAGTATCAAAACTACCAGAAGAAATGGTTAGCCCTCAAGAAGAGCCCGCGAAAGACACTCAACCAGAAGTGGAAACTCTATCTGAAGAAGTAAACCTGTGGAAGAAACTAAAAAAGAAATATCGAAGTCTCCTGGAGAAGAAGCTCCTAAAGACGCAACTGTCATTGAAACTTAAACTATAAGTCAAGATATACAATCTCAAGGAGAATTAAAGGAAGTAAAGGAAGAACCGAAAGAACAAAAAGAAGTATTGCAATCAACCGATAAGGAACAAAAAGATGTTAAAACACATCTTTACAGGTGACTTCTTATGTTTTGAGATTCATTAGCTTTACAGTCTGCATTAATCAATCGAGATAAATATGAAAAATGGAGATTTAAAAATGGCAAATTCTGTATGATATATTAGAATTTTAAATTATCTATATTACCACCCCTCTTTTGCCCAACCCAAAGCAACGAAATCTTTACTTTTTGTTTTCATGCTATTTTTTTCTTTTTTGAAAAATAAAATTACGTCACCTTATGAAACTGTTTTCCCTCAATTCAAATGAGCATTGAACTATCTTTTTATAAGTTATGGAACTGATTTCCCTTCACCAATACTAGCTAAATCTTCATTTATTGGTTATGTTATTTAACCCTTTGACTGCTGAATACTTTAATCCGAAACTTTTCGCGTCAACGACGTTGCCGCTGGCAATAATTATCGCTTGGGACTAAATTCTTTTTCAAGCAAGCTGAATCTGTTCGATGATGTGTTAAATTACAATATAGTACTGAATGCAATTACCATTATTTTATTCACATAAACTATGGACATACTGTCTGCGCGCCGGTGAGCTGCGGATCTTCCGCTAGTTTGCTTAGTTTTTGAGTTAGAGGGAGCCAAAAGCAGTTGAAGTATGAAGTTTTAGGGTGGTTCTTATTTTTGGATTATAACCCCGTAAATATCGCTCGCACGGATAAATGTTTACAACAAAAAATGTTCGCAGTCGAACGACGAATAGCTTTTATTTGAAACATTTTCCGCTAACTTGCTTACTTTTTGAGTTAGAGGGAACCAAATGTAGTTGAAGTATGCCGTTTTGGGGTGATTATAATTTTTGGGTTATAACTCTATCGCACGGATAAATGTGTATAACTAAATGTGTATAATTTTTTTTCAAAAGATGCACGGCCAAACCTCAAAGTTCCTAGTTCTACTAGGTCTAGTGTTAAGAGTTAGTGCTAATATTAGCTGTAATCTTATCATTAATTTAGTTAACACTGGCCGTGAAAGCCTTTTTATTTATAAATCCCGAACATGTTTAAAAATCGAGTTCTTTGCACCTTTAGGTTAGAATATTTAAAGAACCTGCTATGATGGAACAATTTTTATGCCGAATTTAGATTCAACTATTCTAAAACTTTTAGAAAACTTTGGAGTTGTCTGATTTGTGAGTTTAAAAATTTTCGACCAGTGTTATTTTTAAATAATAATCCAAGTAAATTTATCATTTAACACTTACAGTCCATCACTTTCCTCTACAAACGAAGGTGATGTAACAGGAACTTTTCTTAACCCATGCAACATTTCTAATTTAAAGCAAACATTTAACATATCATAATTCACCTGGCTATTAAGTATCATCGCGGCAACAATTATTCCATTGTATTCAGCAACAATAATTTGTCTTGTGCAATCATTATCTGCAATTATCGAAGCAATGTAATGTTTTCCATATAATTGTTTCATTTTAGGACATGTCCTATCTAATAACGCTACGATATCGTCATTATCTCCCACAACAGCTCTTCTTGTGGTATAACAAGAAATAAAATTACTTCTTCGAAGTAATAAAAGTCTTTGTGTTAATCGTGGTCTTTGCATTATCGGAGAACCTAACACCGTTCCATATCTTGATAACCAATGAAATTGTGGTAAATGTGGTGGAACGACAAAAACGACAAATTTTACGTGAAGATATTTTTTAAAGATGAACTTTAAAAACGCTTCGGTTACGTCCGTTTTAATTTCCGTTTTAAATAAGAATAAATGTACCCATAAAGTATTATCAGGGGAAAGGAATTTTATTTCGTAATTGCGATGTAACCAATGTTCCCAGGCAAAAATTGGTATACTTGGAACGTTTGGATAATTGTTTAACATCATCGTTGCTACAACATCATCACCATCTTCCAATAATATTGAAATGTATGATCTTGACCACAAAAATTCAATATCGAAATTACCGTACATAAGTTGTGCTAAACCCAATCCGAAAGCTTTAAGTAATTCTTCAACATTTGGAATGTCTGCGTGATCCATATGACGAATTTTGCTATTTCCAATTATTTTGTCTGTGTTCATAGGAGGTGGCATTGTAATGGCAGATCTGTTACGATCTGCTATTCGAACTTTATACATTGTAAGTGAGTTCTTGAGAAATTTTTATGTTAAAAACCATTAAAAAAGGTATGGAGTTATACTCATCCCTTTACGCTCCCACTACAAATGTAGCTACACCATATGAATAATGGTTAGAATTGCGTAAATGTTATTACAAAAATTCAGTAATAAAAAAAATAAACCCATTAATATACCAAGGAGTTGAATTACAATCACGTCATGCAAATAGCTGCATGACAAATATAATGACGAATGACAATCTAGAATGATTACACAGACCAATAAAAAAATATTTGTAAAAACTTTTTAAACCAAAACATCTAAATCGTATGAATTTTTAGATGCTGAAACTGTATTTAGCATCAGTTTTTTTTATCACTCTCTCTCACAATATGACATCGATTATTGTAAATATGGCAATTTTGATACATAAAAAAATAGAAAAAATCATACTTTTATTTGATTAGGCTACAATTTTTACTTACTATAAATAACTATTACTTTAATGCGAATATTTTAGGTGCTGATTTTTTTGTATTTCCTTTCCCTTTTCTCCGTAAAGTTTCCTGTGTAACTTTTTCTTCGATGTGATGCATTTTGTTCTTTTGTATGAAGTGACCAGCAGTAATCACCCATCATCTTGATATTCCACCATCCCTGATATCATTTCTCCATTACTTTTATGTCCTGATGGAACCGTTCCCCTTGTTCTTCACTCACATCACCCAAGTTATTAGGAAAGAAGTCAAGATGGTTGTGCAAGAAGTGGACTTTAAGGCTCATCAGACAACCTAGATTTTTAAACTTATTTATCATGCTAGCTACAATAACTTCATAATTATGGTCTTTCACACTACCCAGAAACTTAGTTACAACTTCTTTAAATGATATCAAAGCTTCCTTTTCCTTTCTAACCATCCTTCCTTCAAAGTTGGAATCCAACATCATTTTACGAATATTAGGTCCAGTGAAAATCCCTTCCTTCAGTTTATCTTGTGACAAATGGGGAAATTTTTCGCACAAATATTTACAACAGTCACCATCTTCAGGCAAAGTTTTTACAAATTGCTTCATTAAACCTAATTTGATATATAGTGGCGCTAGAAGATTTTTTTGGGTTTACTAAAGCTTTATTTAAAATGTTCTTGCCAGGTGTTAAAGTTTTTCTTACAGCCCATTGTTTTTTGGACCAATGTTCATCCCTTGCTTTGCTGTCCCACTCACATATAAAACATGGAAACTTTGTAAATCCTTTTTGTTGGGCAAGCATCATGGAGATGACTTTTAAATCTCCACACAGCATCCAATCGTAAGCCGGATAGTTAATTTTCTCTAAAATCATATTAAGATTTTCGTAAGTTTCCTTCATACGGACTGAATGAGCAACAGGCACTGAAACATACGTATTTCCATTGTGTAAGAGAATACCTTTTAAGCTAGTTTTTGATGAGTCTATAAAAAGCCTTCAGGTTTCCTTCTTGTATTCAATGCCAAATTCATTCATTAGACTATCAATATGGCAGTAAACCAAATCATCTTCCTGTTTGAAAAACTAAGCAAACTATTGATCTCTTCTTCTGTAATAATAAATAGATGTTCCTGATTCCAATAAATGTTTTCTTTCAGCCTAGAACCGAGCAGTTCTGCTTTTTCTTTACTTAAACCCAATTCTCTCACCAAATCATTTAACTCAGCTTGCGTAAACAACTGTGGTTTTAAATTTTCTGGAGAACATTTAAACTCTTCATCTTCAGTATGCTCTCATTAAATTCAGGACTGGACTGTAGAATGTTATCATGAGACTGATGTGGTTCAAGGATAGGAAGTTTTGGTCCATGTCCTACTGACCGATTAGCTGAAGTAAGATTGGGATAGACAATTACTTTCTTATTTTTGGAGTTATATCCATTAACATAAATACTGCAAAAATAGCAATCATTCAAATGATCTTTTTGCTCCCTCCAGGCCAGCGTTCCTCAATCATTGGGTCGCGACCCAATTTGGGTCGTGAAGGGTCAAAAAATGGTCCGCATAAATATTTATTTTCATCGAACATAAATGCCATTTTTTCTACGTTATAGCAATAATAACAAAATTAATTACCAAAATGTCTTCTTTACTACGGCTGGAGGAAATCCCCGAGGATCAGCTGACGAAGCCCAGCGCAAACTGTATGTTGTTCGGGGATTCCCTGCAAATTAACCTTTCACGCAGTGTTTCCCAACGTGGGGCGTAGGCCCCACAGGGGGGCAATTTCGGTTTTTGAAGATGAGTTTAAAACGACATAGCAATATTACAAAACCTAACATGGGGCATGGCAGAAAAAAAGGTTGGGAAACACTGCCTTAACGGGTTTCATTCAGATTTTGAGTTGGACGACATAAGAGAAGAGTTATTGTGCACTTTAAAGTTACAATCCTACACTACTTCTTCCAAAGTTTTTGATACCATAAATTCATACTTTCCTTCTAAATAAATTCCTTGGAATAAATGTATAGGTATATGCACGGATGGAGCAACAGCTATGGTAGGAAAACACAGGGATGTTGTTACACAAATAGAGCAACTATCACATAAAAGTATAATAAAAACCTACTGCATTTTTCATCGCGAACAGCTGGTGTCCAAGAATATAAATAAAGAATTGGATACAGTTTTAAATCACTGTGTGAAAATTATAAATCACATTCGTAATAGCGCGGTTCGGACTCGAGTTTTGGCTTTATTATGTGAGGAGATAGGTTCAGATCACAAAATTTTACTACTGCATTCACATATACGTTGACTTTCGAGAAGGAAGGTACTGAAACGATTTTGACTTAAGAACCGAAATAGGAATAGTTTTAAATGATCAAAACTCACCACTAGCAGTACACTTCAGAAATAACGTTTGGGTTGCAAAGGTTGCTTACATTGCTGATATTTTTTCATTAATTAATGAGTTAACATTATCAATGCAGGTGCGCATGACCAACCTATTCGTGTGCAACAACAAACTCGTTTTTTTATCAAAAAAATGATATTTGAAGAAGTCGAATGGATAAGGGAGTATTCGATATGTTCCTATGTTACCTTCAAATAATCGAAGACAAGTTTCTGCATAAAAAAGACGATGATGATATGAATACTATACTTCAAAACCATTTGCTACAATTAAAAGAAAGATTTCTTAGTTATTTTACTCCTGATAAAAACATCCACTTAGGCAACATGTGGATTCAAAATCCGTTTTAAAAAGGTGAAGGTAATATTTTGTCTTCGAGAGACGAAGAAAAACTAATAGAACTATCGTGCGATAAATTACTTCACACGCAGTTCATTAATCAAAAAAAAATTACCAAACATTATTTGAAAAGACAATGCGATGTTTACTACCATTCGCAACAACATATTTAACGGAAAGTGGTTTTTCAGCTCTCGCTGCAATTAAGAATAAATATAGGAACGGTCTTGAAAGCATTGATAGGATAAACAAACTGGTGAACGAGATGCAACCATTATATAAAATATATGTATAAAAGCCATTGAAGAAGTACTCATATAAAACTTAATATTATTTCTGTTTGTGCCTTAAAAATATACTTTATTTGAGAAAATTTATGCTGAAATTTTGTTCCATTTTCTATAATAGTAATTATCCCCTCCTTTCATTTCTTATGGGTCACATAAAGATTTTGTAGATATTTTTGGGTCGCTATTTAAAAAAATTTGCGGAACGCTGCTCCAGACCATTAGTATTGCAAATCTAAAAGTTCTGTTTTCTTTCTTCTGCCATTTCCTAAGATCCTCGATACAAACATAACATACTTTGTGTAGAGCCCAACATTTTTCTTGATTACCGATTTCTACACCAAAATATGCAAAGTATACTTTCTTTACAAAGTCAGTAATGTTTCTTTGATGTTTTTTAATCATAAATTCACCACATATATAACAAAAAGTGTTGGAAAAAAAAGAGAATTTTTACAACTAAAGTTTTCACAGATTAAATGTTAAAATATGAAAAATTGGTGGGTGATACAACTTTTTTATTATTATATTCGGACTCAGCATACAAAAAAGCATAGGAATTAAATAAAATTATTGAAAAAGTTTTCTCATCGTCGCCCTGTGTTATCAAATCATTCTACATCCTTATTTAACCATCAGCACCTATATCATTATTTTATAATTTCAATTTCAGTGCATGCTAATCTTTCCACATTCCTTATTGACATATCATTTTACAAATTATTCTTAGTAATTCTAATTTAAAACTAATTTCCTTCTATCTTTACTCATTTCCGGTTTCCAAAACCGGCACAGCCCAATTGTGCACTTAGAAACTCCTTCGTCGGTAGAATTCAATTAAGGCCTCAATCCCGCGATAGCTACACGATTGTAGTGGGTTCGGTTTAATTTCGGATTATTACCGTTTGTAAACACGGTCATTTGGGAATCGTCGGCGAAGACGTGGAAAGGAAGAATTACGCTAACGGCACCACGAGCGCCGTTTCTAATAACAGTATAAGGTTTATCCGTAATCGTCCTTTTCGTATCGTTTTCTACCTCTCGTCTCTCTTCATTTTACGAGGCTCCAGAGACCCTAGACGTGAGATAATCCTACGATAATGTTTAAACGCGTACAAGAACCGATTACCGGAAGCGTTTAGAACGTTAGTTGCTAACTAAACTAAATCAAATTGATCTTAATGTACAATATTATTTTGAAATAATTGCCAAGTACAATTTTTTAATTTTTTTTTGTGATTTGTATTTTATGATTTCTCCAGCTCTTTCGATTTGGCGTTTGGTAATTATGGTTTATGGCAAAACTATAATAATACCTTTATGGCCCAACTCGTAAATTCCTGTCTTTTAAGAGACTTTATGCATCCGCGCGCCGATGAATCAGTAAATTTTTTTCAAAAACCCCGCGGTAATTGACCATAACAACTTAATCCTACTCTTCGAACAATTAACCTCCCTTAATTTATGTAATACTTGGGTCGTTATCGTATATTAACGATTACAAATGACCAAAAAATTCGCCCCGCGGCGTTTCGATATAAATAACATCCAATGTATTATCTCTGCAAACCATTAGTATACCATAATGAGTAAAATAATTTGGGGTTGGTCCATAAAATTAAAACCAAAAGAGTAAAAGTAATATATTGAAATAAATAATTCGACCGCTTAAGTTATTTACTTATAAATTGTCTTCTGACTCAGAGTGGGAGTCGAAACACAACGTTTATAATAACATTTATAACGTATATAATAATTTGAGGGTTAAATCACATGGTACGACCGCGGCTCCATACGGTGTCGTAAAACGGACGGTTTTATGTAAAAGCGCACCGAAAGCCCGTGTGTGTTGTTTGATTCGGTTGAGTTATGCCGATCGCAGCACGACCAAAGGAGGAGGACTCGTAACAGCGGGACATTGGATAAACCCCTTGCTTTACACCTACGGCATAATAAAATCAACTCCAATAAAACTGGCAAAGTGAAGATATAATACTCCTATATCACTGACGACTATTTACCATTAAACGTATATACGCGAAGACTAAAGACACTGCCTGCTGGCCGACAAGGATATTAAAACCAACCAAAGCTAAGTTTACACTTACAAACAATATACCATTTTAAACAAGCTTAAAATCAACCCAAAAAATCAACCAACATTTTTGTAATCATAGAAAAAAAGATTTTTTAATCATTTTAATTACCATTTTAAAAAATATATCCTATCCATTTTTTTCTTTTAACTATAAAGATTAACTAAAGACTTAATTACATCATTAAACGTTAAAATATACGAGATAAACATAAAAAACTACAAATTAAATTACCGCAGTAAACTATTAAAGTGGTTCTTAATTAAATATAAATGAGGATTGCTTTAAGTGTAAACTTTGCTTTAAGTGTAAACTGTGCTTTAAGTCGGAAACAACTGCGTTCGCGGCAACTGTCTCTTACCACCCGCCAACTTAATGTGCGCGTCTTTAAAAAAGGCGCCCTCTAGCGCGAGCCGGCTAATATTTATCGATGCGCTATAATTGAAAATGGTCTTCCAAGACAGTAAAATTATTTTTATCGAATTTGACCGTACGCGACGCATTGTGTATTCTATTTTAGTCTTTAAGAGGCTTTCATCCTTTTTTGGAACCGACTTTCATTATGGAACCGAAATATTCATTATGAGTTGTATTTTAAATTGTGTTCGTTTTTAAAAAAGGTTATTTATCATAAAAGGTTGGTTTATAAATTTCAAACATTATAATAGGATGTGGTAATTTTTAAAATGAGAATTGAAGAAAAAGATTTTGAAGAAAAATTTGAGAATTAATGAATTTTATTCTTCATTTAAGGTGAAGTAGTGTTGGTTGGAAATATTAGGATTTATAAAAAGCAAAAGATGAAAATGCTAGACTTTAAAATGTTGACCAAAAAGAATATGTTGCAATAAGTTTTTTAAGGGGGAACAACAGGGTGGAGACCGCGAAAAAAGGCGATAATTAAGATTTTATTTTGGTTCACTCATATATTTTAGAAAAATCGGAATTTGATATTTGTAACTACGCAGTTTAAACTTATTTTAGGAAGTATAGAGAAAAAAAAAATCTGTCTTAGAATACATGTATGGAGGGTGTCCAAATGCACTAACAAAAAAAAGCATCTTGTTGGTTGTCACTATAAAACGTGTAAAAATAATCTGAAAATAAAAAAGGAAACGTCATTTTAATCTATATTAGTGTAGCTTCAGTTAAGCGTACCCGATTTAGAAAATAATAATTGCTGTTAAAATGGCACCCCTGCAAAAAAAGAGTTAAGAAAATCGATAAAATAATTAATCTTTCCAGGGGGTAAAGAGGCAGCAAATATTAATACAAATAAAATCCGTACGCTTAACTGAAGGGAATTTTATATAGATTGAGGACGTGTCAATAAAATTTGAATGCGATTCTCGTTGGTAAAGAAATTGTGACAACAGGTTAAAAAAATTTTACTGTGAGAAAAACGCATTTAAAAAGTTAAGTTTAGTTCTAGATGATATAATGGAGGAAATTTTAAGAGTTACCACAATTCATCGATTTCTGCTCCATAATAAAGGTCTTTAGAATTTCTAGAACATAATTCGACTTTCTTCTTGTTGTCTGAATTGTCTAAAACACTTGAAATTTAACGCACTTGAGCTCGACTTATACGGTGTTGGTCTTTAGGTGTACAAAATGCGTACATTTGGGGACTAATCTGGATTTGTATTTCATTTCCCACCTTTAATTAAGATGCCATTCCATTATTAAAAATAGAAACCGCTAAATAAGTAGCAATTTGCACAATAACTGCCCGACTTGATAAAATTTTCGGAGCGAATTTCCAAAGGAGGGCATTAAAGCTCTCATTCGAATTTTGCGTAAATCCGTCTATACAGCGCTCAAGCAACTCCGTCTTGGACAAATCCATATAAATGGGAGTAATAGCATCGATAACATTTTGTGACAATGGTTGTTTATGTTCGTATTCAAGTAATGGCTTCGTGCGCGCGAGCAGAAAAGAGCTACAATTCCATTATTTGTACAAATTTTGTTATAATATTGTAGGACAATATTCTAAAAGGTACATACTTTCGAATTGCGTAAAGAAAAAAAAACGATTTTTCAAAAAATTTACTGTGTTGTTCCCCCTTAAAGCCGCGCATACATATGCGAGCCGAACCGTTCGTGAACGGCTTTTGGGGCGGCTTTTGTGCGCAATTCTCTTGTTCGCGAACATAGTGGCGTTTGTCTATCACTCTAGGTAAGTTAACAGGTTAGATTTGGCAGACGTTTTGGCAGACGGGATCCCAAACACAAGCATCATTTCAAGAAAAACTTAAAAGAAGACGCCTGGAGGAAAATAAGTATAGATATGAAGATGGCTGTAGATTGCTGTAAGAAAAAAATGTTGTGTTTGTAACTTGCCTATGAACCACTGAAATTTTTAGAAGACAGAGATGAACCGAGAAACTGACTTAACACGATAAATAACTAAGAATACATTCAAGCATATTTGATTTGGCACTGTAGAAATACTTTTTTCATGAAGTAATCAGCTTTTTCATTCCTAAATGCTTGACAATAATTTTCAGATCTTGGGGGGAGGGTACTTGTTAGTGATAACATAGACGCCATGTTTTCCTCATTCCTCCACGAACCTTTAACTAATATACCATTTGACTCCTGGTCCAATGTGCCAGCAGGTGTATACAAGTTTGATAAATGAATCCTTAGATAATTATGTAATAAAATGATCGTCGTCATTACCAATTCAGCCGTTGCAGGCTTCAAGAGCATTGGTTTTCTTAACCTTTTAGGTACGACGCGCCACTACAGTGGCTTTTGCGGATATCATCTTTCAGGACGACGTGCCACTATAGTGGCTTTCGATTACACATCGTTCAAGCCAAACCCTGCCGTACAGGAAATAGTCGCACGCAGAATTCAGCCGTAGCTAAAAGGTTAAAGCCCGAAATACTGCAGAGGATATACCAAACATGTTTTCCATTATCCGACGACCTCTACTTAAACGATAGTTAAAAATTCTCTAGGACGTTCTTTTAGCAAAGTATCCACTGTATGGCTTCATGAGGTTTTCACTCAAAGCAAAGGCAATATCGCTTGGAAAAAATAAGGGATTTTTATACAACGCCCCGGTAGTTTATCTAGTATTGGCAATCCCAATGTGTTATCAGTAAGCTTAAGTATGTAACTTGCTCGCTCGAAAAACGCCCGCGTCTAAAATTCTTCCTTGGCATCCTACATCAGCAAACATAAACTTATAATTTCCCTCTATCAGTGCAAAAGGCACAATACTAAAGTCAGATTAGTAATTGAAAAACTCAATTCCCGAATTCACTGATGCTTGTAAAATAATATGTTTCCTATCAAGGGTACCAACACAGTGAGGCAAGTTCCAATGTGTTTCATATAACTTGCTAATTTCTTTCCAAGCTGAAGGTGTTGAAGGTAGCTGAAACAGAAATCATATTTTTATTCTTTTTTTTATTGTAATGTATCGCTTTTATACAGGGTGTTTAAAAAATACGTTCGAATATTTGGCCCACTTATAGATCTCATCAGTACAAACAAAAAAGTCAAAATAAACATAAGTCCAAAAATCAGCCGTTTCCTAATTACAGCCTGTTTTTCAAATTAAAATAATTTTCCCTAATTTGGAGAATTTTACGGGAGCAGCAATTGCACCCATACCATATTCAAAAGGTACAGGCTCTAGCTGTGCCTGATTATGCCGCACGACTGGTGTTTTGTCGAAGCATGTTGACAAAAGTCGCGGAGAACCCAAATTTTGTTACGAAAATTTTATTTACAGACGAAGCTGGTTTCACGAGAAATGGCATTTTTAATTTTCATAATAGCCATGTTTGGGCCGACGAAAATCCGCATGCCGTTGTTGAATCGAATCATCAACACCGATTTGCAATCAACGTTTGGCTTGGTGTGTTAGGAGACCATCTGATAGGACCTTGTTTCCTGCCTAACCGTTTGACTAGTCAATTGTACCTTGACTTTTTGCGGAATACATTACCACTGCTGTTAGAAGATGTGCCCCTCAACCACAGAATTAATATGTGGTTGATGCACGATGGAGCTCCTGCGCATTACGGAGTCTTGTTCAGAAATTATCTAAACGAAAATTACAATGGCAGGTGGATAGGGCGAGGAGGTCCAATTGCATGGCCCCCTAGATCTCCCGACCTCACTCCACTCGATTTTTGCATTTGGGGATATTTAAAGACATTAGTTTATTCAAGTCCTGTGAATAATTTAGATGAGTTGCGAGAACGAATTGAACATGCCTGCCAGACTGTTCGTATAAATTCGGGACTCTTTGAGAGAGTGCGGCGTTCACTTTTACGGAGATGTGAAATGTGTATACAAATGGAAGGAGGACATTTTGAACATCTTCTTTAAGAATCATTAATTTGTAATAATTAAAATGTATTTATACTGATATTTGAGTGTAAATTATTTTAATTTGAAAAACAGGCTGTAATTAGGAAACGGCTGATTTTTGGACTTATGTTTATTTTGACTTTTTTGTTTGTACTGATGAGATCTATAAGTGGGCCAAATATTCGAACGTATTTTTTAAACACCCTGTATATTATCAAGATTAACTTGTGAATTAAATATTGTAAATTAAATTAAAAATCTTGTTTTATTAAATTTATATCCTTGTAATTTCTTGACAGGTGCAGTGCAAACCTCTGGTATTATGCGTCCAATAGACTGCTTGGAAATTCTAATTACAGTAATGGTTCGCGGTTCGTCCCGTTTCCGATGGCTCGAAAGATGTTCATTGTAAAAATAATTTCAACGAACGGTTTACGAACGGTTCGCGAATGGTTGAAAACTAGCTCTCGAAAAATCCCATTTAAGGACTTGACCAAAAAGGAAACGCTACAGTAAGTTTTCTTAATACAACACTGAATTAAGGGTCCTGAAACGACTAATTATAAAAATTACTTCTTTTCAGGTCTTAGAAGACAACAAACAGATCCTGAAAACTGGCTATGGGAAAATCCCATTTAGGAATTTGGCCGAAAGCAAACGCTACAGTAAGTTTTCTTAATACAACGTTGAATTAAATGTCCCGAAACCACTAATTATCATCCTTACTTCTTTTCAGATCTTACAAGACAACCAACACAACCTGAAAACTAGCTGTGGAAAAACCACATTTAAGAATTTGACCAGAAAAAAAAACGCTATAGCATCTTTTCTTAATACAACGTTGAATTAAGTGTCCTGAAACGACTAATTATAGGCATTACTTCTTTACAGATCTTACAATTAAAAGACAACTAATACAACCTGAAAACTAGCTGTGAAAATTCCATGTGGTCTTTGCACATCTTATGGTAAGCACACGCGTAATGCCCTATTGACATGGATGAAGTTGTATAATTTTTCCAATCTTCCAGGAAGCGGGTAGTGAATTATCTTCTTTCATACTTAGTAAATCGTCAACGTTTATTTCCCGACCTCGATGGTGCATTTTCCATTTCGAGCAAACTTGAAGTTGGTGTAAATACTTTTGTTTCCATTATCGCCAAAATGCTTTGACAATTTGTTGCATATAGTGGTACTTGTAGCCTTGATATGTTGACGTCTTGTAAATCTGCATCTAGAAGTGCCGTTAATGGTCATCCAATCAAAAAATGACTGGGAATTAGAGGAATTCAATCGTTAGGGTTAGTGGTAGGGAGAGTTCACGGGCGTGAACTCAATACGAAAAAACATTTAAAGTTAGTTCTCAATCAAACAAATGCTACCTATGAGAATTTTAGCGTAATGCTCACTCAAATGGAATGCTCAGGGTAGTAAAAAGTTGATATGCAAAAAAGTTAACAATTAAGCAAACCACCCCTTTAAACGCACGCCACCGATGAGTTTCATGCAAAATCCATATCACCATCTAATGTTTTTTGAAATTTTAGGCATAATTTGGACTTAACTCAAGCTATTCCCAGGATACTCTTTAAAAATCATTTTTCTGCTGCCCCTTTCAAGAGTTTGTAACTTCATTAGGAAGCATTTTTCGACCAATTTTTATTTAAGCTCTTATTCTCTCTAATTTCGGGACATTCTGTATTAGTGCGATATTTCCTAACGTTTTGTTCAACTTTGGCAGTTAAATAAACGCATTTTTTAAATAATTTTTCAAGTTTTTAGCAATTTTTCACCCCAAATCAATAAAATGATTGTAATGGAATGTTTTCTTTGTTTGGTCAACAATTTTTTTCTATTTCAAATTCTTAAAATAGTATAAAACGCACTCAAAAATATGTACTTTTTATTTCGAGATCGATGCTTTCGAAAATTTGTTGTCAATCAGTAAGAAAATTAATGGAATGTGAAAAGATGTTCAATTCATTTGTATATTAGCACCGTATTTCACGACGTTTTGTTCTACTTTGGTAGTCAAATAAAAACATTATTTTTATTATATTTCATGTTTCAGGCAATTTTTTGTCCTTAATCTCCTCTAAAAAGTTGTTGACAATTTTTCACCCCAAATCAATAAAATGATTGTAATGGAATGTTTTCTTTCTTTGGTCAACAATTTTTTTCTATTTCGAATTCTTAAAATGGTATGAAACGCACTCAAAAATATGTATTTTTTGTTTCGAGATCGATGCTCTCGAAAATTTGTTGTTATGCAGTCGAAAAATTAATGGAATGTGAAAAGATGTTCAATTCATTTGTATATTAGCACCGTATTTCACGACGTTTTGTTCTACTTTGGTAGTCAAATAAAAACATTATTTTTATTATATTTCATGTTTCAGGCAATTTTTTTTTTTCTTAATCTCTAAAATAATTATTATTGAATGTTTTCTTTCTTTGGTTACTAAGATTGTTGATTTCAAATTTTTGAAATAGTGTAGAACGAAGTCAAAAATGCTTATTTTTCCTTTCTAGAAGATCAAAAAGGGTTAATTTGATTAATATAAATTATTTAATCTAAAGAAAAATGATCAACTTTTATTTAAAATTTGAATTTTCGGTATTTATTTGAACTATCCACACATGTTGCTTATGTTTTATGTACTTTATTATGAAAAAAACTACAAAATTTGTAAAAATCAATTTTTAGACCAAAAATATAACAAATTGATTTATGATCTTTTGACTATTTGTTCCACAATTATTCGTAATAAAGAACAGAAAGAAGAAATGTATTCGAACGAACAATTAAATATCTCTTCCCTAGGTTCATACAAAAGTTAATCAACTTCTAACTTATAAATATGTAAATTCCTAATACTTCGTTTTCTACAAGCCAACGTTTATTGGTTTAAAAAACGAGCACTACGAACTAAGCTATCCAAAACTAACAAGTCGTTTAAACGGTTAAGCGCCACACAAACCTAGTTTACATAAAATTATCATAGTTAAAGAGCAGCAACACTCGAGTATCGTTCTCTTTTGTACCAGATTTTTTAATTTTATTTGTTTCATATTATCAACACCTTCACAGCACGTAACTTATTAAACTCATTAAAGCGGTATCCATCGAATCGCAAAAGTAATAAATCGAAAACCCGTACCAAATTAAATCCAATCGGCGACCCTTTAAAGTAACAGTAAGCACCGACTTATAAATTTAACGTACGTCAAACTCGACGAAAAGGGTTAATATATAATTCATCACATACCGGAGAGATATAACTCGAATGATAATTACGTTTGCTCGCGCATCGCAGGGACCAAATTGGACCAAAATCTATATCGGGTATCTTGGGTGTATTTCTGTGTGGTATAAGACTGTGAGCGGCCGGTTATCGTCCTGAACCTCGACGGGGGGCCATAGGGCACAATTAGTGACCGATACAAGCAATTACCAGGGCGGCGGGTGAGTAATGGAAGGCCCCCTTCTGAGACCCTTCCGATCCTTCTTCTAACTGTACAACCTATCACTAACATATTAAAATAAAAATTAAAAAGTTATAGAACTGTAAATATTGTTGTGTTACGATAATATCCATTTTTTTAGAGTGTTTAAGGGTGTCAAGAAAATCTGTGAACCATTTAACCTACAGTTCGTGGTATAATTGGACGAGGTGGGTTCTTCTCGTGGTGGGCTTTGGGCACGAGGAGTCGCCCGGGGGCTCGCTTCATTACGGTGATTGGCACTTTCAATTAATATTAACATGAACGGTCGGACGGACAGTGGGGCCTCGACTCGATCTTGATGGCCGGACCCTTCTTCTCCTTGTCCTCTCCCGTTCCCGAAACACAACGTCGAGGAAAGCGAGGAGACGAGGAAGGGTAAAGTGGAGATCGGAGCCGAGGCGGATCCGTTAATAAGCCGTCTCATAAATGTGTAAATATGTGGTTAATGTTACGGTCGCGGCGGTTTGATCGTTAAAAGCGCCACGGATGCCAACGCCACACAACCGTCCCGATGGAAATAAGTATAAATTGCCACGAGTTCGAAACGAACGGCCGACGCCTGGTGAATTATTCATTTTTTAAATAGAAGAATTTCTGTAAATGATAAAATCCAGAAAATCTACACGGTACGTTTATAAAGTGAAGTATTAGCGAGTTAAATTTGCGTGCGAATTTGCAAAGCCCCAATTACCCTAATTACGTTTTCATTTGCATGTTTCGAATCACTTAAGTCCGGGGCTCAACTGTGGCCCCATTAACGACATGCCCTCTACTTGGAACGATTTCCGACGGTCTGCGGTTGGTTCTTGAACAATTATTCACTTGCCGGTTTTCGCAAAGTCTTTCGCCTCCGCCAGGAATTATTCTTAGATAAAATTTCCATTTGTCACGGTAACAACCGCGGCTCACGTGCAGATAAAATTAGGGCATCGTTAGCGCATGATGTTAATTGCCGTCAGAAGTACCGAGTACTTCGTTACCTAAACCGAGCGATTCAGATTAAATTCAAATATAAATTGTGATTAAATAGCAAACAAGAAAGGTACGGTTCAAGGTAAGCGTACAAGAGGTAATTAACATTTTTAAATATGGTGAGTTATAACCGAATTTGGTGATACGTCAGGGTAATATAATACAATGGCCAATTATTTTCCATTCATCTGTTCACAAAGGAGTCCGACTCATGAGGTCGGTCGGTAAGGCAAAGCTTTTGCTGGGCAGGGCGACGATAGTAGAGACATAAATCTTGGCTACAGAATCGAGCTAATTACTATTGTGCCCTGTGGCAGATAGCGAGTTAAATAAATAAGTACGATATGACCGTGATTTCTTTTAAAATTTTTTTCGAACTAAAACAAAGAGAATTTGCAATGGGCGTGTGTACATATTACAATTTTATTCATTAACCTTTACGGATGTTGTAATTAAATGACATAAAATATTGGATTAATTAATGTTAAAAGTAACGGTGGGAAACATATCCATATTTTATTTAAAGCTAATTAATTGAAATAATAATTATTACTAATTTTAAATATAAGGAGTTGGATATTCCAGATAAATATGAGTATCATTAAAGAATTGCAATTATTCACTTATGTTGTACCTAATTCAAATAAAATGTTGGTGTATTTTTAGGCTACGTACCACAAAAGAAATTTCTATAGGTTGTTTGAGGGTGTTTAAATAACCGTTGTATTAAGAAAACTTACTGTTTCATTTTCTGTTTAATCAAGTTCTGGTGTGTCTTTTCTTAATACATATTTTATTAATACACCGAGTTTTATTTTTGGCTCCAATCAAGTGCTAACAAACAATAAGTGGCTTTTGCAGCAATTTAATACATTTACTTACTAAGACAAACAATTTTTCTCTAGAACTTTTTTCCGTACCTTTCATTTTCGAAATAAAATTCAAAAATAGAGGAAACTTTAAGGGGTTGATATCACTTTTTTAAACTGAATTTGGGCAGGAAAAGAAAATAGTTTCGTTGTTTCATATTTTTCTGGATT